>CAMZMU010000064.1:18409653-19693650 GCA_947311845.1 Poa pratensis
GCATAGAAACAGAAATTTCATAGCTACCAGTCATGTATATAGGCAGATGCAAATTAGGGTATGTTAGTTCACATACTATGATTTATAAATCTACAGCTTGTCCTGTTTAAATTTGAGACAATATTTATCGATTTGTCTTAGAGAACATAAATAATAATTTACACATTAACAGATCAGTGTTTGCATTCGAAATTTGCAAATTAGAACTAACTGGGAACAACTAACCTTCAAAGAGGAGGACAACCAACAAGAGCAGCACCAACGTCCTTGTGAAAATCTTCATATTTTCTATACCACTGGCTGCAATTGTTCTGTGTGTTAGCACTTAAAATTTGATTATACAAATTTGGGAGGAGGAACATCGGAGAGCAACAAGGTACCACGTTTAGTTTAGCCTTTTATCCAGAAACATGTCATAAAAGTTAAAAATAGCAGAAAGTCAGTTTCACCTGTGTGGAGGTAATTAACCCACATTTAGTGATTCACAAGCTCATTAGATGCATGCCCGGCAGTTCTCAGTTGCCCGTGTTAAACGAGGCATCCAATTCATTTTTATTTGATTTCGTTTCTTTATTTTTATTTTTTATTGTACAACACATTTGTTTAGATCGGTGCTTATGCACAATTTTTGTTGCCGCATCAGGTACCATCAGGTGCTTGCAAAAAGACCAGGAGGTGATTCACTTTGCTTGGGTACCTGATTGAGTGCAAACTTGATGGTTGAACAATTTAAGCATATGTGTAACTTTGTCTTTGTCAGCATTGGAGGAGAAATGCTCAAGAATAGATCTGCTATTAGAAGTCCATTGAGCCAAAATTTATCACCCAGATTTTGTAGTTTTGTTGACGTGAGTGCAGGCTGCTAGTGTGGCACAATAGCTGAAGTGGGCTCGAAACAAGAGGATCTGAGAGTTATAAAGAGCATAATGTAAAATTAATGGTGTGTAATTGCGTATATATTGACTCGATGCTCATCTGTTGATTCAGTAAAGCAGGAAAAATTTGTGCCATAAGTTTGATATTGGGAACTGATTTCTCTGGCCTTCGACAAATCTCCATTGAACCTCATCATATGTTTTCTGTAGGATCTAGTCTTGACAGAAACGAAATGCAATCTTGTGTATATGTATAAAGAAGATCAAATCGAACTTCTCCTTTCTTTATATTTATATTATATAATGAACATATGATCCATCGCCTCTCCAGGAATGAGAATTCATCAATCTCATGGGCGGGAACAAACAATGCTCTAAATCAACAATCAATGCTATGGCACACATATCCAATCAATCACATAAGCTACTAGCTAGACACGCCGCTAGACGTGTATGGTGTACTCGTTGTCTGACTCCTTGTCGACGCTGAGGCTCTGCACGACGGTGGAGTTCGCCGCCGCGCCGGGTGGGCGACGGTGACCTTGTAGTCCCCGTGGAACAGCTCCGCCTCGTAGTACCCGTCGGCATCCGCCACGCCGACGTGCGAGCGCGTCCTCCACTCCCCGATGAGCTTGTCGACGACGTCTCCCACGGGGAGGTTCTTGAAGTTGTTGTCGGTGAGGCACATGACGTAGCAACCCGTTGGCATGCCACGCCGTCCAAAGATGATGCCGTGCACGGCCGGGTGCGAGTACACCTCCCTCATCACCTCCTCCAGGTGGCGCGCGTGGTCGGGCCCCGGCGCCACGTCAATCTCCGTGAGCCAGATAGGCACGCCGGCCTGCGACATGGCGTCCAGCGCCGCCCGGACGTAGGGGATGTTGGGTGTGGCGCTGAAGTGCCCCTCGAGGCCGATCGCCATCCTGGCGCCGTTGCCGTTGCCGGGGAAGGCGCCCTTGATCTGCCACAGCTTGCGGAGGTACTTGCTAGGCAGGCCGTTGGGGTCGCTCGGCTGCTCCAGCGTGTTGAAGTCGTTCATGGACATGAGCGCGCCGCCGTCCATGCCGTGCGCCTTCTGATAGAACGCGGCCGACGCGCCGGGCCCGAACCTGTCCTCGAAGTAGTCGAAGTGCAGGTTCTCGTTCACCACGTCCCACGCGATCACCTTGCCGGCATACCTCGACATGACCGACCTCATCCTCTTCGCCGTGGCGGCGCGGAGCTGGTCGGCGTTGAGCGCCTTGACCCACCCCATCTGCGTGCTCGGGTCGTCCCAGAAGATGTTGTGCCCGCGCACGGCGATGCCGTGGCTCCGCGCGAACCGGAGCATGGCGTCGGGCACGGAGTAGTCCTCACGCCCCGGCACCGCCTCCGTGCTGTACCACTTCATCTCGTTCTCGAAGGTGGTGACCGTGAACCGGGAGGTGAACCACTGCTGGTACTTTTGGTTGCGCAGGATCTCCTGGCTCATCGCCGACCCCAGCGGGAAGCCGCTCCGGACGTGCTCGACGCTGATCCGCGCGCCCGGCACCGGGTTGCCGGCCGTGTCACTGGCGCGCAGCCGCACCGTCTTCTTCCGGGCCTTGTTGATGGCCGCGCCACGGTGGGACTCCCACTCCTCCCTCGAGAACGGCTGCAGCGACACGTTGTCCACCCATATGTCCACCGTCGAGTTGCTCTGTTGTAACCAAAAGCAGAGCACGTACGTCAATGACCAATCCACAAGATTCATCGATCAAGTTGTTCCAGGCGAAGAAGTTGTGTTTACCTCGAAGTAGAGTTCAGCCGGGCCGGAGGCGGCGGCGGTGAGGCCGCCTTTGAGAACGGACCAGCAGCCGGACCTCGCGTCGACCCCGCCGGCGTGGATGAAGTGATCGGCCGTCTTCACCACGGCTATGACGTCGGCGCTACCGTCGCTAACCTGCAACCATGCTGCACGATACAAAACACAGCCTCCATGAGCCACCGTCCTGCCGAATTCTGAAAAAAACATAGATGCATCTAGTGGTTATCAGATTCAGACCTGAGAGGGTGTAGTGCGTGTCGTTCTGCAGGTACACCTTCTGGCTGACGCTCTGGTACGGCCGCGTCCGGTTTCCCGCCACGGCGTACCTGTTCCCCGTCGCTGACGTGGCCTCGTCGACGGTGCCGTACCCGAAGACGGACCAGCCTTGGAGGCCGGCGTTGAAGTCCGGGTTGACGATGACGCCGCCGCCGTAGTGAGGCTCCAGCGGCTCAGCCAAGCACTGCATGCGCATTCGATCATGGGTCAAGCTCAACAGGAATTACCAGCAGTAACAAACTACTTAAACGGTAGATTTCCACCGAAGTTAATGTGTACAGTAATCAAGATTAAAAAAATGTGACTTTGGCTCAGAACTACCAACCGACCCTTTCCGTCAACGTCCGGGTAAAAGTCACTAAAAGGTCGTTACCGTTTAGAACTACCAACTGACAGTAACTGTCGCCAAACTACTAAGTACAAGATATTCAAAATTCAGGCTAGCTAGTAGTCTGCGCCTGCCAGATTTTTGTTTGGTAAAGTTTCACTCGCTGCCAAAGCCAGCACTAGGAGTTTCCTCTTTCTCCATGTGACTATTTTGACTACAGTCTAGAGTAGCACTAGAAGAATATTGTTTGACTTACCTGCAAAAGTCCAAGTGATTGCATATCTAATGGAGCCTAACATGAGACTAACTCCTGTATTGGAACACTTCACACACACTAAGAAGTGAGAACTAATCACGATATCTTCACCAACCAACTCGGAAAAGGCTAAACCAAAAGCTAAGTGCCCAAGTAAGCGCATGATTAGTACTCATTGTGGCTGGGTGCAATAGAAGTCAGTGGAACGGCGGCATGCAGTTGCAGTGTGTGGCGGACACTGGATTACACATGCCCTCCCCTGCTTACCCGTCACCAACAAAGCTTAGCCATCACCGAGTAATCCCAACTCTGGATCACAAATCACTATGATCAAAGGTGCATTTGCGGAAACAAGTCACAGCGCATATCATATGGGTACTGCGTCTGTCACCCACACTGGAGTTTAGTAGGCAGAGGTAGAGGCTTGATGTTAGGCTGGAATAACGTCAGAGGGGTCAAACTGAACCGCCCGGCGTGTTGGGTTGGGTAGCGATTGGCCGGGCATTTTTGTCTGTGGCGTCCGATGATTCTGGCATGACTCTGTAGAGGCTTTCCATCTCCGTTCTTGGCGTCACTCCATGCTAATCCTTCCTATTTGTTCGGCTCGCTTCCACCATGCACACTGGTGCCGTTGCTGGATGAAGATTACTAAATGAAATAAACGAAAAAGAAGCTGGCGGCCGATCGATCGATGGTCACCGGCCGGCCGTGAGTGGACTCAGGCCGGCCGGCAAAGATCACTCGATCGAGGCGGCCGGGGGGAGCAGATAGCTAGTGCTGTGCACCACCACCCACGCACGGGGCCCGCCCCCTCGCACAATCGCGCTTACGTTTCAGCAACGACATTCATCGATCGAGGGATGGCCAGAAGAAAGATAAGAAAACGGAACGAGAAACAGATCAGTTGGCTGCAAAAAGGCGCCAAGCTCACGGACGACATAACAGAAAAAGGGTCAGAAATATATATGCGCCATGCTGCATGCGTACTATATTATCCGTTTGTACGTGCACGTGCGCATACACATACCTCGGAGCTCGTCGAGTAGTCGTAAGGAAGCGATCGCGCCATGAGAGCAGCTGAGTGGAGAAAAAGCATGAAGAACACTTAACCTCCTGTTATCGGTCGTAGTAAGCCAAGTTAACCAGAAGGTTTACTGAAGGCCAAAGTGATTACCATTCAGGAGAGCAGCAGCCCACAGCAACAAGAACACGGCTGATCTACCCATCGATGTTCTCATCTCTCTACCTCCAAACCGATGAACTGGCAAGATGGTTCGAGGAGAAAGAGACCAAGAGGCGATCGGGAGGTCGATCGATCGATGGCTAAGCTAACTGCTGCTGCACTTGCACGGTTGCACCGTTGTTGCTGCATGCATGGCCGTGGTCTCGGTGTGTGGGCACCGATGGCTACTTATATAGGTGATCGATTCGATTCGATCAGGGGAGTTTGTTTAACTGTTAGTAGAGCTTAGAGTCAGCGGGTGTTGTAGTACTAGCACACACATGTTCCCGCGTCGTTGCTTGCCGTGCTTACGTTCAAACGGCGGAAAGGGACCATTCCTAGTTAGCTCGCCGAGCATGGGCCGGCCGGGATCAGGATGTGGTGTGGTGATAAACTAATTCGCTACGGCTACCGTATGTGCATTAAACCGTGGCGCGCCCTACGCACTAATCCTAACTCGTTTAGCAACTTTTTTGACTTGGTTCGTGTATGTGGTGTCTCCACTGATAATCCATCTCTGGCTGTGTTGCTCACACTAGTCGTCCATGCGAACGAGTGATTAAGTCAGAACGTTTGATTTAAAGAACATTAATTTTCATAATTTAATTAGGAGTAGATCATCTTGGCCTCGGGTTCTGGTATCTTTTTCCCCTTTGCTTAGAGGTTTTTCTGACTCCATGGGTTTAGTTACTCAATTATCTGGTTGTATCCGATTTTTTTTATAAAACATATCTAGATTTAATTAAAAAAGGGATATTCCAGAACAGCAATAGCTAACATGATATTTTAAGTTTCCATTTTGTGAACCTCATCTTGCTTTGGCCTCATTCGCTCTATTCCCTACTTCTTAATTCCTACTGACCAAGCTAAATTTTCTGACCATAAAAAAAACACGCGTGGACGCTCTCATACCACCGCACGTACAAATTTGACAATACTTTAGCAATGATCGATAACGGAATAAATTTGCAACTCTCACTAAGTTTAAGCATGTCTCCATATACTCATTATCGTGCTTCACGTATGTTAACCATCTATCAACTATGCAAGAGCGTTTAGACGTAAGAACTTTGCCATCTAGAATGGCCGCGATACCTATTATTGGTCCTTTGCTAAGCTCAAAGTAGAAGCTCAACGAAAGATCTGCCCCCAAACCTCGTACCTATATCAAGGTGAAAAAACAAGAAGGTGTATGATGCCTTGCTGCAAATAGATGGATGTTGGACCTTAATATGATAATATCGGAGGTCTCACATCTACGCCATTGTGGTCGCTCATCTCTACTCGGCCAGCTCCCCTTGCAAGGTTCAGTTCTTCAGAGTCAATCCTGCATTTTCCACCAATTTATCCGGGACATATGGGGGCCACCTAAATGTTTCTTCTCATCTTGGCTGATATTTCAAAATAGTCGCGAGGTTGGACCGCAGGTGTCCCGACAAGGATCGCATGAACCCCTTTGTCAGTTGTAGGGTGTAGGGTGTGAACATCGGCTAATGTGACCTCTACGTTTGTTCCTTCTGTATCAATATGTAAGACACATATTTTTTCCTTGTCCAAGAATATTTTCTTACAAATCAGCATGCTTAATAGTAATCTAAGAAGATCAATTGTTAGGGCATGACCAATTTTGGGTACCGAGTTCCATGGAGATCTTTATTTAAAAATGAAAAACTATAAGTTCCAATAATATGTAAATGTTGGAGCCTATTATAAACCTGCGAGATTGCATGAAAAGATATTTTCATAACATGCTTAGAAAAGACAAATATATTTTGCGGATAGAAAAGACAAATATGAAATCTAAAAAAAAAATCAGATAAGACTATTATAATAAAATCATTTTCATGATATTTTTATCATTTTTTATTTGCGAGTGAAACCTGGAGTTTATTCAGTAGTAATAGAGTTACAATCGGCTAATACAAGGTTTGAGATGAAAGCCGGCTCTTGATGCACCCAACAGCTATTGCTGTGCTCTACACATGAATTTTAATAAAACCAAGTGTATCTTTATTTTATTTTCAGAATAAATATCTCATTTCAGCTCTCGGTACCCAAAATCAATTACTTGATAATTGGGCCCTTAATTGACCCATAATATGCTGGATTCTAAAAGAAGTCGTTTTGAAAAACCGTTTACATAGTACTGTAGTAGAATGAATCGCCCATGCAGCTAGCATGGCAAGAAAATTTTGGCTCGTCCCGTTTTTCAGACGTTAGGCACGGAAACTTTCGTCTTCGGTTTTATGGTGGTTAACAAACCACGACCATGCGTAGGTGCCAAGTTGTGCCCGACGGACGGCGTTGCTGACGGGTACACGCACGAGAGCTAACGTGCACGGTACACCATGTACGCGCCGCCGAACCACCGTCGACGGGGATTGCCGGCGGCGGCAGCGTCTTCCACCGCCGGCCGCCGCCGAACCACCGTCGACTACGCCCAAGTGGATGTGGCTCGTCGGCGGCAGCGATCGACGGCGGATGGCGGCCGGCGGGGGAAGAAGACGTACACTCTTCCCTAGCTTGCACTCCCGGTCAATCAGTCAATCAAGTCCCGAAGCCGCGCGCACGTATGGTGCAGCTGCAATCAAGCAATGTGGGACGCGCGCATGCATGGATGTGTCCCGGTGAAGCGATCGGCCGGGTGAGGTTCGGGCGGCGTTTTGGTCCTGAGAGTGAGAGGCACTACCTTGCTGTTCAATCACGACGTCCAGGTTTCTTAAATGGAACCGGGAGGTTAATTCAAAACTAGGACACTTATTATGCATCGGATGTAGTAAAAATCACGACGTCCATTTAGCCCGTGGATCGATATGTACCGTCAGATGCGATCCGTGAACCGGCAGCAATAGAAATGAAAGATAACATGCGGCGCATTAATCCTTGCAGATGAGAAAATGTATATATGCACGGGCAGCATGGTCGTTTATTCAGGTTGTTCGAAATTAATGTGATCCATTGACCTTGAGACGCGCGTGCTGTACGTGCGGCGCCGGCGCCGGCGCTTGAAGAGAGGGAATGGGAGGACGTCTAGGGCAGACCGGCCGGCCGGTGATTCGCCGAAACCTTCCATTCTTCATGGGGACCGTGCCATGACGACGGCCAGCGTGGGGCTGCGGCACCTGAATGTGCGTGATCGACGCAACCGTCGCTCAGTTCAGTTGGGCAGCGCGCACGCCGCAGCGACGTCAGATCATCTGTTTCTTTTTCTGAACCGGAGATCCTCTGTTTCGTGCAACCGTTCTGCCAAACCTCCAAGTGATCCCAAAGGACCAGCAGAAACTGCATTTTTCTTTATCTTATCCTCTGACAGTTTTCATTCGAAAAGTCTCCTCATAACTGCATGGTTTTGGAGTTCCCCCACCTTCTATCCTTAGCCTACTTGATTCGCAATGTTAAAAAAAACACAGATAAAGAAAGCGCATGATTGAAATGATATCCACTTGAAAATCTACGTTATTAGACTTAAACAAAATTTGTTTAAGTGGAACATAGTAGGGGTGAAAATGGTACGGATTATTTGCGACCGTCTGGGGGCTCACGGAAAGCAAAAAACGGATTCGGTCGGATAGCTGAACCATACGGTCACGGAGACAGATAATTCACGGAAACAGAACTATTTTTACTAATATCCGTCAGTAACTGAAGTTATACCATATTTCTCGGTTATATCCAGCACAATACCCGATAACTACTCATTACTGCATGTATTTTTAGAAGTTCAAATATGAGTTCTATCATACACAGGCCGTTCAAGGGCGTATTACAAATATCTCTATCTTAGAATATGACAATATATAAATAATTTTGACCCTCTTGTGTGTTAGATTCAAACAATATAACAGATCGGTGCCTCCATGACTGCTTACGGGGTAGATTTCTACATACAAGTGAGTGAATAAATATTTCCTGGATTGACTGATTAACATAAGAGAAAATCACTCATTTTTATTTTCTGGGTTTAGTTTGCACTTTGTTGAGGTACATATTATCACTCACACAAGAAAACACCGTTGCATAAAATGCAACCTCGGTTTATGTATTAAATTGCTATTCATGTATGTTATTAGCGACGCCTTTTTCATAAAAAAAAAATATATCATGCATTCCTTGTAAGTTGCTTGATAAATTAATGTGTAGAAATACTGAAAAAACATTTGACCATAAAAAATAATAAATGAGCAATGACAAAGATGATAGTACAAATTCTTGCACACTACCAGTACACTCGAGAACTTTCTACACACAAACTTACACCTAAGGTGGAGAAGCACATCTTTTATTTAGTGGCAGCCTTGAGATAGAGAATCATATACCTTAGAGACCATGCACTTAATTATTTGTTAGACGTTAGTTTTAAGCTCGACAGCGAGATATTTAAGTATTTTAATGTACACCAAAATGCATCACATACAAATTAATCATTTGAGTGCTACTATTAATCGTCAAAACACATTTTGTATGGTTTCTCATACATATAGAGAACACAATAAAATGAAAGGCTTCTTAAGAGATTGTAAAAGAAAAAACTAAAGTAACTTTGTCTACCCAATATACCACTTATGTTTAGTGAAATTATATATTTGCAGTCCAACTCTCATCATTGTATAAAATATAAATTGGTATCTTAATATTTGACAACATATTATATGGTCAATTTTGTTAAGTGTAATAAAATAATAATTTTAAAAACAACATGGCATATGCTTTCACGAGTCACTCAAGTGCGCGGAAAGTTTTGTGACGACTACTTCAGAGACGTTTGAGCCCCACCCAGATGCACATGTGTCAAAGATGCTAACGATGGGTATGGAAGTTGTTCAGGGTTCTGAATCGGACCATGTTCGGATAGGAAGCTCGACGCTAAAGATCAACTGCAAACCCTGAGTTTTAATTAATCGATCAATTAGTGAAGTTAAATAAGGCACTGCATGTATTTCATTTGAAATCAATGAAACTCACCAATCGTTGAGCTTGATTGGTTAATTAATTTATAAAATTCATGTTGATCCCATTCAGACCCAAAGTACACATGAATGCGACAACTCTATGCTACCGGATGAGACTTGGCTTCAGTATCAAAAAAAGACGATGAACTGCAAACCACTACTATTCGACTATAGCTGCTCTGTTTTCACCCCCTACTCCTAAGATATTTAATGAAAATGAGGAAATATTCATTTGAAATGTAGGATAAATAACTCCTGAAAGTTATGTGGAATTCAATCCTACAAATAAAACATTAGGCATATAACTTTAATAAGGATTCTACACCTTAGAGAATTCATATGAAAATTATTTGAATCAATAGGGCTATAGGATGAAAAGTTGAGGGTTCTTCCCAAAATATGATTGCTTAAATGTTTTGGCCATGGGTCTAACAAGAATCAAAGGCCGTGCCTTTTCCTTTATAGAAACACCGAGTGCAATATATATTTCTCGTGAAAAGAGTAAAATATATATGGACGCACCTAGGATTTGATTTTGATTATGCCGGGGTATGACACATCGGCATAATACAAACCATGCTTGGTTTATAACTTTTCCGGTGATATGCTTTGGTTTATCTGTGTATTGCACAATGAAAGATTTATTTGGTATATTAATTTAAATTTCTTAGACCTAAAGAAAATGTCTTCCAAATAAATATCAGTTAACCACTTTACTAGGAGAAAACAAATCATCTCGAGTAAACTACTTTACGATTGCAAGGAATTAATCAAACAAATATAACGATGGCTACGTGCACGCAGCTCATAGATAAGTAGTACACCCTAAGACACAAAAACAAAACAAAAATGATGCGCGCGCCAAATCAAATTTGATTAGTGTTGTTTTGATGTGTTCCAAATTCATATGAAGATATAAAGTGAGAGGCTAACTTCGAAGCGAAGCGGAGACCCGTCGGACCGCAGCCGACCTAGGGTTTTACCACTATATATACATCTTATAAGCCGTCGGTTGGGATAAGTCGCACGTTGTAAATCTCCGACGTTTGTAACCTCACCCGATATAGTGAAGTATTGCTGACTAGCGCCCGTGGTTTTTTCTCCTCCATTGTTGGAGAGGTTTTTCACGTTAAATCTCGTGTCCCCATTGGTTTGATCTTTCCGCTACTTCGTCGTTTTCTTTGCTATCGTTTATAACAATTAGATCACACATACACTTGTCGTGTAGACTTGTCCCATGCTGTCTGATCGATTAATTTGCCTCTTCCGTGGCGTCTCCATGCGGCCGATCGAGGCCGGAGTTCTTAGAATCGGGCCAGCCTACATCATTGCCCTCCCGTGCCGTTGCTAAATCTTGGACGACATGCATCGATTGATCAATTACATTTTTTCACGTAACGGCCGGCCACATGCATAGATCGCTGCTTTGCATCCATATTCATTTCGCAGAGGGGAGACCGTTAAGTTCGGTAGATGGCGTTGGAGCAAAGCAGCGCAAGGAAAACTTCAAAGCGGGGTCCAAGACTTCCAGCCCAATCGAGGCGCCGGATGAGGAACGCATGCCGGCCGTGTAGTGGCCGTCGCTGGCACGCATCGCCAACATGTAACTCACGTCTTCTAGCTATAAACGAAACGTGTAAAATCTATGGATGGAGAAGATAAAGATGTGTAGCTGGTATGCTTATGTTAATAACAAAATGGACATAACATGCATGGTTATCTAGTTACCGGTAAATGACCCCTACTTGCGAGCCTTAAGCAGGAGAAAGAACCTTCATCTTTCTTTTCTTTGTGAACGATCACAATCCCTCCATTAATCTGGCGCACTTATCATTTCCCTACTGTTGTTACTTGTTGTATTGGCTACTTCTTGTAGACACGTGGCTTCCTAGCGCCACGTGAACCATATGCAACCGTCATCGGTAGCATCACATTCGCAAAAACATAAAAACAACTTGAGCTTATTGTCGACATCATACTCTGCTAATTGTTTCGGTAACTAGGAGTAACAATCTTATCCTCTCTTTGTTGTATGAAATATCACATTCTCGCTCTCTTCTCTTTTTAGGCTTGCTTGATTCTCATTTCTCTTTTGTTTTATGTGATGGATTAGCTGTTAACTACTGACATCTACATAACTGGCTTCGAAGCAACTCGTGTGCCACCTCCACTAATAGCCTTGCATCGCCCTCACAATATACTTATTTCTTGGGTTATGTTTGACATTATTGTTGTTTTCCACTAATCTTTAACTAACCTACTTTTACATTTTAATGAAGATTATATTGTTCTACATGCCTCGGCAACAAATTGTATCGATTTGACTACTTAAGTGTGATAATTTCTTCTCAAATATTTGTGCGTAGTTCAAAATTGTGAGACATCCATGTTTGTGCTAAATAACTACAACATGTATGTCTTTTTGCCACAATTTGAGTATGTGGTAGAAAGTCAAGATATGTCGCAAACGCACCTCGACGATGGATTTGCCGATATTTATAAAATCCCACGTCATAGATGGATCACGTGAAAGTTTCAAGGAACCGTGGTGGATCGGTGACGGATTTCGCCTGCCCGATTGGACCGGAGGCCCAACCGGCCCGGTCCATCATGACGGACCAAGCTGTCATGGTTGTTTGTCCCCTTGTCGGGACCGTGGTGACACGTGTGTTAGCCTAACGACTGCCCTGTCAGCACAGTCCAGTGGCTGCATAAGTGCTCGACTCGTGAATGAATCGATGGTGCACACAGACTAATATCTTGCTGACACGTTACCCAATCGTCTGTCGACATCTCGCGAACCTAGTTGGTGTAGTTTGGCTTTTCTTTGCATGGACACGTGGCATGTTGAAATGCGGCCCTTTTGCATTCCGGTCCAGATGACCCGATTAGTATGCTCCATTTTTTAACCTAATTTGGAGCGGGCCCATTAATCAAATATGACCCAGAACAACTATTTTCTACTTCAGTCAATGGAAATCCTCTTTCTTTTGAATGAGATATGTCCTAGAGGAAATAATAAATGTTATTATTTATCTCATGCTCATTATTAATGTTTATTTCTTTATGCTATAACTGTTGTGATACTTGAATAAAGATTCAAAAGAAAACTCACAAGCATGTGTGGAGAGATAAACAATCAATTGTTCCTAGTCTAGCCTCTAGGACTAGCTCATGTGTTGTGTGATGATCAAATTTTCCTGGTCATGGGCATTGTTAATGTAACAGGGTTGCCAACATGTGATTACATTGTTGGTAAAAAAATAGTACTGAACCGACCTAATTATGTGATATGCTACGAGATATATTCACCACATGTTGCTAGTAATATCATTATGTCGTTGTTATATGCATACGTCTTTTGACCATGAGAATACCAAGTAACCTCATACTTGATAGGATGCTTTGGTTATCATGAAACGTCATACCGTAACAGGATCAATATAACAATGATCGTTAACTATGTCCGATAGTATGTCTATGAACTTGGATAGTTAAATTGGAATCTTGCTCCTCATGACTGTGGAGATATACACTCTAGGCACTCTCAATATTACGATGTCACACAATCGTCTCGCCAGACACCACGTGATTATGATCATAGCACTGCTATCATAGCATTGCACCTATATTTCTTATCGTGAAATCCGGGTGTATGACATGAATGTCGTCAATATCTTTGAATACAAAGATGTTACATTCTTTGAGGATATATTTCTTATGAGAGACAAGCCTATAATGTCGATATAGGAATCTAATCCACTTCCTAAGCCCGTTAATCCTACTGATATTGATGAACTATTTGATCATGAGTTTAGATGAGGATGACAATGAAGCTCCCACAAGGAGTATGCGACAAAATACTACAAGGTCTTTTGGTAATAACTTGATTGTGTACCTCGTGGATGACACTCCCAATACCATTTTAAAGGTCATGCATCCCCGGATACAGACTACTGGAAGGAAGCGATTCAAAGTGAGATGGATTCCATCTTGGCTAATGGAACTTTGGAAGTCATTGAACGTCCTTATGGGTGTAAACATGTAGGATGTAAATTGTTATTTAAGAAGAATCTCAGGGTTGATGGTACTATTGAAAAGTACAAAGCACGACTTGTAGCCAAGGGCTATACCCAAAAGAAAGGCCAAGATTTCTCCGATAGTTACTCACATGTGGCTAGACTGACCACACTTCGAGTACCACTCTCATTGGCTGCCTCATATGGTCTGCTTGTTTATCAAATGGACGTTAATACAAATTTCCTAAGTGGAGAGTTGGACGAGAAAATTTACATGGAACAGCATGACGATTTTTTGCTTGAAGGTCAGAAAAGAAAGGTTTGTAACTTGTAAAAATCTTTGTATGGCCTCAAACAAGCACCCATGAAATTGCATGAGAAGTTTGAAGGAACTTTAAGATATGTGGGATTTGTTGTGAATGAAGCCGACAAATGTGTATACTATTGCTATAGTGGGAGCGAGGGAGTTGTCCTATATTTGTATGTAGATGACATACTAATTTTTGGGACAAGTCTCAAAATAATCGAGGAGGTCAAAACCTTCTTATCTCAATGTTTTGAGATGAAAGATCTTGGAGAAGCAGATGTTATCTTGAACATCAAGTGTTGATAGATGGAAATGGTGAAATTACACTTGTGCAAAAGATTTGGCTATGTTGATTGCAATGCTTCTCCCACACCTTATGATCCTAGTGTGAAGTTTCTAGAGAATCAGAAGAACACTAGACATTAATTGAGATATTCTCAAGTTATTGGCTCACTCATGTATTTAGCTTGCGCTATGAGGCCTGACATTGATACGTCTCAAACGTATCTATAATTTTTTATGTTCCATGCTTGCTTTATAATAAATGCTACATGTTTTATTTGCATTATATATCATTTTTATGCATTTTCTGGGACTAACCTATTAACAAGATGCCATAGTGCCAGTTCCTGTTTTCTGCTGTCTTTTTGTTTCAGAAAAGCTAGTCAGGAAATATTCTCAGAATTGGATGAAATTTTACGAGGACAAGTTTTATAAAGATACGAAGACGGAGACTAAAGGGCAGCTGAGGAGGCGACCCAGGGGCCAGACGCCACCTCGGCGTGGCCAAGGGTGGGGCCGCGCCGGGGGTCGTCTGGCGCCCTCGGGTGGCCCCCCGGGCCGCCTCTTCGCCTATATATTCTCCTCGACCCGAAAACCCTAAACACCTGATCAAAAATCCACGAAAAGTTCAGTCGTCGTCAACCCTAGTTCAAGAGGGTTCTGAATCTCTTCCTGGCACTCTGCCAGAGGGGGAGATCATCACCGGAGGGCTCTACGCTGCCATGCCTGCCTCCGGACTGATGCGTGAGTAGTCCACCACGGGACTACGGGTCCATAGCAGTAGCTAGATGGTAGTCTCTCCACTTTGTGCTATCATGTTTAGATCTTGTGAGATGTCTAACATGATCAAGATCATCTTTATGTAATGCTACATGTTGTGTTTGTTAGGATCCAATGAATTGTGAAGTTATTATCAAGTTGTTCATCTATTTATCTCTATGTTATATTTATGTTCTTGCATGCTCTCCGATGCTAGTAGATGATTTGACCAAGTAGATGCTAGTGTCTCCAAGAGGGGTATTTATGCTAGATAGTGGGTTCATGTCTCCTGTTGTCTGGGCTTGAATGACAGAAACGACTAAGGCTCTGGATGTGTTGTTGCCACTAGGGAGAAAACAACTATGCTATATCTACGTGGCATTTGCATTGTTTACATTACACACTATGCTTATTGCAATTATCTGTTATTTGTAACTTAATACTTTCGGGAGACACGTATGTTTTCCCGGGATGGATTATGACGAGGTTATACTCTGCGGGTACCCCAGCTTAGAGGTACCTGGTGCACCTGATGATCAAAGAAGCCCAAAGATTAATCGAAGCCCACGAAGGAAGGCCCGAGACGAAGAGTGCTTCCCAAGTTAGATCAAGTTATGGTCGGTTAAGACTTTCCATACATGTAACCTTGATCGGTTGTGTTTCCCGAGACCCAGCCTCCTATATAAAGGCTGGGAGGGTGATCGATCAAGGTTAGAAATTCATAGCCACCAAAACCTCGGCGAGATCAGCAACTCGTCGAACCCTTGTAACCCTAATATTCATACCATAAACACAGACAAGCAGGAAGTAGGGGTTTTACCTCACTCGAGGCTCCTGAACCTGGGTAAATCCAGTTTGTCAGCCGTCGATTCCACCAATACTACGCGTTCTCTACCACATAATCAACCCTAGGTATAGCAACCATGGGAATTGCCGAGGGCACACCTCGACAATTGTTAGTCATAGATGCAGCTAGCAAGCAGTCTATGTATTTTGTTGTAATGCTCAATTAAATATTACAGTGAACTTATTCTTGTCATAATATGCATTGTCATGCCCTTGCCATTTGTCAATTGTCCAGCTGTAATTTATTTACCCAATATGTATGTTTATCTGTTTTATGGAGAGACGCCACTAGTGAATTGTGGACCCAGCTCCTTTCTTTTACACTGATAAAAACACCGTTTGCACTATTTGCTACACTCATTTGCTCGCTGTCCATTTTTGCATTTACATTCATTTTACACAACATACGTTTAATCCTTTGTATTCGGCAAGCCGGGGAGATTGACAACCTTCCTGTTTCGTTGGGACAAAGTTGTTTGATTGTGTTTTGTGCAGGTCCACGTCAATCTGCAGCCACGTGACCAGGTTGACACAATGTTGAAGCTCTTCCAACTCCTACTGGTTCGATTAAACCTTGGTTTCGTAATCAAGGGAAAACTTCTACTACGCTATTTCATACCTTCCTCTTGGGGTTTCCAACGGGCGTTTGTAGCCGCATCAGACATCTCGTTTGTTGTGAGCAAACTAAGACGGTTTGTGGCCAATGCTCTACATGATCATAATGGCATGCTCTTGAAAGGATGATGCGCTATCTAAAATTAACCATGAGCTATGAAATTCATTATACCAGGTATCCCAGAGTACTTTTTCGCGGGTATCCAGAGTACTTGAAGGGTATAGCGGTCCAAACTGGATTTTTGATACTGATTAGACTAAAGCGACAACTGCATATATATTCACTCTTGGTTGTGATGCTATTTCATGGAAGTCTTGCATGCAGATCACCATAACAAGGTCAAGAATTGAAGCAGAACACATGTCATTTGACACAGCGACCGTCAAAGTATAATGGCTTCATGAACTGTGACAACCAAACTATGATTGTCAAAGTGAACAGTTCTAAGGATATGAAAAATTTAAGGGATTTTAAGAGAAGATTAAAGACTGTCAAAAAATTGAAAAACTCCGGAGTTGTAATATTTGGATTATGTCCAAACGGCTAAGAATCTGGCAAAACCTTTTACTAAAGGTTTATCAGGAAATATGATAGACCATGAATCGATGGAGATTGGTTTGAGACCCACTTGAATTACCGAGAGGGTAACCCAACCTATGTGATTGGAGATGCCGTGAATTAGGACCTGCGAAAACAAAACAGAGTAGCCGGTTGAGAGAATCACAAAACTCCCACCCAGCTACAGATGCAAATCTCTCATAGACTACTGTTAGGCACGTCGATTTCATCTTAATGTGTTATGACTAGCTCTTGATGAGCAAAGACGTTGTCCTACAGGGCGATCTTGAAAGAACACAACAACAAGGCCACTTGGGTGAACTTGGCCATGGCCTAGTACCCGTAACAACATTGAGTGAAGCTTGCTACACAATACTGACAGTTCAGGGCCTAGTCCATTGTTCAGTCGTAGTCAAGCGTTGCGTGAACCAAGTATGAGTTTGGGCCCGTTTTGGTGGAAGATTTATTTTTGCATGAGTCGTCAACTGTGGGCGTGTTTGGTAGGTTGCATTGACTTTTGAGACCCGTGGGGGCAGGCCTGGTAGGGCCAGGTCTGGGAAAACCACCCTAAAACCATGTTGTGCATGTTGTTTGGTAGCCTGTGAGCAGTCTAGCCAGGTCCAGCTGTGTACAGCTAACCAAACAACATGCTTGTGTTCTTGTGATAGTTAGTCTCACATTTTTCCACATGGATGGAGTTACCTCCCACCATCACATTTGAACAGCTCTACTTGACTGGCTGACACACCCATGACTAGCGGCGAGCGGCCGCGGCGGCGGAGGTCGCCGACGAAAGATGCGGTGAGCACGGCGATGGTGTGGGCGGTGCCGGCGGCGGAGGCCGCCTGCAAAGAGTTCGGTGAGCCTACTAACTGCTGCTACAACAACGGAGTTCATGACGGCGAGCGGCTTTTGAGCGGAGGTTCAAAAAGACATTTACACCAAGCGCGGTCTAAATACGCACACATACAGTACAAGATCTATTCGTCTACGACCACCGAAACGAAAACTTGCAACAAGAGAGTTGTGTGAAATGGTGATACGAAGCTACTCCTCAAAGGAAATTTCAAACCGTCGATTGTGTGTGATTAATTTGAGAAAATTTGTCTAAAAAAGGTTCAAACATGAACACAAAATCAGAAGTTAACAGTTAATGAAAGTCGGAACCGATTGCCGGAGTAGAACCACATCATCAGTGCGTATCATTTTTGTTTAGACCTTATTTTGAATCGAGCAGTGTAGTATTGATTACAATGAAGGAGATGAAGTAAGAGTAAGAAGAGTGAGCGGAAGCAAACTTCACGTGCAAGGTTGCAGCGTTCGAGCCAACAACGAGCCAGGCTCTTTGGGAACAGTCAATCTGAGCGTGCCCATCGGGCCTGGTTTTCCTTGACCATTGCAGCTGAAGGGCCTGTCGCAGGAGGTCATGCAGGCATCCAATCACTGTGCCGTTGCAGTTGATGGGCCTGATATGGCCTCCCGCTGGCTACCAAACACGCCCTATGTGTACATGTCAACAGACATGTGCGCATGCTTGACAAGTGACATGACTCTTCCACCGTGTGGCGCTCCAAGTCGCGCTTGTGTTACAGCGTGGAGTTTGTACTCTGTAACTGCCCCCAGATATAATGGTGATGACAGAACGTCACTTATGGCGCACCACTCTCGGACATGGCCAACATCAACGAAGTTGTGTTGGGGACCTTCTCTATCAACACGTATCTCCGTTAACACTAGTATTTTGTTCACATGCAGATCTACTAGATATGTATAATCTCTCATATGTGATTAGATTTTTAGTGCATATATGAAGTTAATTTTGGTAATTAAACTCGTCCAGAAATTGCGTAATTTTCCAATAGAGAATAGGAGTTTTATTACTCAATAATAGGGTTACAATCAGAAATCACTAAGCACTTGTTTACCTGCAGGGATGTGATTTCATCCCAAGGGGATTGGGGATGGGAGCCAATCTCCACAAATTGCCAAAAACATTCCAATACACTATCATGGGGTGGAGTTTTTAATTTAGGCAAAAAATGAGTCGGTATCTAGCGATTATCATCTCTAAAACCGGATTACTAACAGATTATTGGGGATTTTCCGGGATCCGAAATAACCCCTCAAATCTGCTAAAGTACACTACAAATACAGTAAAAGAAAGTACAGAAGTTACTTAAACACAAAGCCGACCCCGACCGGATCTGTCTCATGGCCGTACGTACCCGGTTGGTTGGGGTCCAAGTCGTTCTCTACCACAGTACACGTTCGCATGTGTCGGTCGCTCGGTCAGGCCGCGAGCCACTACGTGCCCAACTTTGGCCAAATCCCGGACTGAATTGACCTTGTCGGACTAGAACTTTAACTAATCATCAAACTGTACTTCTCGTCCACTGGCGCGTTGAATCCCGTCATGCACAACGTACCAATTTCAACCTAACCTCGTCGTCGATCCGGCGTGATCGAGCGAAAATCACTGGCCCTGTTTTAGCTAGTGCGGATCGAGCGATAAAAACCTAAAGGTCAATCGGTTTTTTTTTACGGGAATAAAGGTCAATCGGGTTGATTTTCCCCGTTCTTTCTTTCGGGTCTGATGAAAAGATTTTGACCATATAACAACAACAACAACAAATTAAAACGTGAGGCGGCCATGCGGTGATTGACGGCGTACGACAAAGCCCCTGGTTGACTTGTGCGTCTACCGGTTCTCTTCGTTGTTCGTTTACAGCCGCCAAATTTTTCGTCGAGGTAACTCCGTCGTCTACGCTGCAGTAGGTGCCATTCGTGTGCGCCAACCGGAAACTGAAAGGCAGAGTTCAGAACTTCGGAGATAAGAGTCTTTCTTTTTTGACATGAAAACTTCCGAGATTGAGTTATTTTTTTGTTTACACTCGCATGTTTTTTTCCAGTTAGTTAGGTAATTTGGGATGGACTTGGTTCAACGCGATGTGATTCGTGCCCCCAACCTTGTCCCAGTCAGCACCACCCGACGGTAGTCCAATTTGTTTTTCTTTCCGGGCAGGAGTAGAAAAAAAAGGTGTCAGAAAACTTAGAAAGGGATTCAGACTCCAGAGCACGCGCATGTGATCTGAACGAAGCTTCGGATGACAATCGAACCTCACCGGCGGCCGAGTGGGGATCCCACTCATCATCGGGGGTGAGTAACTTTGCAAGTGATGATCATGTCATGCTGCCCGATGAATAATGGTCGGGGGTCAAACTCAGTGGCGGAGCCAGGAATTGAGGTGAGGGGGGTCGAATAGTAAAAGCTGTGCCACCGGCGATTTTTTTTTTTGCAACACATGTAATCCACAATATTATAGCTCACAAAATAAGGTCCAAACCGAATCAATTTGCATATTTCATCAAGTACAACTATGAAATGACAATAAATAACAAGAAGAACATACCAAATAGAGCTACATTTTCATAAGATAGTATCATACCACTATGTTGTATCCATGTTGGTGAAGTGTCGAGGAAGATGACCTCTACGGTCATTGTAGGAATGGAAACGTAGCATAATCTTCTTGTCATCAATTTTTGCAAATATCTCTTTCTCAACATAGCAAATCATCAAATTATTGAGCCAATCATCCCTATCCTGTTTCGAAGATCTGTCTTTATAATATTCAGGGCCGAGAAAACTCTCTCAGCTTGTGCTGTTGCCACAGGTAATGTCAACACGAGTGTAATAAGGCGATAGACCAATGGAAATGTCAAATGTTGTCTCTTCTGAACCAACTTGAGAGCAAGACCACTCAAACTATCACAAGCTATGAATTCAGGACTTCTCTTCATCACATCAACATATATGTCCAGTTCGTCAGCCAAGAGACAACAATCATGTGCAGTGAAATCAGCAGAGTACATAGTTGCAAGCTCAACTAGCATATCATTATCAAAACTGCTAAATGAGTCTCTAGGATCAAGGCATGCAGTGCACAACAATAGGCGTGTAGAGGTTTCAGAAAATCTATGATTCATCTCACTTATGTTTCTATCAAGCACCTCATTAAAGAGTTGTACCTTGTAATGATGGTAGCTAGTAACCATCTTGCGTGAGCTCCTTGAATAACCCCTTGCCAAAATGTTATCATCCATGTTTGGCACCACAATATTTCTTCCAACACAAAAGTTAGTGGCAGCACGCAATAGAGGCTCCCATCCATCATCTCTCAATTTCTGCAATAGAGTTTTAACTGAGACAATCATATTCATAGCGCTCACTATGTTCTGATCCTTGGACTGCAATGCTTGTGACAAAATTACAAGAGGCACTTACCTACAAGAAATACACATGCAAAAATTAGAATTGAAATATAGATAAAGAGTTGACAAAATACTATTTGCAATACACATGAAAAACTAACCATGCTGACAATCTTGTTTAAGTGACCAAAAAAGTGTCCAATTGGTAGAAGTCCTTTGACAACCCCCACAACCACCAATTGAAGTTGGTGGGCAAAACAATGCACATAAAAGGCATGAGGGTTGTCTGCCAATACCAATGTTTTTAAACCATTTAGCTCCCCACGCATATTAGAGGCACCATCATATCCTTGTCCTCTTAATCTTGACATGGACAAATTATGGTCAACAAACATTGCATCTAAATATCTTTTCAAAGAAGCCGATGTAGTATCAAGAACATGCTCAACACCGAGCAATCTTTCCAAGATCTCTCCTTTTTGGTTCACAAACCTACAAACAATAAGACAAGAACATATAAGATTACAAAAGATAAGTACAAAAAAACTAGCCAATCAGTACAGAGAAACTACCTCAAGATTACAGCCATTTGCTCTTTAACCGATACATCACGAGACTCGTCAACAAGTACAGAGAAAGGTGCATTTCCAAGCTCACTCATTATAACTTGTGTAGTCTCTTCTGCACATGCTTTTGCTATATCTAGTTGGATTTCACGAGATGTCAATTGACAATTGCCAGGAGCATTCTCATTAATCACATTGGCTACCTCCTTGCATCTTGCGCCATACCAATCCAACATCTCACGGAAATTGCCCTTGTTCAAGGAAGTGCTAGACTCGTCATGCCCACGAAAAGCTAGACCTTGTTCAAGTAGAAATCTGACAACACCCACAACAGCCCTCAAACGAATTTCATAATCAATATGCAATTGTTCTTCTTGACAAACAAGAGCATATGCCACACTTTGCTTTTTATTGCTGAAATCTTCACACATAGCTCTTGCATTGTTGTGAATGCTATTTGGTCCACCTACATGAGACTTGAAAATTTCTGATGCTTTCTTCCAATTTTTAAACCCCGTCTGTGTGAAAACATCATATCCAAAGTGATTGCTTGCAGATTTGAACAGAAAACAATGGAAACAATATGCAGCATCCTTCTCCACACTATACTCTAACCAATCATATTTGGCATACCGTGCATCCAAAAATGACCGGTGATCCGGACCAAATTTTGTTTTCAGAAAATTATGACCAATTAAACGATTACGGCCTCTTGACAAATATTCCCATCGCATCTTATCCCTGATTTCAGGGGTACCATACTCATCAATTGGTCTCCGAACTCCAGGATCAGCAACCACATTTGCTAGATCAAAGATTTCAGCAACATTTCTCGGTTGAGTTTCCTACAATATTGAAATCAAAATCAATCTTTGAGAATACTGCACACTACTGCTCACTATACAAGTAGACATCAAAAGGGGAAATTAACCTGCTCATGCCGTGCCCTTTTGAGATTTATGGAGGCTTCTTTTTCTTGCCGAGCTTGAGCCAGCGCTGCTGCGGCGTCCTCCTCCTCGAGCTGAAGCCATTCGGCCTCTTCGTCAGAGTCCATCAGAGCAGTACTGCATCAGAGAGTAACAAGTTCAGTTTGGGGAGTTTCCTCAGTATGTGGAGTTGCTTCAATCTGGGTAGTTGCTTCGGTTTGAGTTGCTGATTGGTTGGGAATTGATATTAGAGGATAAATTCTCTTCATCTACTATATTGCTAAAACATGAAATGGATAACAAATTAGTTAAAGCAATCGACAACACATGACACTCTAATCTTCCACCATTAACTAATTGAGGCTGAGCCATGATATATCAAAGATGCGGAGAACAACAGCCATGGACACAGAGAGAGGAGCCGGAGATCAGGGAGAGAAAGTACATGGTAGACGGGCGGCGGGCTAGAGGATGTTGGCCACGTAACAGCGGCGGTGGCTCGCGGTCGAGTTCGCCCCTCTCCTGCTGGTCTCTGCCGCGCGTTCTGCAGAAAGAAGAGAGGCGTAAGCCTGAGGCCCTGAGAGATAGAGGCGGCGTGCGCGGGAGGGCGGTGAGGACGGGAGAGCATCCGACCTGCGCCGCCGGTCCTGCGTCCTGCGGGAGAGCGGGAAACGGGGAGGGGCGAAGCGAGGGTACTGCAAGGAACCAAGGGTAGAGGAGGGGGGCGAGGGCGGCGTAGTACCTGCGGCGGCGGCGGCGGCTCTCCAAGCTGGGGACGGTCAGATGCGGGGCAGGGCGGCCGCCGGAGCCGGCGCGATGCGGGCAGTACTGGATGCGGGGCAGGTGGTGGGGCAGGGCGGCCGCCGGAGCACGCGCGATGCGGGGCAGGGCGGCGGGGCAGGGCGGCTGCCGGAGCCGGCGCGATGCGGAGCGGCCGGGGGCAGAGTGTGGCGGCGCGGGGCGGAGTGAGGCGAGCGGCGCGGGGTGGAGTGAGGCGAGCGGGTGAGTCAAGCGAGAGGAAATTTTCTGCCTTCGTATCTAAAAAAAAATCTGCCCAAACCGAGCCGGGTCGACCGACCAGGCTCGACCCAGTGCTGGCGCCGCCACTGGTCAAACTAGGATCATGTGTTGGTCACAAGATGTGTGGTGAGGAATGGGACGGAACCCTAGCCACCTCCGGGTCGCTCCTGAGGCGACCCCGAGGCGCCCCCGCCGCCGCCGCCAAAAAACCACCCTCGTCGCGCCTGCTGCCCCCGCTGCCGCCGGAGGAGGCCGTCCCACGGCGGACGGCGGCGGCGGGGTCTCCTCCGGACGCTCCCCTCCAAAAAATCCGAATCCCAACCTCAAATCCTCCCAGCTAGACCTTCAAGCCTGCGTCGCTCCAGATCCGGCCGCATCACCTCTCCGCCTTGGTGCTCCGTTGTCGCACGGACCGGCCTCCAGCCTCCGCGCCGGTCGACGGCGTGGCTCCGCCCCGGTGCCTCAGCGCCGACGATGCGCTGCCGTGCTCCGCCACGGACCCAGGCGCTCCGCGCCGGTCGACGGCGTGCCGTCGGGCTCTGCCATCGACCGTCGGTGCTCTATGCAGAGCATGGTGATGCCGCGCCGGCACCGCTCCGTTGCGGCTCATGGACCTCGGGTCCATGGATGAGTGCCTACGCCATCTGTGCCTCAGCGCTGCTCAATGTCCCGGCTCTGCCTGGAACGAGCTTCGCAGCTTCGGCGCCTGCTCCTCCGCCGGCTAATAGAAGGTAAGCTGCTCCGGGCTAACGCTCAGCGACGGCGACGCCGCGGCATCGGGCGTCGTTCCCCTCCTCGGAGGCGTTGCGTTGGAGCCTCTGTTTACTTTGGCCGCGCAGCCAGGGTGGTATGCGGATGGACTAGGTTGCGCGTTGTGGTACGGTGCAGTACGGTGGTGCCCCGCGACTTCACCCTCGGTGAACTCTCATCCATCCCACTTAGCCACGCTGCCGCTGTCGTGAGGCGGTTCTGTTGTGAAAGCTCCCGCGCCAGCGATTAACTTCTGCTACTGGCCTGCCAAGTTTTGATCCGAAGACGATGGCCACTGCCCTTGTGCTGCTTTTACTTACTCTGCTAGCTCAAGATCCTCCTATGGCCGGTACTGTGTTGAGGAAGCTTCGGGCTTTTGGTGTCGTCTCGGCTCAAATTTGCTCAATGACGACGCAATAAGGCCTCCCCAACCTGTTAATCGTCTCGACCTCCCGTGGCGGAGCTCCCAATCAAGGTTCGTGCTCAGTGCTAGGCTTGGCACTCGTTGATCGGGTTTGCTCCTCAGTTGCGCCTAGGATTCGATACGCACGCAGGTGTGGCGCGCTAGGCTGTTTGCTGAGTCTTGGTATTGTGATTCTCGACAACACCCCTCATCTACTTTGTGTCTCTCATGGTGATGGACCTTCTGCCTGCTAGCTTTTTTAGATAATGGGCTCATGTTTTTGTTTGTTCAGTAGAGTATAAACATCAGATGGCCGCCTCTCGCAGGCGAGACCCATCTTTCCCTCTGTAATTTCTTATATACCCTAACCGATGTCAATCCGTGGGGTGGACAGGAGCATGGTCTTGTAACCTTTTTTGAAGTAATAATATTCAGGTGGGGATTCTCTCCACCCGGTGACCGTTTCAAAAAAAAAACAAGATGTGTGGTGTGGGACGTCCATTTCCTGATTGCGGCTTGCTGCTCTTACTGCTATCATCATGCTCATGATTGTACCGCACTAGTTGAGGATGACACAAGAATGTAATTTGTAGATTTAGAAAACAGCAGGATCTAAGAAGACATCGGTGGTGCTCGACATATAATGTGAAAGTAACAGGTACTGAGGAGTGAGGGAGCGTCTCTTTTTTATTTGTAACATAAGACTATATATTTCCTGTTTCAAATGAGAACCGTTGTACTCCCTACATTCACAATTATAATATGTTCTACCTTTTTCTAAATCGGA
Organism: Poa pratensis; assembly: GCA_947311845.1. Lineage (NCBI taxonomy): Eukaryota > Viridiplantae > Streptophyta > Magnoliopsida > Poales > Poaceae > Poa > Poa pratensis. The sequence continues at coordinate 18,435,397 of CAMZMU010000064.1, forward strand.
TGCATATAGACACGTTTTAATATGTGTGTTCACTCATTTCAATCAGTATGTAATCCATATTGGAATATCTAAAACATCTTATATTTAGAAACAAAGGGGGCATTAGAAAAGAAAAGACGAGAAAAATTGACAGCAGTAGCCAGCAAGGTCTCTAAAACCATAGCAGACAGTCTGGTGGGAGAAACATAATAACTTATGGCGGGCGTTACGATTTCTCCTCAGAATTACAAATTCCACGTTGAAACATGTTGTGCTAGACAAATGCACAATTTATTCATACTTCACAGATCCAGAATCAAATTATACATCACCATTTCACCAAGAATCAACACATTCACCCTTCTAACCGAAATGAGCAAGCGCTGACAATTTAAAATTACAGCTATAATATCAGAATACACAACAAACGAGTAATGTAGGACAGCAAAAATAACAAATGGATTTGCGTCCCTCTCTTCGTGAAATGGCAGCTCGTTGCTTCAATAGCAACACCTTTTTATTCTGGACCAAATGGATCGTAACTGTGTCCATGAGTTATGGACACACAAGAATAAGATCAATCTTCTCAAATATAAAGCTAAGCTTGTAAATATCCATTCTTCTCAAGGTAGAAAAGAACTTGCATGGCCATTGCTTTGGGTGAAGGGCATTCGCCATCTTTCATCTTAATTACTATCTGTAAAAGATCATAGAAGGATCATTTCAGTCTTTTAAAAGAAAAGAGTAAATTTGCATTTTACATGGTGGAAGTAGCAGTAAAGGGTGAAGGCCTTAGGGTATTGCTGAGTGCTCATTGACGAGCTATCCAGGCTTCTAGCATATTGGAGTTGTTGAAGTAAATGACTAGTTCAGCTGAGCTACCAACATGTACCTCAGGTTCCAAAAATAAGTGAGACTCTCCGTTCCAAAAATAAAATAAGTAGAGCCCTATGGGTACAGTTCTATTTCTCCAGCTTAAATGACACCCCCATAGTGCACTGCGCATAAGATCATATCAAATAACAATGGCTGTTTATATTATCTACTAAGTAATCAATATTGAACACACATATAAAAACACTCACTAACTACTGTTCAAATTTAAACGTCTACATGTTGTCATTTATCACTGAATACGGATCAATGGAGTTAATAGTGACACATAAACCCTAGATCCAAGCATAGCAACCAAGCTCGAGGACATAGTCACACTGGTCTCAAGCGCCCCACAAAAACCTATCTCCCAACACTGAAGATACTATTAAAATGTGATTCACTTCGAATAGGATCTTCTCCAAATAGGAGTAACACATGCAGTACTTCGGGGCAGTATCCACTCCTTTATGAACATTAATTTGAAAAGCCTGGTGACCCAAGTGCAAGTTCTTTGCCTGGCTAGTTGTGAAAATTAATGCTAGCATGGCCGATAAATTGTTTACAGGGGAAAGACCCAACAATTACTACTGCACATTGCGCAAGAGATCCTTGGAATCAGTTGGTCACCAATTCTCATCCCACTGATGTTCTTATATTCTGGGTCAATGCAAACGCTAAACACCTTCAGGCACTGTTCAGTCAGAGTAGTTGAAGTTTCTTTTCCTTTTAGCTATGAAATTTTTTCCTGGTTAATGAAATAATGAAAAAGGCAGGAAGGCTAGGTATGATGAAAAGCTTACCTCACTATTCACTGGTGATTCGTATGGATCATCAACTCCGGTGAAGCCTGTTTGTCAAAGGAAATGTTTAAAGTAGAAGAAATAGTCTGGTACTTTCAGCATGGAAGTTATTTTATTTGGTGCTGAATGCATTATAACATGGAAACTTAATTTTTCAAATCATGCCCGTACCTTTAATCTTTCCTGTGCGTGCAAGCTTGTATAGACCTTTAGGATCACGAGCTTCACATATTTCTAGTGGCAAATCCATAAATACCTGTAAAGCTTGTGCATTTTAGATGGTTAACATTAACGAGGCTTCAAGGAATCATAAGATAAGCATACTTCGAGAAATCTAGAATCCGGAAGTAGAGCTCGGCATGCATCACGGTCTCTCCTGTATGGAGATATCAAACTAGCAATGCATATGGTACCAGCATCTGCAAAAAGCTTCGCGACTTCTCCTGCACCAGAAAATAGGACTGTAATATAAGTACAAACCCGTTTATACTGAATGAGTCTTCTTTGCCAGAACTTACCAACTCTGCGTATATTTTCTGTACGGTCTTCTGCCTTGAAACTTAGATCTCGATTCAGCCCATGTCTAAGGTTGTCACCATCAAGGACATACGTGTGGTGGCCTCTGCAGTGTAACTCCCGGCTCAATGCACAGGCAACGGTGCTTTTCCCTGACATATGAAAACATGGTAGGACCTTGTGAGACCCTCGGTGCACGACTCTAGCGACATTGTCAAAACTCGTGATTTCGGGCATTTCTGGCCGTTTTCGTGAGCTATATAGTCCATGATTTTCGGGCCCCGGGAGGATTTCGATGTCATGTGACTCACGGTACACGACTCTAGCGGCATCGTCAAAACTTGTGATTTCGGCCATTTCTGGCCGTTTTCGTGGGCTATAGTCCACGGTTTTCGGGTCCCGGAGGATTTCGATGCCCTGTGACCCTCGGTACACGACTCTAGCGGCATCATCAAAACTCGTAATTTCGGCCATTTCTAGCCGCTTCTGAAGTTACAAAGAAAACCAAGATATTCCTAGCGATGATTCATGATACACCAAATCAGCTGAAATATGTTCATGTTTTACATTTAGATAGAAGAACAGCTCAGGATCTAACTCAGAACCACAGAGTAGGTAACAAATATACTACCACATAGGCCAAAATCATACTAAGGGGACAATGTGGTGCCAATCACTATCCATCATCTACCAAAGGACAAATGCTATAAGACATCGAAAATGGTCTTCAAAATAAACGACTAGAAGCAAAGTGAAAGTGAAGATCATATACTGATTCCATACAGTGATGATCATGTATCGATGCCAGTACAGAAAAATCAACAGTTATTACACTTAGTATGAAGGTGGAACCAGCTGCCTATAGAGCAGACACTGAACTAATATGAGCATAATCACTCACTATTAGCCTATGGTACAAGTGTATAGATTGTGTGAATGTTCAATCCTGAAGCTTCATTTGGTTAGACATGCCAAAAATTAGATTGAAATGTCTCGCAGAACTAAAAGGGAAACATCTCTACACAATTGTCAATTTATTGGTATAAGATTGAATGCTAAAATTAAACTACAGATTCTTCTGTTGTAATACGAACCCAACAAATTAATAAGAGGCAAGATCATCATAACAGGAAAAAACCGTTTCGATGAAGCTGAGAACTGTGCCGTGATCCAAGAATGTGAAAAGGTGACACCAGGTGAAAATCAAGAAAATAATCCCCTGAAAATATACCTGAACCACTGAGTCCTGTGATCCATATGACACATCCTTTTTGCCCCAGTAATTTCTGTCTCTCAGGTTGTCCAATTGGGCAATCATGCCATAGAATGTTAGTCGATTTCCCAATGTTTGACATGACAGGCTTCTCTTGCACTGATAAATGGTACCAAGAAATGGTTAGCGTGACTTCATTCCTGTTGTCGATCAAACCCATTTGCAGAAATACAAGAGAACATTGAAAAGGATAAACTACATCGAAATAGCCAAGCCACGTACTTTGTACAGCTTATTTCCTTCCTATTGTTAGATTCAACTCAAAGTGTTTGTAAAATATAACTCTCCATGCTCCAAACCTAACGAAAGAACTTCTACATTTTCTCTACTTAGCCTTCCCCTTGTAGCTGCTAAGAGCATCCACAGCGCGGCGCTTGTCAGCCGGCGCTAGGATTAAATTCCTGCAGATTAGCAGTTGTACACTTCAATCCTGGGCGACCGATGCCAATTCTTTCGTCCGACGCTTGTCTCTGTTTTGCCTAGTTTGACCACGTACGGTAGAGAGAGAAACAAGCGCCAGCGTTGTCAGCAAAGACGCTTAGGTGAAAAATTAATTTCGTGGGAATTATTTTTGATACTTAAGCGCCTCTATAAGCGGCATGCGTTGTGGATGCTCTAACATTGTCCACCAAACCGACAAGTTTTAACATTTTCACATTTGCTTTACCGTAAATCCCATAAATGGCATGCATTAGGTGAACTCACTTATTCTTATTTGAGATCATAATAACTTTCTTCTTTCTGAATGTCGATAACAATAACTATTCTGTAAAGTAAATTAACCCTAAAACCCAGGCAGTTGTATTGCGACTAGTAGTTAATCTCACCAAGTAACATGGTTCCGATCCATCAGACCAACAATGTGTCAGGAGCAATTAATACAGCTCCTTCCTTCCCTCCACCGAAACCAACAAATCTAACAGCATTGCTGTCAACTGTGCCACTAGCTAAAATGACTTAATCCTAGTTCCATATAGACTCCACACTTAAAGCATCTCCACCGGGGGCCTCCAAATGACTCCCCAAAGACCCATTGGGGGTCCGGACGGCCAAAAACGCCACCAGCGGCACCCCCCAAAGGGTCGCCCCAAGCAAAAACATGTCTGGCACCCCCGAGAGGGCCTCCAAACTGCCAGACATGGGGGCGGACATGCGGCCCGCCCGTCATACACACAGTACCACGCCCAGTGTTAACTTGGGCTTGGCAGGAGGCCGTTGCGCCGCGTTGAATGGCGAGGCGACGAGACAGCGGCTCGCCTGTCATCACGCCTCGCAATAACGCTCCGCCCGTTTCCCAGGCGGGCGCAGAGCGAAGCGACGCCTCGCAATAACGCCGCGCCCGTTCCCATGGCGCAGACGGAAGCGACGCGTGCTGCAGTCGCAGCGGCTGCCCGCGGCGGCGCCCTGCGCACGCGTCGTCGGCGTCAATGCGTGGCCAGGCGAACCGGTGGCCGCGTTAATGCAGGCCACCCAACCCCGCTCCTCCGGCTGCCTTTAAAAACCCGGCGCGTCGCAGCCCTCCTCTCCCCACACCACCGCTTCTCCCCTCTCCCAACTCGCCACCAGCAGATCGGCCGCCAAGCAAGGCGGGCAACCGCGAGACGCCGGAGGAGCGCGAGCTCCGGCGTCATCGCGACTTCCTCTCGGCGGAAAGCGAGCGCCGCGGCCAGCGACGCCGCGAGCAGATGGAGGAACGCCGTCACCGCAACGAGGAGGCGGAGATGGCCAGGGCATATGAACGCGAGCGGTGGCTCGAGGACGCAGCCAACGTGCCTCCGTACATCGTGTCGCTGGAGACGGCGCAGCTGTGCAGCCGCCACAGCGTGCCGGTGGAGGGGGACGCGTCCCTACCCGAAGGGTGGGCGAGGAACGCCGTCAACGTGCCGGTGGCGCCGCGGCTGAGCGGCAAGGAGCGTGTCGGCTTCATCATGCGGAAGTGGCAGGCGATGCCGTACGAGCAGAAGCTCGACCCCAAGTACTCCATCTCGGCGCCCTACTGGCACGCCGTGGTGGACGCGGAGTATGAGGCGCGCTGTGCCGGCGGCTTCCTCCCTACCGGCGCGCGGGAACCAACGCCGGAGTTGTCTGCATCGGACGACGACGCAGCCGAGGACGACGACGACGACCCCGAGCTGCCCGATCTACCTATAGAAACGGCAGGCGCATCTTGGTCAGCAGCGCCGCCGCCACCGGAGAAGGGGGCGCAAGGTGAAGCCGGCCGCGAAACCAGAAGCCTCAGCCACGGCGAGGCTTGGTTTCTAAAGGTCGTAGCCGATGGGAATAGCAGATGAAACTTCCCGCGCCGGATCATCGAGACATGCGTGTAGCCGGTACCGGCGTAGTTTAGGTTTAGTTTGTTAAATCTCGTTTAGATTTTAAATTATAAGTTTGTTAAATCTCGTTTAATAAAATCCGCCGCCCGCAAGGTGTTCGATGATTTGCTCGCGTTTGGGGGCGGACGTTTGGGGTGCGCCGTTGTGGACGCGGTCGAAAACATGGGCGGACACATATCCGGCACCCCAATTGGGTCTCCATTGGGGGTGCCGGACACGAATTTGGAGGCCCCGGTGGAGATGCTCTTATCCCACCAATGATCTCTCAGCATTTCAGCGATGAATGTGAATTGTCCACGACACCTTCAATCCTACGTTCTATCAGTGTCACACACGGACACACCACGGAAGGGTGCCACCAAAGCAGCGAGTGGATAGGACACGATGGGACTAGAGCCACCAGATTCCAGTCCCACTAGCCTATCCTTTTGGAGATTTCAAATTCTGACGGCACTGAGACAGTGACCCCGCAGCCAACGCCCGATGGGAGGAGATACGGATTACCGAACCTGGGCTGCCGGAAGCCTTCCCCTGGAAGAGCCGCTCCATCTCGCTGCCCCCGCACCCGCCGTCCCCGGCCATCGCCGCCACCAACGAAGTGCGCGTCGCCGTCGCGCGCTTCCTCCAATTCGAAGGTGCCGGCGCCCGGAGGAGGAGGAGCGGAGGCGGGATCGAGAGCGCGGACATGGTCAGGAGCGGGGCATTGCGCGGGCTGGGCAGGAAGCGAGCGAGCGGTCGCGCCCTGGGATCTAGAGGTAGGGGATGGGGTGTGCTCGCGCTGCGTCGCAGCGTCGGCGGCGGAGTGGGCGGCGCGGGGAGCTGACGAGGGTGGAGGGAGGCGGGGAAGATGGAGAAGGATCAACAGCCTGGCCGCGTGCGGGGCATGCGTGATGGGATGAAGGGTAATTTAATTTATTTCGGACGAAAAAAAAAATAAGTGGGGCCACTTCCAAATAGGCACGTCATGTGATCGTAAATGCTTTCGTAAATCTTACCTAATCAGAGGAATTCTCTTTGACTGTGTTAAAGGAATTTTCTATGAATTCGGACCTCATGTTTTTTTTCTGTAGGATTTACACTTCAACATTCGTATGGGATTAATTCCTAAGTGATCCTATGAATCAAACAATTTTAATAGAAAAAAATCCTATAGGAAGTAATCTTTCAAAAAAAAAATCATTTGTCATTCCTCTGAATCAAAGTAGCCCTAAGCATGGATCATTCTATTGTGTTTTTTTGGTCGAAATTCGTCAGGCCCTTGCAACTATTCGTCGGGCCCTTGCAACAATTGGATTAAATACAGCCGGAGAGCATTCCATGACGCAAGTCTGGATCCAATTAAATCTCGACTGAACGTCACATTCGGAGCCAAAAACTGCATAACCGTACCGATGGTATCACTTTTATGACAAACAATGTTGTATATAGGATATTGATGTCGGAGAGTGGTATTTCCTAACGATTTGTCCTCTCAGATTTAATCTCCGATTCATACTAAGTGCCAAAATAAAGAAAGAAATGTTTCTTCATCGCCAACAATCGTGCGATGTTTGTCCTAATTTCCTAACGATTTGTCCTCTCAGATAACGGAGTAATAAACATGTAAGCAGCTATATTTGCGTTACAAGCGTCGCAGCCGCGACGAACGGGCGTTTTCTTTCTTTCCCGAGAAAATGACAAAAAACCACCACATTTGCGGGTGAGTTGTCACAACCACTTTTGTGTTTTTTGACACATAACTACCACCTTTGGGGCTAGTGTGTGACGTTGAGCACTGATTTTTCTGTTTAGTTTTGTTAACACGTTTTATGACAGGTTAGACCCACCCATCAGGTCTACGTGGCAAAAACAAAAACCAGGTCAACGTTGTATTTTCTTTTTCTCTTCTATCCCGTAGGCCTCCCCGATCCCCCACATGCCGCCGCTGCTCCCTGGTCTCCCTAGCCGCCGACCGCCCCGACCTCCTGCTGCGTCCCTGGCGCGCGTGGCCGACCCTGCGTCCCCAAGGTGCACGCCGGCGCGCTCACTGAGCTCGGCGACGCGGCTGCATCCCGCCGGCAAGCACACACCGGCTCCGCGCCGCCCACGTGCCGGCCCCGCACGAACATCTGCGGGATGGAGAGCGGGAGGAGGGCACCGGCGGCCAGGAGAGCGGAGGCGCGCGGCCGCAGAAGGCGCCGTGGGTGGTGTGCAGAGAGGTGGCGGGCGGGTCGGCACAACGCGCTCGTGTGTGCGGCGTCGCCCCGGCGGGCATGGTGACAGGCCAGGACAGCGCAGACGGCCATGGCGAGCTCTGGCGGCTCTGACTGCCATGCCGGTGCGCTCCCGGTATCCTTCGTAGCCCCGCGTGCGTGCTCCGTGCGTTGACCAGCCTCGGCCATGGCCAGCACACACAGTACGCACATCGATGCACATTACGCGCAGCCAGCGACGCACATCACGCGCAGCCAGCACGCCAGTGCGCACAGCACGCACGACAGGCGGCCAGCCAACACGCACAACACGACGGGGCGTGCGCCATGGCGGCACGGCCACGCGCGCCAGGGACGCGGCCACGGCCGGCTCAAGACCCTCGCTTCTATGCTCTCATACGGTGACCCGGCGGCATGAACTAGCGCCGCCACCGTGCTCCGCGAGCACGCGACCTACGCCGGCCACGGCGCAGGCGAGCTCGAGCCCCAGCCAGTGGCAGGCGCGAGCAAGGGCTGACGCGGGCGCCGGCGGGCCCCGGCCACGGCGCAGGCGCGGCCACGCGCGGGCGAGCTCGAGCCCTGGGCGCCGGTCAGGCGCGGGCGGGCGCCGGCCACGGCGCGGGCAAGTTCGGGTGCCGGCCACGGCGCGGGCGCGGGCAAGGGCGGGCGCCTGCCACGCGTGCGTGAGCTCGCCGGAGGGACACCGCGCGGACGAGCGAGCTGAGCTGAGAGGATTGGTTTCGGGAGTGCGTTGACCTGCTCTTTTTACTTTTTCTTTTTCTTTTTTGCCACGTAGACGTGACCGGTGGGTCCCACCTGTCAGAAACACAGTTGAGATGACTAACCACGAAAGATCAGTGCTCAGCTTCACACACTAGCCCCGAAGATGATAGTTATGTGTCAAAAAACACAAAAGAAGTGACGGTTACGTGACAACTCACCCGCAAATGTGGTGATTTTTTGTCATTTTCTCTTCTTTCCCCCAACGAAACCGGTTGCAGCACCAAATCAGAGTCCCAAAGGATTTCACGATCCCCATGGCAGAGCCGCCGCCGCCGGCTTCTCCGCAGCAGACGCCCGCTGCGTCCGTGCGCGATGACATGATGACGTGGGCGGCTGCGTTGCAGACCCTCGACCGCTTCCTCCAGTCCTCCCACCAGAGTACGGACCTTCTCCCACCGTCCTTCATTCTCCTCCTCTTTCTGACCCGTGAGGCCGCCAAGATTCGTGGGTCTTGGTTGCTCCTCGCGAGAGCAAGGTGTTTGTTGGTTCGCGTACAACAATAGTGAGGTGTCCGTTACTGCGAAAGCTGGCGTCCTGCATGTCCATTAGCGATTATTCTGTAATTGGCGCTTTGATTCCCGGTAGATTAGCTTTCTGGTGCTTAGATTAGTGCGATTTATATACCTGTATATCTCGGTTTGCTCTGTTACTGGTGCCAAATTGGAGATAATGATGATGTGGTTGTTGCTGTCGGACAGTTGATGTTGAGAGGCATGCGAGGGATTCTATGGAGGCCGCCAAGAAGCTTCAGTCTGACTTCATCCGCCTGCAGCTGGAGGACCAGCCAACAAACGAAGAAAAGCTTCGGAAGGTGTGTATCTAACTTCAGCCAGATCCTGCACTCAGGGATCACTTCATTGCTTTCCGACTGCAAATTTAGTGAACATGTACATGGTTCTGTGTGTTGGCTAGGGTCCCTAGGGAGATTGTGGTAAAAGGAATGCAAACATTTTTCCTAGAATCCACCCCTTACGATTGTTGGTAGTCCTTTGGAATAACTAATTTTAACGATAACCGTTCACTATGATCGGCTAATATTTATGGCCTATCTGGGTAAGGCAGTAGCCTCAAGCACAACATGGGAGGTGCTGGAAATATGCCCGTGAGGGATGTCCGTCAAGAGAGTGTTCAAAAGCAAGCGGGGAATTTTTTTTGTGGAGGGAGTTCTATTTTTTGTTGGTAGTAGTTTCTAATGAGTTTATCAGCTACAAATTGACCCGGGAGTGACTACAATCAACATTTGTAGTTGCATGATTCTCGATGTTTGGATCGGATGGTTTGACCTAGGGATAAATTGCAAAACCATTTTATATTATCTTCCGACAACACATTGTTTTTTGTAAGAAAATCATTTGGTAACGGATATGTAATCTTACCTCACTTTATAATGAAAATTTGTAGCTATGTGTTAATAAGAAAAGTAATTTTTAGGATTGAGGACCTTGATGTGGTTATTTTGTACCATGTAACCTCGACTCCGTACCACAAAAGATATATAATACACGTCACTAGGACTTGGTAGGATTCGAAGCCCATGTGCTAAACAGTGCTAGTCCCTCGATCATTAGTTAGACACACGATACAAATAAATATCATGAAATCACACATCTTACATTTAGTGAGTAATCCAGAGTTCATTTGGAGTCCCATAAACGCCACTGGCTTGTTGAGTGTAGCCTTTAGCCTCATGTCCCTAGTTCGCACATTTCTTAAGCTTCATTCTTTGCACATGACACATTGTGGGTGAGTACTTTGAACTTACTTGAAAATTTCAGATTAGAGAAGGCTATAAGGGTTTATTTGCGTAAAGCCAATTTTGTTTCGAATGAAATAAGTTGAAACTTTCTTTATCCTGCTTTGAAAATACTTGATCAATCAAGTCTAGTAGGGTTGAGTGGAACACCAGGATTTTACACACCAAGTGTTCGATCCAAAACGTAACACATGGATCTTACACAACATGCGCCCCCAAAATCCCACATATGAACAAACTTATACACGGACATAGGATTTTGCAACCACTAATAAAATAAGGTGGAAGGATATCCCTTATGGCTCTAGTCTTCAGTTGCTCAAATTAGCCTTCTCCGTGGGCACGACTAATCTATTAGGTTAACACTCTCGAGAGATCGTACAATTTCCCCACAATTCAATGTCAAGTCATCTTGCTGAAAGTATTCAAATGTGTAATGATCATTACAAGATCATGACAAAGTCTTCCCTTGCCAGAAGATCTACCTATACCGGAACCGTCCGCGTCCCAAAAGCATTAGTGGTGGTACCTAGAAGAGGTTTCACACTAAATAATTAACTAAGCCAGAGCCCATATAGATTGTGGTTGTATTGGATGGTTCTACTGACCGAAACGTGGTAGATATCTTTGCTTCTTGGCGGCGGTTCCAAAATTTGCACATCGATGTTCCGATAATGCCGCTCTGACCGGATAAAACATTTTAGTTTGTAAAATACTTTTTTTCAAAAATAAACAATGTTTAAGAAAGTGTATTTATTTTACAAAATATTTTTTTAAATAAAATCCAGAATGTTTTATTTGGTCGGAGTGCTATGGTCGTCCTCCAGAAGCAAAGAGATCTGCCGCGGTTCGCACACAAGAAAGTCTTAGTTAAATACTTAGCGGGAACCTCACATGGGTACAGCCATTGGATGTATATTGGACGTGGACGGATCACTTACATTCATAGGGGCTGCAAAGGAAAGACTGTCGTGTTCTTGTTTTGGTCGTTACACATTTGAATAGTTCTGGCAAGATGGTGTCGTCGTGAATTGTGGGGAAAGTGTATAACCTTTCCAGAGTGTTGACCTACTTGATCAACCGTTCCCACGAAAAAGTGCTATTTAAGCAACTTAATGCTGAGATTTCTTCTTATTTTATTTTATTTTATTTTATTTATAAAGGTTGTCAAAATCCTATGTTCGTGTGTGAAATTCGTTGATAGGTGGAATTTTGTGGACACGTAGAAGTTTAAGAAGGTGCGAATTAGGGCCATGAGTCTACACTCAACAAGCCAGTGGCGTTGATGCACTACATTCTTTTATGCTGCCGTTTTAGTCTGTTGAATGAACGCTCCATGCCTCTTTATTTTGCACTGTTAAGTCGTCCACTTATTTTCCTGAAAACCGTATTTGTCCACTTATGTGCTGGTGTCGTGTATACCATATGTTATTATTTCTGCATAACTGAAAGAATGTGCGTCGCCGGTGCAGAGGTTGTGATTCATATATCTTCTAAAGAACTAAGCTCCCTTGTTGATACACATGTCAACCTTTCATTGGTTTAGGCAATGGTAAAAATAATATTATTTCTTATCAAAGTACTAAGCTCTCTCCACATATGAACCTTCCGTTGGGGTTAGACAAAGGTAAAAAATAATATTATTTATATATAAAACTTATTTTCTATCTACTGCATATAAAACTACGGTATTTCCAAGTGCAGTGTTTTATAGCACGGACTAAATGTAGTCCTTTTATTTTGAAGATTCAATATATAACTTTTAAAGTGTCAAAAAATCTTAAAAAATATGTGCATATAGGATATATTTTACAAGTGTGTAAAATCTTAATCTGAAATACGTTGTATTCTACGCTACACAAAAAAGACAATATATAACCCAAAATATGAAGAATTTTGGATTGAAAATTTACACAATTGTAGGATAAGATATAAGCTACATCCAGATTTATTTTTAGAATCTTTTTAAACTTTAAAATATTGTTTGAAATTTAAAATATAGTGATACATGTAGCCCAGTCTACAAATGCTTTTTTTGTGGTGTTTTCCCTCCGTTAGAGCATATTCAATAGCTGCCCTATTTTAGGTCATAACTATTTTAAGTCATTTGAGGACAAAATCTTGTTCCAACAGCTGCACTTACTGTAAATTTTATCATTTTTTTAAATAAAAACACCAATTGTTATAGATATAAAACACTTGGGCTGATGCTATATAACAAAAAGGCCAACGCGCGCATGCTAAATGTCAATCGGACGTTTCATGTCCCCCACAACTCTCTTACTGTGACCATCGCCGTCTCTTCTCATGTTGATTTGGTCTCAAATCTGGTAGTTCGGCCACAACTGATCGATTCGGCTCCGAATCCACCAGCATTGTACAGGGCACCACAGATCGAGAGGGATTCAACATCGAGGGATGTCGGCTGTCGCTCTCCCCTCCGCACGCGGCCACCATCGACTCTTGCCTATATTAGGTCATTTGGGACTAAAAATCTTGCTCCAGCAGCTGTCCTTCATGTAAATTTTCCGAGTTTTTTTTGTCAAACAAAAAAAAGGCAACAAGTGTTGTAAAATTAAACATTTGAGTCGGGTTATAAAATAGAAAGGTCAACGCGTGCAGGACAACTGCTAGTCAGAATTTTCATGTTGCCCTCACGCCTCTCCTCCAGTGACCGCCGCTAGCTCTTCTCCCATCGATTCAGGCTCGAATCCGGCAGCTCGGCCACAACCCTGCCGATTCGACCGTGAATTCAACACCGCTGCTCAAGGGCACTACAGATCGGGAGGATTCGGCCTCAAGTGTTGACCTTGATGTCCTCCCATGTGCGGCCACCAATGAAGCATTTTTGTAGCTTTGCCAAACGAGCCACCCGAGGGACCTCCTCCCCTCCAGTTTTTAACTGTGCCTCCTTCCCTGCCAACACGAGCACGAGTGACACAACAGCTCTGCCTCCAGCTGCACCTCGACTATCTCCGCCTTGTGCGGCTCCTCCGCCTCTACACACCAGTCGTCGGGCTCGCCTCGTTAAATGATTAACAAATCTAAAGTTGTTACTTTTGTAGTATACAGTTTATATTGCAGGTGCTAAACCAATACATTCAATATTTTCCTAAAAAGGATATGAATTCGTACCTGATCATGTATGAGACACTAATCTTTACTCAGACCAATATGTCATCTATTGATAACCGCAATATACCAACGATCGCAGCAAAGCGCCCCAACCCCTTCTAGTTTTACTCTATGAGCTAGGTTATCCATGAACTTTGTGCCATCTACTTTATAGATTATAGCCCATGAAGAAATATGTCTTAACTAATAACTAATGATGCATCTTTGGTGGGTCTGCAGACACGGCAAATGCTTGACCTTTTGGTCCATGCACAGGCATGTCGCACCACAGGTTGCCAGTTTCCCAATTGCCGAAGACTCAAGGGACTCTTTGCTCACGTGAGGAAGTGCACAAAGCGGGCATCCGGAGGCTGTAAACTTTGCCAGTAGGTGTGGAGCCTGCTTCGCTTCCATGCCCAGGATTGCAAAGAATCAAACTGCACTATACCAAGATGCAAGTATGTAACACACTCTCCTCCCCGTCCGCACCTACAAAGCGATGGACCGTCGCCGTTCAGAGTGAACAGATGATTTATCTGGTTTTGCTTGATTGCAGGGAACTGAAAAACATTTTAAGAATATCGTAGCAGCAGGCTGAGTCCAGGAGGAGGGCTGCCGTGAACGAGATGATGAGACAAAGAGCTGTAGAGGTAGCTACGTTTGGACAAATGGAAGCCATCTAATTTGGAACGGAGGAAATAGGAGTTAGGGAAGTCAGGTATACATGTATACTTTTACAAAAAAAGAAAAGAATATATAGCAAGTACATTTTGATACCGTGGCTCTTGTCAAGCCCAACAAGACAAGTTGAGGATGTGCGTGTGTATAAATGCTGTTTGAATGTTAACGTGTATATAAATGCAAGTGTCAAGATACGATTATACCAATCGCTATATCTACATCAAACGATTGTTCTTCGCGTTGGCTCTATATTATTTTCTGTATCTTTATCGTAACTCACATAGAAACATCAATGTTTTCGACGCTGTAAGCTTTCCATTGTTTCGAGCATGTGACTTGATAAAACAACCCATATCAACTTACATGACTATTTCAAGCATTCTACCATGCTTGTACTCAGCGATATCTTTTCTATAAACGGCTTTATGGTATGGTGGAAACGAAGTTGACATGCACCAAACAATATTCGGGTTAATTTATCGGACAGTTTAGAAATCCAAATAAAAATCTCAACAGCAATTATAAGAATTTAAAGCTTGAATGCTTTTCAGTCACACATTTTCTTTTGCAATAAATAACAAAAGTGCCGACTACTGTGAACAAGAATTATACATGGAAGGAATAATTTATATCCAAAAAACAGTACTCCCTCCGTCCCAAAATATAAGGCGCGCTATTTTTCTGCTGGTCTTCGGTGCTCAACTTTGACCATTAATATATAATAAATTATGTGGATATAGAAGGTATAAATGGTAACCGTTAGTTTTGTCTTACAAAATTCTTTCATTTCATATATATTTATAATAATTTTGTGATCATATTATAAGTACAAATCATGGTCAAAATTGGACATCGTTGACCAGCGAAATTAAAAGACGGCTTGTATTTTGGGATGGAGGGAGTAAATCTCAAGGAAATGCGGAATTGATATCCAATCAAGCAGTACATCTCAACGCAGGGTAAATCAATAAACACCGTGTGGAAAATCACATGTAGCTTTGGCATAAAACAGACTACTGTGAAAGCTAATCATAAATCACAGCAGAAAGAAACAAAGCTGCATACATCTACCAATGACAGGTATATTCCTCAACAAACACAAAACACATGGATAAAATCCAGGTAAAGGCCCATCGGATCCTGCCCACAGAGCACCAAAACCTTGAGGTTTAACAGAAAGTCTGCGGATCAATTATTGGCCATAGCTTCTTAAAAACAATCAAAGAATCCGATCGATCTCTGATGATCTGATCACGGCTTGAGGGCAAATGCCAGGCCAAACTTGGGGGGTCTGTCCAAGGCCTTGGTGTCAAATTCGCCAGAGATTGTCAAGAGCGACTTCGGCTTAACCTCGTGCTGGAGAAGAGCAGCAAGCGTTCCAGTGTTGTTGAGCCTTGCCTTCACGGTTGTCTGAGGGTCAACTGTGTACAGGCCACCAACAGTCAGCGCATTCTCATTTGTTGAGAGCTTCCTGGTAAATTCAGCCACAGCTGAAGCCTTCTGCTTCTCATCAAGGTGATACACACCTGACACTTTGATGGTGTCACCTTTGTCGGCCCTGTACATGTTAGTGCAATGTATCAATGCTAGTCCCAATCTCAATTCAAAACAAATCACAGCAAAGCATGAACTTACAGAATAAACGCAGCATGAAATTCTGGCTTGGTTACACCTATCCCAGCAGTGTACTTGGTAAACTTTCCAGAAGAAGTGTCAAACGCAGCTTCTCCACCGAAGGCAAGTCCTTGAGGGCCTACTGTTCCAGAAAATTCAACCACAGGAGAGGGCTTCGTGCCAACAGCAGTAGCAAAAGTTGCGTTCTCGTGGTAGTATTGCAGCTCCACCTTTAAGAAAGAATTAAGCACATGGACTTATTTTCAGTTAAGCAACCAGAAACGGAGAGTTAGACACACAAATGACATTACCTTTCCAGAATTGTAGTCAGGCAGCTTGACAGATGTCACAAGCTTTGTGGATGGCAGGACATCCAAGACAGTCAAGGTAGAAGAGATCTGCAAATATATAAGAAAAAAGGGTGTTACAGCTAGCCAAAGCCTACAAAGAGGAAAAACATAAATCTGGGTATTCGGCATCACTAACATTTGACTGTGTATCCACTTTAACATCAACAAGCGTATTCTTATACTTGTAAACTGCATTGACATCAAGAGCATAAAGCCCTCCTTTCTTCACAGCTGTGGAAGTGAGGACCTGAAAAATCAAGAATAAATCCATTATTATTGAAAAATCAAGAATAAATCCATTACTATTGGCATTACTATTGTAAAATCAAGAATAAATTCATTAAGGGTAAATAAATTCAGATAACAGAGATAGTACACCAGCATTACTATTCTAAATAACATTATATGGGTGAGTAAGAATACATCAAAAAGGTAGCGAAAAAGAGAGGTAAGATTAGTCCAACTTGAAAACCAAAATGAAGAGCCTTTTTCTAGTACATCGGTCAAAGGTATGATCGGTGTTTTTCAAATCAATGGTAGATGTGTGCATAGGAAATTCATAATATAACAGCATAATAAAAGCATTACCAAATGCAAATGAGTCCAATACAATTCTTGCTGCAGCTCCATAAAGTTACAGGGTGGTACAATTATAAGCACCGCTAGTTTATAGTCCAGAATTGAAGATGGGAACAATTATTCATTTCACTAAACAACCTTCCTTTTTACCGTGCTATGTAGGGGAAACCCCCACGGTGTAATTTTCATTAATCTTCAGTAAACAACCTTGGTTGTACAGTGCTTAACTACCTATCAGGAGAATGAACTATTGCTGATCTGTTGAACATAGGCTTTACCCAAGCATTAATGACTCACGAATTTGAACTTTATAGACTTGATTATACTTGGAAAGCCAACCATATTGTTAAAACTTTTCAACAATAAATGATTCATGCTCAACAATCCAGCTAAACGACAGAACTATTGAAATAATCAGAATGAGCATATGGTATACTGAACTAATGAAAAAAACGAAGCAGTTGATACTCCATACCTAGCAGGTCATTTTTGGAATTGCTATTAATAATGTGGCAGTATATGGATTTGCCTTAACAGAGCATTTAGTTCCTTAGAACTCTCATTCATTTGAAAGGACATGATAGTGAATCAATATAACATAGGCCCTAGCACAAATGAACACACAAATTGCACTGCCACAACAGTTGTTTTATGATTGTACATAGCTAGGATCATTCAAAATAGAAACTGAAGAAATCAAGTTTTAAACACAAAGAAAATGGAAATGTGAAGAAACTCTATATCTGTCAAAGTAGCATGTTCAGCTTTGGATATATCAAATGCGAAGTGTCAACTCTCAACAATTTCAGAACGGAACCATGTTTGTGTTGGTCAGACACTTCCACCGATCAGAGGTTTGCAAGTGAAATAACCATAGATAGACTGCAGACATCAGATGACCAAAAACACAATGCTGATAAATGTTGTGTCAGATACAAACAAACTAATGAAGAGCTCGTATATCACGCCTAGTCTTTTCCAACGGGGTGTCTCAGAGCAATGAAACAGGCATCTAACATGACATAAACTAAAAAAACTTCTCCAAACCAAAATTCCCTTATAGCTATAACTTGTGTTTCATCTCAGATACTAAGCACGTACTTTGTCACCCTTAATTATTCCAAAACCGAGTGACAGCCAGCAGGACAAATAAGACAACGTGGTGCCAAAAGAAGGCAACAAACAATCAAATCCCCAAAACTAGCAAGTCAAGGACCAACTCTATTGCTTCAGACACTTATGTAGCCTTCATTAAAAAAAGGACAGCAAATGATCATGGCCCAAAAGAGCCAACGAACAGCATGTTGAATTTGATGTTGATGTTCCCCTAATCAACTCTGCCCACAAGGAAACTACATCGCTCTAGAAAGACACGACGAAATTCCAGTCTCCCGTCAGGCTACCGCACAGCTAACAACATATACGAGTTACCCAACATGTCCTCGATTCGCATCCAACATACTACTATGCGGATGCAACAACCACAGAGATTCCAAGCAAGAGAGGTACTAGAAAACCCCGCAACCCATTCACCGAGCCAGTGACACAAGTGCTGGAGAAACCAGGAACCCAATCAGCGCGTCGGCGATAACAAGCAAGCCACATCTAGCATGCATCTCACGCCGCGAGTCTACAGCAAGGCTGAGGGACAGACCAGGGCCGTACCCAGATCGTAGGCACAGGCGAACACGAACGCAACACAGTCGAATGGCTCGATCACGATGGGATCGGGGAAATCCTTACCACTCCGGATGAGCTGACGGAGGATACGGTGAGCTTCTGGTCGTAGGTGTAGTCCCTCGTGAGCAGATCTGCAGATCACAGGACGCAGAAGACCAGCCAGATTAGAGAGATGAGGAGAAGAGCAGGACGGGGAGAAGGAGCCGGGTGAGGGTTGGATAGGATGAGACGTACCTTTGGCCGACTTGCCGATGGTGGAGAAGAGGCCGGGTCCCTTCGCGGCCATGGCGGCGGCGGCGGCTTGGCCGAGGACGACGGAGGAGGAGAAAAGGAGAGGGTCAGACAGAGATGCCAGCGAGTCCCGTTCCGCCACTAGTAATCGTGTCCCGGTCAGAGGAGGCTATCCGGAGTCTCCAGGCCGCACGATCTTGCGATCCCAGGATCTGACGCTCCAGATTTTTCTTACGTGGCGAACGCACCGAATCTCCTTTCTTTTTCTTCTTTCTTCCTTTGCTTTTGGCTTGAATTTTTCGTTTCCTGGATGGCAGGAAAAGAAAAGTAAATAAACAAAAACAAGCAGCGCAGCTCATGTGATGCGCCATGCCACAAACAATAACACATGATTCCACCGGTTGCCAGCTGCAGACACCACACATTCAAACGTCATCAAAATAACAGTACATGAGATCCAGATGAGAACTACAGATAATAGTACTATATATGAAAGTAGGAAAGATTCACCCCTCAAATCGCTGTCCACGTCGCCTTTTTTTTCCTCGGCCGTCCGATCGGAGCAACGCACTTTTATCCAATCACGTGTCGACACGTGTACTGGTCACTGGCCGGTTGCTCCGGTTCCAGCCGGTGACCGTGACACTTTTCCCAGAAAGCCCCTCGCAGATTCAACTGCTGCCCCGCGGTCCTCTTTTTTCCACTGCGGTGGACCTATTCGCAATTCTCGCAAAATGCAGGGGCCCCCATGGAAAAGCGTCCGCGCACACCGCTCCTCCCCTTTCCTCTCGCGCGCGACGGCGGAAATCGTCGGCGCCGCCGACGCACTCCCCCGCCGCTCCGGCCCTCTCCGTCCAGATCCACGGCCACGACGAGCTCCGCCGCCCCGTCCTCTCCCTCCTCGCTTACATCCACGTGCCCGAACGCCGCGACCGCGCCGCAATCGTCCACGGCGCATTCGACGGCCACCGCCGCGTTTTGTGCTCGCCGGAGCCGCTCCGGTGGCCTACAATCGGCGGCGCCACCGCCTGCAGCCACCCCGCGTCCAGCTGCATCCGCCGCGCTCACTCGCTCTTCCCGAAACGCGGCGGCGCGACGCCGGCGTGATCCACTCCGCCGCGGCACGCTCCGGCCGCCTGTGGCGTCACTTCAACGTCACTGTGGGCCTGGGCTGACAGATGGGCTTCTTGTTGGGCTGGGCCGCTTTCTGAGCGGCCGGCTCGGCCCTTTTTTTCCCCTTCTGTTTTCTTTTCCTAATTTCCAAAACTTTTGTAACTTACCAAATTCATTTCAAATTCAATTCAACCCAATTTTAAAATTTATGTAACAATCAAAATAATCATTACATCTTCTTTGGAACATTTTCCAACTTATTGCAAAACTTGAAAAATTTAAAATACACATAAACAAAATATAAAAAATATATCAAAATGCTAGAGAAAAAATTGTCAACTATTTATCACACAAAACAAATAAGTTTTGAAAATTCAAATATGTAACAATCAAAATAATCATTACATATACTTTGGAACCTTTTCCAAATTATTGCAAAACTTGAAAATTTTAAATTACATACAAACAAAATATAAAACATATATCAAAATGGTCGGGAAAAAATTGTCAACTATTTTCACACAAAACAAATAAGTTTTGAAAATTCAAATTGGCCTACATTTAGACATGAGAAAAACAATCATATTTGAGCATTCAAACCCAAATTACAAATTCAAATATTTTAACGTGTCATACGACTTCCAAACCTGCTCATTTCGTAAACAGTAAAACAAAATTCAAATTTCAATAAATTCCAAATTGTTCAGTTCCTAAAATCTATATTTGACCATTTCAACTCAAATTTCAAATTTACATACTCCAGAATTTCAAATACTTTCCAAATTTGATCGATCATTTTTCGTACACATTAAAAGAATACAAATATGAATACATTTCAATACGTCAAATTTTCACAATCCCAACAATTTTCTAAGCACAAACTTTTCCGAATTCAAATAATACTCATATTTCAAAATGATTTTTTAAAAAACATATTCGAAATTCATCAAACGAGCGTGGCATTGCCGCGCTAATATCCCTAGTATACATCTAATTTTGACAGGAGACAAACCCAGCGATGCGGTGCAACTACATGTCCATTGCAACTTTTGCAAGACTTAATTTACCAAGTTACCAAACATTCCAGTTGCTGCTAACACGATGCCACAGCCCACAGGCCTGGCTATTGTGGATAGCAGCAGCAAAATTGTGCTCCCAAGTTGGAAGGGGAACACCAGATTGGCCAAAGTCAGGACTACACTTAAATCTTGGTTGATACTATATAGTGCTAGTTACAATGTCATGCGATGAGGCAGATTGGTAAGAGTTTGACTTCTCGATGATATATCGCATAACAGCCGGGACAGAGTTCAGAGCTGAGGTCTTCGATGTCTGACAGAAGGGTGGCACCGCCTGCCGATCTTTCATCGGGTAGGCTAACCACCAACTGGCCACAGGCACCGGCTATGTCTTGACCCATCTCCTGGCGAACAGTGGTTCGGATGCCGTAGATGCCTCTCAGGACCTTCTGGAACTTCTTCACGTTCTGCTCACTGCTTGTCTTGAAATTGCTCGACGAGCCAATTGGGTTGAATGGTATCAGGTTCACAACCTGTCAGTGACAGAGTGACGATTAGTTTCAATGTGCGGTCATCAAGATAAACCTGTAATGAGATAAGCAAAATCACAAATCCCTCAAAAACTCATTATGCTCAACTGGTCATGGACTCGTGGCATTGTGTGCTTGCTGTATAAAATAAAAATAAGATATGAAGCACATATTCACATCACATGCAGTTCAGATGGTTCCCAGCAGTTTTGGAAAATAAAAATGACCAAAGGGAGATGACAATCTCAGAGGGACCAACTAAAGATGTTGCATGAACTCGAGGTATCTAAAAGAGAGTAGGAGAACTGAACTAAGTAAACACAAAGGTCAACTGAAAACAAATAGGCAATCCAAAAAATGATATCATCCCAATGCAACTCGAAAGTGCAGAATCATAAGCATCTAGGGCAGCTTAGTGTATTCGATGATTCGAAATGTTTAAGAGCAGGAACAGGATAAAACATAGTAGCACAACAAAATGTAGCTTACCACTTTAAATGTTTCAAGTAGTTTACAAAGCTGGTGGGCATGCTCCTCCTGATCGTTGACTCCATCAAGCATAATGTACTCGATAAAAATCGTCTGCTTGCTGTGACGGAACATGGAAATGGTCATTGATGCTTAAAGCTACTCACTAACATTTTGCACTGACGAGTCATGACATATGTGGAATCTTACCTCACATTTTGATACGACTGCAATGCATTCATTAGCTTTCCTAAAGGAAAGGCTCGTGCAGCAGGCATTATGTGACAGCGTATGTCTTGGTCAGGAGCATGAAGTGACACAGCTAAGTTTATATTTGGAAGATCATTGTTGAACTTGTTGATCGAATGGATAATCCCAACCTGCAGTACATCATATAATATTACAATATAAACTAAGATATACAATAGTTGCTCCAAGTCCAATCCTAAATGAAGATCAATATTTCAGCTACAATAATCCTAAGCAAACTCGACACTTCCAACTAAATATTAGCAGGGCATAGTTTTACCATGGTGAACCATATGGACAAACATAAGCCATGATAGAAAAGATAGTATAAGTCAAAAGTATGGATAACACGTGAGTATAAATCAATATCAAGTTATCAGCATAGAGAAGTCTTCACAAGACAAAAAAGAAAATCCCTATGATCTTTTGGTAACCACCAACGTCATTGACGGACAGTAATACTGAAATAGGAGACGACCACACAGCAGACATATACATCCTTACAATATCCAATGCCCACTGCACTATTTGCTGGGTGATCTTTGCACGATTATCAACAATATCTTCGCCGCAATTTTCCATTTTATGGTTTATCAGAAAACAGGGGTGGTAATAGCTCATTCAGAAAGTCATTTCAAGTGTTCAATAAGGTTAGCTACTATCATAAGATTTTCACCCAAAATCATCTCAACATCAGCATGGAAACGAGCGACTTATGCAGGTATGCTTACAGTAGATACAGTAATTCTTTTGGGTGAAATCTGAAAGGGAGATGCTGTCAAGACTTGGATTGCTTCAACCACAGCAGTATAGTTGTTTAATGGCTCCCCCATTCCCTGCATATACAGCAGAGAAGGCACATAAATAAAAATCATATGGAGAACACTTTACCAGACATCAAATCCAATAACATGATCTGCCTATTTTCTCACTAATATATATACACATAATGAGTATGTTTGGTTGGAGCCCAAATGTGCGCTACCAAAAATTTGGCAGCCTATGATCTTTTGGTCCTCACCTGGTTGGTAGTCAAAATTTTGGTTGCCTAGTAAATGTACCTACCTCACAGTACCTTCACAAATCTTGCCAAATTTTTGGCCAACAAGAGGCCAAGGAATCTCTAGCCAATATTTTGGCTAGAAAATGGTTTGCTAAAAATTGGTAGGGCATTAGATGGCATGAACTAAAGATACTCGATATCATGCAGATCCCAATACACGTTGTAAGAGTAAGACAGTGGAAGCATTCACCCTCACCCATACAAGTACAAATTATTTTCCAGATAATAATTTGAACTTGCAAGAATGTTTGACAACACATGCATATAATGTGAAGCACAGTGGCTCTGTAGTTTCCTCATGAAAGTACGACATCTGATCATGCCTAGCCTCGTACAAGAACAAACTCATACAGCAGATCAACATTTTGCCAACAAAAATCATAAAATTTACAAACATCCGTAAGAAAACAACAAAAAGTTATGCAGTGGGAACACATGAAAGATGCATCATGACTTTGGCTTGCTGACTGTATTCAAATTCTAACTATGCAAAATACACTTTTTTTTTTCTTTTTAAGAAGCCTTTTGTCCCAAACAAGTTGGGGTAGGCTAGATATGAAACCCTGTCACGAGGACTTCTCAGGAGGTCACCCATCCTGGTACTACTCTCGCCCAAATGGGTTTCATATCCATGGGACTGGCTAGTTTTTACGTTGGCTCGCCAAGCCTATCACAACCCTTAGATATGAAACCTTTCATGAGTGCTTTCCAGGAGGTCACCCACCCTAGTACTACTCTCGTGGGTTTCATATCCATGGGACTGGCTAGTTTTTACGTTGGCTCGCCAAGCCTATCACAACCCTCCTCCTTTATCCGGGCTTGGGACCGGCTATGCCTAGAAGACATAGGCGGAGTTAACTATGCAAAATACACATAAAATAAATATAAAACATAACCGAACAACATAAAGAATCAGGTTAGGGTGATTGAAACATAAGACCAGGGAATCTGAAGCTGCACTATATTCACACTTCAGCGGGCATGATTCTGTCGAAAACGAATATCAGGAAACTCCCAACAAGTTAAGAAATTAAGTTACCATGAAAACAATATTTCGAATTTGAGAATAACGGGATGCATGGACCATCTGCTCCACAATTTCTCCAGAAGTAAGATTGCTTTTGAATCCCATTGTTCCAGTAGCACAGAATCTACAGCCCATCTTGCACCCTACCTGTATGTAGAAGCAAAGTGAACACAGTAATCAGAAAGTCGCAATATTAACAAGGATCCTAGAATGCTTTCGCATGTAAGTTACTGACAGGTCCACAGAAGCAATACTAGCTAAACAATTTAGGCCATTAAAAATTTATGATCGTACTAAAGCACTGGTCATTCAATATGAAAGGAAAATATAACTACCTGTGATGATACACACAGGGTTGAACGCACTCCTCCAGGGCGTGTCTTCCCATCATACTTCCCCAGTCGTGAATCATATCGCATGATCACTGCTTCTACAGATTCTCCATTCTAGAGCCGCAAATTTAAGTGTGTGGTAAGTCAAATGTACTTCGATATTAGAAGTTAGAACAAGCTAAAAAGTAAAATAATATGTGCCATCAAATAGAAACAAGCAAAAGAATCTGAGAACAATAATAAAAGGAAAAGTGATTCACATGCACGCAAACAAATCGAGTCAAATTGGCAGTGGCGATGAAATGGTACTGAATAGCATTACAAGTTCAAGTTGTGATTCTGTTAAAATTCACATAATTAGGAAATTACAAAAGTAATACAGCACATGCTGTCATAAGTGACAGCACACACACACATTGAAGCATTCAACCTTTGGATCAGGAGTATTATTGTCAGGTGGATGGGTCATCCACACGCTACACCCAGCTGACCCTAGCTGGTTCCAATTAAGGGGTAATAATTATTGTTATATCCAAATTAGGATTAGTATCATTTAACTAGGGAGTAATCAGTTAGAGATAAGATAACACTAAGCTTCGGTCTTGAGCCAATTAGAGATAAGATACACCTTAGCCTGGGTCTTAAGCCAATTAGAGACAATATATTTCCTTAGATATGAGATTTGTTTAGACTTGATTGTTAGGATCAGCTCTATATAATAAGCCTTGGCACATCCATTTTTATCAAGTAAGAAGATTACAATATATCTCTTGTTTATTCGTCCTTTCAGTCCCTAATCTAACCTCGCTCTCCAATTAGCCATGCTGCCCGGCCCCGGCCATCCTCCTGTTGGTAGATATGCTCATGAATACCGGTTCATGACAATTATCATGATCAATCTGGGCAGGTGGCATATCTAGAGAGCGAGAACACGTGCTAAGATATTGCCACTGAAGGTACTGATAACAATTTGTCCGTAAGTTTCCTCAAAAACATTTATACGAGTGGCTGATGCTTGCTTCAACCACTGCACTTGAATAAAACAGCGTAATTCTTATCGTCATTGGAATGAAGTTCCTAGAACAGTATCAATGCACTTTGACTGATACAAGGATTTCTTTATCTTAGTATAGTAACCCATAAAGACAGCCACACATGTAATAAGCCTGAGATAATTTTAGATATTTATTATTGTAGGTCCATTAGACGCAAAGACTTCAATAGGCCCTACAGACTATCAGGGGCTTTTATGCAGTGAAAAAACATAAAAGCTGTAAACCAGAAAGGCGTGGACAACATAAGGGGAAGACTCAGTGAATTGTCCTACATAAGGTCCAAACCAGGGTAGAATTGCAGATAAGGCAAGCAGCATTATCTCAACTTCATATCTAGGGAGTAGGGACTAGGACAAAGATGGCAAGGGAACTGTAAACGTTACCAATCTACAAAAGTTAGTCTAATAATCAATGGTGACCACGCAACTTCAACTATAATCATCAAAAGTGCTACAAATCCAAAACCATAAGAAAGAAAAATAAGCAAATAACAGAGCCAACTTGACATCTACATACAGTAGCTGTCTTAAACCTCCATCTATTCAGTCAAACAGGAAAGTAGATAGAAGAGGACAAAATTTTCGGAATGGCTACTGCATAAATACTCAGGCCACCTAAGTACAGAAACAGTGCCAACACTTGCAAAACAAATCAAAGCATCAAACCATGTAATTAGTAGTAAACATACTTGCCGTCTGCAGATATTTGTAAATAACTTCCTGTCTGTTTCTCTAATAAATGATTAACTTGAAACGGTATTCCAGTGCTACCTTAGAGGACACATCAGCACTCGTTTACTATTTTGTGTCAGTAATCATCAAACCAGCCTTATATGTGCATCCTGTTATGCCAATACATACTTGAGCTCCATGATTTCAATACGGTTACTCGTGTTTTAAAACATAAAAAGAAGAAATATCCATGATGTGAAAACTGAATAATCATTAACTTCCAAGGAAAGATAATCTAGGCGAAAGCACCAATGAATACGCTTACAAGACCTAAATTTTACTGTGTAATGCATAGTTCGCCGCAGAAGCTCGTGGTGAGGCTTGATCCTAAAGCATTTCTGAAATAGCAGTTCAGTTACGGTCCCATTCAATTATGCATCTATCCTCCATATATTCAAACCCTAATAGAATCAAAGGGCCTACTTTTTGCAAAAACAAAACCACTGGGAGTATTATTGCTCGCATACTGCTCAAAACTCCAATCTGTGAACTGCACCTAATGTAAACAATCATCAGGTCCTAGAAGCTTAAATAAAAGACCAAAAATTCCTAAAGGCTAACAAGACCTAATCCCAAGATAATCATCACTTCGGCAGGTCATAAAGGACGAAAATGTCGCACCCTACATCACCGTCCCTAGATTTCACCTCGCGCGAGCAGATAAGCAGTCACCTGGAGGCGGATGAGCAGCTTGGTGGTGGTCCGGTCCTTGGACTCCGCGGCGGCGGTGAGCGTGGAGGTGGTAGGCCGGAACTTGGCCCGCAGGAGCGCGTACGCGGCCGCCGGGAGCGACGGGACGCCGTCGAGGTCGCCGCACCTGGGATTCTGCAGCACGTACCTGGAGAGAGAACAGCACCACCACTCAGAAGAAAACAAGGATGGGGGCGGAGATGGGTAGGGTTCTAGGGGAGTAGGTAGAGGCGTACTTCCAGATGAGAGGGATGAAGTGGGGGGAGATGCCGGCGCCGTCGAACTCCGCGCGGATGTAGGCGGCGTCGAACACGGAGCGGCGCGACGGCGAAGACGACGCCGCCGCCATTAGGAAGGATTCGGGAGTGGGGAAGGGGGAGAGAAGTTGAGGTGAAGCAATGTGTGTGTGGGTTTTGGGAGTTTCCTCCGAGATGAAATGAGGTCCGCGGCTTGCCTGTGCCCACCCCGTGCGGCCATCCGTGCGGCCGTGTACGTGGCGCTCATCTGGCGCTTCCGCTAATTAAGCATCTCGTTCGTATTTTTCAGTTGGAAACAGATACGGAGAATCCCATCACTATAGTACTCGCTCCCACTAAAACGAACAAGCAGTACTCCTCGTGCTCCTAACTCTGTCGTGGTACGCCGGCGACATGATCGACCCCAGTACCACACCGTCTGCCACCGAGGCTTCCCGAGGCAGAGGAAGGCGGCATGTGCCTCGGTTACGTTCCAGGTCTCGGTTCGGTATTTCGGTCGCCCATCGGCCGGCCGGCCGGCTCGGCTCGCAGCGGAATTGGCTCCAGCGATTGGGAGTTTGACGACGCTGACGTGCGCACGCCGGCCGGATGGGTCCCAAACTTGCGCTTCCTCGCCGAACTCCATCGCCTGCATGCGATTCGGGCTAGCTTGTTGCTAGTTGTCTAGGCCTTTTCTTCACCGACGGAGGCAGCTTTACCATGAAGAACGTCGCCGAAGCAGATGGTCACATGGATAAGGAGCTTCATGGCGACGAGCAGACTGAGTACCAAATCGGCGAGGAGCTCTGCTCGGAAGAGGACGGGATTGAATTAGTTCCCTCCGACGGCGACGTCTCCGTCCGGCAACGCCACACGAAATTTCCTGGAGTTCCCGAGTAAAGCAAGGAGACGGAACAAGATATCGAGCACGGCGATCATGGCGGCAAGCCGGCCACCGGCGATTGAGGGAAGCCACCTAGTACCGATTCTGTACCGTATTTTCCTGTGTTCTCTCCAAAGAAAATTCCAACAGAAAATCACACTCGGGGACAGGAAATAGAGGGAAGCGTCGGATGGCCGCCACGTACACGGCCGCACGGATGGCCGCACGGGGTGGGCACAGGCAAGCCGCCCAATTTGGGAACCGGGTATTAAGGATTTAGGGTCATTTTGTCGAGAATTTTTAGCTTATTTTTAGTCTACCGTCAGATTTACGATACCAGAATGAGAAAATTAAGGTTATATTCGGTCCAGCGTCAAATTTACTACTCCAAAGTATATGATGGCAAGGAAATTTAGCTGATGTATAATGTGCAATTTCTTTTTTTTCAAGAACACACATAAGAATTGGTATTAAGCTTGAAATGGGACAACAACGCCATAGAATGGCGACAACACCACAGCACCCAAGGCAACGCATGTCGCCTTACAACACACACCTACACCAACCGGACGACAAGGCTCGTCTTGCTAGCCTCCGACCAAGAATGGCGAGGAGGTGGGACACCGAACCTCAAGACCGCGTCACGACCGAAGTCAAACACCACCGTAGCACGACCGCGACGTCAAGGCTGCCTGGACCAAAGTAGCTGGTCATGTGCCAAGAAGAGTCGGCGAGCGGAAGGCAGGATCCGGTCAGACTTGATGAAGGTGTCGACTCGAGATGTTGGCTATGGCGTACATTGCGCTTCGGAGGCCCACACCTTGAGAAGTAACCAGCACAAGCGACGCATCACCACCAAAACCTTCCCGGGAGAGACCGGCGATGCCACCATCACCAAATGCCACATTGGGGACACCCCTGGCCACCTAGGCAGCGCATCCATGGAGGGAACAACGATGGGGCAACGCCGCTACCCGGTCCGGCAAGCCGGACCTAGGGTTTCCCCCAGAGCCAGGCCAACGACCACGCCTCCAAGGAGCAAGTGGCACCCGCAGGCATCATCGTGGTCTGCATCGGAATCCACCGAGCAAGATTTTCACCTTGCTCCAGGAGTGTGACCCTGACACCGGAGACAAGTGGACGGGGAAAGACGTCGCAGGCTTTAACCACCACCGCATGAGGCATCTCATCGTCGACGAAGTAGGACATCATGACCGCCGACCACCACTGCAGCAACCACCTCAACGCACCAAATCGAGAACCGAGGTGGCCAGATCTGGGCGGAGTAGGCACGCTGCCGCCACCACAACATCAACTCTGGCCACCACCGGCCTTGGAAAAGGACCCCACGTCGGCCAACCCTCCAGGCAGATCCATGGTCAAGATGGCACGATCTGGAGGAAGGGGCCACCACCGCCAGGAGGGGCAAGGAGGACGCCATTAAGCTCGCAGCTCCACTGCCCTTGATGCACCACCGATTCACCGAAGCAGAGATCACCAGAGCGAGAGAGAGAGAGACGGCCCTGCCACCGCAGCCCGAGCTTTGCCCGGCGGCAGCGGGAGAGGGGAGGGAGAGTGGCTAGGTTTTCCGCCCGTGCCGCCCCAGGAGCAGGGGAGGCCCCAAGAATTGTATATAGAAAACACTGTGCAAATTTAGTATCAATCATAACAGGCAATTCTGCGTCTCAGTATCAAATCGAACTAAGATGTATACTGTGATGATCATCCACTAGTAGGGACAAATAGAACAGCACTTCAGGGCATTGGAACAGATACAGATTCAATGGGAATATATAACATTTTAAAAGATCATACTCGTTCCATAGATCCAACATGAACTGATACCGTTACAGAACTTCACTCCAAAGAGTTCCACTGATACCACGTGAAGTGAACAGATAGAACTATTCAGTACAGTCGCTTCACTTACAGACCGAAGAAAACATTGTCAAAATGAAAAGGCTAGTACACAAGACCAAATTCCAGCAGCATGCCATATAGCCAACATTCGATACCAACCAAACCAAAGTACATGATAACCATCTCAAACAACTCTAGAGTCCAGACAACAACGCGAAAGATAACTACCATCTACCCATCGCAAACAGCTCCAGGCAACAACAAAAATGGTAACTACAGCGCCAACAGTGCTTCAACTTTCGCAATCTGCTCTTCTTCGGTCAGCGGAGCTGGGGTACTGTCCGTCTGATCATAAAGGTCATGCTTCCATTTTTCTGTTTGAACCCCGGCAGCCTCATGCACGTTGTTTCTTTCATCATACTGGTAGTCCAACCTGTCTCTGCCCCTACCCCCTCTACCAGCAAAACGCCCCCTTGAATCGTAGCCATGCCTCTGACCAGCACTCCTGTGATCAGAAAATCCCCTCCAGGTACCTTGATCGTTGGGCCTTACGAATTCCCGTGAGTGGTAATTCCTCCGTTCTTCTACCATTCCAGAGGTCAGCCCTGGTTGATCAGGTTTACGCGATCTTGAATCTGGTTCCGTAAGAGCTGATTCTTGCTCCTCAATTGGCATTCCCGTATCCTTAAATCCTGGCCTCCTTTTGGCAACGGGAGCTTCTTCCTGCAGCTTGAAAAACCCATCATGCTTCCATGTAGAATCAACATCACTCTGTTGTTGGCTCTGCTCATCCTGCAGACCATGTCCCTCAGACTTGTGTTTGTCTCTATCAAGATGTTCGTTTCGACCTCTGTATCTTCCATAGTCTATGAAACAAAAAGTAATATAAGCAAACGGGTGTAAAGATAAATTAGTGCAGAAAGTAAGAATTAATAAGGCAGCTCACCACTACCTTGGCGACCATAGCGTCGGCCACCATGCCCAGCACCGTCACGTGCATCATGCTGTACATACAAGCATAGGTAGCCTAACGTTGTTAATATGGTGGATATTTGAAGGTATGTGTCATAAGAGAACTACCACTAAATCACCAGAAACATAGTACTTATGCATGATGACCTGACAACAAACAGATATGCTTTAGCGGCAATACAACATTCTCACCACAAATACCTAGTTCCATACAGTAAGAGCAAACAACATGAACATGAATACCGATGGGAAAGAAAACACACAGTTATTGCTCACGAGTTGTACAAGGAAGTAGATCATCAGAAGATATGTATGTCTTAATACAACCGGAGCAGATATATTCCAAACTACAAAAATGATGAAGCATAATTTGATTTAGCTCAAAAATCTTCAGGGAAGACATATAGACTCTAGAACATGTGTGTTAAATACAATGTAAGCTCAACCAAACTGAATTAAAAAGCAATCAAAATGAGTAAAACCGTACTCCCCCATTCTCTCTATAAATAAGTCGCCATGGGATCGATGATCAATCTTCAAAAATCTGACCATTAGTATATGTAACTGTAAAAGCATATACAGAGTACTAAGACTACATGCAAATTTAAGTACTGTACTGACTTGCAAAATACTTCCATAATAGTACATTTTCCTACAATATAATATTAAAAACACAGTCTAAATCTTGCACTGCGGACAGAGAGAAACAAAAAAAAAGACTTATATCTGCAGATGGAAGAAGTACGTCATAAGGAGGCAGAACTCATAGTCCATGAATCTAACTAAATTATAATTCTATACACTTGACTCCAATAGAAGAAATATACCATTGGCATAGGACAACAATGCAGTACTACATCCTAAAGAATACAAGGCATAACCAGCAACGTAATTATATAACTTGTAAGAATGTAATCTATGTGTGAACAAAGAGCCAAATGAACTGATGAGTGATGAGATATAATTTAACCAAACTAGCCCTCTTGTTAGTAAGTACGGATGGCAATGGGTACCCGCAAACCCGATACCCGACGGGTACCCGCCTTAAATGGGGCGGGTTTGGTAAGAAAAAAAACCCACGGGTGTGCTTAGCGGGTAAAATCTATACCCGTCGGGTCTAGCGGGGACGGGTATGGGGGTGCCAAACCCATACCCGTAGACCCGCATACCCGCTATGTCTGAGGAGTGGCCCACATGTCATTGCCTCACACTCTAACTCTCACCTAACCCAGCCACTCTCTCCCCATTTTCTGTGCTGCTGCAATGCTTGGCGGGTACGGGGCGGGTCCCACGTACCCGCCGGGTCGCGGGTATGGTTGAGATCTTGACCCGCCGGCGGGTATGGGGCGGGTGGCGGGTGCGGGTGGAGGGGCCGGGTGCGGGTATGGGTATGCCAAACCCGGCCCCGAACCCGGCGGGTGCCATCCGTATTAGTAAGTAATGTTCGTAGATAGGATAACAGATAGAGCTTCCATAACAAGAACCGGCACGAGAAATGGCAGTTACTACCACTCCAGCACATGCAAACATTCAGGCAGTGATCCGCTGATTGTGACTTAATTGCATAGCTATCAAGCCACCGAAAGCAAAAGAACATAGCTCACTGGTGGTGGTAGTCCCTTTTCTGTACATAGAGCAGAAGACAAGAACCTGAAAGAACGAAGATCGAGGCTGCCAGGGCTCTCTCGTCTCGGAGAACCGCTTAGTTCCCCTGGGAGATCTCTCGCGCCTCGCGGGAGGGTCATCTTTCACATCGCTCAGCGGCTTCACAGGATCAGGATCATCGGGACGCTTCCCCTCCCAGCGCGCAGGTTCAGGATCATCAGGCCGCTTCCCCTCCCAGCGCGCAGGTTCAGGATCATCGGGCCGCTTCCCCTCCCAGCGCGCAGGTTCAGGATCATCTTGCAAGGGCCTGTTCCTCCTCTCATCGCGGTCGCCTGCATTGGCACTCTCCTCGGCTCGACGCCTGTAGTGACTCCTGTCGGATTCATGCCTCCTGTCATCCCTCCACCTCCTCGGGCTACCAAAAATGGATTCGGGCATGGGGTTAGTACGGACGCGAACCGCATTGCCTCACGAGTACGATACGCGATCCAAGATTGCAAGCCCCGAGGAATCGATGTGCCCCGCTCTACCACTAATCTGAATCCAGCGAGACGGATCGAGGAAAGCGATGGGATTAAGGTCGGTTGGTTCCGTACCTGGGGGGATCGTCCCGCCGCGACCTGTACGAGGAGTGGGGCGCCTCCCGTGCGCGTCGCGGCCCTCCCGCCGGGACGCCTCGCGCGGCGGCTCCCTCGCCGTCGCCGGTGACGTCATCCTCTTCCAATCGGTTCTTCTCCCCTGAGCGCGAGCTAGGGTTTTTTACCCGGAGACGGACAGAAGATGCGGTGCGCCGGTCGGGCTCGACCAGACCACACGCGCCGCGAACCGGTCTGGTTTAGGTCCGCTTTAAGATTCGTGCTCCTCCGGTCGGGGTAATATCACACCGAGAGAGAGAGAGTGATCTTCCCGAAGCATCCGTCCAAGAAGCCGCTGCCACGCCTCCGTCGTCTTCTGCCGCCGGAGCGACTGGACTGACGATCTCCGCCGCCGCCTCGCCCTACCGCTCGCCGGCGACATGACTCGGTATGGTATTCCCTCTTCGCGATCCGCATTGGGTTTCGGGGCAGCCGACGGTGAGTTCGGCGGCGATGGGGAACCGACCGGGGCTTCGGGGGGCTGGTGGTCGGTGCTGCCGACGCGGCCGGCGGCGGGTGATGATGAACTCGAGAGAGGAGAGAAGGGGTTATGGGTGAAGGGTGACGGGGCGCCCCGCGTTGCTGCTTCGTTAGGCTTAGGGAGGGAGGAGAGGCTCTAGGTGATTGCGCGTGCAGCACTCTGTGTATCGGAAATGTGCACATGAAGAGACGAGCATTGCTTTGGAGTTTGGACAAGTACACATGTCAGGAAGTACGCCAGAGTTTGTGGTTATACTAGATTATTAGATCCCTAGAGCCCCTATTCATGTATTGCTAGTTCAGTTTATTATTATATTCAGTCAAGGGTGGGTCAGTTCTGTTAGATGGCAAATAGGTTTGTTGAATTATGTGTTAATTCGTGTTGACACTGATTGTCTGGTGTGTGTGTTACCTTATGTGACCACTGTTTGGTTTATAGAATCCAGAAACCTTGTATTTTTTTAGAAATAATAGAAAATAGAAAATGCCATGAGAAGGGTGTTTGGAGTCTTTGAGATGTTTTGTTTAGAGAATCTATCTAGGGTTTGTACTGCTGCACAGTGATATGAGAGCCAATTGCTCCTCTGGTTCTTTCATTGCCTGATTGGTGGTTAATTCCTCGTTGCTATTCTCTCTGGACAGATTGTTTACTGTCTGAAGTTCCTTGTTTATGCTAGTTCTGCGTTTTTATTGCCACACTGAGAAAGCCCATCTTTGTTCCCCTACGGTGCAACATCATTTCTGATGTTCTGTTGTTTGGACGAATTGAATATAGGGTTAGAGCCTACAGCTTACCGCATTAAATACTTCTGGACAGACCTTCCGACTGTGCTATACTAATTTTTATTTCGCTGCTATTTATCTGGTCAAATCCAGATGCATATGGTTGATGTTGCTTCTTAGTACTGTATGTCTGTATCATCAATTATCCACATGAACATTGGTTGACGAGTTAACTCAATTATCAATAGTTGGTGCCACTGCTCTTACCTCGATTCTGTTGTTTTAGCCAAGTTGAATAAAAGGGCCGGGTACATTGATACAGCCTAGTATTGTGTCATTTTGTTTTCGCGTATGCTTTAATATATCATAAAACATGTTGTGTTTTTATGTTTGTCTCTGAAGTATCAGTCCTTGAGGTGTGCAGTTTTCTTCTACTAAGACACTTCTATTTGACACACATTTCTATCTGACATTGCAGCTCCTTTGGCAAGACGTATGGGCTCAGAGCCAAGGACAAGAGTAAGATGGCAATCAAGCGTGGGTTCGACAACGAGGATGAGGAGGAAGTGACAGAGATGGCACACCCAAAGAACTTAAAGGAGGCCGCTCACGCAGACAAGATCACAAAGGAAGCTTGGGCTAAGGTGATGGCGCACAGGAAGGCTGCTGCCCTGACCGCTGCCCCGGGAGCCGGCACAGCCTCCACCCTTGGTCCAGAGACCACCACAGGCCCGACCCGTGCCCCAGAGACCGCCCCAACACTAACCCCGGTCCCAGCAATCCACTAAATCTCGGTAAATGTTTTTCCTTAGTTTCTTTCTAAATACATATAGGTAGATGGTAAATGATCTAGCACGAATAAGGGATGCAGGTTCTCTCTTAACTGTAATTTACTGATGTATGGTGGTTTGGATGTTGCCTTGCTTCAAATATTTTGAGTTTTGATATCTTTTCAAATAACAAATTTTCATTTTAAAATTTTACATGATGTCTGATCCTTTTCGTTCTCCGCAGGCGAAAGTACTGGAGTTCTGCTGTACAAATGGGCAATTGGCAGTTGGCACAAGACAAAGACTTCAGGAGCATGTTTGCATCTACAGGGTTTTTCGTTTCCTCTTTTTCGTGTTTCTTCCCTTCCTGATGGCGATTAGTCACAAACCTTAAAATCTAGCTGAGTTTGTGTATTGAAACTGGTAGAAGGGGGTCAAGTAAATGGTGGTAAGGGGAGAAGTTTTCCATTGGTATGCAAATCCAGTCTGGTGGTAACGATGAACAGCTTTATCTTGTTCTGCAGCCGGGACGCATTTGTGTGTGCACTCTGAAATGTTGTCTTTGTCATGGTGGTGGCATATGATTTCGTTTTAATGTGAGATCGTTTGGTTTCCTGCGGCATGTGTTGTCACACCTGTACCTGGATGACGGTGGACAGAGAGATCGCCAAGCTGAGTTGGCGATCGGGCATTGGCCCGTATGATCTCGTATGACGCCGTAGTGGAGTAGCTGGCATACTTGGAGGCCCACCTGTAAGTGGGGTACGTGTGTATAAGTACCTGAACGATGTATCGACACAAGCATGTATGAAAGGAATGAACTCTGTGATTCCTCACCCCTTGCTGTCTGTATCTTCACCTCTGCTTCTCTGTTCCTCACCTAATTCTCTGAAATCCCTGTGTGGCGATCATCCTTAACTCGTGGGTCGTCACAATCTGGTATCAAGAGCCTCAATCGCTGCCGCTCGCGCTCGTAAACTCGAGATCGGACTGGTAAAATCCCATCGAGAAAGGTGTGGTGTTGCTCCGGCGACGCCGCGCGAAATCCTTATCGGGGTTCGGTCTGATTCAGAGGAGTCGCGACGGCGTCCGCGCGGCCCGCCGTTCCTTCGGCGCAGACGAATTTTGTTCTCGAGAAGATGGAAGGGATTCAAAAATCTCTGGAGGGCATGCTCTCGCGTTTCAACACGGTGACCTCGGAGATCAAGGGGGTTTCCGATCAGGTCCGCGGTCTTCGTCAACAACTCGAGGATTTTGGCGAGGATTTGGATGGCGTCAAGCGCCGCATCGCCGATGCCCAGCGCCCACCCGTTCCACGGGTCGAGATTCCACTGGCGGACAAGGGGGTGGCTCAGCCGCGGCTGACGAACAACGGGGCGCCGTTGATGGACACACCCGTGACGGCTCCTGGATTCCACACGGCACCGTCCTCGCCTACGGAGAGGCAGGCTGACGCACCTACCGGTGACTACATCGTCCGCCCGCGCCGCCACGATTTCCCTCGGTTTGCAGGTGAAACTCCACTACTCTGGGTTGATCTGTGCCTTACTTATTTCGAGATGTATAAGGTTCCAGAGCACCATTGGGTCAGTACTGCTACACTGCATCTCGATGGTCATGCGGCACTGTGGTTTCAGTCGTTCAAACGCCGGAATCGCACCATTGCGTGGGATTGTTTTATGCAAGCTGTGGTAGAGGAATTTGGTCAGGATGAGTATGATGGTCAGATGACCAAATTGCTTCAGCTTAAACAGTCAGGCACGGTGGCTGAGTATAGATTGGCCTTTGAAGCTTGTATGTATCACCTCATTGATGTAGATGATTCTCTGAGTCACAGATGGTTTGTCACACAGTTTGTGTTTGGGTTGAGGGATGACATCCGATGTGCAGTAAGGTTGCAAGGCCCAGCTAGCATTACCCGTGCAGCTTCTCTGGCACGAATTCAGGAAGAAGAAACTGAACAACATCGACCGAGAGGTCGGCCACTAGCTCCAACTAAGCATCCTCCTCTGGCCAACACAACAGCAACAACGCCAACTCGCAATGATTGGCCGAGAAAACAGGGCAATGATGATTTCAATCGTGAGAGACAACTTAGAGATTTTCGGAAGGCAAACCACCTCTGTTTCAGATGTGGGGATAAATACTCTAAGGAACACCAATGCAAACGCTCAGGCCAACTCTTAACAATCGAAGTAGGTGAATTTGGTGAAGTAATTTCTGATGATGCAGTAAAAGCTTTGGAATTATTGGAGGAGACTGAAGCACCAGCTACTTGTTGTCAGTTATCAGTGGATGCCCTAGCAGGAACCGAAGGAGGTGAAACAATTCGGCATCGTGCAATAGTAGGTAATAAAGTGATGTTGTTGCTCGTTGACTCCGGAAGCACACACACTTTTGTTACTCGATCCTTTGCTGAAAAGGTTGGCTGCACCATTTCTTCAGCACCATCATTATCTGTGAAAGTAGCAAATGTTCAAATTCTAGCTTCTGATGAACAAGTAAAAGGGCTGCAATGGTGGACACAAGGTTCCACTTTCACTACTGATATGCGCATACTGGAGTTAGGGGCGTATGATGCGATTCTTGGTATCAATTGGTTGAAGCAGTTTGGAAAGATGACAGTGGACTGGGAAGCAAAAACCTTGGCATTCAAGTATCAAGGGCAAGAAATTACACTCCAGGGTGTGAATAACAAGCCTCAAACAACAGTAACCGAGGTACCTGTTAAACAGTTGCATAAATGGCTTGCTGGCAATGAAGTATGGGCCATTGCAGTATTGGACTCTGTCACACCATCTGGTGAATCTCACTCCCAGCTTCCACCAGATCTACAAGAAATGCTTGATAAATATCCGGATGTGTTCCATGATCCACAAGAGTTACCCCCACAGAGAACTTTTGATCATGCAATATCACTCGAGCCAAATACTCGTCCCATTAACTCCAGGCCTTATCATTATTCACCACTGCAAAAGGACGAGATTGAGCGTCAAGTGCAGGAAATGTTAGCCTCTGGAGTGATAACTGAAAGCATGAGCCCTTTTGCATCTCCCGTGTTATTAGTCAAGAAGAAGGATAACACTTGGAGGTTCTGTATTGATTACCGCAAACTCAATGAAGCAACAATCAAGAACAAATTTCCATTACCTGTTGTCGATGAACTGTTGGACGAATTGGCAGGTACAAAGTATTTTTCCAAGCTAGATTTGCGTGCTGGTTATCACCAGATACGTATGAAGCCTGAAGATGAGTACAAAACAGCCTTCAAGACACATCATGGCCATTTTCAGTTCAAAGTAATGCCATTTGGCCTGACCAATGCACCTGCTACATTCCAATGCATCATGAACTCGATTTTTGCCCCATATCTGCGGAAATTTTGATTGTCTTTCTGGATGATATATTGGTGTACAGTGCTTCTTGGGCAGAGCATCTGGAGGATCTCCAATTGGTGCTAGCAAAATTGAGGGAACATCAGTTCTTTGCTAAGTTATCCAAGTGTAGTTTCGGGCAGACAAGTATACAATATTTGGGGCATATTATTTCAGATAAGGGAGTAGCTACTGATCCTGAAAAGACAGAGGTAATGGCAAATTGGCCTCTGCCCTCTAATGCTACTGAGCTCAGACAAATCTTAGGTCTGACAGGCTACTACCGCAAATATGTGCCACATTATGGATGGATTATCAAACCATTGACACAATTGCTTACCAAGAAGGGTTTTCTCTGGACAACAAAGCAACTGTAGCATTTCAGAAACTGAAACAAGCTATGATGTCTACCCCAGTTCTAGCCTGCCAGATTTTTCTCTGCCATTCACTGTAGAAATAGATGCTTGTGATACTGGTGTGGGAGCAGTGCTCATGCAAAAAGGTCACCCAATTGCATACATGAGCAAGGCATTGGGCATCATGAACAGGAAACTCTCCACTTATGAGAGGAATTTTTGGCAATGATAATGGCTGTGGATAAATGGCGGCAATATTTGCAACGAGGGAAGTTCACTATACTCACTGATCACAAAAGCCTTTGCAATCTTTCAGATCAAGTATTGAGCTCTGACCTACAACGCAAAGCTATGGCAAAAATGGTGGGCTGGCAATATGAAATTAAATACAAAAAGGGTGCTGACAATGGAGCAGCAGATTCATTATCCAGGATTGGTCATTTGCTGATGTTCAAGCCATTTCAGTTTGTCAACCTGACTGGCTACAGGAAGTATTGAACTCTTACACAACAGATACTGTCACCAGTCAGTTGCTGCAAGAATTGGCCATTCACTGCCAAATGACAAGGGTTTTTCACTGGAAAAAGGGCTGTTGAAATATAAAGGCCGGCTGGTAATTGGAGACAATTTGGCTCTGCAAACAAAGCTGATTGCAGCTTTACATGACAGTGCCATTGGTGGACACTCTGGCATCCATGCCTCATATCAGCGAATTAAACAGCTGTATTATTGGCCTGGTATGAAATTGGCAGTGGAGAATTTCGTGAAGCAGTGTTTGGTGTGTCAACAGGCTAAGCACACACATCAGAAACCAGCTGGTCTTCTGCAACCATTACCACCACCTACTGCACCTTGGCTGGAGATAACCATGGATTTCATTGAAGGCCTTCCAGTATCAGAAGGAGCAAACAGTATATTGGTAGTGGTGGATCGCCTGACTAAATACGCTCACTTTCTTCCTCTGAAGCATCCTTATACTGCTGCTTCTGTGTCCAAGCTGTTCGTGGATAACATTGTGAAACTGCATGGAGTACCTCAAGCTATCATATCTGACCGAGATAAAATTTTCACAAGTCACTTTTGGCGTGATCTGCATCGAGCTTTGGGCATCAAATTGAATTACAGTACAGCCTACCATCCACAAACGGATGGACAAAGTGAGCGAGTTAACCAGTGCCTAGAGCAATACTTGCGTTGTGCAGTCCAGGACAACCCAAAACAATGGAAGAAATGGCTGGGTTTGGCCGAATTCTGGTACAATTCCAGTTTTCATACAGCTCTGGGGTGCTCACCATTCAAAGCTCTTTACAAAACAGAGCCAAACTTTGGTGGCATGCCTAATATTACTGTGTCCACTGATTCTGTGTCGGCTGATACTGCATTGGAGTATCAGGCACAGACTGAAATTCTGCGAGCTCAGCTAACTCGAGCTCAACAACGCATGAAGAGTATGCAGACAAGAATAGAGTGGACAGGGAATTCAATGTGGGAGATCAAGTTCTGTTAAAATTACAACCATATGCACAGCAATCAGTTGTAAATCGACCATATCCCAAACTCTCTTACAAGTACTTTGGCCCTTATACAGTGTTGGAGCGCATTGGCAAAGTAGCTTACAAGCTACAGTTACCTGACTCAGCTCAAGTGCATCCTGTGTTTCATGTGTCACAACTGAAGAATTTTACACCAAATTACACACCAGTTTACACAGAGCTTCCTAGTGCTCCGAATCTCAGTACAGCTACACCTATACCAGTGTCTATTCTCCAAAGGCGTCTGGTTCGCAAAGGGAATTCTGCAGCTCCGCAAATCTTGGTGAAGTGGGCTCATCTTCCTGAGGAAATGGCAACATGGGAAGATTACTATGTCTTGAAGCAGAAGTACCCGGCAGCACCAATCTGGGATGAGGATGGACGCAATGCTGATCAAGGAGAGGCTTCTTCTCATGGAGGGGCAACTGTCACACCTGTACCTGGATGACGGTGGATAGAGAGATCGCCAAGCTGAGTTGGCGATCGGGCATTGGCCCGTATGATCTCGTATGACGCCGTAGTGGAGTAGCTGGCATACTTGGAGGCCCACCTGTAAGTGGGGTACGTGTGTATAAGTACCTGAACCATGTATCGACACAAGCATGTATGAAAGGAATGAACTCTGTGATTCCTCACCCCTTGCTGTCTGTATCTCTCACCTCTGCTTCTCTGTTCCTCACCTAATTCTCTGAAATCCCTGTGTGGCGATCATCCTTAACTCGTGGGTCGTCACATGTGTGTTCAGTTGTTGGTTTGCCTCGGCCCTCGGGTGTTATGTTATTTCCTTGTTTGCTCTCCCGGTGTGAAAATACGTTTGATCTCTTGTCTGTCGATCCAGGACAGCCAGAAGGCAGTGGCGCTGGCGCGGCGGGATGCAGGAGAAGGAAGGCAGCAGACGCGGCGTGCCTGTGCAAGGAACACACGCGCAGCGGCGCGGGGAGCT
The DNA here is from genome assembly GCA_947311845.1 of Poa pratensis. Taxonomy (NCBI): domain Eukaryota; kingdom Viridiplantae; phylum Streptophyta; class Magnoliopsida; order Poales; family Poaceae; genus Poa; species Poa pratensis. The sequence goes on from CAMZMU010000064.1 coordinate 18,476,797, forward strand.
GGTTGGGCAAACGGAAACGCAGGCGGCACGGAAACGGAACGGCCGCGTGCCGTCGGGTCTGAATCCGAGAGCAAGACGACGACGCAAGCTGTCGAAACGGTTACCGCCAATCGAACTTCCCGTCCAGTTTGAATCCGAGTCGAGCTCGGGGGCTGCACTGTGTGCCGATCGCCATTGCGCGTTCGCTCTGTGTTATATGCCTCCGATCCACGCCGGACCGCCTACAGCTCCTCCTCCATCGCCTGCTTTCCACGGCCATCTCCTCCCCTCCGCCTCCATCGCCTGCTTTCCCAGCAATCAAGCAGTCGATTGATTGAGCGCCATGCCCACCCGCAAGCGACCTGCCGCCGTCCTCGGCGCCGCCCACGGGCGAGCACGCCAGGATCAGCGAGCTGCAGCAAGAGGAGCCGCGCCAGCATCGGGAGCGCCGACGAGTACGAGGAGCTTTCGTGCATCGGCGAGGGCGGTTTCGGCGTCGTCCTCAAGGCGCTCCACCGCGCCACCGGCAAGACCGTCGCGATCAAGCGCCTCTCCCCGCAGGACGACGCCGAGGAGCCCCCCGACGTCTTCGAGCTCCTGCGTGAAGCCCGATTCCTCCAGGCCTGCAGCGGGAACCCTTACGTGGTCGGCTTCGAGGGCCTGGTGCGCGACCCGGCCACCGGAGACCTCCGCCTCGTCATGGAGCTCGTCGCCGCGCCGAGCCTCTACACCTTCCTGTCGGACATGCGCCGCGGCCCGCCGCTCACGGAATCGATGGTGCGCGCCTTCATGTGGAAGCTATTGACGGGGGCCAAGATGATGCACGACCGCCACATAGTCCACCGCGACATCAAGCCCAAGAACATCCTCGTCGGCCAAGGCGGGGAAATCGTCAAGATCTGCGACCTCGGGCTGGCGATTTCCCTGTCCGAGCTCCCGCCTTACACCCAGGCCGGCACCATGGACTACATGGCGCCCGAGATGTTGCTGCAGAAGCCGGACTACGACGCGCAGGTCGACACCTGGTCGCTCGGGTGCGTCATGGCCGAGATGCTCACCGGCAAGACGCTGTTTCCTGGCCAGGAGGATGAGGATGATGATCAAGATGAGGACGAGTTCATCGACGAGATGGTTCAGCTGTGTAGCATCTTCAGAGTGCTGGGCACACCGGACGAGAAGACGTGGCCGGGATTCACGTCGCTGCCGCTCACCGCCAAGGCGATGCAACTGCTACCGGCGACGCACGAGCACAACAGGCTGCGGGAGATCTTCCCTGAAGAGAAGCTGTCGGAGCAAGGGTTCGAGGTGTTGCAAGGACTTCTCACGTGCAATCCCGACAAGCGGCTCACGGCGGCCAAGGCGCTCAAACTCCCATGGTTCACCGCCGGTCATCGTCCCGCCGCCGCTGCAAAGTTCGATGCTTCTTCCTTCGAGTTGCCAAGAAAGAAGGCGCCGCGGATCAGGTTCATCCCACCGGCGATTCCAGAGAAGAACATACTCAAGATTCCATTGGCGATGTGGAAATCACAACGAGTGTGAGGCTGTCCCAGATGTAATTGTGTTTGTATGAGCGATCCATGTAGACAATGTTACCAGGTTACATTCCGATTGTAGAGGAAGGGTGTAACTTGCAGAGCTTGTAGAGAATCGATGTAGTTGTCTCGTGCAGAATTGCAGAGATTGGATGATGATCCATGTAAACGCTCGATCGAGTTGTAAAGATTATGTGATGCATAAATGAATTGCAGAGCAACTGTATTCTTTCAGATTATGTGAATGTTCTGTTTAATTGGGGGAAATTAATCGATCCATTCTGTTCATATGCCCCCAAACGTTCTACTACAGTTCAAGTGTGAGATTCAGAACGGCATGCTGATATCCCACATCGTGCATCTTGCATTCTGCTGCACTCTTGCATGCCTAGATAACAGAGGTGCATCAGCACGAGTTACAGATATATATATCCATCAACACAATTTCGATACCAAACCACAGGCAAAGAGATGGAAGTGCAGCCATTGCTACCAAACTGTGCTATGATGATCGATCGATGTAGACATTCCTACCAAGTTACATTCGAGTTGCAGAGAAACGCTGTAACTGCAGTCTCGTGCAAAATTGCAGAGCAAATTGTGTTGTTCAACTTCAAACCCTGCTGCTACCAATTCTTCAGTTTTAGAGGCTAGTTTCAGTTTTCATTTATCGTCGTCCTATCCATTGCACGTGAGCACGTCAGGCTATAGAGAGCACCAACAACACGACGCAATCCCAATTCAAAACCAATACGTACACGCCTACACGGCCCATACAATCCTGAGTTCCTGACACCATAAAATTGGCCCAATTATCCGCCGGGTTCTCAAAATCGATCTGCGTCCACTACCATGGAGGAACCACTCCTTGCCTCCTCCTTTCTTCCTCCGGATGTTGTTGATGCGACCGCCGCCGCCAGCAGCCCAGCTCGCTATCCCGCCTGGGTTCTCCTCGACAAGAAGGCCTACTTCGCTGACCGCAAGAACGCCACCACAGCTACAGCCACATCACGAACCGGACACACAGTAAGGGTCACCTTCTGCCTCGCCGATCCGCCTGCCGTCTCCCACTTCTGCGTCCATGGCCCTGAATTCAAGCCTGAGCATTTCGTTGAAGAGCCTCGGGTTGTATCCTCGGCGAAGGACCTCGTCCTCCTAAGCTTCGTCTTCACCGGCGGCCCCCAATGCGCCGAGCAAGATGGCCATCACGGCGAGTACTTCATCTACAAGGCTGGCCGTGGCAAACCATCGCTCACGCCGATCCCGGCGACTCCTCCAGAGACCATCAGTACACTGTGTGTCAGCATCGTGCCCTGCGACGACGACGACGAGGGGAGTTCATCCTCGCTGATCTCTTTGCCACGAATACCCTTGGCCACTATGACCTCACCTTGTTTTCGTCCAAGACTGGCATCTGGACCACCAGAAGATTAGAGTTGCACACATCTTTTCCTCATATCAGGGATATGGACCTGTTCATCGTGCCTCACAAGGTGATCTCGCTTGGGAGAGGCGTGGCGGGATGGGTCGACCTCTGGCGTGGTATTATCGGTTGCAACATGCTCGACAAGGAACCCTTAATCTATTTCATTCCACTGCTCAAGCCTGAATTCAACTTGTCCCGGAGCGGTAACCCAAAGCCCGTCCGGGATGTCGCCTGCTACAACGGGGTTGTCCATTTGGTTGAGGTTGATCATTGTTTTAGACGGGAGGTTGTTACTATTAACAATCATAAGAGGCTTAAGATGACGAAAGATCTCGACAGTTTAGATATTATCCGTGATAAAGATCTTCTCCTCGATCTACGTGAGAACCTTTTTGGAGAGTCAATAGAGGAAATCATCAGTGTCCCTGATGGTTGGAAGATCCGAACATGTTATAGGCATATTTCTTCACCCAGTTGGCACAAGGGATATTGTATTCATGTTGATGACTTCTTGGCCAACAACCAAACATATTCTACGTTTTTGCCTGAGTTGTTGGATGGTAGTGTTACAAAATCAACATTAAGGAACTTGACTACAGCTTACCCGACCCTCAACATTAATGGTGACGATGTTGTCTATTTGATGTCTAAAGTGGACTATGATGATAAAAATGCCTATATAGTTGGTGTTGACCTTAGTAAGACGACGGTGGAAATAGTTGAACCATATTTTGCTGAAAGAGCTTGTCATTTCTAGCCAGACTTTCTCACATCTGCATTTTCCCAATATCTGAATACCTCTCAAAGGTATGCTAATTTCTTACTTTGATTGCATAACTTCATTCGATCAATCTTTATAAACAAAGATTTAGATTTTACAAACTATATTGATTGTATATTCCATGTTCTCTATTCACTACTTATTATTTCGCACGAAGGCATCTGACATGCATGTGTGCTTTTTTTGTATGTACAAGGTCATGTTGTGAGTAAATCCACTAGCCCATTACTCGCACGAGTGGCCGTCTGCTCTACCTGCTCTGGAACGTTTGGAAGGAACGAAACAAACGAATCTTCACTCGATAACGCGTGACTTATGTCGAGGTGGCCTCACTTCCTAGGGAGGACATTCTAGAGCAAGGACGCGCTTTTTGTTGCCTACACGCCGGCAATCCCGACCGAGCTAGACTAGGGCTATTTTGCCTTTTGTTTTCTGGTGGTTTTGGCATGTTACCACATTAATTTAAATATGGCAACTTTTAAAATTACGGTTTTACCCGAAAATATGTTGTGGCTCTCGGGTACTGGCGCAGCCGATATTTAAAAAAATTAGTAATTCAAGAAAAATCAAAATAATACGAAACTTTCAGTCGAACAAATATAATCAAGTATTGTACCCGTACAAAAAAATTGCCAGAAAATAACTTTAATTGCAATTTGGGTCAAAGATTTGCCAAAAAAGAAGCTATATACACGCTATATTCGTTAGAGATTTGTATTTTTTGTCCAGAAGTCAATGAAAATCTTTTTGTACCCAAAGGTTTTACATGAGTAGAATACTTGGTCATCTTTGAGTCTAAAAATATTCAGAATTTTTTGACCATTTTTTGAATTTCTAAAAACAAATCTGTACAACAGGTGCGCTTGTCTCCATGTGCCATTAGTACGCATCCGATTTTATCCTCTTTCTATATGAAAAGGCAGTGCTCCTGCTGGCTGCTCGAAAACAAATGTTGTTACACCTGGTGATATTTCATTAGACAGTCCCTACCACAATGGGATAGTTTATGAACATGACAACCAACAACCACACCCAAATGTAGCACAACTATTCCATCTCAATTTGACCCCACCGACGTCAGGTAATAATTTCTACAACGCTTGTCATATTGTGTTGGCTTTGTATTTTTTATAAGTTCTTTGTTTTTGCTCTTGCATTTGTAAATATAATATGCTGAAGTCATGGAGGCAATAAAATATGTGATGCTAGTATCGTAAATATTGTGTTGTCATTCTTGATATAGTTTACAATTTATATATGCAAATATGTGAAAACGGATTTTCTACAACTCATATGACGCGCAACCCTTATCTCGACCGTCCGTTCCAGCGATTCAACGGGCAAGATTTTCCATTGAATACGTTGAACGTTCAACACATTCACAACAAATCTCAGCCGTTTAATCGCGGAAACGAACGGCCAGAGATAGAGGTTGTGCGCGAGTTGTAGAAGCTCATAACCGCAAATAAGTAAGGATTACAAAAAGTCGGTTGAACTTTCATGTTATGTGCTAGGATACTCGGTGTGTTGCTGTGGGAGATGAAAACAATTATCACAATGTTATATTATGAGAGCATTTGGCAGGAACTTTAGCATATGTTTGTCCCCTAGTTTTTTTTAGATTTTTTGAAGTGTTTCATATTATTTATTTTGAATTTCAAAAACAACTAGGAGCAAGTGAGCTCGGGAGTCAGAACGCTGTTCTCAGTTAGTTGGGCATACATAGCTCTAAATTTGTCAATGGAATACACAAGTCAACATAGTTCTGAATATGTGCATTAATAAGTAACGGTTTTGCTAATTATCAATCGATTGAGAATTAGCTTAGTTCTCAATCACATGACGTCATCAGTTGCAACTGGACTTGCAACTGATTCAGACCATTTGATTGCTTCGTGATTCGTGCATCAGTTGCAAGTCAACATGCAACTGGGATTTGATGATGTCATGTGAATGAGAACTAGTTCTCATTCGCCTGAGTTGCAAGTGGACTTGCAACTGTTTCGGACTGTTTGATTTTCTTCGTGATTCGTGCTAATCATGAGTTGCAACTTGATTTGCAACTTGATTTGATGACGTCATGTGAATGAGAATTAATATAATTCTCATTCGATTGAGCGCTAGAGAGATCCAATAAGTAATGTGTTGAATGTGAGAGCATGTTTACAAGAACGGTAAAAAACCTGCCATGGTCTACAAGAACATGTCCTGTCTCGACGTTGACCACGCCCTGGTCCACGTTTTTTTGGATGTTGAAGAACGTCACTCATGGTGGGACCAACCAACACGAGCCTCACCATCTACGACAATCGAAAGGGACAGCACGATGCGAACGCTCTGGCAGCCGCCGCGGATGGCCGAGAAGAGGTGTCCTCCCTTCCAAGGCCTTCTTATCCAGGAGCCCCTCGCTGGCGTCGACCGGCCTGGCGAGAACGTTTTCGCCGGACAGGCTGTACTTGCGTATCATCGCCGGCGCCATGAGCAAAGCTCCAGCTTGACCTCAGTTTCGGACTGAAAGATCCGAACGTTGTCCGCGTCGGTGTCAAATCCGCATGCCTAAGTTTCGTGCCGATCTCTCTATCCGATTGTAAGTGCAAACGGAGAAAGTGTTTTAAGATTAATTAACCCCGTTGTGAACCTGTTACTTGTGCGTGCGTGCGTGTGTCCGTGTATGAGTGGAGTTCATCACCGAGTAGTATTGCTGCATGAGTCTTGGTCCGTATAAGTACATGTACTGTACTACCCCTAGCTTGTAACACCACCGTGAGACGTACAGGCAATAGGCAAGTTGTTTCCTCGTATTGCCGTGCGTACGTGAGAGCTAGCTAGCTGTACGCCTGTACCTGTGCAACTCGCCGGAATCAATCAGGCGTCGACGGACGCGCAGGAAACCATTAAGAAATCGAGCCAGCTCTTTCGCCGTCCAATCCGACCAGAGCGGCGAGCAAGATGGTCTTCCCGGACATGATCCGCAACGTCGTTGGCATCGTCGGCAATGTCACGTCCTTAGGGCTCTTCCTCACGCCGGTGCAGACGTTCTGGAAGATCGTTAAAACGAAGGACGTGGAAGGGTTCAGTCCTGATCCATACCTCGCCACGCTGCTCAACTGCATGCTCTGGGTCTTCTATGGCCTACCCGTCGTCCACCCCGACAGCATGCTCGTCGTCACCGTCAACGGAGTCGGGCTCCTCATCCAGGTTATCTACCTTGCCATCTTCTTCGTCCTCTCGTCCAACAAGAAGCGCCTCAGGATGCTCCTCGTCCTCGGCGTCGAGGCCGCCTTCATGGCGGCCTTGGTGCTCGGCGTGCTCCTGGGCGCCCAGACACATGACGTGCGCTCCATGATCGTCGGCGAGCTCTGCGTCATCGCCAGCTCGGTGATGTACGCCTCCCTCTCACCGTGATGGGGATAGTAACCAAGACAAAGAGCGTCCAGTACATGCCCTTCTTTCTGTCGCTCGTGGGACTTCTCGATGGGGCCTGCTGGACGGCCTACGCTCTCATCAAATTCGACATCTTCATCATGATCCCTAATAGCCTCGGTGTGTTGTTTAGCATTGCCCAGCTCATCCTCTACTTACAGTACTACAAGTCCACACCGGAGAAGGACAAGAACGTCTAGCTGCCCACCGTCCTCTCCAAGTCCAACAACAGCGGCCGAGCCAGGAAAAGCACACAAGCCTGTGAACCCGCGAACATTGAGAATAACTCTAAGTTGGAAAAGCATGTACGGAATATATCGATGTATTCTTTTGTCAGATTTTGTTGAATAATACAATAATAAAAATTATGTACACTTTTTTATGTAGAGATCGGGGATTTCAACCTCTTTTGGGAAAAAAAAAATCCTCATATCCAAGCATAGTAAACTGTAGGTGCTAATCTTGCTCGACTATGGGTAGCAGTATCCACCCGTAGTAAACTGTATGTGCTAATTTTTCTCGACGATGAGCTACACAACTAAGATAGAAAAAAAGGCATCCTCACCTCGAGAGTGGATTTTTGGAACCCTGGCTACATGGAGCCTTTTTTTTGAAAATTCGAAATCGACATTTTAAGTTTCCAAAAATCACGAAAAAAATTCCGTATGTAGATATTGTTGCGATCTACAATCGTGCAAATTTTCATTTCCAAATTCGTTATATTTTGGGTTGTACAAAAAGATATATCGGGTGAAATTTTAATTTTTTAAAACTGTGTATTCTTCACCAGATCCACTCGTTTATCTTTTTTGTGCAGCCCAAAATACAACGAATTTGAATTGAAAATTTGCACGACTGTCGATTTTGACAATGTCTACATCCGGAAATGTTTTCGATATTTTGGAAACTTAAAAATGTCGATTTTCAATAAAAATGGCTTCATTTAGCTCGGGCTCCAGTATAGGTTTTCCTGAATATCTGCATTAATAAGTAATGTATTGAATGCGGGAGCATGTTTGCAAGAACGGCCAAAAACCTGCCATCGTCTACAAGAACATGTCCTGTCTCGGCGTTCACCACGCCCTGGTCCACGGTTTTTTGGATGTTGAAGAACGTCACTCCTGGTGGGACCAACCAACACGAGCCTCACCATCTACGAGAGCCGAAAGCGACAGCACGATGCGAAAGCTCTGGCAGTCGCCGCCGCCGCGGATGGCCGAGAAGAGGTGTCCTCCCTTCCAAGGCCTTCTTATCCAGGAGCCCCTCGCTGGCGTCGACCGGCCTGGCGAGAACGTTTTCGCCGGACAGGCTGTACTTGCGTATCATCGCCGGCGACGCCATGAGCAAAGCTCCAGCTTGACCTCAGTTTCGGACTGAAAGATCCAAACGTTGTCCTCGTCGGTGTCAAATCTGCATGCCTCAGTTTCGTGCCGATCTCTCTATCCGATTGTAAGTGGAAACGGAGAAAGTGTTAAGATTAATTAACCCCGTTGTGAACCCGTTACTTGTGCGTGCGTGTGTCCGTGTATGAGTGGAGTTCAACATGTACTAGCCCTAGCTGCTGTACGTGTGCAACTAGCCGGAATCAATCAGGCATCGACGCGCAGGAAAGCATTCAGAAATCGAGCCAGCTCTTTCGCCGTCCAATCCTACCAGAGCGGCGAGCAAGATGGTCTCCCCGGACAGGATCCGCAACGTCGAACCCAAGTAATAGGTTCGGACAAGAACTCAACAAGAACCCAAGTAATCGACCGATAGCTAGCAAAATCCTTGGAGTTCAATGGTCCTTGATCGATTCGGACCAGGAGGCAGTCACCGACTAGTCTATGTATAGTAGCTAGTTGATCTGCCATATATACCTGCGTATACCCCCCTGTAAACCAAACGACATCGAGCAAGCTTGTACGTGCAGATTGCCCAGCCTCAAAGCATCGGCCGGCCTGCTAATCGTGCAAGTACGAGCGTCGCATCAGCAACTCGAGTCGCTCTTTCGCCGTCAAGTCCTACGAGGCCAGCAAGATGGTCTCCCCCGACGTGATCCGCAACGTCGTCGGCATCGTCGGCAATGTCACGTCCTTAGGGCTCTTCCTCACGCCGGTGCAAACGTTCCGGAAGATCATTAAAACGAAGGACGTGGAGGGGTTCAGTCCAGATCCATACCTCGCCACGCTGCTCAACTGCATGCTCTGGGTCTTCTATGGCCTACCCGTCGTCCAGCCCAACAGCATGCACCTCGTCGCCGTCAACGGGATCGGGCTCCTCATCCAGGCCATCTACCTTGCCATCTTCTTCATCCTCTCGTCCAACAAGAAGCGCCTCAGGATGCTCCTCGTGCTCGGCGTCGAGGCCGCCTTCATGGTGGCCTTGGTGCTCGGCGTGCTCCTGGGCGCCCAGACACATGACGTGCGCTCCATGATCGTCGGCGAGCTCTGCGTCATCGCCAGCTCGGTGATGTACGCCTCCCCTCTCACCGTGATGGGGATAGTAACCAAGACAAAGAGCGTCCAGTACATGCCCTTCTTTCTGTCGCTCGTGGGACTTCTCGATGGGGCCTGCTGGACGGCCTACGCTCTCATCAAATTCGACATCTTCATCATGATCCCTAATAGCCTCGGTGTGTTGTTTAGCCTTGCCCAGCTCATCCTCTACTTACAGTACTACAAGTCCACACCGGAGAAGGACAAGAACGTCTAGCTGCCCACCGTCCTCTCCAAGTCCAACAACAGCGGCCGAGCCAGGAAAAGCACACAAGCGTGTGAACCCGCGAACATTGAGAATAACTCTAAGTTGGAAAAGCATGTACGAAATATATCGATGTATTCTTTTGTCAGATTTTGTTGAATAATACAATAATAAAAATTATGTACACTTTTTTATGTAGAGATCGGGGCTTTCAACCTCTTTTTCGGAAAAAAATAAATCCTCATATCCAAGCATAGTAAACTGTAGGTGCTAATCTTGCTCGACTATGGGTAGCAGTATCCACCCGTAGTAAACTGTATGTGCTAATTTTCCTCGACGATGAGCTACACAACTAAGATAGAAAAAAGGCATCCTCACCTCGAGAGTGGATTTTTGGAACCCTGGCTACATGGAGCCTTTTTTTTGAAAATTCAAAATCGACATTTTAAGTTTACAAAAATCGGAAAACATTACTGGATGTAGATATTGTTGATATATACAATCGTGCAAAAATTCAGCTCCCAATTCGTTGCATTTTGGGCACTACAAAATAGACAGATCGGGAGAAATTTCAAAATTTTGAAACTGTGTATTCTTCACCACCAAGATCCACCCGTTTGTCTTTTTTGTGAAGCCCAAAATGCAACGAATTTGGAGTTGAAAATTTGCACGATTGTAGATCTCGAAATATCTACATCCGTTTTTTTCGCGATTTTTGGAAATTTAAAAATGTCGATATCATATTTTCAAAAAAAACGAGCTCCATGTAGCCCTAGCTCCATTTTAGGTTTCCGTCCTCACCTCAACCAACTAAGAAACGGTCTTCCAACGCCGTTATCCTCGTAGTAAGGACATGTCGCAATCCTCTAGCGTGAGGAGCAGGTGGAGTTGCGTCCGGATCAACACGATGGAGTCGAGGGATGGTGTGGTCAGAGGAGGAGCGCGATGGAGGAGGGCACGGTCGACGGGATAAGGTCGGGTGTGGCGGCGGGTGATCGGCGAGGACAGATGCGCGTACAACGGGCTGAGGATGGAGGTAAGGAGGGTGCAAATGCCGACGAGGAAGGTGGGTCACAGATGTCAGCGCCCAATTGTGGGAGTAGAGGGTGGTGGACGGAGTCTGGCAGTGTAGATTCGCGAAGCTGGCGTGGATGATGGAGGGCGGCGGTTTTCTGGTCGAGGGCAATCAACGGAGGGGTACAAGAAGGTGGTTTTCTGGTCCTCTGCAGGTACTTGTGTATTCAAAAGCTCAAGAAAAGCATCACCCTATGCTGGTCAAAGAACAGCAGTAGATGCAGCAAAATTATTTCTAATATTTTAGATAGAGAGGAACTTATAATCATGGAACGACTCGATCATCAGATTATAAGTTCATTCCATACCGATGGGGGAGATGAGTACTCCGATGGGAGATTAATTACGGGATTAACATTGACATAAGACGCTCAACCCATTTGGTGGTCAACATCCGAGCGATTTGGATTGTTTGATCAATGTTGTTTGACAGCTGAGATGGTTTATTCTGCCCATTTTAGTCTTTTTATATTAGTGGTAATGTCGGGGACCACGTGGTTGCGTGTTGTAGAAAAAAGGTTGGGTTTGTTAGTTGTTTCCGTTTATTTAGAAATATTATCTCGACCAAGAAAACAATCATTTGTGAACTTTTTAATACTGTGGTCATTATATAGTATTTTTAAGCGGTGTTAATTTTATTTACTTCATAAGTGTGTCGCCCCCGCGAGGGCTCCCCGGCGTCACCCTCCGTGTAATAGTTGTTTTTCGAGATTTGCTGTTGTTGTTTCCTTAGTTTCCACTACGAAAAGTTGTGTATTTCAGACTTTCAGTGATGTTTTATTTTAACTTAGAAACAACAAGTCGTACTATGCATATTCTGTCATAACAAACAGCATCGCCTTCCTAAACTTAATATATTGAAGACTTGAAAGATTCAGTGCTGATCCCGGTACAGTTATAGCTATGATCATCAACAGGTGCAGCTGAAAAGTGAACATGCCTATCCATGGACATGATAAGAAAGTGCAACTCTGCAAGGAAGGAACCATAGGCAACCATGGTTTCAGTTCACGGCCATATTTGAGCTGACGCACCAGTGCACAAGCTCATCCACCTGGTAGGGATCGATCGTCGCAAAAGGGCAGCTAGAACCCGAGGTAAGTGAAAATCCACAAAACTGACCATGACAAAATTTCAGCGCAAAATGAATTTATATTTTAAAAATAATTTTGAATCTAACCCTTTTTGATAGCGTCTGTCTCCGGTGCGCTACCCTCCACATGGTAACGCCCTATACTGGGGCGCTATGCCCCTAACGTGGCCCAGGTCGTGGCAAAAATCCTAAGTAAGAGAGGGTAGCGCCAGGCACTACCCTCTAAAATCTATAATTCAAACCACTGTAATTTTTGATTTACAAATCCAAATGACGTGGTTCTTTTTCCTATCAGTCACAAATTAAATTATCTTTCCAATGCCACCGGTCTCAAGATGGTTAGACAAGTATTTAATATTTCATGAATTATTTACTTATGTTGGTTTATTTTTAAATGTTTAGACGATTTTGGAAACATGGTTAACAAATATTTTGTCCAAAATCTAGAACAATAGGAGTATCTTGAAAAGCCAAACAAACACCAACTTTGACCATGGTTCACCCATATTGTCAACTATGAATTTTGGACAAAGCATGTTCAAAGTGGGTGCTTGTTTGGCTTTTTAAGGTACTCCTATCGTTCTAAATTTTGGACAAAATCTTCGTTCACAACCATGTTTCCGAAATCGTCTAAACATTTAAAAATAAACATATATAAACAAATAATTCACGAAAAAATTGTACTTGTCTAACCATCATAAGACCAGTGGCATTGGAAGATAATTTAATTTCTGACCCATAGGAAAAGATCCACGTCATTTGGATTTGTAAATCAAAAGTTACACAAGGGTTTGAAATTATAAATTTTAGAGGTCTAGCGCCCTAACTACGCTCTTGACTTAGGATTTTTGCGACGGTCTGGGACTTATGTTGCCACGTCGGCTGGGAGATAACACTCCAGTCTAGTGCGCTACCATGTGGAGGATAGCGCCCCCAAGACAGGCGCTAGGTTAGGGCATCTCCAGCCGTCCCCCTCCCCCCAAGAACCTCCTAGAACCTTTTTTTTGCGTCGGCGGACCAAATAGCGCCGAAATTCTCCTAGTCGCCCGCCCAGAAGCCCAATTAGCCAAACCCAGCCCATTGGGGGTCTGCTGGGGGCGCCGGCGGAAAGAAAAGCGAGCGTGGGCCAACTGTGTCGACGAGACATCACACTTTCCACACCGAGACTCACCCTCCTGCACTGCCTCCCCCTCGCTGCAATGTCGCCGCCGACACCTCCCCCTACCCTCTGCCGCCAACTAGCCACTAGGAAGGCCACTACCCCACTCTTTCTCGCCGCCGACACCTCCCCTCTACCCTCCGCCACCAACTAGCCGTGAAGAAGAGGACCCGCGGTAGCTCGGCGCCCACCATGCCCGTGAGGTGTTCGGCGTTTTGTCTGCTCGGTCATGGACTCCAACGACGAGGAGCTGCTCGCCGTGCTGCTGGAAGAGGAAGTCGAAGTCGACGTCGATGATGAAGAGCACTTGATGACCCTCGCCTATCTTGCCGGCCTGGTCACAAAGGAGGCGAAACCACGGCACGGTGGCTCGGCGCCATGTAAGCAGGCTATAAGGATTTAAATAATATATTTTTCTTAGCTAGAGGAGAGAAGAGAAGCTTTTTTGTGAATTAATAGCCAGCTAGCACGTGCTCCTAATCACTTTGTGAGACAATAAGGTGCAGGGCCATGTATTAGTAAAAGTAGTACCTGTATATATAGCCAACTAATATACATGTTGGTTATAAACCGAGTAGTCGCAATGGCACCCGGGCGATAGGGAGCCTGTTTTTGAATTTTTTGAAAATATTTTAAAAATTCGGAAAGATATACCTGGATGTAGCCAACCATATGCACTACCATCCTGAAAAAGTTCAATCTGAAATAAATTTTATCTTTGGCCCAGCAATAAAGACAAATCGAACAAATTTTAGATTAAACAAAGTTGATCTATTTTTTCCTGAGGCTAGAATACATTGTATTTCACAGAAAGACTTTTTCACAGTCGTCGTGCAGAGTTTTTTCTACATCGTGGTATTTTTGTTTCAATTTTTACAAAGCTTTAAATTTGAACTTTCTAAAATTTTAAATACCGGGCTCCTTGTCGCCCGGGAGCCATATCGCCGCTCTAGTTATAAACTTACCATATATAACATGGCAATGACGTATAGCCAACAGATATTATTAACCATACTCTTATAAAAACAACAAGTCGTTGTATGCATGTTCTGCCGTAACAAAAACATCATCGGCTTCGTAAATTTAAATTTCTTTATAACTTGAAAGATTCAGTGCAAGGAAGGACCGAAGGATCGATCACGGCCATATTCGAGCTGACGCACACAGGGTCAAAGGTCAAAGTCATCGACCTGCTAGGGATCGATCGTCGCACGGTTACCGTAGTTCTATGGAATCCGATAGCAGGACGGTCAACGCGCAGCGAGCTGGTCGAGGAAACGAATCTTGACGCAGGCCGCAAGGAAACGAACCGCCTGCGTGGCCGTCGGGCCCAATTGGCAGCTACCGTAGTTCTATGGAATCCGATAGCAGGACGGTGACGCAACCTGTCGAAACACTGAAACAGCTAGCAGCTGAATCCGAGTCGTGCTCGAGGCCGGGTATGGGCTGCTGTTCTCTGTCGATCGAGGCCGCCATTGCGCGTTCGCTTGCTCCCGTGTATAAATGCCTACTGCTCATCCTTCCCCATCCCAATCGATCGATCCTTTCCTTCCACCGAACGTCTCTCCACCTCGCGCATCCGATCCAGCGCCATGGCCGCCCGCAAGCGTGCTGCCGCCGTCATCGCGACGACCACCCAAGAACCAGCGACGTCCTGCAAGAGGAGCCGCACCAGCATCGGCAGCACCGACGAGTACGAGGAGGTGGCCTGCCTTGGCAAGGGCGGCTTCGGCGCCGTCTTCCAGGCGCGCCACCGCGCCACCGGCAAGACCGTCGCCTTCAAGTTCCTCTCGTCGCCGCACGAGACCGAGGAGGGCCCGGACGCCGCCGAGCTCCTGCGGGAGGCCCGCTTCCTGGAGGCCTGCAGCGGGAACCCGTACGTCGTCGGCTTCGAGGGCCTGGTGCACGACCACACCGCCGGGAAGCTCTGCCTCGCCATGGAGTTCGTCGCCGCGCCGAGCCTCCACACCTTCCTGTTGGAGAGGCGCAGCGGCTGGTCAAAGGTGCGCGCTTTCATGTGGAAGCTCCTGACGGCGACCAAGATGATGCACGATCGCCACGTCGTGCACCGCGACATCAAGCCGGCCAACATCCTCATCGGCCAAGACGGCGAGCTCGTGAAGATCTGCGACCTCGGGCTTGCCATCTCCATGTCCGACTCGCCGCCGTACAATCAGGCCGGCACCGTGCCCTACATGGCCCCCGAGATGCTCCTGCAGAAGCCGGATTACGACGCGCTCGTCGACACCTGGTCGCTCGGGTGCGTCATGGCGGAGATGCTCACCGGCAAGAGTCTGTTCCACGATGACGACGACGACGACCACTAGGACGTGTTTAAAGATACCGACCACATAGTCCAGCTCTGGAGTATCTTCTGGTTGCTCGGCATGCCCGACGACCGGACGTGGCCGGAGTTCATGTCCCTGCCGTTCACCGCCAAGGCGCTGCGACTGCTACCGACTGGGCACCACGACAACAGGCTGCGGGATATGTTCCCTGAAGAGAAGCTGTCCGAGCAAGGATTCCAGGTGTTGCAAGGCCTTCTCACGTGCAACCCCGACAAGCGACTCACGGCGGCCAAGGCGCTGAAGCTCCCATGGTTTGCTGCTCCTCGTCCCTCCGCCGCCGCTTCTGCTAAGGTTGAAACTTTGCCGTTGCCAAGAAAGAAGACGCCGCGCTTCGTGGTTCCACACGGCGTACGGAAAGCACAGATGGTGTAAAACTTTCCCAGATGCAATTGTGCTTCGGTGATCCATCAATGTAAATGCTCGATCGAATTGTAAAGGAACGACATGACTGTTTTATGCAGAATTGAATTGCAGATTAGTTTTGTGTTCTTTTCAGATTATGTGATTGTTCTATTTGATTGGGAGAAAACTAATAGATCTACTCTGTTCAAATGCCCTCAACATTGTACTACTGTTTAATTATGCGGTTGCTTTGTTTAATTGGGAGAAATTGATAAATTTACTCAGTTTAATTGGGATTTTTTTTATGTAACTCGTGTGCTTACATTCACGTGTGCCTTAAGAACAAATTGTGCTTCATGTGCGTTCAAGAAGTATCACGAACAAAGGGGAAACTGTCTGCAACATGGCCGTTTATTACTTTCTGCACTGGAATTTTGGAAGAGAGCACTTAGGAGGAGTTGAAAAACAGAATATATAGTAAGGTAGTTTGAGTTGTAGCAACAGCAAAAGAGAGACCGGCGACATGTGCCTTCTGCTTATGCGATACCAAACTTGCTTATCCAACTGAACAAAATGTGTAGTGGCTGTAGGAGGAGGGCTTGTAGAGATCCCTGGTTCACAATTCACATGTTGCTTCGTTCGTAGTCGGTGCTACTAGCCTACTAAGTTCGTTCAGGTTTGCAGAATCGATCGAGCTGTGATGCCGGCCTGCAGCTCCATCATGCCACGGCAATTTCAGAAAACAAAAATCATGCCAAAGCTTTGTGGTCGCTTTTGTGTCGCACAATATTGTACAGAACCGGATATTGTTATCGGAGAGTGGATATATTGGCCTAGTCATTTATTCTCTCAGAAACGAATTTTTGATCCATCCCTAATTGAGACCATTAGGCATTCCAGGTTAGCT
This sequence comes from Poa pratensis, assembly GCA_947311845.1. Taxonomy (NCBI): domain Eukaryota; kingdom Viridiplantae; phylum Streptophyta; class Magnoliopsida; order Poales; family Poaceae; genus Poa; species Poa pratensis. The sequence goes on from CAMZMU010000064.1 coordinate 18,493,543, forward strand.
GTGGTGGTGGATGAGGATGACACTGTAACTATGACAGATTAGTCAAAGTGCATATACTGATGTGATTTTTTCTTACCACAGCTTAGTCAAAATGAGCGACTAGTGTAGGAGAGCTGGTTACCGCAAATAATTGTGATCAAGGTTTTTTGCTTATACACGAAAAAAAATACTCTGCTGCTTTCCATTTCTCTCCTGGTGGATATTGTGGCCTATTTATATCTCAGACTGCATGGTGCGCCTCCGGAAGTCGTTGTTGAGATAGCTCATGCTCTCTTTTTCTTTTTTGTTTGTCACACTGAAACTGAACTAAGAGCATCTCCTGCACTGATACCCTTTGCACAAAGCTTGTCACCTGCACTGAAGGGGAAGGCCCATCATACATGTTTCGATCGAAATATTCATGGCATCTCACTTCCATGTTTGCGTGAACTTTATGACTTTAACATGAACACGATCTTCACCTCGTCCGACCGTGTCAAAACTAGCATCCATGCGGCATGTGGCGAGGCAGAGGCCAAGCGTGTCACACTGTCACCGCAACCATGGGGAGATGGAGGCACGGCGGGTGCCAGACCCGTGCACAGCAACCAGTGATGTGCTCGTCATGAGTAGGTTAAGGTGGTTTGCGGTCTCTTGACGTAAGACCCGTTCCCAATTCATTTGTGTTTGTCTGAAATTAGGGTTAGGGTTTCAAAATTTTGAGGGAAAATGCATTGCTGAACTCTCTCAAAGTTTATCTCTATGATTTTGTTCCAAAAACTGCTTATACTCTTCCATGTGACGACCAGGACCATTGCAACATTAAAATTACACACTAGATTGAATCTGCTTGAAAAGCCAAATACTATTACAGAAAAAATAAAAATTAGTTCATATAAAAATATGTGACTCAAGTAACATTCGGCTTGTTGATTTTATCTTAAATGCTTAAAAACTGAATATACTCTTGCAATTACATAACCCACAGGTCCCAGGATCGAAACCTGGCTCATATATTTTTTTTAAATCTTTTGTACATTATGTGCCTGCACTTGTTATTTTGATTAGTTTTTAGCTCTTTTTTCTTGAAAAAAAATCCAGAGGTAGAACATAATTACGTTTGCTTAGGAAAAGAAACAGTTCAATTGGTTAGACAAATAAAAGAGGGTGCCATAGCGCCATAGCGGGATACCTATCAAGTACCCTAGGCGAATACAAAACTGAAAAATAACCGAAACCGAACTTATCCCAACATATTACTCGCCTCTTCATTAAATTCCTCTCTAATTTCTTCACCTTTTCTCCCTTTATTGCATTCCGTGTTTTATAATTAACTAAGCAACAACCTTCTAAATAACTGACGAAGCAAAGCTTTACCACTATTCTAGAAGATACAATTTCTCCTTTTCAGCATCAGTAAGTGAACCTATACACAAAAATCTCGTACTCAAAAAAGGTTAACATTATATTTTGTCTCTCACATTTACTTATTCCATCCTTTTTCCTTCCTTTCGATTAACGTTCTCGTGGTGGATGAAACAAACCTACCCAATGCAGTCCACCGCCTACTCCAGCAGCCGCCACGCGCACCTCCCTCTTCCACCGCAGAGACGTCCTCATCCTCTGGCTGATGCATCCGCCTCCTCCGGCTATGATGCTCCCCTACTCGTCTGGTTGTGACGCCCTCTCCTCCGCCACTATGACATGTTGGGGCTCGCCGAGACAGCCATCCACAACTATGAAGCTGGACAAGGCTGACGACTGTGCGGGGCTTCGACGCCCAATTTGGGCTACAAATTTGTTGAAGTTGAGGGCCCCATCTAAAATGGCCGCATTTCGACGAGTATGGTGGTGGTTTGGCCTTGTTCGACCCTGAAACTTCTCTCTCGCCAATTCAATAGTAGTTTTCAGTATATGCAAAAAACCAAGCTCTCATACCGCAAATTTACACCATGGAGGGCTATTATTTGTTTATATGCAAAAAGGGGTGTGTGCGGATGTTTTGGGTATCTGAAATGGGCAATTTGTTGGCCACCGCAAAGACGTCGGTTATTTTTATGTTTGCCCCCAAAACACCCGCTAAGTGTTGGAAAGGAAGAGGAAAAAAAAAAAGAAGCACCGACACAATATTTTACATTGATTTCAAGTGAATAAGAATTCTCGAAGCGGCACAATCAAACACTTGTATTTCTCGGTACAAGAGTCAGTGTAAATACATTTGGTTTTGTCGTATAACATAATTCAGCGAATTTGGTGTTTCATACTTACCTGCCGAAACTAACCTTGATTAATCCGCTTCTAGTTTTGGGTAATTCAGATTTGGTATTTTATGCACACCCCTATGTGCAGGCGACAAGAGAGTGGCAAAGTTCAAGAAGGATATCCCTTTGAAAGGTTAAATTGGTCGTGAAAGGGTGTGGGTGATATTCACCAGAGTCCCAGGATATAAAGTGATGATTTATCTAGCGAAAGTAAAGGTAAATGTTCAGCCGGTGGTGGCGGCGATGGATGGATGTGTCGAAACTGGTTATTTCATGAAGAAGATAGATAGCCAGTTATATTTAGATCGAACAACTCAATAAATATACTGAGATAAAAGATATAGCCAATTGCTATTTGGACAATTCTTTAAATTTAAATAAGTAGAATATCGTCACCAGAGAGTCAATTCGAAAGTCCAAATCTAAAGTTCAGTTAAAAAATTCCAAAATTCAGGGAGTGACTCCTGAAGTAGAGAAGTCTACTAATTTTTTCCTTTCTTGAGCTTTCCACCTCCAACACCATTACCCAAGGCATCTCCTCCCCTAGCTCGATCCAGTCATTTCGTCCGTGCAGCCCTCGCAACAATCAAAGCCCCTACCACCGCCGCCACCCCAACTCCGGGCCGAGGCAACAACAGCAACAATGGAAACACTATGTCCCTAAAAAGTCTGCCGCCCCATCCACCTCTAAACCTCTCCCCCACCGTCGTTCAATATAAGTGGGTACACTCTTGTTATTACTATGAGAATTACCATAGGAGTTTATATAAGAGTTACCATTATTAGCAGGACATGGCCTAAAGTTGTTACCACCAAAGTTGTTTCTATAAGCATTGTTGTTGAAATTATTTCTAGTAATAGATTAACATCAACTTGATCTTTCTCTTGTTCACTTAAGGAAGCTAAAGGAACAATATTATGATCAATAGGCACTTGTTTAGTAGCAAGCATTGACACAATCATATCAACCTTTTCATTCAAACAAGAGATGTCATCAACAAAATTTATCTTCTTACCAGTTGGAACTGTTCAATCCTGCATAAAATGTTTAAACCACCATCCAAGTAGTTAATCCGTTTGTGGGTCAATTTTTAACCATAGACTTCATTCTTGACCATGTCGGGCAACATGTTCAGTATCAAATCGTTTAAAATTCATTATGTTGCTTCTTAATTGTATAATTTTAGCAAAAGATAATATTTTTCAATAAAAGAATATTTGCATCCTTACAATGTTGCCTTGGTTTCAGGTTCCATCTTCGTGTAGCTTTTCGGCTGCCTTGACAGACTCCTGCCCACCGTCGTCGAGGGAGATTTCAGTGTAGATTCGGTAGTTGTATGGAGTGCGGTTACGAGAGACGTGGATCTCGAGATATAAAGGTCAGGCTCGGCGGGTGATGGGCCACACCAGTTAGCGAGACGTGCTTGACAAGTCTCCGTTGTGGGACCCACTGTAAACGTCAAGTATAATCTAGTATGCGGTAATTTATGCGTCGTTCACCTACCGCAGCAATGACAAGCAAGGTTGCACATAACCGAACCGAAGCCGGAAACTGAACCGAAAAAAACCTAACTGCAACCGAATATTCAGTTTTTCTGGTTAATGGTTACAGTTTCAGTTAGCAAAACAGTTAACCGAAAGGCATACGGTTAATTAGGGTTTAAACCGAAATATTTCGGTTAAACCGAATGAAACAGAATAGCCCAACCCAACAAAGAATTCTGCTTCCCAGGCCCAGCCCAACTTTGCGGTAACCTTCTATATAACCCTGAAAGTGGATATTGTACATGGAAGTTAACGTAACCTGCTGGTTAGTACGTGGTTTTCTCCTCTATTTTAACATGTAGGTCGTGAGTTCAACGGAAATTTACTTTGGCACCCTGGTGCATATACACCCGGTATTTGAAAAACATACACCCAGTGTTGTGGATGCATGTTCATATTATATGTGTTCACAAAGTCGTTTCACCAAAAACCGATATATTGTGTGCCTTGTGTAAAAAAGACAAAATAAGTATTGTGAAAAGCCTTATTTTAGCATCATTTTTTTCTTTTTATACAAGCCACAAATAATGTCGGTTTTGCATGAAACGACTTTGTGAACACATAACATGTTAAAATGTATACGCGAACATTTTTCTCAAATTTCTGACATTTCAAAATATGTGCAAAATGCATTTAAAATAAAGAGTGCATATGCACTCGGGAGCCTTCTGAGTTCAAGTACTATTTGACTTATATTTTCTATTTTGGCCCAAATTCAATGCGTTTTATTTCTTTCTCTTGGAGTACACTCAGCTCGGTCATAAAATATACAAAATTGAAATATATGTCCATAAAAGTTATGTGTTATTCAAAAATTTGCGTAAACTTTGGTTTGCTTGGTTATTACCGAAATCGAACCAAAATATTTTGGTTATTACCGAAATCAAACCATATTTGTGTATAAAACCGTATTTACCGAAGTATCAAAATCGAATTTACCGTATAACTGTATAAATCGAACCAAATTAAACATATTATCCGAACGCGCAGCCGGCAAGCGCCCCACAAATCCGGGCCTATCGCTTTTGTAGTGCAGGTTGAAAAAAAAAATAGTGGTTCAACAAGATGATAAATTCTAGATTATGCCCCACAAAATATATTCTGTTTTGTTAAATTTTGGCACTCCAATTGTTGTGTAATTCAGGGCCCAAAACTAGAGAAAGGGGCAAAATAAAAAAAGTAACCTAGGCTGGTGGTCGAAACCGAGTTATAGAAAGATAGGTCATCTCCAGAAGAAAAAAAATGACGTAGAGGTGGGGTCCAGCTAGCTTTGGTTTGGGGGTTTGGGGCTTTCGGGATTTGGGTTTGGGTTTGGGATAGTGGGGCCTTCAACGCGCACATCGTACTACTTATATTAGAGAACGAACGGCTCCGTCCCGTCCTCCTCTCTCACTCCCCCAAATCAATCCCCTCTGCTCCTTCCCCCCAAATCCTAAACTGCCGCCGCCGCTGTCGATCCATGGCGGATAACGTGATGCTGGTACCCGATTACTTGGGCGACTTCGGCGAGCCCATCGGCCCCGTGGACTACGCCTGCGTGCGGCGGTACCGACACCGCCGGCTCGCCACCTACCTCTGGCTCCACGGCTTCCGCCGCACGCTCCGAGGGTACGTACGCAAGGCCTTTCTTCCCGAAAAAGACAATTACAAGCTCATATGGCGCCAGGGTGAAATCTGGACCGTCCGTTTCGGCGATCCGACGGCCCAGATTCACCGTTGACCGCGGACAAAATTTGACCGGTCCACGGCGAATCTGGGCCGTCGGATCCGCCGAAACGGATGGCCCAGATTTCACCCTGGCGCCATATGAGTTTGTAAAAAACCGTTTTCCTTCTTCCTCCCTCCCTCTCCGCCGCCGGTTCTTAATCAGTGAATCCACCGCAGGCTGGTCGACGAGACGGACGCGTTCATCAGCGTCGCGCACCTGTCGGGGCTGGTGCAGCAGGGCCTCTGGGATGACGCCATCGTCTACCTCTCCCGCTTCCTGCTCCCGGACTCGCAGCCGCAGAGCGACCACGTCCAGGTGCTTCTCCGCTTCCTCAGGCAGCACAGGGCCTTCGCCAGCATTGTCGCCGGCGGCAACGACCGCGATCTCCTGCACCTCAACCACAAGTACAACACGCGGTACCTCAAGCATGACGCCTCCGTCTCCCACGACGACATCAGGATCCGCTCCATCCTCCTCTCCCTGCTCAACTCCCCGCAAGTCAGGCGAGTACTAAGACAGATAGATTCATCGTCAAATCAGGCGAGTACTAAGACAGATAGATTCATCGTCAAATTCCTACCCCCCCCCCCCCCCCTCGTTCCCTCGACTCAATTTCTCTACTCTTGTTCAGGGCCTCACTGGACTGGGAGCGCGTTCGTGACAAGGCGTCTCAGATCGTCTATGACTTGGCTTTTCAGGCTCCAGAGCTGAAAGACCCAGCCCTACTCCCCCGCGGATCAATGATGCCACACGATGTACTTCCCATTGGATTCAGGTCATCTTCTACTCCATCTGGCTGTCTGTTTCATTACCAACTAGTTGTAAGTATAACTGAATTTTGATGATGATTGCCCTGTCTCGCTAGGTCCCGTCGGAGGCGCTACGTCAAGGAACAAGACCGGCCAAGAGCTAAATCTCTAGCCGAGATCTTCCATAGGACCAGGAAGAGGTCAAAATGCGATCTTGCTGGCGAATTTAAAGATTCTGCTCTTCTTGCTGGTTTTTGACAAACATTTGCACCTTTTGCAGGATACCATCGTCAACTCACAGGCACTAATTAAACACCAGTGCGATTCCTATTTACAACCATCCTTTGCTTAAGCAATATACTCTATATATCTGTGAGTGTAAAAACCATTGTTTACTTTTCTTGGTGGCAGGATTGACAGACAAGACAAGAAAGTGGCTGGTAGATATTATTGGTAAAACTAGCCTCTGCTCTTGTGTCCCTGTCTTGTTTATTTTGAATTTTTATGCATCTATACTTGCGCTCAACTTACTGTTAGTCCACATACATTTCGTAGCTGCAAGCTATGAGTCCTTTTCGTTTTCATCTTTTCCTCACTTTTACTTGTTCACTCTTGGAAAAACCTCTAGGATCATGTGTAAGTATATAATTTAATCAAGTTGTGTCACCTTCAGATGAAAGTTTACAAGCTGGTAGTCTGAAACCTCAATCAAGTGGGAAGAAAGGTACGTAGCCTTAGCTTAGTCATTGGTCATTGTCTTCACTTATTACCTGTCTAGTTTGTTGAATCGTTTTGGGCTACGTCTGCACATAATTGTCTTCTAGGCATAGCCGGTCCCAATCCCGGATAAAGGAGGAGGGTTGTGATAGGCTTGGCGAGCCAACGTAAAAACTAGCCAGTCCCATGGATATGAAACCCACGAGAGTAGTACTAGGGTGGGTGACCTCCTGAAAAGTCCTCATGAAAGGTTTCATATCTAAGGGTTGTGATAGGATTGGCGAGCCAACGTAAAAACTAGCCAGTCCCATGGATATGAAACCCATTTGGGCGAGAGTAGTACCAGGATGGGTGACCTCCTGAGAAGTCCTCGTGACAGGGTTTCATATCTAGCCTACCCCAACTTGTTTGGGACAAAAGGCTTTGTTAAGGTTAAGGTTAAGGTTAAGGCTTCTCTTTCAGCTTTACACTTTTCACATATGATTTGAAGACCATATCCCTGTTAGTTATGTGGACATGCATCATTCGCATGCTCTTTACAACTAGGTCTTTGTTCTTACTTCACCAGTTTTATTATTTCCTTTCAGTCATTTTTAACCATTTGTTGCTTTTAAAGTGTTCCACTAGGTTATGCATTGCATATTCCTGTGTTGTGGCCTAGATGCCCATTAGTACCTAAGCGGATCTACATTCTGTTGCGACACAAAGTGTTTTGTTCTTATGCACATTGTCTGCTCTTATTTGTACAAGTTATCTTTGAAGCATCTATAGTAAAAACACATTTCCCTTTGACTTTTCCAAATCTGCCGTTCTTTTGTTGGTTTCTTTGCCTTCGTTGTCTGTTTGATGTGCATGATAATACAGAACTGCAGTCCCTGTCAGTCTTGATGATGTTGTTTGCACTTTATCAGCTTGGCTGCTCGCTCCATTATTAACTGTTTAACTCACTGCAGGTGTTCCTGGTGCTGCAGTCTTGCACACCATGTCGAATACCTTGACAGATCTGACTAAAAACTCTGTGTCTGGGACCTCATCATTGGCCCAAATGTAATTCTCCTTGGATGATCGATCAATGTAAATGCTCGATCGAGTTGTACGGAAACGATGACATGACTGTTTTATGCAGAATTGAATTGCAGAGCAATTGTATTATTTTCAGATTATGTGATTGTTCTGTTTAATTGGGAGAAATTGACAGATCACTCTGTTCATATGCCCTCAAGGTTGTACTACTGTTTAATTATGTGGTTGTTCTGTTTAATTGGGATAAATCGACAAATCTACTCTGTTTAATTGAATTTTTTTTATCTCGTGTGCTCACATGCTCGTATGTCCCCTATATCACGCCCCAAGAACAAATAATGCTTCCTGTGCGGTGAATAAGTATCATGAACAAAGGGGGAAATTATCTGCATCATGGCAGTTCATTACTTTCTGCTATGGAATTTTGTAAGATAGCACTTGAAGATCAGTTGGAAAACAGAATATACAGTGTGGTAGTTTGAGTTGTAGCAACAACAAAAGAGAGAGCGGCGACAGTGTGGTAGTGGCTGTAGGAGAAGGGCTTGTAGAGATCCCTGGTTCACGTGTTGGTTCGTTCGTAGTTGTAGCTACTAGGTTCCTTCAGGTTTGTAGAATCGATCGAGCTATGATGCCGGCCTGCAGCTCCATCATTCCACGGCAATTTCAGAAAACAAAATCATGCCAAAGCTTTGTGGTCATCGTCGACAGGGCGCCGCGTTGATGTTCTTCGTCGGCGCAATCGGATAGCGTTTAGTAGACACGCTTGCACTGAAACTGTAGTGCGGATCAGTTGATCTTCTTTTTCAGCATCTAGACTCTGAAGATGCCGAGACATGGTTTTACTTGTGGGTTGTCCCTGGAGAGCAAGAAAAGCGGAGCATAGTGGGCAATACCAGAAGCCTCGGAATATCAGTGCATGTTAAAGCTTTTCGAGTACCGCCATCAGTCCCACAACTAGTCTCCCTATAAGTATACAAAATTTCAATCTAAAACAACATCAATCAGAGTGGCGCAGCGGAAGCGTGGTGGGCCCATAACCCACAGGTCCCAGGATCGAAACCTGGCTCTGATATTTTTTTTTTATTTTTTTTACATTATGTGCCTGCACTTGTTATATTGATCAGTTTCTGGCTCCTTTTTCTTCAAAAAGAAATCCAGAGGTAGAGGTGCCCCCGCCGTAAAATAACACTATTGAAACCATCCAAAAATTATGGCAATTGGCAGTTGGTTAGACAAATAAAAGAGGGTGCCATATCGCCATTGCGGGATACCTATTAAGTACCCTAGGGAAATACAAAACCAATGCATCTGAAACCGAACTCTTCTCACCATATTACTCGCCTCTTCGTGAAATTCCTCTCTAATTTCTTCACCTTTTCTTCCTTTATTGCCTTCCTGTGTTTTATAGTTAACTAAGCAACAACCTTCTAAATAAATGACGAAGCAAACCTTTACCTCTACTCTAGAAGATATAATTTCTCCTTTTCAGCATCACCAAGAGCAACTATACACAAAAATCTCGTACTTAAAAAAGGTTAACATCCTATTTTTCTCTCCTTTTTATCTATTCCATGTTTTTCCCTTCCTTTCGACGAACGTTCACGTGGATGAAACAAACCCACCCAGTGCAGGCCAGCGCCTACTCCTCCGGCCACCGCACCCACCTCCTCCTGTAAACACGCCCCCTCCCTCCTCCACCGCGGTGATGTCCTCATCATCTGTCTGATGCATCCGCCTCCTCTAGCTATGAAGCTCCCCTCCTTTTTCGGTTGTGACACCCCTCCTCCGCCACTATGACCTGCTGGCATGGGGTTCGTCGAGGCAACCATCCACGATTATGAAGCTGGACAAGGGTGACGACTGTGCGGAGCTTCGACGCCAAGTCAGAAATTTGTCGAAGTTGAGACGCCCCATCGGAAATTGGCCGCATTTAGACGAGTACGGCGGTGGTTTGGCCACGTTCAACCCTGAAACTTCTCTTCCGCCAATTTCAACAATAGTTTTGAGTTACGCAAAAACCAAGCTCTCGTACTGCAAACTTAGATCATGGAGGGTTGTTTTTTGTGTATACGCAAAAAAGGGCGTGTGCGAGCGTTTTGGGTATCTGGAATGGACAATCTGTTGGCCACCACAAAAACATCTGTCATTTTTATGCTTTTCCCAAACACACCCTAAGTGTGGGAAAGGAAGAGGAAAAACTGAAACTAAGATCGACACAATATTTTACATTGATTTCAAATGAATAAGAATTGTCACAAGCACAATCAAACACTGAACTTGTGTTTCTCGTCTAACCGCATGTTCTCGATTTTGCAATGAGTATATGGAAGAGCTCAACCGAAACATAAAAGAAGGCCATGAACTTATTTGGTTTTGCCACGCGTAGGAGTTCAACTAGCACGAAATATGGGGGAGAAAATTCCATGGAGGCCTTATTAGACCTAGATTTTGAACGAGGTCACCTTTTTGTATCATAAAGTGGACAGTGAAAACTCACACTTGCTTGCTATTTGCAGAAATCTATAATTTGCACATTTTGTGGATCTAAGGGGAAATTTTGTTCTCTATATAAATAAAACATTTGTCATTTAAAATACAGGTGTCAGATGACGATATAATAATCATGTGAATGAAAAAAAATGATTTTTGACCTGGTGCCATGTGCACCTCGTAGCATAACCTAGGTGCGCCCATGTGCCTATACTGCTGTATTTTTTTTTGTAAACCTCATTAAACGGGTTTCTTTGTCGGTTTCCCTGCTAGATCTTTTGGTATACATGTGAGCGCATTTAAATACATTTGGTTTACTCGTTTAACATAATTGAATGAATTTGGTTTATCATACTTAGCCACCGAAACTAATCCCCGTTAATTCGTTTCTAGTCTTGGTTAGTTTGATTTCGGTGTTTTATGCACACCCCTATGTGTCGGCGGCAAGCGAGTGGCAAAGTTCAAAAAGGAGATCCTTCGAAAGGTTAAGTTGGTCGTGGAAGGGTTGTTGGTGTTCACGGAGTATCAGGATATAAAGTGATAATTTATCTAACAAAGTAAGGAAAACGTCGATCTGGAGGTGGCGGCGATAGATCGACGAATGCGTCGAACTAGTGGTTTCATGAAGAAGGTAGATAGACAGCTAGATTTAGATCGAACAACTCAGTTAACATACTGAGATAAAAATACACCCAAATGAGATTTGGACAAATTATTTAAATTTAAATAAGTAGAATATCGTCGCTAGAGTGCTTGTCAATTCCAAAATTCAGGAGTGTCCCCTGAAAAGAGAAGGCTACCGACTTTTCCATCCTCTAAACACCGTTACCCAAGGCCGGCATCTCCTCCCCTCTCCCGATCCAGCCATGTCGTCGGCGCCGCCCGCCCAGCAATCAAAGCCCTCCTACCACCGCCGCCACCCCAACTCCGGGCCGAGGCAGCAGCAGCAGCACTACGTCCCCAAATCCGCCGCCCCTAAACCCTCGCCGCCACCAACGCTCACCACCGCCCTCCGATCGTCGGCCGCCCCCCCGCATCTGGCGCCGGCGGCAGCAGCAGCAGCAGCGGCGGCGGCGGAGCGGCCGATGGGTTCGTGTCCTACCTGCCGCACGACGAGGCGGTCGCGGCCGGGCTCGGCGGCCTCGACGCCCAGGAGTCGCAGGCCGTCGTCGACCTCCTCAACGACGCGCTCGCCTCGCTCCTCCGTGCCAAGCCCCGCGAGTTCTGGCGCCAGGGTAACCACACGACTCCTATGCGCACTAATTTAGTCGCAAACCAGAAACCTTATTAGTTCTTGGATTGGGACCCTGAGCAGAGCCGGAAACTTGGGAGCTTTGGCCTGTTATTTTTCAGTTTGCTTGTTTGGTTTAGCAGGGTTGCTCGAATGCTTTTAATGCCAATTCTTATGCACAATTTTGTTGTTTCTCCAATTTGGTAAGCCATGCCCTAGAAGATATCAACTCATTCAGATGGGTTTTATTCACTAAAGATGATTGAGTGCTTCATAGTTGGGATTTAAAGACTTCTCCTATCATATTAGTAGTTTTGTTTACCTTCCATAACCTATGGATGTATTTCGTTGTATATAGTGGCTTGGGTTGAGGATTTGTTCATGCTTGAACTCATACCTATTTTATGTACAGGAGTGTTACACCCTTTGCTGGGTATAGCTTGATGGCTTGCTTGTCAATTTGATTGCTATTTCTAAATACTGCCTGCATTGTTATGACATGTTGGTATCTTCCTGCCTATGTGTAAAATGCATATCAAGATTCTCAACGAGTTGCGATTTGGAGAACTGTTGTAGTGAGTTTTTTCTTAGATTAGTCGACAAGAGAAACTGGGAGATGAAAAATTGTTCTTGTTTTCTGATTTCTCCAATGTTTTTGCTCTTAGGGTTAGCACTTGCGAGGAGAGCTCAGAGCTGCATCAGAACTTTGTAATTGTTGATCAGAACTGATATCAATAAAGTAATGATCAGATAAGCAAACAAGAGAACTAGGAAATGAAATTTGTTCTTGATCTGTTATTTGCCCAATGATTTTTGCTCCTAGAGTCAGAACTTGCGAAGAGAGCTCTGAGCTGCATGCATCTGAACTTTGTTAGTGACATCTAATGCTTATAGTTACTTTTTTTTTACCCAGTGGCACAGAATACCTCTCTGCATGCATTCCTAGATAGTTACCTACAATTCAGACACCGGTGGTATGATTTGCCACACAGGGCCCCCAAAGGAACAGTTGCTGGCTTGGTTGTTGGGGAGCTTGAGCTTTGCCGCCGTGTCTTTATGGTTCTCTACCGCATGTGAGATTTCTATCATTTCATAACTTTCTGTTCAACTTCTTCTAAAAATCATTTTCATAAGATAGTGTATGCTGTTAAGAGTTGCATATAACTGTTGTCGCGTGTCTCTTGTTTGTGTATTAGATCTTCAAACATGGACCCTGGAGCAGGTGCGGGTGAGTCTCTTAGTATGAAGGAGCATGCAGGTGAGATTGGGATTACTTGTTTGATCATGTGTGCATTCATTGAGTTTAGTGCAGAATGGAGTCGAATAATTTGTTCCCTTGTAGCCCTTGTACAGGATAAAAGATTGCTTGATCTACCAAAGTTATTGGATATATGTGCTATTTATGGGCATGACAATGGGAAGTTGACAAGTTCACTGGTTGGTTCCCGAGGCATTTTTTATTGGTGTTGGTGCTATTTTTACCTTTTTTTCTTGTACATGGATGTAACTTAAATTCCTATTCATTTTAATTCCTATAGTCTCAGCTATTTCTTTTCATTTTATGAACTCTGAGTGCTCCAGTTGATAATGATTCTGTACCAGGTTACAAATGCTATCACTGTGCAGCCCAATGTTCTTGATGACATCAATATTGTACTTCCCCAGTTCCTGGGCATTTTTCAAACGATGCAGGAGAGGTGCATGAAGTCATTACAGGTCATATTTTTGCATGTGTTTTGTGCAACTTGTTATTGGTGCCTGCCGTTTAAATTTTGTTGTTCATTTGTTTGGTAATAACACGTAACACCTAGAAAATAGTTTGATGATCTCAGTGTGGAGAAATCCTACTGCTAGAACTACTGGCTTTTCGTTTAGCTAGCGCTTTGTTTCTATTTCAATCAAATTTTTGGAGAAGTGCATTTGCAATGTTTGTAAAAAGATATCAGTTTGTTCATTCACCATATGAGGGAAATTAGCACCGAATTGTGAATAATAATTAAGTATAAGTATAATCCACATGTGCTTCGATGCCTGGATGGGTGTTCTATTTTGTTTTAATCATGTACTCAAATACTGGATCAACTCCAGGACCTGTCATTCTTCCTTTTAGTACAACATATCTCTGTATTGGTCTTAGATCCTTTTCTGGTGCTAGTTCCATACATTTTCAGTTGAATATGACATATATTAACCTTTTAGCATTCCTGGTACGTCAGTAGCTCTGTTAGAAATTATGTTTCTGACAATTGGTATCGCCCTTTAGCTGTTGTGAACATGCATTGGGGTTTGGGGCAGAGTAGTGGTTGGTGAAAATGGAATTTGATGGCAGACATTTTCTCTTTCTTTAGAAAAAACTTCATGTTCAAATTAAGGATATATTTAACTTAATATGATGAAAAATCAACGACATACGATATAATTAAAGAATTGATCACAGCTATCTGATGATAGATCTTGCAGTATGCATGAACACGACTTAACTGTAATTGATTTGATTTATAGGTCCTCAGCTCACCTGAACCGAATAACAGTGGACATACCCAACTTCAGAAGGATTTTTCGGAGGTAATTTTTACACATTCTGGATTACTTCTGATATATCAACTGTCCTTTGCCTAAGTTTTTATGCCGTATTTGAAAATTTAATTTCCCTCAGGTGTTGGATTTTGTAAATGATGCAATTATCTCTCTGGATGCCTTTGTTGATGCTTACCAGCCAGCTGCATTATTATTATGTACTTCTTTTGAAGTAGGGTAAGCTTCTACTCACTCATCCCAGTGATTGGTGCATGTTTCTTAACTATGCATTGATGGATAATTGGATATATACTACTTGATTTGCAGCGATGGAGTTGAGGAATTACTGAACACCCTTGCAAGATTGCATGATTCGTTGTTACCATCTTTGCTTCAAGGGTTCCAAGTTATGTCCAGTTCCCAAAGCAACGGAGGGACTTCATCTGACAGTAAAATTACTGATATAGTTCTTGGTATAAGAATGCTGTCAAAGAGAGCTGTTGGATTTGGTTGGAGATTATTGGAGTTCTGTTATTTGAATGATCAACTTAAGGAGCATGATATCCAAGCGTCCACTAAGATGTTTCCAGCTAAAGTTGAAGATCCGATGATCAGGGGAGACATCATAGTTCAAACACTCAGGGATATCAATGGAGAAGCCATTTACTCTTCTCAAGGGAATCCTGGAAAGACATTTGTTCAAGCTCTTCAAAAGGATTTTCAGTTGATAAGGCGGATTGGCGATATTCGGAACAAAGGTAAATTATCAAGAGTCTTAATGACTTCTTACTTATAGCTCCTTATGTTTGTAAAGGTTTCACACTACCTTTTCCCCTTTACTTATTATATGTCAAATTCTCAGTCAAAATTGAATTATTTTCTTTCAGAAATAGCATGTCATCTTGTAGATTTGTTTTTAGAAGTAAACAAGGTTTAATTGCCCCATATAGTGACATTTTGCATATATTAACTGAATTTTTTCTCTTGTTGGCATACCTGTTAGTTGTTACAGTACTTCCTCACAGTCTGTGTGTGAGTTAACACAGTTAATAGGCTTATATGATTCAGTGCTGTTCCAGTTTGAGATAGTAGAGTGTTCTCACTCCATCCCATATATGGAAGATTTCAATCCAGCGTTAAAAGGAAATGTTTCTCAAGCTTGTTGGAGTATCATAATCCTGCAGGAGTTTGTAATGCCTTACCAGTTTGGCAGTTTCTGATGGCCTCTATTGGTTTGCCTCATTTAATGCACCAACTGTATTTCCATGCTAATCAAGTGCAGCAGCGCTTCTGTTTGTGTTCCTATTCATTTGGTACTTTTGAGTTATGATTTCATTTGGTTATATTTTCTGTTCATGTGAAAAATTTACAAAGATGTCAGCATCGTTCCATTTATCTACATACCACATTTTTTGTCATCTAAGAACTCAGTTGTCGTATTATTTTTATGCCAAATCGTTTTATTGATGTATTCCATGTGTTGATCCTTAACAGGATGGATATACATGGAGGATGAGCAGTTCCAGTTCATATCAAGTTTGTGTGGATCCACTGTCACTTCTTGGAATAGTGTCCCTGATTTGCCAGTATCTTCCCATGGTGAACTACAGCAGAAGGATGAGGAAGCGGCTGTCATTGAGTCTAAGATTAGTCAGATAAGGGACCTATTACCTCATTACGGGAAAGGTTTCCTTGCCATTTGCTTGGAAGCCTACAACCAGAACCCTGAGGAAGTTATCCAAAGAATATTTGAGGGAACACTTCATCAAGATCTTCTAGCTTTAGATACTTCGTTACAAGAGATGCCGCAACAAAAACCTGCACCTAGTGTTGGGAAAGATAAAGGAAAAGGCATACTTGTGGAAACTATGCCTAAGATTACAAATAAACCCCATACACTTGAAGCCCAATCTTCTTCAGTTTTATCAGCATCCAAGGCCCCTACCTCGTCTGTAGCTTTAGTTTCATCATCATCCAAGGCTCCTACCTCTTCTGTATCATCAGTTCCACAAGGTAGATTTATAAGAAAGAACAATGATGATTTGCCCGACTCTGCAATTCTAGACTTGCAAAAAGCTAAAGATGCTGTTAAGTCAGCGGTTCTTCAATCTCAGTATGAATATGAGGATGAGTATGATGACTCTTTCGATGATCTTGGCTTCAGCGTGGTAGAGTCAAGTTATGAGGAAACTGATGGCGCCAATGATGTTGAGAGTTCCTCGAGTGGCCCGCGTTGGGCATCACAGAAGAAGACACAGTTTTATGTTAAGGACGGGAAGAACTACAGCTACAAGGTAGCTGGTTCGGTTGCAGTATCAAATGCTCGAGAAGCAGCAGCCTTAAACCAAACTCAAAAAGATACAATTCATGGTCTTGGCCGTGGTGGAAATGTACCTATGGGAGTTCCAACAGACAACAACATAGAGTTGTGGAGGAAGATGAGGCTAGTCATGCCAACAGCTTCAGCAGAGGTGGCTCAAATCCTGGTGGTCGAGGCAGAAGAGGTGGCTGGGATCACAGCAACCCATCGGAGGAGAACAAGAATTCTGGTGGCCCTCCAGGTTTTGGCCGTGGTGGAAGAAGAGGCGGCAGGAACCACAGCAACCTGCCAGAGGTAAACGATGACCAGCAAGGTTTTGGCAGTGGTGCAAAAAGGGACAACCGGCCAGAAGTGAATAACCACTCTGATGGCCAGCAAGGTTTTGGTCGTGGTGCAAGAAGGGACAATCGGCCAGAAGTGAATAACCACTTTGATGGCCAGCAAGGTTTTGGTCGTGGTGCAAGAAGAGGGGCCCGGGACGAGGACAACCGGCCAGAAGTGAACAGCCACTCTGATGGCCATCAAGGTTTTGGTCGCGGTGCAAGAAGAGGGGCCAGGGACGAGGACAACCGGCCAAATGGCGAGCAAGGTTTTGGTCGTGGTGCAAGAAGAGGGGATAGGAGCCATGACGATCCAGTGGAGGACAGTGAAGATCAAAACCCAGCACAAGGTTTCGCTCGAGGAGGGCCAGGCCCTCGTGGAGGCGGTGGAAGGAGAGGTGGCCGGAATCATAACCGGAGGGATCAGGCGCTGAGGAAGCATATGCAAGGAATGACAGGGCTTTAGCTTGCTTACGTGGTAGCACCACCGTCTGAAGTGCGGAGGGAAATGTAAATGTGGCTAGTTGGTGAGGCACAGCCGATGTTCACAAGTCAAGCTTGTGCTTGGTTGTTCCAGTTTACATTCATACGACAACATGAAGCAGCCCCCCATAGATTTTTGTTTGTTTTTATCAAATACAGTAGACTATATGAAATGAGAGAATTCGTAAAGGTGCATTCCAGTGAAGCAGTGTGCTGCTCGTGCTGGTCACGCAGGAGCTTAATGCTGCCGTTTTTGTACTTCAAAGGTTTATGTTGAAGACTATTCAATGCAAATCTGTGTAGCCTAGTGCTGTGTCTTTTGCAACATGTTTTGTACTCATTGGATAGTGTGTGACTGCAATGCCATGGTAAAAGATGAGAATATTTTGTACTGCAATCTTGCTGCTCTGCTTCAGGTTGGATCATAAAAACGGGAGATGTAAAATGTGTGCACTGATAACAGTTGTTTCTGCACTGATCCCGTTATCTAAAATTTGCATGGTTACATCTCATTTCGGTGTGCTACAGAATTATCAAGGCAAGGGCAATCCTGGCGCCACTGTCTTGCACGTCCCGATGCCACCCTTTAGAACGACGTCTCCTTGCTTCGCTCTGCCTAACCTTTCTCTCACATGTAGCGGCTCACTTCACCTCCATCAGGCAGGAAGGAAGGAAGGCTCGTGAAGCTTGGAATCATCATCATTCGCCTGAGAAAAAGGTTAGGGACATAACTTTCGCCGTAGTGATGCTTCCCCGGTGCTTTCTTTATCTCTACGCAAAGAGGGCATGCTCAAGTGATCGATCGCCTGCTCAGAGAAAAAAGGCTGCTACTGCTGCAATGGAGGAGATGATGGTATTGGTGCTGGCATGGCAGCTATGCCGTCCTTTCGCTTGGCTATGCTTTACAGTTGATCGTAAACATACTGATGGTTCCCTTTTTCACCTTTCTGTCGCTTGCAGATATCTGGAAGGATGGCCTGTGCTTTTCTAGTGATATACTCCAATAAATTGTAAGGTATGGCCTAACAGTGATATGTTTGTCCAAGCTTACAAGAGAAATTTGTTTTGGCAGAAGAAAAATTGAAATAAGAAATGTAGTTACCATAACCTGAAAGAGGAAATTTCTTTAAAGAAGAAATTTGAAAGAGTTAAACACAAGTTGCTTACATTCTTTTTTTAAAGAAAGTTAATTTTGAATTGTTTCTGCATATTTCCAGACAGAAATTTAGTTGCCGTGAAACATGATTTCCTGTTTATACCACTAATCCTCAGCTATATGAGCATAATTACATAAGAAAAAAGTGTAACAATCTTCCAATAAACTGCTAGAGATAATAGTGAAGCAAGCCTATTTCCTAAGCCTCTGCACTGCAAATTAGCCAATATAAAGAGGAAGATCTTCTTATCATTATTCTCCTTTTGTACAAAAAATTCTGCATTATGCAAACATATACAGCCCAACCCCTCTTGATCTTGGGCCATCCCAAGATTGAATATGTGCTTCCTTGTAAACTAGTAACAGTTGCTGCAGCTGCTAAAGCTGTCAAAGTTCGTGTGCCCTATGTGCATTCCAAAATTCTGCCTGCTCCTTGACCCCCCTTTCTCCTACGACGACATACTATCATCGTCATCGGAGTTGTTCTCCCGTCGTTGGCCGTACAGACTTAGAACCGGCAATGAGGTCGTCGCTGAGATACGGAACGACCTCGCAGACCCGACGACGGTTCTGTCCTGCTGCATCCGGCCTACCTCCCTGCAGACTTGATCCAGCGTCGAGAGGAAGTCCCTCACCACCATGAATATCCTCAGGGGGTGAGCCTCCTCCTTCGCTGTGTCACCATGGAAGTACTCGGTGATGTCTTTCACTCTCTCTAGAGCTCTCTTCTCCTCACCTCTCACTCGATCGATTTCCTGCTCGGCTTCCTTCAGAAAGCCCTGCATCGCCATGAAGAATCTCTGTCCCTGCGTGCATTGCCTCTCGAGCTGCAACACCGACTTGATCTTCTCGAGGCCCGTCTCAAGTTTACTGACGTAGCCGTGCAGAACGTCGAAGTCCATGGAAGCTGCCTTCTTCACGTTTCCGAGCTCGCTGCTCAGCCCGGACACGACTTTCAGGCCTTGCTTATGGAATTGCTCATCTTTAGAGCTGGTGCTCACAGCATTTCCCTTTTCAGATTTTGCTTCTTCTGATCGAATCATTTCTTGGACAACAAAATGCAGCAGCGTGGTTTTACCGTCAGCTCCCTTGACGTCTGCAAGCTTCAGTAGAGTGTCGAGCTTAAAGGCTTTAGCCTCACCCCGGTTTGTGCCGACATTCATCCGGTTTCCGGTCCTCAGCACTGCTTCAAGGAGTTTTAGAAACAATCTGCTACCCTTAAGATCTTCACAAGCAGCCTGAAAACATGTGAATAAATGTGAACTAACTACATGTATAAATAGCTGTAGTACTCAAAATGGTAAGAAGGATTTGTGCGGTACGAAATTTCTGTCTGGCGTACCTCTAATGTTTCAAACGATTTCCTTAGATAATTTGTCTCTGTCTCAAAATTTGCTCGATACAGCATAGCATCAACTCTTTTGAAGGCAAAAGGTATATCCAGCACCGTCTTGAGAAAGCGTTCAGCAGTACCCAGCTTCGATAAGTCACCGCTATAATCTCGTAGTTTGACTTCTTCCTCTTTAGTAGGTGCCATCTTGACTAACGTTTCCAAAAGTTCACTGCCTAAACATTCAGCATTGCCTGTTCAAATATGGAGTAGAAAAATTTAGTCAGTGGACACTGCTGAATAGAAATGATATACTAGTAGTACATAACAGCAGAACACTACACTGAAAAACATTAAAATGATTGTGTGTAGAGACCAGGGTTAGAGTTTAATTCAGAGCAAATCATGAGTCTTGGACTTTGGAAGATGAGCGACACGATGACATCGTCTGTAATGGAAGAAAGAAAAAAAAATAGCATAGCAATTGGTGGATGTTTGTAATGTTCCATCAGGATGTTCACAACCTTCCTACTAGAAAAAATTGGTGAGTCATCTTCATCCCTTGAAAATTTCAAGTCCTTGTAAATTCTGTTGAGTTCTTACTATCAAGAACCAGAATTTTCTGTTAATACTTAAGTACCTGTCACTATTGAGCTGCATGCGCAACAAGGTCCAAACTCGAATCTCACTGAAAGCAAAATGGGAATCACAAAATCACATGAAAAGTGCGTCCTACCAAAGCATATGCTCAATACCTAATCTCAATCAAACAAAACTCCTTCAACTTAAGATTTGCAAACAGAATTAGCATAATTTTTAGCTAAAGGACAGTAGGAAGCTGGTTCAACGTAGCGTGTGTCAAAATGAGCCGACAATTTTTCTAAGAAAAGCAAATTTGTCATAGCAGTTGAACAATCAGCATTGTACGATCACTCACCATCCAAGAGCGCGTCAGAGACCTCCTCACGCGTGACATTCAAGGCACGTAGCAGGATGGCGATGTTCTGGGCTTTCTTGGGGTCGAGCACCCTGTCCTCCTGCCGGAACGGCGGCGCGCCGGCCTTCCTCCGGCGTCCCTCGGCGGCGCAGCGGGCATGGAGTTGTTCATGAACAGAGCCTCGATCATGTCCTCATCCAACCTGAAAGAAACGGCTCAACGTCAGGCATAATTCAGACCACAAGCATGCACGGATCACGCAGTTGTTGTGCACCGGTTCTCAACTGGAATGAGCTTGACTTGAGCTGGTCCCAGACCATGGCGCGGTCCGAGGTCGCCCGCACCTTGTCCCAGTGCAGCGGCTTCAGCTTCGGCAGACCGCCGCCGAGTCGTCCCCTGACCGCATCGACGTGCTCCCGTTGTTATCCGCCGAGGTTGTCGCCCCCGTGATCGGCATCGGCATCGCAATGCGGGGGCCTTCCGGCGGCAGCGGCTTCATCAACCGGCGCCGCGATGTCGGCCCGGACGGCGGCTCTCCGTTCTTTGGGAGGGCGCTATTCGTTGACGCCATCGGTGGTGGTGGTGGTGGAGGAGGTGGTGGTTTTGGAGGTGTGTGAGACTTTGCCGGCGCTGGTGGTGGAGGAGGAGGAGGAGGGGTGGTGGCCGTGGGGGTGGGTTGGCGGGTTGCACTGGCCGCGGGGATGGCGAGATGACCTGCTTGACGTCGGGGGCAGAGCCGGTGGAGAAGCGGGTGCGCGGGGGTGTGCGCGTGCGGCGGGATCGTGCGGGGGGCGGCGGGAGCGCGGCGATGGCGGCGACCGGGGGGAAGAAGTCGCTGGTCATGCTGAGAAGGCTGCGGCGGGACGCGGTCGTGGTGGTGGGCGGGCTGGACGCGCTCGCCTCGCTCCACGTCTCGCCGCACGCGCCGCCGGCTCCGCCGGAGCCAGAGCCCCCCGAGCGCTGCCGCGGCGTGTAGTACGCGGCGTCCTCGTCGGAGGAGCCCATGGTGGGCGCGCGGCGCAGCGGCGGGAGCGGACGGAGCTCCGGGCTCGGGTGGTCGGTGGCCTCGTCGCGGCACACGGCGCGCCGCGCGCGCTCGTTGCGCAGCTTGCGGTACGGCGACCCGGCGAGATCGGCGCCCGTGGGCCCGCGGTGGTGGTGCGCGGGCGTGGTGGGCTCCATGGTGCCGACGTAGAGGAAGTCGGTGGCGGAGGGGGCCGCGCGGCGGTGCGCCGGCCCGCCGTCGGTGCCGAGCAGCTTCTGCGACTCGCAGCGGCGGCGGGCGCGGCCGGTGATGAGGAACGCGCAGGCGAAGCCGAGCAGCGCGACCCCGGCGGCGGCGGCGGCCCCGGCCGCCACTATGGTCGCTTTCTTGGGACCGCGACCAGCAGCAGACGCAGCCGGCGGGTTGGAGACGTCGGCGGCGATGGTGGTGGGGGAGGTCGTCGTGCCACCAGTACCACCGGCCGTGGGCGGTGCCGGAGGGAAGAAGTCGCCGGGAGGGGCACCAGGCGTCGTGGCCGGAGGGCTGGGGTCGGAAGTGAAGTCCGGCGCGGGCGGAGGCGGGGGCGGAGTCCACTCAATGGGGAAGAGCGGCTGGTGCAGCACCCTCCTGGTCCTAGCACCAACGACATCGCCGGACACCGCCGGAGAGACGCAGCCGCAGAGCACCAGCTGCGCGAGGAGCAGCGCTGCGATGGCGGGAGGCATTTGGCGGGGCGAGCAGAGCAGAGCATGCAGAAGGTGATAAAAGCCAAAGCTAGACTACTGCAGCTTCGGTCCTGCTTTCTAGAGTGAGAGAAAGGCCGGGGAGGGGAGAGGGAGCCGCCATTTTCGGCTTCGGGGACGTGCCATGCGCCATTGATCAGCCATATTTGATGCAGATCAACGGTCTCGCTCACACGTGGCACCCCGCCGAATCGGCTTTCCGTTCCCTCTGCTGCTGCTTTCCCTCGGCTCTCTGCTTTGGAAAACAAATTGCTGGATCTAGTCGGTGAATAGCCTCTTTTTCTTGACAAAGTTCAGTGTGGAGTACCAAAACTTTGATCGGAACGGAGATCTCTCCCTGTGTTTATAGGTTGATGGTAGGTTGGTACGCTGCGAAGGTAAAGGGAAATATTCCACACAAACTAAACACATTCTCGGGTAACTGGAACACGATACTTTGCGTACCAACAACCTCTATCTACATCGTCAAGCTCTGCATTCTTTTCTCTGTACAAAGTACAAACACATTCTATTAGTACCATATCCACGTGGGGCCTTGCTCATTAAGGTTGATTGCTGTAAATTAGCTTGTTTGACTGATGACCAGTTGCCGTGATTAAAGAAGCGACCATTGGTTCCAGCAACAGCATTTCATCTTTAAAAAAATCCAGCAAGAGCAAGTGCAGGTGAGTGCTAGAGGCCAGGTTGGGCTGCGTTAGGAAAGTGAACAAAAACAATTAACCGACCGACGTGCCAGAACGTGGTCATTACGGATGGACTCGCTCAAGCATTACCCAAAAAAAAAAACAGTAACATGTCCGTCGTTGAAACAACGCCCAGCGGAAATCCCTGCTTTAATCAGTGCTGCTTCTTTTTCCTCTTTGCATATCTACACTTTCTCTTGCATGCAATGTATATATATATATATATACCCCTGCTATTCTAGACTCCCTTGTAGAATAAGTATTCTGGTCAACTTTTGGAACTTCCGTTTAAATAATATCTGAACTTCCGGTCGGAACACTTAGATTCGGTGAGTTTTTCTATCGGAGTTTTCAAACCGTTTGTCGGATTGAAGCAAATGATACGCCATTGGAAAGGTATGAAAAATGCGCACCTTTTTCACTTCTACAAGATTTTGAAATTAGTTACGGTTTTAAAACAAATTTAAATATACGAAACACTGTTTTTCACGTATTTTTCTCGTTTTCGTACTGTTTTGGACGCCATTTTCAAACCGTTTGTCGGATTAAAGCAAATGATACGCCGTTGGAAAGATATGAAAAATGCGCACCTTTTTCACTTCTACAAGATTTTGAAATTAGTTACGGTTGTAAAGTAATTTTGAATATACGAAACACTGATTTTCGCGTATTTTTTTCGTTTTCGTACTGTTTTGGACGCCATTTTCAAACCGTTTGTCGGATTGAAGCAAATGATACACCGTTGGAAAGATATGGAAAAACCGCATCTTGACTATCTCAGGTCAATTTTCGTAATTCATCACGGAATAAGAGCAGTTTGAAAAATAAACAATTCTGATTCTGAATTTTTATGTCCAGCGGACAGTATTTTTAAAATTACTTTCAAACCGCTTATCGAAACGTAACAAATGATATTGCGTTGGAAAGATATTGACTAGACGCAACTTTTTCGTATAGAATTTTTTTCGAAATTCTTTACGGTTTGTGATTAATTTTGAAAATACGAAAAACGGAGAAAGGAGAGATATGGGAATCGATTTGAAATTAGCACGTTTGCCGTGCTCGGATTGGGAAAATCAGTACGTGTGAGTCAAATTAGACTAATATCTTTACCAATAGCATGTGGCGCCGATCGATTTGGACAAACAGAGCTTGTATCGATGATTTCATGCTTAAAATTTCCGCTCCGAGAAACAGAGTATAATGAACTTCCTCTGTATACGGTTGTGAACTTCTGTTTAGTCTGTTGGTGAACTTCCGTTTAGTCTGTTAGTTAACTTCCGATCGCGATTTATTTTCACGGGGATAAGATGAGAGTTTTTTGCTCAAAAAAATGGACTCCACGCCCCCACAAGAATTGAACTTTCTGCAAACAAAAAAGTGAACTTCACGGCCATGCAACAAAAAATTGTTGGGTTAATTAACTTCTACGTTAATGACCTCCCTAACTTGCCAAACTTTCGTTTTAATAATAAGTGAACTTCGCGGGATAAACATCCGTTTAATACGAAGCAAACTCCGTGTGGTGAACTTCGCTGCTGAACTTCCGTTTTAATATGATATGCACTTCACGGATGAACTTCTTTTTAATACGATGCGAACAAATGCGACTTGGTTTTTTTATATGAACTCCCGACTTGGTTTTTGGATAAAAAGTAAACCTTTTAGATGGACGATATGAACTCCCGAATTGAACTTCTGCGAGTTAAAAGGTTAACTTCGTTTTTTTTACGTAAAAAACAGTGAAGTTCTGTAGTTGAAAGGGTGAACTTCGGGAATTCAGAAGTGAATATTTTCTATACAGTGAACTTCTAAAATTAATAATGATTTATGTGAGAAAAATAAACTTCCGAAATGGACGAACTGAACTCCCGATCTTAGAATAGCGAACCTCCAATATGGAAGATCTGAACTCCCGATTTAATATAGTGAACATCCGAGATAAAAAAGATTTAAAACTATTGGCCATCTTGTTCACGTACAAATTATCATCCCCGCCATAAACAATAAGGAATCTACACAATAGTCACACCACACCGTTTAGGAGCGGTATTGTTTGTCAAACACACAACACATATAGATGATAAATCAAACTCCTTGGTTAAAAGAATTAATCTTCCATCTTGCCATTTTCTACATCCCTACAAACAAAAATTAGAAAATTAGAAAAGGGAAAACTTTGCTCTCACCTAATGCTTCACTTTCTTTATTATTTTTTCTTACATAGGGGCAGCATCAGACTACTGCTTCCATTGCTCGTGCTCTAAGAACCATCCACACAAAGTACTCATTTCTTCCAGCACTGTAGCAGTTCCGAAAGCAGTTTGCAATAGCATCAAGCAATCAGCACTAGAAGAAAATCTAGTAATGAATTTGCTAGTCGTCGTGCTATCGCAGATTCTCCCCTGTCTTCTAGAACAACTATTCCGATCTCAACTCCACGCATACCTGAAAATAAACTTCGTAAAACATAAAGGTGAACTCCCACTGACAAATTAATTTCACGACCAAAGGTAAATATTACCCACAAACAGGATTTTCAAAGACGTCAAAGTGGACTTTCAGAAAACAAATAGTTGACTTTCAGAGAAAGAATGGTGAACTTCTTCTAATGAAAAAGGAAATTCTTCAAAACCAATGTCTGTAACCAATCTGCAAACAAATGACACGGTAATTGAAAGCCAATATCCAAAATAAATCGCATACTTATTTTTGCGAACTTGTATGAATACTGCTGGCCACCTGCAGATAGGCAGCAACATCTGAATCTGCAGATAGGCAGCAACGTCTGAACTCTGAACCTGCAGATAAGATGGGCAAGACGTGGGTCGCGCTACAGAGAGAAGAGGGCCAGCTGCTCGAGTGGACTCGGCCATTATCTGGCGCTGCTTGATGAAGCTAGCGAACGGATGGTAATACACGCCCCATGGGCCGTGCCGGAAGGTGCTGCCGCGGGAAGATGCATCGGGGGCGAAGTCTCGCGCGCTGCCGGCACATAGCCGCCATGGCCATGGAAGGAGAAGGCCTAGAGGGAGCTCACTGTGGCGTCGTGCCCACCCGACAACGGTGGGCTTTGGGTCGCTGGCCCTGAGTAAGAAGAGGGAACGCGGTGTGGACTCCCGGGATCGGCGGCCTGAACTCCCGAGGCTCCAAGGCGTCGCCGGAGCGCAGGTGGTGAGGACGATGGGCATGGACGCGGCCCTCGCCCTCGAGGACGGCGTGCGGAGAAACCCATCTCAGTGGTTGTGCGGTAGTAGGTGGAATACGGGAGGTTCAGAGGCTGGACGGCGCGAGGTTCAGATAAGATAAACACGGGAGTTAAAAGCTACAGAAGGTGCAGTTGTAGTGCCATGGACGAGGTAGGCTCGAGAGGCTCCGGGAGGGTACTATGCGCGGCGGCGGAGGCTGGCTGAGAAACTAGTCGGTGAAGTCCCAGCCATGGACGAAAATCAAATGACATGGAGGTCGGACCAGGGTCGTCTCGCCCGGAAATCAAGGTGTGGGGGCGTGGACGAGCAGGGATTCATCCAGGGACGCGCAGCGTGTGGTGGATTGGGACGCCGTCAAGTGTAGCTTCCACATCCACGGAGTGAGTGGCGAGGGAGCAGCTCTCCCGGCGCCGGGTGCCATGACCGCTGGACACCGGAGGGGGCTCGATGGGATGGAGGCAGAGGTGAATCAGAAGTCAGTAAAGGGGACGGGCCGGAGGCCGAGATGTAGAAGAAGGAAGAGGGCGCGCTGCAGATGGATGTGGGACGGCGCTGGGTGGAAACGAGGCGGCGCCGGCGGACGTTCGGGTGGCGCGGATGGAGAGGGGCACCGTGGGTGTGACGCGTGGTCAGGGAGCACCTCTATCGGCGGCCGACGATGGGAACAGGCCGGAGCGCGCCGGCGACCGGAGATGCCAGCTGCCAACGGCGACCGGAGTTCCCGTCGCAGCCGGCTGCCAGTGGGGAAGGAGGCGTGGTGGTGCCATGGCTACATGCGGGAAGGAGGCGGGGCGGATGGGGATCGGGAGGAAGAAGGTGAATGGACTGGGTTGACCGGTTCCCCGCGGGTCGGGCCGGGATCGGGTTCACAAGGTCTTTAAAACTTAGAAGTTGACTAGAATAGTTATTCTAGAAACACTATAGAGGGTTGTGTAGAATAGTCTTGGCCTATATATATATATATATATATATATATATATATATATATGTGTGTGTGTGTGTGTATTATATATATATATATATATATATATATATATATATGTGTGTGTGTGTATGCTCGCTCGACGTCCATTATTCGTTCTCTAGCCGCCTAGCCGGGATGCATGGGATCTTGGAATGCTTTGCTTAACTGCATTGCTTTCCTCTTCCTTCCTTAGTGAGATCATTCATCCATCAGCTTTAGTCGAAAGCGTTTTATACGGTGGGGATCGATGAGTGCCTCCTGCTGTGTGTCCCTAATGAATAAAAATGAATCATCACACGTACTAGGAGTATCATAGAGACGAACTTAAACAAAGAGATCGTGTGTGTTCCGTAGTTCATGGTGAGGGGTGGACCCCACGTGCATGGCCTCGGTCTATTTTCTCACGGCAAGCATATCTTAAGCTTTGGGGTCCTGCCTCCTGTCACGTGGAAAGCGGACCGATCCCGGAGCGCATCGTCTCTGCTATTCCTTGAGCTTCTCGCTTTATATAAAATCAGCAGTTAGAAATTGGGGAACACTTCGACCAGAGGCATGGTTGAATATTTCCAAAATAAATCATGCACATACATATTGAATTGAATCTTATTCTTGCAAAATTTGGAGGAAGAAACCGACCATATATGCCCTCCATAAACGAAAATTACTTTTGACTCCCAAGATCCAGCTTCCTTTATTTTAAAACAATCATAAATCATATTTATGAGTGTCAAAATGTAGGTGAACCTCAGCTTTTCCCCGTCGCTCGTGTCGCTCCCTGGGGCGGCCCGAGCGAAACCTAGCGCCGCCGCCCCCGAGCACACTCTCCTCGACGACCTCTCCCGCGCCGCCGCCGGAAGATGCTGGGGGGCTAAGCCCGCCCGGCGGACGGCAGCGGCGCGGCGCGGCGGCTGCATCTCGCGCGGCGGCGGCCTCTGCGACGTGGAGTTCAGGTGGCGGCGCGGCCTCACAGCTCGGCGGCGGAGGATCCTCCCGGTGGCATGGCGGTCCTGGTGAGGTACGGCGACGCTACCTCGCTCTCCCCGATGGCGTGGCTGCGTGGTGCGGCGGCTCCTGCCAGATGCGATCTGGCTTGGGGGATTACAGGCCTGACAGGGCGGCTCGGGTTGATCTGAAGGATGCGGGCAGTGGGCATCGTGCTGGGCGTGGTTCTCCTTCAAGGGTGATGTCCGGAGGTGGTCTGCTGGCCACGGCGGCGTCCCCCGCGTGGTGCGGGTGTGCATCTAGGTGGCTTGGCGGATTCCTGACGCTCCGCTTGTGACTACGGCCTGGTGGTCTAGCTCAGTTTGGAGGTGGCAAGGCACGACCAGGCGAAAGCTTGCTGCCGGCTTTGGCCGGAGCCGATGACGATGACGTCCGTGGACGCCACTGCCTTCTTGGAGGGCCGTCGTGGTGCGGTGCCTTTTCCTCCATTCGGTGCAGCTCCGAGGGAAACCTTAAACCCGTGGGGTTGGCCAATGTCGGCGCTCCAGCGTCGCTTCCCTTTTGGGCATCGTGCTTGGAGTCTGTCACGGCTAGAGGGACAAGCGGAGGGTGCTCTCTAGATCCGGTGGCATTGCGATCTGTGTGGCAACGATGACAGTGGAGAGCGGATTTGTGTCGCGGCATGTTCTTCGTCTTCGGCTATTCTGCCGGAGCTGGTGGTAGGATCCCTCTAGGGACTCGGCGGGGCCGTGGGTGTTGGTGCGGAGCTCCTCCGTGCGATGCCGACGATCCCTCCTCATCAGTGCCTCCCTCGATGGTCTGAAGTTCTCTGAGCACTAGCTTCAGAGAGTCATCTCCCATGATCGTGACGCAGCCAGCCGGTAGAGATGACAATATACTGTCATTTTCTCTCCAGCTTTAGATGAGCATGGCTTTATGTTTTCATGTAATTTCCTTTCTAGTTTCTGCGCTACGTTTTATTTGTTGTTTCTGGGGCGATGCTCAATCGTTCTCGAGTGCTGTAATGCTGATGTAAGACAGGATGGTTTCTTTTCTATATGAAATGGAACCGGGGCGAGGCCCTTTTTATCTTAAAAAAAGTGTCAAAATGTATGAAAAATGTTAGATGTAGTTAATGATGTATCCCTACAAGCATGTGTAATCGCAGAGGCCGGGTGTAATGCTAGTTATGCAGAGGCCGTGTGTAATACTTAAAACTCTTAAGTAATAAAATCCCTTTATCGAAAAAAAGTATAATCGCAATGGTAAATTCTTTTAACTCTAGGCCGGCTACACACAGTGACAAATTTATGAATTTTGTAGTTTCTAAATGATGACGTGAAAGCACACGTTCGTTGGGAGACCCCAAGAGAAATGTATGATGTAGTGCAGCAGCAATTTTCCCTTGTAATTCTACCAAGGTTATCGAACCAGTAGGAATCAAGAGAGCTTCAGAAGGTGTCAGCAGCACCCAATATGGCACGACGCAATGTCAGGGAATGTGGTGGCTGACGTGGACCTGCTGAAAGGACATATTTTATGTCCCCATGGGTTTGTGTGTTAGGCAACAACACTAGGATTTATCTAATACAGTGTTAAGTGGTGCAGGAATTAAAAGATTCATTTACACTTTGCATCGAAACATTTGTCAAAGAAAAAGGGAGTTTGCAATCTGTCTGGCCAGGCCAGAGTCTCCGGCCTGAGGGGTGCTCAGGGGCCGGAGTCTCCGGTCCATCGGGTTTTGGAGCAAAGAGCTTCGCACGACGGCACTCTCTGCGTTGGGGTCGGAGTTGGTCCGGAGTAACCCCGGAGTTTCCGGTTGGGGCCGGAGTCACCACCCAGGCCGGAGTCTCCGGCCCTCCCGGACCGGAGTCTCCGGTCTAAGTGGACTGCAACGGCTACAATTTTGGGAGGGGTATAAATACCCCTCCACCTACCTCCAGCCAGCCAGCTCGTCCAGAATTGAAGTCCACCATTTTTGCAAGCTCAAGAATCACTAGATCTCCCAATCCCTCCACCCAAACTCGTTGATCTTTGGAGGATTGAAGGAGAAGGCCCGGATCTACTACTTCACCAAAGCCTTCTTCATTTCCCCCTCATTCACTTGAGGGATCCGAGCCTAGGGTTTCCACTAGGAAAACCTTGGCATCTTGTTGTACTTACTTGCTTGTTACTTTTGTGTAGCAGGTGTTGTGGTGCTTGGGAGCCCCCAATCCTTTTGTGGGTTGAGCCTCAAGTTTGTTGTAAGGGCTCCGGATTCCGCCTTGAAGGATTCCGATAGTGGAAGGTGAACCGAGCTTTTGGGCAAGGTTCATCGGAGAATAGGGTGAGGCCATTTGTGGCATTTGAGTTTGAAACTCACACCCCTCCAACGAGACGTACTCCCCTAAAAAGGAGGAACTCGGGAATACATCCTTGTCTCCGCGTGCTTCCTGTTCGGTTTCTCCTTACTCGCTAGCTCTTACTTGTATCGTGCCTTGTCTAGTATTAACTTGTCATATAGGTAAATTCACCGTAGTTGCATATCTAGAGAATTTACCTTTGTGTCAAGCCTAAACTCGAAAAAGAGCTAAAAATTGAGTAGCTCCTATTCACCTCCCTCTAGGTGGCCATACCGATCCTCTCAATTGGTATCAGAGCATCGGCTCTTTATTTGGGCTTAACCGCCTAAGAGAAGTATGACCATCGATGAGCATGGAGTTGAGATACCCGATCTTCCCACCGAGTCCACTTCGGTTTTCGTGGAGGACTTCAATACCTTGCAGTCCACTATGGAAACTGAAATGGACAAGTTGCAAGAGATGATCTTGCAACTCATGGAAGCTAAGGGTATCTCACCTGCACCCACCTCTCATTCTTCGGAGGTTGACAAACCCGAGAATGAAGAGGGTGATGGGAAGAAGAAGGGGCTGACCAAGATAAAACTGACACCCCAACTAAACAACCTAATGGTTCGGGAGTATATGGTGCCGTTCCTTTTCCATACTCTCCCGACCCACCTATCCCTCATCCTCCTATACACCTAAGGGGTAACCCACCTAAGCTAAATGCATCTTTGTTTACTAAATGGCAATCTTCTATGAGATCTTATGTGAACAGTGCATCTATCGAGCTTTGGAGGATCATTGAGCAAGGATATCAAGCCGTGGATGAATCCAACAAGACAAGAAGAGAAATAGTTGATTGTCAACTAAATGCCACCGCTCTTGACTTGATCCGAGATGCCGTGGGAGAGGATGATATGTCTCACATCGAGCATTGCACCACCGCCAAAGAAGCTTGGGCTTGTCTTATTGAGGTGTTCGTTGGAAATGAAAGCATGAAGGGTTCTTCATGGAAGATGGAGAAGACCATGACAAATGTATCAAAGACTCAAGTCTCTTGCCAATGCCTATAAAGCTCTTGGTGGAACTCATGTGAATGATGAGTGGATCAAAGGAAGTATGTGAATGCTCTCTTGCCTTTGAATCGGCGACTTGAAGAGTCTCCAAGGAAGGCACAACTATCACAATTGACCTCCAATGAAGTCATGCAAGAGATGCAATCTTTCAAAGTCAAGCCAAAATTGCAAAGACTCTCGTGCCCGAGCTATTGGAATGCAACAAGGAGCTCACTTGCTTTGAAGGCCAAGGTGGTTGAACACAATGAAGATCAAGATTGTGAAGATGTGTCCTCCATGGACCCGAAGAACTCAAGATTGCTCATAGGGACTATGTGGCTCTTGCGGCAAGGACCTTTTGGAAGAACCATCCAAAGAAAGCTCAAGCCAAAGAGCAAAAAAAGTGCTTCAAGGAGGGCAACCCAAAGATGAAGACTTGCTTCAATTGCCAAGATAGATATCACTATGTTGCCATGTGCCCCTATGAGAACCGTGAAGATCATGGAGGAAGGCTTGTTCTCAAGAAGCCTCAACGTCCCCTAGCAAGAAACCTTTCTTCAAGAAGAACCTTCCCAACAAGAAGCCTTTCAAGAATGGTATTGGTGACAAGAGAGGAGTACATGTCCGGGGGTGAGAGTGATGAAGAAGAAACCACAAGTGAAGTGGCCGCTATTGCCATTACTTCATCAACACCATCATCCCTTTCGAATCTCCCAATGAGAATGTCCCAATCCAATCCGCCAAGTGTCTCATGGCCAAGGCCACCGAGGTATCATCTCCTTCCCTCCAAGACTAAAATGAAATGGATGATCTTATGAGTCTTAGAGTAAAGGAAGAAAATGTTGCTTTGGATCGTTTCATGACTAACTTGCAAGGTGAAGCCAAGAAACGCTTTGAAGTCTCATGAGCGATTATGGGCGGATTCAAGAGGAGCTTGATGAGAAGGAGACTTGAAAGAGAGTATGCTAATGATATTGCTTCTCTCACCGTGGCTCTTGAGGAAGAGCATGAGCTTGTGTTTCTCTTGAAGAGAAACTTAAAAATCTTGATGAGTCACAAAATGCAATCTTTTCTCAAATCATTAAAGAACGTGACCATGCAATTGCAAAATATAAGCTTTCAAGAAAGAAAAGGTTGAATTTGGTGTTGGTCATGATAGACTAACCGAGGAGCTAGAGAAGCTCACCAAGGCTCACAAGGCCTTGGAGAGTGAACACTCTACTCTCACCAAGTCTTTTGAACAACTTCAAATTCAATCATCTAAAATAATGTTCCTAGTTCCTCTACTTCTTGTGATCATGCAAATGTCATTGAGGAAAATGCTAGGTTGAAGAGTGAACTTGCCAAGGCCTCTAGTTCCCAAAGTAAGCCTCTTGTTGATCTTTTGCAAGCGCAAAAGCCACACATTGGGAAAGAGGGTCTTGGTTATGTTGCCAAGAAGAAGAA
The DNA here is from genome assembly GCA_947311845.1 of Poa pratensis. Classification (NCBI taxonomy): domain Eukaryota; kingdom Viridiplantae; phylum Streptophyta; class Magnoliopsida; order Poales; family Poaceae; genus Poa; species Poa pratensis. Next base: position 18,526,660 of record CAMZMU010000064.1, read on the forward strand.
GAAGAACAAGAAGAAGGCCAAGCCCGCACAAGCAAAGAAGACTACCATTGCGAGTGGTGATGCCACAAGGGGCAACACTCCTCGTAGTGACTTTGCGGGACATGCTAACCCCAACTATATTCTTTATGTTGATTATTATGGGGATGTTATGCTAAATATGTTGGTCCTTATGATGGTTTCATTGCTTACTCTATTTGGGTTCCTAAACCCTTGTTGCTAACAAAAGAGGACCCATTGCAAGATGGGTACCTAAAACCAAGCAATGATTTCTTGTAGGACTATGCTTCCGGTGGGTCGAAATGGGTGATTGATAGTGGATGCAAGTCATATGACCGGAAGCAAGGAGATCATGACGGAGTTGAGACCAAATACAAATCAATCAACCGTCACTTATGGAGATAATCTAAAAAGGTATCGGGTCTCGGCAAGGTGGTAGTTGCAAGGGATATCACCCTTGTAAATGTCATGCTTGTTGAGTCCCTTGGTTACAATTTACTTCCGTTCGTGCCGTTAATAAGATGGGTTTTGCCGTCACTTTGATCTTGATATTGTGGTACTCATGTGGAGCAAGACTCTAAAGGTCGCTTACGTTGGGTATGTCGAAAATGAGTTGTTTGTGGTAGACTTTTCGGAGTCAACCAACTCTCAAGCGATGTGCTTATTCGGAAAGGCCGACGTGGGGTGGTTGTGGCATCGCCGCTTATCCCATGTCAATATGAGAACTTTGCAAAGTCTTCACAAGGGTGGCCACATCTTGGACTAAAAGAGAATGTTTCTTTTTCTAGAGATCGTCTTTGTAGGGCTTGTGTTGAAGGAAAGATGCATGATTCTCCCCACCCCACAAGACCATCATTTCATCAACAAGGATATTGGAACTTCTTCATGTTGATCTCTTTGGTGCCGTGCCTCAACCAAGTCTTGGTGGGAAGAAGTATTGCTTGGTGATTGTCGATGACTATTCAAGATTTACATGGGTTTATTTCTTCAAGTCGAAGAGTGAGACCCAACAAGCCGTCATTGACTTCTCCAATGAAGTGCAACGTCAACACAATGTCCTATATTGGCCATTAGAAGTGACAATGGCTCCGAGTTCAAGAACTACACCCTAAATGAGTTTCTTAGTGAAGAGGGAATTCGTCATCAATATTCCGCTGCGTATACCCCTCAACAAAATGGTGTAGCCGAGAGGAAGAACCGGACCCTTATGGATATGGCAAGGTCTATGTTGGCGGAGTTCAAGACCCCACTTTTCTTGTGGGCCGAGGCCATCTCCACGGCATGTCACTCATCTAACCGCCTCTACTTCCGCACGGGCAAGAAGTTCACTCCATATGAAATGCTTACCGGCAACAAGCCCAATATTTCCTACTACCGGGTGTTCGGTTGTAAGTGTTTCTATAAGATTAAAGGTTATCGTTTATCTAAATTTGAGTCTAAGGCTTTAGAGGGTACTTTTGTTGGTTACGGTGCCGAATCCCACACTTATAGAATCTACGACAAGTCCTTCGGGACATTGTAGAATCTTGTAGTGTGGAGTTCGATGAGAATGACGGCTCCCAAGTGGCGCAATTTCATGTTCGTGATGTAGATGATGAGGAACCTCAAGATGCAATAAGGCGAATGGGCGTGGGATTCTTTCGCCCAATCGAGATCACCATGAGGCGCCTCAAGAAGGACCAAGCTCCACCCATGTGGAGCATTCATCATCACAAGTGGAACGCACCATCCGATGGAGCAAATGATGCACCAAGCCAACAACAAGTTCAAGACCCTCCTCAAGTTGATCAAGTTGCTACGCAAGAACCAAGTTCTCCAATTATTGATGCTAGCCATGATCAAGACCAAGGTCCATCTTCCCTTCTAGTGATGAAGGTGTGCACATTGAAGACCAAGGTCATCATTCCGGTCAAGACGGGGACACAAATGATCAAGATGATCAAGAGATTCCTCCAAGCTCTCGTGAGGACATCGACACCCGTCGTCATGCAAGAAATGTCAAGACCATGGAAAGAAGACAACACTTGTTGGAAATATTATTGGTGATTTGAAGAGCAAGGTTGTGACTAGAAGGCAATGTGCAAACTTTAGTGCCATCAAGCACACATATCCATGGTGGAACCAAAGAAAGTCTTTGAAGCTATTGAAGATCCGGATTGGTTGGATGCAATGCATGAAGAGCTCAATAACTTCAAGCGCAACAAGGTGTGGAAGCTAGTTGAGAAGCCAAAGGAGTGCCGCAATGTTATAGGCACTAAATGGATATTCAAGAACAAGCAAGATGAACATGGCATGGTGGTGAGGAACAAGGCAAGATTGGTGGCTCAAGGGTACTCTCAAGTTGAAGGCATTGATTTTGGAGAGACCTATGCTCCCGTGGCTCGCCTTGAGTCCATCCGTATCCTCCTTGCATATGCTTCTCATCATAATTTTATCTTGCAACAAATGGATGTGAAAAGTGCTTTTCTAAATGGTCCACTTAAAGAATTAGTATATGTTAAGCAACCACCGGGTTTGAGGATCCCAAACTCCCTAACCATGTCTACAAGCTCGATAAGGCGCTCTATGGACTTAAACAAGCTCCACGTGCGTGGTATGAGCACCTTAGAGAGCTTCTAGTAGACCGTGGATTTGAGGTTGGGCAAATCGATCCCACTCTCTTTACCAAGAGAGTAAAAGGGGAGCTTTTCATATGCCAAGTCTATGTGGACGATATTATCTTTGGCTCAACTAACAAAGCTTTCAATGATGAATTTTCAAAGCTTATGACCGATAGGTTTGAGATGTCCATGATGGGAGAGTTGAAGTTCTTCCTTGGTTTTGAGATCAAGCAATTGAGGGGAGGGACTTTCATCTCTCAAACTAAATATATCCAAGACATGCTCAAGAAGTTTGATATGATTGGTGTCAAGGAGAAGCGCACACCAATGGACACAAAGGTTCATCTACAACTTAACCCAAAGGGTATAGATGTCGATCAAAAGGTATACCGTTCCATGATTGGTTCTTTGCTCTATCTTTGTGCATCTAGACCCGATATTGTGTTGAGTGTAGGGGTGTGTGCAAGGTACCAAGCCGCTCCTAAAGAAAGCCACATGGTGGCGGTCAAAAGAATCCTACGATATTTGATTCATACCCCAAAGTTTGGTTTGTGGTACCCAAGGACAAGGTTTTCTCTCTTTGTGGGTACACGGACTCGGATTGGGCCGGTGATCAGATGATAGGAAGTCAACTTCCGGGGCTTGCCAATTTCTTGGTGGTTCCTTGGTGAGTTGGTCTTCCAAGAAGCAAAATTGTATATCTCTCTCCACCGCCGAAGCCGAGTATGTGGCGGCCGCAAGTGCATGCACCCAATTGTTATGGATGAGGCAAACTTTAAAGGAATACGGTGTCAATTGTGACAAAGTGCCTCTTTTATGTGACAATACAAGTGCTATCGAGATCGCCCACAACCCGGTGCAACATTCAAGAACCAAGCATATTGAGATTCGTCATCATTTCATTCGAGATCATGTTGCCCGAGGTGATATTGAGCTAAGCCATGTTCCCACAAGAGACCAACTTGCCGATATTTTCACGAAGCCTCTTGATGAAGCAAGATTCACCTATTTGAGGAATGAGCTAAATATCGTGGATTCAAGGAGCTTGGCTTGACTATTTGCATACACACCTATGTCTTGACTATCTATTGTGTTTAGGTGTAGGCATGGACATAGGGGGAGTGCGGTCCTAATACATTGGACTATCCCTCCCCCCATTATGCCGACATTAAGAACTCATTTGCTTCTCTATATTCGTTTCTATGAATTGTGAGCTTAAATGACGAGTAGTGGTAGTGAACCCAAGATATATCTTCGCGGTGTCACGCCACATACACTCATACATGGTGGCCTAGGCCACCGCCCTCTTCTTTGTGAAGAGTTGATCTTTTTGGAGCTTTTTTTGGTGTTCATTGCCTTTCCTTTGTCTTTTATGGAAAACCCACTCAAATGTTGGTTTTAGTGTTTTTATTTGCTTCTTCAAAGTTTGAGTGTGTAGTACCATCCCTTGTATGTCTTTGTCTAAACCCAAGCCTATCTCATCCTAAAAACATGCTCTTCTTGCCCACATACATGTCCCCATCATATCTATGAGTTTCTGACATGGAGGGGCCAGAGACTCCGGTCCTCAGGACCAGAGACTCCGGTCGGAGCAGAGTCTCCGCCCCGAATCCCGGAGATTCTGGCCAGTTCGGAGACTCCGGTGGGTTTGGGCCAGAGACTCCGGTCTAAGGCGTTTTCCTGGGATTCTAAAGGGGATCGGGGTGGGGGGTTGGCTCACAACTCCCCTCCCACGCCGACCCCAAAACCGCTCCCAGTCGCCACCTCCACACCAGAGACCCTCTCCGGTCGCCTCCCTTGCCGCCGGAATCCGTCAAGTCATCATTTTCCATCTCCTCTCCGGTGTGGGGACCTTTCTCCTCCACTTGGAGCACCATGAAGGACAAGGGTATGCTATCTTCTTCTTCTTCTAGATCTTGTGCTAGATCTGAGGTTTTGAAACATGCCCATGTCCTATTCTCATGGTAGATACTTCTAGACGACAAATGCACTTCATAGATAATACTTGCCCAATTCTTTCCTGGTAGATTTGACCTGGATTCTCTAATTTCTGGACCAGAGACTCCGGCCTTTCAGACCGGAAACTCCGGCCTGGCTGGAGACTCCGGCCCCAGAGACCGGAGACTCCGGTGTAGATCAAGTTTTTTCAGCCCAGAATTGTTTAAGTGTTGTCTCCTTGAACTCGTGGACATGTATGCTCATCTCCTTGCTATCTACCTACTCTTTATTCACAGATAACAAGAGGTACTATTCGGGCACATCATCCTCCAAACCTAAAGCACAAAAGAGATCGGGAAGAGAGTATTTGGACTATGATGAAGACAATGACCGTTATGTGCAGCGTGGTGTTTCAAAGCAGCAAAAGGAGCCCGATGCACGAAGGGTGAGGCAAGAGGCTGCCCTGCTTCGAGAAGAAAAGGCCAAGAAGGCAAAGTTTGACAACATAACCACCTGAAGGACTTGAACAAGGAGGACTTTCGAATCATGCGGGCGCAAAGTTTCTATGATATGCCCAAGAACACCACCGATGCTCACTTTTGGAGGAAGGAGCAAGAGCTTATCATGAAGGAAATCTATGCAAATTTGGACCCAAAGCCCTTGTGTGTCCACAAAATCCGTTGAAGTTGGATGTGTTAGCCAAGAAGGAATACTTTGTGGAAGCAATTTGGGTTGCTAGGAAGCTAGGCCTTGAGCGGCTCCTCTCCACTCAACAAAATTATGACATTGAGATGGTCCAACAGTTCTTTGCCACCCTTGTGCTTGGACCGGAGGAGAACACCAAGATGACTTGGATGACGGGCCCGGTCCAGTGTATTTCAACCTTTGAAGAGTTTGGGCAAGTTTTGGGCTATGAGTTCAAAGGAGCTACCGTTCCTGTTGGTCGAAGGATGCATGTTGAAGGGGTGGACTATGATAAGAAGCTACTTGCCCCTCTTGTTGCTAAAAAGGGGGCCATTGCTACCACCCGTGGACTCAAGCCCATCTACAACATCTTGATCTGCATGTTTCGTTGGAGTATTTTCCCCCAAGCGGGTAATACAGATGCTATCTGTGGTGCTCTTGTCAACCTCATTGATAATCCCCAAGAGCAAGGAATCACTGTAGCACAATTCGATAAGTATTTGAGTGTCGAAACCACGAGGAGCTGAAGGTAAACTATCTATTCTCTAAAGCCCTATAACCCTCTTATATGGCCGTTTATGCAAAGCAATAAGTTTAAATATGAAAGGAACTAACTAATGAAAGCAAGTGATGTGGAATGGGTTTATCTAGTAACAAGTTTCTCAATCAAGTTTCAAACGCAAGTTTCTTAGAGTAAGTTTCTCAAAGTAGCAAGTAGCAAATATCTCAAGTAGCAAATATCTCAAGGGAGAAAATGTTCTACCAATTGTTATTTCATTCGTGTGGTTGTCACAATTAGTGAAGCACATGATTCAGTTTTAATTGTTTCTTCTAGGAAGGAGCCATAAATAGGTGTAGCCAAGTAAATGAACTAAAACCCCTTATGATGGATCTCATGACCAAGTAAATGAGCACACAAGAATTATTAAGACATAAAAGTCCCACCATAGCCTTAAGTTCTAAGGTCCCCTATATATATCCCCCAATAAAGTAACTTCATGACTCGGTCTCAGATTTACATGTCCTCCCAAGTCTCCCTCACTCCATTACATTACCGGTGATCACCTTACATGCATTCCCCAACATATGTGTGCACTCATATATTGTACATAAAGACAATCATAAAAGATAACAAAACTTGTATGCAACCAATCAACGAGCTATTTCACTATTGCCATGAACAAATCACTTCTCAAACATAGATGGGGAGACACAATAGATCAAGGGAATAGTATATTGCATCATATATCATGTTTGCCAAGAGTTTACAGTGGAGAGATGGAGATGATCTTGCTGTAGATGTTGATGATGAACACGTCGGAGGGGGGTGGAGCCCTCCGGAGGTGATTCCGACGGTGTTTCCCCCCTCCGATCTTCTCCGGCAGCAGCCTTCTGACTCTATGTTTCGTGGTTTTGTGTTTCTCCGCCGCCTCCTCGTGAAACTCCTCGGGGGACTATTTTTATAGTCGGTTTTAGGTCAAGACGAAGCCACGGAGACGAAAAAGGACGGCATCGGAGCCACGAGGGGGAATAGTGGGGTCCTCACGCGGCCAGGGAATCTGACTGCGTGGGGCCCTCTAGTTTCCAGCTGGTTGGGCTTCTGGTCTTCATTTTCAGCCCATTGCGTTCGTCTCGAAAATTCTGAACCGTGCTCTTTGGCCTTGCCCTTTTTGGAGTCCCGAAACTCCCGGAAAGTCCAAAACACTAAAAAAGATGTTTTCTGGAAAACAGAGTTAGAACCAAAAGAGGGGGGGGGGGATTGTTTAGAAAATCCCCGAAATCATTGTAAAACATGAATATAACATCATATAAGTTGCAAATATGTAGGAATATCTAGTAATAACATGCAAAGTTCATGTATGCATTTTACATGCATCACTCATGCATCATGCCCACAGGACATACCTTGCTGGACCACATTGCCAAGGGTATGAGATTGATGTGATGGACTATATCAAATGTGAGATCAACATTGTCATTCATGAGAAGAAGAATCCAATGTATTCTCCCTATGTCATGAAGCTTATCCTCAAGAAGATTCCTCAACTTGATCAATCTCGCTTCAAGCAACACAAGTTTGGAACCCCTCAAGTGCTAGCAATTCATACCACTCCTCAACCTTCTTATCAAGAGATAGAGGTGGAAGAAGCTCCAAGGGTTAGAAGGAAGAATGCCACTCCACCCTCATGGTCTAGTGGTGGCTGATGGCCCTTGACGTAGTTACCTGCGTCAAAAGAATATGGGTTAGGTTGAGACTCCAAGTGCAGAGTGTATAGTATAGGAAAGACGGTTTTCCCCACGAGGGGTGACTCGAGGGTTTAATATCGAACTCTCGGGGAATCAGTAGTGAAAGATTTATCTTCTTATCCTTCTCTTGAAAACCTACAAAACAAAGTAATTGTTTCGGCCCTCAACCTCACCAAGTGGTTGTCAAGCACAAGGTGTGAGAATGATATCAAAATAAAATGAATGCAAAACAGTAAATAAATATGCAATGATGATAAATAAATACGCAAGGATGGTGGAAACAATGATGGATAAATTTTTTGGGTTTTGTATTGTGAATGCAAGATGTAAAAGTGTTTTTGTATTTTCGGATTTTTAAATGGCAGAAAATGTAAAGTGGATAAAAGTTGTTGGAAAGGTGTTTCTTATGATTAAAAATGGACCGGGGTTCATGGTTTCACAAATGCACTCTCTCTTTAATAAAGTGGTAGACAATGGAACACTAGAATTGACATATGAGATTGCAACAAAAATGTTTCATGACAAGTTACTAATTATATGGGCATCACGTCCTAACATAGAGATCTTTTGTTTATTAATCTCTCTTATACTCCACCAAGATGCGAACTAAATCATAACACCTTAGTAATTAAGATAAATCAGAGTATACCATTAAGTATCATGACATGAAGTTAAAATAAGAACATGCTAGATCTAGTCATGGAGTAGTGGCAATGGTCACACCCACATCTCCGGTAGCAAGGTATTTTTCTTTATCCCTAGCGAGGCAACAAAGTAAGGTAAAACACCCAAGTGGGTCGCTGAACTTTCTCTCACGTTCACCACACTAGCCACCCCCATTACTCCAACTAATGCACACGTTCCCCCTCACACGCTCTCATACACATGCTTGATCATAACAAGTACACAAGAACGGGGTACATAATATGCATCTACTTTCATAACTGAAACAAAACTATTGCAATCTCAAATATATATTAACTCATAAAAAGATCAACCACAAAGGTATTACATAGATGACCGTAATCATGTCCAGCAGCTCATACGGTACTAATTAGTGAAGCTCAAGAGAGGAGAGATACATAAGTTACTTCCACAAACCCATAGTCCAGGGGTGGACTACTCCCTCTTCATCATGGAGACGGTGGAGAAGTCGTTGGAGAAGATGGAGACCACGCCGGCAGCGCCCCGCCTGAGTTTTCCCCCTCCAATCTGCAATTCCAGGTCCCTATTTCGTGGTTTCTGTGTTTCTGTGGCGCTCCTTTCCGAAGTGCGTCGGGGACTATTTTTATAGTCGTTTTTAGGTCAAGACGGAGGCACGGAGACGAAGATCGACGACAACGGAGCCACGAGGCCCCAGATGATGGGTCCCACGTGGCCAAGGAATCTGGCTGCATGGGCCCACTCATCTTGGCCCTCGGGCCTCCGCTTGTTCGCTTCCTTCGCTCCCACGCTTTGTTCCTTCAAAAAACTGATGCTCGTAAATTTCCAGGTCATTTGGACGTCGTTTGGGTCCCTGAAACATCAAAATATAGAAAATAGGGTTTTCTGCCTGTGCAGGGTTAATTCCAGAAAAATAGGGAAACAATGAAATATTCCCAAAATCAATATAAAACAATGATATAACCCTCATATGATGCAAATATGATTGAAATATAAGTAATATAATGCAAAGTTCATGTATGCATTTTACATGCATCAGTGGCAAAGAGAGGGTCAACAATGAAGTTAAGCATCTCACTTGGGTGCAAAAGATAAATCTTTGTATGGAGATTGCCATTCACAAAGAGAATTATGAGGGTTATGTTGAGAGGAAGCACATCCTTTTCAACCAACACAAGATGTTCAACGAGCCGCGCAAGATCAACAACGGTGGAAAGACACCTCCTCGCCCCGTAGGTGCTCCCACATCTCCGGAGTCCGACACTACTCTTCCTATTGAGGAATGGAAGGTGGATGAATTCCCTTGGGGAGACTTTGCCGATGTTTCCTCCATGCCCTTGTCCTCTCGCAACCCCGGCAAGGCTCCTATGCACTATGAAGATGATGATGAGGAAGATGATGATGAGGATGGTGATGATGATGAAGCATACAACGAGGAAGAAACTCAAGACGCAAGTGGTGATGATGCCGACGAAGATGAAGAGGATGAGTGATCTTCTTGGGACGCATTAGCATCACTCTTTTCCCTTTTTGGCGTTTCGATGCCAAAGGGGGAGAAGTAGTTCTATTAGGTTTTCATCGGGGATTTGCATGGGTCGGACACAAGCATGTGCGTTTATCATTTCCTTGCGCTTGTGTCCATTTATCTTATGTCATTTGAACTTATTTGATTTGGTTCTTATTGTGTGAGACTATGTTACTATTTGTGGTATGAGACTATGTGGATTTCTTATTACCTATGGTTGAGATGATATCGTTTATTATGATGTATTATTGTGCATTGGTCTCTATTCTACATTATTATGCACAAGGTATGGTCCTTTCATCTCAACCCTTTTCTAATGTTTGTCTCATGTTTATGCAAATTTATCTTGTTCCAACTATTACTTGTGAGTTGTCTCCTTTCTACATGTTGAGCATTTGTATTCCAATGCAAACTACTTATATGCAGACATGTAGGGGGAGCCTCTCTAATCTTTTGTGGAATTTGTCGATATTTTGTTTGTGCTATATTGCAAATCCTAGTGTTGTCATCTAACACCAAAAATGGGGAGATTGAAAGGACATATTTTATGTTCCCCATGGTTTTGTGTGTTAGGCAACAACACAAGGATTTATCTAATACAGTGTTAAGTGGTGCAAGAATTAAAAGATTTATTTACACTTTGCATTGAAACATTTGTCGAAGAAAAAGGGAGTTTGCAATCTATCTGGCCAGGCCCGAGTCTCTGGCCTGAGGGGTGCTCAAGGGCCGGAGTCTCCGGTCCATCGGGTTTTGGAGCAAAGAGCTCCACACGACGGCACTCTCTGCATTGGGGCCGGAGTTGGTGTGGAGTAACCCCGGAGTCTCTGATTGGGGCCAGAGTCTCCGCCCCTTTTGGTCCGTTGTCTCCGCCCAGGCCGGAGTCTCCGGCCCTCCCGGACCGGAGTCTCCGGTCTAAGCGGACTGCAACGGCTACAATTTTGGGAGGGGTATAACTAACCCTCCACCTACCTCCAGCCAGCCAGCTCGTCCAGAATTGAAGTTCAACATTATTGCAAGCTCAAGAATCACTAGATCTCCCAATCCCTCCACCCAAACTCGTTGATCTTTGGAGGATTGAAGGAGAAGGCCCATATCTACTATTTCACCAAAGCGTTCTTCATTTCCCCCTCATTCACTTGAGGGATTCGAGCCTAGGGTTCCCACTAAGAAAACCTAGGCATCTTGTTGTACTTACATGCTTGTTACTTTTGTGTAGCAGGTGTTGTGGTGCTTGGGAGCCCCCAATCCTTTTGTGGGTTGAGCCTCAAGTTTGTTGTACGGGCTCCGGATTCCGCCTTGAAGGATTCCGATAGTGGAAGGTGAACCGAGCTTTTGGGCAAGGTTCATCGGAGAATAGGGTGAGGCCATTTGTGGCGTTTGAGTTTGAAACTCACACCCCTACAACGAGACGTACTCCCCTAAAAAAGACGAACTCGGGAATACATCCTTGTCTCCGCGTGCGTCCCGTTCAGTTACTCCTTACTCGCTACCTCTTACTTGTATCGTGCCTAGTCTAGTATTAACTTGTCATATAGGTAAATTCACCGTAGTTGCATATCTAGAGAATTTACCTTTGTGTCAAGCCTAAACTCGAAAAAGAGCTAAAAATTGAGTAGCACCTATTCACCCCCCCTCTAGGTGGCCATACCGATCCTCTCACCTGCACACAACACAAATCAAACTACTTTGCCCCAACGAAACAGGAAGATTATCAGTCTTCCTGGCTTGCTGAAAACAAAGGGTTAAACGTATGGTGTGGAGAATAATAATTACAGTAAGTAACAGAGAACAGATGATTGCAGTTGGTGGTTTTGTCAGCGTAAAAGTATGGACCGGGGTCCACAGTTCACTAGTGATGTCTCTCCATAAAAGATAATTAACATGTTGGGTAACAAATTATAGCTGGGCAATTGACAAATAATGAAGGCATGACAATGCAGTATATGACAAGATAGTTTACTGTGAGATTTATTTGGGCATTACAATATAATACATATACCGCTATCCAGCTTATCTATGACAAATAATCCACCGCCAGGTTAACATCTGTGTCCCCTGTTGGTATTAAGTTGCAAGCAACGGATAACTGAATTAAGCAAAGTGTGTAATGTAAACAATACAAATGACACGTAGACATAGCTTCATTGTGTTCTCCCTAGTGGCAACAGCACATCCACAACTTTAGTCGTTTCTGTCATTCGAGCCCAGATTACAGGAGTTATGAACCCACTATCTAGCATAAATACTCCCTCTTGGAGTTATAAGCATCTACTTGGCCAAAGCATCTACTAGTAACGGAGAGCATGCAAGATCATAAACAACATATATATATAGATTGATAAACAACTTGATCATAGTATCACTATACATCGGATCCAAGCAAACACAACATGTAGCATTACAATAAGATGATTTTGATCATGATAGGCAGCTCACAAGATCTAAACATGATAGCACAAAGTGGAGAGACAACCATCTAGCTACTGCTATGGACCCGTACTCCAAGGATGAACTACTCACGTATCACTCCGAAGGCAGGCATGGTGATATAGAGCCCTCCGGTGATGATCTCCCCTCCAGCAGGGTGCTAGGAAGAGCTTCAGAACCCTCCCAAACTAGGGTTGACGACGGTGGCGGCGACAAAACTTTTCATGGAATAATGTTCGGGTATTTAGGGTTTTCGGGATGAAGGGAATAAATAGGCGAAAGGGCAGCGCCGGGAGGCACCCGAGGGGCCCACACCACCCTAGGGCACGCCAGGCATGGGCGCCGCGCCCAGGGGTGGTGTGGCGGCTCCCTGGCGCCTCTCCGTGCCCCCTTTGGACTCCGTGTACGTGTCGGTGAAAAACTTGTCCCCGTTGATTTTCGTCCAATTCCGAGAATATTTCCCGACTAGCTTTTCTGAAACGGAAAAACAGCAGAAAACAGGAACTGGCACCGTGGCATCTTGTTAATAGGTTAGTCCCAGAAAATGCATAAAAATGAAGTGTAAATAAAACATGTAACAATAGGTATAAAATCAACATGGAACATCAAATATTATAGATACGTTTGAGACGTATCAACCTCCCCAAGCTTAGTTCCTACTCGTCCTCGAGTAGGTAAACGACAAAACAATATAATTTTTGTAGTGGCATGCTACCAACACAATCTTGATCAAATAGTAATGTAAAGCTCATGAGCTGAATAAAGTGATCCAAGACAATTGTCTATAGTTTGCTAAGAAGTAAACAAAGAGTAAACAAGCTGAATCATACAAGTAAAAACTTTTCATGAATAATACTTTGGAGACAGATAGTTATAAGAATTTGCATAAGAGTTAGCTCACAAAGCAACATTTTCAAAGTAAAAGTGTTTGACAAACACAGAGGAAGATTTAAGTTTCAGCATTTGCTTCAACTTCAACATATTTATCACATGGATATTGTCAACACAAAGTAGAATAATAAATCAAACATGCTAAACATATAACAATTCTTGTACCAAGGTTGACACTAGTGTTTGCTTGTGGAGAATGGATAGGAGTAGGAAAACTGACTCAACAATAAAGTAAAAGAAAGGCCCTTCGCAGAGGGAAGCAAGGATTAAATCCCGTGCTAGAGCTTTTTAGTTTTGAAATCATATAGAGAGTAAAAACATATTTTGAGAGGTGTATGTTAATGGTCAACGAATGGTAGTAGACAAAACAGTATTACCCATGCCAATCAGACCTTACAAGAGCGGCTCCCATGAAGGATGTTATTTCTACCAAGCGGGCAGATCATCCCTCTTTATCTTTTGTTTACACATGTAGGAAATGTTTGACTGATTGCTCAGGAACAAAATGTGAAGAGAAGTAGCGGTTAAGGTTGTAATTAATTGGGACTGGGCACCCCTTTGCCAGCTCTTTTTGCAAAATTATAGATAAGCAAATGTAAGTTGCTAGTCCAGCGTAAAGTCTGATTGACAAGTGAAATAAAGACCACCTACTACTTTCTAATGAGGTGGTAAACAGTGACACAAAAAGGAGTAGTAACAATTTTGAATAATTTAAAGGTAGCACATGACAAATCTACTTGGAGTGGCAGGAAAATACCACATATAGGTAGGTATGGTGGACACAGATGACATGGATTTTGGCTCAAGGATTTGTATGCACAAGCAGCATTCCCGCTTAGTACAGAGTTTAGGCTAGCAAGGTTATTTAAGCAAACACGTAACGTCAACTGGTACAACAAGAACTATATGATGAACATATGAGAAAAATTATAAGACTCCACACTGTCTTCTTTGTTAACCAAAACATCCTTTTAACAGAAAATATCTAGATTTTGGAACTACCAATTATGACAAACCGAATAACTAAAAGCTTTATGGTAGTTCTTCACTAATGAGCCTTGCTTACATGATTCACTAGTTTAAACATTACTTACTTAATAACTCAAAACAATTGACAAGTATCAAGTTACTCAAAACAGTGATCTACAAGACTATGTAAGCATTTTCTTTATACCATTACCACATGCATAGCATTTTCTGTTCCAACCAAACACCAATCAACTTATTATACAACTCTCTCGAAACAAATATAAGTGAAGCAAGATAGTACTTTCTTCAAAAGAACTAATAGTTCTGAACAAGAGATACATGAAAACAAGAGCTAGAAGCATAACAGCGCTAGACAAGAATACTCAACAAGTATAAGTGAAGAATAGGAGTATTCTAAAAGCGGAGCGTGTCTCTCTTCCAAACAAGAGTGCTAGGATCCAACTAGTTATGACCAGAGAACAAAACATAAACAAACTGAAAATAAAAACACACAAACGCTCCAAGAACAGCACATATAATGTGAACATATAAAATATAGTCTCACTAGAGATGACCTGATAATTTGTTGATGAAGAAGGGGCTGCCTTGGGCATCCCCAAGCTTAAATGTTTGAGTCTTCTTGAAATATGTTGGGGAGATCCAGGGGAGCCTCCCCAAGCTTAAACTCTTCACTCTTCTTGATCTTATTATATCATCCTCCTCTCTTAATACTTGAAAATTTTCTTCACATCAAACTCAACATAAATCTCATTAGAGGGTTCTTCCACACTTAAAGAATTTCACTTAACACTTGTAAAAGAGAGAATGCAAAACAAAGACAGAATCTGTCAAAACCAGAGCAGTCTGTAAAGACGAATTTTTGTGTGGCACTTACGATACTCAAATCGACAAACGTTGAACTAAACAAAGATGGGTACATATATCAGGAATGCGCACACAAATTTGCAGATTTAAATATCATTTCGTTGATTTTTGGATTTTCGTACAGTGAACAACAGAAATTTGTTCCTGCGCAGCAAACCAAATTTTAGCACCATCTTGCTATTAGAGGCTCTTCTTGGCACAACAAAACAAAAAATAAAAGATACAAAGGAATTGTTACAGAAGTAAGCAAGTTCCTTGACTCAACAAAATAAAATAACAAGAAGTAAAAACAATGGGTTGTCTCCCATAAGCGCTTCTCTTTAACGCCTTTTAGCTAGGCACAAAGTATGAATCAAGTATTATCAAGAGTAGACTTCTCCAAAGAAAGCTCAGAATTTTTTTCAATAATGCATTGTATCTTGTCTATATAAGTTTCAGAGTCTCCTCTCTCACTACTTTTAGGTGCACTGCTCTCATCAAAAGGGTTTTCAGAAATAATCCAATCAAAATTCTTCTCTAAAGCTTCATGCATTCCTATAAGTTTCAAAGGAATGGGTACTTTTACTTGACCTTCATAATCAATATTTCTAGTATGTTTTAGCCTATTCATCTCCATGGTTTCAAGAGTATTTATAAGATTAATGTAACAATCAAGCATCTTATAATGAATGAAAACTTTTCTAGCTTCCCTAGCAACATCACCAAATTCTTTAAGCAAAGTTTCTAAAACAAAATCTTTCTTTTCACCATCTTCCATATCATAGAGTTTAAGAAACATTTGTTGCATTATGGTATTAAGGTTAACAAACCTGGCTTCTAACATGTGCACTAAAGAGGATATAGCAATTTTATAATTATAAGCAAGCTCAACCAAGGATCTATCCTCAAAATCATCATACCTTCTCACATGATTAAAGAATTGTTCAATATTATTTCTCCCAATGATAGAACCACTACCAACCTTTATGTATTTCATGGTAAACTTAGGTAACAGCATGACGAATAAACAAAAGTCAGAACCGAAATAAACTAGATGCAAGAATTTAATTATTTTGTGTTTTTGATTTTTAAAAGCAAATAAGATAAAATAAAATAAACTAACCAAGACAAAAATAAAGTAATGAGATTGGAAGTGTGAAACTCCCCTTTCTGTAACTTCCTGATTCCCCGGTAACGGCGCCAGAAAATATGATTGATGACGTGAAAGCACACGTTTGTTGGGAGACCCCAAGAGGAAGGTATGATGTAGTGCAGCAGCAATTTTCCCTTGTAATTCTACCAAGGTTATCGAGCCAGTAGGAATCAAGAGAGCTTCAGAAGGTGTCAGCAGCACCCAATATGGCACGGCGCAATGTCAGGGAATGTGGTGGCTGACGTGGACCCGCACACAACACAATCAAACTATTTTGCCCCAACGAAACAGGAAGATTGTCAGTCTTCCTGGCTTGCTAAAAATAAAGGATTAAACGTATGGTGTGGAGAATAATAATTGTAGTAAGTAACAGAGAACAGATGATTGCAGTTGGTGGTTTTATCAGTGTAAAAGAATAGACCGGGGTCCACATTTCACTAGTGGTGTCTCTCCGTAAAAGATAATTAACATGCTGGGTAAACAAATTACAGCTGTGCAATTGAGAAATAATGAGGGCATGAAAATGCAGTATATGGCAAGATAGTTTACTGTGAGATTTATTTGGGCATTACAACATAATACATAGACTGCTATCCAGCTAATCTATGACTAATAATCCACCGCCAGGTTAACATCCGTGTGTGAAAGAGCATGGATTCCCCATGTGTGGTTTTGGTAATTAATGACAATCCTTATGGACTAATGTTTGCTTTGAGTTATTCTTATAGGTTTGTCCATAGGCAACGCTTGAACTCCATGTGTTGGATTCAAGGTTGAATGCCTTCAAGGTCATTGGATATAATGAACATATTTGAGATGATCAAGAAAGAAGAAAAGATATAATGTTGATCAAGGCTAAGTTAAAAAGAATGTGGATTCAAGTGATCAACACACAAAGCTAAATATTGTATCATGTGGGATCATATGATCCAATGGTATGGTAAGAAATTGTCTATAGCTTTGTGAACTAACCCATGATATTTGTGTGTGTGGAGTATCCTTGTGGGGTTAGGTATCTTCTCATGGGCTTGCAACAAAAGGAAGATTTCTTATAGCCCATGGAAGATGACGTCAAGTGGTGGGCGTCATCAAGATAATGGTCAAAGTGAAGATGTTCCTTAGAGAGGCTCTCCCATAATGGAGTATGGGGGAGCAACATGTGAGTCTTCACCAAGCGAAGCGCAATCAAGAAAGATGGTCCACTTGAGAAGATCAAGATCGCCATCATCGAGCTCAAGTGGAATGTGCAAGGCAAAGGTATGATCTTGATAGGGTTTCTATTTTACCGGTCTCATGATGTTAGTTGGGAGAATGGGTTATAGGATAGTTTCTTCCAAGAGGGGCTCTCAAATTAGTAACTTGATCGTATCATCGTAGAGAGCTCAAACCTTTGCATTCTTGGCATCATTTTTCTTGGTTCTTATTTGGCCTTTATCTTGTTGGGTTTTCGTGCTTGTCGTGATCTTCATGACAAGCCCAAGTTCTCCAAAAATGGATTTCGTATAAAAAACTTGTTGCGTTTTAGATATTGGAGGTTTGACGGTTATTCTTTTATAGAGAGGTATAACCTTTCCCCATTTGGTTTTATCTTCCCTTGGTTGACTATGATGTTTCTCGGCATGATCTTGTAAAGCTCTTCGTTGCGATTCCAACGAGCCCAGTATCATCAAAAACGGAGTTCGGATGCTCAAGATATCGTCGTTTTCGTCTGTATGTTTCTGCAGTTTTTAGTCCAGCGGTACTACCGGGTCGGTACCGCCCGGGTACCGCCCGAAACAGAAGCGTGCGCGTTTTTGGGCGCCCAGAATTGCCCGTGGCAGTAGTACCGCTGCCGGGAAGCGGTAGTACCGCTGTTGTACGAGTTTTTCACATAACAGTTGGATTTTGGGGGTCCTATTTAAGGGGACCTTCTTCCCCAATGACCCCCAACTATTGAGCTCGTGTTTTGCCTCCATTGTTGACCTTCCTTGAGCTTGCTATCTCTCAATCCCTCCAATGATTCTTGCTCCTTCTTGAGGGAAAAAAGAGAGTAGATCTAGATCTACTATTTCACCAATCCATCTCTCCTCTTAGCGAGAGGTAGTCTTTGGATCTAGATCTTGGAATTCACTTGGTTGTTTCCTTGCTCTTCCTCCCATCTTTCTCCATAGTATTAGTTACTTTGGTGAGATTTGAGAGTGAAGGCATTTGAGCACTTCTTGTGTTCTTGTCATTGCATTAGGTGCATTGGTTTGAGTTCTCCACGGTTATACGTGGAAGTGAAGTTTGAGAAGCTTGTTACTCTTTGTGGATTGCCTCTTGGGTTGGTTGCAACCCTAGGAGGCCTTTGTGCGTGTCGGAGCTTTATGTTGTTGCTAAGCTCCGGGACATTGTTGGGAGGCTCCAACTCATTGTGGAGTTCCCCTTCCTTGGTGTAAAGGTTTGGTCAACGCCTCCAAGACGACCTCATAGTGGAACGAGCCAATACCTCACGGGTGAAGCTCACGGAGAATAGAGTGAGCACATCCGTGCTATTGGAGCGCCTAGGTGGCTCCACACTCCTCCAACGTAGACGTACTTCCTTTGTGAAGGAGCTACGGGAAACATCTCCTCGTGTCCACTTTGCGGTTATCTCTTTACCCGAACCTTTGCTTATGCATTTACCTTTGTGATAGCGATCGAGTTTGAAGTTATCTATCTTGCTATTACTTTGTGGTTGATCTTGTTTAGCATAAGTTGTTGGTGCACATAGGTGAACCTAGCTTGGTTAGGTTTTGTGCTTGATAAATTAAACGTTAGTTTTATTCCGCATTTATTCAAGTCTAAACCGTAATTATTTTAAAACGCCTATTCACCCCCCCTCTAGGTGACATTCTCGTTCTTTCAGTGTCCCTGTTGGTATTAATTTGCAAGCAACGGATAACTGCATTAAGCAAAGTGTGTAATGTAAACAATGCAAATGACACGTAGACATAACATCATTGTGTTCTCCCTAGTGGCAACAACACATTCACAACCTTAGTCGTTTCTGTCATTCGAGCCCAGATTACTAGAGGCATGAACCCACTATCTAGCATAAATACTCTCTCTTGGAGTTACAAGCATCTACTTGGCAAAAGCATCTACTAGTAACGGAGAGCATGCAAGATCATAAACAACACATATATATAGATTGATAAACAACTTGATCATAGTATCACTATTCATCGGATCCTAGCAAACACAACATGTAGCATTACAATAAGATGATCTTGATCATGATAGGCAGCTCACAAGATCTAAACATGATAGCACAAAGTGGAGAGACAACCATCTAGCTACTGCTATGGACCCGTAGTCCAAGGATGAACTACTCACGCATCACTCCGGAGGCAGGCATGGTGATGTAGAGCCCTCCGGTGATGATCTCCCCTCCGTCAGGGTGCAGGGAAGAGCTTCAGAACCCTCCCGAACTAGGGTTGACGACGGCGGCGGCAACGGAACTTTTCGTGGAATAATGCTCGGGTATTTAGGATTTTCGGGACGAAGGGAATAAATAGGCGAAAGGGCGGTATCGGGAGGCACCCGAGGGGCCCACACCACCCTAGGGCGCGCCAGGCATGGGCGCCGCGCCCAGGGGTGGTGTGGCGGCTCCCTGGCGCCTCTCCATGCCCCCTTTGGACTCTGTGTACGTGTCGGTGAAAAACTTGTCCCCGTTGATTTTCGTCCAATTCCGAGAATATTTCCCGACTAGCTTTTCTGAAACGGAAAAATAGCAGAAAACAAGAACTGACACCGTGCCATCTTGTTAATAGGTTAGTCCCAGAAAGTGCATAAAAATGCTATGAAGTGTAAATAAAACATATAACAATAGGTATAAAATCAACATGGAATATCAAAAATTATAAATACGTTTGAGACGTATCACTAAACTACATATTGTTCACTATACTCGGATCCATACTTTTTTTTCATTTTTGTGTAACACAGAATACATAACATTTTAAAGTGAGATTTATCATGTTCGTAGAATACATAACTGAGTACATTCAGATGTTTTTTTTTCATATTTTCTGAAACTTATAAATGTGATCTTTGAAAAAAAAAAGGAGCACCGGAATTCAGGAGTCAAAGATCTCTACTCATCCTCCACAAAAAAAAAAGTGAAATAGGAACTTGCATAGTAACATTCCTGGTGCTTGTACTCTCCTACGGAAACTTTGTCTTTTTTGTCTAAGTTACTTTTTTTTCAAACTTCGCATGCTCATACTTACTATTCATGCCGGATCTGGATTACCCATGTTGTAAAAAACCGCATAGATTTTGGATACCGCTCCCTAGTCCAGTAGTCCAACCAACGGCCAAGAACACGAAAACTTTGTTGGTATCAGTACTCATGTATTTTTATTTTTTAAATCTTCCACACACAAAATAACGATGATATATTCAGAAAACTCACTGGATTCTGTTGGTTGAGCGGGATGACGAGTGTCCTCTGTTTGATCCCAATCTCACACCTCCACCTTCGTTTGCTAACATGTGCTTCTTGTTCCCGCCAGACATGGCTTTCCTTTCGTCAACCGCGCCGACCATGAAGGAAGAAGGTGGAGGAGACACGTGTACCACATGGTGTTGGCATGCGAACCGAAGTCAAATCTTCAACCACCAAACGTAATTAGAGAGGAGGTAGAAGAAGGAGGCGGGTTGTAACGTAATTCATTGAAGAAGACTTTTGCCCACCGGGCTTTAGAGAGGGAATGGCCGTTGTGGGTTGTCGCACCGGCGGCTATGACAAACCTTGGCCGTGGGCGGGGCCTCATTTGTCGGGGGTGATAGTGGTGGTGGAGCGGGACGGTGAGGCACAAATATGGCGGATTAGAGAGGCGTTGATGGTGCAATAGGCAGAAGAGTCCCCGATGCTGAGTTGGAGTCGAGAGGAACATTATGATAAGAAAATATGAAGACCAGTTAGTGCTTACTATTGAGTTGGTGTGCACGTCAACTCAATCAAAAGTCTGAACTGGTGGAAAGGGTTAGGCAATATATTATATTTCAACACTCCCCTCACGTCTAGTCTATTTTAGTTCTTAGTGTGGATTCGGTGTTCGTCGCAGAATCTTTTTTTAATACTTCGTGAGCAGGATCTTCAACTTGAAACATCTTTATTCCTATACCATATTGAATTCATGTACCAGCCAACTCAATAAGAAGTCAGAACTAATGGAAAGGCTTGGGCAAAATACTTATATTCAACACATATTGATGTGTTTGTTTGTTTGATATTGAAATAAAAATATGATATGCATCCGCATTGTGTAACATAAATGGAAATGGTTCGATCTATATTCTATGGGCACTTCCACCAAAAAACTATTATCAAATTTACATTTAGACATGTTTTAGTGTGTATGTTCACTCATTTCAGTATGTATCTAATCAACATGTGAAACAGATAAAACATCTTATATTTAAAAATGAAGAGAGTATTTGTTTTGTTATACAATGTTTTATAATAAGATGAAAGAGTTGCTATTTTCCTTAATTTGGAAGAAATTTTCAGTCGTGAATTTGCTCTGTAGGTACTAGAGTCATATGGTGTTCTGAGTTGACGGACGGCATTTTTTTTACCGACCAATTGGTGAGGTCGTGCGAGAAAATGGAGAAATTGTGCGTGTGCCTGCAAATCGTGGCCAGGAAACACCATCGACGAGTAGAATTTGTTAGGTTGATCTCCCAGCCAAGATGGCCCAACGGCCACTTGGGTCTTGATCCCGTGCCCTGATCGGGGGCCCAACCCTACAAGGTTGGTGGGCCCCGTCGCACAACGCTATAAAGAGGATGGTGGGGGCCGGGGCTCGAGTCACGAGGTTCGTCTGAGTGCCGCCGGCTCCCCACTCCTATCCCTAGACCGATCTAGAGGGCGCGCTGCCAGCGGCGGGATGCCCCACCGCCGGAGCTCCACCTCCGCCGCCACTCCACTCACTGCCATTGCCGGCACCATCGAGTTCATCTGCACAAGGTAAAGGTGATCATCCTCCTCCTCATAGATCTATTCTACCCGTATGATCTAGACTAGTCGATCCGCCGGATTTAACATTGGTATCAGAGCCATGATTTTTCTAGTCTAGATTTTTCGGTAGAAAAGGAGATGGAAAAAGATCTCAATTTTGAATCCTAGTTCATCTCCAAAGCCAGATCCCGAAAAGAAAAAGTCAAAAGAATATCCCCAAAAGATGCAAACCCTAACCCTAATTCAAAAGAGGGCAAAGGGAAAGAGAACTCACCGGCGTCGCCGGCAAAGTGTGCCGCCCCACCAGGGCCGCGCCGTTCCTCTCCAACCGACGGGCATCGGCAAGCCGAGCCATCGGAGGAAGAACCGGGCAGTGGACGGGGACACCGCGTCTCCGCCACGGCCGAAAGGGACGACCCCTTCGGGGGCAAAGGCTCGCCGCCGGCCGTTGGGCCGACGGGGGCACCACCCGACCACGCGGTCGCCGGCGGGATGGGGGCAGAGGGGGCCGTCGGGTTCTCTTCTCCTCTCGGCTTGGTGGCAGTAGGTGGTGGAAGGAAAAAGGGAAGGGAGAGAAGCTCGTGGTGGTGGCGTCAACCGCCGTCGCGCCGTCGCCGGAGGGCCGCCGCCATGGCGCTCTCACCAGTCGTCGCCATCGGGCGGGACAGAGAAAGAAAGAAGAAAGAATGATCTAGGGTTTTCGGGGGGGAGACCGGTCGGCCGGTTTTCTTCCAGCGAAAAGAGTGTTCGACCGTCGGATGGAATCCGACGGCCAGGATCAAGCGGCGGCGCGCAGAACGGGGCAATTGGGCCGAAATTTAAATGGGCCGTTTCGCTTGCTCCTGTGGACCGCGCTTCAGCATCGCTCGGGCGGCAGACAAAGAAACGGCCGCACAGCAGGCCATGGGCCGGGCGGCGAAAAGCGCAGGCCGTTTTTCTTCCGTTTTTTTTGTACAGAAGCGTGTTTTGTTTGTTTTTTGTCCATTTTTTGGACAAATTTCATTCTGTTTTCCTATTCATTTTTATCCAACGAAAAATTTGTTTAGGAAACAGAAGAAAGAAAAAGAAATACTTGTTAAAAGTATTATAAAAGTTTATGAATTTTTATTCATATTTTCCGCTGCAAATAGTTAAAATTAATTGCTAAAAGCAATAAAGTGAGAATAAAAGCGTGATAAAGTGATATTTATGATGATTATGATTCTGTTATTAATTGACCAACGTTGTTAATAACATTATCATGATTTAAAGTGAGAATTAAAAGCTTGATTAAAGTGATATTAAAGATGATTATGATTCTATTATTAAATGACCAACGTTGTTAATAGCATGATCATGATTTGTTTATTATGTGTTAAAAGGTGCATTTATTTCTTTTATTGCCCAACGGTGATATAGTTTTAATTGCACAAACAGTGACAGAAATAGTTGTGAAAAGTATAAAGTTCATGAATTTTATTCATATTTTCCGCTGCAAATATATAAAAGTGCTCTTAAAGTGTAAATAGAAATAAAGAAAGAATTAAATTACAAGAGCATGTTAAAGGAATTATTGAAACAATTATGATTCTGTTATTCTATGACCAACGTTGTTAATAACATAATCATGATTTGTTAAATATTGAACAGTGCAATGTTTGTGAAATACAGAGAATACATTACAGTTTCTGCTGTAAAGTAAAAGGACTCTCCTCTAATTAAATTGGAACCAACGGGAAAATTTAATTAGAGAGGAGGAAAAAGAGAAATACTTGTTTAACAGATTAATTATGGTATTGTTATTTTCTGACCAACGTTGATGATAGCAGTACTATAATTATTGAGTTCTATAGTCAAAGGGCTAGATCTCTGATAATTTTGCATGAAAGTGATCAATTTTCAGAGAAAAGATAAAAGATCAAGAAATGCTCTTGAACTATAGAAATATGTATATTTCATGTTTCCGCTGAAATAGAGTTGATGATAATGTTATTTTCCAAACAGAGTTCTTTATTGCAATAGAAATATTATCATCATGTTGTTTATGAGTTTTATGCATTGATTCTATTTCTGCCCAACGGTGATGTAGAATTAGTGTAGAAAGATGATGTTTCATTCTAATTCTGCCCAACGGTGATTTAGAATATAGAAGAAAGTTTTAAAATTTAATGTGCATATCTTTAACCAGACCAACGTAGGGTTATTTTTATGCTCATTATTGTTTATTATTATTGAATATTTTCTCAGACAAAGATTCTCATGTTTTCATTCGTGAAACAAAAGGATGGGTACTTGTGACCCGAAAGATGACCAAGAAAGGTCATAAAGTGAGAGAGTATGTTCTCTCTAAAGAATGACTGCAAATAGATCATCGAGAGTCTTGTTTGACAAATGTCTTTCATGTACTCTCCATGCAGAAAACAAATAAATCATTCAGAGTTTTGTTTAACGAATTTCTTTCATGTACTCTATGTGAAGAAATTTTTTAATTTTTAAAACGAGCAACATGAATGCTTAATTTGACTAACGTTGGATTAAGCATGTGTATAAAAGAGTATTCAGATTTATTTCTGAATTTGATGATTGAATATGCAGTCTAAAGAGCCAATTGTGGCATCTGTGTCTCTTAATTACCCGCATGACGGGAAAAGACGATAATAATACCCACGTGGTGGGAAAAGTCTGGGAAAATACCCGCATGGCGGGAGAAAATTTTGACAAAGGACTTATCCTGTATGACAGGAAGAAGATGTGATGACTCATGTGTTTTTATATCGACCGCACACCTTGTGTATCATAGTTATAAAGCACTTAATGAGTCAAAAGAGAATAAAGTTACAAATGAACCTAAAGATAAGAATGTTATGCAAGTGTGACTTGCAGTACCATTGAGAAAGAACTCTTGTGAGTTTTGAAAAGGGAATGAGGAAAAAGTACTCCCATACGTTAAAAGATAACTTCATATTGAATAAAGCAGATAATCAAAGTTTCGAAATTGTGGCAAAAAGGTTCTTGCCACATTTCGAGGGGGAGATAGAGAATGTTACAGAATAAACTCCCCTATACTTCAGATAATGTGATGCATATTATGCATCTAAGTGATCTATGATGAATTGTGATCGTCTGGGGAGTACGACGGTCATAATAATGATACCCCTAAAGTAAAGAGATAGATTATTCTTGGATCTTTTACAGCTCCGAAAGGAGACTAAGGACGGTACTCAAAGTGCCATAAAGAAGACAGATTGACAGGTTAACAGAATAAACCCAAATAAAAAGGATTAAGGATACACCATTTTGGAGAAAATGGAGTAATCTGGGGGAGCATGGTATGAACATACCTAAGGCTCGAATAGATTTTATCTGGGGGAGCTTGTTGCTTTATAATAGAGATGAACAAGTAAACATGGATCTTGTGATTTAGGTCCTTGTAAGAGCTATTGCCTATTGCGATAGAAGACTACAGAATTAATTGCCTCTAGGCAATGACAAGCAACAACATCCCCATATGAGAAAAACAGATGACTATAAAGTCTATATCAGAGAAATTTAAATGAAGGTTGATCCCACCTCATTTACAGAATTATAAGCAGCGCTCAATCGATTTTGACAAGTGTCTACTTGTCTTAATGATTAGAGACTATGTGAATCCCGACGATGTTTGGGACTCATAAGTAATTTCCAATGGAGCCAAAACAGTAGGCTATAAAGGGTCTACAACGCCAATGTGACTCCAAAGGAAATATGTAAAAAGCGATTTTAAATCGAAAGTTTTGCGCTAAGAGAATAAACAGATTACAATAGTGCTAATGGCACATAATGATCTGAGTTACATCAGATGAAAGTAAAGAACACAAGGGATCTTACGGACTAGAGCAAGTCTCTAGAATCAGAAGTTATTTTGGGTTAAAGAGAATGAGAGGACAATCGCTTTTCTACAAACTTATAGAATGGGAAATTCATTCCCTAATCCTGTGTATGTGGATGATATCCTACTTGCTAGTGATGTCAATCTACTACCGGCAGAGAAAAGAAGTTCTTGTCCTCAAAAGAGTATTCTCGGTAGAGTGTCTGTCGTTAAAAGTATCGAGATTTACTAAGAAAAGAAGAAAAGGGTATTAGAAATATCGCATGGACATGCTGAGAAGAAGTCTCTAAAGCATGCATGTCGAGAAAATCTACGCCTGTTCTTATTGTCAAGGGTAATGGAATTGAGAACTTTAGTGTTCCAAGAGATAACTTAGAACAGATCAAATGATATGGTACCATATGCTTCAGTTGTTGGAAACTCAATATTACCCTGACAATTCACGTATCCGGGTTGTTTTGGCAATGTCCAATCCAGATATAGATCACTGGAATGGAATCAAAGATATCGGCCTCATGCTAAAAGAAACAGAGTGCTCTCAAAAGGTTGTGAGTACAAAGATAGATCTATAAATGTGCTCTCAAAAGGTTGTGAGCACAAAGAAAGAATTTGTGAAATGTATAGCGAAATCCACAATTGTCGCTAAATTTCACATTTGGAGTTTTTGTGTGGAAAAGCTCCAGAGAATGAAAAGTTTGACATCAGTGTGATGTAAAGACATGTTATAGCATGATATAAGGCCGAGGGACAGGCAAAATGGTTAAGGAAACCTGTACCCGGAATTGATAATGGTTGACAACAGCAATAACCATTAAGTAATTCACTCCTAAGACAACGAGTCAAGTGTGGTGCCAAACACATTGACACAGAGTTATACGTTGTAAAGGAGAAAGTCCGGAATTATGTTGAAATGCTTGGAGCATAAGCGGAACAGATAAAAGAAACACACAAGTGTTCGCAGATCTGCTAATTAAAGGCTTACCGCCCAGTGTGTTTTGGAGAACACATAGTCGACATGGGTTTATGGTATAGCCTATATGTTTTCCGGACAATAAAGAGGCCCAAAAGATTAAAGAAACTATTTCTGAATGGAGGCGTACATTGTAGCTGTCTGATTCTATCGGCAATTGAGCTGAGACGACGAAACATGCTCTATGTATCGATCTGTGATGAAACGAGTAAAGTTTTAAAAGTTAAAATATAAGATGAGATCAAGGGGGAGAATGTTAGGTTGATCTCCCAGCCAAGATGGCCCAACGGCCACTTGGGCCTTGATCCCGTGCCCTGATCGGGGGCCCAACCCTACAAGGTTGGTGGGCCCCGTCGCACAGCGCTATAAAGAGGATGGTGGGGGCTGGGGCTCGAGTCACGAGGTTCGTCTGAGTGCCGCCGGCTCCCCACTCCTATCCCTAGACCGATCTAGAGGGCGCGCTGCCAGCGGCGGGATGCCCCACCGCCGGAGCTCCACCTCCGCCGCCACTCCACTCACTGCCATTGCCGGCACCATCGAGTTCATCTGCACAAGGTAAAGGTGATCATCCTCCTCCTCATAGATCTATTCTACCCGTATGATCTAGACTAGTCGATCCGCCGGATTTAACAGAATTGAGCATGACGTGCTGGCATGTGGTGCCGTGAGTCGCGCGTGCAAAGGGGCCGCCTCTCAGGCGCAATTGAGCGATTAAGTAAATATTGTTGACTGTAATTAAAAAACATGTAGGCTATGGACCGGTTGATCCAGTTTATTTTACACCGTACCTAGCTAGGCGGCTAGCAATGCTAGCAGTGATGATGTCCAAGAGGAAGACTGATTAGTTTATGCAGACTATGGATCGTTGCGATTTGGCATACATGAATCAAAAAAATCGACCTTGTCCGTCCCTCTGTCCTCTTTGGCTCTTTGTAAACTTGCATGTTTAACGAAAAATGCTACCTCCGAACATTTTTAAGTGTCGGGAGTTGCATTGTACGTTGCACGTAATCAGTCCGTTGCTGGCGACAGATTTATCGGATCGGAGGGAGTATATTAAGGGCATCTCCACCGACATCCTCCAATTGACCCCAAAAACCCATTGGGGGTCCGGACGTCGAAAACCGCCACCAGCGACACAAACTTTTTGTAATATATGACAAATATGAATGAAATTTGTAAACCGCTTAAATTTATCTGAGTTTGTTTAAATTTTTTTTGTTTGGGGGGCGCCGCTGTGGGTTATACCCTCAACTGACCGGACACATGTCCGACACCCTCCAATTGGACCTCAATTGAGTGTGTCGGGCACTCAGTTGGAGAGTTCTTGTGTAGATGCTCTAAGATGGAATAAAGCCGGTGGCCAACAGGCCAAGCTGCAATCGGCAAGCGACACACAGGAATGGAAAACCAATACAGGAAATGTCGGTGGAAGGTGTTGGTTTGGCGTGTACAGTACAGTGGTAGTGTTTGTGCTCTTCAGCCCTTGCACACGGACGAGATGGCAGAGTGACTGACACCAACGTTGCTGGTAGTGTGGACTGCAAGTCTGCAACTCGTGCATGCGGCTTCATCGATCGGGCTACACACATCCCTGTCGGGCAGCTCCACGCACAGGATTTTGTTAGAGCGGATCCATGGCGGAGGCAAACCTGCTCTCCTGAATCCCACACCGGGACACACGAGTGCAGTGAGAGTGCGCGTCTCTAGTTCGTTGGGATAGAGCCGTCGGCGTCAGGAGATCGGAGTTGATGCCATGTCGCTGTCTGCTGGTCCGGATTACTCTTTCCGTTGTGGCTCGCATAATAGATGGATTACTATATAAAGGCTGGAAAGAGTCACCCCAATCCCACGCGCCACGTCGCCCGCTTTTCTGGGCCATCTGATCCGAGAGATCCAACGGCCAGCACGGCAGCCACCAGCGCGTGTTACTGTTCATACCGATTTTCTACCAATCAGATCGTGACACGTGGCCCGGTCACACCCGGTCGCCCCGGTTCCCAACCAGTCACCACGGCTTTTTTTCAAACAAACCCTTCCCTGATCGACAATACAACCCGCAGTCCACAACTTTACGCTACGAGGGACCTAACTGTAATTTACGGAAAATTGAGGGACCTCACTGAAAAACCACCAGCAAATCCCCCTCCCCCTCGCGCGCGCCGGAGGTCGCCGCCGCCGCCGACGCGCCGCCCCACCGCTCCGCTCCTCCCCCCACAAATCGAAGCACACGGAGATCTTCGCCGCCATCTCCTCCACCTCCTCACCGAGCACCGGGTGCCGGGACGCCGCCCCCGCGCCGGAATCATCCTCGGCGTGGTCGATGTCCGCCGCCGCCTTCTTGCTCGCCGCCGGCGGCTCCGGTGACCAAATGGTCCGAGCCGCCGCCCGTTCTGCTCCCCTCTACCTCCTCTGGCAACTCTGCGTGGCCCCAGGCCCTCGCGCGTGCTCGCCTGCTCGAGCGCGAGCTCGGTAGCGCGGCCGCGTTCGCTGCCCGCGAGTGGCGTCACACGATGACGTCACCACGGGCCCATTGTCAATTTTTTTTCTTGAACAATTTCATATTTATTAAAACCCTGACATGTGGGTCCCAAGTGTCAGATATTTCGCAATTACAGAAAAAATGTTGAAATTCGAAAAAAAAAATCTTCTAATTTATGATTCAAAATAATGCAAATAATATGTCAAAAAATTGCAAATTTACCAAATTTTCAAACTTTTCCACGCAAAAAGTTGCACCAAAATTACATTGTGCACAAAATAATGCAAACAATGTATCAAAATTTTCCAAATTTAACAAATTTGCAGACTTCCCACACAAAAGTTTCAACAAAAAAACCATTGTGCACATTTCAAAATTTAAGAAATTTCAAAATTTATGAAATTTTCAAACTTTACACATGAACTAACAAATGTCCCTTTTGTTGAAGATTTAATTTACAAAATTTTTAAATTTACAAAATTACAAACTTTCCACACGAACTAATAAATGTCCAATTTGTTGAAGATTTGTAGAATTAGTTTTCGAGATAATTTTTCTATTTTCTCCCTGAAAAAAATTCAAATTCCAACGGATTTCAAAGTTTTCGATCACAACGGGCAAGGAGAGTTACCGCGCTAAATTTCACAATTGTATTACCCATTGTAAATTAAAAAAAAAAGATAAAACTCGATCTCCTCCGCGCTAATTTCCTAGTGTATTTGATGTATTGTTCTTTTCTAATCAGAGTATCACGTATTGGAGAACGTCAAAAGGTGAAACTGTACTGTAGGTTGGTGTTGGCTGACAATGAAACAACTGGATACTTGGATTGGCAGGTTCAATTCCAATCTTATCTTTTGTCCCTTTCCCTCAATTGCAAAATCTTAATCGGTGTCGTGTGATTCATACAGAAAGCAGGGTATGCACCTGCTCTGCCAGTACATATTTCATTTTTTCTATCTTTGCCTCAAATACAATTGTACAGTTATCGAATTAGCTAAACTAATCATACATAATTTTTCATCGGTATCCTCTTTTTATAATTTTGCTATAATCATTAAATAAATATTTTTATTGTAAAGGTGGTAGTTAATCTTGGATTTGGCATGCATGTATGCGGTTGTGACAATAAATTATGTTCAGTATTAGGAACCACTGACTATTTCTTCCTAAATCTGAATGTACTGCAGGTTCTACCTCACGGCAGTTCATCCTGAAGCTCAACGGATTATTTCCCTTAATATTGATAAAACTGCAGCAGCAATCGGCATCTACTATAAAATGGAACCAGTAAACCAATATTAGTGTTTTACAAAAAAAAGGTTGACAGTGATTTTTTTTTAGTTGCATACGTTTTGCCTTTTGAGCTATCTAAAGATATTCATTGTTAGAAAATGGATATAAGTCATGTAGTTAATATATGTCTAAGTCAATTTTAGGTAAGATCTATCCATGTAATGTGGAACATTTGGTACAGGCAACAGTATATTTTTTTTATGGTATACGATAAGAATCCAATATCAAACTTATGCACAAGGCAGCTGAACTGTAGGTCAGTCCTCTACTTTACATTTCACATTTTATTTTGCTAAATGCCATGCATAGTACTCTGCTATGCTTTAGCAGAAGGAATTATTTTACAGGTTTGCTCCGTGTAGTTGTTACTGATCCAGTTGAGGCAAGTTAGCCGGTACATCTTCAAGAAATGGAGAGATTCGGTGAGAGCTATCGCTGATCGAATCAGTTATAGTCTCTTGAAACCCAACAAGTTCACTGTATGTTCTTCGCATGCTAGCATTTTTCATTTCATATTTTTTCTTTCTTTATCAGTAACATGGAGTTGTTTCTGGAATTAAACATGGTCTCTGCTTGCCGTACTTTTTTGTTTATTTTATTAAAATTAACTATTTGTCCTTCCTTCCTTCTCCATATGCTTCAAATTCGAGCCCCAACAGAAATTTCCATACTAATTCTAGGATTTCTGCACGCTTGCGGATAGTGATACCTCCTGTTTAGACCAGTTATTTCAGTACTGATGTTGATCATTTTCTACCACACTATTGTCCCTCTTTATCTGCTAACAAAGGGAGTTGCTTGATTACCAATTTGGATTAGCTAGGTAAGATATTATTGATCCCATCGTCTTCCAGTAATTGATTGGTTTCATTGGTTCTGTCATGCAGTTGTTGGTAGTTGCATCTCTCTTAAGTTAATCGACTAGATAACAATGGACACTGTCTGCACGAAATATTGTTTGACTGCATGCATAACGTTTTGCTACCTTCCAATTATCAATAGGCAATCCAAATAGTTATCACAGGAACTGAAATATTTATTTTCCCAGAAAAAAAATCCAACGTTATTTCTCCATTATAAATTTAATGTGAGTTTTTCGACCTCTTCTACGGCAATAATATCCAGTCGATGATAATTAAGCACAACAGACGACTTAACGGGGAGGACGCGGCGTATCGCCGCGCTAAGTTGTCTAGTTAATATATAAAGGCTGGAAAGATTCACAGCGTCTCAGCGCATCCAAGTCGCAGGCTTTTCTCAGCCGTTCGATCGGCCCGATCCGACGGCCAGGAAACGTCCACGACAGCCCCAGCGCGTGCTACAGTACACGGCGATTTTCTACCAATCACACGGCGCCACGTCGCTCAGTCACCATCCGGTGGAACCGGTTCCCAGCCGGTCACCCCCCCCCCCCCGCACGGATTTTGGCGCAAAAATTTACAGAGAACCCCCCCCGAAGGACTGACTTGCAATTTCCGGCAACGGCAGGGACTTCCATGCAAAAGCGTGCCCACAATCCCCCTCCCTCTCTTCTCACACGCGATCCCGAGCTCGCCGCCGTCGCCGACGCACGCCCCCGCCGTTCCGCTCCTCTCCGGACGAATCCAAGCACGTAGGACGCTCCGCCGCCGCGTCCTCTCCATGCTCGCCGAGAATCGCGTCCCGGGGCGCCGCACGCGCGCCGGAATCGTCGACGCCGCGCTCGCCGTCCGCCACCGCGGATTTGCTCGCCGCCGGCGACTCCGGCGACCAAAAGGTCCATCACGCCACCCGCGCGCGCGCAGTTGCTCGAGCGCGAGCTCGGCAGCGCGGCCGCGTCCGCCGCCGGTGGACGATGTCACATGCTGACGCCACTGCGGGCCCACCTGTCTGCTTTTTTACATTTTCGTAAACGTTTTCCAGAATTAAGAAAAACCTGACGTGTGGGTCCTACCTGTCATAAATTTCACAATTACAACAAAATGATGAAAATTGTAAAATTCATAACTTCTAAACTGTAATTCAGGAAATGCAAATAATATGTAATTTTTTTTCAAATTGAACAAATTTTCAAACTTTACACACAAAAGTTGCACCAAAAAACAATGCCCACAAAATCATGCAAATAATATTTCGAAAGTTTCCGAGACTACCAAATTTCCATACTTTCCACACAAAAGTTACAACAAAAAACCATTGTGCACATTTCAAAATTTAAGAAAATTTAAAATTTAAAAAAATTTAAACTTTCCACACAAACTAATAAGTGCCCATTTTGTTGAAGATTTGTTGGATTAGTTTTCCAGATAATTTTTCTATTTTCTCGCTGAAAAAAAAACAAATTCTAGACGGATTTCAAAATTTTCGATCATAACGAGCACGATATGCCACCGCGCTAAATTTTTCAACAGTACTGTCCATTTTAAATTAAACAAAAAAAACTCCTTCACGATATTAGGTTCCTGACAGATGGGACCATTTTACTTAAACAATTTCAAAAAAATGAGAAACTTTGGGAAAACAACGATTCTGAATCTATCCATTTGAAGAAAATATGGATAACATATCAAAACGATCAGACAAATACATGCTATCTATTTATGCTAAAAAGCAAACATATTTAACTATTTTAGATTGGTAACTATTTCTATACGATCTAGATGCACTTTCTATAATTATTATGGAATTAAATCCAACAAATATGCATTCCCACTACTTACATACTAAAATTAAATATTAATGGGAAAATATAATCATAGTTCAACATTTCAAATTACTACAAAATTGGAGATACTCCAACATATATAGACATGCTCAGGAAAAAAATGTCCACTTAGATCTATATATCTCTGTTGTGAAAATGCAGACTAATTTATTTATGTTATTATATTGTTTTGGGTTTTTTACGGAGAGTTAATCAACTTCAGTTTATTCCAAAATGAATTGGTAACAACAAATCAACTTAAGAGTGGAATGGACCAGATACTTTCACATGGCTTCAATATCTTTCAAAGTCGTGTTCTGCTATTGTACAATACAATTTTGCTTACACTGTCACGCTGAGCTAAGAAGAAGTACATGTATCAATCAATAACTAAGTAGAGATCAGATAACCATTGCTGCTGAAGTTATCACAAAGTTTCAAATAGCTTTCAAGTTTTACACTGAAGCAATTACACAATGCTGGCTTCTATCCATGATCTAGAAAAATTGGCAACAAAATGCTGCTAAATTTCACGAAGTATAGCCGCTCAGAGAGATCATATCATTTTGCGATCCGGCACTACATACAACTCTAGATGACATATAAGTTATCCAGCAAAATAACTTCGTACTATCTACAATTATATCGACAAATCCCATCAACATATTTGTTACCACAAAGCTCTCGGCATATAAAACGTGGATGATGGAACATTTTAATTTGGTAGGAAACCTTACCATTCCCGCCTCATTTTTGCAACTGTATTTCCCTACGGTAAATATGTCGTACAGTAAATACGATGTCGATTTCCCAACGTCCTTGACGTGTAAGACAATATTATTTTAGCTATTTTTCCCTAATTTCCAACCGTATTTTCCCAATTGTATTTCTCAACTTTTAGTAATTTTGTTACGCTCTTAGAATAGCCTAAAAATATGAACTCCCCACGTTTTTGGATTGAATTTCATAATTTTTTTACCACAACGACAAATATGGAGAGTTTTAAAATTTTAGACAAATTCCTACTTATTTGAAATACAAACATTTCTTAATCAATTTAAACATGATGTTCACGGCTGCAATTTAACTAAGTTTTCAAATTGTCCCGTAAATGTTAATCTAACTTTTTTCTCCAGATTAAATGTTAATCTAACTAAATTATCACTAGGGGCGCGTCATGTCATCGAACTCTTCTTCCTAACTACTAGACGGCAATTCTACGACACGTCTACCGGCCTTTATGACGGTGGTTAGACTACGTCTATGTCAATATTTCTTTCCCATTTCCCGCCACATTTTCCAACTGTAATTCTATACCTTAAATTTGGTGTCGATTACCCGACATCCTCGACGTGCGGCAATTCTACGACACGTCTACCGGCCTTTATGACGGTGGTTAGGCTACGTCTATGTCAGTATTTCTTTCCCATTTCCCGCCACATTTTCCAACTGTATTTCTATACTTTAAATTTGGTGTCGATTACCCGACATCCTCGACGTGCACGACATTAATATCTATTTTTTGCGCCTTTTTTCTTAATTTTTATCTGCATTTCTCCAACGTTATTTGTTTATTATAAATTCAATGTTAATTACCCAGCCTTTTCGACGGTAACTTCTAACTGATGATATTTAACAATAGCAGACGAATCAATGGGAAGGGTGTGGCGTATCGCCGCGCTAGGTTGACTAGTGTTTCTGACGCAGGGCTTGTATTCTTTACACCCGGCCGGTCTTATGTACGAGGGGACCATTGCCTAGCTGAACTTACGGTGTGTTCTTCCTCATGGATCTTGGTGGCTCCTTTATTTAGACACGTCATTGCGGCTAGCATCTCCACCGGTGCTCCCGGTAAAGTGTCGGCAAGTGCTATTGTGAGCGTCGGCACGCGTTGCCGCACTATTGGGAGCAGTGGATGAACTGGCGATATTTCATTGAATTTTTGAATGACATTTAACAAAGTTAAACAAAATTTGATAAACGACATTTAACGAATTTAAACGAAATTTAAACTAAACCATATAATCTAGTGGCGCTTCCGGTGGGGAGCGGAGGAGGCTGGCGCTGTATTAACGCGAGCATCGGCTCGTCTATCACGGCATTGACGCCGACGACGCGTGTGAGCCACCGCCTGGGGAGCCAATTTGCACCCGCCTGAGGAGCCGGTGCGTCATTAAAACGGACATACTTGCCACAATAAATCCAACTACGTCTTTCAGTCGCTGACGCGTTGGTCCCGCCCGTCAGATTCCGACATGGCATGCATTGCTTGTGGTTGCCCATGCGTCCCGTTGCCTCCCTAGGAACATGGGGCGTAGCGGGGTTGCCGGACGTTCTATTGAGCCCGTCCGGCAACTTTGTCGCTATTGGTAGGCCCGATGAGTGGTGTTTTATTGCCGACACGTCCAATAACCTTACTGAAAGCACTATTGGGGGCACATGTTGAGATACCCTAATAGATACAGCGTGTGAGAACAAGTTGGCAAAAAGGTCGGAGAAATTATAGCACAACTTATAAGGCCTGGAGAAACGAAAATGCTAGACTCTTCACAGCAGGTTCACCCCGGTCACATGAGAAATAAAACATTTTAGCATATTTTTAGGATAAAATCATTTTAACAAATTCACAGCAGCACTGCACGTTTGCCAGCCCACCCATGATGCGTAGGCTGGTCTGGACTTCCCGAACAAGAATGGGCCTCTTCCCCAGGATCGTTTGTCAACCACACCACGGCACCACACTGCATGGATCAAACTTCGCTATCTTACAGGAGTATTGTGTTTTCAAAGGCCTGCCAGCCAGCCAGCCCACACATCACAATCTCAAACAAATTCTCAGAACAGAATCACAAACCAAAAAAAAACTGAGCTGAAGCACACATCGCGAGAGGCCGGAACGGAAGCGGAAGGGCGCGGCCGGTACTCCTGCATCCGTTCACCTCCGCAGCAAGCTAGCCGCCATTGTAGCAGATTAAGCTAAAACCGTTTGGGCGACATGGCCATCCCAGACCCTCGTGTCCCTCTGAATATTCTCCGCAATCATGCAAACGATCCACCGCCCTCGGAAAACTCGGGTCGCGTCCCATCACGTAGGTCGGGCCAACTACGGCGTGTGCCTGCACCGGTGCGGTGCTACCGCGGCGACCACGCCATCGGCGTCACGTTCGACCACGCGTGCAAAGTTCAGCGTCTTCCGCCGTGAGAGTCCGATCGGTCGGGGACGCTGCGTCTCGCCCAAAGTTTGCTGCTTCGGGCGCTGCTCAGGGCCTTTCCAGCGGTTCGCCTCCAGCGTATAGATCGTTGCCTTTCGGCGCTTCTGTTGGCGCTTTCGGGGACCTGGGGGACGAATTTTTCAACCGCGCCCCAGGTTTCGGCCCCCAAGCACATAAGAAATCGAGTTTGAAAGTTACTTTTCCTGCTACAAAAAACAAACATTTGTTCGACAGTCTCGGCGATCAAAACAGGCACAATTCGTCGATCGAATCAAAACAACCACAGTTTGACGATCGGTCGAAACAAAATAGCCACATTAGGCGACACATAGATGATCAAATGGTAGAAGGCGCCTCCTCCACAGAGCTCGGCGATGTTGTGGTCAATGGAGTTGCGCGAGAGCTAGGCGCTAGCGATGGTGTGGTGGAGTTGCGCCCTCGGCTTCCGCGGTGGTAGAGCTCGGTGTGGTGGCCGTAGTGGTAGAGCTTGGTGTGGTGGCCGTAGTGGTAGAGCTCGGCGGTGTAGGAGTGTCCCTAGTGGTAGAGCTCGGCGGTGTAGGAGTGTCCGTAGTGCCGGAGTTCGGCCCGTTCGCCGCCGTGCTCG
The DNA here is from genome assembly GCA_947311845.1 of Poa pratensis. Lineage (NCBI taxonomy): Eukaryota > Viridiplantae > Streptophyta > Magnoliopsida > Poales > Poaceae > Poa > Poa pratensis. Next base: position 18,563,680 of record CAMZMU010000064.1, read on the forward strand.
CATCTGGTTCAAGATCACATGGCGCTCCGCCATGAACCACGCCTTCACCTCGTCTTCCTTCTCCCAGTCAGTGTTGGTAATGCCCGACGGCCTCTTCATCAGCAGCCTCGGCTTCCTCTGCTTCCGGCGTCGGGACAGCGGCACTTCGAGGGCCTGTGAACTTCTTCGGCGGCATGGGCACCGGATCTGGGCGGCTGAGTGAAGAAAATGGCGGGAGCTGCGGGCGGGAGGGGGGAGTATGTGGGGAAAAGGAGGGAAAAGGAAAAAATGGAGGAAAACACGCCTTGTCTCCCCGACAGAGCTGTCCCACGTCGCCTTTTCGCTTCCACCGGCGCCCCCAAGCACGCCGTAGCGCGCTGGGTACGGCTTGGGTGCGCAGGATGAAGTCTTGGGGGCCGAGTGGGAGATTCTTAGCGCCAGCAGAAAAAAAGTTGTCCTGGGAGCCTCTGGGGACGCTCTCAAGTGGCGCTAGCCTTTTTTTTTTAGCAAAGTGAAGCATCTCACATTTGCGTGTAGCACGGCGTAAGAAAAGTTGGAGTGGGCCTAGCTAAGTGAGGCTACGTTATGAAGTATCCATGGTTCACAAAATTAGACTCTAGACCGGAACCGGAGGTCATCCTCCTTTTAAAAGAAAAAATACACTCTTTCAGTGGAATATACAAAGAAAAATAGAATAATAATGAGAAGAGTATATTTTTTTTGACCAAAAACAGTAGGGGAAAACCCCCTACTGCATTATTTTCATTTATAAAAACAAATAATTACACAGATACATCCGAGTTTGGCGTCAAAAAATTCACAAGGTGTCAACCCATTGTGACATCCCTTCCTTAAGACTAGGTTTGGCTTTGTGCCGGGCTAAAGTAAAGTTTTCTAAAAAGAATCTCTTACATTCTTGCTGTGAAATTGGCTCATTTTCAAAAATGGCCTTATTCCTATGGTTCCAGATTGGCCAACATCCAATAATGAGAATTTCCTTGAAGCAAGCAGTTCGGTATCTTGTTCTGCCATCAATAAGAAGATCAAAGAGAGCCAGATCATTGTTCCATATTATTTTCAATAGGACTACCGGAGGATATTGTTCAAATGGGGACGAGAAGGGTTCAAACACAATTGTACAATGCGAGAAGAATGGCTCGTGGTTGTCCACACCGCCGCGCAGCCCAAAAATACCGCTCGAACCGAACCATGCGGGGCTCCAAAACCAAGGATGGATGTTGTGACACGCGTATATGACTTATCTTTTCTGAAAAGGAATCCTCTCCATCGATTTACATGCACAACCGAAAACTATATCCGTTAGCAAAGGAGGCGTACAAATATTTTAAATTCTATTTTGACCAAGAATTATTTACATAACTTATACCTTTGGATCCATGTGAGTAAATCATGAAGGACTCATGGAGTTCATGAAGGTAAACGAAAATAATAGTAGAGTGGATTAGCATTCACCCCAAAGGGCTGGAATATCATGGCAGCTGAGAAAATAACGGAATAGACTACTTGAAGGGCAAGGCTGAAGCAACTGTTTTTCTTTCAAAATGATCTTAAACACCGTATCTATATGAGGCACATTGCAAAAACAAGCTCATTCGTAGCAATCGAAAGAAGATGATGACGCACATGGGCATGAAGATTGCTAGTTGTTCCGAGCATAATTAATATCACACCACCGAGTGAATGGAAGTCCAAACAGTCATTTTGGGATGATGATGAATCCACCTCTTCACGCGTTCCGGACGCCAAGTGGTTCTCGTGCCCTAAAACCCACTATTTCGTGTCCGGAGATGCTGAATTTGACCCTCATTAGATGTATGCTTCTCGAAGTCATCCTAAATTACACTGTAATCTTCATATCGACACAAAACATTGTGAAAAAAATAGAGCTAGTTCACTAAGCATATTTGAGTTATCACTGGTTGTGTTGTAGTAATCACCGGTCATAACACCGATCAGACACCATTTGAAGGGGAAAATCCAATCAAGGATTGAGCCTAAGATCAATAAGATAATATAGCAGAGAAGATACAAGCAGTTGACATGCTCTTTCATCACATTCACATCACATAATCGGAGCAGTGAAGCACTAAGTTAAGCCGTGTCGTCGTACAACGACGCAAGATCCAATGATCAACAGAACCTTTCAGGCATTTGCTTGTGGGCTGCATTGCATTAGTGGGACGCATTTGATGGGGGTTGACTTGGTGGTCTCGGATGTCATTGGCTCCATGCTGCTAGCTGCTGTTGTACTAGACGCTCTGATGTCAACTCTTGTTCATTGGCTCAACCAATTTCAGTAGAGGTACTGCAGAACGTCTTATTTTTTAACCGAGACTTCCACGGCAATTCGTTTGTCATAATGTTCTTTTAAATCGACTCTCCACACTTTTTTTTGCTTTCGTTGACTTTTTTAATAAGCCACTGATCGTTCTGTACACCTTTTATTAGTTTGTTTCCTTCACAGACCAGTACAAAATAAATAAAATTACTGGCTACTCGTCACAGCTTGTCACTTTTCTGCAACACCGAAAATCCCAGTGACCCTTTTAATTACGACGTACTACTACCAACCCGTACAGTACCCGCGTGACAGGCTTTGCACCGAGGAGATGAACATAAGATTGCCTGACGGAGGATGTATACACCAATGGTGTCTAGTTTTACTGACAAAACAAGATGGTCAAGCAGATCAGTACACTGACCAAGGTGCCCCCTCGACCCCTCCCTCGTCTCGCGACCTACGTGCAGCAACATGGCGGCGGGGACTTTACGAGCCCCCGGGCTCGGCCGAGCCTGCTTGGCCTGGTGTGTCCCTACTGCCGTGTCCGGTCGGCACCCGCCGATGGCGGTGGAGGACGTCCTCCAGGTGGTTGCGCTGATGCCGCCCTCTGGTTCCAATGGCTCGGTATGCTCTTGTCGTAGCGTCTGGTCGGCTACCGTCTTTGGCGGTGGAGGTTGTTCCCTCCCGCATGGTTGTGATTCTGTCGGATCTTGTCTACGGCTGTTTCGTTTCGGCCTGGCCGGCCCTGCTACGTTTGCCTTGGTGAGACGACGATGGTGACTTCAAAACCGTGGTGGCGTTTGTTGGTGGGTGGTAAGATTGGTGAAGCGCTACAGATTGTCCGAGACGTGGTTTTTTGGGGGTCGGGAGAAATCCCTGTCGTCTTGGCACCGACGCGGTGACGCTTGAGAGTGTCACCCTTCCTTCTTGAGGGGTGTCGGGTGTACCTCTTCCCCACTCCTTGGAGCGTACCGGGGAAAACCCTAGGTCTGTCCGGGCAGCAGCGTCGTCATCGTCGCTTTCCTTCTTGGAGGTGTTGTTTGGTACGCGGTGATTTAGAGTGCCAGGTTTGTGGTGGGAATTCGCCGGAGAGGACGCAGCGGTTGCGGGTCGCTTTCGTTTTCGTTGATCCGCCGGTGTCGGCTTTGTTTTCTTTTCTTTTTCTCTCCCTTTTCTTTTGGACATGCTTGTGCTGTTTGCCCCAGCAGTGGCCTCATTATTGTATCGGGTGATTGCTATATTAATATAGCGGGTCGTAAGCCTATTTCGTGAGTACACTGACTGCACAGTTGCCACTCTCTGCGACAAGCAGTACAGCTTACTAGTACTTGCGTTTTCCTTAGGAGTTGATTTAACCGTCAAGATACGTCCGGTATAATACGAGCTAGAATCTGATCCGTGGAGGCATAGTACTAGTATGGTACTTGGCCGTATAGTACGCTTATGGGATTGTTTCCATTTGTGGTTGATCTTCTTTCAAGTTGTGGCTTCAAGTCAGGATCTTGCTCTCATGATAACAATTGACAAGTTTGGGGCAGATCCTTGAGATTAAACAACAATAAGTGTTCTAATTTAGAGCGATAATGAGCATAAGTTTGGGGCAAATCCTTGTTCTCATGATACAAGTGGTCCTCGATCTCATGGTGACCACAAGACAATTTGTTATTACGCTCCTCTTGCAAAAACAGCCCGCACGTGACGACAAATACCAAGGCGCCCCTGGACTTACGTGATCATGGCCGCCAATATGTTTTGAGACACTGATTTTAGTTTGTGTGTTGTGTATTTTAACGGCTTGGCTACTTTTCAAAATTACCAGGGAATAATTTACACAACTTCACTCGCAGAAACACGGCAACCAGTGAATTGCACATCTGAAATACAAAAAAACCATCCAATCCATGTGGGACGAGTAATTAACGGCTGGGATTCGCCCTAGAAATAAGTATTTTGCGTTGAATTGTAAACAAAGACTCTTGTATTTTTTATTATGAAAGTCGCTACATGCAGCAAGGATGAGCCACCAATGCAAAATCAAAAGTTCCTCTCCTCTACTTTGACTTCGAATTTCAAACTTAGGACATCTACATGCAGTAATTGTTGAAGGAAGCCAAACCAAGGGCAGACACACACAGAAAATTTCGGTGGGGGTTTTAGATAACGGGGCACTTCTATTACGAATTTAAATTTTAAAACATTTTCCTTTGCGAACAAATTACACTGAGATTTAACAAATTGAGTGGGGTTCACCACCCCTACTCTGTTATGCCTATGTCCGCTCTTGAATCATCTGTACAAATTAACCGATAAAGAGGAATATATTAATATCGTGAAAATATCAAGTTCACTCGGACTCTCCAACAACTCAATATCGCGAGCAATTCGAAACATCGAGGATGCAAACAGTTAGAGACTCATGTAGGCCTTGCTTAATGTTTATCACTTTGTCACCCTCTCTCAAATACCCTCGGTTCTAGCTGGTTCACTCCCTTACCTCCTCCACCAGTCGATCCTAAAATGGTAGATTGCACCACTGGTAATGGACGGTGTCGTGTAAGTTAGAATCAACCTACTCGATCCATTTAAGTGAGCGAGCTTAGAGCTTCTTGAGATGGTGGCTAGAGAATCAACGATGTCGACTAGAGGCAGGGGCCGACCTATCGTACCTCTACCTGGGCGGCCACCTTCTCGACGGTGCAAAGTTTGCATTTTATGATTTTCCGTAGCAAGTTCGTCCAAAATTTTGGCATGTTTAGCTTGCTTGCCCGGGCTTCCGAAAGTAATATTTAGAGTGAATAGGCGACTGTAATATTTTACTTCTATTTGATTTTAGAGAAATGAGAAATTAAAATATCACTACAATGAAACTACATGTCACAATAGTATTTTTTTCAAAGAGTTACTATAGCAACAATAGACAGATAAGTTAATCAAGATAGTGATAAAACTAAGAAAGATAATAACAAGGAAAGAGTTAATAAAGTGGCATGGCCAAAATGATGCATCCCAAAATTTAAGTCCCTCCTGGTGGGGTGGGATATCCTCATCCTTTCCTCAGTTGACTGATTTCGACCACTTTGACCTTGGTTTTGTCCTAATCGGTGACACATCAACTATTTCGCTCTCCTCTGTGCGCGCCAACTATTTCGCCTCTTCATTTCCACAGCTCAACTAACTGGTTCCGCCCAACCATCGGCCAATTTGATCTCATATTTTAATAGATTGGAAAATGAATTATTTCTGGTCTAATGAAACCTTTACATTTTCTATCTATGGAGTTAAATTTTGAACCCAAAACTGTGAACTTCAAACTTAACTAGCAATTTTTATCTCAAAATGTATGCTAATTTCAATAAAAAATACACAATAATAACTGGACTTTTACTACATTTTAATTTTTTGTGTGTTTGAATTTTGAGCTAAGAATTTTAATTTAGCTAAAATTTGAACATATTTTAAAATAATTAGTAGATAAAAAGTAATAGAAAATTATCAAGAATTTATTTTAGTTTTTTGGGTTCAAAATACAAACATAAAAAATAGTAAGCCAAAAAAATCATTTTCCAATATGCTAAAATGAGAGCTCAGATTAACAGTTTGAGAACAACACACTGACTAAGTTTCAAAACTGAATATAGATAGGAGCTGACGTGGCTGGTAGGAGAGAAAAAATAGGATAGGTGAAATCCATTCACGAAGACAAAATCCAGGTCAGAGTGGCCTAACCGGTCATTTGAAGGAGGAAAGGGTGTTTCGAACCAGAGTTGCAATTTGAATCCTATGACAAGTTTGGGTTAGGGGTTAAAGTGGAATTGTCTCTCGAGGATTCGCAAGCAACCCTTCACGCTTTGCCTATTTTGTATCTTTGCTGAGAACCTCGGGATAGTTTTCAATTGGACTACACGGATTGTTTGTGTATCGCGTGCCCGTGCGTACTATATGTCCGCTACGGATTCACGGTAGAGTTGTGACAGATGATAAATAAGTTAATAATGTTGAGATCGGTAGCCCCACAATTAGTTTGTCATTCCATTTTTCTAAAATCGTTATTTTCGCGATTTATTATTTTTTGTGACTTCTATAATTTTCAGATGGTCATGAGCGCCCTCAGTGTTTGTGCACATATCAGAGTAATAGAGCTCTTATTTCAAATAAAAAACTACTGCTTACTCTTCACAACTTATCCGATTTGTGCAACACAAGAATAACCCCAACGTGTACGAAGTACCACCGTGTACACTGCAGTTAGGAGTTAGGACATGCTTTGCACCATGGAGAGGAAAGTGAGATTGTCGGACGGATGATACATCAATGGTTTCTAGGTTTACTGACAAAACATGGTCAAGCAGCTCAGTACACTGACAAACTCCACAACTGCCACTCGCTGTGACAAGCAGTACAACTGTAAATTGTACTTGCGTTCTTCAGGGACTGATTTAACCATGATGATATGTCGGGTTGAGTGCTACATAGTACTTAACCGTATATTACGCCGCCGAGATTGTTTCCATTTACATGTATGATCATTCTTTCAAGTTACGGGTTTAAGTCAAGATCTTGCTCTTATGGTAATTTTAAACAGCAATAAGTGTTTCAAATTTGGAGGAACTGAAATACAAGTGGCCCTCGTGTGGTTACCACAAGCAAATCTGCAATTACTGCAAGTATTTCCTTTTGAGGCAACGCAACTACCGCAAAAAAAAATTCTTCTTCTGATACCATGGACCTACGGCAGATTGTTATAACAAAAATTATGACGGATTTCACACTAAATACCAGCACTCTTTCTTTTCCGACAAAATGTGGATTTTATTAGATTAAAATGGAGCATCAAGGGGATACAAGAACAATGAGCACACACGCAACCTCTATATAGTTAAAATGCACACAACTAACACCAATGCAAACACACACAAAACACGCCGACAAGTAGCAAATTAAAGTCCTAAGACCAAAATGCCTAGGCGACGGGAAAAGAACTAAAAATCCAAACCGATCAATGACCTATCCACACCAACCATCTCATGACCATTAACAAAAAACATCCATGAAACAATAGGGACGACACGATTTTTCAACATTAACGCCTCCAGAAAGGAAGGGACACTCAAGCGCCACCGCCACCGGATCCTACCACACAAGGCCATATTCTATGTTTTCACCCCGAAGAATCAGTCAGAGCATATCAAAACAATGCCTTTACCAAAATGACGATGATAAAAAAAACATCATAATCACACAATGACCCTATCCACACCAAACATCCCATGTCACAATAGGGGACGACACGATTTTTCAACATTAACGCCTCCAGAAAGGAAGGGACGCTCAAGCGCCACCGCCACCGGATCCAACCACACAAGGCCATATTCTATGTTTTCACCCCAAAGAATCAGTCGGAGCATATCAAAACAATGCCTTTAACAAAGTGACGATGATAAAAACATCGTCATTTTCACGTATTATAACCAAGTCGGGTTAGATTACCCGGAAGCTCAAGACCAGGTGTCTGAGTAGCACCACCATTGAAATCACTTGGGTGTTGTCGCCACAACTTTTCCGCAATCCCGACAGCTACATGCGATGTGCGACCATTGGGATTTCGACTAGCCTCATTTATCGATTTAACTTTGAACCTGAATTTCAAACTTTGAACAAATTTTGCTTAAAATGTATAGTTGGTCCCTTGTCGTGTTCCTCGTCGATCCACCCTCCCTCTCTCGCCATCCATCCGTGGGAGTGGGAACACGTGCATCCATGCGCACGTACGTGCAATAGGACGAGGTCTTCCGGTCACACGAGCGCAACAATGGCGACCGTAGGTATATACCACCATCCACATACGGCAGAACGCACCCGGGAGCGTGCGCGCCATCTGGGCGAAAAGCGGAGCAGACCACTTGTCGTCGCCCGCTAGCGCTAAACCCTTTCCTCTCCACTGGCATGGCGCGAACACCAAGCGCGCGCACCCGTCCAAAGTCCAACCCACGCGGCCACGCCACCTCAACTTCCCATCCATCTCTCGCTCGTCTCCAACTGCAGATTTGCCTCCATTTTCGGGGGGGGGGGGGGGGGGGGGGGGGGGGAACTCAGGGAAGGAAGGAGGAATCCTTTTCTGTTCCGCCCCGCCGCCCGCCCGCAAGGAACGAGATCCTCTAATGTAGAGCAAACAACTGCAGAGGGACGTCCTTCGCCGTGGTCCGCTCGTTGCACATCGGACGACGTTCGATTAACTAACTACATGTTACCTATTTTGCTCGTGGAAAGAGACTGACCGGCCCGTGCGGCCAAGTCTGAACCCAGCCCTTGTAAAAAAAAATCTGAACCCGACCATCATTAGAAGATTAGGGGAAAAGGGTGCGAGGACACGGAAAATATTGAGACTAATATTATTGAAAGAAGATTTATAAAATAGAATAAGCAAAGAAGAAACGAACATCCGTATAATGTCCCACAAAAATCTGATTGTTCATAGTGTTCGAATAAATGTTCACGGATAAAAAATGGTACAGATAGAGCATCTCTATACCGAAAAAATTCAAGGATACCCCCGAAAAATGTTCACGCATAGAGCAGATACTTGGAGTTGCACCGGATTTCGCGCAGGAAAAGGCGTTGGCCGCGCCCCTACTTCTCCCATCGCCACACGAGTGGCGTGCTCGCCGTCCCGACGAGGGCCGCGCGCGATAGTGGATAAACACGGAAGTTGATTCCCGTGTGCAATTGAGGGGTCTTAATTACCCGATATGTACAACTGTCAGCTCGACATCGTCGGTGATGGCTGCGAGCTCCTCGACATCATCGACGCCGGTAGATTAATTGTCGAGGGAAGAATCGTCGTCAGAGGAGGAGTAGTCCTCGTTGGTGGAGGTGGACTACTCTGATTTTTTAATAATATTTTTTAAAAAGATTATTTCGAAAGTAGCATCCGTTTTGAGTCAATTTCAGAAGTAGCGCGGCAGCGGCACTGCCGAAAGGGTGTGTTTCGGTTGCGCCGTTGCCGAAAGCGTGGTCGAAAACGACACCACGCTTTCGGCAACGGAGCAGCCGAAACAAGTGCTTTCGGCAATAGTGCTATCGATGGAGCGCTACTTCTGAAATTAACTCAAAACGGATGCTACTTTTGAAATAATTTTTTTTAAATATTATACGGAAAGCACTTGTTTAATAGGAGATTATACGGAATTTTCTTTTCCTCTTTGCTTATTCTCCTTTATAAATCGTCTTTCAATAAATATGAGTCCCAATATTTTCCGTGTCCTAGCGCCCTTTTTCCCTAAATCATCCAACGATGCCAGGTTCAGTTTTTTTTTTACAAGGGCCGGTTTCAGACTTGCCGCACGGGCCGGTTAATCTGTTTTCATCGGCAAAATACTCCCTTCGTTCGGAAAAAGATGTCTCAAAAATGAACTAGAGCCTTTTCCGAACAGAGGGACTAAGTTCATTTTTGAGAGCCGAACGGAGGGAGTAGGTAACAGGCAGTTAGTTCATCCAACGTCCTCCGATGTGCAACGAGTGGACCACAGCGAAGGACGTCCCTCTGCAGTTGTTTGCTCTACGTTATAGAGGATCTCGTTCCCCTTTTCCTCCGCCCTGCTCCCAGTAGAATCTATCTTCCCTTTTTCTTTCATTTTTCCCCGCGCATGCACGACCACAGGGTCGCCTGATTCTGATCCACGGCCGCCGCCCCAATGGGGGACTTCGCTCCCGCCACGCCCACCTCCACCCTCATCTGCCTCGAGGACGGCCACGACCTCTTCCTCGACGCCGACGACGATAGCCCGTCCGGCGACGGCGGCGCGGGTTTGTTACACCTTGCCGCCGATGACCACCTCCTGCTCCTCGACCGGGACGACGACGAGTACGTCGCGCTCATGCTCTCCAAGGAGAGCTCCGGCGGCGGCGGCGCCCTGGTCGAGGAGATGGACGAGTGGACCAAGGCCGCGCGCGCCGTGTGCGTCGACTGGATCCTCAAGGTGCTTCGCGCGTTCGTCTTTTCCCCCAAACAGAATCTGCTGGATCTTTCCCTTTTTCTTAAATGTTTTCTTTGCAATGTTGGCAGACGAATGCGAGGTTCCGTTTCAGCGGGAAGACGGCGTACGTGGCGGTGACGTACCTCGATCGGTTCCTGGAGCAGCGGCGAGTCGAAGTACGCAATAATCACGTCCCTGCGCGCCGCCATTGCATTCCTCTGTTCTGCTCTGCTCTGTTCTGTTCCGTCGTCGAGTGTTCGATGTAATGCCTACTGACTTCCGCATTGCCGTTTTTGGGGGTTCAGAGGGGGCGGGAGTGGGCCCTGCAGCTCCTCGCGGTGGCGTGCCTCTCGCTGGCGGCCAAGCTGGAGGAGCACCGGGTGCCGCGGCTGCCGGAGTTCCGGCCGGACGACTACGACTTCGACTGCGCGTCCATCCAGCGCATGGAGCTCTACGTCCTCACCACGCTCAACTGGCAGATGATCGCCGGCACCCCGTTCCCGTACCTCGGCTGCTTCGCGGCCAGGTTCCGGCACGACGAGCGCAAGGCGATCGTCCTGCGCGCCGTCAAGTGCATCTTCGCCTCGATCAAAGGTCGGCCATTCATTCCCTCCCTGCTCCTGTTCCATCGAATCCGATTTTGTTTAGTAAAGCTCACATCTTTTCCTCGTGTCGATCTTTCTTATCTGCAGCGATGAGCTCAGTGGAGTACCAGCCGTCCACCATTGCTCTTGCATCGATCCTTGTCGCACGCGGCAACAAGGACGGGACACCAACATTTCCCAATCTAGACGAGGAGCTCAAGGCGATCTTGGGCTCATCATGGCAGCAATTACACACCGTAAGCCCGCTCTGCCGATGCTGCCGCCATAATAATGATAATCCCTTTTGGAAATCTGTTGGTGGAAAGGGCAATGATGAGTAAATGCTTGCGTTCTTGTGGCGCAGGGGCATGTGTATTCCTGCTACAGCGTGATGATTCAAGAGGAGGACGGCAGGTCCATGCGGCAGCAATCGAGCAGGGAGCTGGCTTCCTCCGGCGTCTCCGTTGCCCACATTGGGAGCTCGGACGCCTCCATGGGCGGCAGCGATAATAATGCCGCCACCACCTCGGCGGCGGCAGCAGCAGCAATCTCGGACGGCAAGAGGAGAAGGTTGCATTCACCACAGCGCCAGTAGGAGGAGCTGGGTGTAGTTGGTTGGAGTCCAGCTCGCACTCCTCTAGCTAGCTCTAGCTGATTTCTTTCACCCCCACCTGTTTTTTCTGTAGTTTTTGCAGTGTTTTTCTTTTGTCAATGGAGGGGCGCTAAATAGGGGTCAAGAATTTGATTCTTCTGATTGTGCAATTATTACAGCTGATTGGTAAGTTAGGATTGGAAAGATTTTGGTTTTCATGAGATCTTTCTTTCCCTGGCTTAAAAAGGCAGTGTTAAGAAGAGAGAGAGTGAGAGTGAGAAAGGCTCGGTTGTACTGCAAAGAGCTTCTCGCTCAAAGCGAGATGAAAAGAGAGCAAAGCCTAGGTATGAGTGGGGAGCCCATTTTTTCCTTGTTTGTGTGTGTGAATACTGTGACAGCTAGCTGGGCCTATCCTCTTTTGGCTGATGGCCTATCCTCTTTTGGCTGATGGCCTATCCTCTTTTGGCTAATGGCCTGTCACTCCACCAGTGACAAAATAATACTTAACCAAGTCTTCATATGATTATGGCCTGCTTCCTCACTGTTGAGTCATGCCATTTTGGCGCCCATTACCATGTTCTTCAGATGCTGAAACAAACTGTACTATCCTGTTTCAGTAAACACGCGAGCACGATTGGATTCCTCTTGGGTCCTGTCTGCGAGCCCCGTGTGCAATGGGTAGTTGGGAGTTTGTTTTACTGTTATATTTGTGGGTGAAAGAAACTGTGCTCGCCATTCTCAGGCTGCCTTCGTGCCCTGTCACCACATCACCACCCTGGCACTGCTATTTGCAACAATGGTTTGCTGTTCTTGGGGGGTGACTGCCACTGCTTTCCTTCTCTGAACCTACTGTGTTTGTGTATCATACAATGCAAGGTTAAATTCTCAAAAACAAAACAAAAGGACAGACCCTCTCTTCCAGCTGCTGAGGTAATTCGGATCTGTTGCAGCATGTGAAGAGTGCATCGTTTGTCTGTGCTCTGTTCCTCTTCTCTCTTTTCCACTGCCTTCAAGAAGGGGGACTGTGTAGCGTGTGTTCCTGTGAAAATTTTCAAGTACAGGAACCGTGTGTGTCAGTATCTTGACCAAAGAAACCACTCCCCTTGCATGATCAGATGGATCTCCATTTCTTTTAGAGCATCTCCGTGGGCACCCCTAAAAAATGTCCGATCCGGCACCCCTAAAAATGTCCGATTTGGGGGGTGCTGGATGTCCGGCACAATGGGGGTGCCGGCGGCACCCCTAGAACGGCCGCCCCGATCCATTTTTGACTATTTTCACATTTGCAACAAAATACGCTATGCCGATAACAAATCCGGCTACCAAATTGTAGATAATCATAGTCTGGCCATACCACAATAGGCAGCAAATAAAGTCTTGGCCATCAACAGGCCCGCCACAAAAATGACACCAACATCAGAACACCTCGGCGGAAATGCATAGAAATCATTCTTCGGCCGGCTTGGCCCTTACTTAACTCTTTATTCTAGTGCGCTCTCCTTTCTTGGTAAAGTAAAGCCTTTTGATTGGATCTCATGTTGCTACCGTTGATGGACATGATCTTGCACTACTCGTCCCTTTTATTGACCTCCATATCCTCTTGAATCTCCTAATTTTTTTGGTCTGTCATGCCAAAGTAGGTTTCCCACCTTCGTTGGTTCTCTTCATGCATCTTCACTTTGCGAGTCGAGCACGATGGGACATCCTTCATGTACTTGACAATCCAATCTTGGATGGAGAGGTGAGAATGACGCCTTTGCTTTCTTGTTCCCAATTGGTCGTTCCGGGTCGGCTCGAGGTTTCCTCTCTTCATCTAGACAACCACCCTCCTCCGTTCGGCCGTACAAAGTGAGTCGAAGTGCTTTCCACTTTTGAAATTCTAGAATCTTTGTCCAAAATGCATCAAATTGAAGGACTTTTTCTTGTATATTTTCATGTACATCGCCAGAGTATTTTTCAACTAGATAATAGGGCACATGTCAAATATATAGGAACTTGAGATCATGGAAAATTATAGCAATTTCATGAGCATGGCAAGTAAATAGGAGTTTGTAGCATCTTACTTTCTCGGCATTGGTCTTGCCACTCTCATTTCTCGTCATTATTTGATCATGGCACCCTTAAAACTTGGTGCAATGCCCTTGTATGACGGCCCATCGGTGTTCAATTGCACTCTCGTTGTGATCAATGTACAATTGGCCGTGTGACGAATATCCTTCATTTCTTTGAAATCCTTGTTGATCCTACTCCAATATGATCCACGAGTTTGTTGTGCGCCAGTAATGGGGTCTTAGCATATTGACATCCAAGCGTCACACAACAACTCATCCTCGGTGGCGATCCACGATTAGTTCCGAGCCACCCTTAGCTTTTTGGTTATCTTGTCGGTTTCAAGATTTTGAACCTCCACTTCCTCTTCGACAGTTTCATCGCCGTCCTGGTCATCCTGGCTGGCCTCCCCGATCCCGTGGATAAGGTAATTCATGGCGTCGGTGGCCTTTTCCTTGTAGTTCGGGGAAGACGGCGAAGAACTTCGAGAAGGGATGGTTGGCATGCTCCCTTTGCTTAAATCGACTAGGATGTCAGCGACAAAGTACGCATTGTCACCGGCTAGCTCGAGTGGCGGACGCTACCGTGTAAATCTGCTCCGGTGTGAACCCCTCTGGTTGCTTATCGGGCTCCTGCTTCATCGCATTCAGCTCCTCAATCGACGCCGACAACTTGCGAGGTTGCGAGAAGGGGGTCATTCAAGGATCAGGGAAGGAGAGGGTTGTGACAGCTATGTGAAAATGGAGGGAAGAATTTGGGATTTTGACGGCCGGGACAACAATGTAGAGAATTTGTTGCCCGACCTGTGCCCCTCTGCGCCTATGACAAACGGGCCATGTCTGCCGGAGGCGTTGTCTGGCGCCCCGAGCGGGTCTCCAAACTTGGAGGCGCCTCGGGAGTGCCGGACATATTTCGTTTGGCCTGGACAAATGGGTTGCCGCTGGGGTTGATCTTTCTTTCTGGACATCCACTGTGCCTTTGGGTCATCTAGGGGTGCCTGTAAAGATGCTCTTAGATCTCCACCGGCGCTAGCAATAGAGCTCCCAATAGCCCTGTTGGGCGTGCCGACACGAAATTGCTCCTACCGGGCCTCCCAATAGCGGTAAAGTTGCCAGACGGGCCCAATAGCTCGTCCGACAACTCCATTTCGCGCCCAGTATGTAGGGAGGCAGTGGCGGCAACCGTGACAACGCGCGCCACATCAGATTCTGACACGCGGGTCGGCCATTCAGCGACACAATGCCGATCTATTTTACTTTCCCCTTCCCCTTCCCATTTTCATTCTCCCGCCTGCTGCCTCTCCCGCCACCTCGTTCCCACACTTCCCACCTTTGGCGATGCACGTCCACCGCCAATGTCTCCCGCCAAGTGTAATCTTGGCGCTGCTCGGCGGCGGAGGTCTCGTTCCTCGCAAGTCCCGTGCGCGACCGGCGGACATGTCAGATGAAGTGTGGGAGCAGGAACTGCATCATCGATCACTGCTCACCAAGGACAGAAAAGGGCGGCGCACTAATGCAGTCGCCAGGCAGCAGAAAATCGATCTCGTGGCCACGCCGCTTGTGCTTAGTGGTGGCGGGCGCAAGTCAAGGGAGCACCAACGGGCCGGGGGGGGGGGTGCGTCGCCATTGAACCCAGCCTACTTCGATGGCAGCGGCGCAGCTTCGCGTTCAGGGACAAGGATCACGCCCAGGTTTGTTGAGAGCGACCTTGGCTTCGACTCGCCGAACGTCGACCTCGGCGTCGACCTTAACCAGACGTTCTCTGACTCGCCAGCTCTGCAGAGGGTGCGGCCACGATCAGGCATCGATGTGAGTGGCCGCCAAAGCCTCTTTGGTGTGGCCGGCGATGGTGCCCGACCCAATGCTGGAGCCAACAAACGAGCACGACTCCGCCAGATCCAACGCTGGGAACGACCGGGAGACGGCGGTGGAGATCGAGGCCAAGATGGAGACACAGGAGGACGCGTCGACCATTTGATTTCCATGCATATTTGATGTTTCTAATATGATGCCGGACGTGGTGATGCTTTTAGGTATGGATGTTTGAACTTGACCGTCGCTGTAGGAACTTACCGATGGGTAGCATTTTGAATCGGACGCTCTATTGGCGCCGGTGGAGATGCTCTTTAGCCTTGCCCCATGCAGTCAAAAGCAGAAAGGAGACATGACACGGTTGAAATTTTTGGTGTAGTACTGCCCTCTGTGTTGTCTTGTGCTGGCTGGCAGCACAGGTTAAAAATTGTTCACACGGCAGGGGCAGCTACTGACTGACGCCCTTGGAATTTTATCCCAAGTGGCTGCTTCTCTTCTTTGCCAGCCAGGACTGTAGGAGTTGTTGTGGTAGGAGTAACAAATGCTTACCTTGACTGGTCAAAAACATTTTGTACTGCCACTGGGTGCAGTAGTGATGGAAGCAAGCTGCTTGTGTGTCAATCGGCTGTGATGTTGAGATAAGCCTGGGGTGCCAGAAGAAGCTAACTGCCAAGGCACATACTGTTCGGTGGTGTATCTGCTGATGCTGGCATCCGGATTGCAACAGATCCCTGGTCAAAGTTAGAGGGTGGTTTTCTCTTGGCAACTTCCGAAGAATCACACTACTCTAGTGATAGTTAGACTTCACACCTCAGTCACACCGTATAAGACAAAACAAAATGAAATTTCATCACATTATTGGCTAGCACGATTGGCCATTAAAAAACACAAGGATGGAAAACCTTACACGAGTCAATCCAAACATTATGTCAAAGGTTGCAGTATCAAACAGATTCTCCAGTACTTCAGGTTGATGCAAACTTATCAAGGTGATCCATATACAATTCCAAGCTCCAACATTACAAGGAAAGATCGCGAGGAAAAAACATGAAAAAAAACTATAAGAGTCTATTAAACACTTCTAAAGAATCAAGCCCACAATCTTGGCTCGTCCTCTAGATCAAATGCAAAAGAAAAAGGTCCTACATCCACCTAGACAGATGAATTATGGCAGAAAGAACAGTTTCTTATGCTCATGACGGTGTCCAAACTGCATTGGCACAATCAGCCTGTAGTCCTACAACCTGACTTCAGTTTCTGCCTGAAATTAGTTATGATTTCCTACTGGGAGCCAACAGGGATCATCTTGACTATCGCAGCGATTGGCATGCCTATGAAGCCGATGACGATGCAGGAGAACCACTGCTTGAATGAGAGAGGGGTAGTGTTCGCGAAATCACCAAGGAACTGTACTATTATGATCTGGAATATGACTGTGCTGCCAAGCACGGCGACGAACACATTGTTGTCTAGAATGCCTTTGAATACATTTATCCTCTCCATCTCTCTAGAGCTCACCTCATTGAATACCTGCGAAAGAACGAAAATGTCAGTGGACTTTCGTGCACTACCACAGAAAGTTTACTTTCTCCTCTCATTCAGAATTATTTGGTGATGAAGTTCCCAAACTTGTTTGGCTTGTCACATGTTCATATGCTGCAAGGTTGTACTAGTGATAGTACTGCATTATAGTTCTGTTAGTAAGGATCCTACGGAACACTATCCATTACTTTACGAAAAATATGTCTGTATTTACATGGTAACGGCTATATTTTAGTATGTTTGCTGAAACCAGGGTCCAGTTGATACAAAAAATGACATTAGAGAAGCAAGAAACAGAGAACATATCCAAACGTATCCTAAATAATTTGTCAGATATCAAATGGATGCAATAGGAACTTCGAAATTACCTGGCAGAACACAAAGCAATTGAAGATGAGTGTGTTCAAGATAAGATCGGAGTTGTCACCCTTGAGTCCAAACATCGACTTCCCTTCGGTCTGCAGATACCAAATCACAAGGAACTGGTAGAATGCCTGTCCCATGATGTTCCTCCACATGACGTTGCTGATGAAGTTTCCTTTCCTTCCAACAGGAGTCCTCTTCATCAGTTCATCGTTTGGAGGTTCTGTGGCCAATGCCAATGCTCCTAGTGTGTCCATGATCATGTTGACCCAGAGCAACTGGACAGCAGTAAGGGGAGCACTCCCTGAATGTTCATAAACAGTGAAATACATGTCATAAATAAACCAGGAAGAGATAGAATTTCTAAATTAATATACCATGTGTAGTTTATTATTAAATACTATTATATTTCGTGAAAGAACATTTGGATCACAAGTGACAGTAATAGACTTGAAATACTATGTATCAGTAGTTCGAACCGGGAGTTGATTTATGATAATAAGTACGACATATGAGCTTAAGCAGAGAAACACCACTACAGGTAACATCCGAAATGAAATGATTTAGAGGGTAAGGTAGAGTTCAATAGCTGAAGGTTTACTTTTAATTTTAACTTAATCAGTAGAGCTGGGATAAATGCCTCCTTCTGTAAAATGAACCAATTTAGAGTTTAAACCGTTGAAGGTTCTCTTTATTTTCACAGATTCAGCCTATCTTTTTTCTTGAAGATTAAAGCCAACTTCAATGAAAGCATCAAAGTTTCAGGTATACCTGTCAAGCAAGCTGACGAGAAGTTCACAACGAGAGCAACCACATTGACTGTCAGTTGAAACTGCACGAACTTCTGAATATTGATGTACACTGACCGACCCCATTTGGCAACGGTGACTATAGTGGAGAAGTTATCATCAAGAATAATGACATCGGCACTCTCTTTCGCAACCTGCAAACAGATAATAAACTGAGTCTTGCTGGAACTAAGTAACAAATGGAATTGCTAGTACATGTAATTGACTGCATATCGTAGAGTGAAAGACCTTATAGATGCTGCAGTGACGTTTAACAATGATAGAGAAAAAACTACGCTGCAATGACGTTTAAAAATTTGCTAGGACATCTAATTGACTGCAAATCATGGGGTAATTATAATGTGAGACCCTTAATATGAGTTGTAGCTAGTTATGTCAAGAAAAATCTAGTATCATATATGTTAGATTGACATGACTATTTCCCATGAAAGAGAAATATTAATAATTATTGGTGTTCTAAATTACCTCAGTTCCAGCAATGCCCATTGCAAGTCCAATATCAGCCTCATGAAGTGCAGGGGCATCGTTTGTCCCATCACCCGTCACCGCAACAACTTCACCAAATGTAGTCCGAAGATTCCTCACCAAGGTGTGCTTGTCAAGTGGTGAAGATCTAGCCATTACCTGATACATGCAATCACATTATATTGACAAATGAAATCCAGAAACGATAGGGAAGTTAAGTGGTAAAAGCAATAAGCATACCTGAATCTTTGGTATCAATTCATTCAGTTCTTCTGCGCTCCTAGTTCTAAAATCCGGGCCTTCAATGGCAAGACCACCTTCAGTCAAAATGCCGCATTCCCGGGCAATTGCCTTTGCTGTGTTGATGTTGTCACCTGTGACCATCCTGACAGTAATACCAGCTGACCTGCAGATTGCGACAGATTCCTTCACACCCGGACGCACTGGGTCTTTAATCCCCACAATGCCAATGCAGGTGTACCCATCTTCAGGAATCTGATCATTAGCCGAGAACCCATCCTCGACTTCTATGTAGGCAAGGCACAGAGTACGAAGTGCCTCATTTGCAAAGCTATCAATCGTAGCATTCAAGTGAGCAACGGTTGCACTATCAAGGGGGACAACAAGTCCTTGGTCATTCAGGTATTTGCTGCAAGATGCCAATATGATCTCTGATGCGCCTTTGCAGTGAGCACGGAATGCACCCCCGGGAAGCTGGATAACCACTCCCATTCTCTTCTTCGCCGAGTTGAATGGCTCGACTTTAATGAGGGTGCTTGCTTTTCGCACCGCCTGGAAATCTCCATCGAGTGACAGGCCAAGCTCTAGAATTGCTGTCTCAGTTGGTGTGCCCAGTATTTCACGTTTGCCATCCTTGTTGATGACAACGTCACCACCGGTGTTGTTAAATATGGACTGCAAGAGCATTGTTATGGCAGAATCTGGTAACTCAGAGAATAGGCTCTTGGTATCTGAAGAATTATCCACTTCTTTAATCTTGCCACAGATGCAAGCCTTGACAACAGTCATGTGGTTCGTCGTGAGTGTGCCAGTCTTGTCACTGCAAATGGAGGTTGCTGATCCCATGGTCTCACAAGCTGCAAGGTGCCTGACAAGTGCCTTGTCATTCATCATCTTCTTCATGGCAAATGCAAGGCTCAAGGTCACAGCAAGTGGTAAGCCTTCAGGAACTGCAACGACGACAATAGTAACAGCAATAGCAAAGAACTCAAGCAGCTCCAGTGCATCATCACCAGTCCAACTCAAGTACGAGCCATCCATGATCTTGCGCCGGAACAGGCTTTCAGTAGCACTGCAAATGTGACGACTGCAAAGACAAGGCCTATTTTGCCAATGATGGTGGCAACACCGTTCAGCTTGACCTGCAATGGCGTCTCATCATCGCCACCTTCAGTTAGGGTGGCCATGAGTTTACCCCATTGGGTCCTCATGCCGACTGTCGTGACGAGCATCTTGCAAGAACCGTCTTGCACTTTAGTACCTGACAGAAGAATGGATTCTCGGCATTGACAGCACTGGCTCACTCTCCCCAGTCAGGCTTGATTCATTAATCAGCAACGAGAACCCAGATACAAACAAACCGTCAGCTGGTACTTGATCACCAATGGAAAGGTGCACAATGTCACCAACGAGAAGATCATATATTGAGAGCTTCTGTCGGTATCCACTCCGGGTGACCTGTACCGTGATCTTCTTCTTCTCCTTGTCAAGGTCCTTGAACTGCAGGGATTGCCGGTAGTCGCTTGTCGCAGTGACAAACACAACCAGAAGAATACTGGCCACAATGCCAAGGCCGTCATGTGCGCCCTTGGGCCATCCCTCTGTGGCAATGCCAACAACGAGCGAGAAGAACGCGCATGCAGCAAGGATCATAAGCGTCATGTCCTGGAGTGCCTCCCAGACGAAGACGAAGAAGCTGCGGGACTCCGTCTCGGCGAACTTGTTGATGCCGAAGATCTCTTGCCGGGATGCAAGCTTGCGCTTGGACGTGCTGACGCCATCAGACTCTGAGGTAGACACCTTCGATAAGAGGCCTTCGGTGCCACCATGTAATTTCAGCTTCTTGATATCGTGGCTCTCGACAACAGAGCTCAGTTCCTCAGCGCAGATGCCGTAGCCTGCTGCCTTGACGTCAGCAGGGACTGTGTACTCACTCTGGGGAGCAAGACCTGTGGAATCGTGTTCGTGGTAAAGTTGACATCAATAAGAAAGAGATATAATTGATGTAGATTAATTCTTGTATGCTCTGGTATCATACCATGGATGAACTGAAGTGCAGCCTTTGAAACAAGCACAGCAACACGCAGCTTCTCCTGAAATAGTTAGTGTTTTGTGACGTCAGTCTCAACAATACCCAACTGTCCTCAGATTGTTTAGAGCTGAGAACCGCATAAAGATGTAGTAGAAAGCTCCAGAGAGAAATCATAGTTGACAGGTACTACCCAATGTGTTCTAAAAACTTAAATTCGCAGTTGCCAGACCATCAGAGAAGGTCAAAAAATAGAAAGGCAGTGGGTTCTTCTTGAATGAAGTACTAGTCCATAATGCAGTTATTTTCTTAAAAATGGTGTAGGAGCCTCCACACGACATAATACTGCGTTTTCCACAAGTGTCAGAAATTGATGTAGACTCTCGCCTCTTGTGCGATCATTTGGATAGAAAGTATACTAGGAAAGTTAGTTAATAGTAATATAAACACAACAGTTCCAATGAAAACAATGCGACTATTGGTGCAAATCACTATTACTGTATGAATTTAATGTGCGTGAATTACACGACACTGACATAATGTCACTGCAGTACTCTAAAGAAACTGGTTAGCAGTCAGTATTGAAGACATGAAGACTCGGTCACACTAGTACATTACAGATCAACACCACTGTTATTCTTTTGTTTGTTTGTTTGTTTGTTTTTTTTTTGACAGGAGCTCGTGTACAAGATCAACAAGGGAAAGCACAAACACACACGAACACAGGCGAGACGCACACGACGCACGCCGAACTCGGAACCACCGCGAAGAACACCAGCTTCCAGCACCGCCGGCACGCCGTCGGGACAGAAGAAGGCGCACTCACCTCGCACCAAAGCCACCAGCTCGAACAACCTTGTTGAGTCGCTGCATAATCCAGCTGACGC
Organism: Poa pratensis; assembly: GCA_947311845.1. Lineage (NCBI taxonomy): Eukaryota > Viridiplantae > Streptophyta > Magnoliopsida > Poales > Poaceae > Poa > Poa pratensis. The sequence goes on from CAMZMU010000064.1 coordinate 18,585,305, forward strand.
AGGCGCCAGCATCTTGCCGAAGAACGAGAATCAGCTTCGAGCCGCCAGCAAGCCCTCGCCGTCTCACGCCGGAGACAAGCACGAGGACTCCACCCATCTTCCAGCAAACCCACCGAGGCCGCCGACGCAGACGAACACCGCACCTGCAAGCTCCAGAAGATTTTGACCAAAAGCACGTCCACCCGCCGCTGCGGAGGACAACGAACCCCCCAAACGCGAGCCACCACCGCCATCACGGACGGCGGCTCGGGGAGACGCGCGCTGCGACTCCGGAGAGCAGCAGACACGCAGAGGACGACGGATCCGCCAAGGGCCTCCACCGGAGCACCCGTAGCAGAGGAGGGGACCGCCGCCGACAAAAGCCACTCCGGCCACGCCGCCACCACCTCAGCGCCGCCGGCTAGCACCCCACACACACCTAGGCTATATACACACCGGGATCCGTCGATTCCCCGACCTCCCGCCGCCGGAGCGGCCGCGGAGGCGAGGAATCGAGCGGATCCGCCGGCGGCGAGCTGGATGCACGGGAAGAGCCCAAAAATCGCCTCTAACACTGTAGATGGGGGAAAGAGGAGTAGGGGCGGTGCGAATGGTCAATTACATTGTTTGTTACGACATCTCAGAAATTTGCTTCCATGGCCCAACAGACAGAGCGATAAGAGTTTATACAACACCCACAATTTGATATGGTATGATCTACTCGCTGTGCCAAATATGGCATGTGCAAGCTGCGCTTTTTCCATGTGCACACAAAAGCGACGGGAAACAGTGACATTGGCAAGCACGACGACGATACTAGATGTCATAGATGCAGAGGGCAAAAAAAAATCGCGCCTTTGTGCCTTTAATTCTCCGTTCCAGTTCTGCTTTCCGGCGAAATAAAGAACCGAGGAACGCTGCAAATAAGAGAAGAAGATCGGGGGCAATTTGTACCTGGTTGGTCCGCTTCATGGCGGCGGCCTCGGATCGCTTGCCGAGGTTGGCGGTGAAGCGGAACCGCCTTTTGGGATTCTTGACGACGCCGACGACCTTGCGCCATCGGCCGAGCGCCTCGTCGGAGGAGTGCTTGGGCTTGACGCCCCCGAAGTTCTCGTTGAGGTAGCTCTCCATCGCGCCCTCCTTTCTCTCTCTCCCGTCAATCAAACCCTGACCTCGCTTTCCCCCACCAGCTCCGGTCTATATAGCACGCGGACCCGGACGCGGCTCCTCACGCCGGCATTTTCCAAGAAGAAGCGCGTGGGGGAGAGGTAAGAGGACCGGCGTTGACGCGTCGTGGGTACGTACGTGGGGCCGACTCCGGTGCTACCTCGATCGGCAATATGCTTTCATGGAAGGGGTAGTATTCTGTGGGGAGGGGTGGGTGCCGGATTTCATGGAAGGTGGCGAGTTTTTTAGGAAGGAGGGATCCGAGCGGGGAGGAGAGGGGCAACGGCAGGGAAGGAAATTCCTCTGTTTGCTCTGCTCTGGGGAAGGAGCGGAGGTTCAGGGGTCAAACGGACCGGGTCTCTTGGGTTAGGCCGATCATCGCGGCATGTCTGCGTCTCAGCCAAAAAGTGGATCGTGTGTTGTATGATTGTTGCGGGAAATTCACGGTGTGTTGGACGAGTGCGATGGAAAGTTTGCAGTGCTTTCCATGGGAAGGGGAGTTTGTGCAGTCCATGGATCCAAGACCATGGAGTAATTCCTTGTTTGTTTCAGGGTGCAAATTCCCACGCGTCCAAAGGGGTCTAAAATAGCAACGCGGTTTTTCCATATCTTATTTTTTGAAACTAAAACTTGCATTAAATCAAATCACCAAATTCAGATTACATTCACGTTCAATCAGACCAACCACACAGGGAGGAACTGACTGGACTAACACACTCTCATCCTTGGATAAACCAAGTTTAGCTAAAACATGCGCTACAGAATTGTTTGCTCGACCAATTTTACTGAACTTAAAACCAGGAAAAAGCTTGAGCAAATCATGCATCTCACTCACCACCGATGAAATGATGGACTTGTCCAGTACATTATTTTGCAGAGCTTTAATCACCTCTGCACAATCATTCTCAATAATGACCGGTTTAACACAAAATGGGATAATAGATTTGATACTCATGTGTCCAGCAATAGTTTGTAGTATCTAGTTGGACCCTCACGGCTTATTTAGACCATTCAATTCAAATAACTGTAGTTTGTAGTATTTTTTATATTTACAATCTTCACTTTTAATGGTTAATCCTATCCTGCAAAAGGATGTGTTTGGGCTCTCGCGACGCGCAGGGCGACTGGCCCGGGCGCCTCGCCCCGCGCCGCTTCCGCCCCGCCGGCACCATGGGGGCGCCGCCGCGCGAGCTAGCTAGCGGAGTGGCCGCTTTGACGCGCTTGCCGACCTCGACGACTGCTTCAGTGATGGTTCAGGGGCTGCCTCGGCGGAGAGCGAAGGGTCGCTCTCACCCTGTCATCGGGTGGCCGCCTGGTTTTGTCAAATTCTTGTCTGGCCAGCCTCCCCACCTTTGCGATGGGTTTGTTCCTCCTTCAGGAAGGAGTGCACGTGCAGCTGGATTCTCACCGAGGCAAGTTCTTTTGGGAAGGGCCTGGGCCGAACAGAAAGTACCATATGCTGAATTGGCCGTCGGTTTGTAGACCTAAGGAGTGTGGGGGTCTTGATATTACTAACACCAAGCACATGAACAAGGCCCTTCTTCTTAAGTGGATCTGGAAGCTATACCAGATGGATGGGTCCATTTGGGCAGGGATTATCAGAGCGAAATATTCGGCTAATGGAGATATTTTCTCTAGTTCTAGCCGTGGGGGCTCGCAGTTCTGGACCAGCTTGCACAAGATCAAGCACCTTTTTAAACTAGGAGCTAAGTTCTTAGTGGGTAACGGGCAGAGAGTCCGTTTTTGGACGGATCGGTGGTGGGGAGCGGGACCTCTTTGTTCCCAATTCCCCACTCTCTTTAGTATTTGCGAGGATCCGACGATCTCAGTAGCCGTGGCTGCTGAAGGAGGATGTACGTTCCGTCGTACATTGGACTTGGCAGGGGCCAACCAATGGGCTAGCTTGTCAACCATTATCGAGGCGATCCCCCACTCTACCGCTCAAGACTCGGTGTCCTGGACACTGGATCCCTCCGGGAGCTACTCGGTGAGCTCCATGTACAAGAAACTGGCGCTTGGGGCGACGGTAGCTCATTTCAAAGACGTTTGGAAAGCCAAACTGCCGCTGAAAATTAAGATTTTTTCTTGGCAAATGATTCTGGACCGACTCCCCTCCGGCTTACAGCTTGCTAACCGGCGGGGTCCTTCGGATGGCAAATGTGCCTTATGTGGAACTGACGAGGATGCGAGCCACATTTTCTTTCGCTGCTCTCTAGCCAAGTTTGCTTGGAGTGTGTTGCGCCGGGCTCTAGGGAGAGCTTGGGCACCCTCAAATTTCGCTCAGTTCTATTCTATTCTGTCTAATCTGCCCAAACCTGAGAAGCGCTTGACATGGGTGTTATTCGCTGCTCAGTCCTGGGCACTGTGGAATGTGAGAAATAAATGTGCCATTGAAGCAAAATTCATCAAACAGCCGGCTGATATTATCTACAAAACCACCATTCTTTTGCAGGGGTGGAGCGTCGCCCTAAAAGCGCATGACGTGGAGGGCGCAAGGCGGCTGATTAGCGAGTTGCGGCTGATCTATGGGGAGTTTCTACCCAGCACTTCCTAGCTGTGGAGGTGGTTCCATCTTGTTGGTTGTCGCTCTTTCTAGCTTTCTTTCCGTACTTGGCTAAGTTGTATGCCGCAGCATGTTGTCTTTATTTGGCTAAGCTGTATGCCGCAGCAGTAGGAAGTCCTTTGGCGAAGCTGTAGGCCGCAGCATTGTATTAACTTTCGTGGTGAACCTTTAGCTTTGTTAACTCAAAGCTGGGCTTTAAAGTCTTTTATCTAAAAACTTTTAATGGTTAATTCACAATCCAAACTTTTTGTCAAACGTGTGATCAAATAGTTTGTTAATGCATCATTCAATTATTTTGTGAATGTGTGATACCAGTTTTTTTTATTAATGTGTGATCAAAGTTTTTGTTGATGCATAATCCGCATTTTTCATTCATGTATAATCCGTTTTTTTGTTAATACAAAATTCCCTTTTTTTGGTTAATACATAATCCCACTTTGGGATTTATTTTGCAGGGGGTCTAAAGCAATGTATGTAGAGAGTTGAGAGGTTTGACTATAAAATGATTGCACAAATCTCAATGACATGGACGCATGACACTTAGGACTAGTTGAGGTTTTGCATTTTTGCTAAATAGCAACAGTCAACTTTCGTATCCATGTCCGCGGTTTTGTATTCGTTTCTCGTATGGTACATTCCCGTGTTCGTTTTTCAGGGTCATGTATTCGTTTCTCTTCCGCAAAAAAATCTGGCATTACCCAAACATGTTTGTTTTATCCCAAATTTGTGGGACTCATTTGAAAAATAAGTAAATCATAGACGTTGTGAATTAACTAAGTAATTGGTTGGTCGTGCATGTGTATTTTGTCGAAAAGGTATGTACTACACATCAAAAGAGAGACACAAACATGATATTTGCACTGAATTTCTCAGGAAATAAAAATGTAAGGTTTGAACGGATGTTTGGAAACAAGACATCACACTCTTTCACGGACCAAGTCTTCTGAGGAGTGTTGCTCGAAAGTGGGCCATATATATGAGGTATGTGTCACTAAAAGAGACCAAAGAGCAAGATGACGTGCATTTCAATCCTTGCATGGTGAATGTTGCCATGTAGATCCTTCTCCTAGCCCATCATGCTTGTTGTTATTGTTCTGATCCTCATACTATTGTCTTTTCGTGTAAATCCACTGTCAGCAATGTTCGAAACATAGGGGGTGGGTATTACCCGCCCATCTAATGGATTCCACTCCTTCTAACCGCTTCTTGTTATGTCCTCCTCATATGTCTTTTTGTACCTCTTGTGCTATAGTTTGCCGGCTAAATATAACCCCCGACCAGTGAATATATTTTCCTCCTCACACAGGTTTAAGTGAATACATTGTGAAACATTTGTGAATATATGATGAATCTTTAATTGAAAGGACCATATATGTAAGCAAAGACATGTGCATACTTCTATATATGTCTCACTTTCGGTGAAACCATTGTGCATTTTTTATCAGACTTTAATTTGTTGTATGTGTGACTCGAGCAAAGAATAGCCATAATGGCCACTTACATGGTTGTTGTAGATTTACAACCATACAATTGCATAATAATGCATGGTTTCCAGTAGGCGATTATATATATACACGGGAGATGGACTCTTGTATACGAGAAGAAGCAGAAACGGAACACTTGGAGGTTTGTGTTGAGAGTGAGGCCATTTTGACACCATTTAATTGATTTTCATGATTTGCAAGTATGGGCTTGAGATGCTTCAGGAACTCGTCCAATCCACTCGACTCAAGTCGTTCTTGACGTTAGTTATGTTATCCTCCTAGTCTACATGTCTTAACCACGAGGATTAGCATTGCGCCCTCCGCTGCTAGCTCCTTCACAGATTCATTTGAAGTTGTAGCTACTGCACGCATCAAGTGGTGAATCATATGGGTAGAGGATCATACGGACAGGCTCAGGCCCCTTACTACCTAACATCCGTCAAGAACACGTACTACCCTGTCATCCCCAATGTCTATTATGTCGCCATGCCGCCATGGATGAGAGCTTCGAGCTTCTTGTCTCATGTGAATCGCTGAACAAGGCCTTGTTAGCGATTAGGCCTTAGCTTCCTAAGCCGGGGGTTGCCAAAAAAGTGGATAGGCTGTACCAGTACTAGACATAACTAGGAAACGTGCCCGTGCGTTGCAACGGGCCTATGCAAAAAATATTGGAGATATTAACTAAATAATGTTAAAATATATCCATTGCAATTTTTGAGTGCACTGCAACGAGAGATGTCCAACAAAAATGAAACTCTATATACTTCAGAAAAGCAACGGCTGCATTATTTACGGAGTTTCTTTGTTACAGTGCTCAAAGATTGAACATTACAGCTAATTAAACTATTCGCGTAACAACAGAGATGTTGGTGTATAGATGATAAGACAACACATGTGACTTGATTAACCAACGTTTCCCTCCATCCAAAATTTCATGGGAATCTCACCTAGAGACCATGGGGACTTCATCCAAAAAAGCTTACGAAATCTGTGCATATTTGTTGTGTTTATTGTGGACACTTTACACTGCCCCTAAATTTCAAATATACCCTGGTTAATTCATAATATGATTATATATTACTGCAATTTAACTAACAAATGAGCTGTAAATAGTCTATACACACTATAAAGAGCAAAAATACAGTGATCTGAAAAACACGAAATAATCTCCCAGAAATCTGAAGCATACACAGATACAATACATGCACATATGAGATACTAACAGATAATATGTTCCCAACAATCTGAAGTACAGATGAAATCATGAAATACAATAAAGATATCACAACGTCATATATGTTGTGTGTCACTCCTTCTGTGCATGAGTGAGGAGTGGAAAATATTCATTATAATAAAGTATGAGTAAACAATTGACAGCTCGCAAAATACAGAGAAGATCAGAATGGCAAGATATATTAGATCAGTATGATGAAATGTCATTAAAGATGTGCAACGTTGCCAGTTTTCAGAAGGGGGGAGCAAATTGGGTGTGACTTGGACCCAAAAAACTAAAAGATACAAAGAACAAGCTAAGCTCTCTCGCCTACTGAAATCATAAATTACAATGCCAACACACCTGTTTATAGAGAAATCAAGCAATAAGAGGTTCTAAAGATAATCCATATGAGCATTCAGTACAAGCATTCAATCTGAAAGTTAAATAGATGAAAAAATAGAACTGCCAATACCTTATTGTCTCCGATTTGGACACAGGGGACACAGGGGATTTGGACACAGGGGATTTGGACACAGGAGAGCATGGACTCGGCGACAACACCATTGCAGCGATGGCCCCTGCTCCAGAATTCCAGAACGAGTCTCCTCCTCTGCGCCTCTCCTCCTCCATCCATCCCCTCTTCTCATTCCCGGCTGCGAGAAGTCTCGTGAGTTTCCTGCAGGCCGGAACGCGGCGGCAGGGCGCCTGAAAGCTCAATGGCTGCTTGAACGCGGCGGCAGGGCTTCTGAAAGCCGGCGGCGGATCCTAGATTGGGGAGCCGACACGGGGTCGGAACGCCCCTAGAGTTCCTTGGAGGGGTAGAGAAATCAAGCAATAAGAGGTTCTAAAGATAATCCATATGAGCATTCAGTACAAGCATTCAATCTGAAAGTTAAATAGATGAAAAAATAGAACTGCCAATACCTTATTGTCTCCGATTTGGACACAGGGGACATAGGGGATTTGGACACAGGGGATTTGGACACAGGAGAGCATGGACTCGGCGACAACACCATTGCAGCGATGGCCCCTGCTCCAGAATTCCAGAACGAGTCTCCTCCTCCGCGCCTCTCCTCCTCCATCCATCCCCTCTTCTCATTCCCGGCTGCGAGAAGTCTCGTGAGTTTCCTGCAGGCCGGAACGCGGCGGCAGGGCGCCTGAAAGCTCAATGGCTGCTTGAACGCGGCGGCAGGGCTTCTGAAAGCCGGCGACGGATCCTAGATTGGGGAGCCGACACGGGGTCAGAACGCCCCTAGAGTTCCCTTGGAGGGGCTGCGCATGTAGGACCTGGCGGCGGCGTGGAGCTCTCAGCCGGTGACGGCCGCGGCTCTGCGCCACCAGCGCGCCAAACCGGGACAGCGGGCTCGGCTCGCCGCCGGCGACGCCGCGCTTTGCCATGGGAAGTGTGAGGGGTGGGCGAGAGAGGAGGGAGCGGGAGGGTGCTTGGGCCGGTGGCCTATGCTGGGCGTCGGCGAGGCAGCGGTCGCGCGCGGCGGCGAAGCGACAGGCGTATTGCGTCCGGCACCGTCGATCGACGAGGTTTCTTGCTTGAATTAGACGCGGAGTCCAGTTCCGGCCGTAACTCTTTTCCCGACTGGCCGTGCGTGACGACGTACCTACGAGGACGTACCACCGGACGTACCATCACGGCAAGTAAGAATATTATAGTATAATAATATAGATAGATAGATAGATAGATTGTTGCGGAAAATTTACGGTGCGTTGGACGTGTATGATGGGAAAGTGGAGCAGTGCTTTCAATGGGAAGGGGAGTTTGTGCTGGCTCGACACAATAAACACACGCTGCTCAGTCCATGGAAGACCATGGTGTAAATCCTTGTTTGTTTGAGCACACAAATTTCCACGCGTCCAAAGGGTTTAAAATTGCAACAGTCTCCTTTCGTATACATGTCCGCAGGTCGGTGTTTGTTTCTCGTAATATTGTTTCCAATTTTGGGGTTCTGTATTTTTTTCCGTTTCCGCAAAAAATATGAAAACAAATGTGGCATTACCAAACCTATTTGTTTTCACTATGTTCTTATTCGTAGTTTTATTTTGGGGCCTCATTAAAAAATAAGTTAGAAAATCATATACGTTGTGAATTAACGAATTATTGGTTGATCGTGCATATGCATTTTGTAGACAAGATGTGTACTAAATACAGATCGAAAGACCGACAAAACATGATACTGCATTTAATTTCTTAAGAAATAAAAAGCAAGGTCTGACCAAATATTTCGAAGCATGACCACACACTTTCATGGACCAAATTTTGCGAGGAGTGTCGCCAGAAAGTGGGTCATACATATGAGGTTGTAAACGGATCGGCAGGGACGAAGCCAGCCACAATGCTTGGAGGGCGCAAAATGGCTTAGAATTGCTAAGCAAAAGTGTGAGTACTAACATGTTTATGAAGAAATTCAGATTGATGGGGGCGGCTTAGCCCCCGCTTGTCCCCCTCCTTCCTCCGTCCCTACGGATCAGATCGGATTTTGTCTATAACATCCTCCATCATATTTTTTCATCAGTTTCGGATCGAAGCGGATAAGGATCGGTTGTGGATTCGAAGGCGGATATTTGTGGTCATGAATTTGAAACGAAAACGGAGCGGCACAAGTACATAGTCAATCCATACAACAAAACTAATTGATTAAACCTAACAAATTGTACAATAACCATGTAAGTGAGTTGTTGTTCATCGATGAACTCGGCAACTCACTAATGACAAATTTTGCTCTATTAGGTTAGACACTTCGGTACAAAATCAGATTATTAGGACTAAAACCATCAGATTATCCTATTAATTTTGGGATAATCCGTATTCAGAGTTATTTGATATACCATATCCTATACCGTATCCGGGTGTCAAGTTCGGAATCGGACATTATTATCCACCGGATTGCTTAAAAACCGGATATGAATTCTTGAAAACAGTTTCAGAATCGAATACGGTACGGAAATTATCTTATCAGTTTACACCCCTACATACATATGAGTTAGGCGTCATTAAAAGAGACCAAAGAGCAACAAGATATGCATTTCAATCCTTGCATGGTGAACACGCCGCCATGTAGATTGTTCTCTTACCCCATCATAGTTGTTGTTACTGTTCTCCTCCTCATACGATCATCTTTTTTGTATGTACATCCATTGTGAGCAATGTTCGACATATATGGGGTGGGTATTACCTGCCCACCGATGGATTTCGCTCCTTCTAACCGCTTCTTACCATGTCCTCCTCATGTGTATTGTGACCTCTTGTGCTATAGTTTGTTAGCTAAACATGCTAAATATGACGCTCGAATAGTTTGAATCATTGTTTCAAGATTTGAGCTAGTTTTGTTTCCTTACATTTATGCATATGGACCCTCTGTTTTACAGAAATCAACCTGCACTCCACCTCATATTTTCGCACACATGCCCTCCTCTTCCCGAAATCAACCTGCACCATGTCAAAGATGTTTCATAAATGACACTGAGGTTTCACACAGATTTCAAACAATTTTTCACAAATAGGTTTCAGCGAAAGTGAATATATCGTGAAACTTTAATTGAAAGGACCATATATGTAAGAAAAAACATGTGCGTAGTTTTATATATGTCTCATTTTCGGTGAAACCTTTGTGCAGTTTTGTATGGGACTTTTAATAGATGTATGTGTGACTTGAGCCAAGAATAGCCATATTGGCCGGCCACCCACCATGTTTGTTGTAGATTTAAAACCATACAAGTGCATAATAATGGTTTCCAGGAGGCGTCTATATATAAACATGAGATGGACTCTTGTATATGATAATAGAGGAAACGGAAAACTTGAGAGTAAGGCTATTTTGACACCATTTTATTGCTTATTCATAACTTGCAATGTATGGGCTTGGGATGCATCAGGAACTCATCAAATCCAACATGCCCAAATTGCTCTTGGTGTTAGTTATGTTCTCCTCCTAGTCTATATATCCTAGCCACCGGTATCAGCGTTGTGGTCTTCGCCGTTAGCTCCCTCATAGAGGCATTTGAAGCTGTAGCTACTACATGCATCAATTATCGCATGGGTAGAGTATCATACAGACAGGCTCATGCCCCTGACTAGCTAACATCGCCAGTAACATGTAGTACCCAATCATTTTCCGAGGTCTAGTATGTTGCCTTGCCGCCATGGATGAGAGTTTCGAACTTCTTGTCTCATGTAAATTGTTGAACAAGACCTTGTTAGCGATTAGGCCTTAGCTAGGAGAAGTTTATTGCTCAGTGGGTTATAGTGATAACATATATGTAGGCCCGACTAATTATTTTTTCAACGTTTATATGTCTGGTCAGAAGCTTCCTAAGCTAAAACAATCAGGCGAGCATTTTTTTCCATCTTTCTCGACTGTGTGCTTGCGCCTAGAAACATAGAGGGACTCCAAAGAACAACCGAGAGTCTATAGGGAGGTGACAACGATGACAAAGCCGACTAGGGTTCATTGTGTACATGCGGACGGATGTTTCAAAGAAGTTTGTTGGATCTAAGGAGAGCGTGAGTTTTTATGAAATGACCATTCAACCTTTAAAGTGCAGACCCAATCCGAAAATCAATGACATTTCGTTTGAGGTTTTAAAAGATGATTTGTTAAAATCAAATGAGAAAATGAATAAGAGCAATGAAATTTTGAGTTGGCAGATTTTAGTGTTGATTTAAACGAGAGACACAAATCCATCAATGTACAAATTAGTAGGAGTGTATGATTTTGCATTAGGAAGAATTCATGAGTCGAAGTTTGTTCCCTTGTGTTATCACATTTGCTTCTGTGAGAAATCCACACCACCGAATGTTCTCCTCAGAAGTATCCCAACGAGGAGTGTATGGCTGCAAACAGAGTTATACTGATTGATGATGACAAACTGACAATGACACAAAAATCTTTCAAAATATGCAAGAAATAAGCAAAGCGGACAAGGATTCTCGAAACTAATCCTACAGTCCACGGTACTGAAGGAACATCTACTACGGATATTCAGTCTTATGCGAAATAAAGAAAAACACTACCATTTCAGCCAGCCCTCGTCCTTTTAAATTTACACCTTTGGTCGTGCGAACGAGTCGTGTTACTAAAATGCAAGCGCGACCGCAAAAAGAGAAGGACATTTGTTTAAGCGAGAATCTGTCTGTGGTAGGATGGTAGTCGTATCCCAGCTCACCAGAGGTCAAACTCTAGGTTTGATATTGATGTTTCTCATTTAGCCGGAATATTCTTCAGTGGGAGGCGATGTTCCCATCGACAGCGAGGCGCCTGTGGTGACTTCGTCAATCTAAAGACCCGAGTGCCGGCTCAGTTTTTCGGAGGTGCTCATAGAGATAGGGTGTGTGTATGTGCATTCATATGGCTGAGTGTGTGCACGTGTATGTGAGCGTCTGTGTTTGTTCCGTGTTTCGAAAAAAAGACATTTGTTTAAGCGTGGACATGCTCCACAATATAATCCGAGAGACGCAATTGTTGACAGCGACGTGCAGGCAGCTTATTAGCACGTTGTCGTACCGTGATCATAGTACAGGTGAGTCGCTGGAAAGTGGGTTGCATTATCCGGAGGCAAAGAGACAAGACCTCCATTCTCTCCTTGATCCGAGGGTAGTATAATCTATCTACTCTATCTACTGGATGGCACGCGAGACACTGTGCCAGGTCAAGATTCGCCGCGTTTTTGGTCCGGTTGCTACACGTCCTTGACGAGCGTGCGTCTTCTCCGTGGGCAGCTGGGCAACCTTCCCCGTTGGGCCAGACGGCCTGCGACAAAAACAGCCAGCTCGCAGCATTCGCAGGTTGTGTCATGGCCCGGCGCCCTTCCTTGCTCTCGCTCTGGGCCTCATATAAACCTGATCTCATTTTCGAAATTTCGTGTAAGATGTAGTACTTATTACATGCTTCCTCTCGGCCGCATTACTACATGCACTGTACTATTGGTAGGCAGATGAAAAACGAGGCAAATGACTTGAGTAAAGACAGCCATGATGGCCACTTATAAACCGGTTCATAATAATGGTTTCCACGAGGCGTGTATATATTACGCACAGGAGATGGACTCTTCTATATGCGAATAGCAGAAACGGAAATTTTGGAGGTTAGGTTGAGTGTGAGGCCATTGTGATACAATTGAATTGATTTTTCATAACTTGCAATGTATGAGCTTGGGAAGCATCAGGAACTCATCCAATCCAATCGACCCAAATCGTTCTTGATGTTAGTTGTGTTTTCCTCCTAGTCTATATGTCAAAACCACCGAAATCAGCACTCCGGCCTCCGCTGTTAGCTCCCTCACATAGGCATTTGAAGTTGTAGCTACTTTGGGCACCAACTTGTGAACATCTTGGGTAGTACAGACATGCATGCCTGGGCCTTGACTACCTAACATCCGTTAAGAACATATAGTACCTCGTCCCCCTCCCCCCCCCCCCCCCCCCCCCCCCCCCCCCCCCCCCCTCTCGAGCTTTTTTATCTCTTGTGAATCGCAAAACAAGACCTTGTTAGAAATTAGGCCTTAGCTAAGTTCATGGCCCACATGAGTTCAAGTCATAATATATATGTAGGCCCGACTAATTATTGCTCATTTTGATATGTAAGGTCAGCAGCTTTCTAATCTAAACAATCAGGCTGGCAGTTTTTTTGCATCATTATAAACCGTGTGCTTGCGCCTAAAACCTTAGAGGGGGACTTCACTATACAACCGAGAGTCAGCAGGGAGGTGACAACAATGACAAAACCCACTAGGGTTCACTGTGCAGATGCAGATGGAGCTGTCAAAAAGTTCGTTTAACCTAAGAAGAGTGCACGTTTTTATGAAACGACCATTCAGCCTTCAAAGTGCAAGCCCAACCCTGAAATCAGCGGCATTTTTGTTTAAGGTTTTAGACGATGATTTGTTATAATCAATAAAAAATTATAAGAGATTTTGTGTTGGCACAAGTGTACAAATTAGTACGACTGTATGATTTTGCATTTGGAAGAATTCATAAGTCGAAGTTTGTGCTCTAATGCTACCACATTTGCTTCTTGGATCACGCAGTTGACTTCGTTTCACCTGGATATTTTGTCGCGCTTCCTCTAGAGTGTCAATGATATCACTACCATGAATGAGATCAAAGCCATCTCAATGCTCTTGATAACCATCAAAGGTATATATCCCTACATGCTCTCATCCAACATTGTCGTCCACACGGAAACAAACTCTTCAGCAGCCTATATTGGGCACACATAATAACAATATAATACATGGAATATGACGCAAGATAGAACTCGTGACAAGTTAAGATTTCTTTAGAAAACTTAATTACGTTACTAACTAGAAATCTGACAACTTTATAATAATGGAATTAACAACCCATTATGATGATGCAAAAAATGCTTAAAAAACACGCATAGTCACTATAGGCTCCAACAACAACGGAAATCAGAAATGCAATTTTTTCACTACACTACATGGTGAAATGCCATAAAAAATAAAGTTGGATCAAGACAAATGATGTAGTTATGTCTAGCCGTCACACGAAGATGGCCTTACAATCTATAATTTTTTGGGTTTTTATCACTTCTGCCACTATGACCTACGCTAACCTCAGTTGCCATTTGACCAACTGAAAACTCAATCTTGCACTGCTCCGTTAGTCCGCTCTTCAGTTTTGCCACTCCGTTAGTTTGTTCCTTACGGTGGAGTCATGTACGAGCACGGTTGTGGTTGGTGACACCTGCTGTTGTGGTTTCCGATGGTGCCCCGTTATTGACTTCGTCTCACCATGAATATTTTACCGGACGACCTGTACCAATGTCACTGAAACCACTACCACGGATGAGAGATCAAAACCATCCCAACACTCTTCATAGTACCTATATGGCGGATTTTTTCTTTATTTTTCTTTTGGCTGTGTGCATGCTTCATGTCTCTACTAGCTCTTGACATTATGTTGTTGCAGAGGCTGGATGTAATTGATATCTGCTTGGTATTAATATATTCCCTTTATCAAAAATATGGACTCGGTCCAATGATTACGCATGAGAGTCGCTGAAAAGTGGGCTACATTATCCGGAGGCAAGGAATGGACCTCCATTCTTTCCTTGATATGGAGTAGTATTTTTTTATTTTACACCGTGTACTACTACCTTCGGTCAAGAAAAAGAGTCGCAAGTATCTTTTAGTGGATCGGGGGAGAGTAGTATAATATATTGGCACGCGATACACTATTAATTCCAGATCAAGATGCGCCGCATTTTCTGTCCGGATGCTAGGCAAGGCACATGACCATTGCCATGACGAGCATGCACCGCGTCTTCTCTACAGGCAGCCGGGAACTTCATCGCTCAATGTGACAAAGACAGCGTACGTTCGGCGGTCCAAATTGTACCCTTCGAACGTCAACATGGCACGTCGGGGCCTCGTCCCTGCAAAATCTTGGGGTCTGGGCGGCCCACACATTATGTGCTTTGGTTGTACCTGGAAGCTCGTCCCGCGAGTCCGCGATACCTATTGGCCCGGCGACCCGATACCTCCAGCCGTTAGGCCAAACGGCCTGTGACAAACAACAAGCTCGCAACATTTGCAAACAAAAATGATTGTGGTTTATGTTACGGCTCATCCTTTTTATCGCTCTCGGGTCTCAGATGCACCTGATTTCATTTTTGAATTTCGTGTACGATGTAATACATGATTTTCCCCTACAAAGAATGTAAATACATGCTTCATCCCGGCAGCACTACTACAGGAATTGTACTTCTAGTACCTAGATGAAGCACGAAGCAAGTGACCTGAGTAAAGATATCCATGATGGCCACTTACGATGGTGGTTGTAGATTTACAACCGTGCATAATAATAGTTTCCTGAAGCCGTGTGTGTGTGTGTATATATATATATATATATATATATATATATATATATATATATATATCCACAAGAGATGATCTCTTTGTATGCGAGCATAGTGAATAGGTCTCCGCAGAATATAGAAACCAAAAGCTTGGAGGATAGCCTTAATAGTGAGGCAATTTGAGACCATATATTTGGTTTTACATATTGCTATGTATGGGCTTGGGATTCATGAGGAACTCATCCAATACATGAGAGACAAGCTATTCTTAATGTTAGTTGTGTTATCCTCTTAGCTTGTATGTCCTCGATCACCACCAGAACCCACGTCGCTGCCTCTGCCTAAGCTTCGTCACTGAGGCATTTGAAGCGGTAGCTACGAGGATTAAATGGTGAACCGCATGGATGCTTGGACCTCTAATTACCTAACATCCATCGAGAACACGTAGTACCCATCATCCTCCGATGTATTTTGTGTGTCGCCATGCCGCTATGGATGAGACTTTCGAGCTTCTTTTTTCGTGTGAAGCACAGAAGAAGGCTTTGTTAGCTGCTAGCCTTCAGTTACGGGAAGTTTATGGCCCACTGGGTTTAAGCGATAACATATATGTAGACCTGTCTAATTATGTAGCCAACTTTGATAGTCTTGTCAACAACCTCCAAAGCTAAAACAATCAGATTGATAGTTTCCTTGTGCCCTCGTCAATCGTGTGCTTGCGTCTAGAAACATAGAGAACAACCAAGAGTCGACAGGGAGGTGACACCAATGACAAAGCCGACTAGGGTTCACTGTCCACATGCAGACATATGTGTCAAAGAAGTTTGTTGGACCCAAGGGTGTCTTCAATACATAAATAAGAGGGGTCTTGAGCAGGAAAGTGGCCTTAAGACCCACCCTTAGAGCAAGGATAATAAGAGAGCCCACATCCAGCTCTACCACAATGCCATGTCACTTATATAGTCTTCATAAAGTCAAGGCCATACAACAGGTTAACTATAGGCTAGCTGTTTGGTTAATTTTTTTATTAGTCTTGCATGCTAGGATTGGGAGGAAAAGGCAAAGCCTGGGATGCAGCTAGCAGGTCGGGCTGCAGGCCGGCTATTACGCCTCGTTTCACGCGTACCGGCGGGCGACTGCTGAAGCGTCGACTCTCTTCTCTTTCCTCGTTTTTCTCTCTTCCACCTAAGATTGTGATGACGTGGAGCAGCTTATAGCCAGCAGAGTCAGCATTATTGTACCTGCTCTTATACATTGTGGCACTAGATCGTAAGTTTAAAATTTTAAGACCCATCCATACAACCATGGCCTGCCTATAAACCATTTATTACAACAAATTAATGTTTCTCTCACCTATTTCGGACAGTTTGCATGTGGCTATTAATGAAAAAAAATCCGCTATGTGGGATCCACCTTAAGGTTTAGGTCGGCTTTAAACATTGTGAAGATTTTAGGCAGCTCTATGCTATGGGTCCAGCCTGTTATCTGAATCGAAATTAAACATTGGAGACGTCGTGCGAGTTTTAAGAAACAACCATATTCAACGTCAAACTGCAAGTCCAATCGTAAAACCAACGGCAATTTTCATTTTGAGGTTTTAGAGGATGATTTGTTAAAATCAAATGGGAAAAATTAACATGGGAAATGAGATTTTGAGTTGGCAGATTTTGGTGTTGATTTAAGCCAGAGATACAAATCATTATTGTACAAATTAGTAAGTGTATGATTTTGCATTAGGAAGAATTTGTAAGTCAAAGTTTGAACCCTAGTGCTATGGACTACGGTGCTACCGCATTTGCACCTTGGTTCATGCTATTAACTTCGTCCCACCGTGAATATTTTGCCTCACGTCCTCTACCGATGTCACTGTAAGCACTACAATGAATGCGATCAAGGCCATCTCAACACTCTCTTTATGGCCATTAAAGGGTTATATCCCTACATGATCTCGTCAACCTTGCCAACTGAACACAAGCTCTTCAACGACGTATATTTGAAACACATAATAAGACTGTAATGCATGGAATATGACACCAGATAGAATATGTGCCAAATTAAGACACACATTTTAGAAAATGTTATTACCTTACTAACTTCAAACCTGACAAGTTTATACAAATGGAATTTGAGAAGTATTATGAATGGATGAAAAAAATGCTTAAAATTTATGTATTGTCACCGTGGCTACAACAACGATAGAAATCACGAATACAATTTTGTCACTACATTAAACAGTAAAATACCATAGAAAATAAATTTTGGATCAAAAGAAATAATGTAATTGTTATACTAGCAGTAGTCACACGAAGATGGGCCTTACAATCTACAAATTTTGTACTGTATTTTGAAGATAAGCCTAATTAATTGAAGGGGGGTTACTAAATGGACCATGCTTCCACACCATTTGTTATCGTTAAAACGGATGTATCTATCAGTATATACATTTAGAAAATCCGTTATAATACAATTAACATGGGACGGAGGTTGGTACTTGTAATATGAAGCTAGACAGGCCTCATGGTAAGCTAAAATACAACTAGCAAGCTAAAGTTCCGTGCGTTGTCATGGCACTATTGAGAGGTATAAAGCTCGGTTGGTTGCAAAGGGTTTTAAACAGCGTTTTGGACTGGACTATGAGGACACGTTCAGCCCTGTGGTTAAACCTACCACCATTCGTTTGCTTCTCTCACTTGCAGTTCAACGAGGATGGTTTATGCGTCAGCTTGATATTCAGAATGCTTTCTTAAATGGTGTTCTTGAAGATGAAGTTTTTATGCGTCAGACTCCTGGTTTTGAAGATACTGATCGCCCTCATCATCTATGTCGTCTGACTAAGGCTATTTATGGTCTTAAATAGGCCCCTAGTGCATGGCATGCCCTTCTTGCCACTACAAGAAATATACTATGCTATGACCCCCCATATTGGTTACAGAAATGGTCACGGTCTGTCTTTTGTGACCTTTTTGTGACCAAATACACTTGGTCAGGTTACGAGCGTCACTAATTGTCCAATATGACCTTTTTTCTGAATTGGTCATAGACGTCTATGACCAAAAGAAAAGGTCACAAATTTTATGACCAGTTTTTTGGTCATGGGCAATCTGGCCACGCCACGTCAAATCCAACGTGGCAAAGCTGACGTGGCAAATTTGTGACCAAATGAAATGGTCCTAGATCAAAATCAGCCCGGTCCAGTTCACTCGTTTAGATGGGCCGAGCCCAATAATTCAGCCTTTTATTACTATTCTTTCAGTTAATTCTGGCCGGCTACCTGGGCCAAGCCCAACATTTGGGCCTTTTAATTTTTGGGCCCGGGCCTTTTTGGCTTAACAATTTTTGATTTTCCTTTTTTTTGAAAGATGAGATAGGACCCACTTGTCAGGTCCTGAAGCTTGGGTCCCAGCTGCCAGGTTGGTAAATGGGTCCCAGCTGCCAGGTTCAGGATATTAGGTGCCAATCATCAGGGTCATATTCTTTAGATTTCAATTTTCTAATAAATAAATTACCAATATTATATCGAAACAGACAAAACCAATAAGTAATACATCATATTGAGCAAGCCGCCAAACTTCACACATTACATTCAAACATAGCCTCACATCAGGTTTACAATGAAATATAGTTCACATTGGGTATCCAGCTACCAAAAGCACAACTAAATACTGAAATGAAACTAGCTATCGAACTATAACCAGCTCCAGTGAGCTAGAACTCTATGCTTCACTTCGTCCTTCAGCGCGCGACGAAACATTAACAGATGCCAGCATCTGCGTGTTATAGAACAAAAAGGTTTGGAACAAAATAAAAGCAAACAGTGAAACAAAATAGGACTGAACAGATAATATTACAGGAAACTCTGCGGACTGCGCTATGCACTGCACATACAAGGATATATGCCTAGTACTACCAACACAATGATCTTATACAAAGAAGAGGCATTATGCATACCTACACATATACATACATTGAACAAATACTCGAAAATAGCAAATTAAGCAAGTCCACATTTGCACAGGTCGTCATTAAAAATGAAAACAGACTACATCTCTTAACAACACTACATGAGCATATACTTAGGCTTTTATCATAGATGATTTCATCTTTATACACAGTATATACGACAAGGTTAGAAAATAGTGCAACATAAAGATCGAGTATGGTAACTAATATGTTACTATGTAATCCTATAAAGACGTTCATAGCACAGCACATCAGCATTTTGTTTAGCCTACTTCCATAGCCATTAAAAAGTAAAAACGCTGGCACAACGATCCTCTCAAATAAGACATGAACCATTACCCCTAACTCAAGTGCAGTAAAAAGGTCTGTTTCTACAAGCAAAAGAGATCATACCTTTCATTCATCTTAAGCTGCAAGCCTGCAATGAACTTCTATTCGGCCTCCATATAAGCCTAGGAAATGACATAAGAAGAATAGTTAAATGTAGAAAAGTAAAGTATCAACTCACAATACAGAATAAGATGATCCAATGATAATCAGAAAAGTAATAGCTAATGTCATAAATTTGCATGATAAGGTACACCAATCTCCAAACCAACTAACGAAATAGAAAACAAGTTTAATCGCACAGCTCCGAAACATGTAGCATAATAGAGGGAAGCAATTCTAAATGTAAGCAGAGAAAGCACAACTCAATCAAGTAACTAAATTCATAATGCAAGTAGAAACTCACATACAAGAAACAATTTCCTACAGAGAGTATATAGGAGCCAAGAAAGGCACATCACCTATCAGGTAAAAGCATGGTAACCTTCAGTTAAATTGCTATGAATGGTATTAAATTGCTATTAGGTACAGCAAAGTCCAATGTTTCAGTTAGAGTGTTCACGGTTTCTTTCTGCAAGCTACTGATTTTGATGTAGAAAAACAAATGGCATCAAGTAATAGAGTAAGGCCTAAACTATACCTTACAGAGAAGGACGGATGGCTACCTCCAAACCTCAGCGAGCCAGGGCGGCGGCTGAAGCTTATAGCGGACGAAACCCTAGGGGTTGATGCGGTGCCTTGCAACTCTGTCCTTGACGAAGAGGCAGGAGGATGAGAGCTCCTTCGGATCTGCGAGAGCACAAGCGAGGAGTGGGTCAGTAGGGATCAAGATCCGGAGGAGGAGCGAGTAGGCGTGGGTAGTTAGGGATTCCCTTACCATCTCCGTCCATGTTGGGAGGACTACTTGCGTTTCTGGATCTGAAGCTGGTGTCGACGCCGACGCGAAGACGCCCGCGCATGCACTGTTGCCTCGTAGAAGGCGCCGCCCAGAGCCAATCGATGGAGCTGCGCGCTAGCCAGAGCTGCAAGCAGCGCCGCCGAGGGGTCTGGACGACGCCAGTGCATCTCTTCTTCCGTCGCGCAGGCCGTCGTCGCCCGCGTGCTTCTCTCTACGGTCTGTGGTCGTCGGCGAGGTTCCCTCGGTTGCTCTCTGGAAGGGGGAGTGGATACGGAGGGGTGGATCCGTTTTGAGATGGGGAGGGAGTAGGCTCCAGCGAGCGGCGGCGCGGGTGGAGGAGGGAAAGGGGATCGAGGGAGCGACGGCGCGGCGCTGAGCTAGGGTTTGACACGAGGGCTGGGGCGAGGCGCTTGTTTTATACCAGACGCGCGTGCTCTGCACCGTCGGATCGGCATCCGACGGCTTGGGCTGCATCAGCCGATTTCTAACGGGCCTAACAGGGCTGGGTGGGCTAGTTTCGGCCCATTTGGGCATAATTGTTATGCTGGCAAAAAAAAAACTCTTGAACTGACACTTTGTGTGAAGATGGTACCAAAATTTTGTTACAAAATTGAAGCACATTTTAAAAAAATTACTAGAATAGTACTCGGAGATGCTACGAGAAGAAATGGAAATTGAAAGATATTATATTTTGTGAAGGTGCAAGCCTAGCAATAGATTGATAGATGCCCTTTCAAAAAATCCACGTCATATCCGGACAAACAAGCAATATGCTGGCCACATTCATGACATAGTATATCCAAAGGTGCTCAAACTCGACACAGGTTTGCATTTTTGGATGTCAAACAATGATATCGAACAAAGTATTCTCAGAAATGAGGTATCAACTATGAAGATTCATGGTTTTAGTGTCAAATGACAAATGTTATGTCCACATTCATGGTATAGTTTTTTTTAAATATGCCCATATTGGGCACAAACGTGTACCTTGGAACCGTGAACAATGTTGCCGAAGAAACTTTTCATTTTCCTTTCACGAAAAATCATTTTTTCTATTTCTGAGTGCGAAAAATGGGGTTTTTGTGAAGCAACTACCAAAAATATGTCGCAAAATAGGAGCGCTACATTATTTGAAAATACTATACCACATTGTAATTACAAATATCCAACTTGTTGCGTGTAAAACAGTTTCCATCTACCTCTCGTAAAAAAGACAAATTCATGTCTATTCAGTTGGAAGGGGGTCAAATTTGAACTATAGGTGCCTCATAGTTTTCTCATAATTTATTGCAAAAATCATATTTAGATACACAAGTACCTATTTCATCAGAGATATAACAAAAAAATCGCAAGATTTAACCCCTAGCTACGAACGGTCATGTTCCCCGATTTGATCGTATATTGAAACCGGCATACGAAATTCAAAACAAATAAAAAAAATGGAAAACCTTCGCGTGGTGTCATCATATGTGTCCTAGTATCCATCAAAAATCATAAACTTGGAATAAGGCATTTTTCTTAAGAAAGTGTTCTCAGAAATGATGTATCATCTATGAAGATTCATGGCTTTAGGGCCAAATGACGAATGATATGTCCACATTCATGGTATAGTTTGTCGAAATGTGCCCAAATTTGGCACACGTGTTCATTGTGGGATGGCAAGCAATGTTGCCGATCAAAGATTTCGACATGTTTCACAAAAAAACCCAATTTTCATTTTTCAAGTGCTTAAAATAGCGTTTTTTGTGAAGCGCCTACCAAGAAAGTCGTCCAAAATGGCACTGATACATTTTCTTCACATAGTAGACATCATTTCATGTACAATCACCAAAAGGCATGCATTTCTGAGCTCTCTGCCTATTTCCGGCCATTTATACGGCTTCCTGCCGGTTCAGTAGGAAACGGCTAGATTTTGAACTACAGCTGCCAAATAGCCTGCCCGTTATTTTTCCGAAATTTCATTTTTAGCTTCACAACTATCCATTTCATCATAGATACATCAAAATATCCACATGATTCAAATAGTAGACACGAACGGTCACGGCCACGAATTCGACTAGATTTTCAAATGAGCACATGAAATTAAAAAAAAAAGGAAAACCTTCGCGTAGCGTCATGATATGTGACCTAGTTACCACACAAAAAATATAAACTTGCATTGTGGAACTTTTACTGCAAAAGTGTTCTCAGAAACTTGCTATCACGAACGAACATTCATAGCTTTCAAGATGAATGAGTAATGTTTTGGACACATTCATGACATAGTTTGTCAAAATGTGCCCAAATTTGGCACATGTGTTCATTGTGGGATGGCAAGCAATGTTGCCGACCAAAGATTTCGACATGTTTCACAAAAAAACCCACTTTTCATTTTTCAAGTGCTTAAAATAGCGTTTTTTGTGAAGCTCCTACCGAGAAAGTCGTCCAAAATGGCACCGATACATTTCTTCACATAGTAGACATCATTTCATGTACAATCACCGAAAGGCATGCATTTCTGAGCTCTCTGCCTATTTCCGGCCATTTATACGGCTTCCTGCCGATTCAGCAGGAAACGGCTAGATTTTGAACTGCAGCTGCCAAATAGCTTGCCCGTTATTTTTCCGAAATTTCATTTTTAGCTTCACAACTATCCATTTCATCATAGATACATCAAAATATCCACATGATTCAAACAGTAGACACGAACGGTCACGGCCACGAATTCCAAAATTTTATTTCAAATTCTTCAAATCCCTATATAAAGCATTATATAAGCTCAGGGGTATTTTGTATTTTATTTTGACTAAAAACAGTCCCTAATAGTCTATAATGACAGAGGAAATCTTTACAAAATTTTCAAATTTTATTTGGTTGAAATTAGAATTCAAAATCAAAAGTTATAAAGGAAAACAGAAAAGAATAAAAAGAAAAGAACCAAAAAAAGAACCAGCCGAGCCGAGCCGGCCCAGCCCAACAGCGTAGCCGAACCAGGCCGACCGGCCCACTCGCACAGCGAAAATGTTACAGAAAAAAAAGTGGAGAAGAGGAGGCTCATCCCACCACGGCCCAGGCCCAGCTACGGACTTATCCTTTAAAGAGGGCCAGTGCAGTATTCTATCACAAAGGAGACGTTGTCCTGGTGGTTAGGTGACCCTTGGTCGCCGGTTCGAGTGCGCCCAGGGATGCCTTTTGCTGGCCTTTTTTTGTGCATTATTTCACTAACGTTTAGAGGGCTACGGGTCCCACATGTCAGGGGTTGTGGTGGGTCCCACATGTCAGGTCGGGGTTGAGGGTCCCACATGTCAGGGGTTGGGGTGGGTCCCACATGTTAGGTCGGGGTTGAGGGTGGGACCCACATGTCAGGTATGATGGATGCGGGTCCCGCATGTCGGGTTGGGGCGGGTCCCGCATGTCGGGGTTGGGGTGGGTCCCACATGTCAGTGCTGGGCGGGAGCTGGTCCCACCGGTCAGGTGTGTTAGCTGACAATGGGTCCTATATGTCATATTGACATGTAAGCGAAAATGACACGCCACATAGGCGAGACTGCTGAGTTGGCTGTCCAATCAGAGTGACACGTAAGCGAAAATGACACCTAAGCAGTGATACATAGGCGAGACAACTGAGTTGGCGCGAATGACCATTTAAATTGGTCGTAATCGGCTAGAAAAATTATATTAAATTAGTGTAATTTGCATTATGACCAATTCATGTAAGGAGATTATGACCTTTCTGACAGATTTGGTCATTATATTTTCGGGTTTAGACCCTCCAAAATAGCGAGTGACCAAATTGTTCAAAATGGTCACAGGTCTATGACCAATATTTTCAGGGTCACTGTCAAAAGGTCATAGGTTAGCATATTTCTTGTAGTGTGCGACAGTGTTGCGACAGCATGGTTTTAAAGGAGTCTACTGCTGACACGTCCTTGTTCATTCTTCATCGGTCTGATGTCCCTATATATCTTCTTGTGTATGTTGACGATATCATTGTTCTCAATTCTTCATCACATGCTGTTGATCGGCTTCTTCTTGGACTTCGTCAGGAGTTTGCGGTCAAGGATCTTGGTCCGCTTCATTATTTTCTTGGTATTGAGGTGGCTCGACGAGGTGGTGGTCTCACAATGACTCAGAGCAAGTATTCTCTTGATCTCCTTCGGCGTGCTGGTATGTTAAAGTGCAAGCCAGCAGACACACCTATGTCAGCCACTATTAAACTGTTTCCTGCTGATAGTCGATCTTTGTCGGATGAGGATGCCACCAGTTATATAAGTATTGTGGGCGGGTTGCAGTATCTCCTTCTGACGCGCCCTGATTTGTCATTTGCGTTTAACCGTGTCTGTCAGTTTCTTCATATGCCTACTGAAGAACATTGATCTGCGGTCAAGAGAATCTTGCGGTTTGTTAATGGTACTCTTGATCATGGACTATTACTCCGTCCTTCTGTATCGAGTTCTGTTGCTGTTTATTCTGATGCTGATTGGGCTGGAGATGTTACAGATAGGCGATCAACGGGGGGATATGCCCTCTTGTATGGTGAGAATTTAATTGCCTCGAGTTCTCGCAAACAGGCTACTGTGTCGCGGTCCAGCACAGAGTCTGAGTATAAAGCTGTTGCTAATGCAACGTCTGAGTTGATCTGTGTGGAAGCCTTGCTTAAGGAACTTGGCGTGCGACAACACTCTCCACTTGTCTTATGGTGTGATAATATGGGTGCTACATATCTTGCTTCCAACCCAGTCTTCCATGCACGGACAAAGCACATTCAAGTTGATTTTCATTTTGTCCGTGAACGTGTTGCTCAGAAATTGTTACGAGTCCGATTTGTTGCTTCCAAGGATCAGCCTGCCGATATCGTCGAAGCCGCTACCACTACCGTTGTTTCAGGAGTGCAAGCGCAATCTCCATATGTTTCCCATAGTTAACATTGAGGGAGGCTAATAGAATAGTATAGGACTTGTGTTTGTATGTTTATGTAAATCTACTGTAACTGTTTTGTATGTCAATATATAAGCAAGGACGCCCCCCACGTTGGGTTGTGCGTTTCACCCTAAACCTAGATTGTCTTACACCTACCGCACAGCTCAACCCCACACAGTGCAACCGTTGCAACTCCGGTCGAGCGAACGAATCGTGGTACTAACATGCAAGCGCGACCCCAATCATATAGAGAGACTGGGGCTTCAGCTTTTGGAAAAAAAGCGCCACCCCAAAGGGAGAACTGGCATTTGCTTAAGCATGGACTTGCTCCAGAATACGATCCGATTCCGAGAAACGCACTGTTGAAAACGACTTGCAGGCAGCCTCTGCCAAGATGGTTAGTTGGGTGGTTATACCCCCTGCCCACCAGAGTTCAAACTCCAGGTTTGACGCTGGTGTTTCTCATTTAAGGCGGAATATTCTTCAGTGGGAGGCGACGTTCCCGTCGACAGCGAGACGCCCGTGGTGACTTCGTCAATCTCAAGACTCGACCCGCCGACTCAGTCTTTCGGGGGTGCTCATAGGGGTAGGGTGTGCGTGCGTCCATTCATAGGGGTGAGTGTGTGCGCGTGTATATGAGCGTTTGCGTTGTACTGTGTTTCAAAAAAAAAAAAACAGGCGAGTTGCTGAAAAGTAGAGCTCCATTTCTTTCACTATCTGTTGGATGTCACGCGAGACACTGTGCCAGGTCTAGATGGGCCACGTTTTGTGTCCGGTTGCTAGGCGAGGAGCGTGCACCGTGTCTTCTCCGCGGGCAGAAACTTATCACTGGCCGCACATTTGTTTTTGTGCCCCACTGGTATGGTTTTCCAGGATGTCAGGGGAGGAGAGAGAATACATGTGGCGCAAAAAAAAGTGCGCCGTCAAGGACACTCCAAGGCGGCGATCTCCTTCCGTGGGCCCGGTACCGAAGGCGCTTGGGCGAAAGATTTGTGGCGGCGGCTCTCGAGTGCGATTGGGGTGGTGTCCGTGGAGACACGAGCGTGCGGCAGTCGGGGCGGCGTCCCTTGGCCGTGCGGCGGCGGCCATCTCCTCCCTGAATGACGGCATGAACGGGGGGCTGAGGTCTCCGACGGCTTATCTTTCTATGGTTGGTGGTGGTGGGCTGTGGATCTGAGCCGTTGCCGGCGTGGCTTCTTGCAGGCCGGTGGCGCGTAGAGCGCCGGCGAGGGGCTGCTGGAAGGCCTTTGTCGGTGTTCCGGCGGTTGCGTGCGCCTGCATGGCGCGGCTCTGCATGGATCTAGTCAGCTTTGAGTTCGATGCGGTGGACTGCCGGTGAGAACCGAGCCGACTACGGTCATGGCGGATGATGGCGACGTGTAAGCATCGCTCCCTTGTCAAAGGCATTGTCATAGCAGTTCTCGCCCCTTCGCGCTCGGACTGTTCCGGGGAAAACCCGAGATCTAGGTATACCTGATTGGACGATGACGGCGTACTGCGCCGTTCTCCCTCCCGAGAGCATCGTTTTTGGATCAGGGAGGGCTAGGAGGTGGCGTGGCGTGGCATCTACCGAGTCGACGACGGCGGTTCTCGGCGGCGTGGCGCAGCGGGGTCTCGGTGTGGCACGTGTGATGATGGAAGCGCGCAGATCGGAGGTTTTGTGTGGCGTGGTGGCGACGTTGACTACAAGCGTGACAAAGTCTTTGCGTTGATCTCTCCAGAAAATGGGTTACCGGAAGACGGTGGCAGCGGCTTCTAAGTGTGCGCATGTAGTGAGGGTCTACTGGAACGGTTTGTGCTCCCGGCTCGTCGTTGGGCGGCTTGGTTGAGGGTTGTGTGAGGTCAGTGCACATGGCTCTGATCAGAACCTCCGTTTTATCAAACTTGTAGGTGTAGCGACATTTATCGTCGGAAAGGTGGCTTCCAGTTGATTGATTTATTTCTTTTAAATGATTTGTGGTTTTTTATTAATATAAATTATTTTGATGCGGAGGCTGGCTATAAGGTTTTTTTTTAAGAGCATGGCTATAAGGTTTGCTGTTCCGTGCAAAACACCCAGCGTGTGTGCACTCCAACCCTGGGCGGCCCGCACTAGTTGCTTGGTTCGGGAGCTCCTACTCAACGCATTTAGCATCCGTTGCGGAGCCTGCGCGTACCCCCAACGCTGTAGTGTTTCTTGTTGGGATCGGCCCATGTACTGTTTTACTGTTTCCGCGCGAACCACTGTTTCCGGCCGTACGGCGAGCCCACTTTCAACGAGAGCTTTCATCGAGAATTTTTTGAGGGACTTAAAACAAGTTTCGGGCAGTGGGAGCAAGGTGAATCCTACATATGTACCAAGGCCGACTGAACCGAGGTGGATTCCACCGCCTCAAGGTAGAGTAAAAATCAATGTTGATGCGGCGCTTGGGAAGACGGAAGGGAAGGCTTCAACGGCAGCAATTGCAAGAAGCCAGCATGGTGTTTATCTAGGGGCATCATGCCTGGTCATTGACGGTATGACACACCCTGAAGCTATGGAGGCGATTGCAGTCCGGGAGGCTTTATCGCTGTTTGAAAATCTTGGTTTTCAATCAATTCAGGTGGCGAGTGACTGCTTAAGGGTAATCAATACCCTGCATGATGGGACTAGACCGGTCTACTCCCAGATTATTGATGAGATCAGAGAGCGAGCTAAAGCTTTCGGCCAAGTGAGTTTCGTTCATGAACGCAGGAAGTCGAATAGAGAAGCTCACATCATTGCAAGGTCTTCTGTTAGCCTTGATGAAGGCCGCCATGTGTGGCTGATTGATCCACCGATTGGATATTGTATCCCTTTTACAGTAAACGTTGAATAAAGTAAGGTACTTAGTCTAAAAAAAAATCTACGCTGTAGTTTTGTCTAATAGTGTACGTGGATCTCCTGTAGAAGCAAGAAGACACCAGCGAACAGTACCATCAGTGATGACTTTAGGCTGGCGAATACCTTTTTGTAGTCGAGTGCGAGGTTCTGGAGCCGGTGGCGAGGAAGGAGGCGTTGATGTCGGTGTAGTAGTCGTTGACGTTGATGCAGAAGAGGCCACACCGGAGCCTGGAGCAGAAGATCCAGGCGAATCATCACCCCCACGTGCAGGAGATCCTGTCGGAGGGGACTACATGGCCGCGTCAGCCTCGCTCGCTGCGCGCGATGGAGACCGAGACGGGGAGGGCGAGCGCGACGCATGCATGCGTGGCGGGGACTGCGACCGGGACGGGGACCGCGCTACCCTGGAGCGCGACGTGGCGGTGCGGGAGTCGTCAGGCGCGGACGAGGAATCATCGTCGCGATTGGTGTCGCTAGCGCCTTCGTCGCGATTGGTATCGCTGCTGACGCTGTCAGCCGTATTTTCCTCGGGATCGACGTGGATCCGATCTGCCTCGGGATCGGACAGACATAGTCTGTCCTTTTGCGTCCGGTTTTGCACCGTTTTTGCACCTTTTGACTCTGAATTTTTTCCTGAATCTTTTTGCAGCGTGCTTGCACCTGCTGTTGCACAAGTTTTTGCATTTTGATCATTAGTAACAACTGGTATAAGAGGCAAAGGCATATAGTCATTAGTATTTGCATCCCCATGATTTAAAGGCAATAAAAGAATGTCTTGACGGAGACGTGCACCGACATTTGGATGGAGAGACTCGAAAGGAAAAACACTTTCATCGAAAACAACATCTCTTGAGATATAAATGCGGCCAGTGGAGAATTCTAAGCACTTAACTCCTTTGTGCCGTGGACTATAGCCTAAGAAGACACAACGTGTGGAACGAAACGCAAGTTTTCTCTTGTTATAGGGACGGAGATTAGGCCAGCAAGCACAGCCAAAAACTCGAAGAGATTCATAGTTTGGCTTGGTGTGGAGGAGACGTTCTACAGGTGTATCAAGATTGATGACTTTACTGGGAAGTAGATTGATAAGAAAGGTGGCGGTGAGGAACGCTTCATCCCAATATTTTAGGGGCATGGATGCATTGGCAAGTAAAGTAAGACCAACTTCAACAATGTGGCGATGTTTGCGTTCAGCGGAACCATTTTGTTGATGGGCATGTGGACAGGAGACATGATGAGAAATGCCATGTGTTTGAAAGAAAGCATTGAGTTTTTCATATTCACCACCCCAGTCAGTTTGCATGGTGATGATTTTTCTATCAAATTTTCGCTCAACAAGTTGCTGAAAATTAAGAAAGACTTGATACACCTCAAAACGTTTCTTAAGCAAATAAATCCACGTAAATTTACTATAATCATCAATAAAGCTTACATAGTACGAATGTCTACCAACAGACTCAGGTGCAGGACCTCATACATCAGAGAACACTTGTTCCAGAGGAACAGTGGAAACACTAGTGGAAGTAGGATAAGGCAACTGATGACTCTTAGCTAACTGACATGAATCACAAATGTATGGGGTAACTTCTGGAGTAAACAAAATTTTATTGTTTCTAAGAACTTGCTGAACCACAAAAGACGAAGGATGGCCTAAACGACGATGCCAAGTGGATGATGATGGCTTTATTGTGACGAAAGCATGCTTGGATAACCCAGTAGAGAATGGCACTAGCGGGTAGAGACCATCATGGCACGGTCCTTTAAACAGAATTCTTCTTGTTACCTGATCCTTGATTAAAAAGAAATATGAGTGAAACTCAAAGAAGATATCATTATCAAGTGTAAGTTTATGGAAAGATAGCAGATTTGTAGTGGCACTAGGAACATGAAGGACATTTTTAAGATTAAAGGAAGCATGTGGGGTGCATAATACTGAATGACCAATGTTGCTTATTAGTATACAATTTCCGTTTGTAGTGTGGACGCGATCACGCCCCTCATACTTGTCATGAGTGGAGAGTTTGCTCAGCTCTCCCGTGATGTGATTTGAGGCACCGGTGTCAGGGTACCAATTGGTGTCAACACCATAGGACGCAAGGTGCGCCGTCTTTTCTTCACGAGCTTCATCATCGGAGTCATCACGGTCTTCATAGCACCACCAGCAATCACTTGCCGGGTGCCCATGAATCTTGCAAATCTGACAGGTGGTGTTGACATAGGGAGTGGGAGCGCGATCACGTCGGCCACCTCCATCACGACGGCCTCCATTGCCACCACCACGGCGACCACGACCTCCATCATGGCGCCTGTCTTCACGTCGATCATCACGGCGATCCCCATCACGGGGCCGCCAGGGAGCACGGTCATCACGGGGGCGGTCATCGCGGCGGCGCCACCCACCATCATCACGACGATCACCACCTCCATCACGTCGGCCACGGTAACCACCACGGCCCTGGTCATTGCCACCATAGGCTAGGTGAGCAGAGGAGGTAAACGTCTGGGCGGGGAGGGCATCTTCTTCATCGGAGAGGAGCTCACGGCGCATGTTGGCCGCCGCGATCTGAGCGAAGAGGTCATCAAGCGTGGTGCCGTGCTGTCCATTAACTGCAGCAACAACGTTTTCATAGGAGCTATCAAGGCCATTGAGGATATACCCGATCAGTTCGTCATCGTCGATGGGTTTTCCGGCGGCAGCGAGCTCAGAGCCCAGCGCCTTCATCTTGGTGAAGTACTCTCCCGCAGACATGTCCTTCTTCTTCTTGGTTTTGTTGAGGGCGGTGCGAAGATGCGTGATCTTGGATCTTGACACCGAGGTGAACATGGAGGTGACCGTGTTCCACACCTCGGCCGTGGTCGTGTGCTCGAAGAAGTGCGGGTCTATCTCTGGAGAGAGAGTTTGAAGAAGCCACCCCATCACCTGCTGATCAAGGACGATCCAGGACGCGTACAGGGGGTTGGCGACGATGGTTTTTTTCCCCTTCGTCGATCTCCATAGTTTTGGCGGGGGCAGCGTCCGTGCCATCGAGGAGCCCGGTGACTTGCGCTCCATGGAGGGGAGGGAGCACCAGGGCCTTCCAGAACAAGTAGTTCGAGCGGGGTGAGTTGCTGGGCGGGAGGAGAGCCAAGGGTGGCAGCAAGCACGGCCAGCGACGAGGACGACATGGCAGCGGCGATGCAAGGTCGTGTTTGTGATCTTGAAGCGGCGGCGACAGCACAAGGCAGCGGCGGCGGCTGGTTTGGTCGTAGGTTCTTGTTGGTCGTAGGTTTTTGGTTGTAGGAGCGGCGGCGGCGGCAATGGCGCGGCGGCGGCTATCTAGGGTTTTGCGGCGGCTAGGTCATGGAAAAGGCCTGCTCTGATACCATGATAATTTGGGGAACAATCGTTGCCCTATTGGGTCGATTGGTTGCGTGTTATATAGGCCAGGAAGAACCCCTGGCGTGGTATTACAGAGTACGTCTTCGAGGTGGAGTACTACTCCATGCTCTTGTACGTGTACAATATGTGTACAATATCTAAACCGTATTACAATCTAACAGTCATATATGCTTTTCACCTAAAAAAATAAGTAATACATGCTTCCTCCCGGCCACTAGCACAGGCATTCGTAGCTAGACGAAGCACGAGGCAAATGTAGCCATAATGGCCACTTAGGATGGTCGTTGTAGATTTACAACCATACAAGTGCATTCCCAGGAAGCGTGTGCATATATATCCACATGGTGTGGACTCTTATATATGAGTAATGAATACGTGAAAATATAGAAATGAAAAAAAATACTTGAGGCAATTTTGACACCACATAGTTGCTTCTTCAAACCCTTGCAATGTATGGGCTTGGGATGCATCAGGAACTCGTCCAATATAACTGATCATGGTTACTCTTGATGTTAGTTATGTTTTCCTCTTGGTTTGTATGTCCTCACCATCGGGATCTGCATCGTGACCTCCACGTTTTGCGTCGGCACTGAGGCATTTGAAGTTGTACCTACATGGATTAACTGGCGAACCACGGGTATCCTCGGTCGGTCTATCCCCTGATCACCTAACATCCATTAAGAACACGTAGTACTCCATCGTCTCCTGAGGTCTTATGTGTAGCCATGCTGCCATGGATGAGATTTTTGAGCTTCTTTTTTCATGTGAATCAACAAGAAGACCTTGTTAGCGGTTAGTATTTAGCTAGGAGAAGTTTATGGCCTTCTAGGCTTAAGTGATTACATATAACTAGACCTGATTAATTATTTAGCCAACTTTCATATGTTTGGTCAGCAACTTTCTAAGCTAAAATAACCAGGATGACAGTTGCCCTGTGTCCTTGTCTACCGTGTGCTTGCACCTAGAAACATAGAGGGACTTCACAGAACAACCGAGAGTCATCGGGGAGGTGACAACAATGGCATAGCCGACCAGGGTTCACTATGCACATGCGGACAAAGGTGTCAAAAAAATTGTTGGACCTAAGGAGAGTGCGAGTTTTTATGAAACAACCATTCCACCTTCAAAGTGCAAGCCCAATCCTAAAACCAACTACATTTTTTTAATTTTGAGGTTTTAGACGATGATTTGTTACATCAAATTGAAAAGTCAACATGAACAATGAGATTTTGAGTTGGCAAATACTAGTGTTGATTTAAACCATCGACACAAATCCATTATTGTACAAGTTTTGCATTAGGAAGAATTCGTAAGTCCAAGTTTGTGCCCTACTTCTACCGCATTTGCACCTTGGTCATGCATGTTATTGACTTCGTCGCACCATGGATATTTTGTCTCACGTCCTCTATTGACGTTACTTAAACCACTACCATAAATGAGATCAAAGTCATCTCAACATTGTTGATGGTCATCAAAGGGCTATATCCCTACATAATCTCGTCCAACATTACCAACCGCACACAAGGCAAGCTCTTCAACGAAGTCTATTTGACACACATAATAAGACTATAATAAATGGAATATGACGCTAGAGCACTCATGTTAAGTTAAAACACAATTTTAGAAAACATAATTATAATAGTAACTACAATATGACAACTTTATAAACCATAAGAAAACTAAAAAATATTATGAACTAAAGGAAAAACTTAAAATTTATGTCTAGTCACCGCGGCTGCAAGAACAATGGAAATCATCAATACAATTTTTTTCACTACAATAAATGGTGAAACATCATAGAAAATAAATTTTGGATCAAAAGAAATATCTAGGCGAGTACAAATCATAGCATACATGATTGATCCAATTGCCGAAGCATATTTGATATTTTTCAAGCGCTCTCGCTCATCAGTAGTCGAAGGACACTGAGTCTTGCTAAGGTTTATACCATGTGACATAGGCAAGAACCCTTTCTTAGCCTCTTCCATGCCGAAACGTTTTAGCACCTTGTCAAGGTATGTACTCTGGCTTAATCCTATTAGCCTCTTCGATCTATCTCTATAGATCTTAATTCCCAGAATATATGCTGCTTCTCCTAAGTCCTTCATTGAAAACTATTCTTCAACGAAGTCTTTACGGATTCAAGCATAGGAATGTCATTTCCAATCAGCAGTATGTCATCCACATACAAGATTAGAAATACGAGCGAGCTCCCACTATCTTTCTTGTAAACACAAGACTCTGATTCGATTTTGGTGAAGCCAAATCCTTGGACTACTTCATCAAAACGAATATTCCAACTCCGAGATGCTTGCTTCAGTCCATAAATGGACTTTCGAAGTTTGCAAACCTTTCCAGCATTTTTAGGATCGACAAAACCCTCGGGCTGCATCATATACACGTCCTCGGCAAGGTTTCCATTCAGGAAAGCTGTCTTGACATCCATTTGCCATATCTCATAGTCAAAATATGCAGCAATAGCTAGAATTATCCGAATAGATTTAAGCATCACTACGGGCGAGAAGGTCTCCTCGTAGTCAACTCCTTGAACTTGTCGAAAACCTTTTGCAACAAGTCGAGCTTTATAGATGTGAACATTTCCATCCATATCAATCTTCTTCTTATAGATCCATTTGCACTCGATGGTCCTATGACCATCAGGCAGGTCAACCAAGTTCCAAACTTGATTTTCATCCATGGAATCTATCTCGGATCTCATGGCACTTTGCCATTTCTCAGAGTCTAGGTCCATCATTGCTTCCGCATAGGTCGAAGGTTCATCATTGTCCAACAATAATATTTCACGCGTATCATTGTCTATCAATAATATTTCTCGCGCATTGCGAATCCTTTCTGACCTTCGTAGTGCTGGTGTTTCTCTTGCCACGGGTTCCTCAACTCGTTCTGCCATGATGGCATCACCCATTGAGTCCTCCCCGGTAGGCTCAACTTGAACTTCTTCAAGCAGCACCGTCTTTCCACTTGTTTCCTTCTTGAGAAACTCTTTCTCTAAGAAAACACCGCTTCGAGCGACAAACACTTTGCCCTCTTCTCGGTTGTAGAAGTAATATCCCAAGGTTTCCTTGGGGTATCCTACGAATATGCATTTATCCGACTTGGGTGTGAGCTTGTCCGACTGAAGTCGCTTGACAAACGCATCACAGCCCCAAATCTTTAGAAAAGACAACTTGGGACTCTTCCCATTCCACATCTCATATGGTGTCTTAACTACGGATTTAGATGGTACCCTATTTAGTGTGTGAGCTGCTGTTTCTAGAGCGAAACCCCAAAACGATAATGGTAGATCTGACTGGCTCATCATTGATCGAACCATGTCCAACAAAGTCCGATTACGTCGTTCGGAAACCCCGTTTCTTTGAGGCGTTCCGGGCGGCGTAAGTTGAGGAACAATTCCGCAACTCTTCAGATGATTGCTAAATTCGTGACTCAAATATTCTCCTCCACGATCTGATCGTAGAGCCTTAATTTTCTTGCCACGTTGATTCTCTACTTCATTCTGGAACTCTTTGAACTTTTCAAAAGTTTCAGACTTATGCCTCATTAGGTAGACATATCCATATCTACTAAAGTCATCAGTGAAAGTTATGAAGTAGTGAAAACCACCTCTAGCGGTCGTGCTCATTGGTCCACATACATCAGTATGTATTAGTTCCAGTAAGTCGTCGCCCTTTCAGGAGAACCATTGAAAGGCGACTTGGTCATCTTCCCAAGCAAACAAGCTTCACATGTCTCGTATGATTCAAAATCAAACGAAGTTAGAAGTCCATCAGAATGGAGTTTCTTCATGCGCTTTTCACTTATATGACCCAAACGACAATGCCAAACATAGGTGGGATTCAAATCATTAGGCCGAAGCCTTTTAGCACTTATGTTATAAACTTGCTCATCATCATGAACATCATCAGGATTCAAAATAAACAACCCATTCACAATGGAAGCAAAAGCCACAAACATATCATTCTTAGAGATAGAACAACCATTGTTTTTACTCGCAAATGAATAACCATCTCGCATCAAACATGAAGGAGAAATAATGTTTCGACTTAAAGCTGGAACATAATAACAATTATTCAATTCCATAATAAATCCTGAAGGGAGGTGCAGTTGCATGACGCCAACGGACAACGCAGCAACCTTTGCATTATTTCCGACGCGAAGATCAACTTCTCCTTGTCTCACGCTTCTACTCCTTACTAGCCCCTGCATCGATTTGCAAATGTGAGCAACCGATCCGGTATCAAATACCCAAGAGTTAATAATGGAGTCAGCGAGAAAAATGTCTATAACATTAACCACAAGCGTACCTGAGCTAGAAGTCTTACTCCCACTCTTCTTCAAAGAAGCAAGGTACTTGCTGCAGTTTCTCTTCCAGTGTCCAGACTCATGGCAGTAGTAACATTCTGTGTCAGGTTTAGGTCCATCCTTAGGCTTAGGCTTTGGCTTAGAGATCACATCTTTAGCTTTTCCTTTGCCTTGGACTTGCCATGCTTCTTGAAGCTAGGCTTGTTCTGCACAGCCAACACTTGGCCATGCCCTGCACACTTCTTAATGTCACATTCTGCCGTCTTGAGCATTCCACAAAGTTCATTAAGGTCCTTCTCCACCCCATGCATATGGTAGTTCGAAATGAAATGCCCATAGCTGGCTGGAAGCGACGCTAAAATAAAATCAGTGGCCAACTCTCGGCCCAATGGAAAACCAAGTTTGTCCAAAGTCTGCGCGTAACCAAGCATCTTGATCACGTGCGGGCCTACTGCTGCTCCTTCAGCTAGCTTGCATTCACCAAAGGCCTTAGCGACATTGAACCTTTCAGTCCTGGCCTGGGTCTGGAACATGTCCTTAAGCGCAACGATCATATCGTACGCTTCCTGACCATCAAACTGCTTTTGAAGGTCGGGTTCCATGCAAGCAAGCATAAGGCAGCTAACCTCAAGAGACTCATCACATGCTCTCTTGTAGGCAGCCCTAATGGCAGCAGTGTCGGTGTCAAGAGGTTCATCTGGGATTGGGGTATCCAGAACACTTTCCTTCTTATCAGCCCTGAGAACAATTCTCAGATTCCGGATCCAATCCGAATAGTTTGTTCCAGTTAACTTTTCTTTCTCAAGGATGGAACGCAAAGCAAAAGGGGTGGGTTGGTTACGTGCCATTGATCTACAACAGAAAACATGCAAAATACTAAGACAAAAATCCATGATAGAGTAAAACATTAAACAATTTAATATGGTCTACTCCCACTAAAACCAACATCCCTCTGTTGATACTTAGTGATTCAAGATCCACAACGAACAAGTCTCCTAGTGAGCCGGACGCTTCACCGCTAGAAAACGAGGTAGTTTGGTAAGCAACACTTTGCTAATCATATCACATATGACTCTTGTTGTTGGGTGACATCTCTATGTCAAAACCCAACCTTTATGCCCCAAGGCGCTTAACCGTTAAGATTACCTTGTTGAGCTAACCAACTCTTATGCATGTAAGTATCCGATACAAACCCATCTAGCCAACGAAAACCGATGGCACCCTACTGTCATAGGCCCACCATCGATCGTAGAAGACATGGGATGGTGCAAGGTTTAGTTGGGGGGCATGTTAACTTAACATTTGTGAGGGATCGTTCTACTTCCACGAATCTAACATGCATAGGAGTAAAACAATAGGAATAACAATCACATAGTTGTGACACAGTATGGCCCGTTTCTCATGGTGATCTCCATCTCCATAGAACCTGTCCACCATGGTGATCTCCATCTCCATGGTCCATGTGCGCCATCCCTCCGAGTGATGAGTCCTCCAAGAACTATTACAAGCTATTACGCCTAACAGCTAGTAATGTAAATTACATGGAATGTGGGAATCATCACAAGTCGGCACGCAGGCCGTTAATACAATAAGTGACAACACATCTGGCTCCTGCCGTGTTGACATACTCACGACACGCAGGTCATGAAAATATTACACACATGCATCACATACACATGGGCCATACTGGTCACAAAACACAAATCTGCAAAAACGAGTTAGACGTTCTAACGCCGAAACTTGCAACCCCTAAAACTTGCTTTTATCAATCGAATTTGCCAAATCTAAATTTGACCCTCTTCAATTGACCTGGTTTTGCTGAAGTAAAATAAAAAGATCTACAACTTTTATTCAGACCTTTTCTCGATCCGAGGTCGTCTGCAAAAGTTACAGCCGTATTACCGGAAACTGTTCGTTTTGGCAGATTACCTGTTACCGGCGATAGATCCGATCTATCACCCCGCGCATCTCATGCACCATGAATATGATCTAAATTCCGATTCGACCAATCCAATTGATCTTCGCGTGCTGCTGTTGGATTTACGTGTCACAGTCTACCCCGATGGCGGAAACCGACCGGTAGGGGTAAGTCGTTCGACGACCTCTTGCAACACGATCACGGAAATCAGATCACAGATCAAGACATTTACAACAGACTGCCGATCACATCGGCCTTACCCCATCTACATATCACATATGCAAATGATCCGAACCTATAACGAGGCAGCATCGGCTCTGATACCACTGTAGGGTCGCGTGTAGGCTACACTAGCGCAAATCAAAATTTTCTACCGCACATCCAAGGAACTGCTGCAGTTATAGATCACGGGATTACCACTAGACGCGATGTGCCGTGCCGAAGTCGGTGAAGCGAGTCGGGGCAGGGTAGACGTACAATCCTCTCCGATCCAGTCGCTCCCTCGAACAGCTCCACAACAGCTCCTCTCGGCGGTTCGTCCAAGTGCTCCAAGCAGCACCTCTATCGGTATCCACACGTACGGCGTGGAGGCGCCGCTCGCCGGACTGCTAGGTCCGCGCGGGCAGCAGGGGCGTGGTGAGACGGTGGTGGGTGGATTGTGGTGCGGAATTGGGCAACCCTAAAACGTCCAGCCTCCTCTCCTTATATAGACCTCCCCATATTGGGCTGCCTCAACCGAAGCCCATTCTGGAGTCTATTCCAGCCCAACTCGGATCCAATCCGAATTCTGCCTTCACTGCCTTAAGTGTGTGACCCTATAGGTTCACGCACGTTTAGACATGACACGAGTACACCTACTCGGCCAATAGTTGGTAGCGGCTTCTAGCAAAACGTGCCAACTCCCAAACGCACATAAAGATCGTATCGGACGAACCATCACAATGTTTATGCCATTCCCTTTGCCTCACGATATTAGGTCAAGCCTCCAGCTGACCTCTCTTTCTCGATCCTGTGATTCGGAATCCCATACTAGGTTAACCATTAACCTTATGTAGCACGGCCATGCATTTCGGATCCGATCACTCGAGGGGCCCAGAGAAATATCTCTCTCAAGTAAGAGGGGCAAATCCCATCTTGACTGACTATGCCTTACAGCATGTTTCATGACAAACCCGTAAGCTACCTTTATGGCTACCCTTTCACATGTGTAGCGTTGGATAGCCCCAAAGTAAGTCAATTCACATCTCAAGTACACACGACAATCTCAGGTCTAGGGACAAAGCAAACACATCGTGTAGAGAGAGAGCTATGAACGTTTGCTTCATTGTCTCAAGGTGGGTCAGCCCAACTCTATGTTCACAACATAAGTCCACATTATTAGTTTGACATCTCCATGTCTATGACTTGTGAAACATAGTCATCTACTAATACATGTGCTAGTCTAATATTCAAGTGTGTCCTCACATGAACTCCGACTAGGGACATATTTAGAATAACCATACAAGTAATGAGTTTCACAGACAAGTCCTCAACTCGCCAATCAATACAAGACATTATTCAAGGCACATTATAAATCATGGATACATTGAAATATCATCATCTCTATGATTGCCTCTTGGGCATATTTCCTACAGAACGCGCACATCTTCCGTGAGATTGACCGTTCCCCCATGGCGGCGGCGGACGAGGTGTTCAACGAACTAAACACTTGGGCGTTGGCGGGATGTCGCCATCTTAGAAGACGCGAGTAATCCGTCTAGCTCTTCGGGTTCTTTGGGGTGGTTTGGGTGGAAAGCTTCGTGCTTCTCTCTTCTCCACTTCGTTTCACTGTAATGTCCTGTTCCTTGTAACAGTTTCCCTCTATCAATGAAATCGCAGATCTCCTGCGTTATTTTTTTTTAAAAGGTATGATGCCCACTTAATATGGTTGTTGCATATTTACAACCATACAACAACATGATTATAGTTCAAAGATAGTGGAATATATATTCAACGAGATTGGTACACAAGCACGTTGAAAGGCGTGCTCCTAGTTGGCCAAAATCCTCTTAATATATAGACACAAAAATGGCCTGGGTATAGTACTAATTGAAGAAATAGGCTTTCGCCCCGCTATATAAATATAGCAACCACACCGAACAACAACGAGTTTCCTGCTGGGGCAGACAGCACAACCAAGCCCAAAAGAGAAAAAGAAAACAATGCCAACAACGATGGATCAACGAAAACGAAAATGACTCGCAACCGCTACGTCCTCTCCGGAGAATTCCCACCACGAACCTAGCACTCTGAAACGCCGCGTACCAAGCAGCACCTTCAAG
Source organism: Poa pratensis (assembly GCA_947311845.1). NCBI lineage: Eukaryota > Viridiplantae > Streptophyta > Magnoliopsida > Poales > Poaceae > Poa > Poa pratensis. Next base: position 18,625,409 of record CAMZMU010000064.1, read on the forward strand.
AAGGAAAGCGACGACGACGACGCTGCTGCCCAGACTAGTCCTAGGGTTTCCCCCGGCACGCTACCGGTAGCGGGGAAGAGGTACATCCGACGTCCTTCAAGAAGGAGAAGCGACACCCACAGGCGTCACCGCGTCGGTGTCAAGATGACAAGGATTTCTCCTGACCCCCAAAAAACCACAATGCCGGACAATCCATAGCGCTCCACCCATCTTGCCGCCCACCAACAGACGCCACCACGGAATTGAAGCCACCTCGTCGTATCACCCTGGCAAGCACTGCACGACTGGCCGAACTGAGAAGCACACGCCATAGACAAGGAGCGGTAGTACCACATCCACGCGGGAGGGAACATCCTCCACTGCTTGAGGCGGTAGCCGACTGGACGCAGTAGACAAGAGCACACCAGGCCACCATGGAGCCGGAGGGCGGCAGCAGCACAGCCACCTGGAGGACGTCCTCCACCGCCATCGGCGGGTGCCGACCGGACGCTGCAGCAGAGACACACCAGGCCGGGAGGCCCGGCCGGGCCCTAGACAGGCCCGTGAAGTCTCCGCCGCCACGCTGCTGCACGTAAGCCGCCGCTGCCGCTACCCAAGAACGACACCAAAGGCCCAGCCGGACCCAGATGGGTCCGTGAAGCTCCTACCACCACGCTGCAGCACACGCGGCGTCGTCACCGCCACTCCCGTCACAGGCCTGTACATCAGTCAAACCGGGTACCAGGGCCCAGCCCGCCCTGACCCAGATCGGGCCGAAGGGGCCCAGATCTAGGCCTGCAGGCCCAGGCCGAGGCAACCCGCACCACCAACGGCGGCGCCGCCGTCGCGTTCACCACCCGCAAGCGCTGGAACTCCCGCCGCCATGAGCCAGGACCTCCGTCGCCGAAGCTGGACCGTTGTCACCGAACAACACCACCCGACGCCGCACCGCCCCGCGCAGGGAGGACGCCGAGGGGGGAGAAGCAGAGGGGCCGCCGCCGCCGGCGCTGCCCGGGGCAAGCCCGGCGCCGCACGCCGACGACGGCGGAGGAGGAGAGGCCAGGAGGAGCTCTGCTCGACGGCAGCAGGCACGGCCGGTCGCCCGCGCGGGGGGCAACCAGCCGCGAGAGAGGCGGGGAGGGAAGGAGGAGGGGAGGGAGCGGCGCGGCCGGCCGGCCGGCGGCGCGGGGCGGCTAGGGTTGGGAGAAGGTCGGGGGCCACGTTCGGTATAGTACTAACAATAGGCAATTTTTTGACACCTGAAATACAATTTTATATTTCTTCGCCGCAAGAATGAACGAAGTGCGGCGTGTAATAGGAACCCGCATTGTGTCCTAAGCTCATAACTTTCTTACGGAATCAGCCGGAGCTTTATACACTGTAGTTAAATGGTTTATCGAGACCGCCTCCAAGAAATTCGCTCAAAGCAAACATGACATCACCGGTGGTCGGCAAAGTGCTACGTCCCTGCATGGTCTCCACGAACACCGCCAACCTTGGTAGGGAAAGGTAGTCACCAATATTATTTGCACGTTTGGTGGATCGTCGATAGCACAATCGATCTTTACAACATTGGTACTAGTGAATAGAAAACCAGATACCTACAAATAGGCCGTAAAAGACGCTCAAATCATTTTATTATCTCGTACTAATTCAGTATTTTTTGGAGATAGAAAATTAATTCTAAGCACATTTGATAGAATCGGTTGATTCTTCTAGCTAGTCATGCTATACGGTTTGGATTAAGTTGGCAGTGTTGATAAAGCTCAACGTCGTAATGTGATTCCCTGGCAGTATGTCAGAATCACGAAAAGCTTCATCAGGAAAATATTCGCAAGTATTCATGGTGGTTCCAAATGGTGCATGCTTCACTCCATATGTAATTGTTTCTCAAGACTCAACTTTTGACACGAATCCCCTCTTGTGCACGTCAGAAAAGAGATCCGCTACCGATATTTCGACTGATGCTACAAAATCAGGTAGTTCAATTCGATGCAAAGGAATAATCTTGGTCGTTGTATTCATAACCGTAACTATCATTTGTCACTAGTAGAGACAGGCGCCCCTCCCTCCTTTTGTCCCGGCCCGTGAGTCCCTCCCTTTAGTCCCGGTTTGTATCTCAAACCGGGACAAAAGGGCTGGCACCCCTATATATATGGCAGCACCCTCTCCACTCACTCTTTGTTTTTTCCTGGTGGAGGTGGTGTGGGCTAGTGCTATTTTTTTTTCTCCTTCATATGCACTCAAGGTGTTCGATGAAATGCCTGTTAGAGTGATGCCATTTGAGTTCACACAATACAAACATGATATGAGGTGCCCGAGCCACACTTAAGCTTTCACCTCTTTATTTCCACTTGTCCTAAAAGGTTAGCAACTATTTTCTAGTCGGTCACCGTGCGGTACTAATTTTAGCATCGTCATTGCGTTTGATATATAGTTGTATGATGCAGATGAGCCATCCATGGATGTACGGTGACCGACGCACAGCCGCTTACAGAGCAGGCGTGCATTCTTTTCGCGATGCGGCCGAGGCGAACAAGCATGGGGGCTTTATGTTTTGTCCATGCTTGAATGTCGGAATGAGAAGGATCACACTTACTCAAGAGTCATTCAGAGCCACCTGCTTCGGTCCGGTTTCATGTCCGGCTATAATGTTTGGACCAAGCACGGAGAAAGAGGGGTTATGATGGAAGACGGCGATGAAGAAGAGAACGATGATGACAACTACCGATCTATGTTCCCTGAATACGCTGATACCGAAATGGAAGACAATGAAGAAGAAGAGGGTGAAGAACGGGCACCAGATGAGCCCGCTGATGATCTTGGTCGGGTCATTTCTGATGCAAGGCGAGGCTGCGACACAGAAAAGGAGAGGTTGCAGTTCGAGCAGATGTTACAGGACCACAACAAATTGTTGTACCCAACTTGTGAAGATGGCCAGAAGAAGCTGGGTAGCACACTGGAATTGCTGAAGTGGAAGGCAGAGACCGGTGTGACTGACTCGTCATTTGAAAAGTTGCTGGTACTAATGAAGAAGATGCTTCCAAGAAAGAACGAATTGCCCGCCAGCACGTACGAAGCAAAGAAGCTTGTCTGCCCTCTAGGATTAGACGTGCAGAAGATACATGCATGCCCTAATGACTGCATCCTCTACCGCGGTGAGAAGTACGAGAATATGGATAAATGCCCGGTATGCACTGCATTGCGGTATAAGATCAGAAAAGATGACCCTGGTGATATTGAGGGCGAGCCACCCAGGAAGAGGGTTCCTGCCAAGGTGATGTGGTATGCTCCTATAATACCACGGTTGAAACGTCTGTTCAGAAACAAAGAGCATGCCAAGTTGTTGCGATGGCACATGGAAGACCGTAAGAAAGACGACAAGTTGAGGCACCCCGCTGATGGTCGGCAGTGGAGAAAAATCGAGAGAGAGTTCGGGGACTTTGCAGGTGACGCAAGGAACTTATGGTTTGGTCTAAGTACAGATGGCATGAATCCTTTTGGGGAGCAGAGCTGTAGTCACAGCACCTGGCCCGTGACTCTATGTATCTACAACCTTCCTCCTTGGTTGTGCATGAAGCGGAAGTTCATTATGATGCCAGTGCTCATCCAAGGCCCGAAGCAACCCGGCAACGACATTGATGTGTACCTAAGGCCATTAGTCGATGAACTTTTGCAGTTGTGGGCCAAACCAGGTGTAAGTGTGTGGGATGAGCACAAACAGGAGACATTTGACCTACGAGCGTTGCTTTTCGTAACCATCAATGATTGGCCTGCTCTTAGTAACATTTCAGGACAGACGAACAAGGGATACAATGCATGCACGCACTGTTTGGATCAGACAGAAAGTATATATCTGGACAAATGTAGGAAGAATGTGTACCCGTACAATCGTCGTTTTCTTCCGCACAAGCATCCCTTAAGGCAAAAAGGCAAGCATTTCAATGGCAAGGCAGAAACCCGGACGAAGCCTGTCACCCGTACTGGTGCTGAAGTATTTGGTATGGTCAAGGATTTAAAAGTAATCTTTGGAAAGGGTCCTGGCAGCCAACCTGTTCCGAACGGCGCTGATAAGCGCGCACCCATGTGGAAGAAGAAATCTATATTTTGGGAGCTACCCTATTGGGAAGTCCATGAGGTCCGCTCCGCAATCGACGTGATGCACCTGACGAAGAATCTTTGCGTGAATATTCTAGGCTTCCTGGGCTTGTATGGGAAGTCAAAAGATACACCGGAAGCACGGGAGGACCAGGAACGTCATAAAGGACGAGACGGCATGCATCCAGGGCAGTTTCAAGGGCCTGCCAGCTACGCTCTTACCAAGGAAGAGAAGGAAATCTTTTTTGAAGTCCTTTTCAGTATCAAGGTCCCGTCTGGCTTCTCGTCGAATATAAAGGGAATAGTAAATATGAAAGAGAAAAAATTCCAAAACCTAAAGTCTCATGACTGCCACGTGCTTATGACGCAATTGCTTCCGGTTGCATTGAGGGGAATTCTAGCGGAAAATGTTCGACTGGCCATTGTGAAGGTATGTGCATTCCTCAATGCAATTTCTCAGAAGGTAATCGATCGAGAAAGTCTATCAGGGTTACAAATTGATGTGGTCCAATGTCTGGTCAGCTTCGAGTTGTTGTTCCCGCCATCCTTCTTCAATATTATGACGCACCTCCTAGTTCACCTAGTCGAAGAGATTAGAATTCTCGGTCCTGTGTTTCTACACAATATGTTCCCCTTCGAGAGGTTCATGGGAGTCTTAAAGAAATATGTTCGTAACCGTGCTAGGCCAGAAGGAAGCATCTCCAAGGGCTATGGAACAGAGGAGGTCATTGAGTTTTGTGTTGACTTTCTTCCTGACCTTAAGCCGATTGGTGTTCCTGAATCTCGGTATGAGGGGAGGCTGACTGGAAAAGGCACACTAGGAAGGAAAGCAACGGTATGTAGGGACGGGCATTCTTTCACTCAAGCACACTACACAGTTCTACACAATTCCACCGTGGTGGCTCCGTATATCGAGAGACACAAGAATATTCTACGCTCCGAAAACCCGGGGAATAACACCATTGTTCTACACGAGAAGACTTTCGGCAGTTGGTTGCAGACACATCTCATGAATAACACCATTGTTGGAGATCAGCTGTACTTGTTGGCCAGGTCACCATCTTCGACTATATGTACTTTCCAAGGGTACGAGATAAATGGGAATACATTTTACACGAAGGCCCAAGATAAAAAGAGCACCAACCAAAACAGTGGTGTCCGCTTTGATGCAACAGACGACAATGGGCAGAAGGACACATATTATGGGTACATAGAGGAGATATGGGAACTTGACTATGGACCTACTTTTAAGGTCCCTTTATTTCGGTGCAAATGGGTCAACCTGACAGCTAGCGGGGTAAAGGTAGACCCGCAGTACGGAATGACAACAGTGGATCTCAAGAATCTTGGGTACCACACCGAACCATTCGTCCTAGCCAATGATGTGGCTCAGGTTTTCTATGTGAAGGACATGTCTACCAAACCGAAAAAAGAAAAGATAAGCAAAAGAATACATCGTCCGATGAGCCAAAGCGCCACATAGTTCTTTCAGGGAAAAGAAACATCGTGGGAGTGGATGACAAGACAGACATGTCAGAAGATTATAATAAGTTTCATGAAATTCCGCCCTTCACAGTGAAAACTGACCCAAGCATCCTGTTAAATGATGAAGATTCTCCATGGCTACGGCTCAGAAGAAAACAGAAACAATAGATAGGGATGTTGGTGATGTGTAATAATGTATTAAACCTTTTATGTAATGCATTCTATGGAATGTATTAAACCTTTATGTAAGGAGCATGTGTAAGAAGCTTCAATCAGCTGCAGTTTTACCAACACAATCTCTGCATTCTCCAAGATCTTTAGCATTTCCAAGTGATAGAAAAAACATACGGTTTCCCCTGCATACAGCCCGACGGTGGCTCGTGAGTGCCCGCATATCAAATGCACCGTCGGACGTATGCAGGGAATCCGAATGCTTTGTTTACGAAATGAACTACAATGAGTACAGAGTGAGTGCCAAACATGTCCGAGAGGTGGGCTATATATAGGGTCACTGTATTCTGAAAACTCTAAACACTGAAGAGAACAAAACACACGGTTTCCCCTGCATACAGCCCAACGGTGGCTCGTGAGTGCCCGCATATCAAATGCACCGTTGGACGTATGCAGGGAATCCGAATGCTTCGTATACCAAAATGAACTACAATGAGTAGACACTGAGTGCTGAACATGTCCGGGAGGGGGGCTATATATAGGGTCCGTGTGCTTCTTTAGTCCCGGTTGGTAACACCAACCGGGTCATGTGGCTCACGAAGTGGTCGTGATAGTGCTGATCCAACAGCTCACAATCCCTCAAAAGAAAACACCCCTGATCCAACGTCTCACAAGCGCTTGAAAGAAACACACGATCCGTGTGCTTCTTTAGTCCCGGTTGGTAACACCAACCGGGACTAAAGTCGGGCTTTGCGGTCACGACTCGTGTCAGCCACGTGTCCTCCCCCAGCGCTGCCCTAGCCACGTGTCCTCCCTAGCGCTGCCCTGGAGGTATTTATATATTATCGCCGACGGGGTAAACCCTAATCCACCATTCCAAGCCACGAACGCATCGTCTCCACGAGATGGATCCGCCACGCCCGCCGCAGCGCCTTCTGGACGAGGTCGAGCGTGCTCGACAGAGCGCGCTTGGGCGCTACCGCGGGAGCCTATCCCGCTGTATGCCCACGAGCCCGGCGTGGAGAGGAATGCCCTGCTACCGGCCTCCTGCTCCGTGCCGGAGGAGGTGCGGAGGAAGTACGAGCGTGCATGGTCCGACGTCCCTGACCCCGACGAGGATGCGTACGCCGCAGGGGTGGCGTGGGGATCCACGGTCGTACCTCCACCAGTCACCGCCGCCCCTCCCGACGAGGAGGATGACGACGACGACTTCGACTAGAGCGACCATGGGGAAGAGCGCGGCGGGCCGCAGATGCAGGAGGCCCTTGAAGCCTCCTTCAGTCCGTCCACGACGACTGTGTACAGCGAGCCAGAACTGCCTGCCAGCTCAAGGCGAAGGAGGCATCCGAGCTGGATTGGGCGCTGAAAGACTCATCGTCCATGGATCTTGCCCTCCGCCGCAAACGTGCGCGTGAGAACCGGGCGGCCGCGAACGGGGCTGGCTCCTCCCGCCGTTCCTCCTAATCCTACGGCCTCCGAGCCAACAAGTCCTTTTATGTAGAATAATGTTGGTGATGTGTAATAATGTATTAAACTTTTATGTAATGCATTCTATGGAATGTATTAAATCTTTATGTAAGGAGCATGTGTAATAATAATGAATGTGTATTTCCAATGTGTATTGTCAAGAAAATTCAAATCAGCTGCAGCTTTACCAACACAATCTCTACATTCTCCAAGATCTTTAGCATTTCCAAATGATGCAGAAAGGGCCACAATCCGGATGCATTGGCAAAAAAACAGAAAATGGCAAAATTGTTAATAGTTTGTAGAATTAGAATAATTTTATAGATGCAATTTTATAGATGGAATTTTATAGATGCAATTTTATAGATTGAATTTATAGATGCAATTTTATAGATGGAATTTTATAGATGCAATTTTATAGATGGAATTTTTTAGAAGCAAGTTTAAGATGTGAAATTTTATAGATGCAATTTTATAGATGCAAATTTATAGATGATAATATTATGCATTTTGAAATAATATTGTGTGCATTTTGCAGAAACTATGGATCCAACGGCTCACAAGCCCTCAAAAGAAACACACCCCTGATCCAACGGCTCACAAGCGCTCGAAAGAAACACACGATCCGTGTGCTTCTTTCTTATTGGTGGGATTCCCTTTAGTCCCGGTTGGGAAAATTGCGCGGGAACAAATAAGCCCTTTTAGTCCCGGTTGTGGCTCGAACAGGGACTAAAGGTATGTTTCTTCCCGCCTTATTTCTTCCCGCGCTTTCCACCGCTTCCCGCCTCCGTCTTCCCGCAATTTCTCACTATATATATGTAGTCATGGTCTCCATTGGCATAGCACATCTAAACTCATATCTACAACCTCATCACTCTCTCATGGCTTCCACCATACCCACTCTAACCTACTTAAAGGCGGAGGCGCTTTGCACCTCGAACTACCCCTGCCCGCCCGGCTACGATGTCCCCGCCGGCTGGAGGCTAAGCACCGGAGGCGTGCCGGTCCCTCCTGTCCCTCAAGGTTTGGCGCGCCGGGCGGCCATCACGAACCACTACTACCTCGAGCTCACTCCGGAGCAGTGGATGGATCCCCGCTGGGATCCCGACTACTGCCCGACTTGGGACGCCTTCTTCATCAATCGGTTTGAGAGGGCGCTCGCCAGGTACGAGGAGGACGGCTGTCGACTGTGGTGGGGTGGCCGGACTCTCCAGAGCGTCATGGACTACATCACGGCCGGCAATAACCCCCGCCTGCGCTACCCTCACTTCCAGTCCAGGCGAGCGCCGCCCGACGACAGCGACGACAACGTCGGCGACTACGACGACTACGAGGACGAGTATTATAGGCCTAGGCAGGAGTATGACTAACCTATGGTTCGTCTATGTACCCAAGAGTGTTGTCATTAACTACTTCTGGTCTAGCTACGACGACGATCGTGTAAAATGTATTCTTTATCTCTGCATTTCCAACTAATGATCTTTAGCATCTGAATAAGTAATCTGGTTTTGAGTTAGTTATGCAAAAGATAAAAGTTAATGCATTTTTTAATTCAAAATGGCAAAATGGTTAATAGTGAGAATAATTAGAATAATTATTTTATAAAACTGAAAATGGTTTTGAATAAGTTATTCAAATTCAAACACTTTTCATGTTGCAAGTTTAGAGAGATTCAAAAATTTGCAAAAGATAAAAGTTAATGCATTTTTTAATTCAAAATGGCAAAATGGTTAATAGTTTGAACAGTTAGAATAATTATTTTATAAAATAGAAAATGTTTTAAATTAGTTATTCAAATTCAAACACTTTTCATGTTGAAAGTTTTGTCAGATTCAAAAATATGCAAAAACTGCTTAATTCACATGTTTAAATGTTTAGAAAAAGGTCCTGGTTCTGTTAAAAAAATATTTGAGTTGCGCGCGCAATTTTTGGGCCTTTAGTCCTGGCTTGAGCCACGGGCCGCGACTAAAGGTCTGGGTAGCGCGCGGGAACGCGAAAAGCCCTCTCACCCCTTTAGTCGCGGCCCGTGGCTCAAACCGCGAATAAAGACCCCCCTTTAGTCGCGGTTTGAGCTACGGGCCGGGACTAAAGGTCCCTCCCCTAATTAAGCGGTTCCCAATCTGGGACTTAGCCATTTCATCGAAGACGAAGTGCAGAAGCAGAGGAGACGCCGTCAGGCTGCCAAAATCCACCGCGCCCTCGACGTCCGCCGGCCTCCACGCGCCGCCCGAGCCCGCCGCTCTCCTCTGCCGCCGCGCCCGTGCTCGCGCCCGCGCTCGCCGTCGAGGTCCAGACGCCGCCGCCCTGTGCTCGCCACCCCCGTGCTCGCGCTCGCCGACGCCGGATCGAGGTCAGCCCCTCTCCGACGCCGACGCCGTGCTCAGTGCGCGCCTCCCCCGCCAGCGCCGCCCTGCCTCCGCCGCCCTCCCCTCTCTCTGTTTACAGTAAATTAGTTTAGTTAGGATTTTCTTAGGATTTTTTTACATAGCAATTTTATTGTAGAGAATAGAGAAATAGAGAAAAGGAAAATAGATTTTACTTATCAATTTTATTGTAGAGATATGAGAAAAATTTACTTAGCAATTTTTGCTAAGTTAGAATTAAAAGATTCAAAGTTTGGTTGTTGATGGAGTGTCAGTTATGTTTGGATTTTGAGAAAAGTTCCAACTGAAAAGTTATAGAGAAAGTTGTGATCTACAACTTTGGTGTTTGCCAAATTTTCCAATTCATAATGCAAGTTGCTTAAAAGTTAGGGTTTTTAAGCTTAGTTGTTACAGAAAAAGTCCAGAACAGGTTTTTGTTAACAGGTACTGATTTGCCATGATCATGGAGTCAAAACTGTACATAATTTGAATTCGTGCCAATTGAGAAAATTGCAGACGTAGTTGTAATCTACAAATTGTCTCCTCTGCAAAATTTTCCAAAAAAGGCCTGGAACACATTTTAAAACAGTGATTAAGTTAGCATCACAGAGTTCCAGACAGCAGTTTTAGGAGCTGTTAGGACTGACAGACAAAAACAGTTTTGCTGTGACATTTGCTTAAATTCATAGGCCTGCAGTTTCCAATCTGTGGAGAATTTGAGGAAACTTTGAGAATGAAAGTTGTAGCTGGATGTTAGGGATACACGTTTGCTTCAGAAAGTTTTTGCAGATGAGCCACAGGAGAGGCCCTGCTGGGCGAGCAAGTTGGCAAAAAACAGCCCAATTCCTTTTATTCTTTTCCAGGAAATAATTCAATCAAGTTAAAACATGAATTTTTCTATGTTAATTTTGGTTTCAATTTTAGTTTTGTAAGTTCAAATTTAGGTTTATTTTAGAATTGGGAAGGATGATCTATTTGCATATTCAGATGATCTATTTGCATATTTTAGAGTATGCAAAAAAGATGATCTATTGCATATTTTGTAGTACTGTTTTGCAAAAAAGATGATCTATTTGCATATTTAAATATGGAGTAATTGATTTGTATTAATTTTTAGTAATTGATTTGTAGTAATTTTTAGTAATTGATTTATAGTGGATATATTGTGACTTGTATTGATTGCTTTAGTAATTATTTATAACAATTGATACTCATTTTATTTGATGCGTTTTGAAATAATATTGTGTGCATTTTGCAGAAAGAATGGATCCACCTAGTCCAATCCACAGAGACCTAAGAAAGGATGAAATTCTCGAGAATATAATCCACGACGCCCCAGGTGCTGATCCAGCCGAATCTTCGTCGTCGTATCTGAACCCCTCCGGGGATGGAATGGAGGTCGACCGAAGTGAGGATGAAGCCGATGGCTCTGATGATGGAGAAGGCGATAGCTCCGATGATGGAGAAGCCGGTGGACCCTTAACGAAGTCCGGCGAGGTATATATATGAAGTTCGGCGATTAGTAGATGCACTACTTGAATTGTATATATGAAGTTCGGCGATCAGTAGATGCATTACTTGAGTTGTATATATAAATTGACGAATGTTTCTTCTCTTAGGCCTCCACATCGAGCAAATCTTCCAAACGAGGCCCGACCAAAAATTGGCCCCATCTACGCATTATACATTTGAGGTCATATCCCCTACGGGCGAACCGAAGGAACCCAAGAAGGCTGCCGATGTATTAAAAACAATGCGGAGTTCTGGTTAGGGATCACGTCCCGATCACCGTTCGAGACTGGAATAAGCGCAAAGGGGCGAACGATAGTGAGTATGTCGCCGAAAGGTACAAAGAGGGTCTTTGGAATGACCTCATGGCACATTTCACCCTGCCAGAATTTGAGGATCCTGCCGACACTGCAAAATTGAGGAAGAAAGTCATGAAGTGGACTCTTACGAAGATGGCCGAACTATTCCGGGTGTGGAAGAAAAGATTATGGCAAGAATATCTGAAGAAAAAGACTGCTCCAGTATTCGAAGGCTATCTAGCGAAGCAGGCGAATCACTGGAACGCATTTAAGGAGTACAAGGAGTCACAAGATGCCAAGGCGATGTCAGTAAGGAACAAGAAAAATGCTGACAAGAAAAAATATCACCATAAATTGGGGCCAGGGGGCTACGAGACTGCCATGCCAAAGTGGGATAAAAAAGAGCAAGAGCTGCTTGCTAAAGGGATCCAACCAGAATGGATGCGCGAAGAATGGGAATTGAGGGCAAGAAATTGGTTCCTTGCGCATGGGGGTTCATACGACGAAACAACAGGGGACCTTATTTGCAGTGACGGGATTAGGATACCCAGGGAAAATTGGCTTAAAGTGGTGAAAGAAATTAAAGAGGGGAAGTTAAAGTTCCATCCCGATAGAGAGAAAGACTTGCTGACACTGGTCCTCGGGAATGACGAAAAAGGAGGACGAACACGAGGCTTTGGCCCTTCCGTCCCGTGGTGGCTTGGGTTTGCCAAAGACGTAGAAACTTACAGAAGCCGAGCGAGAGCAAAGCAGCGACAGCAGGAGGAGGAGGGAGACAAGTTCAACCAGTTGCTTGCCAGAATTAACCACCACAGCAGCAGATTGACGAACTTAGAGGAGTAGTGCGCCCGCAAGATCCTGTACTCGATATTACCGCCGGTCCATCTCAGCGGAAAAGCAGCGTGGGTGACTCGGAGGTCCCGGCTGACGATGCACGGCGGATGATAGATGGCGGTCCCGGCTACCCCGTGGATGGAATCAAGGATTCAATATCTTGTGAGCTCCATCAGAAATTGAAGAACATATCCATGAAGGTGGCGGTCGGATATGCTTTACCTTGTCCACCTGACGCACGCTGGCAAGACCGTGAGATTCCAGCTGGCTATGCTAAAGTCGGGGTGGATGAAATCGTATCGGGGTTTCATGATATGGAGCTTGACATCCCTGGACCTGAAGATGAGAGGACACTCGGAGAAGTTGTGGGTGATATCATTCTATGGGACAAGAACTACATCAAGTTTCCAGGCTCGACGCCAAGGACAACACCGCCTCCGAGTCGTCGCAGGTCACCTACACCTCCATCACCTCCAAGAAGCACACCCCATGACTACGACCACCACAGCGCGAGTCCATCTCGATCTCCGCCGCCGGACTTGGGTCGGCCGTCTTCGCCGCCGCCTTTGCCCGCTAAGGACAATAAGCGGAAGCGTGCTCCGTCGATGAGTACTAACCGACGCAGCAGCCCAAAACGACAAATGTCGCCCCTCCCAAGAGTACCTCATAAGAATCTTCCCATCAGAACTTACGATCGTACTGACGAGCAAACCGCAGCGATCGCAAAGGCCGAAAAAGATGCGCATTTTGCAAAGAAGAAACCCAAGCCCGCCCCGGTATACACCGAGAAGCAAAAAGCGTGGGCACGTGATTTTCTGAACACAAAATCGCAATATGAGTTGCACCATAAGCCAGATGACTATCTACGCACACTTCGGAAGGAAGTGGAGAAGAGCAAATCAAGTAAAAGTGCAAGCGGGAGCAAATCAGGTAAAAGTGCAAGCGGGAACAGAAGGGACGTTCCCCAGCTCGGAGAACAGGCCAAACAATCGATCCCATCCCTCAAGGTGTTATCCGAAAACGTTCCCCAGGTGCTGCAGCAGGATATGGAAGAAGCTGCGAAGTTGGCGGCCGCTATGGGTGTGACTGTTGCTGAATTGCTAGGTTCCCAAGACGACAAGTTACCCAAGGCTGATGTTGTCCCTACATATGTCCCAGGGAAGCCTTTGGTCAGCAAAGAGAAGTTGGAACAACTGCCAACACAAATGCGGAATTTGCATGAATGGTACTTGAGTGTGGTAGGGGGGCAGAACAATGATCGTGGCGAAAGTCCCACATGAGTACTTCTTCCGACCCGAAGAGGTCCATGTTGACTTTTCAGAAATCTTCCAGTTATACAATTTCGACGCCCTCGACAAAACTCTCATGAGTTGCTATTGTCTGTAAGTTGTTGAATTCATTGTCTACATATAAGTTGTTCAGTTCATTGCATGTAATTATCCTCATTATATCCTTTTGTACTCTATTATGCAGAATGAAGATCCGGGAATGTAAAAGAAAGATCTATAGTGTTGGGTTCATTGACCCAGATAAAGTAAATATATTCGCTAACGACGAAACCCGACGAGACGGCGGATAACCTTCTAAGGTTTCTAACGGAGCAACATTTCTGTGACCACATACTGTTTCCTTACAACTTCCAGTGAGGGTCTTACTCTGTTGTACACATTCACTTTTGCTTACTCGATGTTAAGTGTAATTGATGAGTTACTGACGTATATATAAACGTGTGCAGGTTCCACTGGATTCTGCTAGACATTCAAGTTGATAAGGAATAGTTGAAGTCATGGACCCATTAAAGAGACACCTGGAAGAGTTCCGCACATGCAGGACATGCTCCAGAGGTAATTTTCGCGCTATATCGGTCTCTTTCGTTGATTTCATGAGATATCAGGTAATGAATAACTCATTCATTAATTCATTTTCTTTGCCGGGCAGGGTTTGGAACCTGTTCAGGAGTGTGGTGACGGGTTCCTTTAGTGAGAAGCTGACGTTTACTCCGGTCACGGTAAGTAGTACGAGATATGTCCGCGCATCTCTTTAATTCTAGTTTCAATACAATTATGATGCTAGATTATTATTTTGATTGAATTCTATTCTCGTAAAGTGCGCGAGGCAGCCACCGGGGACGAATCTATGTGGATACTACGTTTGCGAGTTCATTCGCACGTTTACCACTGAGCACAATGATTATAGACTCGACGTAAGCAATACATTCACAACATTATTTTATTACCGTCACTTTTTGTTATCATGATTGATGTTCATATTGATCTCCTTTTCTTATATAGTTCGAGAGAATGCGGGATCGGCTCCTACCAGAGCAACGCCTACTAGGAATTGCAGAGGAACTGGCGGGATTTTTGATGAAAGAGATGGTAGACGACGCCGGAGAATTTAGTGTGAATAGGCGCTACTGATGATCCCCGGCCGTGTAATCGAATAGACGGGCTCTAGTCCCGGTAATTGTGATCTCCATGTAACTATCAAAATTGTATATATTTGTATGCTCGATCGTAAGACAAGTTATCTTATATATATGCACGAACGTGTACGGTATGTGGTAGCGTAGAAATACCGCTAAAAGAAAACAATTATCTTTGTATGCTCGAAGAAAGAAAATAAAAGAAAACAAATAAACCTAAACCCTAAAGAAATAAATAAAAAAAAACAAAATTATTAGTCGCGGCCCGTTATACGAGCCGGGACTAAAGGGGTTGCCCCCAGCGCGCTCTGCAGCGGCCACGTGGAGGGCCTTTAGTCCCGGCTGGTAACAGGCCCGGGACTAAAGGTTTACCCTTTAGTCCCGCTTGTCCTGTCCCGGTTCGCGAACCGGGACTAAATCCCCTCACGGGCCGGGACAGAAGGCCCTGTCTCCACTAGTGTGTTTGTAATTTATTTAATGTGACACAAAAGATCTAGCCAACGAATGCCTTTGTTAATGCTCGAGACAAACTTACTTTTATCGAAAAATATACAGAAAACCCTCTTACTTTAGAAAAGCCACATGCATATATCAGATCCAGTGTCTACATCTGTTCAAGAAAAATAAGACGTATTTTGACTGTCCAAATCCATACTTGGGCCGTGAAATTGTCATACACTCTTTAGTCAACGGTTACAAACTTATAGTCATGCGAAAATGCTTGTAAATATGAATCCTACGATGATGTCTATTATCTGTAACATAACTTACATATTAACAGACTAATCTTTATTATTAAAGGGGAGTTGGGGTCTGTATGTTCCTACGTCCAACTCCCCCTGAGCGATCGTTGCCTCTCTTCGCTTAAAAACTGGATCGTTAAAAACCTCATGTACAAAAAGATCGTATTTCCCCGTCCGTCCGTATGTCGGATGCTTTTCGGCGATCCCTAGTTGACGACCAGGTCGATGGCTAATACTCTCCGCACACCCTCGTGGCGTATGGGCCTGGCCCATTTAATCCTGAGTTTTGATTGCTTCTTCTCTTCCTTTTCTCATGTACCTATGTTGCTTGTTGGTCCGCCAGTAGGCATTTGTATCCCAGAACCTTAAGAGTTGCACAAAATGAGGTGCGTTCTAAAAAATAACGTACGTACGTGGCTGCATGAGGTGTGCCACAGTTGCAAAAATAAAAAACTTACGTTAATTTTTTCTTTATTTTTGTTTAAATTCAAACAATAATTTTCTTTCTTAATGTTTTCTTTTTTCCGTTCTTTTTTCCTTTTTCGTTTCTTTTTCAGTTGTTGTTTTTACCTTTTCACTTATTTTGAAAAATGTTCATTTCTAAAAACGGTGCATATTTAAAAATGGTTTGGGCTTTGAAAAATAGTTGTTTTCGAAAATGGTTTAGGCTTTGAAAAATGTTAATTTTTAAAAATGGTTCAGATTTTGGAAACGTTTATTTATGAATATGGTTCCAATTTTGAAAAATGATTATTTTCGAAAATGGTTTAGATTTTGAAAATGTTCATATTTGAAAAATGTTCATTTTTTGAAATGGTTCAGATTTTGAAAAATGGTTTAGATTTAAAAAATGTTCATCTCTAAAAAAATCATATTTTTTTAAATGGTTCGAATTTTAAGAATGTTCATTTTTAAATAGTTCCTTTTTACAAAATGTTCATTTTTTAAAAAGGTTCAAATTTTAAAATGATCATCTTTAAAATGGTTTCAATGTTTTTTGTCTGTTCTTTCTACTTTTTGCACTCTTTATTTGCTTGTTTATTTTTTGTTCAAATTCAAACAATAGTTTTGAAATTGTTCAAATGTAATTTCTGTGCACCTTATAAATTTCTGAATTTTTTGTTTCTTTCTTTGGAAATCGTTCAAATATGGTTTTCATTCACATACGTTTTTTCGTTCTTCAAACAACTTTCCAAAATCACTCAAATATAGTTTTTGTTCACCGTAATTTCTATTATGAAAATATTCCTAGTTTGGAAATCGTTCAAATATGGTTTCCGTTCACCTACTTTTTGCGTTCATTTTTTGTTTTTTCGTAATACAATTCTTTTTTACTCTGGAATATTTTTAGAAAAATGTTGAATATGTTTATTAACCCATAAACATTTTTGGGACACATCGATCTTTTTTCGGTTCATCCAAATTTCAATTTATTTTCGGTTCATTATTGTTTTTGTTTCACCGACATTTTTGACTCACTATTATATTTGGTTCACCAGAACTTTAGTTTACTATTATTTTTGGTTCCACAATATTTTTGGTTTACTATTATTTCGGTTCATCCGAATTTTCTGTTTCATTCATTTACCTTGATTCCGTTCACCGGGTTTTTCAAATCCCGTTAAACCTAGGTTCGATTCACTCAGTTTTCCAAATCCGTTCAAACATAGATTATGTTCGCCGGGATTTCGAAATCGTTCAGACCTAGATTCTGTTCGTCGGGTTTTCCAAATCGTTCAGATCTAGTTTCGGTTGACCAGGTTTTCCAAATCTGTTCAAACATAGATTCTCTTCACCGGGATTTTCCAAATTTGTTCAAATCTAGATTCTATTCACCAGGTTTTCCATGTCTGTTCAAACCTTGATTCCGTTCACTGGGTTTTCCAAATCAATTCAAACCCAGATTTTGCCCACTAGGTTTTCCAAATCCGTTCAAACCTAGATTATGTTCATTGGGTTTTTCAAATTATTTAAACATAGATTCTATTACCGGTTTTTCAAGTCCGATCAAACCTTGAATCCATTCAGCTCGTATTCCAAATCCGTTCAAACCTAGATTATCTTCACCGGGATTTCCCAAACCCGTTCAAACCTAGATTCGGTTCATCGATTTCCAATTCTGTTTGAACATAGAATATGTTCACCGAATTTTCCAAATCCGTTCAAACCTAGATTCTGTTCGCCAGGATTATCCAATTCCGTTCAAACCTAAATTTTGTTCACCGGGATTTTCAAAATCCGTTCAAACCTAGATTCTGTTCACCGGGGTTTTCAAATCATTCAAATCTAGATTCAGTTCACCGGTTTTCAAAATTCTTTCAGAAATAATCAGGATTTTCCAAATCGATTCAAACCTAGATTATGTTTACCGGGTTTTCCAAATAGTTCAAACTTAGATTTCGTTCACATTTTTTAAATCTGTTCTAGCTTAGATTCTGCTCACCGGGTTCCAAATCGTTCAAACCTAGACTCCCTTCACCGGGTTTTCCAAGTCCGTTCAAACTTAGATTTCGTTCACCGAGTTTTCCAAATCTGTTCACACATATATTTTGTTAACCGTGTTTCCAAAACATTCAAACCAAGATTCCGTTCACCGGGTTTTCCAAATCCGTTCAAACATAGATTCTGCTCACTGGGATTTTGCAAATATTTTCTAACCTAATTTTTTATCACCGTGTTTTTCAAATAGTTCAAACCCAGATTCCGTTCACCGGGTTTTCAAATTGTTCAAACCCAGATTCCGTTGACCGGGTTTTCCAAATCGTTCAAACACATATTTCGTTTATCGGGTTTTCCAAATTGTTCACATTTTGAAAATGTTCACATTTAAAAATTGTTCATATTTGAAATTTGTTCATATTTCAAAAATCGTTCAAAAATAATGTCTGTTCATATAGTTTTTTTTTGTTCACTTCTTAAAAATTGTTCAAACATAATTTCTGTTCATAGACTTTTTTCTGTTCACTTTTTAAAATCATTCAAACATCGATTTTGTTCATCGGCCTTTTTTTGTTCACTTTTAAAATCATTCAAAAATAGTTTTCGTTCACCGTCATTTCCTGTTTCATTTTTTTAAAATCGTTCAAAAAAAGTTTTCGTTCACCGGCCCTTTTTCACTTTTAAAATTGTTGAAAAATAGTTTCCGTTCAGCACCATTTTCTATTCATTTTTTGAAAATTATTCATTTTTCTTTTTTTGACTCTTTCTTTTTTATTTCTTCTTTTATGTATTATTTATATATATTATTTTAATTTTTTAAATCTTTTTTTGAAAAATGTTCAAATTAAAAAATGTTCACAATTAAAATTTGTTCACATTCGAAGATGGTGCTTATTTGAAAATTGTTCAGATTTGAAAAAAAATCAGATATGAAATTTGTTCATATTTCGAAATTCGTTCAAAAATAATTTCCTTTCATAGAGTTTTTCCTGTTCACTTTTTAAAATTGTTCAAAAATAATCCCCGTTCATATACTTTTTCGTTTACTTTTTTAAAATCGTTCAAAACAGATTTCGCCCACCGGCCTTTTCTATTCACTTTTAAAATCATTTAAAAACATTTTCCGTTCAGAGGTTGGAGAATATGTGTAGAGTGAAGAGTGTAAACACATTCAAATCGATAATACAAGATTACCTCGTATATGACCGTCGAAACAAAAATATTACAACATGAAAGTTGTGCGACAGGTTGAAATTAACCTACTCGTCAAAAGATATTTCAAATGGTCAACCGAGTGCAGCGAATTTGATGAAATTCGGCTAAAAAGGTTTTAAACAACGATTCAAAATTGAGAAGTTACAGTCGGCGAAACTCGTAACTGAGTGTAGGAATGGAAACTACTCGTGTACGCGCATAATCCTCGTGTATACCTGTTTTAAAGTAGTTCGAACGTTCGTACATGTATGCTTTTCAAAGAAATTGAAACGTAAACTTAAAACGTGAACGTACACTTTTGCCCGAAGCAGCAAATCAGGAAACAGTAGAAGGAACCAGCTGAAAAGGGGATGGCTTCTCGTCCACGGCAGAAAGTGGGCCGGGCCCATTAGCGTCAAGGGGTGTGCGGACCAGGTTGAGATTCGCTGACTTTGCCTGACTTTGAGTCACTTACATGTAGGTCCCACCATGTGTGGGGCCCACACTAAGTGACTCAAAGGCAGCGGGAGCAAAGTCAGCGAATCTCATCCCGTGCGGACCGGTGTTCCCTCCGCATAACGCGTGAGGTAGGCGCCCCAGTGCTTTTCCCTTGGTTTCCACGATCCCTGCCTTAGCCCACCAAACACATCGATGTGAATCGTCCCAGCTACACAGCCATACTGCCAGCCAAGTACAGCCCTTGTACGATTTGATGCACATACAAGCAAAATATTTGATGCACATACAAGCAAAATAAAGTGATTCTAAAAAAAGCAAAAAAGTAGGCTAATTGTCTGTCAAAGAAAGAGTCCGACTCTAATTGTGCAAGGACTCAATCAGTCCGTATCACCTATAAAGATACATTGCTACGACCTAGGATGTTGCGACCCATGAGTTTGTCGTCGTTTCGCCGTTCTAACAGCTTTTCCAATATCTCGGCAATCTGCCAAATTTTCCGCGACGCTCCTTTCTCACTATTTGGCCCCAGATCAGAAACAGTAATTATTGTGTTTGTCGGAGAACTGGTCCCAAGGAACTAGGGGTGTCTCACTGATGTCAGGAATCGAGTAAGGGGCTGAACACGACGTCAAACAAATCCTCAACTAACTCGGCGACGGTGCTCGTCGAGCTCGGTGAGGAACATCACGGCCGAGAGTAAACACCAGCTCGTACCCAGGTTCAGGCCCACCGTGAAGAGTAAAGACCCTACGTCCTGCTATGTTGTATTGCACTGCTTGAAGAGGTTACAGTACAATGAGCTTGCCGAGGGCTCAGCTTTGGCTATGGTGGACTATGGTGGAAGGAGCTTCGTCTTCTTCCTTGCGACGTAGCCGACTGGGTGTGGAATGAATCGATCGAATGGGGGATCGAATGGAATCCCCTCCCTCGGTCGTACACTGCCTCCTTTTATACATGGCTCGGTCCTCTTCCCCGAAAACACAAGGCGGGAAGGGATACCACATGGCGACGAAGGAGGAGCGCAGTGCACGGCGCCGGGTCTGTCCATGGACACGGTCAATGGCAGAGAGCAACGTCTCCTTGGCAGAAAAAATCACCATCCATCCAGGACGATGGGCTGGCGCTGCAGAGGTCCGTGGCGTGCCCCACGGTGACGTCGGCTTGGAGCGTAGCGGCCGCCGGTCCCCTTATCAACAAAATGGCAATACTGGGAGTCTGCTTTGCTTGCCACAGCTTTGTTGACCGCTTTATACACGAGAACGGCAACTGCGGCGTCGTCGTCATCGCGCGCATCACTCTGCGGCGGGCGCTGAGGCCATGTGCGCTCTGCAGCGGGTGCAGAGCTTGCTTCCACTTGAAGGAACCCCGCGAGGGCTGGGCGCCTCGCCAAGGTTCTGAAGTACTTGACGCCTCGCGAGGGTGGCGCAGACGTGCGCCATGACTTGGTGATTTTCCAGCCAAGGGAGACCCTCTCGAGGGAAAGATCCCTCGCGAGGCTCGCCAGGCTGAACGTCTGGTCCTTAGCAGAAAATCTCAGTAGAGCGTCGAGGGTTGTGGCAGGCCGGCCCATGATACCCTGGTTTCTACTGGGCCGACAGTAGCCCCCGGGCCCTCGATGGGCACGCTGGAGTCTTGTGGACGCAGGCGAAGCGTCGTGGGCCCAAAGAAGCCCGCCTGGCCCGAGACACGTGGAGAGCTGCGGCTGCCCACGATGCCACGATCTCCTCTGTAGTAACGGGCGTAGTGGCGGGACCCACCACGTCCTAGTAACGGCTCGATGAGCCGATAAAAGCCGGTGAGCTCGGCGCAGGCGGCCGTTGCTCCATTCATCCCCTTTCGCCTCCTTCTTCCCAGCGCAAAATCTCCGAGCTTCTCCTTCGCAATCCCACTGCAATGGCGCCCAAGAAGGCCGCCGGCTCCAGGAAGGGCAAGGCGGTGATGCAGGCGAGCGAGCCTGCCGCGATGCAGCAAGACGGCAACCTCAAGCCGGCTCTGGTCGGGTTCCGCATCAGCACGGAGGCGCAGCTGGATAAGGTACGCCATATGGCAGCCTCCGCGAGCAACGAGCACGGCGCCACGGTGCTCAAGCCGGCGAACAACCCCTGCGACAGCCTCTATCCCATCTTCCTGCACACCCTCTTCACTGGGTTCATGCCTCCCTTCTCTGACTTCTTCCTGGCGGTTCTGGAGCGCTACCAGATCCAGATTCTTCACCTGCACCCCAACTCTATTCTCATCCTCTCCATCTTCGCCTACCTCTGCGAGGCGTACATCGGCATTCCTCCTTCGGTCGACCTCTTCCGCAGCTTCTACGTGCTCCGGTTCACGGCGAACAACGAGCGGACGGGGTGCGTCTCCTTTCGCATCACCGATGGCATGGGCGGCGTCTACATCCCCATTGCGTGGGCCGGCGAGAATCATGTGACCAATGTGTCGAAGAAGGTGGAGGACTTCCGCAAGCGGTGGTTCCTCGTGGACATCGGGAGCCAGAGTCCCTTCTTCGAGATGCCTGAGGCGCCCCCGACGAAGAGGGCAAGTTGGTCGAGCGCGACTCTCAAGGGCTCAGCGCTTGGCCCCGTGGTGAAGCGTCTGTCGGATCTTCGCGAGGCTGGCCTTACTGGGCAGATGGTGGCCAGGGACTTCGTGAGGCGTCGCATTGCTCCGCTCCAGAAGCATTCAGATCTGATGTGGTTGTACACGAATCAGAGGGACAAGATGCGCCTGAGCGCTACCCTCTTCTCACAGGAGGAAGTGGACAGCATCATGGAGATCCTTTTCACCTCTCCATCTATCCCCAAGCCTGCCGACAATGCCGTGCCGCTCCACAGGTTTGAGCTTGGACCTCTGATGTCTACGCACGCTTCTATTCTTGTAGACAGTGTTGGGCCTCCAAGTGCAGAGGTTTGTAAAACAGCAGCAAGTTTCCCTTAAGTGAATCATCCAAGGTTTATCGAACTCAGGGAGGTAGAGGTCAAAGATATCCCTCTCAAGCAACCCTGCAATTAAGATACAAGAAGTCTCTTGTGTCCCCAACACACCCAATACACTTGTCAGGTGTATAGGTGGACTAGTTCGGCGAAGAGATAGTGAAATACAAGTAATATGTATGATTATAAGTGGTAATTGCAATCTGAAATAAAAATGGCAGCAAGCAAACATGTAGCAGAACTTGTTGTAAACGGTGTTTCAATGCTTAGAAACAAGGCCTAGGGATCATACTTTCACTAGTGGACACTCTCAACAATAATAATATAAATGAATACATAGATATTTCCTCTTCACTATGCTACTCTGAATTATTCTCTCGTTGGATAACGAACACCAATCCACTGCGTAGGGCTATAAAAGCACACCTTAAAGTCGCATTCCACATCTAGGGAACCCCACACTGTCAACTTGAGCGCCCTAAATAGTACTAGACAAACACCACAATTTCATAGAGACATCCAACGCAAATAATAACTCATGATAAGTATTCCTGTAATCTTTAGCCTAAGAGTCACACACGGTGCGCACACTGTCAACTTCGCGCCGTGGGACAAAGGTGACTCCGGAGTTTACATTAATAAAACCACTCAAGTAGCATATAAGATAATGAAGAGTAACATCTATGGATTCAACTAGATTACAAATCTCATGATCACATAAAGATCACACCATGGAGAGAGAGATAAACCACATAGCTACCGTACGAGCCCTCAATCCCGAGGGAAACTACTCACACATGGTCATGGTGATGAGGAGCTTGATGTAGAGGTTGATGAAGAGGTGCAGCCCAGAGTGGAGACGGAGCCCCGCAGCAGCCACGGCGTGGCGGCGGCGGCGTGATGGCGGCAGCCCCCCGGCGCGGGAGCGGCTGCCCTTGGTGGCGGCGGCGGCCCTTGGTGATGGAGATGGTGTTGAGGAGGTTCTCCTCCCCAAGGTGGCTGCTGGGGAGGAGGAAAATTCGTGGTATGGGGCTCCTCCCACGACCTAGGGTTTCCTCCCTTATATGGACTCTCGGATTTCCGTCATCCCATCTAGGGCTGCAGTAAATCGGGAATATCTCGGCCGTCCGGACTCTGAATTGGGCGAATGTTATGTCTAGATCGATTCTTGGAAAATTCTCTGCAACTTTGTCTTCTGTCAGGTTTCCGTTTGACGTCGTCTTCGGGCCCAAACGTGACCATCTTCGAAAAACGTTTCCAGACAGATTTCAGGAAAGTCCCAATTCGAATCCAATATGGTTTCCTTTTGTATTTTTGATAATTCCTATACAACAAATAGGAAAACAAGAAGATTTTGCACTTTGGAAACTATTAGTAGGTTAGTCTAATAAATGCTATAATATAATATAAATGTGTAAATAAAACATGTGGTATTAATATAAAATAAGCATGAAACATCGAAAATTATATATACGTTTGTGACGTATCAAGCATCCCCAATCTTAGTTCCTACTCGTTCTCGAGTAGGTAAACGATAAAACAAAATAATTTTTGAAGTGACATGCTACCATCATAAACTTGATCAAATATTGTAAGGCACATGTTATGAATGAAGTGATGAAGTTGTTGCTACATAGAGTCAAATGATTCATTCTTCAAAGGAGTAGCAATATACAAGATAGATTATAAAGTGATATCAAAATATTACTGCAAGGATGTTCAATGATAATTCACAAAGTGTAACATAAAATAAAGTACTATGGACCAAATGTATGCATAATGAAAAGTAAAAACATCCTATAATGGTCATAGAGTATTCTTAAAAATCTGAATATAAAAGGTGGACACTTTGGAAAGATATATAAATGAGTAGAGGTAAAACATGAATAATTTTCATCTAACTTCCAAATGCTTCTACTTAAGTTAATGTTTGCAATGTGGTATTGGTGTCAAGCTCTCATTACCCCTATCATAGAATCTTGAATGGTTAAAGTTTAAAGTGAAAGCAAATATGAGTAGTATGCTTGACAAAGTATGGTTGTTGAATGTCGCATGCCCCGTGAATACGAGTACCTACACCACGGTGTTACTCAACTTGGGACAAAAAGCAAGTTCAAGTTAAGGTCATTGTTAGTATAATAGCGTCATCAAGAGCGTCAACTGGGGTACCTCTTGTCCCAGGACATGGAACAAGCCCATGTCAAAATGACAAGACAAACAAACAAATGAACAATCTCACACCCTTTTTATTTACTATTGGTATAGCTTTTTATTGTGGGGTGCATCACTGAAGGTTCACCATAGCATGTAAGTAAATTTCCACCATGAATGATGCATGGCTTAGATTAGCGGCCCAGGCGTCTCTCTAACCATTTATACAAACTCATTTAAACTCACTAATTTCCGCATTTATTTCACCATGGTAAGCATCCATAAACAAAAGTACATGATATCAACAAAATATAATGAGCACGTTGAAAGCTTGCCATGTGACAGCACATATGAGCTAACTCTCAACCAAAGACATTTGTCAAGCTCACAACTTCATAATTTTAATCACAATGGGTCATTTTTATTTATGCAATGAAAGTAAAGTGTGCATCAAGTTCGCGAGAGCTCTATAACCAACTTTTCCCACAACAATCAACAACATAAGCATTTTCATTCAGAGGTATAGATAACACAAATATCATGATAAACATACTCGGAATAGCATAAAGCTAATAGGTAGATATGGTGGACTCACTGGAAAAACTTTGGTTGAAGGTGTTGGAAACAAGTTTTTGCTTGTTGGAATTTTTGGGCTAGCAAGAGGGAGAAAGTTGACCATCTAAATGCATGCATGAGTGTCCATAGAACTAACTAATCCATGTTAAAACAAGGTAAATAACATTTAGCATCAAAACATGAATAAAAGATAGCTCTTGATAAAATATTGCAAATTATTACTCATTAACAAGCTCATGAATCATGCAACTATATGTATCTTTTAAAATTAACTCCAACATCCCTTTTCCCAATCTTATAATAGCATCCAACATAATTCAACCCAAATTTCCAGTAGCTCTCTCATATATAAATGATAGTGTGGTGGTCTCACAAAATAAAAATCAAACCTAAACAAACAAAAAGACGCTCCAAGTTTATGCGATAAAGTGTTTCGATCGAAAAACAGAAGTTAGACGTGTGCAAACCGAGAGTGTGTAGGTCCAGTGGGGTTGTCTTCACATCCCCAAGCTTATGGTCTTCACCATCCTTGGATAGCTCTTGGTGCATCTCCTCTAATCCCTGTGAAAAAACTTCAAAACACCGTTTCTCCCATTTCTTTTTCTGTGGGGTGCATTAGTAGTGATAAACAAATAGATTTCTTGCTGCATATAATCCTTAGACAAAAATTCATATGAATGTCCAGAAAGTGTATAATGTTGTATGCCTACTCATAAACTCAATTGGATAAAAAGATTCAAGTTAAAGTTCTAAGCATGCATCAAACAAAATGGGACAGAATCTGTCCAGAAAAACAGCAGCAGCTAAACGTATTTTTCTACCCTACTTAACTTTGTCGGAAAATTCCGAAAAAATTCATGCATACAGAGGATGAAAAGTTGCACTACAGTTCAAATATGAGCTCATTCGGAGTTACAGAATAAGAATTAAAAATCATACCGTGCACAGATTCGTGCAGGAATAAAATCTCCGAACGCTATAAGCAACTTTTTCACCAAAATGAGTAAAACTTGGCACTTTATTAAAAATTCCAGAAACTAAACTAACACTAAGTCTCTTGTTACAGCAAGAGGACACAAAGAAAATCACAAATAAAAACAACCGGGTTGCCTCCCGTAAAGCGCTTTCTTTATAGCCATATAGCTAGGCTTCTTACTTGATGTTTATAGTGACGAAGCTCATGAGGGAGCTTGAACTTTGATGTGCCCTCTTCCTTGGAAGTGTTCATGCATAATACCAGGATCCCATGGTGTTCTCAAACCAATCAAAATAATAGTCAAGTTGAACCCTAGTAGAGAAAAACAAAACACAAAAGTAATAACAACGAAGTCTAACTTTCTTTCTATGCATTGGCATTTTGTATATGAATGAATCACAATAAATAGAAGTTTCCAATGCATATTAACAATATTTACTTGCAGCATAATTATTAGTATAAAGAGGGTTCTTATCACCTCCTCTTTCATAATAGTTGCAAGTAGTAGAAATAAATTCAACCATATAACCACAAGAATCATTCAACTTAGATAATTTAGGCACATAAAGAGGATTATTAAATTTATTTGGAATTCATTAGCATGCTTCCCTCTTTCAAAATAGTTAATAAGATCAATATCAAGTTTAATATCATGGTTGCAACAAAGATTTGGAACTAAAGATAATTGCAAACCACATAAGTATTTCTCAACATAAGCAAATTTCTCCTCTATGGTGTAATAGGAGAATTCAAGAACAAAGTAGGACTCTCATGAGTAAGAGTACTATCACAAACAGCAAGTATATCATTTTTATCCTCACATAATTTAGTAACAACTAAACATGGAGGTTTATCAATAAGCATAGGACCATCATCTAAAGCATTATCATATAGCATATTTAAGCAATACTCCTCATTATCATCAATAAGTTCACTAGTAGCATTAATAAAAGTAAAGGAGCATTTTAGTTTCATCATAATAGCATGGGTTATCATATAGGACCATAGCATTTTCAGTTTCACACTCATCATAACATGGATTCTCATAAATAACAAAAGATTTTTGAGTTTGAGTGTTACTATCATTGTTGATGGTGAAGTTGGGAGATCCAACTCTTCCCCAAGCTTAGGTTGGAACATATCCATTTCAATCTCCTCTTCACATACTTCCTCTTCCAAGCTTATGTTTTCATCATCCTCTTGGGGTTGCACGGGCATCCCCAAGCTTAGGTTCTTATCCTCCTCTTCCTGCAAAATGTTAGTGCTTTCCGTGGCAGCAAGAATTCTTTCTTTAACATAAACATTATCACTAAATTCTTTTTTGCAAATTTGGAGAATAATAGAAACTTGCCCTTTCATTTCACGAGCTACATGACTAGTTGCAAGAAATTTATCAAGAAGAGAGTCTATCTCATGGGCTCCAACATAAGCAATATATTTCTCAACTTGTTCTATATCAGGGCATAAACATTCATCTTCACGATAACAAGCAATTATAGGATCACTATTATACTTGCATTGATAGTGGGAATGTTTAACAACTCTTCTATTGCAACAAGTTATACCATGTAACTCACAAAACTGATTAGCTATTTTGTGAAGAGCTTTAAGCAATTTACCCACTCTATTTCCCTCTTTGGTTGATTGATATTCAGAGTAGGCGTCATACCTTTTAAAATAATCATTACCCATAGACATTCCAGAAAGTTTCTCCATTTTTTAATTTTTTTGGGTTTTTGATATATAAAACTGAAAGTAAAACTAATGAGAAACTCACAACCAAACAAGTTTAAAGGAACCTCCCCAAGCTTAGATGATTGCAAGATATAAAACAAGATAAAATAAATCTAAAGTCTAGTGCACACAAGAATAGAAACTTAAGCGCTACGCTCCCCGGCAACGGCGCCAGAAAAGTACTTGATAACCCCCAAGAGCAGGGGATCACTGTAGCACCTCTCAATGTGGAAGTAGGGTATCGATCCGCAGGAGCAAGAAGGAAAAGTTATCTATTCCCTACAACTAAAGTGTCACAAGTTTTAGTTGATTATGCACTAAACAAGTTTAAAGAACAAGATGGTTGATTTAATGGATGGAAGTTTAATGTAACAAAACAAGAATGTAAAAGTGTCCCAATCCTCTTCAATGCAAGAGGACAAGACAAAGGTTTTCTCTTATAGGAACAATGGACATGGGTTCATGGGTTCACTTAATCCTCTCTCTCTCATCTACGGTGATTATCATGTTATAGATAAAGTACACACAATTGTCATGTTTTAATGGTAGCTTTTATGACGGCTATATGTCCTAAAACACATAGTTGAAAGAAGTACTCATTTGTGTTGCTAGGTCACCCTCGTAAGGCTAGCGTGGTTGCTGTCACTCCCACATCATACTCTTCCTTTTTACCCCCAGATAAAGGATGTTGGGCTGTATTTCACATGTCACTCAATACATATGCCGTGTCACATCGGCCATCCCGTACCTACATACATCATACTTCATAATGGACAATATTCTAAACACTAGTGCAATGATTCATAATTCGTGTGCATGACCACATCTCTCTCATCTATCCACACTTGGTGGTGTCAATCACCTCATGACAAGGATAAACAAGGCATTATGCATAAATCAAACCATCACATGCATCATAGAATATCTCCAAAGTATGACAAATCATAAAAGCTCCAACACAACGGTAAATGTATAACAAATCATCTCATACCACAATATCCACCATAAGAATTACATAGATAGATCCATACTTATGCAAGGCACATCATATGGACTCCAACAATGATCATACATAGAGAGATTAGATCAAGTTACCACCACAAACCCAAGGTCCAGGGGGTGGACTACTCCCCCTTCATCATGGAGACGGTGGAGAAGTCGTTGGAGAAGATGGAGACCACCCCGCAGCGCCCCGCCGGAGTTTTCCCCCTCCAATCTGCAGCTCCAGGTCTCTGTTTCGTGGTTTCTGTGTTTCGGCGGCGCTCCTTCCAGAGAACGTCGGGGGACTATTTTTATAGGCGGTTCTAGGTCAAAACGGAGTCGGTGGAGGAAAGATCGACGCCAACGGAGCTCCGAGGGCCAAAAGGGGGGTCCGACGCGGCCAGGTACATGGGCCGCGTGGGCCCACTCATCTGGGCCCTCGAGCCTCCGCTTGTTTGCTTCTTTCGCTCCCACGCTTTGTTCCTTCCAAAAACTGATGCTCGTAAATTTCCAGGTCATTTGGACGTCGTTTGGGTCCCGAAACATTAAAATATGGAAAATAGGGTTTTCTGCCTACGCAGGGTTAATTCCATAAAAATAGGAAACATGTCAAATATTCCCAAAATCATTATAAAACAGTGATATAACACTTATATGATGCAAATATGACTGGAATATAAGTAAAATAATGTAAAATTCATGTATGCATTTTACATGCATCAGCGAGGAAAGCCAAGATGCAGGAGGAGCGCTTCACGAAGAAACGCGACGAGCTCAACGCTCGCATCAGAGAGCTCGAGCGGGAGAAGAGGCGGTTTGACTCCCGTCTTCAGGTTGCCAAGGACGCCCAGGCCCGCGCGGAGCAGGACCTTGCTTCCCTGATGCAGGACATGACTGACATACAACAGCAGGTGGCGCCCGTGGTGGAGCTCGTCGAGGAGGCCCGGGACAGTGCTCAGGCTGCGCGCGTCTTGTCGCGCCAACGAGAGCGTATGTTCCGCTCTCTGGTGGCCCGCGCGCGGGCTATCGCGGACCGCTTAGGGGCTAAGGCCCCCGCGCTCTCTGTCGAGGGGAACGCTGATGTCGCCACGTACCTCGGCTTTTTCGAGCAGCTTGTCACCAGCCTTGAGGAGGTCGTGACAAGCCTTGACGACCTGGTCGACACTGAGAGCCGCGCGCTCCTTGGCGTCGCGGTTGGCCGCGTCTTTGCCAACCGTGCGCATCTCCATCCTGGCTTCGACTTCACGACTGTGACGGAGCCCATGGAGAAGAGGCGCGCCGTGAAGCTGAACTCCTCGGTGTGGGAGGGCGTGGAGAAGTTTATCCAGCACTTCAAGAGGGCTGAGGTCGAGGAGGACCCGACCCAGGAAGGCAGCGACGAGGCAGGCGCTGAGGAGGAGGATGACGAAGCCGTCGACGGTGAGGACAGCGACAACCCTGCTGCTTGAGTTGCTCCTGCGGAGAGATGTACCTGGAGCACCGTTCTATCTTAGGATTTGCTATTTTCATCTTGTAATGGCTTGTAAGACACTTTTATTATGCGCAAGTGTGAGCGCCCCTCGGGAGGCCTTTTATCTCCTCCTCATGTCTTTTTCGCTCTACGTCGTTAGGACCCTGCTTTCAACGCAATAGCATCACCGCTTCGGTACGCCGGAGTCAGGGCTCGACAAGGCCGGGGGTGCGTAAGGCTTAGAGAGGTAAGAGCTCTCGAGGCACGATGCTCGGGAGCTCCCCTTTGGCATGCAAGCAGCCCATGAGGCGTAAGAGAGAAAAGAGAGGCTCGAGGGGCGACAAAACCAGCGAGAGAGAAAGCTCATGAGGCGTAAGTTCTGGACTTAGCTTAGCGAGACGTTGGTCTCGTGGAGGGTGTTGTGTTCCCTGGTGAGGCGTTTTCCCTCTAGAGGTTGCCTGAGGCTGGTTTGGAGTTCCGCAACCTTGTGGGGCGTCCTATTCCCTGCGTTGGACAAAGAGGCTTACCCACAAGCAATGCACGGTTGTACAACTCATGCGCGCTCATAGGTTTCCTCATGTGTATCTCACGAGGAGAGTAAGCACCAAGGTCCTTGGTGAGGTGACGTGCATGGGAGCAGGCCCATGAGTCAGAGCTCTTTGGTGAGATAACGGTCGTGGGCGGAGAACCACGAGTTAGAGCTCGGATCCTTTGGGTTTCGCGATGCTGCTGGGATGTTCCCGAGGCACAGGCACCGTGCTCAGCCCCCGCTCGCGAGGTGCGCATGGGGAAAAATGTGAGCGCGAATGAACGTAAGAAAAACAACTCACCATAGCAATATTACATAACGGCACTGAGGCGCAAAGGTTCATGCTGAACCGAAATTGTTCATTACACTTGGCGTGGCCAAGATATAGTCCGCCATGTCTGGGCATGGGGTTCCACACGGAGTGATTGAGGCTTCTCGCGGCCCGTGGCGACGCGTTATAGAGAGAGCTCAGTGGAGGTGGCCCTCGTGGAGGGAGAAGCTTTTGTGAAGCTGGGAGGTGAAGGTGCATGCTTCCCTCTTGAGACAAAAAATGCCTGCCGCAATGTGATCACGGGTAGAACTTGCGTAGGTGTCGATGTTCCACGGGTTTTTGACCGGGATGCCGTCTTCCGTCTCGAGCCGTACCGCGCCGGGCCTGGCGATGTGCGCGGCCCTGTAGGGGCCTTCCCACATGGGTGAGAGCTTGTGGAGGCCCTCTCTGGAGAGTATCCTCCTCAGGACGAGATCGCATGTCTCGAGGGTGCGCGGGCGTATGTGGCGGCTGTGGTAGCGGCGCAGATCTTGCTGGTACTTTGCCGCCCGGAGGGCAGCACGGCGACATAGTCCATCGAGCAGCAGCAAGTCATCATTGTGGAGCTCTTCTTAGTCGTCCTCGTTGAAAGCGAGGATCCGCGGGGACCCATGCTTGATCTCGGTAGGGAGGACTGCTTTTGCGCCGTAGACGAGGGCGAACGGCGTTTCTCCGGTGGGTTTTGTGGCAGTGGTGCGGATGGACCAGAGCACAGATGGGAGTTCTTCAATCCAGTTTTTGTCGTTTGCCTTGAGGCGGTTAAAGCTTCTTGTCTTGAGGCCCTTGAGCACTTCAGCGTTTGCTCGCTCAGCCTGCCCATTGCTTCGTGGGTGAGCCACCGAGGCGAAGCAGAGCCGGGTGCCGAGGCTTTCGTAGTAGGCCCTGAAGATGCCACTGGTGAACTGCGAGCCGTTGTCGGTGATGATGCGATTTGGCACGCCAAAGCGGCAGGCCAGGCCTCTGATGAATTTCACCGCTGATCTCGCCGGTATGCTGCGCACCGCTTCGACCTCCGTCCATTTGGTGCCCCCGCTGGAGCGTGGGAATGGTCCCAGGATGTCCAGCCCCCAGACCACGAAAGGCCAGGACAGCGGGATGGTCTGGAGCCCCAGTGCAGGCTGGTGGACCTGCTTGGCGTGGAATTGGCATGCTTCGCAAGCTTGGACGATGGTGGTTGCATCCTGAAGCACTGAGGGCCAGTAGAATCCACTCCTGAAGACCTTCCCCGCGAGGGTGCGCGAGGATGAATGATGGCCGCATTCTCCACTTTGAATGTCTCTGATCAGCTAGCAGCCTTCGTCGGGAGAAACACATTTCAACGCGACTCCATTTGGACGTTAGCGGTACAAGTATCCCTCGTGAAGGCAGTATGACTTGGCCTGTCGAGCAATTCTCTCTACTTCTGCATCCTCTTCAGGGAGGACTCCATCCCGGAGGTACTCTTTGATCTCGTCGATCCAGCCCATCTCTTGATGTGTCATGGCTAGCAACAAGCGATCTCCTGAGGGCGGACCGCAGTTCGCGCTCCAGATGTTGGTGTCAATGGGAGCTCTTCGTCGATGTCCATGTTGGCTGCCTCTTTTGGCTGTTTCACCGACGCCTTGGTAAGCCTTTCCTCAAATACGCCTGCCTGCTGGGCCTCTCTACGCGACGCCGCCTGGCGATGTCATCTGCCTCCTGGTTCTCCTTTCGCCGGATGTGCTTGAGCTCCATCCCCTTGAAGTGCTTCTCGAGCTTGCGACCTCCTCGAGGTATGCGGTCATATGACCGTCCTTAGGCGTGTAGCTCTTGTTGGAGAAGTTGACAAGGAGCTGGGAATCGCCCTTGATGAGCAAGTGCTTGATGCCGAGGGCGATGGCGGCTCTGAGCCCGGCGAGGAGGCCTTCGTACTCGGCGATGTTGTTGGAGACTTTGTCAGTTGTGAAGCACAGCTGGACGGCGTAGAAGAGCTTGTCGCCTTTTGGTGAGGTTAGGACGACACCAGCCCCTGCGCTCCGGCATGCGAATGCTCCGTCGAAGTGCATGGTCCAGTGGTTTGGCACTGTGTCTCCAGATGGCGTGGTTTCTGCCTCTTGAGGCTCTTCCTGCTGCGTGTCCGTCCATTCGGCGACAAAGTCTGCCAACGCCCTTCCTTTGATGACTCTGGTAGTGTCGAAACGTAGGCCAAAGGGTTGCAGCTCGATGTTCCACCCTGCGACGCGATCAGTGGTGTTTGGGTTGCGCAGGATTTGCTCCAGGGGTGAATGACGTGACCACCATGATGGGATGGCCCTGGAAGTAGTGGCGCAGCTTCCTGGAATCAATGAGGAGCGCGAGGAGGAGCTTCTGCTGCATGGTGTATCGCTCGCGAGCATCTCGCAGCACCGTGCTGACGAAGTAGATGGGATGCTCGACAAGCGTTGTCGATAGAGTCGCAACACTGGGCTCTTCAGGGGCCTTGTCGAGGTTTTCTTGTGGCGAACCCTCGGCGAGGGTGTCTATTGGTTGCGCGGGCTCGACTTGAGGATCGGGGCCTGAAGAGGGTGCTTCCTTGTCGGGAGGCTCTGGGCTTGGCGTGGCAGTGTCCTTCTTGGCGAGGACTGGCTCTTCCCTTTCCACCACCAGGACCGCGCTTGCTGTTTGTGGAGCGGATGCTAAGTACAGCTTCAGATGCTCGCCGGGCCTTGGGGCGACCATGACAGGTGGACTGGCCAAGTACTTCTTCAGGTCTTCAAATGCCTTGTCCGCCTCCGGCGTCCACTTGAACATGCCAGACCTCTTCATGATCTTGAAAAATGGTAGCGCCCTCTCGCCGAACTTGGAGATGAAGCGGCCTAGGCTGGCCATGCATCCCACCAAGCGTTGCATGTCCTTGAGGCGACGAGGTGGCTGCATTTCTTCTATGGCCTTGATCTTGTCAGGATTTGCCTCTATGCCATGGTGGGACACTAGAAATCCGAGGAGTTTACCTGATGGTACCCCGAAGACGCACTTGGCGGGGTTCAGCTTGATGTTTACTTTGCGCAGGTTGGCAAAGGTCTCCCCGAGGTCCTCCATGAGGGTGTGCTCTTCGCGAGTCTTGACCACGATGTCGTCGACGTAGGCTTCTGCGTTTCTCCCCATCTGAGCCCCCAAGGCCGTCCTCATGAGCCTCTGGAAGGTGGCGCCGGCATTCTTCAGGTCGAACGGCATGCAGACGTAGCAATACACACCACAATGGGTGAGAAATGTTGTCTTCTCCTCATCCTCCTTCGCCATCTTGATCTGTGGTAGCCTGGGAAGGCATCCAGAAAACAGAGGAGATCGCAGCCAGCGGTGGAGTCCACGATTTGGTCTATTCTGGGCATCGGGTACATGTCCTTGGGGCAGGCCTTGTTGATGTCAGTGTAGTCGATGCAGAGCCTGCCGCCCTCGGTGTGCTTGGGGACGACCACCGTGTTGGAGAGCCATGTGGGTGCGCAACTTCTCGAATTATGCGTGCTTCTTTCAACTTCTCTACTTCCTTGATGATGAACTCTTGCTTCTCTGACGCCTGGCGCCGCGCTTTCTGCTTCACTGGGCGTGCGTTTGGACACACAGGCTAAGTGGTGCTCGATCACCTCCCTCGGTACTCCGGACATCTCTGATGATGTCCACGTGAACATGTCAGAGTTTGCCCTGAGGAAGGCGACGAGCGCGCTTTCCTATTTGGGAGGCAAGCCAGCGCCTATGGTGACGCTAGCCCCCGAGCCGCTGGTGTCCAATGCACCTTCTTCGTAGCTGCCTGCTCTGTGAAAACAGCTGCTTCTTCTTCGCTGGCCTCTCGAGGGGCTCCATGTCCTCGTCAGCAGGGAATGCCATGGCAGCGGCCTTGTAGGCGGTCTCGACAGAGCGCATTGCGTCCTGGACTTGACCGTGGATGGAGATGGTGCCGCCGCTGCCTGGAACTTGACGATGTTGTACACGTGGTGACGGCCATGAACTTCGCGAGGGCGGGGTAGCCGAGGATGGCGTTGTAGGGCAGGCCGATGTGCGACATCGAAGTCGATCTGCTCGGTGCGGTAGTTCTGCGGCGTGCCGAAGGTGACCGCGAGCCTCACCTACCCCAGCGGTGTAGTGGAGCCACTTGTCACCCCGGTGAAGGGCCTGGAGGGCATCAGCCACTCGTATGGCACTTGAAGCTGTTCGAAGGTCTCGACAGAGATGACATTCAAGCCTGCACCCCCATCTATGAGCGTCTTGGCGACGATATTGTTGATGATGGGAGTGCACACCAGAGGATGGTGCCGACAGTCTTGGTGACCTGGGTGGTCGCTGGATCGAAGGCAATGGTGTATTGCGACCACTTGAGGGGTTGGGACGCCTCAATCCCTGGAAGCGCGGCGTTGACCTCGCGAGAGAACTGCTTGAAGTGGTTGTTGGACTTGGGCGCCTGAGACCCGCCGAGGATGCACGCTATTGCCCCCTGAGGGGCCTGGTAGCCTCCAGGGTTCTCGAGGGAGATTGCTGTTTCGCCCGGCGGGGTTTGCCTGAGCCCTCTGCTGGTAGTTGTGGCGCCCGCCCCCGCGGCCGCCACGCCTCCGCCGCGGCCACCGCGGCCTTGGTTCTTCTCGCGTTCCTTGCTGAGCTGCTTGAGCTCCCAGCAGTCTCAGTCGCGTGATTGTGCCTGTTGTGGTAGATGCAGAATGGGCGATTCTACTTTCTTCTCGTCAGCGCCGGGAGCTCTCGCGAGGCTGCTTGGCGCAGGCTCTGCCACGAGGACGGCGGTGGTCTTGCGCTTCTCGACAGGCTTCCTCCTGCTCCTGGACCCCTCAGGAGGCTCTTCCTCCGTTTCTTGCTTGACGAAGAGGAGGCCCTCTTCAGCCTTGGCGCACTTGTCCGCCAAGTCGAAGAGTTCACCACTGAGGTGAGGGTGTCGTGGATGCCGAGCTTCTCGACATCCTGCGGTTCGTGACGCCCTCTCTGAAGGCAGAGATGACGTGTGAGTCCGGGATGTTTGGAATCTTGTTGCGGACCTGGCTGAAGCGCTGGATGTACCTGTGGAGGGTCTCGTCTGGCTTCTGGCGCACCGCGCGGAGATCATTGTAGGTGAGGCGGCTCGTAGCCCTTGAAGTTGCGACGAAGACCTTGCAGAGATCCTCCCATGTGTCGATGGTGTTCTCGGGAGGTTCATGAGCCATGAGAGCGCTGAATCCTTGAGGGCCATGGAGAGCCAGTTGGCCATCACCTTGTCGTCGCCTCCCGCGGCCTGGATGGAGACGGTGTACTTGCAGAAACTCCAGAGGGTTGGTCCTGCCGTCGTAGCGCGGAGGGAGATCTGGCTTGAACTTCACCACCAGACGACGTGGCACAAGTTGCGGGT
This sequence comes from Poa pratensis, assembly GCA_947311845.1. Classification (NCBI taxonomy): domain Eukaryota; kingdom Viridiplantae; phylum Streptophyta; class Magnoliopsida; order Poales; family Poaceae; genus Poa; species Poa pratensis. Next base: position 18,661,828 of record CAMZMU010000064.1, read on the forward strand.
GAAGGCGGTGCAGCCTGTGGCGTATGTCACAGCGCCGCCGGCGAGCGCGTTGCGGTTCTGGCGGCCCGCGGCTGCAATCTCCTGGACGACGCGGTTGTGGCGGTCCCGTTGGCGCTCGATCTCCACGCGCGCATCCGCTGGAGTTCGCTGCACGATCTGGCAGTCGTGCGGCGAGGATGCATGCGACGCGGCGCGGTGGTTCCCCGCCGGTGCTGCAGCTGGAGGAGGTGGCGGGAGGCGGAGGGGGAGGAGGAGCACCGTGCGCTATGTTCCCTCCGCGTCCGGAGTGGTGCACCAGCGAACGAAGGGCGCCGGCGTTGGAGCTGGCGCAGCAGGTACGGCAGCGGCGCTGATGAGCTCCTCGTGGCGCCCGAGCCAGTTGTCGTGGCCCGCCTGCGTGGGGCGGTAGCGCAGCAGCTCTTGCGCCATGAGTAGCGCAGTGGCTGGACTGGGCGCCACTCGGCTCTGCGTGGAAGGCTCGCGTTCTTGGACGGGTGCTGGGAGGAAGCTCCCTCGCCGCCGTCGTCGTTGCCGCCGTCGTCTTCAGGGTGCTCGACGCGGGGCTCGGCGTTGCGCTCTGAAGCGCGGTTGGCGCGTGGGCGACCACGCGGGTTGTTGTTGGCAGCGGGCTCGGTGGTGGCTCTGCCAGACGTCCGTCGGGCGAGACGCTCTGCTCGCGTGTCAGCCATGGCACGGAGAGGTCAAGAGGTTGAAAACGCGCCTCAGCCCCCTACCTGGCGCGCCAAATGTCGGAGAACTGGTCCCAAGGAACTAGGGGTGTCTCACTGATGCCAGGAATTGAGTAAGGGCTGAACACGACGTCAAACAAATCCTCAACTACCTCGGCGACAGTGCTCGTCGAGCTCGGTGAGGAACATCACGGCAGAGAGTAAACACCAGCCCGTACCCAGGTTCAGGCCCACCGTGAGGTGTAAAGACCCTACGTCCTGCTATGTTGTATTGCACTGCTTGAAGAGGTTACAGTACAATGAGCTTGCCGAGGGCTCAGCTTTGGCTATGGTGGACTATGGTGGAAGGAGCTTCGTCTTCTTCCTTGCGACGTAGCCGACTGGGTGTGGAATGAATCGATCGAATGGGGGATCGAATGGAATCCCCTCCCTCGGTCGTACACTGTCTCCTTTTATACATGCCTCGGTCCTCTTCCCCGAAAACACAAGGCGGGAAGGGATACCACATGGCGACGAAGGAGGAGCGCAGTGCACGGCGCGGGTCTGTCCATGGACACGGTCCATGGCAGAGAGCAACGTCTCGTTGGCAGAAAAAGCCACCGTCCATCCAGGACGATGGGCTGGCGCTGCAGAGGTCTGTGGCGTGCCCCACGGTGACGTCGGCTTGGAGCGTAGCGGCCGCCGGTCCCCTTATCACCAAAATGGCAATACTGGGAGTCCGCTTTGCTTGCCACAGCTTTGTTGACCGCTTTATACACGAGAACGGCAACTGCGGCATCGTCGTCATCGCGCGCAGGCGCACGCGTCACTCTGCGGCGGGCGCAGAGGCCATGTGCGCACTGCAGCGGGTGCAGAGCTTGCTTCCACTTGAAGGAACCCCGCGAGGGCTGGCGCCTCGCCAAGGTTCTGAAGTACTTGACGCCTCGCGCGGAAGCCTCGCGAGGGTGGCGCAGACATGCGCCAGGACTTGGTGATTTTCTAGCCAAGGGAGACCCTCCGGGGAAAGATCCCTCGCGAGGCTCGCCAGGCTGAACGCCTGGTCCTTAGCAGAAAAGCTCAGTAGAGCGTCGAGGGCTGTGGCAGGCCGGCCCATGATACCCTGGTTTCTACTGGGCCGACAGTGTTAGCTAATCTTGCTCACGCGTATTGCATACTTAATATTTTGTAGAGATTTATGGATACTAGCCGCTGACCCATATCCGATCCTATGCTACCTTGCCTCCCAGTATATAGCACCAACATATACGGTATGTTCCATGTTTGGTGTCTCTTTGGAACCATCCTCGCTTCTAGATACTCTCCTGCATTGTTCCTTGCCCGTTTGAGATTAAGAAGAGGCAACAACTGGAACTTAGAGCAGATAAGCACTACACATGTAGTTCTTAGGTGTTTTTCAACGGTGGAAAACTAAGTATGATGCATACCGGTGACCAAATGTAGGACAACACTGCTTCGCCAAAAATATTGTTGGACAATATAGAGAATGAGAGTATTACATAATTTTTTTTAATTCTAGATAAATATCTACTTTATATGTTCAGTCTGATGGTGGCGTGGGCTTCCCCGGTTGCGCTTCCTGTTATTTTGTGGTGATCCAAATTCGTATATACTGATAAAGCCCAACATGTGACGAGAAGAGCGGAGCGTCCCGAAGTCAGAAGTTGGCCCATCATGGCCGTGGCCAAATTCTAGGTATGGAGATTAAGAAAATTTTGAGATGAAGGATCTTGGTGCTGCTAAGAAAATTCTACGTATGAGATTACCCGTGACAGAAATTCTGGTTTGTTATTTCTTAGTCAGCAAAATTATATTAAGAAAGTTTTCATCGTTTTAACATGCATGATGCAAAGTCTATTAGTACTCCTATTACTCCTCATTTTAAATTGTCAGCTGAACAGTGTCCTAGTACAGATGAGGATTTTGAGTACATGTCTAGAGTTCCATATTCTAGTGCTGTTGGTTTTTTAATGTATGTCATGGTTTGCTCACGTCCAGATTTTCATATGTTATGAGTTTGGTTAGTAGATATATGGCTCATCCTGGTAAAGAACATTGGAAGACTGTTCAGTGGATTTTCAGGTACCTTCGTGACACATCCAATGTTTGCCTGAAGTTTGGCAAGACTGATAAGGGACTCGTAGGCTATGTGGATTCAGATTTTGCTGTCGATTTGGATAAGAGGAGATCACTCACAGTTATGTGTTCACGCTTGGTGGTTGTGCCGTGAGTTGGCAGGCAACGTTGCAATCCGTTGTTGCCAGTTTAACACTGAAGCAGAGTACATGGCTATTGCTGAAGCATTAAAGAATCGGTTTGGCTGAAAATTTGTTTGCTGAGCTTTGTGGAGATGATACTTGCATTAACCTGTTTTGTGACAGTCAGAGTGTTATTTATCTTACTAAGGATCAGATGTTCCATGAGAGAACAAAGCACATTTACGTAAAATACCATTATGTGCGTGATGTTGTTGCAAAAGGTAAGCTGAAGGTATGCAAGATAAGTACTCATGATCTATCTCTCAATCAAGAATGTTAGGGTCCAATCAAGTTGACCCTAAGAAAAACAAAATACTAAAAAATAAAGCACACAGACGCTCCAAGTAAAGCACATATGATGTGAAGGAATTAAAATATAGTTTCACTAGAGATGACCTGATAAGTTGCTGATGAAGAAGGGGATGCATTGGGCATCCCCAAGCTTAGACGCTTAATTCTTCTTGAAATATGCTGGGGTGATCCATGGGAGCATCCCCAAGCTTAAGCTCTTCACTCTTCTTGATCACATTATATCATCCTTCTCTCTGACCCTTGAAAACTTCCGCCACACCAAACTCAGAGTAATTCTCATTAGAGGGTTAGTGCACAATCAAAAACTCACATGTTCTATAAGGACACAAACATGACCGTTACTTTTAACATTAACTACTGCCACTGATGTTATGTAAAGCTCTTCACCCTAAAAAAGAATTCCACTCACACTAGTAAAAGAGAGAATGCGAAAAATAAAAGACAGAATCTGTCTAAACAGAACAGTCTGTAAAGACGAATTTTTTCGAGCCACTTACGTTGCTCAGATCGAAAAACGCAAAACTAACGAAAGATGCGTACATATCTGAGGATCATGCACAAAATTTTTCAGATTTAATTAATTTTTATGTGATTTTACAGAAGTAAAACGGTGAACCGCATAAATCTGTTCCTGCGCAGAAATCCAAATCTAGCATCATCTTCCTATTAGAGGCTTCACTTGGCATAACAATGCGATAAAATAATGCCTAGACCAAGAGGCTATTTGGCGTCGAAGGTGTTTTCTTTTTGTTTCAGGGTAAGTTCTCGTTCATGCTACAAGATGGAATTTGTCTCAAGGTGGAGTGTTATTTTGTGGTGATCCAAATTCGTATATACTGATAAAGGCCAACTTGTGATGAGTGGCGCGGGGGGAGGTGGGGCAGCCCCCGCGTACGGTACGAGTTGTACTCGACTTGGAGGTCACGTTACCGACCTAGATTAGGTCAAGCCACCTATAAATACATCTTGTAAGCCGCCGTCATGGGATAAGTCGCACGTTGTAAATTCCCGGCGTTTGTAAACTCACCCGATATAGTGAAGTATTGCTGGCTGACGCCCGTGGTTTTTTCTCCTCCATTGTTGGAGAGGTTTTTCGCGTTAAAATCTCGTGTCCCCGTTGGTTGATTTTTCCACTAATTCGTCGGTTTCTTTGCTATCGTTTTATAACACTTCCGTCGTGGGCTGTGAACCCAGGCGCAAGGACATTCTCGACGGTGCGGTTCCGGTCACAAGATTTCGCCCGACAAAACGCGACTTGCGTTTAGCCCGTAGCGAAGCACGGACATTGTGCTAGTTATTGATCAGTCATTGTACGTCAACAAATCGAGTGCCAAGTTCATCGTAACAACTAGTGTCAGCATGTTCCCCAAGCAAATAATAAATGCACGATTATGAGTTCCAGTGAAGTACTGTGCTATGAACATGGAATTAGCTGAAGATCCATACTTAGCACAGTATCTCGCCCGCCCCATCAGGAAAAATGGGAGGTCCTGTTTGTTTGTTTGTTCACCATTTCCGCGGCGACTCGTCCCGTCGAGAAGGTAGTAGGTCAGGTGGTAAGGTCAAGTCACCCATCACACATGCTCTGCTTGCCCCTAGAGCAAAGCCGCGTCCGCTGCAACTTGGGTGCATCGTCTTTCGCCGCGCGCCACCAGCTCCGGCGGTGGAGGATGAGGCCGGCCACGCGGTGCACTACGCTCGGCGGTCGGCATCTCTCCACGGCGTCCACTCGCCAAGGCCAAGCCCTCTTCTGATCGCGTGCCTGATTCCTTGGGTACCCAAGACCCGCTCCAAAAAAGACGATCCTTGCCTTGCCATGTACTCCTAGTAGGCAGAAAATCGGTCGCCGCGCGCTGGGAGTTCCCGACGAGAGGAGGTGGGAAGGGGCGCAGTGGATGTCTGACGGGAGGGGATCGTGCTCGTGCGTCATGTGTGATTCAGTTCCAGGAACATGCAAACACAAACTGATATTGATACATCTACAGAATTCCAAATAGTAGCAATATACCTACACCTCGGCAAGCCGACCACCAGACGGGAAGTCTTCACGCGTCGCCACATTAGCGGGCACTTTAAGCGTGGAGGAGCGCCCACCCGCCCCGCAAGTTAGGTGCTGGTTATACCTGGAAGCGCGTCCCGTGATACCTACTGGCCTGGCGAATCGATACCTCTAGCCGTTGGTCCGAACGACCCTGTGACAAACAGCCAGCTCGCAACATTCACTTGTTGCGCGGCCCGGCGTCCTTTCTTGCCCTCGCTCTCACTTGATTTCATTGCGAAATTTCGTGTAAGATGTAATACATGCTTTTCCTTAAAAAAGTAATACATGCTCCTCCGGAAGCATTGGCACCGTACTACTAGTAACTAGATGAAGTATGAGGCAAGTGACCTGAGAGAATATAACCATGATGTCCACTTACGATGGTTGTTGTAGATTTACACCCATACAAGTGCTTAATTAATAATGGTTTCCGGGCAGGGAGACATATATATATAAATTATATAATATATATATATATATATATATATATATATATCAACGCGGATTTGCTACCACCGGTGACAGCTATGCATGGGGAACAACCGTTGGATTATGAGTTTTTTGGATCTCTTGATGGAAACACATTCGAAATTGCCGTTTGAGCAATAGACGGCCGCTTGTTGGTCTCTCATGGCTTGTGATTTGTCAAGTGAGGAGTCCCACACTTCTTTGCCTTTGCATGGGACCCCAAAGATCGCAGCAGCATCTTTGAGGAAGAACATCAGACGCCTGCCAGACTGAGTGCTGATGGACCTGTTCATCGTGTCGACCTTGGGTAAAAGCCAATTTGTAAATTGCTTGTCGAACTTCACTGGGTGCAAGGGTTTTGAGAAAGCCCGGAAGCCAGTTGATGCTGCAAGTCTTGATTGTGCATCCGTGAAAAGGGCGACGATCTCGTTGAGCTCGACTATGAGGTGGGAGTTCCCGTTTGGCGGCACCCTTGTGAAGTTCCGCCGACATTAGCTCTACCGACCGGAGGCGCCTTTGTGGTGCGACCTCGGCGGCCGATCCAGCTATAGCTGCTGCTCATGGACAAGGGTATGTCTTCGCTGTGACAATTTGGGAAAATGGTGATTCAGCTAGAGAATGATCGAACATGGCATAAAGAGCATTAAAAAAAAGACCTGGACACGGTAAAGAAAAGGCTGAGGAACAAGCGTTTGGGAGATGACGGTGATACCTGATGAAACGAGCATCAAGAGCCTGAAGCTGGAACGAAGAACGACCGGAGCTGAAGGGGAGAGTGGGGTTGCCTGCTCTATGTTAGCAGAGCGGGTGAGGGGATAGGGGGGAACTATAGTTAGCAATGGGTTGTTCACGAAATTCAAATGTTCGAAATTTTTTATGCCCTGATCGTTGTTCGTTTTGCAGTGGTATCATAAAGCAAATGAGCCATACGGGCTAGAATCTGAGAATGCAATTTACCATCGAGACGGGAGCGCCGAACAAAAAGAGAAAAGACTGCTGATTCAAAATTTCAAAATTTAGCGGGACGGCGTGTAATTGCGTTGCACAAGCTGCTTCCATCCGAGGCAAAAACTGCGGTGCAAATCAATCTGGTGTAAAAACATGCGGGGCGACTGCGTATTTTGTGTGTTGTGAAACAAAACCTGAATGGGCACTGCTACTGCAAGTGTGTACTGTAAGTGTGATCTCGATATGATGGCGTGAGGAGAAACTGTGAACTGATAACAGCTACTACCATACGGCGTCGTGCTCTCGCTATATGATCTGACGGTGGATGGATATGCGTTGGTACCCGCGGTGGCAGGCCACTATTTTCGATATATATATATATATATATATATATATATATATATATATATATATATTATATATATATATATATATATCCACATGAGATGAACTCTTGTGTATGAGCATAGTTAAGACATGCACCGCCAAAACAGAGAAATGAAAAACTTGGAGGTAGTGTTAATAGTGACGCAATCCTGACACCATAGAATTGCTTCTTCATACCTCGCAAATGGGCTTGGGATGCATCAGCAACTCATCCAATCCAATCGACCCAAATCGGTCTCGATGTTAGTTATGTTTTCCCCTTAGTTTGTAAGCCCTCACTACCGGATCTGCATTCAGACATTCACCGTTTGATTCCTCACTGCAGACTTTGAATTTGTACCTACAAAGATAAAATGGTGAACAGCAAGCATTCTCAGGTCCCCGACTAACAACCACCCATCAAGAACACGTAGTACCCCATCCCCCCCCCCCCCCCCCCCCCCCCCCCCCCAGGTCTTCTGTGTCCACATGCCGCCATGGATGAGAATTTCAGTCTTCTGTTTTCATGTGTATCCTAATAGAAGGTTTAGTTAGCGGTTAGGATTTAGCTAGGAGAAGTTCATGATCCACAACGCTTAAGTGATACCTAGTAGGCCTCACTAATTATTTAGCCAACTTTGATATGTCTGGTCAGCAACTTCCAGCGTGTGCTTGCGCCTAGAAACAATAGGGATTTCACAGAACAACCGAGAGTCGACATGGAAGTGACAACAATGACAGAGTAGAGTAGGGTTCAATGTGCACATGTGAGGAGAATGCAAGTTTTATAAAACAACCATTCGACCTTCAGAGTGCAAGCCCAATCCTAAAACCATGTCATTTTTTCGTTTTGAGGTTTTAGAGGATGATTTGTTAAAATCAAAAGGAGAAGTGAATATGGAGAGAGACGGCCAAGGCCAAGAGGAAAGAGAAAAACAAATCTAAATACAACGACCATGGCTGGCTAAAAAGATTAAAAAAAAAACAAGTTAGAGATCGCCAGCAAAAGAGGTGGAAAACGACCCAGGACTAGTCCTGTACAGGAGCAAAACGACCTGCACTAGCAATCATCCTTGCTTAGCTTCTTGCTTGATGAGATCGATGAAGACATCAGTTGGTTGCGATTTTTTCAAAAACTCGACTATTTCTTTCGCGCCAAATCATCCAGATGATCAGAAGAATAAGAGTCGAAGTTTTTCCTTCCTTTTTGGGAGAAGTGAATATGGGCAATCATATTTTGTGTTGGCAGATTTTGGTGTTGATTTAAACGACACAAATCTATTAGTGTACAAATTAGTACGAATGTAACTGAAAGTCCGAAACTACTACCATGAATGAGATCAAAGCCACTCTTGCTGGTCGTCAAAGGGTTATATCCATACATGATCGTGTCCAACCTTTCCAAGCGCACGCAAGGCAAGCTCTTCAAACGAAGTCTACTGAGACATAATGCATGGAATATATATATATGACGCTAGATAGAACCTGTGCTAAGTTAAGACACAAATTTTGAATAACATAATTACCTTACTAACTTCAAATCTGACAACTTTATCAAAAAATGTATTTGTAAAATATATTATGAACCGATGAAAAATCTTCAAAAATTTATGTATAGTAATCGCGGTTGCAACAACAATTGAAGATCATAATCCAGTTTTTTTCACTAGAACAATGTGAAATACCATAGGAAATGGAGTGATGCAATTATTATACTCGTCACCCGAAGATGGTCTTTTCGGGGCCGGGGACCCGCCCCAAAAAGAACGATCCTTGCCTACCATGTACTCCTAGGCACAAAATCCTACCCAAATCCCCATCTCCACCTCCACGGAATCCTCTCCTCCCCCCGTCTCTTTCTCACTTGTTTTTCCCACCGGCGCCCCTACTCACAGCAAGAATAACACGAGCCTCGATCATGCCGCAGGCGATTCGGAATCTCTACACGATTTTAGATTTGGCTGTTAGCTGAAATCGTAAGGCCAGCGGAATTATTATTGTTAATTATTAAAAACTTAAACGTTCGGTTGATGCCCACCCAGTCAAGCCAACGGAGCTAACTTAGATAGTACTGTACTAGCAAGTATCTTGGATTATATATATAGTTTGGTGGTGTGGTTGGGCTAATTAGCAGCAACAGCGCACCTACCTATATCAAAAGCTGATCACCACCTTAGCTCAATATCTCAAATGGACCCCCACACACACCCACTCTCCCTACTCACGCCCACATACTCGTACATCCGTAGCTAAGCTACGCATCATAGATAACAACAAAACAAGTCGTACAAGAACAAGCTAATCTATGTTAATTAAACAGCAGCGCCCGCAACTTGATCTATATAAAACGATATAGTAAAATCTAGTGCATTTTCAACTTCTAGATGGATGCGATTGAATATGTTAAGCTGCAGTAGCGCAGTGCAACACGGCTGTGACTGTTACATGGCAAGATATCCTGTACGAGTCTTCTTCACTACTAGGCTTAGCTTAGCTAAGTTGGAAAAGTCAACTTTATTATCTGCGCCAACCACATGACGATAAGATGGGCCATGCACGACGTGGACAACCAACTGCCATGGATTATACTCACTCAAGACCACTTTCCGTGGACTTATCCAAAAAACGATCAGTGAATTACGATTCATCACCACAGAGACTACTGACTAGTCGCGTTAGAAACAAGAATTATTACCGCTTCATAAACAGAAAAAAGATTACCACTGCGGCAGCCTGATGTTACTGATGGGACAAGAGTGCAGGACAAGGAGAGCAAGGAGACAAACTGGTGCACAGTCTCGAACTCTCGATGCGGCCCCCCTGTTCCTGCCACGTGGCATCCAACAGGCCCACCCACGTCATGATCCGTCGGTAGTGCAATCGTGCATCGCAGTAAAATTACGCCTCAAGTAGAGAACTGAGTTAAGATGAAAAATCTGAGTACTCGTACGTGCTACAGTACAGTACAGTACACACAAACACAGAGGCGCGCTTGGGTAAAATCGATGCGGTAAATCCATAAAGTTACAGAGAAGAAACACGGCGTAGGCTCCCCGCGTACCACACAGTATGTTGCGCGAGCAGAGTACTGTACGTTTCTTCTCCCTCCCTCTCTATTTTTCTTCTACAGTAGCTATACCGAGCGAGCGCGCGGCGGAGCACCTGGCGAGGAGGCTGGGCGCGCTGAGGTGCGGGAGGTGGCCCTCCGTCGCCAGCGGCTCGATGGTGGTGCGGCCGCCGAGGTGCGCCTTGAGGTAGCGGCGACGGAGGCCGGCACGGAGACGTCGCGGGTGGTCTGCACCACCACGCACGGCGCCTGCACCATGCCCAGCACGCCGCGGAGTCCGTCTTGAACACGCTCTGGCACACGTGCAGCGAGATGTCCGGCCGCATGTTGAACAGCGTCCGGCTGAACTCCTGCACCGCCGCCGGCACGTCCGCGCCCACCGCCAGCGGCGCGTACCCCGTCGCCCACGCAGAGTAGTTGGCCGACATCGCGTCGAACACCTGCTGGATCTCCTCCAGCTCGAAACCGCCGTGGTAGTCGCTGTCGTTCAAGAACCTGCCCATCGATTGTTCACCGGACGCACAAAGAACGAATTTTGATCGGTGGGTGGTGTGAAAGAAGATTCTTTTAAACCCACCTTGGCGAGAAGCCGATGAGGACGAGCTTGGCGAAGAGGTCGGGGCGGCGGATGGAGGCGAGGATGCCGATCATGGCGGACACGGAGTGGCCGACGAAGGCGCACCGCGGGATGTGGAGCGCGTCGAGGGCCAGGAGGTCGTCCACGTACGCGTCCAGCCCGTTGTAGCGGCGGAAGTCGAAGTGGTCCGGGTTCACGCTGCCGGCGCAGACCAGGTCGTAGAGCACCACGCGGTGGTCGCGGGTCAGGTACGGCAGGATCCTGCTCACGCCGACTGGTCCGTGCCGAAGCCGTGCGACAGCAACCACCACGCGCTCACCGCTGCCCACGACCCGCACGTTCAGGATCTGCAGCAGCTTGGCCCCGCTTGGCGCGCCCCCGCCCACCATCTTCTTATCGCCGGAGGCGGACGCCGGGGCGAGCTCTTGCTGCTGCTGGGCTGAGCGTGTGCGTGGATCGGAGCATGAGACGACGACTTCGGTGCCGGGCTGGGTTGCACGCGCCGTGACGCTCTTTATATACTCGCAGCAGCGGAGACCATGGTGTGGTCTTGGCTCTCGGCTAGCTCTGTTTCTCTCTTTGATTTGAGATCTCCATCTCCCTCCTCTGCTTTATTCCCCTCTCTCTGATTTCTTCTTGGTTTTGGTGCGGGCGATGTGATGAGGCAGTTCTGTTTTGTTTCCGTCCTGTCCAATTATCCAGGCCACACGGATAAAAAGAAGAAGAGGTGCCTATAATTCTAGCAGGAGGTAGGTTTTGTTTTCTATTGATTTGGATTTTTCCGTGCGTGACAAACCAGTAGCATAGCGCCAGGCCAGAGGTGCCAATATGTCATTGTAGCAAATTACTTTGACTTGCTGCGGTGTTTACCAATCACTGTCTTTTTTTTTTTGAACAGGATCCGATCTCGTATAAAAGGAAGCTCAGTACACATTACAAACAAGTCCAAAAGAAAAAGCACAGCAATATGCAGAGAACACCCCAAGCCACCAGAAGGATATAGAAAGCAAGTGTACAGTTGTTCAACACGGTAAATTTTAGTACTAGATCAAGGTGAGGATAAGTACTTCCTCCGTGTTTATTTACTTCGGTTCCGAGTTTTATAGTGTCAAACTTTTAAAAGTTTGATCAAATATAAACGATAAAGTACAAGCATCTATAGTATCAAATGCACATAATTTGAAATATATCTTATGAGGATTCTAATAATATGACATTTATTGTAGATGTTGATATTTTTTCATATGTTGTTGTTAAAATTTACAATATTTGACTTTGACTAAACCTAGAACGGAATGTAATTGGGGGGGGGGGGGGGGGGGGGAGGGGAGTAACTTAATTGTATGGTAAGTGCTTTTTCTTCTTATTTTTTTTCTCGAACCATTCGAGTTGATTAAAAACGTTCTCGAGTAACCTGTCTTAAGAAGTTTCCTTATTTTTACACTTCTAAGCATCTTCCCAAAATCACCAAATGGTTTTGACATGCCAGGCCCATGTAACACGGGTATGGACGCAACACCTTAAAATATTATGCATCATTACATTATCAAATGATGATTTTAAAATCACATCCAATCATTTTTAACTAAAAATGTGTTATATTTGCACTGAAAATTTGCGAAAAGGTTAATATAAGGGCCTCTTCAAGAGCAGAAGATAGAGGAAAGCATAAGAATAGAAAAAATATTTCTATGGTGATACTATTTACCCATATAATTCACAGGAACATGGCACTGAAAAAATGGAGAATTTTTCCTTGTGTTGGGTTTCAGAGGAAAAACAACTAAATTACACCAATCCACTCAAACTATTTTACATTCTACGCACAAAGAACATGGGAAAAGCCATAAGTTACATGGTAATGATCCAATTTTACCTTTGCATTTGTTTTAAGCTTGATTTGACCTTGTCTTTCAAGGATTTTGATTTTTTTGGTCTATTCCTACAAATCAAGCATAAAAATTCACAAGAATCCTATGGTTTCACAATCCTCTACTTTGCACATGCAAAACCTATCTTCATGTTTTTTCTATTCCTATTTTTGGAACTCTATGAATCGAAGAGCGTTAATTTTTTTAATGTGTTGTCTTCTTTCTCTTTTCATATTTATTTCTATAAAAACTTAGTTTAGTTATAGGTTAATCCTTAGTAGATCATTTTAGTCTTAATTTATTATGTCTCCATGGTAAAATATGTAATATCATATTGATATTATACTTCAAAACTATTGATATGTACCTGGACTATACCTGGCCACGAGAAGCCTGGCCCGATCGGCCCAAAATTCCAGGGCCTGGGCCGCCATGGGCTTGTCCATGGGCGGGCCTGGGCCTGAGTTTCGGACCAAATCTCGCATGGGCCTGGGCTTTGCATATTAGCGTTTTAAGGAAGAAGCCCGGCCCGAGGCCGAAAGCCCGATGGGATTTTGCACTCATGGGAGGGCCTAGGCCTGAAATATAGGCCCGAAGGTCAGATGGGCCTGGGCCTTGGATTTTGCCCGTGGGCTTTTTAGGCCCGGCCCGGCCCATGGCCAGGTATAACCTGGACAACACCATTTTAAGTAATTTGGAACATGTTGCATGTTGGTCACAATTATGTTTGTTGATCTATACTTGGCACACTACAATATTATATGCTCCGTTTTGAACGTGTTGCATCTTGGTCATATTATGTTTGTTGATTTATTGATTGTATTTTGTGTGACTTGTTACTACATTGTTTTTGCGATTTACCTACATCTTAGACATGCTTTAACTATTTTTTAATATGAACCTTTCCTTAAGCATGGAGAGTGTGTTATGTGCTCTTGAGAGTATGCATGCCCCATTATTTAGAAATTTCAAAAACCACAGTCAAAAGCTTTTAAGATCGTAAATTTAATGTGTAGATACTAGAGTGAGTTATGTGCCAGCAAGTTTTTATCCGTTCTCCAAGTCAAAGGTGAGTCCCACGAGTCAGTTTGTAGATTGTATCTCAATACATCATCTGCGGTCTCAGTGAAAAGAAGAAGAAAAAACATAAGTGGATAGCTAGTACGGAGTATATCATTTTTAGGATTTGAAAAAAGTTGTTGCATTGTTATTTGTGCACAACTCCCATATGAATTACGATACTTAAAATCTAGAAACGAACTTGAGTCATTTGAATGTGAGATTTCTTTTTTTGGATGAATGCCAAATTACTTTTGTAAATGGATCGTGAGTTCCCGGGCGCACTTGCAGATTATCCAACCATTGAACTGCTGGCGTAAATTTGAACTAACGTTGTATCCGCGCTAACTTGTAACTTTTTCTCCATTAAATCCTAGAAACATCAATCAAATCCGGTTCAATTTTTAATGCGGTGTACGAAGATCAGTTCGTCCCTTCTACTCCAACCAACAGAACAGAACCGATGTTGATACACAGATCACGCGAGATAAGGGAGCTTTCTCTTTTTTTAATTTCTCTGCTTCGTCAATTTCTACGATGCTTTATTTACCGCATCTTCTATGCAATCTCAGACTACCGTGGTACGATCCACTTGCATTAGGACAGAAGAACTCGCGGCTCAAAGCCTTGTGCGAACGCAGCATCAAAGCCGCTTTTCCGCTGCGAATTACGGCTCGCAACTGGCTCTCATCACAAGTCGAGCTCAACTCGAGCCACATGAGATGGAAAGAGCCGCTTTTTTTGTCCCGTCGCGCGCACGGCAGGTAGCCTGGGGCAGCGCGTTCGCTAGCCAATGGTGGCGATCCTGTCTCGGTAGGTGGATGATTCTTGATTTCGGTAGAGCCTACAGGAGACGACCAAGGCCACGAGTTTGCCCGCTCTACTGTTTCGTGGTTTACATGGGTGATGGTCTCGTGTAGAGCATCTCCACTCTTGGAAGAGGGCCTCTAAAACTCGGTGTTTATTTTTCTCTCACCATTTCAACATCTACTCCGCGTATATTAAAAAAAACATAGGTAATGCCGATGCATATAATTCGATCGTATCAAAATTCCCTTCCAAATGAAAAAAAAATCAAATTTAACTTCATTTTTTAAATGAGAAAGGCAAATATTAGTACAAAAGTGGGAAAAGGACTTCACCTTTCCTCCCCGGGCACAATGTTGTCGACGGCTGTCCTGGTGGCGGTTTGGTGGCAGGGATAGAGGTGACATCGACAAGGAGGTGACGGTGAGTTGGAGGAGCGGCAGGGCGACGGCTCGCCCGCGAGAGCGACTGCACGTGACACAAGTCACCCTCGTGGCTTGTTCGAAGGCACGACCACGAGGAGTGGTAGGTCGGTGGCTAGCAGTGGCGACAGATCGTCATAACAAGACGGTTCAGGAGTTGACAATGACGTTTGTAACACCCCAGCGAGGGAGAACCTGGCGGCGGTGACGGTCGTTCCCACACTGTCCTAACCCTGACAACGTAGGGTTCCAACAGCGATGACCAGGGAGGCCCGAAGATAACAATATATGCTGAGGGGATGGGGGTGGGGAAGACGATAGAGGGAGGCACATTATACGAGAAAGGGGCCGGTTGGGCGTGAGGGGAAATGTGGAAAAAAAACTTTCTAGGGAAGCCCCTTCTACGCCCATTTGAGAAGGGACAATTAGGGGGCAAATTATGGGCCTCCTTATTTTAAGGGCCCCTTTAGGGTCCTTGACGGATCAGCCGCGCGACACTTCATCAGTGGGCTCGCATTGACCTCCTCCGACGCATTCCTTCTTAGGTTAAACCAATCATTGTGTTTCTCCATGGCTTTTGCAATGGTGAGTAAGAGACTTGTGTGCATCCGAAATTGTCAAGTTGCATTAGGGTTGAATTAATCTCTCACAGCTTAGCATGCACTCCGCTCTATCTCGATTGGTGTACAAACGGCCGAACTCAAAGTCAAGGAAAGCGGCCTAGACCACTGACTTTTGCTCGTTAGGTTGTTCTTCCTCTAGGTCTCTCCATTCCAAAGGAATATTTCTTATTGGGCTATAAGACATTAATGATAGCTCTCGAGCATTTCAAAGGTTAGCTCTCTTATTTGGCTGAACCATCCAACAAGAAAAATAATCACCGACATTTCCAATGGTAGTCAAGTTCAGTGGAATAGTTTCGTTGAGCTATGTTTCACTGTCGAATTAGCAATAAGGAAGTAAGTATTTTCATGGATAATTACTTTTGCTTTCTTTGTCGAGCCTCATGAAGAAAAATTGATATAGCATAGCCCTGCTGAAAAAGAGGAGGCCCAGTCCCGAGAAGGCGATAGTTGATTTTGATCATCAATTTGGCATTAGACTTTGTAAATTGGACATTAGACTTTGTAATTGATTATGGACCCCCACATGCTCAGGACGCCCCGCCTGCTCAGAACGATCCACTATGGTCTCTCGGAAGGGGACACGCTTGACCCAGCACAAAAACGGGATTTTATAGATATCCTTTTTTTTAAAGTAGATATTCTGGGAGGACAAAAGGAAGAACTTTCCTTGACAATGAGCGAATCGTAATAAAAAGAGGGTGGCAAGGCAAAGGTACTATGTTCCTAGTGTTCGCCGCAAAAAATCCTCATCGAAGATCACGGCAACGACCATTTCAAAGTCATTTCCATCTTTTCCTCCTTCGACGATGAAGAGTCGTCGAGGATCATCTCCCTCAATCTCTTGATCTACACTACAAAATTGACTAGATTGAATTCGATTGCCAAAAAGTAAAAAGAAATGAAAAAAACACAAAGAAACTCACATAGTCAATTCGTGGAACACTTGAAGGACGCAGAAGTGGTCGGAAGTTCTCCGTGTTGCCTCGATTCGGGCGCCACCTAGTTCCGCGGCGGACGTTCTACGTCATCTCTATCGTCCGACGGCTCCGTTTTGGAACAAACCGACCTCCGAACCGACGCGGGGTTAGATTTTCGGCGACGGAATGAAGGCAGCGGCGACAGACATTCTGGCGACGGCAGCAAGCGGCAAGTAAATCGGAGTGGGCCAGGTGGCCGATGGAGGTTGCGGGGTGTCGGCGGAGGTTAGGAGTGGTCGCCAAGGGAACACCGACGATGATGCGGTGCGTGCGGGAGAGAGTGTCGAGGTGGGGTGGAGGGTCGAATTTTTACTCCGAGCATCCACAGTCGAGTATATTTGAAAGTCTGTCGTCGTGAAGAGTAATTTTATATTCCTCTAAAGACTATAAAGGCTAAGCTAGATAAGATTTAGCCGCTTAAAAAAAATTTACTCCTCCAACCAATTTTGAGGGACCAGTTAGAGATTCCCCGTCCTCGTACTCATCTTTTTTTTTTGGCGAAACACAGTACAACGCAGACGCTCATATACACGTGCACACACTCACCCCTATGAACGCACGCACGCACACCCTATCCCTATGAGCACCTCTGAAAGACTGAGCCAGCGGTCAGGTCTTGAGATTGACGAAGTCACAACAGGCGTCTCGTTGTCGACGGGAATGTCGCCTCCCACTGAAGAATATTCCGCCTAATGAGAAATACCAGTGTCAAAGTTAGAGTTTAAACTCTGATAGGTTGGGGGTACAACCACCCTCCTAACCATCTTGCCACATGCAAGTTTTTCTCGTACTCACCCTATAGACCATCTACACTCTACATGTTGAACTGTCGAGACAATTAGGATCTGAATCAAAATAGTCTACTATCCGACCATGACACATGGCCGTAGGTACTCCTGGCATGGCCTGGCCTAAATTAACGGTGGGTTAATAAGTTGAGCTTAGCTCGGGGCAGTGAGACAAATCGGATCAAGGTCAAAATCAGGTCAAGCTCGAGCCCGGACAACACGTATCCTCGATATTTCCTGTCCATCCAAACTGGGGTAAGCCATTTGCAAAGCTATCAAAGCATGCACGATCCGACCCAAGATATAGCAGAACCACGATCCATTGCACACAGACAAAAGCACTAGTGAACGTTGACGCTAACGGATGACAAGAGCTTCTTCTGAACTTGTCCTGGTCGGAGCCCACGTGAAGCCCAAGGGGCGCGCGTCGCCGTCGATGAACGGGACTACGGGTGCTAATGACCTGATAGCTCGCTCGCGATAAACAGTCGCTAGCGCGGTTGTCCATTGCCATTGGACGATAAATCATCCATCCTCCAGGCTGTGATCCTAGCTCTGTCGCGGTTGTGGCACGGCGAGGACGATGTAACTCGCTGTCTTTGCTGACGATCCGCCTCCAATCCGGGCTACCTTCCAAAACCCAGCGACCGCCAGACGCTCTCCATCATCCACACAATAGCACTGGCAAAGCATGGCTAGCTATCGCTCTCGTCACCATGATAATTAGGGAAGTCTTCACACACCTGTCGGGATGTAATCCCGGGTACCTCAAAGTTATTGGTTTGTGGAGTTAATAGAGGAAACAACGAGGAAATTAATAATCAGAAGATATAGAAAAGACAGAGAAAAGCACTCTGGGCCGAATCTGGTTTTATCTCGGATTGGGCCGAGTTTACCCCTCCAGCTCGGCTGGACCGAGTCCATCTGGCTGGGCCAAGTCGCCGCCAGCTCGGTTGGGCCGAAGTAACACGTCTCGGCTGGACCGACTTGGAGTTACCTCGGACGGGCCTCTGTTGGGCAGGCCGAGTTCGGCTCAACTCGGATGGGCCGAGGCCGCTCCTAGCCTCGGCAGGCCTTTTCCTCCAGTCTCGGTGGGCCGCATCTTCCATCCAGCCTCGGGCGGGCGAGCTGGACGAGCTCTCCATCCTCCATCGACCTCGACATCTCCAGCCCCGAGCTCCTCCCTGGCCGCCATCGCCTTCGCCAGGCTCCGGCGCATCTGGCCGCGCCTCCCCGTTGATGCGTGTAAGTCACACGTCTGTTGGAAACCCCAAGAGGAAGGTATGATGAGTGCAGCAGCAAGTTTTCTCAGTATGAAACCAAGGTTATCAATCCAGTAGGAAGTCAACGTTGCTCCGAAGGTGTTGGTGGAGGAATGTAGTGCGGCGCAACACCAGAGATTCCGGTGCCAACGTGGAACCTGCACAACACAATCAAACTACTTTGTCCCAACGAAACAGTGAGGTTGTCAATCTCACCGGCTTGCTGAAAACAAAGGATTAGGCGTATAGTGTGGAAAATGATGTTTGTTTGCAGAGAATGTAAAAGAACAATGATTGCAGTAGGTTGTATTTCAGATGTAAAAGAATGGACCGGGGTCCACAGTTCACTAGTGGTGTCTCTCCATAATAAAATACTAAACATGTTGGGTGAACAAATTACAGTTGGGCAATTGACAAATAGAGAGGGCATAACAATGCACATACATATCATGATGATCACTATGAGATTTATTTGGGCATTACGACAAAGTACACAGACCGCCATCCAGCATGCATCTGTGTCTAAATAGTCCACCTTCAGGTTAGCATCCGCACCCCTTCCAGTATTAAGTTGCAAGCAACAGACAATTGCATTAAGTATGGTGCATAATGTAAACAACACTAATATCCTTAGACAAAGCATTGCTGTTTTACCCCTAGTAGCAACAGCACATCCACAACCTTAGAACTTTCTGTCACTGTCCCAGATTAAATGGAGGCATGAACCTACTATCTAGCATAAATACTCCCTCTTGGAGTTACAAGCATAAACTTGGCCAAAGCCTACACTAATAACGGAGAGCATGCAAGATCATAAACAACACATATATGATAGATCAATAATCAACTTGACATAGTATTCAATATCCATCGGATCCCAACAAACACAACATGTAGCATTACAATAAGATGATCTTGATCATGATAGGCAGCTCACAAGATCTAAACATGATGGCACAAAAGGAGAAGACAACCATCTAGCTACTGTATGGACCCGTAGTCCAAGGATGAACTACTCACGCATCACTCCGGAGGCAGGCATGGCGATGTAGAGCCCTCCGGTGATGATTCCCCTCTCCGGCAGGGTGCCGGAGGAGAACTTCTGAACCCCCCGAGTTAGGGTTGACGGCGGCGGCAGCGGATGTTTTCTGGAAATATGGCTCGGTGTTTTAGGGTTTTCGCGTCTGGAGGAATAAATAGGCGAAGGGGCGACGTCGGTGGAGGCGCGGGGCCCGCTCCCCATAGGGTGGCGCGGCAGGGGGCCCACCCGCGCCCATAGGGTGAGGGCGCCCTGCTGCCCCCCTTCGTCTCCTCTTCGGACTTCTGGAACGTGTCGGGAAAAATAGGCATCTGGGATTTTGTTTCGTCCGATTCCGAGAATATTTCCAGAACAGCTTTTCTGAAACCAAAAACAGCAGAAAACAGGAACTGGCACTGTGGCATCTTGTTAATAGGTTAGTTCCAGAAAATGCATAAAAATGCTATGAAGTGTGAATAAAACATGTAGCTATTGGTATAAAACTAGCATGGAACATAAGAAATTATAGATACGTTGGAGACGTATCAAGCATCCCCAAGCTTAGTTCTACTCGTCCTCGAGTAGGTAAACGATAACAACAATAATTTCTGAAGTGACATGCTACCAACATAATCTTGATCAAATAATATTGTAAAGCATATGTCATGAATGAAGTGACTCAAGGCAATGGTCTATAGTTTGCTAACAAATAGATAATGAGTAAACACTGAATCATATAAGCAAAAGCTTTTCATAAATAGTACTTTCAAGACAAGCATCAAAAAGTTTTGCATAAGAGCTAACTCATAAAGCAATAGATTCTAAGTAAAAGGCATTGAAGCAACACAAAGGAAGATTAAGTTTCAGCAATTGCTTTCAACTTGTAACTTGTATATCTCATGGATAATTGTCAACACAAAGCAATATAATAAGTGCAATAAGTAAACATATAAGAATTGTTGCACACAAAGTTGACACAAGTGTTTGCTTCAGGGATAGAAAGGAGTAGGTAAACTGACTCAACAATAAAGTAAAAGATAGGCCCTTCGCAGAGGGAAGCAGGGATTAAATCATGTGCTAGAGCTTTTTAAGTTTTGAAAACATATAGAGAGCATAAAGTAAGTGTTTGAGAGGTGTTTGTTGTTGTCAACGAATGGCAGTGGGCACTCTATCCCCCTTGTCACCCAAACTTTCAAGAGCGGCTCCCATGAAGGACGTTATTTCTACCCAAGGGTAGATCATCCCTCTTCTCTTTTGTTTACACATGCATATTTATAAATTGGTATGACACTCCTCCCAACCTTTGCTTACACAAGCCATGGCTAACCGAATCCTCGGGTGCCTTCCAACAATCACATACCATGGAGGAGTGCCTATTTGATAAAGTTTAACATTTTGGAATTTGCTTTTGATAAATCATTGGCAAACATGTGAAGAGAATCAAATGGTTAAAGTTATAATTAATTGGGACTGGGCACCCCATTTGCCAGCTCTTTTTGCAAGTTATTGGATAAGCGGATGTATATGCCACTAGTCCATTGGTGAAAGTCTGTCATGAATAAATGACAAGGTGATAGAGTAAACGCCACATACTTCCTCATGAGCTATAAAACATTGACACAAATAAGGAGTAATAAAGTTTTGAATAGTTTAAAGGTAGCACATGAAGTATTTACTTGGAATGGCAGGAAATACCACATAATAGGTAGATATGGTGGACACAATTGGCATGGGTTTTGGCTCAAGGTTTTGGATGCACGAGAAGCATTCCCTCTCAGTACAGAGTTTAGGCTAGCAAGGTTGTTTGAAGCAAACACAAGTATAAACCGGTACAGCAAGACTCACATGAAAACATATTGCAAGCATTATAAGACTCTACACTGTCTTTCCTTGTTGCTCAAACACTTTTACCAGAAAATATCTAGACCTTAGAGATACCAATCATGCAAACCAAATTTCAACAAGCTCTACGGTAGTTCTTTACTAATAGACTTTTAACTACATGATGCAAGAGCTTAAACATGAAATACTTGAGAGCTCAAAACAATTGCCAAGTGTCAAATAAAACAAGACAATGATCTATATGAGTGTCTTTTCGATATACCATCTACCACATGCAGCATTTTCTGAACCAACACATCAACCAAGCAACTCTCCAAGTAATTTACAAAAGAAACAAGAGAGTACTTTCCACAAGAATTAACAGCTCTAAAAGAGATGCATGAAAAACAGGAGCTAAAAGCATAGCAGTAGCTAGATAAGAATACTCAAAAGATATAAGTGAAGAATATGAGTATTCACATGAAAAAGCGGAGCGTGTCTCTCTCCCACACAAGAATGCTAGGATCCGACTTTATTCAGAAAAAAAAAACAAACAAAAATAAAAGCAAACAGACGCTCCAAGTAAAATACATAAAATGTGGAAGAATTAAAATATAGTTTCACTAGAGATGACCTGATAAATTGTTGATGAAGAAGGGGATGCCTTGGGCATCCCCAAGCTTAGACGCTTGAGTCTTCTTGAATATTGCAGGGATGACCCACGGGGGCATCCCCAAGCTTAGGCTTTTCACTCTTCTTGATCACATCATATCATCCTTCTCTCTTGCTCCTTGAAAACTTCCGCCACACCAAACTCAGGTAACTCGTTAGAGGGTTAGTGCATAATCAAAAATTCTCATATTCTACTGTGACACAATCATTACCAAAGCTTCTGGACATTACTTACAGCCACTGATGTTTAATGGAGCAAAGAAATCCAATCAAACATAGTAAAAGAGGCAATGCAAAACGAAAGGCAGAATCTGTCAAAAACAGAACAGTCTGGAAAGACGAATTTTTTCGAGGCACTTAACTTGCTCAGATGGAAGAAGCCCAAACTAATGAAAGTTGCGTACATATATAAGGATCATGCGTGATTTTTTCAGAATTTTTCGAATTTTCTGTAGCGCATACAGCTCAAAATGGTGGACAGCAAAAATCTGTCACTGCGCAGAAATCCAATTTTAGCAACAACTTTCAACTAGAGACTTTACTTGGCACAACAATGCAATAAAATAAAGATACAAAGGAGTTGCTACAGAAGTAAACAGCACCTTGACTCAAAATAAAATAAAATGACAGAAAATAAAAAGATGGGTTGTCTCCCACAAGCGCTTTTCTTTAACGCCTTTCAGCTAGGCGCAGAAAGTGAAAATCAAGTGTTATCAAGAGAAGATGCATCAACATCATAATTTGTTCTAATAATAGAATCAAAAGGCATCTTCATTCTCTTTCTAGGGAAGTGTTCCATACCTTTCTTAAGAGGAAATTGATACTTAATATTCCCCTCTTTCATATCAATAACAGCACCAACAGTTCGAAGAAAGGGTCTTCCCAAAACAATAGGACAAGATGCATTGCATTCAATATCCAAAACAACAAAGTCAACGGGGACAAGGTTATTGTTAACCGTAATATGAACATTATCAATTCTCCCCAAAGGTTTCTTCATAGAGTTATCAGCAAGATGAACATCCAAATAACAGCATTCCAAAGGTGGCAAGTCAAGCATATCATAAAGTTTCTTAGGCATAACAGAAATACTTGCACCAAGGTCACATAAAGCATTACAATCAAAATCATTCACCTTCATTTTAATGATGGGTTCCCAACCATCTTCCAACTTCCTAGGGATAGAAGCTTCAAGTTTTAATTTCTCTTCCCTAGCTTTTATGAGGGCATTTGTAATATGTTTTGTAAAAGCCATGTTCATAGCACTAGCATTAGGACTTCTAGCTAGCTTTTGCAAGAACTTAATAACTTCAGAGATGTTACAACTATCAAAGTCAAAATCATTATGATCAAAAGTAATGGGACCATTGCCTCCAATACTTCGAAAAATTTCAGCACCTTTATCAGAAACAGTTTCAGCAGTTTTAGGCAATTTTGCATGCTTTATAGTAGAAGTAGAAACATTGCCAACATCAATAACATTACCATTGATAATAGGAGGTTTATCAACATGTGAAGCTTCAGCATTACTAGTGGTGGTAATAGTACAAACTCGAGCTATACTATTCTTTCTATCAATTTCAGCTTCTCTTTCCCACCTAGCATGCAACTCAGCTAACATCCTAATATTGTTGTCAATTTTAACTTGGATGGCATTTGCTGTAGCAAAAGACTTAGTATCTTTAACCTCATTAGGCATAACTTTCAGTTTCAAAAGATCAACATCTAGAGCAAGACTATCAACCTTAGAAGCAAGAACATCAATTTTACCAAACTTTTCCTCAACAGATTTGTTAAAAGCAGTTTGTGTATTAATAAATTCTTTAAGCATGACTTCAAGATCAGAGGGTACACTCCTACTATTGTTGTAAGAATTACCATAAAAATTACCATAACCACTACCATTATTAGAAGGATATGGCTTATAGTTGTTATTACCAAAATTATTCCTATAGGCATTGTTGTTGAAATTATTATTTTTAATGAAGTTCACATCAACATGCTCTTCTTGAGCAACCAATGAAGCTAAAGGAACATTATTAGGATCAATATGAGATTTACCACTCACAAGCATAGACATAATGATATCAATCTTTTCATTCAAGGAAGAGGTTTCTTCAACAGAATTTACCTTCTTACCTTGAGGAGTCCTTTCAGCGTGCCATTCGGAGTAGTTGATCATCATATCATCAAGAAGTTTTGTTGCTGCACCTAAAGTGATGGACATAAAGGTTCCTCCAGCAGCTGAATCCAGCAGGTTCCTTGAGGAAAAATTTAATCCTGCATAAAAGGTTTGGATGATCATCCAAGCAGTCAGTCCATGGGTAGGGCAATTCTTTATCATAGATTTCATTCTCTCCCATGCTTGAGCAACATGTTCATTATCAAATTGCTTGAAATTCATAATGCTACTTCTCAAAGATATAATTTTAGCAGGAGGATAATATTTTCCAATGAAAGCATCTTTGCATTTTGTCCATGAATCAATACTATTTCTAGGCAAAGATAGCAACCATTCTTTAGCTCTTCCTCTTAAGGAGAAAGGAAATAGTTTCAGTTTTACAATATCCCCATCTATATCCTTATACTTTTGCATCTCACAAAGTTCAACAAAATTATTAAGATGGGCAGCAGCATCATCAGTACTAACACCAGAAAATTGCTCTTTCATAACAAGATTTAATAGAGCAGGTTTAATTTCATAAAAGTCTGCTTTAGAAGCAGGTGGAGCAATAGGAGTGCATATGAAGTCATTATTATTTGTGCTAGTGAAGTCACACAACTTGGTGTTCTCAGGAGTACTCATTATAGCAAAAATAAAAACAAAACCGAAATAACAAGATAAAAACAAGTAACTAATTTTTTTGTGTTTTTGATATAAAGAAAGCAAACAAGACAATATAAAAATAAAGCAAGACAAAAAACAAAGTAAAGAGATTGGGTGTGAGAGACTCCCCTTGCAAGAACGCCAGAAAATACTGGTGCCTAGTGGAGGCAGAAATCTTCTGAATCCAAAGCAACTCGACTTCCCCGGCAACGGCGCCAGAAAATATGCTTGATGCGTGTAAAGTCACACGTCCGTTGGAAACCCCAAGAGGAAGGTATGATGAGTGCAGCAGCAAGTTTTCCCTCAGTATGAAACCAAGGTTATCAATCCAGTAGGAAGTCAACGTTGCTCCGAAGGTGTTGGTGGAGGAATGTAGTGCGGCGCAACACCAGAGATTCCGGTGCCAACGTGGAACCTGCACAACACAATCAAACTACTTTGTCCCAACGAAACAGTGAGGTTGTCAATCTCACCGGCTTGCTGAAAACAAAGGATTAGGCGTATAGTGTGGAAAATGATGTTTGTTTGCAGAGAATGTAAAAGAACAATGATTGCAGTAGGTTGTATTTCAGATGTAAAAGAATGGACCGGGGTCCACAGTTCACTAGTGGTGTCTCTCCATAATAAAATACTAAACATGTTGGGTGAACAAATTACAGTTGGGCAATTGACAAATAGAGAGGGCATAACAATGCACATACATATCATGATGATCACTATGAGATTTATTTGGGCATTACGACAAAGTACACAGACCGCCATCCAGCATGCATCTGTGTCTAAATAGTCCACCTTCAGGTTAGCATCCGCACCCCTTCCAGTATTAAGTTGCAAGCAACAGACAATTGCATTAAGTATGGTGCATAATGTAAACAACACTAATATCCTTAGACAAAGCATTGCTGTTTTACCCCTAGTAGCAACAGCACATCCACAACCTTAGAACTTTCTGTCACTGTCCCAGATTAAATGGAGGCATGAACCTACTATCTAGCATAAATACTCCCTCTTGGAGTTACAAGCATAAACTTGGCCAAAGCCTACACTAATAACGGAGAGCATGCAAGATCATAAACAACTATGACATAGTATTCAATATCCATCGGATCCCAACAAACACAACATGTAGCATTACAATAAGATGATCTTGATCATGATAGGCAGCTCACAAGATCTAAACATGATGGCACAAAAGGAGAAGACAACCATCTAGCTACTGTATGGACCCGTAGTCCAAGGATGAACTACTCACGCATCACTCCGGAGGCAGGCATGGCGATGTAGAGCCCTCCGGTGATGATTCCCCTCTCCGGCAGGGTGCCGGAGGAGAACTTCTGAACCCCCCGAGTTAGGGTTGACGGCGGCGGCGGCAGCGGATGTTTTCTGGAAATATGGCTCGGTGTTTTAGGGTTTTCGCGTCTGGAGGAATAAATAGGCGAAGGGGCGACGTCGGTGGAGGCGCGGGGCCCGCTCCCCATAGGGTGGCGCGGCAGGGGGCCCACCCGCGCCGCCATAGGGTGAGGGCGCCCTGCTGCCCCCCTTCGTCTCCTCTTCGGACTTCTGGAACGTGTCGGGAAAAATAGGCATCTGGGATTTTGTTTCGTCCGATTCCGAGAATATTTCCAGAACAGCTTTTCTGAAACCAAAAACAGCAGAAAACAGGAACTGGCACTGTGGCATCTTGTTAATAGGTTAGTTCCAGAAAATGCATAAAAATGCTATGAAGTGTGAATAAAACATGTAGCTATTGGTATAAAACTAGCATGGAACATAAGAAATTATAGATACGTTGGAGACGTATCACCTGTCGCCGGCTCCCCCGCATGGAACATAATAAAACATGTAGATATTCGTCTTCAAGTTCATGGTTATATTGGTTATTTGGATTCACCCAGGATATCATGGTATTGTCGGTATTCTTCAGGTCGCCGTTTTATTCGGTTTGCCAACATATCATGGCATCTTTCATATCCCCGATCGCCGTTTATTTCGGTATGCGGATATATCTCAATATCACCTATATCTCAAATCGCCGTTTATTTCGGTATGCGGATATATCTCATATCACCTCATATCTCAAATCGACCGGCACAAGCACGCTACGCACGGACGGACCGAGCATCTCCACCACACCGACATCCCAGCACATCCTCGTCAAGTACAAGATACCCCTTGCCACCTATCGAAGATCCCAGAGACAGGAGCTAGAAGACAAAAGCAAGGACACGGACAAGACAGGCCATGCCTATCTAGGACATGGCCAATCGTGGCTGCAGTGCCACTGAGGTGACAAGATACACCCGCGTGACGCATCGATAGTGCTGACAAGACCCCAGTCATCTCAGATACAGTGTGTACAGTGTGTTGTACCTTGTGGGCCACCCTTGTCCCCTGGGCTCTCCTTTATAGGAGCACCAGGGGGAGCGCTCTCCGGAGTCCACCCGCAGGCTCATTTCCTCCCTTTGCTCCCTGTGAGCTTTCTCCTTTTTGCCTTAGCCATTGGAGCATCACGCTCCATGGATTTAGTCCAAACGCACTAGATATACAGCTCAAGAAGCATTTGTACAGATCATATGCAGAGAGGAAAATACATCAAATAGATTAGATGCTGCAGTAGGGATTTTATCTCTCACGAGAGCTCCGAAGTAGGGTAAATCCTTGTGTTCATCTGTTTGTCCGTGTGCGCTCTTCAGCGCGCTATCCCTCCCCGAATCCTCTAGCGTCCATCGGCCCCAAACTTAAGCCTACCCCTAGGCATCTGTTGTTTCATACCACGACAACACCCCATCGCTGTATCCATGCTAACTCGCACGAGATGTATTTGCGAAAATGCAGTGCAGATATTGGACTGCACCAGTGGTGAAAAGTATGAAATTACCCTTACACAATTTATTTCTTCCCTGGTACCACAGTTTTGTGTTTATTTCCAAGTGTTAGTCTGAACTATTGTAAGCCAAACCCATCCGTTTACAACATCACTTCAAATACAAGAAATACAAGTCATTATCATGGTCGTTCGGGATCTTACCCGTTACAGTTGACTGGACGGAGAACATATATACTCCAAGCTTTTGAAGGATTTTTACACCTCCAGTCCAACCACAGGGCGTGCTAACCGAATCGATCATCCGGAAAGAAACAAAGAAAGATCCCATCTAGATATAGAGATCCCTCCCGGCAGCAACATGCGCAATGCATTGCTCGCTCCTCCACTTACACCATATACCAAGGGCCCACAACCTTTTTATCTACATTTCAACTGAAAGTTACACGAAGATTGATCCTTCGGAATATTGCAAATAGCTGAAACATATCGTTTTCCGCGGAAAGAAGGACAACAAAAAATAAGATCAGGGATAACAATGCATATATGCATGGGAATATATGCATAGCTGCAGATCAGAAACGAAAAAGAAAGTTCTATGTGCATAGTTACATATGGATGGACTTACCATGTATCTTTTGCTATAGAGATATACGGGTCACCATTTATCATCACAAATTGCGCTAGATGTTCAATTAGCACTCCTTATATGTTAATATTAAAAAAAAAATACTTCGGGCTTGCTTCAAAATTGCAAGTCAAAATTTCAGACCGTCCACACTCTCCTTTTCAAGGTCTTGTTTAGGTTCTCCGGCTTTACTATGCGTCTTAGTGTCTATGTATGTCTCGCTAGATGGGGCGTTTACAAAATTACCCGAGTTCATTTAGCAGCCATCTAGATAAAATATATGTATATTTGTTCTCTCAAATATTACCAAAGTCTAGTCGGTCCACAACTAGTACCTGGTGCTCCTGGCGCCAAAAAGCATTTTGATTTGGTCCTTTGCTCCACTAAAAATGGTTTTAACAAAGAGCAGCAGATATTTCTCACACATGGCAACCCACTAAACACAATCAAAAAACAACAAATTGTCTAAAAGCTCGACAAGCAGAAATTTTGAAGAGTTGTTTGGGAGACTTAACTAATTAAAAAAAAGGGAAACATAGATATCTGTATGGGAAGTATAAAAACCGAACCCCTTTTAAGAAAACAAAACATTGTCTAAAAAACCATAATACTTTCTGAATTGAAGTATTTAAAATAAAAACAGGAAAGCATAGTAAAAAAATATTACAAGCACGCAATGTCCTGCTTCATGGCGGAGAGGAGCACACCCATGACCCTCTAATCATGTACCCACCACTGATGATAAACAAGATTGGGCACGGTTGTGTCCCGCATCACCAGTCCTGGTTGTGATCGTCGCGTCCGAAACAACAGTTGTGGCTTTGATTAAGTAGCCTTGAATGTTGCGGCCGGATAGGTTGGGGAGTGTGAGAGCACGCCACAACATGAAGTTGTGACAGTTAAGGCGAACCGCCGGAGTGGGCATGGGGGCGGAGATGGAGACGGAGGAGACTAGGACACCGGCCGTGCTAGAGGGCTACATCTCCAAAAGGTCACAGTGACTAGCGAGATTGGATCGGCTCTCCTACCAAGTTTGGAAGCTTAATTGGCTCGCCAGCCATGTCATGTTATACTCCCTCTGTGCAAATATATAAGACGTTCTAGCATGCTAATTTAACATACTAAAACGTCTTACATTATGATATGGAGGAAGTAATATATAGATAAATAAACGTGTACAATAAGTTTACAAGAGATATTCAGAGGATACACTTCATAAACCTAAATCGATTCCGTTAATACTCTTAACATGGTGGGCTGTAGGCAAGTCTCTAGACAAATTTCCACTGGCATCACTACCAAGCACTAGTAAATTGTGACAACGTTAGTAAAATAAGGTAGATCATCCATTCACCCACCACAAGGAAGATAAACTCGAAGGAGTTTAATGACAGGTGAATGCGGCGACCCTACCAGTGTGGTGTTATTCGACAGTAAATTCATGTGAAAACGACTCAGCACCGGTAAAGATAGAACCTAAAATATATTAACAAACGAGTAAGGTTGGCTTTAGCAAAAAGGTATTTTTATTTCCTTGTCAATGAAGTACATAAGAGTTGTTTCCTGAATTTACAGACACATGAATCTTGTATCTGACATGTGTACCTTGCTGGGTTTTGCTATGTGTGTGGAATATAAAGAACTGGCAACTGGATCATAATTAAAAAAAAATCTTACTATAACTTTTTTTTAAGCATTGGGTTGAAAATATGGACACATGTTATCTGCTCATAGGCGATAACGACAATTGGATGATGCAACAAATCACGGGAAATAAACTAAAGGAGGATGGCCCCATGATAAGATAGTTGTCTTCATCCTGGTCGCCTTTGATTTGATTCTTTCTGAGAAATTATTGTTGCAGTGACCATTTGTTGTCGTCGAGTCCTTCAAAAAATCTTAGAGTACTGCACCTAACTAGCTAATTCAACTCTACGGCGAATAATAATTTGGAATAAGCGTTGTTGTCATTTTTGTTCAGAAGTATTATTAGTAGCACTTGTGTCTTCAACAAAAAACAAAAACAAAATAGCAAATGAAAGCTTTGTTACCCCTTACATCTGTCATCAAATAAGTATTTGTAACTTTCTTTTGTGGGGATTGCCAGCAAAATGCCCATTTTGTTAGAGCAACAGGATGAATCTCCGGTACTATATAAAAAAGGATGAATCTCCTGTTCCATTGCAACTGAAACTTGCAGGGAGGTCTACTACAGTTGCATACAGCGTTTTGGAGAGTTTTTGCAGAGATGCTGCCAAAAGCCACTTGAACTCGGAAAAACTTTTCCGTAAACAAGCAAATGAAACGGCGGCTGCGCCGCTCACACGCGGATGAATCAGCAAAATGTCCATTCCTCTGAGCAGAAGGCGGATGATGTAGCCCTAGAGTAGTGTGGTTAGAACAATTCAAGCACACCATAGCTTTATTACATTAAGCCCTAGAGTACACCGGTTGGCTGTTGATTGGGGCGTTGTAATAACAGACAAATAAATAAACAGATTAGGAATGCCAATCCTGCTTTGCCGCTGCTGTGGTTGGCTATGTGTCGGCATTGGTGACATCCCTATCAGCACGCTATCATCACAAGCATATAGGAAATTGTTTCCCAATCACATTCCGGCAATATTCTTTGTCCACACTGGGAGATGAGAGCGAGCCTCCGGTCCTCTCTATCCCTGAGTGGGGACATGGCGCCAATCCGTTAGGTCTCGGCACCATGGCAGTTTCGGGATGGCTAGCTGACTCGGAGACTGTGATCGGTATGTAATATAGTCCACAAGTCGCAGATAATATCGCCTCTGGGACCCATGAACGATTGTGATGCAGTACTAGATGTTTCGAGGAGTAGTTGGAATAAATTCATCCAAATTGTAATAGTCTTATGAATGCAACAGTCCGCAAAGAAGTATGACACTCACGCCCGTAAGTAGATGTATAGAGTGAGTAATATTTAATTTCTTCAGATTTTTCTTTTAATTTATTAGTTTGAATGAAAAAGGCCGTAAGTTCTCACGGCCGAGTGTACCAGTAGAGTACACTCTACGTCGCTATCGCCGCATCGTTGGAAATACGGCGAAACCTATCCATCCACTCCTATTCAACTCCCTCCGCCACACTGTCCTCGACCGCGCCGTGCTGCAAGTGCCAAGGCAAGAGGTTGGTCCTGGCGGCGAAGGCGATCGTACTGCGTGCGTGCAGTCAGTTCGGTGGATTGGGAATTCAGAGCAAGTAGAATTGATGTGATGCTGATGGCTAGGCTAGGCTAGGCGCCCAATTATTAGTGGATCGGGGGATGGACAGATAGTTGATTGGCTTGGCTAGTGGGCAACGTCGTGTCACGTTGCCATCTTTTTTTTTAGAGCGCCTCTCTGGGATTACAAGTTGTATCACCTGTTTGGACACACAGGACGCACACCACACGCACACCACACACACGCACAACACACTTATGTGTCTAAACTAGACCTACATCCTATAACCCAGAACTACGTCCTGAGAGACTTAGCCGAAGACCAGTGCTTCGGTGACCGAAGACCAGGCACATAGACGTGAGGCAAAGCGGACTTCTTTATTGTACTGTTCATAATAAACAGTGTTGCTACAGTGTTCTGTGGCCAGTGTAGCTGCAGGTGCAGTGCTTAGTGAACAGTACCGGCAGGGTGAGACACCCGGAAAATCGCTCCCTAGTCGAGTCGATCCCGGGCGGGTGAGCTGCACACCGGCAGGACTCACCACTGCGCTGAAGCGCAGTCCTCTGTCACGTTGCCATCCTCGCCGCATTTTTTTTTTGTGAAACAAGCCAAAAGATTTGCCATTTCATTAAATAAGGGAGACGTTTTAGAGTTGTTACATAACCAAATAAGGTCTAGCCCACACCGGCAAGGCCGACGAGATTTGCGGTACTGATGTGGTTCGCCGCTGCACTGTACCCCGCTACAAAAACGGCTGTTCTTTGCTACTATACCAAAAAAATACGAGGAAATCAGATTGAGATCAGTGACGAAATCTATGACGACGGATTCGATGACGCCCAACGTCAGGCGGCTCACTAACAATAATCCATACAATGGCACGCAAGTATAATCCGGGCGCACTAGACGCGTCGTGCATGGGACACGCTATACGGGCGGACGTCTCTGGTTGGTGGGAGAGAGGATGCTGAGTAGGGAGTGACAATGCTTGGGCACACGTGGTCCAATGCTAACTGGAGGCAAATGCTTTCGCAACTCGTAGTGCTGTGCTGCTTGGAGGACCAGAAAGTCAGCAGCAAAGCAAAGGAAATGAAAAGAGAGATAAGCCTCTAGCCCCTTTGTTTTTGTTCATCCCATCTAAAGGATGTCGATTGGAGCTAAACCTCATGATGGCCCGAAGACAAACCTGGAACTAACAAATCAAACACCATATCTTGACGCCGAAAAGTGAAGGGAAAAATCAGCTTGATGGGGGGGAGGAGATCCTTCCTGTAGATTGGGTTGAGTCAACTTTGTGGCTCATGGTTGACTAAAATCAAATATGCTCAATTTTAAGTGGGGAACCATGCACCTCACCCCCAGCCCCTGAGGCACAGCGACAGCGTGGTGCATACTGGAATACAGAGATGTGGATGAGGCTGGAGGTGTCCAGTCATACATGCAGAGATGGATGGATGGATGGATGGATGGATAACACACGATCGTGGGAATCTGATTCATCCCTGTGGCCTACCGATATGCGTGCGTGCGCGCGGGGCTCGGCTATCTTGTTGCCGCATCCACCTAATTCCATGACCCACCATAGCATGTGCACCTCCCATGGTGGTTCCCTTATCCCCTATCACCTCAGCTATTCTCCCTCTCTCTCGTGCCCCAACTGACGGTGACCACGACTCTATCTCTGCATGTGGTTGGCTATCTCAAGCCCCTAAACAGTCTCCAACAAAATGTGCAGACGGAAATAGCCTTGCCAAATGCAAGTCAACTATGACGTGGCACAATCCTCTCAGTGATCTGGTGGGGTTCTTGGTAACTCTGTACACTCATCATTGACAACTGCATCTTGCTTGCACTCACCTATCCCTCCTAGACAAATAGTGGTCCTACAGTGGCATGCGTGGAAAACTACAAAATTAATGCTAACAATCCACTTTATTTTATGCCCCATTCTCCCCTATTGCCTATTAGCCACCGACAACAATGAGGATGACATAATATCCTAAAACACTGTGATAAATATTCAGCTGATGTCCTACAGATAATGGCCATGGCAGCACAAGTGATTTTTTTTTCTTTCTACTAGCCATATGATCATATCGTTAGGAGAAATTATGATCTCTCCTTGACAATTCTTTGATCACTCAAATCTTATCATTCCGTCAAATAAAGGACGTTAACAGACCATAGAATGACACGTAGTTTCCTTCAGAACATTTACCTAGGTATTTTCTGAAGACGCCAAGACTGTGTTTTCAGATTTCAAAGACATTAATCTAAAAAAATCAAATACATAAGTGGTATATTGCCTGTTGCCTGCATATTTTTCTGGAAATAATATGCTGTTGTCCGCATGAAATACGCGAATAATAGTGGGGCTAGAATAGCAACCTTTCGTCCTACTAGTACCAAATTATGTTTTCGCTGGCAGTCTCTTGGATGAGATTTTGTATGCTCACATATTTTCAACATGCATACACCTGAGTTTTTCTTTTTAGAATTTTTCAAGAATCAGTTAATCACAAAAGCAAAATTGAGTAGGGCATCCCTGCACCCGAACTCTTTTGACTTACCGGATCATAGGCACCATAATATTAACCTTTATACACACTTGTCAACTTTAGTGAAAAAGAATATCGATGATACTGGTAGAGTATGACCTGAATAATAGACTAGTAAGTCTGGGACAAGTGTGTTAGATATTACCCAAATACCAGCATCTGTTTGACATTACTGGGTTCAGTTATGGGATTCACTGCAAACAATTTGGTTTGTTTTCATCTGCCACAAATAACATCAGGCTGATTTGTGAGCATTAGATCTGCAAAATGATGAAACAAAAATCAGAACCTGTCTCATGTTTGACACTAATTTTCTAAAGGTAGACTGAAAAACTAACCATATTCGCATTGGTTGTTCCGAAGTTTGGCGCGTAACCATTGAGCTATACTAGTCCAGTCTGAACCCAAGATCATGCAGAAGATGAGATTTTATATCCAGCCTAAGCAGGATAAAAACATAAGTGTTCCAGACATCTTTAGCAAGTTGGACTATATTTTGCCCTGATACTGGAAGTGCAACTTATAGTCTTGCACCAAGTTAGCAAGAGTGGTTCGGCATGGGCCCTCTATACAAAGCCAAAGAGCAAAAGAATTATCTTGGGTGTCAAATAGCACTTATAGTAGCAAAAAATGTTCAGAAAAGAACGGGCAGAAGTTACGAACCACCCAGATATGTGTGAAGCTGTTGAAAATCACTTTCCTCGCAGATATCAATTAGGGAATACACCCCAGGTCGCAAGGCCTCATCAATTTCTCTGCAACGTATGAAGGGTGAGATTGCTGGAACAGAAGTATAAATAGATCTACACACGCGAAGAACATACCGTGTTATGCCTGTCTGAAATGGACCCTGTCCAGAAAACATGGAAATGTAACCAGCAAGAAAGTGCATTGAGTGCTTTCCCAGAATTTCCCTTTGCTGACGCATCTATTTAGTCCATAAAAAAGGAAGAATTAGTATGTTTGATTTGTGGCAAATATGGACGGCTAACTGATGGCATTTCCTTGCTGTGCCATTTAGATTCTTTTTTCATGAAAGCTGTGAAATCGTGTGTTGCAGCAAACTGCTCCTAATTATTAAGCCTGGTTTTAGCAGGATACTGCAGTTAAGGATGACAAGAACTTTGGCCGGTGAATAGCCCAGTGCAAATGTGAACTAGATCAAGCAGAGAGCACAGCCCAAACATATGTCCAAAATTGGCATACTATGAAAGCAAGATATATAGCATTTCAAATAACGGAATATAAGCATCACTGACCTCTTCATAGATCCTTCTAAAAAAGGAAGCACATTTTAGTGCCTCCTCCTTGTTCCAAGCAAAATATCCTGCCATGCTAACCATCTTGGAATCTGCAGACTCCAAGCAACTAAGAAGTATGTTTACCGAGTCTTCCAGGACAGCCACACATCGTCCAACCTCACTACATTGAAGGAAAAATAACAATATAATGGCTCAACTTAAAGAACATAAAATCACATGAAGAACAAATACAGCGCCAGATCTTTACCGTTGTTGGTGCCGAAGGGCAGTGCATATCAATTTACAACATGCAGCATACATGTCAATAGAAAATTGTCTGTCAAGTATGTATGCTTTAGCACCTAGAGCTTGTCCTACAGTTTGGTCTGAACAGGATACACTTCGACCAGCAAGAAGATGTTTGAAGCCCTTAAAAAGTGTTACAGACAGATGCAGGCACTGGGACACATGGCATGAATCAATTTGAAAAGTATGTCTCCCCACGAATGCTGTGATAACCTCAACACACATTAGAACAATGGCTCCGGCGTCTGGATGAAAATGAGGGTAAAGAGAGGGCAGCTTCTCTATATAGAAAATGAGTGGACTTTGAAGGTGTAAAACAATGTTGAATAAAGCACCAACTAGGCCAGGGACAGTTCTCTTAAAGACACGCTTATTTCCTGCAATATGAGTAGAAAATCAGTCCAAACAGCTTGTTCCAGCCTGGAAACAAGTGTAAAGCACGGATTGCTGATATGACAGGCAGTTGAGAAGACGCTGGCAACAATATGAACTCCGCACCTTTTATACTGTAGTAACTTTCTATCTATTTTGAGAATACATGGGAGCTGCATTTTTATTTTGGGGGCATATATGGGGTTTGAAACCGTAACCGTAACCTTTCCACACCAACTTTCTCTACAACCAAGGTACACAAGCCGCCCTTACACTACTCATCATTAAGAACTATTCAGATTAAAAGGTTCAAAATAGCAACAATAAGTTCCAGGAATTATGTGTTATAAACATTCCACTGCACAAATATATTCATTTAAGGAAATTCACAAACTCTAAGCATTAACAAACTACTCTGTCGCCAAAAGAGGAAAAATATGGAAAATGTGGATCAAGCGCTCCTAAATAGCATAATTTTATGTACAGAACTATCTATGACTGATCCAAGTTCTTAATCATCAAAGAACAGCTTGTTTTATTAGTACTTGATATATTCAGTAGTGGACACTGGAACATATATTAATGACAGCAAATCCTAAGATTAATGCTATTGTCAGGTTTGTTGAATCACTACTGTTGGGTAAGTAATCTAATTTACACGCATACCATGATAAAGATTTAGTAGGTTCTCGTTTTTTTTGGAGAATGAAATCAACTTCCATTACTTCCATAGAATATCAGACAGAAATTTTTGGATGCTAACCTGGCACAGAATCAAGAACAAGATAGAGGCAGTCAATTCCAGCGGCAACATCAGAAGAAACTGTTCCACCATCAGAGGTTCCAGTCTTCACTTCATATATTGAGTGGCTATATTGATTCACTCCGACCAATGCTCTTTCAATGACTTGTAGAGTCGCATTTAGATGCATGTTTGATGCAACATTTACAAATTTTCTCATTGACAGTCTAAGTCTTGATTTCAGCGAATTTAATCTATTCTGCCTATCGATAATGTTTTTGGTAGCTATAATCAGATGTATTCTGTAAATGAAGTGTTTTTGTACTTGATCCAATCTCATGGGTAGGTAGAGTTGCGCTCTTTCCTTCAAGTACAATGCATTTTCCAATAGCCCTCACATGTGCATTTACTATCTGACATACAGTTCTTTTGATAACTTGTGTTCAGGCAATGTTCCTAAAACTTCAAGATACCTTAATATTCCATCAATCCATACAAGAGAAAACATGTCTGGCCAACTAGACATGTCTGCGATTTTCTGCAGAGCTATGTAAGCTGTGCCAACCATTGGATCCAATGACAGCTGTTGGGAAGGATTCCATGCCTGCCTGCAAACATCGCGGGGAAATGATAGAGTTCCTTCAACCTAATAATAGCAGCAGATGCACTGTAGAGCTCCCTCAAAGTAAAGGCTACCAACGGACCTTCACCATTTAACAGATTTTCCAAAAGAGATATTTTCATACATCGTATATTGAACAGACCAAAATTACGACTTTCACTTGGAATACTGGGTGCACCATTTGACTGTAATTCATTATCCTTTAGCTGTGCACAGTCCATCCATCCATGACTGCATCAATATTCAGAAAACCATTCTCGCAGTCCAGTTCTTGTGGAAGGCAAGAGAGACCAAATCAACAGACCCACAATCCTTGCTCTCCATAAACAAGACATGCAGACAAATATCTGCAAATGTCTCAAATTTAGCAATAAGTCTGCTAAAATTGGAGGCATATGAAGCATCGTTTTTCTTTCCTCTGAGCTTTCTATTGGATAGTCTTTGATTGTGCTTTCAACTGCTGAAATAATACCCCACAAGAATCCACCTATGCAAGACATAGTGCACGATAATTTATTCCAGCACACATTTCATAACAGTTTTCCAATTTGATAACACAATTGCGATCCTTTACAGTTACAGGTATGCCATTTGTAGTCTTCTCTAACTGTTCAGCCATGGTTTTGACGTATTCCAAGGCTGAATTTTCAGTGTATCAAATTCCGGCCATCTTGTTCAGAAATGTCACTTCCACTAGCACTATGCTCCAGGGAACACCCAATTGTTTCTTGGGACCCAACAAGCAAAACTTAGAATTCATATGCGCAAGTGTAGAAAATATTTCTGATGTCTTATCTACCAAGGAGAATAAGTTATTCTTCTTCTGATCAGTGTGTTTTTCAAATATTGTGCGAGACAAACAAACAATCTCCTGAACAGATCTCAAAAGCCAAATGAGAGAGCATGAGTTACCAACAAGTTTGGATAGTGCTAAGTATTGCTCGACTCCGGGTATCCTTTACTAAATTTGAAAAGTAGATTCTGCATTGCCCTTCGACAACATATAAACAGACAAATTAGCTCACTGGGATTGCATGACTCATGACGGCTCAGCAATGCCAATAGCAGAAGTCTGCAAGAAAAAAATTGAGTAATTGTCAGCGAGCTAATCAGAGTGTTACTATTGCATATAAGAGACGTGCATGCTAGCGTTTTTCCTCGAAATTGTTGATAATCCAGATTACATAAGAAGGCTGTAGCATTAATTAGGTGGCACATAGTTCACCATCGACATGTTGTATGAGAAATTTATCTGATTCATGAAATACACAGAAATTGAAAGTCCCTAATAGTAGTTGTGTCAAAACGTCAAAGCACTAGAATAACCAATGACGTTAAGATGAAAATCTAAGTTGTACAGATCAGCAACCAGTAGTTTTTGTGTTGACATGAAAGCTAAACTATCAACAGCATAAAGATCATAAAAACAATGACCTTCTGTTCTCAGAGATTTGGCACTACTACTCCTACCCTCCAATTAATCAATGAGGTAAGGCCAAGGACATAGGTAGAATTAATGACATAGAGTAGAAAATATGCCTAGGGGAGAATATTTGTGAACATTCACTTGGGTCAAAAGTGCCTTGCTGTCAAAAGCCCCGGAGAGGGGATGCTGAGCATACACAGATTCAGATACTAACATTAGTACAATGGCAGAAAGCATAGCCGTCATCATTTGCACAAACAAATGGAGAAATGTATAAATTGTGCACTTGCCTTTCAAGGTGGAGAATATGAGTTATAAGTCTCAAGAATGACTTGGAGTTTGAATGAAATCCAGGAACTGTGCTCAAGAAGTTGAGTAAATTCTCACAGATCCGATATTTATCTACCACGTGGACATCAGGATGTGGACCACCAACCAACTTCTTGTTATTCAGTTTATTTAATATCTCCATCAAATCAGGTGAGATATCCAATAATGCATCTTCATCAGCTCTAGTGACAAAAGAAGTTACCGAATTCTTCAGAGCATGGCAAAAACTTGATGCCAAATTCTTCAATAACACCTACGAGTGGTACATATATTCCAAATTAGACAAAGTAAGTAGGAAAGGGCAAACATAACTTACCAAAACTTTCAACTACGAAATAAACACATCATCATCATGAAAGCAGAGCATGGACAGTAAATTGTTGAATAACAATATTTCCTTTGGATTGAAAGATTAGGATGATGCCAACCTTTTGATCATAAATTACAGTATCACAAAGAAGCTCCACCGAAATAGTTTGTAAAGATATTTCTCTGTGTGAATAATGATTGCCACTATTATCCTCATCTTTGCATGGCCTCTTTTGAACAAAAGAAAACTTTATCAGTTAGAAAAGAAGCTCTTCAAGTCTTTCTTAGATGCGTGGAACTCCAAATGTCAATGTTTTCACATAGAAGCCGCCAAGTTGCTACATGAAAGGAAACTTCATCTAAAGAGCATATACTCAGATCCCAAGAAGAGCTAATCTCATAACACCGAAAATGGCCATTTTCTCCTGAAGATAATATTCTCACATAGTTCATCATAAAACTGGTTAGTCGAGCAGCCTCGAGAGAGCAAGACTCCTTTAATAACTCAGTGTTTCCTCTATCCTCTGTATAAAACTGCTGTGTATCATCTTCAAGCAAAAAATCAAACGCATTAATCTGCCTGTTAAGGTCA
The DNA here is from genome assembly GCA_947311845.1 of Poa pratensis. NCBI lineage: Eukaryota > Viridiplantae > Streptophyta > Magnoliopsida > Poales > Poaceae > Poa > Poa pratensis. The sequence continues at coordinate 18,701,842 of CAMZMU010000064.1, forward strand.
CCAAGTCTTTGCAGAGCCATCACATGAAGGATGTAAACAAGCATAGCAAAACCAGAGAGGTTTCTTGGAATGGCTTGTGCTAAAGTTTCGATAACATCCAATAGGGAGCCTGGACTTTCAACAATCCAAGCAAAGTAACCTTCCGCGGTAATATTGGCTGTATTGGTCCACTCCTTTCCGCAGCATACAATGAATGAATTCCCCACTAATTCTGTTGCTTCTACTGCTAAATCTGGAGGCATGAGGCTAACAGATTGCTGATACAGATTTCTACATGATGTATATATGCGAAAGAAGAAGACAAACAACCAGGACAAACTTGGAATCTTCTGCCAATTGGCATGTTGTTTCTTAGATAGATTTGTTCCTACAACTGAACAAATGAACTCACTTGAATTAATCGATTCATTTCTCACCAACTGACTTAAGTTGGGTCGGATTGCGTTGATCAACCTTTCAACAGATTTTGCCACCAGTGTAGTATTTGAAGCGGTCACAGTTATTGAGTCAAGCACGCTTGCGTATAGTTCAGATAAGTGCCTTCCAAAAAGTTCAGCTTTCTGAGAAATAACTGATTTCCTGGCAATCGAGCGGGACTCTCTCTGTGATCCCAAATCAGCATCCTCGCTGCAACTGTTCATCCATTTCAACGTATCTGTAAGATCTACTGTCAGCTCCTCTATGCACCGACTGGACTGTCCTTCTGGCATTGAGTTTATTGAAGTACAGATGGCATCCCTCAAAGTTTGAGAGCTCAAAATTTTGCCAGTGATTCCAAACATTTATGCGACGATAAAGAACCCACAGAAAAGGGTCCCGGTACTACATCAGGACCAGCAACAGTTCTGAATGTTCTCACAGTATTGCACAGCATACATATAGAGTGTGCAACCTACATGATTAACCAAGGGAGAGAAATCATCAGACTGAAAATAAAAAATATATACACTGAACAAGGTACTTGCAAAAAATCCATCCCTTTGCAGAAATATAAACTTGAAGTTGGCAATGGAAGAATAGAAAAGCATATGGGAAAAACAATAAGAAAAAATATAAACAATATTTTTTAGGAGAACTTGCTGAAAGTAATCACTGAAAAGGTACACAACTAACCTGACGAAGCTCACTAAATGTGTGAATCACTTGGGACGAAAGGCTTGAGATCTTTGAGGTTAGTAGGAGGGAGGGTTTGATGTCCTTGGAAGATGCATTGATAGCAGCCAAAGCAAACAGCATTGACCATAATTTTACAAGGTCACCGCCCATAACCTTGTATTCTATTTCTATAAAATGACCAACTGCAACAACAATCTCCACAAACATTAAAGGCAGCATCTTCTTGACGTTTGTATCTTCTAAAGCAGAGCCAACAACCAGAAGTCATACATTTTTTCAGCCATTAAGATTAAGACCCTGTAAATGTCTTGCAAGAACTGCAAGTAAGATCCTTCTGGTGTGTCCTCTGTAGGGACATAAATTTTCTCTTCAGTAACTGTTGTCAATATCTCATTGATGGACTTCAGCATGCAATGAACTTCTACTAGCTTCGTAACTCCTAAACTGGAGAAGTCCTTTTGCAAGTATGATTTACATTCTAACACCAAAGGTTCCATAAACTGCATGAACACTTCAAAAAGGGATTCTCCATGATGCTGGGGTTCTTCAGAGGCTTCACTACTTTTTTGCTGACTTTTGAAGGATGTTCCCCTCGGTGCTAAAGATGTTTTTTGACTTCTAGCTCTACCAACAAACAACTGAAGCAAGTAACCAAACCCAGCAAGCAATACAGCCTTGCTTTCTGCTTTTATTCCTTTGAAACGCTCAAACAGATGTCTATGGTAGCTTCCTCTGACATCCTTAGCAACAGGTGCTTTACTCAAATTCTTGAGACCAAAATATCCACCAAGATGTTGTGGATGAAACAGTCCATTTGACAGAATTTCTTCAACAATTTTCAACGTGGTTCCTGCCTGCTTGCGCTCAACAGAATTTGCTTGTGAATGAAGTAAAACCAACAATTCCAACAGTGGATCAAGAACCTTGTCAACAAAAGCACGGAAAATATTCTTAGGATTTGCATGGAATCTTAGAAAGCTTGAAAATTGCTCGAGCAGACAATTTCCAAGATTCAGAAGAACAGTACAGCCACTCTTCTCATTAGGTGAAACCTTCTGGACAAGACTAATAGTCTCGGTGACACAAGAGGTCCACAAATCCACGCCTGCGTTGAAGAAAGTTCTTGTATTGGAGGAGAAAAGAAAGATACGCAGTCCAAAACTCGTTCAAATAGCAAAAATGATTCATAGTCATCACATGAAGCACCGATCTGGACTCTGCTCAAACCATCGTTTGCAACACGGCCAAGTGGTTTTAGTAGGTTCAGAGAAATTGAGATGGACGGCTTCTTTTCAATGCAAAATCTCAAATGACCCAGCATCTGTAATCCAACACGGGATCAAAAGGCTCCGAAACTTTCTTACTGTTCTCACGCAGAATTAGGATAGACTGCACCCAGTTTCCAATAAATGACACCATACGCAGTAGCTGAATATTGTCCGCCCTATGGCCATGGCTTGATCGATTTGACACGGTCGTTATAAAATGAAGGCCAGTTCAATCTTTCTGCATGGTTTAACAAACAGTGGTTAAGAATACAAAGAGCAAGAGCATAAGGTTCATCAAAGGATGATTTAACAAACGTGCTCTATCACCAACTATGAAACGCTGGACCGTGTATTAGAAATTTAAGAATATCAAACACACAATCCCACTGGGAATTTGGAGTCATAAAATACTGCATATTCATAGGCCTATTTTGTTCTGCCTTGAAACATTTGAAAATACAGAAAAAATTACAGAAACTATAATCTGCCTTAGTCAATGCAGCTGTTCTCTAGAGTCTAGAGTATACTATCCTAAGTCAGCAATGACCCAATCAGTGCACATGTAAACTGCTAGCCACATCAATCAAATCACAATGAAGCACGCAACTCAAGCAGGACGGTGACTAAATTTCCAAAGACTAGCTAGCTTGGCTGAATCAGACAAATTTCCTCAGGTGGTTACTTAAAGCAGTAAACAGTATTCCCAAATCCACATAGCAGCAAGCAACCAGACTAGAAGTACGCGAATTACAGAAGAATAATCGCTCCAACCCTACTCGGCGAGCCACATGAGTGCTAAGCAAGCTGCGTTAAATGGCAAGCAGGGGCAGCACCTTTCGAGGGAGAGCTCCTTGCCCTGGAGGGAGAGGATGAGGTCGAGGTTCTCCCCGAACCGGGGCCTGGGGCGCGGGCTCAGTCCCCTCTCCCGCTGGCGGCGGCGACTGGCTCCGCGGCCGCTTCCTCGACGCGCCGCCGGTGAGGAGAGCGGCGGAGTCCATGGCCGCCATGGGAGTGCGAGGACGGAGGCTAGGGTTCTGGGTTTTGCGGGAGTGTGTCGTTTTGACGCATCTGTGTACGTGTACTCCATCGGCGTGGCCAAGCCGGCTAGCGCGAATCTCAAAGCACGCACGCACGCACGTACGTTTGCATTAAGAACTGATTCAGGGCATTCTTCGACAGAAAGTGATCAAATTCAGCTTGGGGATTGCAAGGAATTCACAGCAAACAACAATTCAGACGGGATATATCAAGTAAATATTAGAATTTTGTGTCTCGACAGAAACCGAAGCCTAAATGAAAATTTAGAAAAAGATGAAATTTACAGAAAATAATTGAAAAAATATCAGAGCCAGGTTTCGATCCTGGGACCTGTGGGTTATGGGCCCACCACGCTTCCGCTGCGCCACTCTGATTGTTGTTGTGATGGTTGTGAAACTTAGTTTATTATAGGTTATTGACATAGCCTGTTCTTTCTCCTCAGAGTGGTTTCTGGCACTGATCATTCAGAGGCTTCACGTACTGTCTAATGCGCGTAGCGGCGTAGGCAATGAATTGATGGTGGTTCGCGAGGAACGACTATGCATTTTCTTTTAGCAAGAGGAGTCTGCTATTTCTATGAGCTAAGTTTTTTTTGGATGTTCTATGAGCTAAGTTGATACAACTGAAGACGCAGGTTCAGACAAATGCTGTTCAGGGACAGCCCCCAAATTTTTTTTTTAAAGCCTTTGCATAATGGTGATACTTCTTGATGAAGCATGATTTGTTCTTGAGGCGTCATGTAGGGGACATACAAGCATGTAAACACAAGAGTAAAATTAAATTTCCTAATTGAACAGTACAACGTTGAGGGAATATGAAGAGAGCAGATCTATCAATTTTTCCCAATTAAATAGAATATTCACATAATAATCTGAAAAGAATACAACTACTCTGCAAACAGAATTTTACATCGTTTCTTTACAACTCGATCGAGCATTTACAATTTTACATTGATGGATCATCGAAGCACAATTACATCTGGGACAGTTTTACACCCGCGGTGCTTTCCATACGGCGTGTGGAATCACGAAGCGCGGCGTCTTCTTTTTCGGCAACGGCAAAGCTTGAACCTTTGCGTCGGCGACGGAGGGACAAAGAGCAGCTAACCATGTGTGCTTGAGCGCCTTGGCCGCCATGAATCGCCTGTCGGGATTGCAGGTGAGAAGCCCCTGCAGCACCTCGAATCCTTGCTCTATCAGCTTCTCTTCAGGGATCTAGTGCACAGGCTGGGCGGGGGCAGGAAAGAAGCAAGTTCAGTGCTCTAAGTGCAAAGATATGGGACATATGTTGAAGAAATGTACCAATGCAGTTTTGTGTTTGATTTGCTCAAAGGAAACACACCTTTGTGTGTGGCCGAAACAGACCAATTAGCCAGTGGCTAGCTATGTTGGGTATGGACCTCCAGGACTTGGTTGTATGTTGATTAATAACACCAAGGATCTTATCAGTCTGAGCATGTGAACCCAATGGTGATAGTTCATATCCAGGAAGGAGTGCTTGATGAAGGACAACTAACTCGCGACTTTGGAAGTATGTTTCAATGGAATTGGGAGTGGAGAGCCAAAGCAGCTGGTAATAATCAGTTTTTGATGAGAATGCCAAGCAAGGCTAAGCTGGAGGAGCTCTGCAATTTTGAAGACTTCAAGCTGAAAGGGACTAGAGCAGTGGTTAGAGTTGCTTTTTGGGCACCAGAAGCTATGGAAAATGGAAAGTTGAACACTGTTTGGGCTAGAGTGCAGGGGATTCCCGATACTCTCAAGCATTATATGGAAACTAGGGGAATAAGCGCGGCATCCGCCGCACCCGTGGATTTGATTTTTTTTAGTTTTTTTTGAGGGATTAAATTTGAAGAAATGGTCGCTTGAGCCTTTTTTTTTTTTGCATTTTGTGATTCATAAAATTGAAGATGTGAAGTTTGTGAATAGTTCAATTATATTTTCAAACTTGGAAGAAAGATTGTTCGGTTTTTTCCTGTATGCATTTTATATGTATATGTTTTTGTTGCGTTATTGTAATTAATGAGCTTAAAGTTTGAGGTTGTTGTACTTTTTTTAAAATCTATTAATGAGGCCTTATTTACTATTTGAAAATTTTAAGATTCAAAATATTTTTTGGATAGGGCCAAAGTTTCTGAAATGTAGATTTTTGAACTGTAACAAATTTGCAGAACTTGGTTTGAACTGATTTGAGTTTGAATTTGAAAAAAAAATAGAAAAAGAAATCGTAAAGAAAGAGAAAAAAACACTCATCCCCAGCCCAGCCCAGCCCAACAGCAGGGCTGCCTCCCCAGCCCAGGCACACGGTGACGTCGCCGTGACGTCACCGGCGGCCGGGTCGGCAGCGGCGGCGGGGTGCTCGCCGGAGCCGCCCGACGGCGAGCTGGGAGGCGACGCGGGTCGCGGAGGCTGCGCCTGGACGCGGGCGACCTAGAGGTGGCGGCGCCGCCCCTAAATGGTCGCCGGAGCGGCGGCGCCGGCGCGCGGACGCGGCGGACAATGGCGGGGACGGCAGCGGCCATCCCGGCGATGGTGCGCCGTCTCGCCGGCTGATCCGCGGCCAGAAGGTGGAGGGCGCGGCGGCGCAACTCCCGCTGTCTCCGATGCGTGCGGGGAGCAGCGTGGCGGCGGCGATGCTCGGCGCTGCCGGCGGCGACCCGCGGGGCCGCGCGGGGATAGAGAGAGGGAGGGGGTTGTGCGGCATTTTTGCACGGAAGTCCTTGGCGTTTTCCCAAATCACATTTCGGTCCTTCGGGGGGTTTTCCTGCAAAAAGGCTGCGCCAAAGTTCGTGCGCGGGTGGGGGGGGGGGGGCACCGGGTGACCGGCCGAGTACCAGGGCCACGCGGCGCTGCCTGATTGGTAGAAATTCACGGGGTACTGTAGCAACCGCGCAGGGCGACGTGGCCCGATCCTGGCCGTCCGTCGCGTGGATCGGACGGCCTATGGAAGCCAGCGACGTGGACGAATGAGGGGGGCGGTTTCTTCTCCCTTTTATATATAGTAGATATGCAAAATTTGTTCTATTCTAGGACCTGTGGTGGATGCTGATATGGAAAGCCCGAGAAATCAAGACGTGGTAAGGATTAAAATGGGTGTTAGGGACCCTGCTAAATTCCCTGTCCAGACAGAGATTACTACAAAAGATCTCTTTATGTATGATCTATACTTCTCGCTGGAGTCTGTAGTTGAGAATGGTTGGTATAATAATCTGAGAGTTGTGAATGTGACACATGGGAGTGGGCAATCTCACAACACTACTAAGGAAAGTAGAACTAACAAGAAGCAGAGAAAGGATGATGACGTCAGAGAGAAAATTCAGTTGGACAGCCCTTCTCTGGCCCAATTTGAAGCCTTGAAGAATAGACAGAATAGAGTGGGGTCATCTAAATTTGCACCAATTGCTGAGGACGAAATGGAAGAAATGGAGCAAGGACAGAAAGTGGGTTCTGGGATGATGGCGAAGGCAGACGAAGAGCTTGCCAGGAAAGCTGCTCTGGTGGAGCAGGAAACAAGGAAACTTCAAGAGTTGGAAAAGAAAAATGCTCAAATTGAATGGGCTTTGGCACAACAGGAAGTAGTGCTAGAAAACAAGTCAGAAGATTCAAGAACACAATACATTGCTGGATATTCACAAGGAATATGGTCTAGGTACACAAAGTCAAGATGATGATGAAGATGTGGAAGCTAATAATGACGAGTCCTCGAGCAAAAATTTCTCGTACAGGCTCAAATTCATCTAAAATGCGCAAGGAAGCTCTAATGAAATACGAATATACGAAATCACCGTATATCCAAGCTTAATCGAATGGAGAAGCCCTCGCCGATGCATCTGGGGCGGCAGCGGCGAATTGGTCAGGAGCGGTCGACGCAGGGCGGCGGCTCCCGAATCGGTGGGGTGTGGTAGATCTGGGGCGGCGGCGACTCGGTGGCGGCTTCCCGCGGGTAGATATCGCCGATTAATGGCCAGAATCGAGGGCGGTGGGTGGGCGGCAGCGACGGTTGGATGTGGAATGGGGAGGGAACTCACGCGGGCTGGAATGCTCTCCATTAACGTTTTCCTCCCAATACAGGGCACCGTCAGGTCGGCCGCGGAATCCGTGTTTTCTCTAGTCGGAGGGTGATGTAGTGCAACCTAGGACCATCACTATGTCAAGCATTCCAACACATCACAAGTCACCATGGACATTAAAGGTGAACTCATTCCTCTTAGATAACTCATTTCCCACCCTTTTGGATGGTATACTACGTCATCCTCCGTCCCTTATTGATGATAAGCTTGCCACGACGACTACGAGTACACGGGAGGATGACCAAAGTGCACGAGGAACGAGACCCGACAAGACAGTGGCTTGGAAGAAGAGAAGGAAGAAGGGAAGAAGACACGTGGGCAAAACTGCCAGGCTGGCCTCCGCCCACCAAGGCCGGATGGGCACCAGACGCGGCCGGCCTTCAGCTGGCCTCCAACCCGGCCTCGGCCGGCAGGGCACCCAAGGAGCCCGGCCTCAGCCCAGCAAGGCCGGCCTCCCTACAGCCTGTGTGCTGCTTGGACCAGCAGGGAATATTCCCTTGTATCCCTTCCCACCTACCCCTTCAGATCTAGGATAGCTAAGATGATGAGATAGAGTTGAGCTTAGCTCCTTCCCACCCCTTGTGGTGTTGCCTCCTATGGAGATGAATCAAGGCCTCCCCTTGTGGAGATGAATCAAGGCCTTCCCTTGTGGAGAAGATCCCTCTAGTGGATTCCAAGACCTCTTCTTGTAATTGAGATTACATGTCAATCCTTCATCTTTGGGTGACGCTATTGGATCGGTTGGATTGACGGTAAGGGAAACAATCCTAAGAGTAAGGTTGCTTGGAGATTGAGAATCGAAGGCTGCCCTTGGGAACTTGTTACCGGTTGATTTTGTCCGTGTTGCTTTGCTAGTTATCCAATTTGTGAGTTTTCCCCTCTCGTGTTCTTCGTGTTCATCGTGTTCTTCATTCATCCGACCTCAATCCGTGAAAATCGGGACCTTACCCGCATCAGAGGGGTGATTTTTCCGTAACACTCAATTTTTTTTAAAGGTCGGGGTTGGATGCATGTTTGTTCGGGTCCTTTTTCCGCGCAAAACCGTAAACTGGCGATTATTTCCCAGTTCCGGGGGATATAAGGGACTGCTAGAGATGCTCTTACTAGTACAAGGATCACACTAGAAAAGTTTTGTCTTCTATCATTTGAACTAAAGGTATTTGGATTAAAGCCATAGCCACAACTAATGGTTAATGCTCATGTAACATGTGGTTTTTATAGTACAATTTTGTAATTTCGGAAGCCAAATGCTACAAATGAAGGGAAAGGAAATTATAGCAACGATAAAAAATGATCTGGTCTGTTAAGCATTTGATATTGTGTCTACTGTCAAAGAATCAGATCACACTAATCATGATTCATGCACTATTCGTTTGTTAGTCACGCCCCAAAATTTTCCAAAACGTTTACAGATAGAAAAACAAACCTCCGAACACAAAACTCTCAGGCGAAACATAAGCGCAGAAGATAAAACAGACGAGTTCGCTGCCAATTCCTCATTGAACAATATTCATATTGAAGAGTGCAGTTTGGACAATTACAGAGCACCCTAACTGTTAGAATTGAGACACATTTTCTCTACTGTGTCGATTGAAGTGGATATCCAAAACAGTATGCTCACAAGCTTTGGTGCATGCCCATTTAGACGAACTTGCACCCCATGGAATATGATATCGCACATTCACCGTTAACATTCTATAGTTCCTATTCTTCGTTTTCCTGTGTTGATTCCCCTGCTTTCTCCAACCGCTTTTCTTTCTTGCCCTGCATTGATAATTAGGAGACAGATTAAATGAGGCAGATGCAGCATGAAATGAAACTGATTGCCTTACGTCTGAAGTGCTAAAGACGAAAAAGTGGACTAAATAAGCAGCATGAGCACAACAATAGGAAAAGAAACAACATATGAAAAAAAAAGGCATCCTTATGGCCCAAGTTTATCAACACATGAAATTAAATGTGGAGAAAGTAGGTTTTGCTCAGCGAATCAGCTATTCTCTCCTGAAGTGTCAATCACACATATGTGCACATAGGTTGAAGATTAGCTCGAGTTACCATGGTTTCGAATAAATGCTACTTTTGCTTCCACCCGCAGTACAAATGTTATGTGAGAACATTCTAGTTCTGTCGGCATCATGCAAAACTAAAAAAATGGCTAGTACCAATTCAAGTAGAGAATTACTTACTGTATATCCCTCATATTACTTAATCAATAACAATGGATTCTAAAACCTTTTTTCAGATGGTATTTAACAAAGAATTGTTATTGGGATAGTTATTTGTGCAACTTGAAATAAAAGGCTTATGAAACATAGGGAAATAAGTAAAAAGGTTACCATTTGGCAATAACTAGGAAATCGCAGTATGGCAGATTATTTCCTTCTAACATCATCCTACTTTATCATCTATTTTCTGCACTATATATTTCAGTTATTAGTGAAATTTTAACTGTTGGCTGAGCCATCTATTTTACTTACAGACATATTAAAAAATCACAATTAGTTTAATGGTAAGTGATGCTAAGCTACAGCTGCAACAGAAAGCTCAAAATTCAGAACAACAGCACCAGCAATGTACCTTTGGAAGAAGCCCTTCCGCAGACATCAGCTCATACAACTTGCGCATGAGTATTTCCTCTTCAACCTATAGAAAATGATAGCAACTGATTAATACAAAAGATTACCCCTGAGGATTCCTTCTTACATAAAAGCTTAAAGTATTAGAGGTGCACCTGTAGTTTATGCAACTCATGGGACATTGCTCGGTATGTTTCCATTAGGGCATGATTTTGCTTGTCCAAATGCCTGCAGATCATTTGTATGTTATATAATGAACTGAAATCATTGCGATTCATGTGTTGCTAAAGGACAGTCAAGTTGGTGTACCTGGACATTTCAGCAGAATGTTTCGGTTCCATTATCACCAAACAACTTTACACTGCTTCTCTGCCACTTAATGAAATGCAGGAGCACCTACCCCTCTTGATGAAAAAAAAAAAATGATACTCCCTGCAAATTGTTAGGCCAATTAGATAATCAGAATCAAGCTAGAAGTTGTCCTCCACATATTTACCAACAGTGACGGATCCAGAAGTAGATGATAACCAGTACTAAGTTTTCGAACATCTATGTATACTATCAAGTTGAACTAAACATAGCAAAAGTAAGTAACTAGTAGTACGGTACTCGAGTCTCATGCTTATGATACAGCAGTGTACAAAAAAAAGTATGTATGCTGTTAGAGAAATAAATTCCACACTCAATTAATTAGACTAGCCCCATTAGAAAGTCACTACCGAACATATCCAAAGCAATCAGCATTACTAGTACATGGGTACTCCAAAACCTGAATTATCCAGCGTCATCAAGTTAGCAGATTGTCCGTGCAAGCTGTGTAATCAACTATTCAAATGTACAAAGGGATCACACATAGAGATAGAGCAAGTTTCGTGATCTACAGAATGCGTTAAAAAATACACCAAGTTCAAAGTGCCAACATGTGCAAAATTCCTCCAGACCACTGTCGTTAAAGACTCGAATCACGTTTGTCTTAGAAATATGAAAGGATATAATTTGCCATTGCAGCTTATATGAGTTCTCCAAATATGATTATACTAACACAAACATGCTGTAGTCTGTAGACACTCTTTGAGTGGAAATTTTGGGAGAAAACATGACTATGCAAAGAAGATAGACGTTTCAATTATAGTGTTCATATGACCAATATGCAAAATCAATTTGTAGTTATGACCTATTGAACCACAATCTGACATGACTGACGATGTAAGGCGGACCAAAATCATACTGATTTTGTCGTACAGTCGTACTGACGCGTATGAAGCTCCTACCAGACAAAACAAATCTGACAGAGCATATTACTCTACGAGAAACGGCAAGCATGACACTGGAATTGAAAAAAGGAGCAGGCTAAGGTTGAGGTTTTAAAGGACGGGTAACCTGCTGGCGCTGGCCTCGTGCGGCGGACGTGCGGTCTGCAGTTGCCCCCGCGCTCCCCAGCCGCTCCTCGCTGTCTCGCGGTCGCTGGCCTGGTGGCAGCCGCGTCCCTTGCCGTCTCGCGCGCCGGGGGGCAGCCGCCCGGTGCCTGCTTATTCCCCTTCGCCCTCTTGCCGGCTCGAGCGGGTCGTGGCGGTGGCGGCTCTCTGGTGATTCCGGCAGCGCAATCAGCATTTGTCGGGGAACCTAGCTACTTGGGTTTGTTTCTGGAGGACGGAACCGACCGGCCGATGATTTGGGCCTATGGGCCGATGATTTCGGTTTAACGGGCTCGTAGCTGGCCCACGTAGCAATCGGTAACCAGTCGAATTCCTGTGTGTGTGTGTCGCTTTCTGTTTTTCTCCCATGGCCTTTCGTGTGATTAGAGTGCCTTTTTGACAGGGTGAATATCGTGTCATTGCCTCATTGGCACCAAAGAAAAGACCAGTGGAATAGTATCATGTTACATGAAGATAGTGATTGTTTCCCGAGTTGAAAAGGACATAGATCATCAGTTATTTACATGAACAAAGACGACATATGTGACTTCGTTAAGAAAATGCAAATGCCCTCCAGTTTCCCTTGCGAGTGGTCAGGCCTTCGCCCATTTGTCAGTCTTATTGCACATTCTTCAGTTTCACCCATACACCTCAACCGGCAACCCCTCCATTTTGGTTTACAAGGCCTATTTCTCTACTAGAAAAACATGGGATACAATACGGCCAGCTGTTAAGAGTGTTTCTCATCACTGACGAGCGGATTAACCGTCTGTCGACTATTTTTGCCAGGGACTGCTGTCAAAAAATATCGTTGACATGCAAGTTAGTACTAACCGACTGTGGACATGCCACATCGGGATGGTCACTACTGGCTAGGCGTCACCGCTGACAAGCAAACTCTAAGCGTCTGTTAGAGCTAATAATATACCACTAACGACCTCAGTGACATATGCATTGGTGCGCAACAAACCGATTGCGAGCAATATCTCTATGACGGGTGACTGGCGGTCTCGTGCATCAGCGGTATTTTTGTGGTCATTTTTTATCATACCGAGCCGAAATGACCGCTGACCCAAAACCCCTCGCTGGCGTAAAACCCATCATGATAGGGTTTAAGTGTTGGTCAGTGATTAGGTGTTACAGAGTGTGTAGTTTTGTCTTCAGGGCATGTTTGATTCGTGACTAACTTCGCGCGCTAACCTTAGGCAAATTGTAGTTGTCGCAAAAAGTGTGGTGAACAAAATGCTCACCACAAGCACGGCAAGATTTGGCATGAAGAGTCTATAATATGTGCATAATACGGCTAAAAAGTGTGATAAGTCACAACTGTGGCCGTGATCGATCACATGCCTTAGTGTGATAAGACTAAGATTACGCGTGACATCTTTAGGAACCAAACATACCCTTTAAGTCTAAGAGGCAGAGCTACATAGGGGCCAACCTGGGCCGTGGCCCGCCCAGGATTTTGACGAAAATCGTCTATATACTGAATATGTTGGCTCAATCGGCCAGAACTGGAAGTGCCAAGCCTACTCATGAGCAAACACAAAGCAGGCCAGCAGGCCCTTAGTGATTGAGCCACTGAGCCATGCAAGGAGCTCTTACTTCCCATTAAAAAACTTCCCGCAGAAGACACCTACGCTGTACTAGCCTACTAGGTGGTGAGAAAGCCAATAAAAAAATAGTTCAGAAAGACACAGCGTGCTGCTTTGGTTGCTTCGTTGAATTTTCTACAACAAAGTTGTAGTCGGTACCACCCTACCAGGCAAGATAAATTTGTAAATTTGTTAGTAGTTCAAAAGATCTTCTATCTAAGCTTAAAAAAACAACAGATCGGGTATCATTGGCTAGCCTAACGCATGTAAAATTCTTTCTTCCTCCAAATTCTCAGTAACAGTAAGCGGTTTAATACCATGATTTTCTCACTATATTTTGCAAAAAATCTTATTTTTAGCTGAATTTTTGCAACAAAAATCTTAGTTAGTCGATAAAAAAATTGTGTCTCTCTTTAGTGTGGCCCGCCCAGTTATTTTGTTCAAGCTCCGCCACTGATTACCACTAGATGTATCACGAAGCATGTTTTCATAGTGTACTTGTAGAGTATTGTAGGTGTTATTAATTTTTACTGTTCATGAAACAAGTTGACTAAGCGTTGTAAATCTAAACGGAGGAAATACTATCTTTGTGTTACGAAGTATCGCTTTAAATTGCACTCAACTTCAGAGAAAATGACTGAGAAAATGGTGTCTCATTCCAATGGCAAAGCATAATTCATCTCGAGAAGACAAGGCGCAAGTTGGTAATATATCTATCAGTTCTTTATTAATGACTAAAATGAATTCAAGAGGGGGGAAATCTAAACAATGAAGGATCATTTGTATAAGTATGTATATATGCCGAGAAAGCTTCTTCGGCCTCATTGGCTCCAGAGCTGATCATTGTTGCGGCGGAGCGATCTTGAGGTCGAGGCCGACGTTGAACCCATTGTAGGCAATCGGCGCAAACATCCACATATCGTCTGAGCTCAAAAGCTGTTAACAAAGAGAAATGGTCAGGGTCAACTTGTTAAAAACATTGGTGCACCTTTTGATGTTCTATAATGTGCTCTTGTGAATAAAGAAAATGTTTTCATGAAAAAATTATCAGTAGATTCTTTGTTTACAAAAAAATATATTATTGGAATATTTGCAAGAACCAAACCTTGATTTGGAGCTGCATGAACTTAATGTAGTGAACCGCTTCTTCCAACATCGTGCTAATGTCCACCTGCTCCACGTTCACGTGCATTAGAACAACCATCATCATGCCCATATGTCTCTATTAGTATACTAACATTTGTTCCAGTGGGAGTTCGAAATTCGAATTAATGATCAAAATTTCAAATGCATTACCTTAGTTCCATTAGGGACAAGGTTCTGCAGCACCTTCAGCCGCTCGTTGATCTTTTCTCTACGTTTCTGCTCAGGGGAACAAAACTATTTCAGATTAGTATTCAGCACTTCGTCACGACATTGGCACTGATCTTAATGAACTTACCCTGGCGTAGAGACTTTGCGGGTCGGTGGCCGCGCCACGCCCGGCCCTGGCCTTGGCGCCACCGCCGTGCGACGACGACGCCTTCTTGGACGCCGAGCTCCTCATGTTGCTGCACGAGGTCATCTCCAGGGATTCGTCGCCGTCGTCGCCGTCGGAGAGGTAGTTGCTCGAGCTCTGCACGTTGTTGCCGCCATTACTCTCTTCCTGGACGCCTCGGCTGCACGCGCCCTTGGAAGCTTTCTTGCCCTTCTTCTGCAACTGCATCGATCGATCACACAAACACTCGCATCGTCAGCCACACATCGATCTGGAGTCGTCAGCCATTGATCACGATCGAGCGAGTTCACTTTGTGGTACTTACCGGCGGCGTTGCCGCGGAGGCGGAGCGCGTTTTCTTCTTCGGAGCAGTGCCCGTACTACTCTCACCCTTCTGGTCGCCCACCTCCCTCTTGCACGCCGACGTGTTTCCGGCGGCGTCGCGGTTGGCGCCGTCGTCCTGGTCGTCAAACTGGAGGTTCAGGTCGACCATGAATCCAGCAGGATCGGCGATCTGCTCGTCCGGCGCCACGAAGAACTCGCCCGTCATGGCACCGCCGTCGTAGTAACCTTGACTGTGGTAACCTGGGCCAGCCGAGGTGCCTTCCTGCATCTGCATGTAGTACGGCGCCGAACTGTAGTACTGGTCAGCCTCGTGACTGGGCCAGTACATGGACGACGACGACGGCGGCGCCGCCGCCGCCGCCGGTTGCTTCTGCTCGTTGCCTAACAACTGCACCCCGAGCAGCCGCGCCATGGCCTCCGAGTCCTCGGCGGCCACCGACGGGTCGAACGAGTGCCAGCTCGCCTCGGAAGACTCCATGGATCTCCTTGCACCAGAAGTACGTAGGCTGATCGATGGATGACGATATGACGGTATGGCGAAGTATCTTCTGAAGATGCCAATGCGTGTGGTGGTATTTATACAGTAGTCGGAATGTAGGACTACTCCTGATCTTGGGGTTCACAAATGGAATGTTTCGCGCCTACATGTCTGACCATTGTGCTTTCAACATCAAGGCTTTGCTGCCATTGTTTAACACGGACCATCAATCCTTGGGGAAATTCGTTAATTCCAGTTGGAGATGCCGGGACAGCTATCGGAGACCGCTGAATTTCGGGCAACCGCCGAATAGAAAAACCGAGGTGCGAAATGCAGACAAAAAAGAACTACACAGTTTCGATCGAATGATCGTCCGTGGAGGCGATCGAAAGGGTGCAATGAGTGTAGCTATGAGTGCAGGTGATCATAAGAATAATAATCGGAATAAATAATTAGGATCATGATTAGATGAGTATAGCTAGTTGAGTCATGTACAGGGGTGGTCTCATCTGAGTGATTTGAATTGGATGACGAAACGAGAAACACGGATGGTAGGACTGTAGTTGGGACTTGGGAATAAAAAACGAAAGACAATTGATCTTTCGATGGTTGTGCAGGAGTTGGCAAGATCGTGGGGAAGAGTTCCCTGACATTATAATCTCACGAGCAATTCTTTTGTTGTCGTTGCTTTCAAATCATTGATTCTGATCTTTGCCTCCTCCCGGAGAACTTCGTTACTGACGTTTTTTTTTTCATGTGTTTTAGTTTCTTGGCTAAAGTTGGAGGGAAGAGACAATAGTCAAATAAATTAGCCGTTAGTGATCGTGATTGGTAGAATTTTGATTAGTTTTGTTTCATCCGTGTGTTTTTCTTTCTCAATTGCTTTGTTCACGTCTATGGCTCTATGCATTGTCTGTTGTCTACGACAAAGCAACATCATCTTTGACCACTTTCACTGGTTCGACAACAAACATTAAACTGTAGCTCTGCATGTTTTGCTTGCACTAATTTGCGAAGTGCAATGTATACTTTCCGTAAAATAGGTGCAATTAATTTATGCATTTTCCAGTACATATTATTGCGCATTTTCTCCCACTAATTGTACCAGAGTACCAGATTGAACTAGAAGTTGAACTGGTTCGAGCTTTGTCAAGTTGCCATTGTAACAGCTAGCACAAAAGAAGGAAATATGCGGATGTATCCACTTGCTTACAACTTTCATTAGCTCCCGAATCTAAATGTGATCATATACGTGTTTTATTTGAAAAAAGTTGTACTTTCGTTGCTTTCTCGTTGAGGAAATATGTATAAATATTGTTTCTTTATTTCTTTTCGAGCTGGCAAAATCTGCACATCGACGACATTATAGTACTTTTTTTTTGTTGCTAGGGGACATTATAGTACTTTAACCCTCTGCAAATTTTCCCAGAGTTCTCGGTAGGGTTGTGAGCCAATTAGCAGTCGACAGCTGCATGCCTCTGCATTGTGTCGTCACTCTTCTCATTGTTAATGTGTTAACGTACGATAGGCAAGACCGCCCAGAAATCAAATTAGAGCCACGTTATAACCACGTCCAACAACCATAAGAAAAAAGAAGTGGGAGGAAAACCGGAGCCATATATTTGGTCGGCTTCCGACGACATTCTTGTCATCTTGTGCACTGCAGAAAAATGGCCACTACGAGGAATTGCACGTACGCTATATTTTGTAGGGTAGCCTTTCTCTGTCTTCGAGAAAATATACGCGCAGGTGCAGCTAGCATGTAGGGTTTGACCTGCAGAGTAGCCTAGTTCAGGCCGTTCTTTTTGTGTGTGTGTGTGGGGGGGCACGAAACAGACCGGCAAACAAAAGCATTAAGCAATAGATCCCAAGTTTACAGTACGAGAAACACCGTTCACAGAGGAAGGTATATACAATACGTACTACAATGTCCAGCAGTTCATCACCTTCGACGACTTTCTGTTATCTTTTGAACCCTGCGCCCATTGGCCCTGCAAACGAAGACTGGACGTACGTGCTTTACTGAAACTGGAAGAGCAGCAGCCAATGAGGCCGAGATGGCCTCGACGACGCTCCCGGCATCCTTCGAAATCAGCTCACGCCGACGTAACTTTTTTTTTGAAATTACACGCCGACGTAACTTATGTAGGAGTACATCGCGACCATGCCGCGGCCGCTTGCGGTCACACACGGGGCTCGACTGATGCACGGCAAGGACGTGTTTGGTTAGCTGCATTGCCTCTAAACAGGACATAAGATGCAAAAATGGGCCGTTTGGTTACTCGCAGGACGGCCTGGCCTGAGCTGGCATGAACCTTAAAGCACCCCTTAGCCAGGCTGCGGGGAACGGTTGGTTCGGCCGTTTTTCTAGAGTCAGGTCGAGTAGAGCAAATTGGGGGGGGGGGGGGGGGGTGCGTGCGTGGAATGCAGACCCTGAAGATGGCGGGAGAATATATATTGGTGCGGCATTTGGCGACAACGCTAGGCTCACCACCTCTTTACTCGGTCACGTCTAGCGGGAGGAGAAATTCGATTATTTCGGCACGAAATGAGGCGACGGTGATGAAGGCGATTTAGATCTGAGCCACAACAGGGCGACGGCTTAGATCTTGGGAGGCGACGATGGCGTCACTGGTAGCGGCGAGGACCAAGAGCTCCGGCGGCTGGAACAAGATCTACCCATCTACCGCCTTGACTATGGCACTGATAGGTCTTGGCCTTCTTCTCCATGGAGGTAAACACCATTCAACCTTGCGAAGGCATAGAGCAGCACTAGTATCTACATGCGGCCGATGCATCTTGATTTCACTAGGATGCCCGGATGCAGCTTATCATTAAGGCAGCAGCACTACTAGCAGTGATGCAGGCATGGATGCTATTAGTACATCATAGAGTAGATCGTCGGAATTACACGGCTGTACTCGGATACGGTCCATTGTTTGTCTGGAACCAGGAGAGGGCGGCCCATCTCAACTACATCTGCAACAGCGAGGTAGAAGCCGTGAACATGTTGCGAATGGGTAGAGCCCCTTTTGCCTAGCTTTTAGAGACGTTCAGATCTAGGAGTCTGTTACAAGATAGACTCTACACCTCTGTGGATGAGCAAGTATCAATGTTTCTGCATGTTGTAGGTCATAACCAGAGGTTCAGAGTGATTCACAACACATTCAGGAGATCTAGTGAGACGATATCCCCGTTTTGTATGCGGTTGGAGAGCTCAGAGCAGAGATGATCAACTCACCATCTGGCCAAACTCCACATAAGATACGAGACAACCAGAGGTAGTACCCATATTTCAAGGTGAGGAACTCATATTTTTTTAGTTCATGTCATGGCATTATTGTATTGATGTGTAACATAAGATTTTGTCATGTCAACATGATTGTATTGGTGCAATTGATGGTACTCACGTGACAGCTAGAGTGTCGAGGTCACATTCTGGCGCATACAGGGGTAGAAAGCACTACACCAGCCAGAATGTGTTCGCGGCTGTTGATTTTGACCTCAAGTTCACATATGTGCTAGCTAGTTGGGAAGGATCTGCATATGATGCAAACATTCTTGCTTATAGAATGAGTCGAGTAGCAGGGATAAAGTTCCAGATGGCAAGTTCTACCTAGTTGATGTAGGATATGCATGTCACCCCTGGTGTCCTTCTACCCTTCAGGTGTATCAGGTACCATCTCAATGAGTTCACCTTTAAGGAACTATCCTAGGACTATCTATGAATTGTTCAATCTAAGACACTCTAGCCTTAGAGTTATGGTGGAGGGGGATTTTGCTACTCTGAAGAAAAGATTTAGGATCCTTGACCATAAGACATTCCACCCTTTTCGCACCCAAGTCAAGCTTGTTCTTGCATGTTGCATTCTTCATAACTGGATTTTAGGGTGGGATTTAGATGAGTATTTCCCTGACGAGAAAGATGTGACACCATATGGCCAGGACTTGGGCCATGGTGTCAAAACTCATGATCAAGAAGTTTGGAAGAACTTGAGGGAGGAGTGGGCTAGCGCTATTTGTGCAAATAGAGGCACTACCAGGATCTAAAGAAAAATAATAAGAAGAAGAATAATAAGTGACCGCCAAGATATGTTCTCCTTACCGCAATAACTTTTCCCCTTAAACAGTATGCGTGATAAAAACTTCCATTTGCTAGTAGTTAGGATAATTTTAATGTCGCGATGAACTGTTATTTGTTATTACCAAGGGATGAAACATTGTTAATCTGCTGCTCTTTCCCCCTTAAACTATATGCATGTTTAGTGTACTCCGTGGTAAGGTCACCAATGTCAGGAAGAGTTTACCGCAACCACCATCGTTTAGCAACCAAACACAAGGTATTTGGTTCTGTGAAACACACACATGCAACCAAACAACCGGTGTCTTTAAACTTGCTCCCACACAAACGAGTCTGGCTAGCGATTTATTGGCACTCAAATGAGCTGCACAACGTGGCTCAAACCTCGTTATTTTATGACCAGACCCCTGCGAGCCAAGGATGCAAAAACCCAAAAAACCAATGCAGGTAACCCCCCCCCCCCCCCCTCCACACACACACACAACATGGCAATCAATGGCACATGCTGCAGACAGTGATTCATGATTAGGGGTGGAACTAGGACCCAGGCAGCCAGGCCACTCGGGCCGTGGGCGAGCATGGAATCCGATACGCTGAAAGATTCTAGTGCAGATTTCTGAGATTCCGTGATCTCTTATCTAAAAAAACCAAAATCAAATTTATAAGTTCTTTAAAATCTGTACAAAAAAAATCTTGCAAGTTATAATACAAACATGCAAAATCTCAATTTGATTATTTTATATTTTAAACTACACAAATTGAACAGATGGGTGGATTTTAGTATACACATTTTCAAATGTACAAAATATACAAGATTTGTCATTTTTTTTATGTAGCCCAT
This sequence comes from Poa pratensis, assembly GCA_947311845.1. Lineage (NCBI taxonomy): Eukaryota > Viridiplantae > Streptophyta > Magnoliopsida > Poales > Poaceae > Poa > Poa pratensis. The sequence goes on from CAMZMU010000064.1 coordinate 18,722,138, forward strand.
AACACAAATAATTTTGCATATTTGTAGTATGCATCATTAACTACACCATAATGTTTTTATATTTCTTTTAAAACTGTAGATATAGTTTTAAATTTAAAAAAAATAAAGGGAGCACTAGAGTTTGGGAGCTAAAATGACTTTTTCGGGATTTTTTTATAAGGAATGTAGTAGGGAAAGCCCCTACAGCTTTTTCTAAAAATAACAAGAACCCAAATCTGCGTCCGTGAGGACTTGAACCTGGGTGGCTGGGTTGCACATCCACTTCCCTAACCAAGTAAGCTGGGCTCACTTATTATTTTTCGTGAATATTGCCTAGGGTGCAACGTCATCCTACCTCTGCCATTGTTTATGAGAATATATAAAGGGGAAATCCTAGATAGCTAACATTCACTCTGTAGTCAGATCCATCGCTCGCTTGGTGGTCTAACTTGGACAAAATAGAAAGAGGGGCACAGTGGCTATGCTAGGCATCACAACCCATGACATAAAAAATCCATGTGTTCATAATATTCATGCAAATAAATTCACTTTAAAATACAAAAGACAAGCCTAATTGCAGCATCATACTAGCATGTAGCGTCATGAATGGACGGGGCTGAAATCATCTACAAAACACAAGTCAACCAGTCGTTAACGATATTTAACTTCTGACCACCTTCAAAACAAATCTCGGATAGTTTGAAAGTTTTCAACAAAGGAATTGAAAAGTTTCAATTTTGCATTGGCACACGGTATTTTCCTTTGAAAAGTTCCAATTTTGCAACACACATGTATATCTAGCAAAAACATCATGCTGGGAAATGTCAAAGATAAAGATCACAGGGCAAACAAGTAGCGAATAGGGTCCATCATACTATTGTAGATCACTGATACGTCTCAAACGCATCTATAATTTCTGATGTTCCATGTTGATATTATACCAATTGTTACATGTTTTACATACACTTCATATCATTTTTATGCAGTTTCTGGGACTAACCTATTAACAAGATGCCACAGTGCCAGTTCCTGTTTTCTGCTGTTTTTGTATTCCTGAAAAGCTGTTCTGGAAATATTCTCTGAATTGGACGAAACTTGGACAGAACCTTCTATTTTCCCGACACGTACACGGAGTCCAAAGGAGAGACGGAGGCGACCGAGGAGGCAGCCACACCAGGGGCCGGCGCGGCCCCACCTCCTGCCTCGCCGGGGGGTGGCGTGACCCCCTCGGGTGCCTCCAGACGCCGTCCTTTCGTCTATATAATGCCTTCGTCATGAAAACCCCAAATACCTGAGCCTCCATCCACGAAAAGTTTCGTAGCCGCCGCCGTCGTCAACCCTAGTTCGGGAGGGTTCTGAAGCTCTTCCCGGCACCCTGCCGGAGAGGGGAATCATCACCGGAGGGCTCTACATCACCATGCCTGCCTCCGGGGTGATGCGTGAGTAGTTCATCCTTGGACTACGGGTCCATAGCAGTAGCTAGATGGTTGTCTCTCCTCCTTGTGCTATCATGTTTAGATCTTGTGAGCTGCCTATCATGATCAAGATCATCTTATTGTAATGCTACATGTTGTGTTTGCTGGGATCCGATGAATATTGATACTATGATCAAGTTGATTATGTCTTTTATTTTGTATTCTCTCTTTTACTAGTGTTGGGTGGAATTCTATTTTGGGTGGAAGAGATTCACATAACATCAGTGGAAGTAGCTAATGTTTAAATTAACGGTCATGTTTGTGTCCTTACAGAACATGTGAGTTTTTGATTGTGCACTAACCCTCTAATGAGAATTACTTTGAGTTTGGTGTGGCGAAAGTTTTCAAGGGTCAAGAGAGGAGAGTGATATAATGTGATCAAGAAGAGTGAAGAGCTTAAGCTTGGGGATGCTCTCATGAATCACCCCAGCATATTTCAAGAAGACTCAAGCGTCTAAGCTTGGGGATGCCTTGGGCATCCCCTTCTTCATCAACAACTTATCAGGTCATCTCTAGTGAAACTATATTTTAATTCTTTCACATCATATGTGCTTTACTTGGAGCGTATGTGTGCATTTATTTTCGCATTGTTATTTTATTTTCTGAGATCAACTTGTTGGATCCTAGTAATCTTGTTTGGGAGAGAGACACGCTCCGCTTTTTCATTTGAATACTCCTATTCTTCACTTATACTTGTTGAGTATTCTTGTCTAGCTACTGCTATGCTTTTAGCTCCTGTTTTTCGTGCATCTCTTGTTCAGAGCTGTTAGTTCTTTTAGAGAAAGTACTCTCTTGCTTCACTTATAATTGTTTAGAGAGTTTGTGTTGAAATAAATTGATTGGTGTTTGGTTGGAACAGAAAATGCTGCATGTGGTAGATGATATAATGGAAAAGACTTACACATTCTTTTAGATCACTGTCTTGGATAATTTGATACTTGCCAATTGTTTTGAGTTATCAAGTAGTTCATGTTTAAGCTTTTGTATCATGTGGTTAAAACCTATTAGTGAAGAACTACCGTAAAGCTTGTTGAAATCTGGTTTGTATGATTGGTATCTCTAAGGTCTAGATATTTTCTAGTAAAAGGGTTTGGTTAACAAGGAAGACAATGTAGAGTCTTATAATGCTTGCAATATGTTTTCATATGAGTCTTGTTGTACCGGTTGATATCCTGTGTTTGCTTCAAATAACCTTGCTAGCCTAAACTCTGTACTGAGAGGGAATGCTTCTCGTGCATCCAAAACCTTGAGCCAAAATCCATGCCATTTGTGTCCACCATAACTACCTATATGTGGTATTTCCTTGCCACTCCAAGTAAATTTTTCATGTGCTACCTTTAAACTATTCAAAACTTTTATTACTCCTTTTTGTGTCAATGTTTACCAAGCTCATGAGGACGGGGTGGATGTCTTTATGTCACCTGTCAAACAGACTTTACCACCAGACTAGTGGCATATACATCCGCTTATCCATTAATTTTGCTAAAAGAGCTGGCAAATGGGGTGCCCAGTCCCAATTAATTACAACTTTAACCGCTTAATTCTCTTCACAGTTTTGACCTGATTTATCAGTCAAGCAATGACACACAGTGAAATATCTGCATGTGTAAACAAAAGAGAAAGAGGGATGATCTACCTTGCTGGTAGAAATAACGTCCTTCATGGAAGCCGCTCTTAAAAGTCTGGTTGGCAGGGGTCATATTGTACTTTTTCATTTTCTGATTCGTTGACAATTAACAAACACCACTCAAAACTTATATTTTTACTCTCTATATGATTTCAAAAACTTAAAAAGCTCTAGCACATGATTTAATCACTGTTTCCCTCTGCGAAGGGCCTTTCTTTTACTTTTATGTTGAGTCAGTTTTCCTACTTCTTTCTATCTCAGAAGCAAACACTAGTGTCAAATTTGGTGCAACAATTTTTATATGCTAGTATATTGTACTTATTATATTGCTTTGTGTTGACAAATATCCATGAGATATACATGTTGAAAGTTGAAAACAATTGCTGAAACTTAAATCTTCCTTTGTGTTGGTTAAATACCTTTTACTTAGAATCTATTGCTTTATGAGTTAACTCTTATGCAAAACAATTTGAAGCTTGTCTTGAAAGTACTATTCATGAAAAGTTTTTGCTTATATGATTCAGTTGTTTGCTCATTATCTATTTGTTAGCAAACTATAGACCATTGACCTGGATCACTTCATTCATAACATGTGCTTTACAATACTATTTGATCAAGATTATGATGGTAGCATGTCACCTCAGAAATTCGTTTTTATCGTTTTACCTACTCGAGGACGAGTAGAACTAAGCTTGGGGATGCTTGATACATCTCAAACGTATCTATAATTTCTGATGTTCCATGTTGATATTATACCAATTGTTACATGTTTTACATACACTTCATATCATTTTTATGCATTTTCTGGGACTAACCTATTAACAAGATGCCACAGTGCCAGTTCCTATTTCTGCTGTTTTTGTATTCCAGAAAAGCTGTTATGGAAATATTCTCGGAATTGGACGAAACTTGGACAGAACCTTCTATTTTCCCGACACGTACACGGAGTCCAAAGGAGAGATGGAGGCGACCGAGGAGGCAGCCACGCCAGGGGCCGGCGCGGCCCCACCTCCTGCCGCGCCGGGGGTGGCGTGACCCCCTCGGGTGCCTCCAGACGCCGCTCTTTCGCCTATATAATGCCTTCGTCCAGAAAGCCCTAAATACCCGAGCCTCCATCCACGAAAAGTTTCGTAACCGCCGCCGTCGTCGACCCTAGTTCGGGAGGATTCTGAAGCTCTTCCCGGCACCCTGCCGGAGAGGGGAATCATCACCAGAGGGCTCGACTACGGGTCCATAGCAGTAGCTAGATGGTTGTCTCTCCTCCTTATGCTATCATGTTTAGATCTTATGAGCTGCCTATCATGATCAAGATCATCTTATTGTAATGCTACATGTTGTGTTTGCTGGGATCCGATGAATATTGATACTATGATCAAGTTGATTATCAATCTATCTTATATGTTATTTATGATCTTGCATGCTTTCCGTTACTAGTAGATGCTTTGGCCAAGTAGATGATTGTAACTTCAAGAGGGAGTATTTATGCTAGATAGTGGGTTCATGCCTCCAGTAATCTGGGCGAGTGACAACAACGTCTAAGGTTGTGGATGTGCTGTTACCACTAGGGGTAAAACAGCAATGCTTTGTCTAAGGATAATTGTATTGTTTACATTATGCACTTTACTTAATACAATAATCTGTTGCTTGCAACTTAATACCAATGGGGAACACGAATGTCAACCTGAAGGTGGATTATTAGGCATAGATGTTGTTGGATAACGGTCTATGTATCTTGTTGTAATGCCCAATTGAATATCATAGTAGCCATCTTGTCATATATGTGCATTGTCATGCGCTCTCTATTCATCAATTGCCCAACTGTAATGTGTTTACCCAGCATGTTAGTTATCTTTTATGGAGCGACACCACTAGTGAACTGTGGACCCCGGTCCATTCTTTTACACTGATAATACAACCAACTGCAATCATTGTTCCTTTTCATTCTCTACAATTAAACACTATTTTTCACACCATACGTTTAATCCTTTATTTACAGCAAGCCGGTGAGATTGACAACCTCACTGTTTCGTTGGGGCAAAGTAGTTTGATTGTGTTGTGTGCAGGTTTCATGTTGGTGATCGAGTAAACGGCGCCACCAACAACCTTCAGAGGTGCCTTTTACTCCTACTGGATCTGACAACCTTGGTATCTTACTGAGGGAAAACTTGCTGCTGCACTTCTTCATACCTTCCTCTTGGGGTCTCCCAACGAACATGTGCTTTCACGTCATCAATCACCGGGCAAACAAGTAGCGAATAGGGTCCATCATACTATTGCCCCTCCACAAAGGACTGGATTGCGCTAATCAGAGGGGAAAAAATTGACACATCTCAAGTGATCTAATATATTTAAAGGCAAAAACATCACGATGGGGAATGCCAAAAAGAAAGATCACCGGGTCCATCATACTATTTCCCCTCCACACAAGACTAGATTGCGCTGATCAGTGGTAAAATTGACGCATCTCAAATGATCTAGTAAGATCAAAAGGAGACACGACTATCATTCCAACATCGCTAGAGTACATCCAAACATCAAGTGATTCATTGTCTCATTTTCTCCACATGGATGACATTTATATTTCATTTCAATCTATTTTAGAAGATTATCCTTGGTTAAGATGTCATTTTTAAGCATCGACCAAAAAAAATGTTTATCTTGATAGGAATATTAAATTTCCACACACACACACACACACACACACACATATATATATATAGGTGTAACCCACAACCTATGTAACCCTTAGATGTAGGTATAAGGATCTCACTAAAAGTTCTACATGCTTCCTTATCTTCCATATTACATTGTCATGTTGATCTATAACATAGGTTTAGCTCTATTCTAGTTAGTCTCTCAGCATATCTACACAACCCCTTCCAAAAGCATGACCTACCACTACCTTTTTAACATGATACAACATTTGATTTTTTGACACTAGCCCCTTAAAGTCTTCTACATTTCCCTTGAGTGTTCTATATATCTTGTGCAACCAATTGTGCAATATAATTTTTTTCATGGTTGTTAGATCCAAGATCCCCAATCCATTGAAAGTTTTGGTAGGATGATAGATGGTTAGTTCACCAAATGATACTTATTTTTACCTCAATAGTTTCCCACCACAACATCCTTGCTTTATGGTAATCCCTTCACTTGACCACACCTTTTGGAGCTGCTATAAAGGATAATATATGTGGAGGCACACTACTTAAGCAAGTGTTTGTAAGATCTGCTCTCCCACCAAATACAAGAAAGAAAACTTCCCCATATTTTATGTAAAAAATCATTTCATAGATCTTGCCTAAGAGAACTTATCCACGGCTGCAAGTTTCACTCTTCTGAAAACTTATTGAAGCCTCGACCTATTCAAAATGCACAGTATAAATTTCAAATTCCTTGCCTCTTTAAGGTTGTTTTGCACCATGGTATCATCTACGGAAGGATCGCCAAGGATTGTACTATTTGTGGTGCCAATCATGTTAGATCCAAGATCCCCGATCCATTGAAGGTTTTGGCAGGAGGATAGATGGTTAGTTCACCAAATGATACTTCTTCGTACCTCAATAGTTTCCCACCACAACATCCTTGCTTTATGTTAATCCATCCACTTGACCACACCTTTTGGAGCTGCTATAAAGGATAATATATGTGGAGGCACACTACTTAAGCAAGTGCTGGTAAGATCTGCTCTCCCACCAGATACAAGAAAGAAAACTTGACCCCTTTGTAAGTGAGTGCAAATCATGTGAGTAAACATTGATTTATTACTTTATTGATAAGCATAGATAGCACATTTGCAACAATTCAACTGTGGAGATAGGGAACCCCGTGCTTGACCCATTTGTAAGTGAGGAAAGTATGCTACAATTTGGTCATCTCACTAATTATGTGACTACTTTTAATTCCCTCTCATGATTTTCATTATCGAGTCAGATCACATGCCACTTTGTCCTTCATTGATTCATAGAAGAAAAGCCACTTTACCTTGTCATGAGCTTTTTCAAAATCTATTTCAGTAAGATCTCAAAATCTTTATAATGGTGTACATCTTAAATGTCTCACGAAGAAGAAGCCTTTCCATGATGTACCTATCCAAAAGCAGTTTGATTGTTAAGGGATTATATGTGAAATTATCAAACATAATGTGTTTGCTAACATCTTAGTGAGTATCATACAAGTCAAATTTAGCGTCTGATTTTCCAAATAATTGTTCATCTAGAACTTGAGGGATCAGAGAAGAAGTTGTCCAATTATTAATCCTCTCAATATCCAGTCTACCAACATGAAAAAAATCAGCAAATAGTTCTTTGACATCACATTGTATCTACCTAAATCACTCGATAAAATTCTAGAGGTAGGCCATCATGACCTACAACTTTGTTGTGCTCATTCCAAATACTTCTTATTTCTTTTCTGCAATTGTCTTTCATATATTTCTCCATGGGTATGTGCTTCCACCTTGTGAAGAAATAATGATTCCGTGAAACAATTGCACTTTCCTAGACTGAATAGAGAATCATCGGTTAGACTACTGACTTTAATCAAATGATTGGGTGTGGATACATTTCCTGGGTATGATTTGCTATCTATGTCTTTGTTATATAATTGCTTGCCCAAATGCAAGTTGATAACCACACCTATAAGCTAATTACATTAGCTATTGACAAGTATGTATTATGCTTGTTATATAATACATGTAATTTATCAAACGATGTGTGAACAAGTGTTTCATGCACACATATGGCTTGTGCATATGGGAGTTTGAACAGGAAGTACAACTTATATGGGTACTCTACAACAAGGAACCATTTGAAGAACTAAACAAACTTCATTGGGTCGCAAGTTAGTTCATAATCCATCTTAATAGTGCTTGACAAATACTAAGTCAAAAGTTCAACATTAAATTTCCACACAAAAGGTAATTATGCATCTATATGAAAAATAGGCAATTATGTCGCGATTTGTTTTTTATAAAATATTTGTAAGGGAGTATGAGGCTAAGATCTTATCTAACACACAAGGGACACGGTGATGTTTATATATTTGGGCCTTGGATGGACACGGGTAACAACCTACTCTTGTTTGGTGGTGGTGTTTGATTGAGATATGTGAACAAGTGTGCTCAAGGTATGAGTATGTGTACACATGAGAGTTATGTGAATATGTCTCTGTAGGGATCTCCGATGGCCTTATATACATGGCGCGATTGGACTTACAACACCCAGTTAGTGTCGGGGCGTAGTCACAGGGAATCGTGGTGTAGCGAAGATGACCACGATCTAATTTCCCGTTATGGCCACGATTCGACTGTTTTCGCAACGTAACTTGCTATGCTTCTACGCTCCTAGCCTAGCTAGATGTTGGAATGGACGGGCTCCTCCTGTGATGTGGCCCGTCCCATTTTAACGAAGGCGTCCGAACTAGAAAGACACGGCCCACGAGTGGAGTCGTCCCCATTGGGTAACTGTACTCATAAAATTATACTACGGGGTCACGGGAAACAAGTGAAGTTGTACAAGACACGATGGAAAAGATATTCATGTGTCAAACTTGTTATTTTGATAAAACGATTGTGCATGTCATTCTTGAGAGAGAAAAAAATACAAGAGAACAAGATAGACGCCCATGCACATACACTCACGCACGTGCATAACACATTGGATCTGTAGCCATAACACATTGGATCTGTAACCAATAACTTGGCGTAATTGTGAGAGTGAAAATAGTTCTTGCTTGAGAATCTTCAACATATGCTTAGATAGTGAAAATATGTTATGAGACACTATATCCCCAAAGTCAACCAATTAATTAACACAGGATATCCGAGCCAACCAAGCTAGTGATAGCACTTATCAAACATTAATTAGACATATATGCATAGTTAGAAAAGGGATTTGTCAAGAATGGAGTGCTTATATCAGGCCTAGCTAGCAAGACTGAATCTTGCTACCTTCAATAGAAAAACAATCAACCAGTACTATATAATCCGTTCAAACCGAAACCGACTGCACACTAGGCCATTAGCAGGAGAGAAAGAACTTAGAATCGAGAAAATAACTTGTGAATATGGGTTGGCTACTCAACAATATGTTATCAAATGTAAAACCATCAACTAGAACAACATATTCAGTTTCTTGTGAACACATTTCAATAGTTCGTATTAACCAAAAAGTTGCAGCAAATGTCCCAACTTTGGGGAAAGCAAAATAAAGGATAGCACATGGTCTAGTTGTAGTGTCGTACGGTATTAGCTGGAGCTGGCCGGTCAGTATTTATAAACAACTTTATGCAAAACTATCTCATGAAATTAATTCCTAGCAACCAAAAGATACTATCATTAACAATTTGAGACTTCTTGCACATATATTCAATCGAGGACCAACCGAGTGCATACGTTTTACCCATAGTTGAGGAGGTTCACCAGCTTTTTCTAGCACCAAGGTCGATGTGGCCATCTCGATCCCCATGCTCTCACACAGACATATCTGAGAGACTATCTTCAGCTAACCGATATCATACCTGTCAGCGGCTACAAGCAGCCCCTGCAACATTGGCACCTTTTTGTCAGGATCAAAGTCAGGAAGTCGCTATGTGTACAATAACTGGAGGAGCATCCTAAAAACTTCTGTCCTTGAGAAATTTAGAGTCGTGTTATTCGGCCAACATCAATGTTGATGTAGCCATATCGTACCCCATATTCTAACAAAAACCAATCTCGTAGAGTGTCCCTAGTTTCCTAACATAATATCGATCAACTGATACAAGGAGGTGCTGCAACATGGGCACACGCTCATCAGGCTCAAGATCCAAAAGACGCTCAGTGTACACGAACTGCACGAAAATCTTGAAGACGTCTAGGTTCATACTGATCTAAATAATTATACTAAGCTTTTATACTTATTTATATATTTTTTATCATATTGTCATTTAAAAATTACAAGTTATATGTTAATTAGTTAGAATTGTTAACCATGTAATAATTTTCTCACTACTTATTATTGTGGTTTAGGCTATATGGTTGCAATATACGTCATTGAAAATATATGTGACTTGCGCAAAAAGTTTCTTCCTTTCTGAGATATTCCCCTTAACAAGTTACATTACCACCTTACATGTGAAAATACAAATAAAAAACAGACACCTCCTTGAAACCCGTTTTCTACAAAAATGAATTATACATAATATATGTATATTATGGTGTGAATGTTCTTATCTATCTTGAATATTATTAAACATATTGGAAGATATTACAAAATATAGAGTCTAACAAATATCTGAATAGATAATTAACATATATAGAATCTTCTCGAGTATGAATTGAACTGTTAGCATGATCATTTCTGCTATGGTGAAATGTGTTTTACAAGTTCAGTGGATTAAATTAAGTTGACAATATGTTAATTATCTATCCTTATGAGTCAATTAGCAATGCTTAAAGTAATCGCCAATGAACATAATTTTGTAGGATTCTACTACTTTTACACCCACAAAAATTCAATTTATATATGCTCATTGCGATGGGACTCTATGTCACATGGTGTGTCCATTGCTCCTGTTGGTTTCTCAGAAAAACAAGTTAAGCATGAAATTAAAATATACCTAGCAAATTTTTAATGCAAGCTTTTTAAGGTATTCATAAGGGAGACCAGCGTTAAAATTACACTTGCCATCATCGATCTAATTAGTTTGTTCTTTCGTGACATATTGTATTGGTCTATCGTGTGTATTATTTCGTGTAAACTAAGGTCGACTTTCTATTGTTTATAAATAGTCAATAGTCTCTTATATACAACTAATAATAGTATAGAAGTAATAAGTATAGTTAAGTATTTGAGTCCTTTCTCTTCTTTGGCCCGGGGCAGTTGCCATGTTTTCCCGCTCTATGGACCGGCCATGGAAGCTTGGTAGATTGCGAAAACTGGGAGCGAAGGAGGAAAAGATAACAATAGGTGTGCAATAGAACTGAATTGGGAAGAAAAATGGACATTGTAAAACGATAAATAAGTAGGGGGAGAAATGACAAAACTGATGGCGTCCAATGTTAGACTGATGCGGGCCAAGCCCAATCCGAGCAACACCAACTAAAAACATGTGGAAATACGTAGCCTAGTCTTTTATTTTTGGGCAAATTGTGCTCCAGCTGATTGTTTTCTCCTCTCACTCAAACAAAAGATGATTATTTTCTTGTACCATCCCTGCTAACGTTTGACCAAGTTTAAAACAAAAAAGTCATTCAAAACCTACAACCAATGTAAATACCATTGATACATCAATATGGTATCCAATAATGCTGATTGTTATTTCTATAAACTAGTCATAATTTACATTATTTCACTCGGTTATAAACTTATATGCTTTGGTTTTAGGAACGGTGGGAGTACACTAGTGATAGATTTTATTAATAATTGCGCTTAAATAAAAACATTGTTTCAAATAATATATTTTCTTATTTCAATTTTTGGTTTCTTGGGTTTTTTGTTCTTTATATTGTATGTTTTCTCTGTTTTATTTTGTTTTTTACCTATACTTTTGGACAGATTTATGTGTACCACTAACATTCACATAGATCTTAAAGACACTCGTAGGTCGGTGTTGTTTGGCAAAGCGTGGCCTCATCATAGTTCATGATGATAGTTACGTCGGCGGCCGGTGCCTTCGGCGCTAAAACACAACTATACAACGACAATTGGGAAGTACACATGTAAACACACACACACATACCAACAAATGAAGTATGTATACAAAACACGAGAAAGTAAAGAGTCATAAACATAGAAGGTACATAAACATGAGAAATAAACACAACATAAGAAGAACATCAAAAGAACACATTAGAATTCCAAACACTCATATGAGAAGTACACACAAACATGAAAAAATACACACAAACACAAAAGGTAGGCACAAAAACACGGAAATAAGTACACACAAAACACCGATAACACAGAAGCACACAACAAAATCATGGAAAATACACACAACCTTGTGTAGTACAAGAAAAACACAAATCTTAAATACATTCACTAAATGGAAAGTATGCATGCATTAACACTGTTACGCGTCCTCTTCCATCCTCCCCCACACGCCACTTCTCTTCTCCTACCTAAACATCATCAGAAGAGCGGCCTTATTCCATAAGGCCACTCACAGTGCTCCAAAATGTAGTGTATATAATTTTGCCCCATGGGAAAAACAAATGAGGTGAAGGGAGAATTAATGAAGAGAGGGAAGTAATATCTCAAATGAGATACATAACTCTTAACAAAATTTGAATAGAAAATAAGTAATCGTCCTATCACTAAGGGCATGTACAATGGGGTGACGTCAACCTTCTCTTAGAGATGCCACCTTAGATTTTTACGTAATTGGAGAAGAGAGAACGAAGAAAGAGAGGGTTGTCTTGGGAAAGTAGCATTTGAACCAGGGTGCAAAACTGCATATGCTGCCGGTTCGAAAAAACATTTTCTATATATTTAAAATTTCTGAAAAAGTTGCGCACGTGGATCTTCATGTTCCGTGCGTGCGTAGAAAGTTTCACGGAGAAACAACCTTTTAGTTGGCCTATGTAAAAAATACAAAATATGTCACATGATTACTACTATATGCACCGAAACTTTATCTTTTTTACGGAGGCAAGTAATTTCCTCACGAAACTCATGTGTAGGGCACATGTTTTGCGAGACCTATGCCTGAAATTTTTGTTTCAGATTTTTGGACATGTTTTTGTCATTTCAAATAGGAGGGAGCATATGCCCCCATGTTCACTATATTCACTCTTGTCTTGTCTTCTCTTAGCTAAGGATTATCTCTTAAAAAAGACGGCTATTTGCTCCATTGTACCATATGTCTTTCCTTATTAATATAATTTCAAACTAAAATTTAATTAATACTCATTATGGTTAGAGTGGCAATAAGAGATAACTGACATTTATTACCTTCTCTAAATTTACTGATGGCTAAGAGAAGACCCGCCTTCTCTAAAATTGTACATGCCCTAATTCCATCCATACACCGATGGTCCATTCCACCTTAAGCCACACCAATTTAGTTATTTGATGGGGTCTAACATTAGATACGGTTGATGGGGATGGTGATATAATGCTTTGTATCTCGATGACAAGGAAACGGAAATTCAAATTGGCTCCCGAGCTCATATGCTCCTTGTATAATAAAAAAAATCAAATTGTAAAACATTTCAAAAATTCTAAAAAAAATGGTGACAAATGGGTTAAACTGACTAAACCACCAAATCAGTGCTATCCGTCACTCATCTGCCCCAATATGCGGTGGTTGTTATCATTTTGATCTAGGGTGGTGGCTGTGTGTCAACGCTGTGCCTTAAATGATACCATGATACCACTCTTCAAAATTCAATTTTACCAGTGTCAAAAAATTCCGAAACAAATGGTGGGTGTTCACAAGATGTGTGTTTACATGTCCTAAATTTTTCATAACCAAATTCAAAATACACACAGAGAAACAAAAAGACAAAATTCTAAGTGAATAGTGTCATTTTGTGTTTTGTCTTTTTGTGACAATGTTCATGTTGGATTTGTCTTTTTTGTTTCTATGCAGATATTTCGAATTTGGTTCTGCAAATGTTAGGAGTCGTAAACACACAACTTGTGAACATCCACAAATTGTTTCAGATTTTTTTGAAACTTTAAAAATTAGAATTTGAGAAATGGTATCATGGTATCATGTGACGTGTGGGATCAATGGATATGTACTCCTGCCTCCGGGTGCGCGTTCGGTTAATATGGTTAATTCGGTTCGGTTTATACGGGTTTTGTTATTTATACGGTTTCAATACTTCGGTAAATACGGATTTGTACGAAAATACGGTTCGGTTTCGGTAATAACCATTTAATTTCGGTTCGGTTTCGGTAATAACCAAATTAATCTAAGTTGACGCGAATTTTAAAATGACAATTTCTTTTTGTGGCCATATATTACAAAATAACGGAATAGACTATAAAATTAATAGGCATATGATCCAAAGTAACCAAATAACCCATAAAGTTAATAAAAGTCTATACAAGTAGCAAATCACATGCTACAAGTAACCCGTAAAGTTAATAAAAGTCAATAAAAGTAGCAAAATAATAAAAGTTAATAAGCATTTTGGTTTTTTGGTTAACTATTCGGTTTTCGGTTATTAACCGTATTAACCGCAAGGCATATGGTTAGCTATTTTACTAACCGTAACCTTAACCGGAAACCAAAATAACCACAATTTCGGTTCGGTTTTGGTTTTTTCCAGTTCGGTTTCTCGGTTTTCGGTTAACCGTGCGCAGCCTTACTCCTGCCCCTAACTTTTTTTTTGAGAGGATCTCCTGCCCCTAACACAACGCAAGAAAAAACAACGCAAGAAAAAACGGAAGAGAACAAGCAAAACCGGGCCACTGTGTCGAGATACGGTTCGCATCATATTGGGCCAACCCAGATCCCAGCAGCAGGCCCAAAACGACATAACCAAACCGCCTTTGACCTTTCCTGCACAAGGGCAAACCCTATACGCCGCCCGTAAGCGGCACGAATCGGCCGCGCCGCTAACGGGGAGCTCTGCCGGGCCGGCCCATCGGGCGGCTTTCTTATTTTTCTTTCTTTTTTCTTTTATCTTTTTCGTTCTTTTCTTTTCTGTTTCTGTTTCTGTTTCTGCTTTTCTTTTTCGTTTCTTTTTCTGTTTTATTTTCGTTTCCTTTTAACTTTTCTTATTATTTTTCGTTCTTTTTTATTTTTTAAAAAATGGTTTTATTTTGAAAATGGTTTCAAATTTAAAATGGTTCCAGATTTTAATATTGTTCATTTTTTGAAAACGCTTCCATTTTTTGAAATGGTTCCAAATTTTAAAATGTTTCTATTTTGAAAATGGTTCTAAATTTAAAATGGTTCTAAATTTTAAAATGGTTCCAAATTCAAAATTGTTCTAAATTTAAAATGGTTCCATTTTGAAAATGGTTCCAAATTTAAAAATGGTTCCAAATTTAAAATGGTTCCGAAATTAAAATGGTTCCAAATTTTAAAATTGTTCATTTTTTAAAATGGTTACAAATTTAAAAATTATTCATTTTTTAAATGGTTCGAAATTAAAATGGTTCCAATTCTAAAAATGGTTCCGAATTTGAATGGTTGCAAATTTTAAAATGGTTCCACATTTTAAATGGTTCCAAATTTGAAAATGGTTCCAATTTTAAAAATGGTTCCGAATTTAAAAATGGTTCCAAAATTGACAATGGTTCCAATTTTGAAAATGGTTCCAATTTTTGAAAATGGTTCCAAATTCGTAAAATGGTTGCAAAATTGAAAATGGTTCCAATTTTTTGAAAAAGGTTCCAAATTTGAAAATGGTTACAATTTTTATAATGGTTTGAAAATTTGAAAATAATGCTAAATTTGCAAATGTTCCATTTTTTAAATGGTTCCGAATTTTAAAATGGTTTCTGTTTTTAAAATGGTTCCATTACAAACATCTATACAGTTTCTGCTCAGAAAACAAATCATACGTTGTTTTTTTAATGCTCAAGTTGTTTGCTATCAAGCGCACGGAAGGCAGGATGCACGGAAGAAAAAGCATCTAAGGAGCGGAAGTGCGGAACGTAGCCTGCACTGGAACCATTTCCACGCTACACTACAGCGGAACGTTTTTTTGGGCCGGCCCACGAAAGGTATCTAGTAGGCGGCGCGGGAAGATGGCGCCGCTAACGAGCGACACAAAGCACCCTGCACAAGCGTCGACGGCCTCTCAGTTCGCACCTCGCGACATCTCTCATGGCGAGGGGTGCTCCTAACTCGTTTTTTTCTTTCGAAACGAAGGTGCTTCTAACTCGTAACTTCCATCTCCTCGGCCTAAGGCCTAAGCCCCTTCGGCCTCCTCGGCGCCCCGCCGACCGCCGCGGCCTAGCCTTCGCCTGCTCCGTCCGCCGTCGCGGGGGGACCGGGAGATGGGCGTGCACGGGCTGTGGGGGCTTCTGGCCCCGGTGGGGCGGCGCGTGTCGGTGGAGACCCTGGCGGGGAAGCGCCTGGCGGTGGACGCCAGCATCTGGATGGTGCAGTTCATGCGGGCGATGCGGGACGACAAGGGCGACATGATCCGCGACGCCCACATCCTCGGCTTCCTCCGCCGCATCTGCAAGCTCCTCTTCCTCCGCGCCCGCCCGGTCTTCGTCTTCGACGGCGCCACGCCCACCCTCAAGCGCCGCACCCTCGCCGCCCGCCGCCGACACCGCGACGCCGCGCAGGCCAAGGTCCGCAAGACCGCAGAGAAGCTCCTAATCTCCCATGTGAGTCAACTCTCCCCCTTCACTATGCCTGATTGCGTCCATAATTTGGGTATCCTCTCCCACTGTTTGACGAATTGTGCTGCTGCATCCAGAGGAAAAAAGTACATGATATTCGAATCGCGCAATACACATGCCCACTGTTTGCGTACTCTACCGTGTTTCGTTCTTAATAAAACAGTAGAACCGAACACGCTTTGATCAGTGAACTAACAAAAGATGTTCTAGTTCTACTTGGCTGCACATAATCCTCTCCCTGGAGATGTTCTAGTTTAGTCTTACAGACATGATTAACTAAGTTATCACTTCGGTTATCTGATAAATGGAATCCGGGTTTTATCCCCTTAGAAAATAAATGATTTAGCTCAGCATTTTCCAGGAGTTAAGGAGTCAATTTATCTCTCAACCTTTTCCCTATATCACTTACAGAACCAATCATATTATAAAAATATATGTGAGGCACTTATCTTCAAAGTGTAGTAGGCAAGTAGGCATAGTGGGAGTTTTGGGGGGCATAAAGTTTATTAGTATGTATAAATTGTACTCGGAGGAAGAATCTATTAAAATCCTTCTAGCTTGTCTTCCCAGATCATCCATCCATCGCAAATGCACATTTTCTTCCTAAAATGTATGCTTTTCAATGGCCGCTTAGCATTGGTATGCCATTTTTTAGGTGTACCTGTGTTGTAAACTGGTTAAGTAGAGCCAATACCAATATATTGATGGTTTTTAACCTGTGGTTAACAGCTCAAGGCAAGTAGGCTTGAAGAATTGGCAGCACAAATCAAAAGTGGCAGGGCTAAGCATGATGCTAAGGGCAAGCAAGTTGAGAGCAGTAGAGGAGAAGACTGTGGAAACAAATGGAGTTCAAAACCGTAATGACGATGGCGAGAACAGCAGGGGAACAGCTGCACCAATCAACCAGGAAAAACTGGATGAACTGTGTGTGTCTTTCTGTAATTTTCACATGTTTTCTTGCTGGTTCAGGTCAGTAAGTTGATACTTTCATTGCATGTGTTAAGGCTGGCCGCGTCACTTGCTGCAGAGGACGATGCAGATTTGACAGGCAAAGGGGAACACAGTTCAAGTGTTACATTGCAAGAAGGAACTTGCATTGATGAGGATGAGAACGACGATGACGAAGAGATGATATTTGTAAGTCACAGATAAGTCAGTGAAAAATCCTTTTTAATTGGCTGTCTTCTTGTTCACAAAAGAGTTTCTTTATCTTCTCATGGGACAATGATTGATTGTTTAGTTTGTTAAGTCTGTTTGAAAGATACTGACTTTTGTAATGCAATTGCAGCCATGACAACTGGTGACCTTGATCCTGCGGTATTAGCTTCTCTCCCTCCATCAATGCAGTTAGATCTACTTGTTCAGGTAATGGGGCCAAACTAGTGTTTCGTCGTTGCTGTCCTTTGTACTACCTTCAACTGTATATGTATATGATCACAGACTAATGGGGATTATATCTTGTTGTATTATTTGTGTTTGCTTTAGATGAGGGAGAGGGTGATGGCTGAAAACAGGCAGAAGTATCAGAAAATAAAAAAGGTATTATATGTATTTTGGATCATATATGCATGGATAAATATATCACTATTGTTGTGCCGTTGATACGTTTCAAATGCGCAAGCGGGAGCTACTGCACCGGGGCTCCCTTTTTTTTTATCAATCGGTCCTTGCACTTCTATTAGTATGGTTTTTCAGAACTTGCGCCAGTTTCAGTAATGAACTAATGTTAATGAAAGGTCGGGTTTGAACATATGGTCTTACAATGCCTTGCCTCCTTGTAGGAGCCAGCAAAATTTTCAGAGCTTCAAATACAGTCCTACCTAAAACTGTTGCTTTCCGTCGAGAGATAGAAATGGTTCAGAGGGGTGCTGCAGGTAAAGATGTTGGGGGCATTCAGACATCAAAAATAGCATCAGAAGCTAACAGAGAGTTTATTTTCTCATCATCATTCACTGGGGATAAACAGTAAGTGATGTGTTATGTTTGAATGTGTACATTTAGGGACTGTCTTAGTTTTCCAATCTCTGGATAGTGTGTGATATTCGGGTGCCGTATCGCTTATCAGATTATACTTCTCTGGATCAGGACGTTAGCACAAAGAGGTGCAGGGAGCATACTGTTGATAGCGTTAAATCAAAAAGGGAAATTGGTTCTGCTGTCTTCAAATCCAGTCCCTCAAGTAGTTTTAGATCGATTAATCCTCACAACAGTGAGCCTTTGACGGATTTTGGGCCTGATGTTGAGACGTATCGTGATGAGAGAGGAAGGATGAAGTAAGTAGGGTCAGAGCAATGGGAATTCGTATGACTCGTGATATTCAAAGGAATTTGGATTTTATGAAAGAGCATGAGCAGGGAAAAGTCATGGGACACACCAATGTAGGCAAAGGATCAACTAGCAACGAAGAACCTCCAGATTTTCCGGAACATCTTTTTGGAAATGATAGGCTGCAGAGTTCTATTGGTCCAGTGAAGATTTTGCTGAAACTATTGGTGTCAACGATACACATCGCCACTTGTAGGAGGATCTGATAACATTTCTGAGGGTTCCTATCATGGAAGCAAAGAACAATAGAGATATCTTTTGTGGATGACAAATTGGAGCGAAGGACAACGATGATGAGCTGTTTTTGCATTTAGTTTCTGGAACTTCATCCAACTTGTTTGCTGATGATGATGGTTTGGCTAAGAATACAGAAGAATCTGACAACTCTGAAGGCATTTGGGAAGAAGGTGTCATAGAAGAAGAAACACTTCCAATGAAGGTTGATGAGAAGGACCCTCAATCACGCCTGATAACTGTTCTGCTGATGATGAGGTGGAATGGGAGGAAGGTGGCTGCGATGTTCCTGAAGTTCCTTCCAGCAGTGAATACAATCAGTTTAAATTACCGAAAGGGGATATAGAAGAAGAGGCTCTCATACAGGAAGCAATAAAGAGAAGTTTAGAGGATTCTGAGAAGCAGGAGTTTGAGAATGGGGTCCCTAAAGATTTACAAACATCTGTTGAAGATAAAACTTTGCAGTCTTATGATGTTCCCAACCGTCTGAAGCTCCGGTATACTTATTCCCACTCCGAGGCTTCTTTTTGTAAAGAAACAATCAAAGAAATGGGAGTAGAAGCAATTCTGGTGGGAATGGTGTTATGCATGATCCTGAAGTGCTTGAATCTGATGGACAAGAAAATAAAAACCAAGCTCAACGGAGAATAATGATGGGCAAACTGGTACGAACAGAGCTTATTCACTGGGGTCTCTTCCTCCGTATGATGTATCCACCAGTACTCCTGCTGCTAGACCATCTCCAGCTCAAAGGACAATGATACAATCATATGCACCAAGAACTCACGAATGGCCTAAGGATGATACAATGAAGATATCAAGAAAACACTTTGGATTCTCATAAATCAGAATGCAACACGAATGATCCTTATATCGGAGAAACCTCCAAGGGACCCCAGAAGGAACTTTTGATGGATGAATTGGTAGCCAACACTGATATACAAAAGGAAAATGTTATCCAGGAAGATATAAACATTACCACTTCTGAGATGAACTGTACAAAATTGAGTGAGAATTATGATAGCCATATTATATCAGAAAATAATCTAGAGAAAGAAATATCCTTTCTTAGACAAGAACAGGTAGATCTTGGAAATGAAAGGCGGAAGCTTGAAAGCCATGCAGAGTCTGTCAGCAGTGAGATGTTTGCTGAATGCCAGGTTTGTTGAAATCCACTTGACCTCTTTTAAAGCTAAGAATTTTTGGGCTGAGGGTTATTATCTCTGAACTGAGGTATAGTGAAAGGGGGAATATATTAATTAATTGTGTTCAGTAGTACAAAGTATTAAGCTGGATATACCTTTGCTTGATACAGGAATTGCTCCAAATGTTTGGCCTGCCATATATAATTGCACCCATGGAAGCTGAAGCTCAGTGTGCATACATGGAAATTAACAATCTTGTTGATGGAGTTGTTACTGATGATTCAGATGTCTTCCTGTTTGGGGCAAGGAATGTTTATAAAAATATATTTGATGATAGGAAGTATGTGGAAACATACCTTATGAAGGTATAACGGTCTATCCTCTTTCTATCCCTATTACTTTCATTGCTTTTCGAGCTAAAGCAATAATGAAAGTCAGCTTATCTGAGCTGGATCATGCTTTTCAGTTACAATTGTAATTCTATTTCAGGACATTGAATCCGACCTTGGTCTAACAAGGGAACAGTTAATACGTATGGCTTTGCTTCTTGGGAGTGACTACACTGAAGGAATTAGGTAATAGCTGGCAAGATATCTCTTGCGTTTTATTAGATCACGAAAATAATTGCAACCATATATAGTATTACTTAGTGGGGATATTGTATGCTAACAATTTATGAGCTATTTCATTTATAACAAAGTATATGCAAACATAATTTTCTCGCTGAGTTGTTGCACTGTTCTTTCATACGAAGCTCAGATCAAATTTGTTGTTCCAGAAATCGAGTGCAAGTTCTATTTTGTAGGAAAGGGTTGTCGTATATTTGTTCCATTTGGAAAGCCTGTCTAATGAAATACACAAATTTTATAAGGCTTTGCATGAAGAGATTGCTGTTTTGGTTATTTAGCTTATGATGAGCAAGAAATCCTGTAGCAATTATTTTGCCTTTATCTAATATTTTGTTTTTGGTTCTGCTTACACTTTTATATACTGGCCGTGCAGTGGTATTGGCATCGTGAATGCTATTGAAGTTGTAAATGCATTTCCTGAGGAAGATGGCCTCCAGAAGTTCAGAGAATGGATTGAATCACCCGATCCAGCAATATTGGGGAAACTTGATATGGAGACCAGTGGCATTTCAAAGAGAAGGAAACCTGGTGGAAATGAATCGTGTCAAAAGGGAAATAGCCTGCAACCTGAATGTGTTGAAGGACCTGATGATAACCAATCTTCTAATGAGAAGCAACATGCAAGGAAGTATTTATGAGTAAGCATGTAAGTGTGTTTTATTTAGGGAATAACTTCTGAACTGCTTTAGTTGCTTGATTATATCCGATACTCGCTGCTCTAATATTTCTTTTGCACTGGTTATTATTTCTGTATTCATCAGAGGAACGTGAGCAAGAACTGGCATATTCCTTCCACTTTTCCTAGTGAGACAGTCATCAGTGCATACATTTCTCCACAAGTGGATGATTCAACAGAACGTTTTTCTGGGGAAGACCAGACTTAAGCTTGCTACGCAAGTAAGTTGTCTTTAAGAGAACAAAATTTTCCTATGAATACTGTCAAGCGATCAAATATATCCTCCACTCTCCTGTGAATTAGACCCCCTTCCCTCAAATTTTGATCATATCTTTTTAGGGGCAGAGGCTTGCTTTCTTGTACTGGTCTTAGAGATTGCTGACAAATACTGTCTGTATTTTAGTCGAATGGGAGTCACAGGGTAGCTCAATGGTAGGACACAGGGTTGTGCCTTTGTGGTTAGGTTTCATTTTTCAAAATTACACATGGTCTCTGTGTGGGCTATTTTTCAAAATTATGGAAGTTTGTCCTAGGAAGTTCTTTTGAAGGAAGAACAATGTTATTGAAAAGATTAGAGTAGAATACATATGCATTTTTCTCCTATTTATTCAATATAATTTGGTGCAGTAACAAAAACTGCAATGTCGACTTTCTTTAGGTTATGTTGGGAAAGGTTTGGCTGGAACAAGGAGAAAGCTGATGAACTACTGCTTCCTGTTTTGAAAGAGTATAATAAGCATGAGGTTTGTTGTCGATCTCAGGAATATCGTCAACAATATATACTGTATTCTAGGATACTTCAATATTGATTATGGGAGGTTTATGCCTAATGGTGATTTTCAGAACTTTTTACTCTCTGGTTTGGTCGTTTCGGAAAGACAATACAAAAAGTTTGAAACATCTAATATAAATATGTTAGAATGTCACCCCTTTGTTGTGTGACTTCTGGATCTGCTGCTCTTGTTTTGACAATATTGTGCAAGACTATCATTTAAATATCTGTTAGTTTTAGAATGAGATGTGCGGGACTTTAGTGCCATTTGTCTTGTATCATTTATGACAGTATCTGCTATTTCAACA
Source organism: Poa pratensis (assembly GCA_947311845.1). Taxonomy (NCBI): domain Eukaryota; kingdom Viridiplantae; phylum Streptophyta; class Magnoliopsida; order Poales; family Poaceae; genus Poa; species Poa pratensis. Next base: position 18,744,606 of record CAMZMU010000064.1, read on the forward strand.
CTCCTTGTGGTCTTCAGTGCGTGGATTTCATTTAGCTTTAAGGACGATAGTTTAACTGGAAATTATGGCGACCCAGCAAAAAGTAATGGGTATCTGAAATTATTACATGTTAATGTGGAGTGCTTTTATTCAAATGCAGACTCAGCTGCGCATGGAGGCATTTTATTCATTCAACGAGCGATTTGCCAAAATACGTAGCAAAAGGGTTCAGAAAGCTATCAAGGGTATTACTGGGAAAACTTTTTCTGAAACGGACGAACTCAATGAGGATAGTCCCAGTACTAGTAGTGCATCCAAGAAGAAAGAGGCAGGCCCCTCTAAACCGAGAGGGAAAAGGAACACTAGTGCTGGACCTAGAGACATGGGGAGTCAAGAAGATGACAAAGATGGTGATCCAAATAGCTTTGCAGATGAAGATGAACTTGCGAAAGAACATAGAAGTGCAAGTAAGAAAAAGTCCAATCCCCTCTGGTCGTTCTAGAGGAAGAGGTCGAAAAAGGATGAATGTTGGACAAGAGACCACTAGGAATCAGGAAGATTCAGAAGTTAAAGGGTCTACTTTGTCCTCAGACTTGGATTCACATAAAAGGCACACCGACAACTACAAATCAGAAGGAACTACAGTTCGTAGGGTAAGTTCCTATCCTTTTCTGCCTTCTCTTTTGTGTGTTGCTTATCTCACTTCTCTAAACAAAGTACTGCCCTGTGGACAGAAAACTTGTGCCATATCCCATATACGTTTTTAGCCCTGCCTGCAACAAATATGCTTCATTGTGAAATTGGAATCGATGTGTGAACCGATGCCTTTCCTTGTGTTATCACTGGAAGTGAACCTTACTATATGTGCGTTTTTCTGCAGTCAAATAGGAAGAGGAAACAAGTAACATACATGGAAGATGGCCATGAAGCCGATGACAGTGATGCTTCCTTGCATCAAGTCGATGATGATGACCCAAGCCAAACTGCCACAGACAGTGACATGGCTGGACAAGACACACAATTCAATCTGCTCCATCAGGATACAAGTGAACTGAACAGCGATCAGATGCATGAGGATCCAGGCACTGCTGAAGATATGGATGAAGACCCCTTGGGCTTTGAGTTACGCGAGGACCAGACAGAGTCTGCTCCAAAAGAATACCTTTTCACTGGAGGTGGATTCTGTATGGAGGGGGAGGATGAACAAGATACAGCAGTTGATCGATCTGGCGGGGAACCGGTGGACGGGGCAAGCGATGCATGTGAGGATATGGGCGGGGTTTCAGACGGTGGTAAGGGTATAGGCTTACCGCCGACGACTACAGAGAATGCAAGTAAGAAGGCCCGAGGTGCATCTTCATCAAAGAGACGTAACCCCGACCGTGGTTTACCAACGCCTACCAAGCGGAGAAGAAAATGAAGACATATTTGCTTACAGCCTGTTCCAACGCCTACCCAACATATTTGCAGTGTATCGCGCGCCTCCTGTCATTACGGCCTGTTCCGTCCAAGTTGGTGTAGCTCACGTGCCGACAGTTTGCTTGGCAACCTCGTAGATTAGTTTGGGTTCTACTGCTCTGTAGGTGAGAGTTTGTATAGTCTAAAACGCCGTTGACAAAATTGTCCAGGGCGGACTTTTGGCTAGCGACATGCTTACAGCCACCGTATCCAGGTATCCATGTATAATCGTTTATTGTAAACATTCAGATCCAATTTGCTGTATTCCCACTGCGACTAAACTGCAAGGCCAAGCCAAGTCGGTGCTTGTGTTTGTGTATGCAAACTAAAATCATGCGGCATGCCTGATTGGTCAAATATTTTCCGTCTCACTGATTCAAACTTGGTTAAGGATCGAAGTTTTCATCTACAAATTTGAATAGAAAATACAAGTTCCTCCAGATTTCTGTACTCGAAACCATGATTATGCTGATGCAATGCCATTTTCTCCAAGTTGTACTTTTGTTCGTCGTTGGTTCTGCCCTGCGGCCGGCATCGGTATGTTTGGGCGTAGTTTCTCCGTCTTTTCTCTTTCAGACACGACGAACTGGTCGGAGTGGAACACAAACCCCCGGACGTCCGGCCGCCGTCGCGCCACCACCAACCCGCCGCTCCGGCGACTCGGGCGGCCTCGCGTCCGCTCTCAAACCCAGCCAGCTTCGCCATCGCGTCCCGAAGGCACTTCCAGTTCTCGGAGGCGGTCTTGTGTTGGTAGATAGGCTGGTGGATCTCTCGGAGCAACAGGCATGGCGCTCGGCGCCCGCCTCCTCCTGGGTCTCGCGCTGCTCGCGGCCCTAATCGCCGTCCTCCTCCAGCTCTACCGCCTCAGAAAGCCGGTGCGTTCTCTGCTCAAAATTTCCCACTTCCGCCCGCCTCAGGTAGAGCTCGCCTGTTCGACGGGAGCTGCGTCGACGCTCGCAACTAGTTCAGACACAAAATTGCAGACCAACTACTTGTTTGCTGATTAGAGTGTCGATCGGCTAAGGGCTTGATCTAGGACGCCAGACATCTGTTCTATTATATTACAATTGCAACTTATATGTGCCTATAGTGGAAACAAAAGCAACGGGTTTCCGTGTAGCGAACTTCTGAATTTCTGATTGGAACTTTCCCGAGCTGTAGCTTAGAATAATGATTTAAGGAACATTGCATTTTCGAGCTTATAACTTCCTGAGGCTGTACTGCATTTTTCTTTCCTCATATCTGCTGCAATTTGCAGAGGTTGTGGACATTGGATGAATTGTCGGTATACAATGGAACGGATGAGGGGTTGCCCATACTACTTGGGATTTTGGGGTATTCCTACTTCTTTCTCTCCTTCTATTTCTCTTGCCGTGTGTCACTATTGTAGCAACTGCTGGGATCTTTCGATCTGCCTATCAATCATACACGACGAAACCTGAGTTTGCTTTAGTAGAAATGAGGTTCAGTTTATTCGCTTGTAATGCGAATTCGTTTACACTATGCATGATCTTATTTTCCCCTTTTGTTTGATAATTCAGCTCGGTGTTTGATGTCACAAAAGGGAGGTCACATTATGGTCCCGGAGGAGGCTATCATCACTTTTCTGGCAGGTCACCATTTATACTTCATTGTGTTATGGATCGTGCTGTCTATTCTATTTTTACAGCTTTGACTGTATTTCCGTGCTATGTTTTGCTACCTCGTTGCAATCATGTATGTAAAATTTCAGAATTTCTTGCTCCAACCTTCGAGAGGTTCTACTTCTGTGAGATCACTAGATTCCAAGATATTGTAATGAGCCTGAAAATACTATTAGGGTTTTTGGAGTCGAACAGTTTTCATTAGCTGTATGACCAGTCTTAGCCCAGTTATGGTAATTTAAACTTTTAGGGTATAAAAGGGCAAACAGAAATGTTGGCAATCATGGCCCAGTCTATGATGATTTGAATTTTGGCAAATTTCAAAGATCCTATCTCATATTTCCTTGCTGTTAACCTCCATTTCGGAAAAAAAAAATCCTTGCTGTTTTTCACATACTGATATTGGAACATCACTTTCTTAACAGGGACGCATCACGAGCATTTGTTTCTGGAAATTTTACAGGTAAGATTGTTCATCTTGTTGCTAGTCAATTACATTTAGTAAATCTGTTATGTGATCATGATATGTTGGCTGTATTGAGATAAACTTTCGGGTCTCCTTTAACTTCATGAAGTTTACATTACGATTTAATCTTAACTGTAAACATCATAAATAAAATCTGTTTGATGTTTTTTTAGTGCTAGCTAAGCATCAATAGTTCATCCAACCACATAAGGGAAAGGGTAATATTCTAGACTTACGGGAAAGTACTTCCATATTAGAATCAATCTAGTAGTGTTTCTTGCGCAGCTGGGCAGTCAGATGGTACAATATGTGCAGCTTGATTTAAATATAGTCGTCTCACCGGAAAATGTTATTTGCTCCCGAGCTCCAGTGCTCCCTCCATTTAAAAAAATTCGAAAATTATATTTTGGAGTTTCAAAAAAATTTGAAAAAAATCATGGGTGTAGCCAATGGTGTATCCCATAAACGTGCAAAATTTCAGTTTGAAATACTCTATACTATGCCGCTGTACAAAAATAACAAAATCTGGTAAAACTTAGAGATCTGAAAATAGCCATATCTAGATCCATAATTTGTCGTTTTTGTATAGCTCAAATACAAAGAATTTGGAGTTGAAATTTTACAGGTTCGTGGAATATACTGTTGGCTACACCGGAGAAATTTTCAGAATTTTTTGAATCCCATAAATATGATTTTCGAATTTTTTAAGTTGGAGGGATCATTGGTGCCCGGGAGTAAAAAGTCTGTACTGTCTCTTCTCACATGTTAATACAATTCTATTGTTTGTGCTTTTATATATAGTCGGTCTTGGACAATTGTAACACATCCAGCACATATTTGAATTAGCTGCATCATTATAGTCTAGAACCAACCAAGATATGCATTTAGGTCATTATTTTTTCTCCAATCAACATGAGAGTTTCTAGCCTCTCAGAGGGAAACCATGTTTTCACAAAATAATCAATAGGCATTATATCTAATTCTCCATTAGCCCCATCGTCGAATCAAGGACTTTACCCATGTGGTGTCTCCTTCAAACCAATGCTTGCTATAACTGTATATCACTATTCGTCGATAACTTATAATCAACTTGTTTCCTTGTTAATTTTCTTAGCATTTAGGTAAATTTTAGTTTCTCATAGCGAATTGCCGAATAGAATAGATGTTCAACTTGTTCTTTTTAAACATGTTTTGATTTGAAATACTACTGTGGGTGTTCCTTTCTATTATATTTTGATTCCAAATGTGTTAATGTGGGTGATTGCTGTGTACATTCAACAAATTAGAGTGCATACATCATAGCGACAATGCAATAGAGTAACCACTTTTGTGACTCAACAGGTGACGGGCTGACAGATTCGCTGCAGGGATTATCTAGCATGGAGGTACAAGCATGCTGGGAATGATTTATTTGCATATGTAGATCTTGTATAGCTTACAAATTCTCAATAGTGCTACTAAGCTAGATGGTCAGAGAGAGATTGTCAAAGAACTATTATAAGTTTAGCATACACTATTTTTTTAATATTCATAAAGAATTACATCTTAAATTTGTCTATAGAGCTAGATGGTCAAAGAGAAATGGTTAGAGAAATGCTACAGTTAAGTAATGTGCTTCTAGTTAATAATGTGCTTCTACAGTTTAGCATACACTACTAAATATTTCTTCTTACTTAATAGTGTCCTTCTAGTTGCATGGAGTAGCCCAATGGTGCCAATGTGTGTAGAAAATATTTATGTTAAGACAATAAATCACTAAGATTGGGAGGGAACGAAAAGGTTGCTAACGCTGAAGTACTGAAGTTAACACTCATGTAATAATTTTATTTATTTTATTTTAAAGGTGTTCCTTATATGTATACTTTTCTAGCTTGAAAGCACACACAAAGTTTGTAACTCCTTCTCCCCTTGTTTCTGAATTGCTTAATGTTATAGAATTGTCGCTTTTTTCAGGTAAATAGCATTGTTGACTGGAGGAAATTTTACTTTGAGAGATACACGTGAGCTTCTCTATTTTTTGGTTGATTTGTATTACCTCTTTATGGATACGAATGATTCGTTTAAGACGGCGTCATTATGCATCTGGTGTTGTTATTTACCTTCCGTTGATGTAAACTGTAAAGCATCAGAGACTCATCTGAGCTCTCTATTCGGTTTAATGTTCGAAGGGTGTCTTGCTCAAAACTATTACTTATGTGTATTGTTTACGTTAGTACCTATATGTCGATGCCATGTGAAACATATTATGTTATTGTGGCAATATCAGATCATTTTATAAAAGATTTTCTTGATACATGTGTTGTATCCCATAGTAATATCCTATAAATGCATGTTGCAGATTTTCTGGTAAAATTGTTGGACGCTACTACGACAGCCAGGGCAATCCCACAAAATATCTGAAGGGTGTAGAGATGAAGGCAAAACGAGGTGCTCAGCTTCTTGAGAAGCAGAAGAGTGAGGAAGATAAAATACCCAACTGTAATTCAAAATGGAGCCAAGCTGAGGGTGGCGAAGTAAGTAATTCATTTAATTTGTTTCTTCCGCTGCTGTATCGGTTTACCCGATCCTTTTTAAATGGCTAGTGAATAATTTACTAACTAAAAGTCTTTGTTTTAATAAGTTTGAAAACAAGTTACTGACCTGTACTGACCAAAAATTGGTTCTGACCGAAATCTATGAAAATTTACACTATTGTGAGTGTGCTAGCTGCTAAGTGCCGGCAGTTCTGCGTAGAAACATATTGTTTCTTGGTGAATAATTTACTGACTGAAGTAGAAGCCTAGATCTTAATAAGTTCTAAAACAAGTTGGTGGCCTGTACTGACTAAATTTTTGGTTCTGACTGAAATTTATACTGTTGGAGCTTGCTAACTGCTATGTGCCGTCAGTTATGCGTACAAACATATTGTGCCTTGATGAACCAGTAGTGATTTACTAGTGCTTATTGTGACTCTTGTGGGTAACCATCCCCAGCACCCATTTCGGATCAGTTGCTCGTGGCATTCAGCAGAAGTGACAGTTTTGTGCTAACCCCATAGTAACAGCTATTGCTCTGCCTGACTATTTTTCAACAAGCTGGCTCCAAAATGAGCCATGGAGCAATATATAGTTATATACTGCAAAATACTTATATTGATGAGAACGAGCAATAACTTGGTGCAGCCTGTTGAGGTTTGCAAGACCAGTGCATGTGCGCTACTGTCTACTGATCCTAGCATTTGATGGGTGCTTGGCAGTGGTATTCCAGGCACATTTGATGAACCTAGCACGGGTAATCCTCTGTAGATGTAGAACCTACGAGCTGTGTGTGGCTTCCCTGGGTGGTTGCTAGGCCCATAAATTCGGTATATGTATGCAGATGTCTAACCTACGGGGATTTAATTATAACGAAACCTCCTGCTCGTGTGTGTAGGTTTGGTGCGAGGCAGGCTACCCAAGGTTAGTGAGGAGGCCAGGCGACATAGCTCTGACCGGGCAGGTGAGCCAGCGGTGCGCCTGTTTCCAGGAAGCGGAGCTGGGCAGCAGGCCAGGGCTAGTGGTGTACGAAGGCTGTGATTATCTGTCCACTTCTTGCAAAGTGAAGTAGTAGAATGTACGCCTCTCTCTTTATTCATGCAACGGCCTCCTCTGACTTTACTCACTCATCGCGAGTAATCATATCCAAGAACACCAGCCGTACATTATGATGATCCTTCTGCGAGTACGTAGTGGATCATCAGTCCTTGTGAAAGATCGAGTGCGATCGTCTTGCTTCTGAAGTGAAGATATGCAATCGATTCGAAGGTCACTTGGGATCAAATCATTTCGAGCAAGGTATGCAGGGGATGTTCATGGCACTCCCACGCCCCAGCTGCCAAATAGGGCCTTGGGTATAAATTAGTCGACGTTCTTGGCTATTTTCACAATGCAGTGAAGGATACAGTTTCAGTTGGCAACAAGAGTGCAACTTTAGTGATGGACTGGTTTTGAGCAGATCGTGTCTTAACTCTTGAGCTATTTCTTAACCCTTGTATCCTTATTTGCAGCACCTTGTGTGTCGTGTGTTATGTTGACCTTCGCGGACAGTATTCAAGCTAATGACTCTGAAAATTTCTGCTCATAATGTCAAATGCCAGTCATGCGATCCCTACGGTCTGTTGACTCTTGCCACCATGAATCCATGAGCTTCCACATCTCGATCCTCGTTTGCCGGTATTTTCTCCCTGAAAGTGGGCACCCATTTTACTAAACAAGAAAATACTTTTGTCCTGCACTGCACAGTGCACACCTCGGCCGGCCATTACCCCTGGTTGTCGTCATCCCATGACTTCCGATCCGCCGGCAGGCCCCACGGAGCACCCTTCCCTCTGCTCCGGCTCCGGCAGGACCGAATTATTCAGAGGGAGGGATGTGGCATCTGCATCACTCACTGCACGCATCGCCTTTCTTTTCTTCGAGCAGGGGCATGACGCGTCACACCATGGGGGCAGAGCTTGCATTCCCCATGGCATGATAGCTAGCTACACTACACACACACGGCGTTTGCACTGCGAATTATTTCTTCTTCACTCCGTTGTGCCGTCTCCTCATGTGTCGTGCTTCTTTGCAATGTAAGAGCATCTCCAGTCACAACCCCCAAATTCGGTCTTCAAACTGTCCGCGGACAGTGACCGGACAGCTCCAAAAGTGGCCTCCTCCAACCATGTACCCCAAAATCACCCCATATGTCCGGTCACTTGCATGTGATTGGTGGACATGGAGAGAGAAAGGAAAAAGAAAGAGAAAAGTAGATAAAGTGGTCCAATGTGGTCTGTGTCCTACGTGGCGGGCTGTCCGAGCGTGTTCGGCCACCCCCAAACCCTCCCCACATATGGGGTGAGTTTGGGGGTTGCCGGACAGCCCGAACGTATAGGGGCAGTTTGAGGGGACCGGTTGGGTGATGATTTTTAACTCTTTTTGCTGCCGGACGTATAGGGAGGATTTGAGGGGACCGGTTAGAGATGCTCTAAGGCCATCATTGATTCAGGTGCGTGGGATCTTGAATTTTTCCAAACAAAATATTTCTGACAGTGCCCGCATGACCTAGCGCTCTCGCGACCTGATGGCGCGTCCGCCGCCGCCGCCTCCCCCGCCGCCGCCGCCTAGCTCCGCCCAGTCCGCTACCCTCCCCACAACCCTCAGCTCTCCGCCTCTGCACTCACCCCGAGCTCCGCTGTCTTGCCCGCTCTGGAGGAGGCAAGCCCCGTCCCCACCACCCACCACCGGCCCCTCCCGGCGTCCGCCGCTCCGGCGCCGTTGGCCACGGTTTCTCTACGCCCTCACCGGTCCCCCTCGCCCCCGCCTGCTGTCTCTCCCCGTGTGGTGCTACTCCCGCCGGATCCGCCGCGCCCCAAGCTCTGTTTCGTGCTCGTCGGCAACCTCGGCTCCATGGATGGCGTGCTGGTGGTGTCCGAGGCGCAGCTGGAGATGGCGCCTGGGTTCAGGTCTCCGCCAGGTCCATCGGAGATGGAGGCAATCGCGCCAGCCGTCCCCCACCAGCAGCCTCCTCCTGCTCGGCCGCCTCCCGGGTTCGCGCAGCAGGAGCTGGGGATGCCCATGTCCGCGCCGGAGGTGGAGGATGTTGAGCCTGCTTGGCAGGTGGTCCGTGAGAAGAAGCGCCTGCCGAGAAGCCTGCCGGCGCCCCCTCCTCATCCTGGGCGCGAGGAGCGCGTCGCTGTTTTCAGGCGTCGAGTGGGGGGTTGCTGCTTCCGCTGCCTTGAGCCCGGGCATCGCGTGGCCGACTGCGACGGTGACATCCGTTGTCTCGCCTGCCGCGGCTCCGGCCACCGTGAGCGCGAATGTGGGCAACAAGAGAAGAGCAGCCATGCGCCTCCCTGTTCCGTCTCGCCGGCTTCCGGTCCATGCCTCCCTTTGGATCGCTCCTGGGCTGCGGTTGCTGGCCGCCCTCTTCGTGCGCAGCCGGCAACGCCTGCCACCATGGAGGCTCCTCCGGATGCAGGGTTGAGGGCACTTGTGATGGAGCAAGCGGCATTGCTGCGGGCGGAGGTGCAAGGCTTGGTGGCGTCTCAGCTCGAGGAGATTCGTGCGTCTCAGTTGGCGCAGGGGGCGCTATTGCGGGCTGAGCAGGAGCATGCGTCGCTATTGCGGGCAGAGCTGCGAGGCTTGGTCATGTCTCAGGTTGAGGAGATGGTCGCGGCTCAGCTCAAGTTGCAGGCATCTGTGCAGGGACTGATGGAGCGTTTTGGGAGTTTGATGGAGCGGGCTGAGGCTGCTATCGAGAGGCTTTCCTTGCCGCCTGATGTCAGTGTTGGCTGCGTGGATGGTGGTCTTGAGCTTTTCGGTTGCTACTCCCCTAAGGGTGTGACCGATCCGGTGCTTGCCATGACCTCCGCCTCCACCTTCGTGGCTGCTGTGGAGCATGTTTCCTCGGCGGTGCAGGGTCCCTCAGTGAAGGATCTTGGAGTGGAGATGTCAGTGCCTATGGCATTGAAGGAGTTGAGGGGTACCGATGCCACTAGCCCGGAGGAGAAGATCGCGAAGGTGATGGCCTAGTTCGACGCGATTGAGCCACAGGAGAAGACCATGCCATTCTCGATGGTGGACCTCTGCCGAGAGATTGCTGACATGTCCAAGGACAAGCAGGTTCGGGTGGATGCTCCCTCTTTGGACGAGCGATGGAGCATCCGGCTGGACAAGAAGAACAAAGATTGTGTCATTCCCGTAGCCAAGCGCGCCGAGTTTAGGAGGGCGGAGGCTTATGCATGATCCCTTCTGTGAGGAGGGTGCACTTCGGTGCATCTATAGTGGAGAGAGTTTGTGTGTGTTTGGAGAGGCTCTTTTAGTTGGTTTTGTCGTGTGTCCTGTTAGTTTGGGTTTAGGTGCCCTTGTTTCAGGCACAGACGATGTCCCATGAGTTAGATGCACCACGTTTTGTATGGTTTTTGGATCGGTTTCCCTAATTAACTGGATCAATTCTCTTCTTCTATAATGCAATGCGGGAACTCCCTGCCCTGGTCTCAATTCAGGTGCGTGATGTGACCACTCTTCGGCTGGCGTTGGGACGGTGAAATTTCACAAATTTAACCCTTTTGGCAAACTTTAACCAAAAATAACCCTTTTTCAAAACTATTTTCAGATCTAACCCTTTTCTGTAGCGCCCAACAGGGGGGGCGCTATACTCTTCGTCATAGCTCCTCGGGCCGTGGCGCTATGCTGTGCCAGCGTGGCAATGCGGGGCCCAACGGGCCGAAGTATAGCGCCGCAGCGGCCGGCGCTACACGTGAGGACGTAGCGACCTGGCTTACGGCGCTACACATCGATGATTTAAGTCGCTCGCTCGGCCGCCCCAGCAGCTAGCACACCCGAAGCCCCAGCGCTCCTGGAAGAAAACCATGGCCGGCGGCGCCCTTCTCCCTTCCTCCTAAATCTCCACCCGATTCCGACAGATCTGAAGGGATTGTCCATGGATTTTGTGCCCCCATCCTTGCCCAAGGTATTTCCCCCCTCTCCCCTCAATTTCATCCACAAATTGAAATGCATTTGCTCTCTTTTTGCAACTTTAGGTGAAACCCTATTTAATCCTAGATTCGAAATTTGTATTGAAACTAGGTAATTTTGTTGGTACTATAGCAATTAGGTAGCACGTTTGGAATCATGTGGAATGTTGGTTTTGTAGTTCTATTTAACCGGTGGTTAGTTTGTGAGGTGTATGTATTAGATGTGGTCAATTAGTTGTATTAGCATGAATGCATGCAAAATAAAATGTTAATTCGTATGTGTGTTGTTTGTATGAGATGTGAATAGAGCACATTTATTCTTGTGAGATGCGGTAGAACATGTGTACTTGTCATGTATGTTCTATGCGAAAATAAAAAAATGCTACATCTTATTAGTTTGAATTTTGCATATGTGTAGGATGGAACTACTTGATGAGCAGTATGATTGTAAGCATCGTGCACGCATCATTGTGGAGGAGAAGAAGGTAACAAACAGTGGCAATGTTGGTTCATACATTTAGATGGCATGGAATTTATTGTTTGCACTTGTGTTTTGTAGGTGTCAAAACCACTTCGTCTTAAGTCTCACGAGGTATCAGACCCCGAGAAGATGCCATATGACGAGAGGTACACCAAGTACATCAAGAAGCTGAGGCTCCTTCCGTTCATCCATCTAGTCTCCCGGTCGACAGTGAACATGAATCCTGCCGCCATCAGTGCCCTTGTTGACCGGTGGAGGCCGGAGACACACTCTTTTCACCTCCGCACCGGGGAGATGACCGTGACTCTCCAGGACATGTCGATGATCCTAGCACTCCCTATTGATGGTACACCTATTTGTTTCAGCACTAATTCAGAGGGATGGCGAGCAAATATGGAAGCCATTATCGGGGCTTCACCTGAACTGCATGCCGACCCCAAAAAGAATAGAACACCCGCTGGTGCTACTTTCAAATGGATACGTCTGAATTATGCCCATTGCCCTGATGGTGCCAGTGACGATGTGATTGAGCGGTATGCACACGTGTACGTGTGGTATGTGATCTCCCGTTCCCTGTTTGCTGACGGTAGTGGCAGGACCGCGCCGTGGATGTGGCTGAAGGCCTTATCTTCTTTTGAGTCAAATCTTAGTTGGGGTTCAGCGGCACTGGCATACTTGTATCGTCGGGTAATACATTACATATTTTTGTGCATCTAGCACCTCTCCAACAAACTTCTTATTGTTATTTGTTTGCCTATCTTTGTAGCTGGACGATGCGTGTCGTAGGGGCGAAGGCCAGTCCTACATAGGTGGTCCGCTGCTCCTACTTTCTGTCTGGATGTGGGAGCGCTTCTCGGTTGGAAGTCCGAAAACGATGCAGTGGGAGCCTTGGAACGACCATCGCGACGTGTTACGTAGGCCTACTTGGGCGTTCGCTTGGGACGTGGTTCAGGAGTTCAACGGCGACACGGAGAAGGAGTACGTGTGGTACACCAACGAGTTCGACGAGCTAACACCCGAGCAGGTAATAGCTTCGTTCATATCATCTACTTGTTCATTTATCGAGCTCCGCACCCTAATTGGCATTCACCCCTAAATGTGCCCATTATGTGAAGGTGACATGGCAACCATACGGTTCGGGAGACAAATTGGGATACAATATGGAGTTCACGTTGAACCCTATGTGCATGGCGGAAGAACATCTTTGGCTCTTGAAGTCACCAATGATATGCTTGTATGCCGTTGAGTATCACTTGCCGCATCGAGTGATGACCCAATTTGGTTTATTTCAGACTACACCGCCAAAGTGGAAGGACACGAAGTTTGCGCTTCACGAGTGAGAGTTCATCATTTGATATTGCTGTTTGTTTCACATTCCCCTATATATAAAAGTACGTGCGATTCGCGACCTCTCGCGCTATCCACGTCGCCTGCTAAACGGCAGCCGTCCGATCACGTTAACGAGCGGCCCAGATGTGCGCACGTCCTCTGCTGCTACAGTATTACTGTAGCAGCAGAGTTTCTACCAATCACGCGTCGCCACATAGCCTCCGCACGAAATTTGGCGCACACTTTTGCAGAATACCCCCGCAAAGGACCTAGATGCAATTGATCGAAAAGGCAGGGACTTTTTTGCAGGCGTGCTTCCACAATCCCTCTTCCTCTTCCTCTCCCCGCACGGCGCCGATGCAGCCGCCGCCGCTGACGCGTGCCGCCGCCGCCACGGCCCTCCCCCGACGGATCTACGGCCGCCGGGAGGTCCACCGTCGCCGCCTCGACCTTTTGGCCGCGCGCCGCGTGTCGGGACGCCTCGGCCAGGCCGGGATCGCCGCCGGCGTGCGCGCTGGCCACCGCCGCATCCGCGCGGCCCCGTCGTCGCTCCGGCGACCTAAAGGCGGCGCCGCCGCCGCTCGCGGGTCACCCGCGTCGACGCGCGTCGAACGCGCCGTCCGCGTGTCCTAGAACGCCGCCGCTCGCCGCCAGCGAGCTCGGCGCCGCCGCAGGCGCCTCGGCCAGATCCAACCACTGACGTCACAGTGGGCCAGACATGTCAGGATTTTTTTTTACCGTTTAAAAAAAAATTAAATGCTAGGAAGTCAATAAATTAATTCAAAAAAAATACATTCAAAACTACATTTCAAAATACTACATTTCAAAATAATATAAAAAATATGTCAACATTTCCTAAATTTCTCAGATTACCAAACTTTCCACACAAAAAACATTCAACAATTAAAAAAAAAGCAAAAAAAACCTTTCAATTTACAATTCAAAAATAACAATTATAAAAAATGTTAAAACTCAAAAAATATATACCCTCCAACCTACAATTCAAAATAATATAAACAATATACCAACAATTACAAAAAAAAATTGGTACCATTTAAAAAATTTATATCTTCAAAATAACAATTATAAAAACACTAAAATTCAAAAAAATCATATCTCCAAAACTACATTTCAAAATACTATAAACAATATGCCAACATTTTCTAAATTTTTCGAATTATCAAACTTTCCATACACAAACTTTTCCAAATTTAAATAATATTCACATTCCAACAATTCTTTTACAAACATACTTAAAATTCATCAAACACACATGCAACATTGCCGCGTTAATATCCCTAGTGTTATTGAAGATACTAATAGTGTTCTTTTTGTGTGAAGGTTGAACAACCGAAAAAAGCAAGAGAAAGTGAAGAAATGGGACAACACACATAAGAAGTACACTAAGAAGTGGAGTCAACATGTGGCGGACGCAAAGAAACATATTCGCCTTATAGCCGACCATCCACCGTACGATCAAGGTGCTTTCGACAACTATCTTGCATGGTTTGTTGCTAGTACTCGTGTGGAGTTATGTCGGCCGGCTTATGATGCGGCCATATTGGACGACCCAAGTTCAAAGTCCACGACATTACAAGGTTCACACAAATTCAAAGTCCACAAATTCGACCCACCATAGTTCAAGGTTCACACATCGCAAGGTTCACCACGACATAGATGTTGGAGGATCATTGAGTCCAACGCGGATACTTGCCCTTGCGCTTTCCCGATGCTTCATCCTCCATAGCACGGCGAGCTATCTCACGCTTGACTTCCCGCTCGGCCTCACGAGCCTTGGCCTCTTCACGTTTCTTCTTCGCTTTCTCCTTGCGTTCCTTCTCCTTCCTCAACCTCAACTTCTCCTTCCTCTCTTCTTCTTGTTTCCTCTCCAACATTTGCTTTTGAGCAGCCTCTCGCTCCCAGTCAACCTCGTTCTTGTAGTAGCTATCTTGGACCAAGTCCATTTGAAGTAGGGACAAAGGGGTGGCGGTGACTACAAAGAGACAATAGACTTTAGCAATTATTACACAAATGTAAGTAAATTGTGGCGCATAAGGAGGACACACACCTTGGGACGGTCATAAGCAGACTTCGGTTCTTCCTTGTCCCTACAATAGTTGGGACACAACCAAAATCTCCGTCCTCTTGTCTCATCCCAATCATCGGACTGCTTGGCCTTGCAAATGTCTTGGCAAAAACACTTCGGTGGCTCCACACACATTTATGAAGGGCAAGCTCAACACTTCATAGCCATCATACCCACACACATTGACCAATGGAATCAAGAAGAAACCACACATTTACTCTCATTTGACATTTCTAGGGTTTCCAAAATCTACACAAATGGCACCAAATTGCAAGATTTTGATTGGACAAAAACAAGGAGGGTGGGGGAGATTACCTTTCTCCACGCAGGGGAGCCGAAATCCACGGCCAAATCGGTCTAAGATGAAGGGATTTGTGAGGGGGTTCAGTGGGAGGAATGAGAGGGAGAGATAAGTGTGTGGAGGACGAATGAATGGCCAGCCCGCGGCCCGATTGACTTATCAGTTTTCAGCCGTATAGCGCCACACGGCCTGGAGCTACAATATGATGTGTAGCGCCCCACCGCACGGAGCTACACATTGACTTTGCGAATTTTCAAGCATTTGTGGACAGCATGCTCCCTGTTGTCTCGGGTATCAAAATCCCAAAAGGATAGCGCCATAACACAGGGCGCTACACCCATGTGTGTAGCTCCTTACAACACGGCGCTACACATCACGCGTGCGGGTCCTGCGGTGCCACGCTGGCAGGACCGTCGCGACGTACGGAAGGGCGCTACGTAGACGAGTGTAGCGCCCCGTCGTTGGGCGCTACAAAAAAAAGTTAAATTTAGAAATACTTTCAAAAAAGGTTATTTTTGGTTAAAGTTTGCCAAAATGGTTAGTTTTGTGAAATTGCATGTTGGGACGCCCCTAGATACAGTCATACATACAGCTACTACTTGGTTCACTTCTAGCGATGGACTCTTATTTACAAGTTCAATAAATGAGATGAACATTTGGATTTGTGAAATAATGGTGTGGAATCTTCAATTTCTTGTACTAGCTTTTGCGGAGATGCTGGTGCAATCTTCACACTCCTTGTTATGGTTCCGGAGAAAGAAAAAAGATGGTGGTCCGTCCGTGCGAGCTGACACCGGGCGCTGCAGTGTCTCTGCGGTGCTGCGTGCATGATTCTCCCGTGCAAGGAAACATATCCGCATATGCCCAGGGTTCTTGCCAAAGCTTTCAATGCCCGCTCATCAGATTCGGGCAGCACTCGTCCAGAGATGGTGGGATTTGGATCCTCTCCTCTCCGTCCAAAAAAAAGCAGGCACGCTGTTTTTTTTTAGGGCCTCTCTTGAGAATACAAGTTGTAGTATCTGATCGGACACACAGGTACGTACACCTCACCTATATGTCTAAATTAGACCTACAACCTATATTCCTAATACGTCTTGAGAGTCTTCCGAAGTCCAGAGCTCCGGGTACGACGGGCAGTGGATCGATCCCTGGTGGGCTGTGTGCACACCCGCACCACTAGCCACTCGAGCACATGCTCGGTCTCGCAGGCACGCTGTTGGCACTACTCGCTTCTCTCTCTGATATGTACTGCTACAAAAAGGACGATGCTCGAGGTTCGGAATGGTTAATGCCATGCATCGTTTCAATCTAAATCACAAAAAACTCGATTGCATAGTTTAGCATTAATTCAAACATCGATAAATATGGTTATTGCAATAACCTAAATTAAAATTCAGCAAATTACAGTAAACAACATGAGACACTCGAACTATTCGTGAGCATCCACAAGTGAGTGACTAGATCATTTTAGGTTGGTTGCGAGTTATTTATCACGGACTTTTAGATGCATGGCGAGAAAATCAGCGAATTCGGCGGGGCGGATGTGGCTCGGCAAGAGGAACCCGGTATTCAAATGGCTCATTTAACACCATGTTGCCATCGCGATCACATTCTGAGATCATGTTGTGTATGATAACACAATAATTGATGATCTCTCACATCTGATCTAGCAACCATGATAAAGAAGGATAACTAACAAGTAACAACCGCAAACCAGCCTTGTAGCACACTAAATTCGCTCCCACATCTCTCTAGACACTCTATTTGTCTTTGCAAAGTAAAACTTTGCCTCACCAATAGGGTTGCGGATTGTCTTCATAATGTCAACCAGCGAGAATATATGTCATCTACTAGGTAGTACCCCTTATCATATGAGTGGCCATTGATCTTATTGCAAGTCTTGCAAACACGAGAGAGCGTTGTAACACATTGATGTCATTGTGAGAACTGGGCATGCCGAAAAATGTCCGTTAAATCCACATGTCATAATCTGCCACGACTTCATGTACAACATTGCACACTCCAACATGTACTACTTTATACATCCTCTGCCAAGAGAATGGATAATCTTACATCTCCAATGCATGCAACCGATACTCTCAAGTATCACAGGAAATCCTCTCACTCCACCTTGTGGCATGAGTTGTGTCTCCTCTATTTGGTTCTCTTAGGTTGGGCCAAACATTGCCACCACCGCCCTGCAAACTCTGTATGTGGATTCAGTTGTTGTGGAGTTAGATATAGACGTAATCGTCCCAAAAAATGCGGGAGCTCCATATACAAGACACCGTATAACAACAGTGCATTTCTAAATGGATGAGAACCTAACAAGTCTGTTGTTATCTTTTTTTCAGCTCAAAATAGTAATCATATAGTCTCGAACACTATGCACAATGTTTATGAACACTTCCATCTTCAAAGTGACGACGAAAATCTATTGGGGTCTTTGCTGGATTATACGAAAAGTAGTCATTGAACAACAACACATAACCCATTGTCATTCGACGGTTCTTGTTGGCAAGTCGTTCCGTCCTGGAGTGGCTTCCAGCTCATGTTGCGCAGCTAAAGAACAGCAAGAACCATCTGATTCTCTTCGTCCTCGACTGCAAAGTTGTTGTCGTCTTCCATCATTTGGGCAAACATAATCAAATTGTTGGTATCCAGACCTATTGGATAACAATGAATGAACAATAAAACTATGCAGTGTATCAACAGCCATGAAAATGACTTGATGGTGAACGGATGAACACCCTGCGCGTGGGGCGAGAGAGAGAGAGATAGTGGCGCGTCGGCATGACAAGTTGTGGTAGTGCAAAATGACAACATGGGCGGCGACGAGCGGCGGCGAGTCGGACTAAGTGCTCGCTGTGGATTCTTGGCGTGAGGACAAATGGTGGCAGTGATGGTGCGAATCGTCGGCTAGAGGTAACTGGAGGGAGGACGCGGGGAGGGGCAAATGACTACCAGCCTCTGTCGCTGTGTGTCTATGGATGGCTTGTTCGGGCATGTTCCGACGCAATCGAGCGGGTCTCCAAATCGTAGAAGGGGGCTGGGGGTGATGGACAGAATTTGCATAGGCCCGAATAGATGGAATTGCCGCTGTGGCCGTTTTTTCCGTTTTATATGGGCCCATTGGACCGTTGCGGTGCTTTGAGAGGTGCTGGTGGAGATGATCTAACCTCTTGCTAAACTTTCTATATAACTATAGTACAAAAGTCAAAATTTTGAAATTTGTTAGGATCCATTCCTTTAAAGTTCAAACCAAACAGACTCTAGAAAACAATAGTATGAACTGAAATATTAAAAAAAACATTATCCTTTGAACCAAAAAGGGCCCTTGACGAGGTGTGGACTCGGCAAATCCCTGAGTTGTGTACCCGGGTTGATTGAAGGGGAGAGAGATGAGCGCTGGTGATCACGACGGCTGACAAGCAAGGCGTTTACCCAGGTTCAGGCTCCCGGAGGATAACACCCTACTTCCTGCTTGTCTGGTATTGAATGGCGAGTTGTGGCTACAATGGCGAGATGGCAATCTCGCTAGGGTTTGTGGTGGCGGCTATGAGCGTACCCTAGACGAAGGACCCTCCTAGCCTTTATATGGTAGGCTAGGTCTCAGGTGAACGGTGCCGATGGCGCTTACAAGTATGGCTGGGTCACATGACCTAGCGTCGACTATCTTGGGCCGCACGTCGTCCTCCTTGGGGCTTCTTTGGGCCCTCGTCATAAGGCTGATGGATTTAGCGTGACCCAGGTATCCCCACCGTGGGGTAGTCGAAGAATGACCCCACGACAGCCCTATAGTGTCATTTTCTGGCTCTGGACTGGAGTACCATTTTCTAGTACTAGCAGGCTATGAAGGCCTAGGCGCCACGCCCACGCGCGCTCTTGACAAGTCAGGTCCGGATGGTGCACTGCCGTCGGATTAGAACGTTGGGCGGGCGCATGATTGATGTCTCCTGCATCCAACACGTCCTAGGAGCTAATGATGGCGGCCGGCGTCCGGCGATCGACCACGACCCCGCAAACCCGTACCACGAAACCAGAACATTAACTACTCCCTGGAAAAAGAATCCCAGAAAACACCAACGAGGGAAGCTCAGTGGAGTAGAGCACGAAATGGTGTTTGGTTTCTCTCTGGACGTGTGTGCAGAGAGAGAGAGAAAAGAAAACCACACGAAAGTACAGGAAGATGGGTTCGAGCTAGCGTGTGTAGCGTAGCTGCTGTTGCTGCTGCTGGTCGAGTTTACCTACGTGCAGTACGGGAAAACGGAAAAAAGGCAGTGGCTGTTGTATGTGGCTGCTGCCAAGACTAGAGTGTGCTTCGTGGAGCGCAAGATGATGCATGATGGATTGTCGCGGTGAGAGCGAGCACCCGCACGCCTCAAAAGAACCACAGACTATCATCACCTTAGTCCTTAGACCACACGCAGTAAATATAGTAGTAGTAACATCCCTGCTGCTGCGACCCATCTTTTTCTTTTTTTACCTCTCCTACGACGACTGTACTGACCTAATAAATAATCCTAGTACGCGCTTCATGCTGCGTAGTACGACACTGCTAATTAATGGCTAATGCTACAGGAGTAGGACGTGCTAACAACTGCGCGTACTGCATTTCTTTCTTCTGCAGAGGACAGACGAGAGGGTCGATGCCTCGATGGAGATTCGAGGGTGATCGATCCGTGTGCGATGACTTTAACAAGATAAATCTAAAAAACACGCGAACATAAAAACGAAATTGGAGAGTAACCGTTAACACACTTCAAATTATTCACTAAATTATGTGGTTTGATTTCACAAATGTCAAAATCTTGCAAATTTGGCTTGATTCAATGTTGAATG
Organism: Poa pratensis; assembly: GCA_947311845.1. Classification (NCBI taxonomy): domain Eukaryota; kingdom Viridiplantae; phylum Streptophyta; class Magnoliopsida; order Poales; family Poaceae; genus Poa; species Poa pratensis. The sequence goes on from CAMZMU010000064.1 coordinate 18,764,665, forward strand.
ATCAAAGATGGCACCTAGAGTGAGAGTGAATAGACGGTGATTTTTAATATTTTTTTAATTTTAGGGATAATTACGGATCAAATAAGCGACCCTAAAATAAACTAGATGAGCAATCCTATGTGATGCGATGTCGATACAAGATAAAGTAAATAAAGGTGAAGAAAGAAATAACCTAAATGGAAGGAGACGAAAACACAATGATGTACCCCAGAGTTCAAACCTTGTAGGACTCTACATACCATGGGAAAGGCCATGGCAAACCAATCCCATACGATCCCCGGATCTAAGTGAGAGCTCTTCCATTATTAGGATCCTGGGGGTGATCCTCACATCTTTACAAACTCCTTCATGGTTTCCACACACACGAAACTCGTGAGGTAAAACCAATCATCTAGAATTCCTCACAAAGTCAAGAGTAACAGAACCAAACTTATTCAAGATGACGAATTAACTTTAGTTTGGATGGTAAAGTACAGCTACACGTCCTCTCTCTTTTGTCTCAAAGTTTCAACAAATTGAGTGGAGGGATGTGGAGTAATCGAAATTTATAAGCTCAACAATGGCGGGTGAAAAGGGGATCTCAAAATCGTGCCTCTTCCAATAGGAAAGAAATTTATATAAAGGTCCACGGAAATGTGGTCATTATTTTGAGTGCGGAATGGTTATACATGTTTAACTTGCCGAGACAGTCTGATCGCCCTGATAGTCTAGGGTAGGTCTGGGCTATTGTTTGCGAAAGTCCCGGAACAAATAGAGGTTTCGACCGGGCAAACACGTGTGGACTAGCTGGGCCTAGGAAGCGCAAACATGAGGTAACTTGATGTTTTTGGGTGCAAAACGCAAGGGTTTATGTGTGGACGATGTGAAGCTTGTTCTCCTCATCATAGTACGACGTCCCGTGACTCAATAAGATACCAAACAAGCGTCCAAAATAAGATGTCGTCTTCTCGATAGTCATTTTATGCATTGGTAACCATTCGCCTCGCCTTTCCAAAGATGGGAGCATTTAGTTCCCTATTTCAATGTTCATTAACACCAACATCCACATTGAGCCATAATTAAACAATACTCAATGTGTTTTCGCAAAAAAAAATACTCAATGTGGGATTTATATAACTTAACTATATTCCGCGTGTGTGTGTGCAGGCGCTGCCACTTCAGAGTCAAACAAACACGACTCCCTCCTATCCATATTAATCGTCTTCGAATCATATTTATCTAACACTAAATTTTTTGAGCCATCAAAATGCACTAAATTATATGGATTGGAGGGAGTAGATTGTTGTACCGAGCGGTCCTATCGGTGCGACCAACCAAACTCGCCCTGGCGAGGATTTATATACTCCATCACAGCAGATTCCCTGATCTACCTCTACAAATCATGGACGGCACGCCGCACGCGCCCTGGCGAATCGCCGCTCGATCACCGGAAAAACGCCAACAAAGCGCATGCATGCACGGCACGGCGCGTGACGAACTTTGCGCCGGCCGCCGGCGGGCATGCACGGCATCGATCGGGCCGTTCCAAAGCAAAGCGGCAACGACGACGAGGCCTACCTCGTCGGCGTTCGGCTTTTGCCGGATTAAAAACAGGAACGAGGCAGGCGTTTCCTGGCCAGGCGTTGCAAGCGACATGCGAGCTGGATCGGAAAGGCGAGCGAGCTTTATCGATCGGATGCGCACGGCGGTCACACGCAGCGATCGAAGGATGATTAGTCACGTCGTCGTCGTCCCCTGCCTGGTTTTGTGCGATCCCTCCGGGACCGGATTAATTAACCGCGACAAAGCGTCAGCTTTGGGTTGCATTTTTTAGTGACAAGCTTGCCTTTTCTCCCTATTTCATGTCTCTGCGTGCGTGTGAATCCTAGGTGGGAGGGAGTACATGGATCATGGATGGATGACCACATGCATCATTCCTGTCAAAGCTGTCATTTTTTTTGAAAGGGATTCTGCGTATTCAACAGAGAATACAAAGGAAGAACAGAAATACACAGCAGTACGAACCAAAGACACCCAACACAACAGCAGCTTCAGGGATCGCCGCTGAACCTCCGCGTCGCCTGAACAGAACCTTCATCGCCGAACACCGCCGGAGAAAAAAGCGCCAGGCCGCCGCGAACCCCGGGAAGGGAAACACCCCACTCATGTAGACGACCGCATGTGCTGTCCGCCGCAAGCGACGGAGCTGAAGAACGCTTAACGCGCACGGCCATGGCGCCTCCTCCCCGCAGCCACCCCTCTTCCAACGAACCCTGCACTGAGCACCATCGCGGCTCGCCGGAGTCCCCGCCGCTAGCAAGTCTTGCACACACCTTCTCCCCTCGCAACCTCGGCCGGCCAGAGAAGGAGGAAGAACATACCAGGTCGAAGCAGAGCACGCCGCCAGAAGTGCTCCTCCCCAAGCCACCACGGCCGGCAGAAGAGACCTGAGCACCGCACCAAAAGCCAGCGGAGACCACCAGAATCCCAGAACAATTTCTCCTGTACAGGCGACGAAGGCAACTAGCCTGAAGCACCAGCTCCCCGCACCGCCGCAGCACCCCCAGCACCTCCTCGAGGTGGCCAGGAAGATCCACACCAAGACGAAGAAGAGGGCGAGGGACCAAAACTCCACAAGACGGCCATTGCCTCCGCCAAGATGACCATCCTCCGAGAGCCAAAACTCACCAGATCCGAAGATCCAGGAGGACACCACGCCGTCCACCCGCCGTCGCCGGCCAGGGAGAGGAGGAACGGCCACCTTATTCCACCACTGCAGCGACGAACCCCCCTCTGGATCGACGCTGCGGGAACCTAAGACTACCCTATCTACACGCCAGACGACAAGAAACGGGTTCCCGACCTCCTCCGGCCGCCGAAGCGAGCGGAGGAGGCCAGGATCCACGCCCTCGCCGCCAGCGGAAGGGGATCTGGGACTCCTCTCCCTTTTCGCCTCTGCAGGAACTGTAGAGGGAGGAGGAAGAGACGGACACGCGACTGGAGACGGACCATATCCTAAACGTCATTTCATTATTTAAAGAGTATTTGATACATTTGTCTACAGCAATCTCTTTATTATGCCGATGCTTCATTTTCTTCTTCTCTAAATACCAAGTATAACGTAGACTAATACTCACTCCGTTCTTAAATATAAGTCTTTTCCGGATTTGCTCGTATGTAGACGTATTTTAGTGGATAGTTCACTCATTTTGCTCCGTACTGATCTGTATTATAATGTCTAAAACATCTTATATTGTGTAACAGTGTGAGTACAATACACATACCCATCACGACCAGTGACAGATCCAAGTGGTAAATTTTGTTTTCTTAGTTCCACCACTTATCTACATGCACTCACACAAACGTAAGGCCGGGGTTATGTGCCATCAACATTGACGAAGTCAACACGGCCGTCTCACAATTAGTGGGGGCACATAGGCATGTTTTAGTAATATTTGTGCTGCTGCATATATATGACCTCGCTCCTCCGTCAACCCTATGTTCAAAAAGAATTTCGATGACTCGACCCACGATCGGGCTAATATATTGCCGGAGGAAGGACAATTTTTCTCAACACTTGACGAATTTTGTAAAAAGGATACTTTATATAACTCGGATAATTATGACGAGATAAAACCAAAACTTATGAGTTACGAGTTTACTTAGAGCCCTGAGTAAGACTCTAATCACATACAGACTTGTATGTTAAGTGAAATAAGAATCAACTACATATCTACTACAAAAAGATCACCTTTCAGTGAAATGAAAATCAGAATGTTTACATTAATCTTGTTCATGATGGGTATATTAGTTCAAAATTATCAGAAAATTGATTAATATGTGTAGAATATATGCATTTTAGTTATAATCCAAATTCACCTTGAGCATGAAAATCTTGCCTTTGACATGTAATGTAACAAAACAGGAAGATGGGAATTGTCTCTCACCTCTTTGGGGCATAGTCTAAAATGTGTCCTCAACCAGGGGATGGATGAAGAAGGGGATCGCGTGAAGTTTGGCAACGACAATGCGTCGAGCAGAGTCTGGATTGGGGCTCAGGCTTTGGTAGTCAGTTTTTTTCGACATGTACAATGTGCTCTTTCATGCTTCGTTGTGGCACTATGGAGCCAGAGCTCCGGTGCGACGAGTCTAGGGGTGCCGACGATGGACAGCTGGCGGTTTTTTCCAAAGACTCGGTCGCCACAAGGCCATCATATTTCTCTTGAAAAGCTCGACGTCGAAGTCAAAGTTGTCTCTCGTTGGCATGGGCCAGCATGGGTTCCTGTGAGGGATCCGTCGGTGGTCGTCAGAGGTGAAGTTGGAGTCGCTTGCCCGAGGAGGAGTTAGGCCGATGACGATCGATGGCAAGCTTCATGGTGGTCTTTCAATTCAATGACACGTGTGCCCTTCGTGTGGGTGGTCGGTAGGTGGTATCTAACGTGGTTGTGTTTCATGATTGAAATTCATGCATTTATTGCAGTTTTTCAGTCGGTTCCTTGCTAATGAACTAGTCAATCCTCTTTTACTTTTGAAATAAAATGAGACAAAACTATTTGCCCATTTTGTTAGAAGGGATAAAAAAGAAACATCAAAATAAATTGCAAAAAAATGCATGATTAAAGTTTTTTTTATCATGGTGCTTTGATGGGGCACCTTCCAAAACAAGCCAAATTGTTATTTACATTCTTATTTGGTTGACTTGCAAAGTCCATATTAGCCTAGAAAATAGAAATTATAGCCGGCCATGGAGCTTAGTTTCAAAAATCCAAAACAATATTTTGTCATCTCAGAAAAATCTGGAAAAAATCGGCATACTTGTAATGATGTGATGTATGTAAGTATAAAACTCTTATCAATACTACACCTTTAAAATTGTTGACAAAAATGAAAGATGTGGATACAACGTTGACCTACTATTTACTGTTATGGATCTATTAAGTTGTTTTTGTAGCTTACATACGTGTAAAATATATATAATCATATTTATAAGTTTCAGTTTTTTAAAGAATATTGTCAATGATATATCTCACGAACGTGTAAAATCCTGATTTAAAATACTTTATATTCTAGTATCACAAATGTGTGGATCTAAATATACACTTTCAAATCTACAAAATTTACAAGATTTTTTATTTTTGTGTAGCTCAGAATATAGAGTATTTGAATCGAGATTTTGCATGTTTGTGCGATATATCATTGGCAACATGAAGGATTTTTTTTTCAGTTTTTCTAAAAACTTATAAATATGTTTTTTTTTAAATAACTAGAGGGAGCATTGGAGCTGGGAGCCAAAAGTGTTTTCCGCTTACATACTAAAAAGAAACATACACATTTTTTTTTCAAAATGGGGAAAAAGCCCAGCCTCTGCATCGAGTGATGCACACAGCTTTTCGGAAACACATCTTCATATATGCGTAAAAGATTCAAAATTTTTAGGAACTTGTAAGTATGAGTTTCGATCTTCTCAAAATTTATGGATGCATGTAGCTTGTGAGCCAAAATGTCGGTCCATACTCCATAGTATTATAGTCCTCTCTTGGTATATGCAACACATCCTAATTTGAAATCAATTGCTCGCATTACCAACTTTGGCAGCGTCTAAAAACGTCTGCATGCATGGGCTATACTAGCGAGCAGGCTACGGTGTAAAGACGATCGAGGACCCATACTGTACCATAAATACGTATGTACTGTATTGCCAAAAAAGCAGCGTTGCGAAAAAGGCGCCGAGGCACGGCAAGCAGCAGGAGCACCACCACCACCCTGCAGCAGAGGAGGAGGAGGAGCAGGACCGCAAAAGAAGAGAGCTTTCTATTCCCCCTCCCTCCTGTTGAAAGCAGCACAGCAGCAGCACGACGAGTGAGGCTATAGCTGTGGGCGCAACGAACCAACAGAGAAAACCCAACCAAAAGCGATCGATCGATCGACCCAGCAGGCAGCTTGGCTCCCTCAAAGGCGAGGCAGGAAAGCATTCCGTCCGAGCACCCGCTGCTCCCTTGCCGCGCTCGCTACCTCCTTTCTTGGACACTTGCGGTGAGCCTCTTCCTCCTCCTCGCTTTCGCTGTTGCATCACTTCGTTTCACAGTAGTGGCACTCTGCATTGTGAGAAAAAGACAGCCGTGGTGGTGGTGGTGGTGTGGGTACTTGAGGAGGCACGCCGGGCCTCCTTGGTGGCTGCCACCATTGGAGAAGAAGGACACCTGCAAGCAGAGCAAAGCAAGGCCACTCCATCTCCCGCCGAGGTTAATGGCCACACCGTCTTCTTTTCCCACTCCCAACACCATCACGCGCGCACGCACCACCGCCGCTGCAGAGCAGAGATAGATACTCGACAGAGGGACACTGGCACATGCGCGCACACACTTGTGCTTGCTTCATCTTGGCCGCACTCGCTCTTCTTCCCGAGCCGGGCAGGGCTGTTCTTGGAGGGGGGTGGCTCCGTTGCTCGGTTTTGATTTTCTCGGGGTGGGTCTGTCTGTCTCGCATACTGTTCCTCTTTCTCGGTTTTGATTGCGTTGCCGTTTGTTCTTGTGCGCTTTGTTGGCTAGTAGCCATGTCTCGTCGCCTTCCCTCTGGTTGCTATAAATCTCGACGCCTCCACATGCTCCCTCATGGCTTGATGGCTTTTTAATCAGTTCCTCCCTCCTCCTCCTCTTCTAGTATCTCTCTTCCTTCAAGCACAAAACTGCGAGATCTTGGCATCTTGGTAAGATTCTCGCCCGCAGACACACAAGCTAGCAGCACAGACCGGAGTGAGCCAAGTGGTTACCGGTCTCTCCATTGCCTCCCCATTTGCATTAGACAAATTAATATACCCAGTTTCGAGTCCTGCTCCGGTGCTTATAAAACTACTAACCCCACTCTGTTTTTCCCGTTGTTTCTGCAGAGATTTTGTAGCGAGGGAGATAAGATACACTTCGGTGGTTTCGGGCAACGGTGCGGGGGAGGAATGTGGACTGCTTGTTTATGATGCCGCGTCGGACACAAGATCCTGCTGTGATTTTATCTGGGTTTACCGGCTTGAAGAGATCGTTTATATAAACAAATCTCCATCAGATCAAGAAGGACAGGCGGATTAACAAAATCGCGGCAGGAGGAGGTGGGGCTGTGTCAGCTTTGTGCTTTGTGGGTGTCCCTTCCCTTCCCTCCATTGTTTACTCCTCCTGAGGCAGCTTGTGCTCCTCACCGGCCTCGCCTCACCGCAACACCAGCCCGCATAAGTAGGCTGGGGTGGAGTGTGCCTCAAGGAGGACCGGCCGGCCCTATTTGTTTGTGCTTTGTTTCCGTTGTACGAACGATCTCTCTCCCGGGCCGGGCAGGGCACGTTGCAATATTCCATCTTCCTCACTTCCGCCGTTGCAGCACAGCCACCACCACCGGCCTTGCCCAGAGGGTGTCTGTCAACTTGCTTCTGTTCCTTGTACTTGCTGTTCGCCCACCTCTGGAGCCGTTGCTGTTCATGCCGGTGGTGGACAAGTGCTAGTCTTCTTCTACTTGTAGCGCTGGTCTTGGGGACTGAGAAGCTGTAACAAGCTCTAAATCCTTGTCTCAAGATGAAGTTCATGAAGCTTGGATCCAACCCGGACACCTTTCAGGACGACGGGAACGAAGTCAGGTGATTCTTTTCTCTTGCATGTTCCTTCACCATGTTATTATTGTGCATTGTTTTTGTTTTGCTGCCTTTATGATCTACATACCTCCATCTTCCTGCTTACCACTGGAGTAGTACTTTTAAGTTAGGGCACGATCCCAAGTTCCCAACAGTAACCGGCTTTGTGTCAATTTTCTTCATTTCTCCATCTCTGAAACTTCTCAGCTCATTGCCGTTGCATGATATGTGCATAGTTTGTTTGAAAGTACATTTTGGTATGTCAATGTCCTCTACTTCAGCCTTTGGTTGGAGTGGAATGCTCATGATTTGTTGAGTATGTGTAAAGATATGTCTACATTATTTGAAAAGGGTGCCTAAATAGATCCATACTCTTGGACATCCAAGTCCCCAAAGGAATAGAGAGTTATGAACCTTAAAGTGATACCAAAATGGTGCTTCATTAAAGTTTCTGCCTTTTTGAGTTAATCTTTCTTTTATATTTTTTATATTCTAAGTTTACACAGTTATTTCTCGGTACAATGTTGAGTACATCCCTTCCAAAAATATGTGTAGACCGATAGTTTTCATCCAGTAATATTCATGATTTTTCATTAAAAGAAGTCTATTATCCATTTGGGTACAAATTTGAATCAAATGCCATCATTTCCTTCCAAGATATCAATTGAATTTGGTTACCTATCTTGTTTTATTCTCTTATGAGAATTATTTGTTCTTGCAGTATTCTGGATACTGAGCTGGTGAGCGATATTACTGTTCGCTTAGGGAACACAAAGTTTTACCTTCACAAGGTAGGCAAGTCATTTCTGTTCATGTACTTCTTTTCCTCGTAGACTGCTTTCATCAGATTTATGTTATTACAGATTAGTTGTGCTTGTCATGGTCTCGTCTAGTTTTTTTTACGTTGGTTTACCAACTTATTCACATGTTTCCATGCTGAAAATCGAGATAAGTAATATTTATCACATCATCTGTTGAGGTATGGAGTTCTCACAATGCATTGTTCGATTTTTAGATTGACAAATGCATTGTTTGAAGTGATGATATTGTTTTATTTTCTTTATTATATGTACCGTTATCTTTGCTCATGGACTGTACATAAATGTTTTATTTTTCTGATTTAAATCATCTATCCATGCAGTTTCCACTTCTATCCAAGTGTGCTCGTTTTCAGAAGTTGATCCCAACAACCGGTGATGAAAACATCGATATCCACATCGATGAAATTCCTGGTGGCCCAAAAGCTTTCGAGTTATGTGCCAAGTTTTGCTATGGCATGGTTGTCACACTCAATGCCTACAATGTCGTTGCTGCCCGCTGTGCTGCGGAGTACCTGGAGATGAATGAAACTGTCGACAAGGGTAACCTCATCTACAAGATTGACGTCTTCCTCAGTTCAAGCATATTCAGGAGTTGGAAAGACTCCATCATTGTTCTTGGGACAACAAAGGCTCATTTACCATGGTCAGAGGATCTTAAGCTGGTTAGCCACTGCGTTGACTCCATTGCTTCAAAAGCCTCTACTGACACTTCCAAGGTTGAATGGTCATACACGTACAATCGCAAGAAGCTCCCAACTGAGAATGACCTGGATTCGCAATGGAATGGAGTCAAGAAGCAGCAGTCTGTGCCAAAGGATTGGTGGGTTGAGGATCTCGCAGATCTCGACATCGATTCCTACAAGCAAGTCATAACAGCAATCAAAACAATGGGTATGGTGCCGAAGGAGGCTATTGGTGAGGCAATCAAGGCCTACACATACAAGAAGCTCCCGTCGTTAAGTAAGGTTTCAATGATACATGGGGATGCAAAGGTCCGAGCGATGCTAGTTACCATCACATGCTTGCTGCCATCAGAGAAAGGCTCAGTCTCATGCAGCTTCCTGCTAAAGCTACTGAGGGCAACCAATTTGCTTAAATGTGGAGAGATGTGCAGGAAAGAGCTTGTGAAGCGCATTGGACGGCAACTGGATGAAGCGTCCGTGTCGGATCTTCTCATTCCTACAGTGGATGGGGAGATAACTGTTTATGACATTGACATGATCATTAGTATTGTTGAAGAGTATGTCAGGCAAGACTGCAAAAATGCTCAGAAACATAATGGTGAAGTCAACGGCCATGTCCAAGCACCAAGTGCATCTATGATTACAGTGGCAAAAGTTGTTGATGGATATCTCACAGAGGTTGCGAAGGACCCAAATACCCCAGTTTTGAAGTTCATTAATCTTGCTGAAGTAGTGTCAGGCAATTCAAGGCCGTTTCATGATGGGCTCTATCGTGCCATTGACATGTATCTGAAGGTATACAACTACCAACCAAATGTTCACACAACTCTCCTTCATCATATATTCCTGATGCATTTGAACTGTTGTTGTTCTGGTTTTGGTTTATCAAAATCGTTCGCCTTCATTTCTGTCATAGAAACTATAATACTTATATAGATGCCATAGGTTTCTTACTTCTCACAGTCCTAGTAAATTAGCTTGATAAATAACATTTCCCTTACAAAATTTGAGCAGGAGCACCCGAGCTTAAGCAAGAGCGACAAAAAGAAACTCTGCTTCCTCATGGACTGCAAGAAGTTGTCGCCTGATGCATGCGCTCACGCTGTCCAGAACGAGCGCCTCCCTCTGAGAACTGTGGTTCAGGTGTTATACCATGAGCAGACAAGGGCTTCCGCAGCAGCAACCGTCCGAGCTGACAGCATCTGCATCGGCTCCTATGAAAGCTCAAGGTCAGGTGCCACAACAAACACTGAAGATGAGTGGGATGGTGTCATAGCGGTGGAAGAACTCAGTCTGTCCAAGACCACGAAGCTAGAGAAATGTGACAGCGCTGTGAAGAGCAACGGTAGCAGCAAGAGCACCACCAATGGCAAGGCGAAAGGTGGCGCGACACCTAAGAAGGTTCTCGGGAAGATGCTGTCGAGCAAAGGGCTGACCGGGGAGCGGAGCAGCTCGGATTCGTCCGACAGCGCCATCTTGCGGAGCCAGGATCATCCAAAGAGGACTCCCTCCAGGAGCACGAAGCCGGCTGCCGCATAGTAGTCCCTGCATTTCACCAAAGCGTGGTGCTAGGTTTTAGCTGCTGTCATCTCTCTTCCTTATGAATGTTGCATAGGTGCAAGAACTAATGTTTTACAAGCAGTCTGTAGGGATGTCATAATGTCATGGTCTGCTTTTAGGAGGAACTTGTTAGCAATGTGGGCTTGCCATGAAACCTGTGAGACCTTTGGTGCTAGTACTATGAGGTTTTATGCCATTCACTCTTACTAGTTATTTTTAGGCCTACTGTGTTAGAACCATAATTGCATTTGTCACTGTGCTGGCGTGATTTTAGATCGCTACCAAGTAGAAAACATTTTTACCTGTAGTTCTGGACATGATCACGAGCTAAGATTGGCAGGTCAGGGTTAGGAAAAAAAATAAAAGGAGCAGTTTGCTGAGCGGTACGCAACTGAAATCTAACTGAACCAACTGAAGAGAAACCATCTATAAAATATCACCGCAAGATAATAAGGGTTTTCCAAACTAGTGTGGATTTTGTTTGCGAGTGGATTTTTGAAACCCGAGCTACATGGAGCTCTTTTTTGAAAATTCGAAATCGACATTTTTAAGTTTCCAAAAATCACGAAACAAATCCCGGATGTAGATATTGTTGAGATCTACAACCGTGCAAATTTTCAACTGCAAATTCGTCGTATTTTGGGCTGCACAAAAAATACAAATGGAGAAATTTCAAAATTTTGGAACTGTGTATTCTTCACCACCCAGATCAACCCGTTTATCGTTTTTGTGCAGCCCAAAATATAACAAATTTGGAGTTGAAAATTTGCACGGATGTTGATCTTGAATTCTTGATAATATCTACATCCGGTTTTTTTTGCGAGTTTTGAAAACTTTAAAATGTCGATTTCGAATTTTCAAAAAAAAAACTAGCTCCAGGTAGCTCGGGCTCCATTATAGGTTTTCGTTTGCCAAACCTAATACGAATATGGCACTATAAACAACCGTTTATGTTCCTCTAGTATTTGCAAAATATCATAGTTAGGATAATCTTCCAGCCTAATGTCGGCAACGTTTTTTTTTTGCATTGAATGATTCCGGCAATGTGCATGCTAGTGGCTATTTTTTTTAAATAATACACGAAAATTATTTAATTCTAGAAATATTACGCGTTTTTATTTTTTTCAAAAATATTAGCCAGTCGGTGTCGTCGAAGCCGACAGGGCCTTGTCGTCCTTGCTGAAGCCGAGTAGCCCCACTCGTCTACGTGGAAGACGATAAGTGGCTGCGCCACGTCGCCACCGATCCAGTCGTCTTCGCAGAGTTGTCGTCTTCGCCGACGCCGACTAGGCGGGCCCAGTCGGCTTCGCCAAGGACGACAAGCACCTGCATGCAGTCGGCCGACGGGCGCCCGTTTCTCTCTTTCCTTCCTTCTCCTTCCTCTCGCGTGTTCTTGGCTTTCTCTCTCTCTCTCCACTCCCCACACAAATCGAATTTAACCAGTAATTTAGACCAGTAATCTTTACGTTTGCCACCATAAATCGGTGCTAGAAGGTTGAGAGAGGCTAGGGGAAGTCCGATCTCCTGATGGGATAGCTCGTGGTGGTGGTGGTGATGGTTGGTGGGTGGAGGTGATGGTGGTGGTGGTGGTGGTGGAGGGCTGATGGTGGTAGTGGTGCAGGAGGGCTGCATCGTGGTGGTGCTGCTCGTGTTGGTGCGCCGTTGATTCAAGACCGCCGGACGCCATCTCCTCTCACGCTTCTAGGGTATGATTCGACGGCCATATGCTTTATCAAAATTGTAGTGCTATATTTGTTACATGTATGAACATGTGTTGTTAAAAAATAGTTTGTGTCGGTAGTAAATGTTGGCTAAATATTGTAGCTATATTTGTAGGTTAATTCGAAAAAGTGTAGCTATATTTTTTAGGACTTGTCACGTATATGTTGCTAAATTGGTTATGGCAGTAGTAAATATTGTAGCTATCTATGTAGATTAATTATAATATATGTAGTAATAATTTTAAAAAACATGGTGTAGGTCGCTATATATTTGAAGTCGCTACTAAGGTATATTTAGCTATATGTATAGATTAATTCTAATATATAGGTGGTGATGTTGTATGCGGAATAATATTAACGATGGTCAATATTTATTTATGTCAGCGGAGATGTCTGATTTAGTGAAGATCAGGTTTTTCTATGGTCCTGGTAGAGTCCAAATGTGTGATACGGGAGCTGATCTGAGTGAGTTTGATTCTATAGTTGTCGACCTGCCAGCTCCTGAAACATGGTCTCTCAGTCAGGTTAAAAATTGGTTGACGGGAAGTTTAGGGCTTGATAATCAGACACGGACCGTCAGTGTTCATGCTTGGTGGAGTCATTCAAGGACAAATATTTACTTCGTTATGAGACCACTAGAGTGTGATTCTGATTGGGTGCGATGGTTAAAAGGCTGCGCAAAAAGGAATTGCTCTCCTTGTGCCCTAGTTCTTCCCGCCTTGAACGAGGTCACTGCCCCTGAGGACGAGTTTACTGCCCATGAAGGTGAGGGTGCTTATGATCCTGGCCAGGGAAGTGAAGAGATGAACATATCTATGTCAAATTATGGGTCTGATTTTGGTGGTGGTGGTTACGAGTCGGGGCAGAGCAGTCAAGTACATGGAGGGGACACTGACAGTGGGGAGGCGGATGGCGACGAGGTAGGCGGGCACATGCAGAACGAGATGGAAGATGAAGATGCAGATGGCTATAGTTCTCAAGGCGATGATTCTGATGAGTCAGATGGGGAAGAGAACGCAGATGAGGTACCTAATCCTGCAGCATGGAATCAGGACCACTCTTCGGCGATGACCGTAAATGATGGTCATGATTCGGCATGGCAATATCATGAGAACAACATTGCGAAGGGTGCTTTGTATACTGACAAGCAAGCTTTGAGGGATGTAGTCGTTAAATGGGCATTGTCCACCCACAGGGTTATGAAAACTACCGTGTCAAGTCAAAAATATTTGACAATGGAATGCGAGACAATAGATTGTCCCGGCAGGGTGCATGGACATCTCCCAAAGAATGGCTATAGTTGGAGGATAAGTGACTTCGTACCTCACTCATGTCGAATTGATAATATCCCTGAAGAGCACCGTAATCTTTCTTCCACGCTTATAGCTCGGTTGCTGTACAGCGAGATAGTGTCCTGCGCAGCGATGGGAGTGAGTGCTCTCCAGACAAAAGTGGCCGTCAGATTTAAGTACGAAATATCTTGTGGCAAGGCTTGGAGGGCTAAGCATACGGCGCTTGAGAACAGATTTGGTTCATATTTGGACGCATATGACTCTGTTATCCGGCTGCTACATACTCTGCAGTACCGGAATCCAGGCACCTATGTAGATATCCAAGATTTGTTCAGGCCAGAGTTCCCAACTGTGAGGGTGCTGCATCGAGTGTTTTTCTCATTCGCCGTATGCATCGAGGCTTTCAGACATTGTCGTCCGGTGATATGTGTAGATGGCACCTTTCTCACAGGCAAGTATAGGGGACAGATCCTGACTGCAATTGGTCAAGACGGTAACAATATGGTTGTGCCCCTCGCATTTGCTTTTGTGGAGAGCGAGAACATTGACAGTTGGACTTGGTTCTTCAGGCAACTGAAAATAGCAGTTGTGAAGGATAAGCCGAACGTGTGCATCGTTCATGACAGGCATGCAGGTATACTCAGCGCGATAAAGACACTCACCAATCCTGTGCCTGAGGAACAGACTCCATGGCAGGACATGCAGAGCCGTTGGTGCATGCGCCATCTAGGTGCCAACTTCTACTCGCAGTTTAGAAATAAGGACCTGATGAACCTATTCAAGAAACTCTGCAAGCAGAACCAAGAATGGAAGTACACGAAGATACGTGAAAGACTTGATTTGTGCACGCATAGACATGTTCGGGACAAGAAGAGGGCACGAGCAGCAGCTGTTGTTGCACATGCAGAAGCTGTTGCTGCACAGTTAGCTACAGGACCACCTGCCGAGGAGGACGAGCCTGTTGGTCTTTGCGACCTACCCGGATTTGACCCGCCTGGAACTAGGAGAAGAGGTGGGAGGACAATTAAAACTTTTCAGCAGTGGATAGAGCATGAACCTTTGGAGAGGTGGTCTTTGTTGCACGACACACATGGAGCAAGATACGGTGTCATGACAACGAACCTGGCTGAAACATACAACTTTGTCCTCAGAGGAAACCGTGCGTTGCCACTAACAGCCATCGTGGAGGGTATTTTCTATGGCACATTGAAATATTTCAGAGAAAGACGTGAAAGAGCTGAGAAGCATATGATGGACAACCCGACCTCGCCTTATTGTGAGAAGGTTACGAAGTACATGAATGAGAAGCTGGCAAAATGTTGCTCCCACAGTGTAACTGCCGTTGGGAATCAAGAAAGGAGATTTGAGGTCCGATTAGCCCACAACAAGTTCGGATGTGCAAACGAGGTGAGGACGCATGAGGTGAAGATTGGTAATGAGGTTTGGCCAACTTGCGAGTGCACCTGCAACAAACCAAAATTGCTTCACCTTCCTTGCTCCCATGTCCTCGCTGCCTGCAGGCAGTTACGGTTGAACGCAATCTCCTTCGTGTCTCCATATTATATGAAAGAGGCAGTTATCAATACTTGGACAGGTGAGATGATGGGATTTCGATCAATGGATAACTTCAACACTGTAACCCCTGGTGAGAGGGTGTACATTCCAGCTCCTGAGCTATTGCGTGAAGGGGTAGGCAGACGACAGTGTCGTCGCATCAGGAATGATATGGATGAATCGAAGCCGGAGGCCCCACAATTCAATGCCTTCAATGCAACAGATTTGGCCATAGGGGCTGATTGTCCCACTTATCCTGGAGAGAGACCTCCCGTGCGTGCGCGGGGTAACGGGCGTGGGCGAGGACGAAGAGCGAGAGGAAGAAACTAGGTGGCACTATGTTCGAATTTGTATTAAGTATGGAACTATGTTCGAAATTGTATTAAGTGTGGCACTATGTTTGAACTTGTATTAAGTGTGAAACTATGTTCGAATTTGTATTAAGTGTGGCACTATGTTTGAATTTGTATTAAGTATGGAACTATGTTTGAATTTGTATTAAGTGTGGACCTATGTTTAATTTGTATTAAATGTATCACTTGTTTCAATTTGTATTAAGTGTGGAACTATGTTTAAATTTGTATTAAATGTGTCACTTTGTTTCAATTTCTATTAAGTGTGGAACTATGTTTGAATGTTTGTATTTGTACTAACTCTGGGATTCTAATAAGTGCAGTGATGGAGGGAATGTGGTTGCTTGATGCTACAATTGATCGTGGGCACCGTGCTAAGGTATTAGAGGGGAATCCAAGGAAACTTAAGCCCCTAATCACTCGCACACCTAAGGAAAACTGGAGGATTCACCCGGCGTGGGTACAGAGGTATTGGTCGTATTTATTTTACGGACGCATGTTTTCTATTTATATTAGTGTGCTAAACTAGATTGTTATGTTCTTTTGGATACGCAGGTTGAAATGGGCCGGGCTCTTACCTTTCACGCGTCTAGTAGAGGCTACTGAAACCTCTACGTGTATGATGATAGACGGATCTTTACTCAGCTGCTTGGTGGACCGATGGAGGCGGAGACCCACACGTTCCACTTTCGCTGGGGAGAGATGGCTCCTACTCTACAGGATGTATCATTCTTGCTAGGTTTACCTTTGGCGAGTGAGGCTGTTGGACCTTTGGAGGCACCGGTGAATTGGGAGGCCGATTTGATAGACCGTTTCGAGGGTATTTTCGACGGTGCTCCACCTTTACAGGCGGATTCTCACGGAACCAAGCTTGATTGGTTGCTTCGCTTTCAGGTTAGTTCATGTGTCTCATAATCTGTTATTTCTCATTTGTCGTTATACTAATTATATTTTTACCATGAATATAGGTCCACATGTTTCCAGAGTATCCAGATGATTTGGAACTGATACAACTCAATCGCAGCTTGGAGGCATACATCATGTGGCTTCTTGGTAAGGTCATGTTCACCGAGAACCATATCGACACTATTACCGCGCGCTACCTCCCTTTCGCACGGGAGATCGCTGATGCTACTGAGCCGGAGCACATCAGACAGAGGAGTTGGGGTTCGGCTGTCTTAGCGGCTACGTACCGAGCTATGTGCAACGCTTGCATGCTGCATTCATCTAAGTCAACCATTCTCGGATGCCCTCTATTTCTGCAGCTCTGGTCATGGGAGAGGTTCTCTATAGGACGGCCAACCATATCTAACAAGCCTTTCCCATTGTGGGAGATCTTTGACGGTGACAACATCGACAAGCCTACTATTGTGACCGTGTATACACGCTACAAGGTATGTATCTTGTTATAATTTAATACATCGACAAACTTACTATTGCGACCGTGTATGAAAATAACTTGTGTTGTTCGCAGAGACACTTTGCTACTGAGCAGACGAAGCAGTGCTACATTGCTTTTAACGAGCAATTTGATATGTACACTTCGTGATCTGGGAGCCGTACACGGAGGAGCTCATTCAGCGAAGATACCCGGAGGTATTTCTGCTCTCTGCACACGTGACCGAGAGTATTGGATGACAAAATCGAAGATCATCTTTGATGTCTTCGTGGAGGAGATGTCTCAACAGAGGGTTATGAGGCAATTTGGTCTTCGACAGTTGGTAGATCCTCCGCCAGTAGAGCGTCCCCTGCCAGATGCGTACCACAGGTATATCGAAAGTAGTTCTTTTCATAAATTGTTCGTACTCAATCAATATTTACTGATAGAACACTCACCCAAATTTTAGGAACACAAGGAAGGGGATTAGTCGGACCGCGGCAGGGTGGCTGCAGAGGCTACAACCTTACGTTTCAGAGTGGGACACTGCGACGACACGGCTCTGGGTCGAGCCTCTCATGTTTGATATCACTCTATACAATGCCTACTTGCAGAGGTACATGTCCGGAACACGGCTACATATCGTTCGACACTCTCACCCGGAGGTTATACCTGCCCCTACTACGTGGGATACATACCCGATATATGACACTTCTGCATCCAGACAGCACGCAGTAATATTTTACTGCCTTTCACTAATTCATCTAACTGGTACATGCTTTCACATATATATATATTTTATACTTTTTATTTCTATTGTCAGGCTAATTTGACACAGGAGATTCAGAATGATTTTGCTGAGTACGGACGTTCTCTTTCCGCTGGCCGTCTTTTGGTACCACGGGAGCAGCCGATATCCTGGCTCAGGAGGCTAGAGGGGAAGCTACGGGACGTCTACGCGACACTCACGTGCACCCGCACAGAGGACGTTGTTGGCCACCCGGTGGCACAACGACCCCCGTGCCCCCCGACACGATGCCAGCAGCAGCAGCTGCAAATGCATCAGGAGCAGCATCATCACGAGGAGGAGCAGCAGCACGACGACCAGCTTCTCCTGCACCAGCAGCACGAGGAGCAGCCGCGTCACCGACATGAGCCGCGCCCACGTATAGTACCACAGCCCAGGCCACCTCCTCCTGACCAGGCAGGAGGTTCGACGTGGCAGGGTCCCACTTCCAGTTACGGGTATCGGCCACAGTCTCCTCCTCAGTACCGAGGTCCCGCCTCGGATTACGGTACGTATATTGTTTTCATATTGCAATTGGGACAACGTATTTCTTATGTACTAATGATTCCATCCGTAGGAGCCTATGGCTATCACACGGCTACGTCCGGACACCAGGCGTCAGGATCTGGATCAGGGTGGGGGAGTGACCAGGAGGCTCGGGCCCACGTGGGGGAG
Source organism: Poa pratensis (assembly GCA_947311845.1). Lineage (NCBI taxonomy): Eukaryota > Viridiplantae > Streptophyta > Magnoliopsida > Poales > Poaceae > Poa > Poa pratensis. The sequence goes on from CAMZMU010000064.1 coordinate 18,783,077, forward strand.
GAAATGTCCAACTGGTTGGGCATTTTCAACACTCCAGAATTCCCCACGCAGCCGCACATTCACCAGACTCCTCCACCATACCCCACCCAGGATACACATGATGACGGAGACTTGACAGTGCCTCGTCAAACCCGGGCACCTCACAGGTACCAGTGGACGACGCCCGTCGAGCCCCCTCCTCGTGATGCTCGGCGACGCAGGGGTCAGTGATATCTTTGAGACATATTCGTACTTAGGATGTATGAGACATATCCGTATTTCTATTTGTATGTGAGACATATTCATATTTATGTTCGTATGAGACATATTATTATCTATGTACGAGACACATTATTATCTATGTACGAAACATTCCACATTCCATATTCGTACTTAGGATGGACCAGACTTATTTATATCTATGTTGAGACTTGTCTAACTATCTATGTAACAGACTTATATCTTAGTTGCTACTACTCTGTTTCGATTAATGGTGATGATGGGTGACTACTTTTCGCATTGATATTAAACAAACCATGCAAATTACATTGACAACATAAATTACACAGACAACAAAATATCGGTAGTAGCGAAAACACAACATAAATTGAAGATACATGGTACTCCGCAAATTAGAAAAAGAAAATTCATCTACCATCGACGCAGCCTCCCGCATCACTCTTGCCTTTCGACGACGCAACCCTCTTCCCCTTCGACGATGCTTCAGCCTTGCGTTTCTACGACACTGCACCCTTGCCCTTCGACGCCGCCGCCGCTGCTGCAGCTCTCTTGCTCGCTTCAGTGAGCATGAAGATATCATCTTCGTCGCTCTCCTCGACCCATGAAATCGGTTTACTAAGAGCATCCAACATATCTGCTTCACTCCTATATGTTAGCTTCTTCTTCTGCCACCTAGCATGCAGCCTCACGAGTTCTTTTTCTATTTCCTTGTAATTCCTCCATGGCCACCCATGCCTAGCTAGTTTCGCTGATAGCTCACGGAGATGAGGTGGATGACTAACAATATCTTCGAATGGGATCTCCTTATTGTCTACCTTGAACTCGGCCGTAAACCTCAAAAGTAGTGCCGACATTCCTCCCGGGAAACTACCATCTGAAGGAAAGCTCGACATGTTTGAATGAGTGGACTAGAATGCTTACCAACCTCAGTGAGAAGGGGTTCTTATAGGCCGAGATGAGAAGAATTGGCGGTAGACACTGGCGGGCGATACGATGGCGGGAAAAAAGGGCGGGAAAGAATTTGACGGGAGAAACAGGCGGGGAGAGAAGATGGCGGGAAAAAGGGGTGGGAACGATTAGCTATATAGGCTCACCCGGGATAAAAAGAGCGCGAGAAAAATGGCGGGAGAAGAAGAGCGGGAGGAAAATGGCGGGAAAAAAGGCGGGACAGGAGAAGAAGGGCGGGAGAAAAAAGGCGGGAGAAGAAGGGCGAGAGAAATATGGTGGGAGAGGAGAAGAAGGGCGGGAGACGAAGGGCGAGAGAAATAAGGCGGGAGAAGAAGGCGGGAACAATTAATCGCGAAACAAATTTACGCGGCAAAACAAAAAAATGGGCTAATCGTCCTCGCCGAAGCCGAGTACGGGCTTGTCGTCCTCGCCAAAGCCGAGTACGCGCTTGTCGTCCTCGCCAAAGCCGAGTACTGAATGCGTCCAGAGACGACTGGCTAGTCGTCTTCGCCATGGACGACAAGCCTCCAGTCGTCCTCGTCAAAGACGACAAGCTCCTGTCGGCTTCAGCAACGCCGATTGGATAATATTTAAAAAAAATTAGCGTAATATTCCCAGAATTAAATAATTTTCGTGTATTATTTTAAAAAATTAGCCATGCTAGTGTAGCATGATGTCTATGCCATGAGTTTTCGTATCCATGATGGTTTTTTGTTTCGACGCCAGCCAGGGTAGACAGGCCGTGGGCGGCCTAGACGGCAAGGCCATCCAAAATACACAAGAGTAAGAAGAGGTCATATATGCACAGGCGCAAAATCCGGGGCCTGTGCGAAACTCGGACCCTATCTCAAACGAAAAAATGAACTAATGAAACACTCTAATGTATATGACATAATAGTTTACATAGAATTGGATATATATTGAGAGCCAGACCTATTCAACGTCTAGTTGCATACTATTTATTTGAAGATCATCATTCTCTTAGTGTTTTCTGAAATGAAATCATTGTAAGGAATAATTGCAAGTGCAAGTGTAGAAGGATCAACTTACTGATTAGCAGATGACTCTTGTGATGATTATTCTTTTATAATAAATCTGTCCATAACACTTTTGAGATTTAATTAAATCTTCTTCCTTTTATTTTCTCTTACGCTTGTCGGCACCAGATTAATATTTACCGGTGTTGACCAAAGGAGGCGAGAACCAATCACTACTGAATGCTAATCCGTGCCGAATGCTAATTAGTAGCTGAAGATCCGAAGTTGATCAACATTCAACAATTCATAATTGAAGAATAAAAGTTTAAAGGAGGGCTCACCAGGCAGCAGCCGACCTGTTTTGGCGATCAAGTGATCAACAGAAGTCGAAAAGAAGAGAATTGTCGCCGGTGTTGCAACCAGTCGATCGCCGATCGTCTTTTCTCTAGTATTGGCCGTCTTGGGTTCGATCTGGTTTTGGACGCGCTGCCGCCAAGGGGAATAGGTGAATCAGACTGAACTCTCGAGGAGAGCCCAACTTTAAATTAATAAAGCCAAAACGGCGAGTACAGCATACAATAGGGAATACAAATAGTCACACAGGACACCAATATAAAGATCCAGGCAGCACGCAGACTACATCACAGCCACTCCACAGAGGGCAAACACACACAGCCCGTAGGCACTACGATGGCGACTAAAGAGAGCAGGAGGCGGAACAAGGGGTCAGGGGCGCTCCCTAACAGTGTCATGAAGTCGGCGATTCTCCTCAATTGCCGACTCCATCTCGCCTCTGTCCTGACGTCTAGCCACTGGCTTCCACACCTGCAAGTACATAGCCAATTTGAATAGGCAGTCAGCCGGCTGTGAGGGGAAGATCCTTTCAATAGTGTATTTATTTCGCATGTTTCAGAGAGTCCTACATAGGCCGCTCAACAAATCCATAAGACTCTACGTGCCCGACCCATGTACCCCTGGAGGAGCCTGAAGAGCTCCACGAAACACGAGGGGATCCAGGAGCAGTGTAACAGTTCCCTAACTGCGCTCCAAAGGAACTTGGCTAACACGCAGCCAAAGAAAATGTGATTCGTGTCCTCGGGTTGACCACACATCATGCAAAGGCCATTCGAGGGACCCTTCCATTTCACGATTCACGAGGGAGTCTCTTCGGTTTCCTTCCGAGCGAATGCTGGCGGCTAGTAGTAAAAAAAACGCTGGCGGCTGGACGATTTACGATCGACTCCACACTCGCGCGAATCGCGCATGTCCCGCGATAGAAGCCCACGATGGACTCCTGCTCCACGCGCACACGGATGCGGCAACACACTATACCTTACAGTCCAATTCAGCAATTATGCCCAGATTTCGAACATGTAAGCACATACTGCTACACAGGCCTACATAAATTTTTTGGGCCCCAAATTTATGGGCCCTGTCGGCCGCAAAGGTTGCACACCCATGGGCCCGGGCCTGGATATTCAAACCAGTAAGAAAATCAAGTTGTCGAAGGGGACAAGAGGAAAGTCATGGAAGCAAGAAAAGGACATCTTGTTCTGTGAGTCTTGGAAAACCAATACTCATAGCACCGTAAGAAAAGGCGCGTCATCCTCCTCCCATCAAGATTTTGTCGACTTCCTGAAGGAGGTCTCATCATTCTCGACTCACAACGAGTAGAGGCGCCAAGAGAACAAAGAAAGGATTATGAAGATAGACACCGATAGGGAACTAAAGAAAAAGGTCGAGAAGCGCAAAATCATGTGCACTGACATGACAAACATGAACCACTAAACGGAGTGGGTGGCATTTTGGTGTTCAAGACTTTTTTTGTTTTGCCTATTGTGGTGTGGCCGGACTTAGATTTTATGCATTTTGGGCCACAGCCGGTTGGTGGCCGAACTTTTTGCTATTGTGGTGTGTGTTCTTATTTTGTTCCAAATGCTAAAAATGAGCAAAAAAATGGACATGGCCGATCGTTTGGGGTGCCATTGGGGGCAGCCCATTGGACCGGACATATGTACGGTACCCCCAATAGGAGACATGTTTTTAAGAAGGGTGTCTGACATATTTTTGAGCCGCCCGGTGTAGATGCTTTTAAGAGCTATGTAATTCGGGTGCTCCTATAAATCTTCAATACATTTTGAAGAAGATTTCAGACACATTTTTAAAATTTATGTATTTTAATCTGAATATTTTTAAATATAAATAGTTTCAAAAGTCTGAACATTTTTGAAATCTGATAATGTTCAAAATCTTAATAGAAAATAATAAGAAAAATAAAAAAGGAAAACATAAATGAAAGAAAAATGAAAAACTATGGAATGGACTGGCCAGTTTCAGTGATGGTTGTGCGGCGCGAGCCTCCGCGCTGCAACTGGCGGTGAATAGGCTTTGATTTTTTTTAGACAATATAGAAGAATACCCCACGCGTTGTAGCAGGAGTTTTATTAAGAACTTTGTGTAAATGAAAATATATAAGACATATGAAGTATGAAGTTGTTTATAAAAATATGCAAAAATCCTCAATATTTGATAAGTTATATGTATTTGACGTGATATTATTGTGTATTTTTTATGATAAATAATTAGTGACATGGACAATCGTATAGCTAAAAAATAGATGACATAGATAGATTGCATGTACAATATACTATAGTTAATAAATAGTAAAAGGAAGACATGGACAATCGTATGGCTAAAAAATTGATGACATAGATAGATTGCATGTACAATATACTATAGTTAATAAATAGTAAAAGGGGATGACATGGATAATTGATTGGCCAATAAAATGAATGAGGTGGATAGCTTGCATGTTGAGATACAAAAATAATTAATGCGTGTTAGTGGGGTTTTGCTTTATAAAAAATATAGATAGATAGATAGATAGGATTTCCATGTAATTATAACGTGTTCTTCAATGATAATATAATCAGCCATGAAAAAAAGAGGCGCAGCAGGCCGTGCGCTTGTAGTTAGTGCGTTGTTGGGCTAGGCCTGTCCAAATAGCCCACTTAACGAAGCATGTTCGCCTCGTTATATCCCCTATTGCGCTGGTCGGGCTCCAATCGTCATAGAAGCTTCAATTCACCCCACTCCACCATGGCAGCGTCCAAAATTTTGCAGGAAGCTTCAGACCCGGAACGGCATGGGGGCATCTGGGAGACGAGCGGCTGGCATCAGCCCGGCCCATTAAGCAGTTGAGTGGTCAATATATGTGTCAGGGCGATACGTCTCAAACGTATCTATAATTTTTGATGTTCCATGCTGTTATTATACCAATTGCTACATGTTTTATTTACACTTCATAGCATTTTTTTTTGCATTTTCTGGGACTAACCTATTAACAAGATGCTGAAGTGCCAGTTCCTGTTTTCTGCTATTTTTCTCCTGCAGAAAGGCTAGTCATAAAATATTCACGGAATTGGACGAAAATCAGCGTGTGCAAATATCTCATCGGAAGACTCCAGAAGCCAGAAGGGGAGATGGAGTGGGGCCACGAGGCAGCCACACCACCCTAGGGCGCGGCAGGGGGTGGGCCCGCGCCCAACCCTGGCGTGGCCGCCTCGGGTGCCTTCCGACGCCGCCCTTTCGCCTATATATTCTCGATGTCCCAAAAACCCTAAAAATACCGATCATATTCCACGAAAAGTTCCGTCGCCGCCACCGTCGTCAACCCTAGATTGGGAGGGTTTCGAAGCTCTTCCCGGCACCCTGCCGGAGGGGAGATCCTCACCGGAGGCCTCTACACCGCCATGCCTGCCTCCGGAGTGATGCGTGGGTAGCTAGATGGTTGTCTCTCCACCTTGTACCTCCATGTTTAGATCTTGTGAGCTGCCTAACATGATCAAGATCATCTTATTGTAATGCTACATGTTGTGTTTGCTGGGATCCGATGAATATTGATACTATGAGCAAGTTGTTTATCAATCTATCTATTTATGTTGTTTATGATCTTGCATGCTCTCCGTTGCTAGTAGATGCTTTGGCCAAGTAGATGCTTGTAACTCCAAGAGGGAGTATTTATGCTAGATAGTGGGTTCATGCCTCCAGTAATCTGGGCTCGAGATGACAGAAACGACTAAGGTTGTGGATGTGCTGTTGCCACTAGGGATAAAACAATGATGCATTGTCTACGTGTCATTTGCATTGTTTACATTACACACTTTACTTCATGCAATAATCTGTTGTTTGCAACTCAATACCGGAAGGGGTGCGGATGCTAACCGGAAGGTGGATTATTTAGGCATAGATGCGTTGGATAGCAAGTCTATGTACTTTGTTGTAATGCCCAATTAAATCTCATAATAATCATCTTGTCATATATTGCATTGTCATGCGCTCATTATTTGTCAATTGCCCAGCTGTAATTTGTTTACCCAACATGTTAGTTATCTTTTATGGAGAGACACCACTAGTGAACTGTGGACCCGGTCCATTTCCTCATACTGATAAAACCACCAACTGCAATCATTTGTTCTCTGTTACTTTCTGCACTCATTACTGTTTTCCACACAATACGTTTAATCCTTTGTTTTCAGCAAGCCGGAGAGATTGACAACCTCTCTGTTTCGTTGGGGCAAAGTAGTTTGCTTGTGTTGTGTGCAGGTTCCACGTCAGTTGCGCCGCTGACAACCTTCTGAAGAACCTCCGTGTCCTCCTGGTTCGATAAACCTTGGTCATATTTCAAGGGAAAACTGCTGCTGCACTACATCATACCTTCCTCTTGGGGTCTCCCAACGAACGTGTGTTGTCACGGTCAACAAGCAGATCTTCTGGTGCTGTTGCTGGGAAGTAATAAAACACTCTACCGTTAACACGCCATCAAGACATTTTTCTGGCGCCGTTGCCGGGGACACTGGAATCTCCAGATAGGGGAGTCTCACACTTCCAATCTCATTACTTTGTTTTTGTCTTGCTTAGTTTATTTTATTTTATTTTGTTTGCTGTTAAAACCCAAAAACACAAAAAAAAATCCTGCATTTAGTTTATTTCGGTTTGTTATTTTCTTGTTCTGTTTTAATTTTGCTAAAATGAGTAATCCTGAAAACACTAAGTTGTGTGACTTCACTAGCACAAACAACAATGATTTCATATGCACACCTATTGCTCCTCCTGCTACCACAGCAGAGTTCTATGAAATTAAACCTGCACTGTTAAATCTTGTTATGAAAGAGCAATTTTCTGGTGTTAGTACTGATGATGCTGCTGCTCACCTTAATAATTTTGTTGAGCTATGTGATATGCAAAAGTATAAAGAGGTAGAGGGTGATATTATTAAACTGAAATTATTTCCTTTCTCCTTGAGAGGAAGAGCTAAAGAATGGTTGCTATCTTTGCCTAGAAATAGTATTGATTCTTGGACTAAGTGTAAAGATGCTTTCATTGGAAAATATTATCCTCCTGCTAAAATCATATCTTTGAGAAGTGGCATTATGAACTTTAAGCAATTTGATAATGAGCATGTTGCCCAAGCTTGGGAAAGAATGAAATCATTGGTTAAGAATTGTCCCACTCATGGACTGACTACTTGGATGATTATTCAAACCTTTTATGCAGGATTGAATTTTTCTTCAAGGAATTTATTGGATTCAGCTGCTGGAGGGACCTTTATGTCCATCACTTTGGGTGCTGCAACAAAGCTTCTTGATGATATGATGGTAAACTATTCTGAATGGCACACCGAAAGAACTCCAACAGGTAAGAAGGTAAATTCTGTTGAGGAGATCTCCTCTTTGAATGATAAGGTTGATGCCATTATGTCTATGCTTTCGAATGGTCATGCTACTATTGATCCAAATAATGTTCCTTTAGCTTCATTGGTTGCACAAGAAGGGAATGTTGATGTGAACTTCATTAAAAATAATAACTTCAACAACAATGCCTACAGGAATAATTTTGGTAATAGCAACTATAGGCCATATCCTTCTAATGGTAGCAATGCTTATGGTAATTCTTATGGTAATTCCTACAACAACAATAAGAGTGTGCCCTCTGATCTTGAAGTTATGCTTAAGGATTTTATTAGCACACAAACTACTTTCAATAAAACTGTTGAGGAAAAGCTAGGAAAAATTGATATTCTTGCTGCTAAGGTTGATAGTCTTGTTCATGATGTTGATTTCTTAAAAATAAAGGTGCTGCCTCATGATGTTAAAGAGAGCAAAACTCTCAATGCTATACAAGTTAAAATTGATAACAATATAAGAATGCTAGCTGAGTTGCATGATAGATGGGAAAGAGAGGAAAAAGAAGCTGAAATTGCTAAACAGAATAGTGTGGCTAGAGTTTGCACTATTTTTACTACTGAAAATGTTGATACCTCAAGTGCTAGTAAACCTCCTACTGTTAATGGAAAGATAATTGGTGTTGGAAATGTCTCCACTTCTGCTGCAAAAAGCTTTAAACTGCCTGATAGCACTAAAATTGCTCCTGATAAAAGTGCTGAAATTTTTAGGAGTGTAGGAGATAATGGTTCCATTACCTTTGATGATAATAATTTTGATTTTGATGGTTGTAATATAACTGAAGTCATTATGTTCTTGCAAAAGCTAGCTAAGAGTCCTAAGGCTAGTGAAATAAATATGGCTTTTACTAAACATATCATCAATGCTCTCATGCATGCTAGGGAAGAGAAATTAAAACGTGAAGCTTCTATCCCTAGGAAGTTAGATGATGGTTGGGAGCCCATCATTAAAATGAAAGTGAATGATTTTGATTGCAATGCTTTGTGTGATCTTGGTGCTAGTATTTCTGTTATGCCTAAAAAGCTTTATGATATCCTTGATCTTGCACCTTTGGAAAAATGTTATTTGGATGTTCACTTTGCTGATTCTTCTATGAAGAAACCTTTGGGGAGAGTTGATAATGTTCTTATTATGGTTAACAATAACCTTGTCCCTGTTGATTTTGTGGTTTTGGATATTGAATGCAATCCTTCTTGTCCTATTGTGTTGGGAAGACCTTTTCTTAGAACTGTTGGTGCTGTTATTGATATGAAAGAGGGGAATATAAAATTTCAATTCCCACTCAGGAAAGGTATGGAACACTTCCCTAGAAGAAGGATGAAACACCCTTTTGATACTATTGTTAGGGCAAGTTATAATGTTGATGTTTTTGGTCTTGACAATACTTGATTCATGTTTCATGCCTAGCTAAAAGGCATTAAAGAGAAGCGCTTATGGGAGGCAACCCATTGTTTTTACTTTCTGTTATTTTTTTTTTTGTGTCAAGGAGCTTGTTTACTTCTGTAACAACTCCTTTGTATCTTTTATTTGCTGTTTTGTTGTGCCAAGAAAAGTCTCTTATGACAAGATGGTACCTATATTTGGATTACTGCACAGGAACAGATTTCTGGAACGTCACCGTTTCTCGCCGTAGAAAATCAAAATTTGAAAAAATCTGCCAATTTTTGTGCGTGTTCCTGAGATATGTACGCAACTTTCGTACGACTAAAGTTTTTCGATTTGAGCGACGTAAGTGTCCCGAAAAAATCATCTTTACGGACTGTTCTGGTTTTGACAGATTCTGTCTTTGTTTTGCATTCTATCTTTTACAAGTGTTGAGTGGTTTCTTTTAAGGTGAAAGAGCATCACTTAAGCCTAGTAACAGTAGCTAATGTTTGAAAATGATTGCTTATGAATTTGTGTCCTTACAGAACAAGTGAGATTATTTGTTTTGATGCACTAACCCGCTAATGAGAAAAATGTTGAGTTTTGTGTGAAGGAAGTTTTCAAGTGTTAAGAGAGGAGGATGATATTATAAGATCAAGAAGAGTGAAAAGCTTAAGCTTGGGGAAGCTCCCATGGATCTCCCCAATATATTCAAGAAGACTCAAGCGTCTAAGCTTGGGGATGCCCAAGGCATCCCCTTCTTCATCAACAAACTATCAGGTCATCTCTAGTGAGACTATATTTTTATTTCTTCACATTATATGTACTTTTCTTGGAGCGTCAGTGTGCTTTTGTTTTCAGTTTGTTTTTGTTTTGTTTGCTGCTCTATACTTGTTGGATCCTAGCACTCTTGTTTGGGAGAGAGACACGCTCCGCTTTTTCATTGGAATACTCTTGTTCTTCACTTATATTTGTTGAGTATTCTTGTCTAGCTACTGCTAAAGCTTCTAGCTCTCTGTTTTCATATATCTCTTGTCAGAGCTATTAGTTTCTTTTGAAGAAAGTACTCTCTTGCTTCACTTATATTTGTTTGGAGAGTTGTTCAAATAAGTTGATTGGTGTTTGGTTGGAACAGAAAATGCTATGCATGTGGTAGTGGTATAAAATGCTTACATAAGTCTTGTAGATCACTGTCTTGAGTAATTTGATACTTGTCAATTGTTTTGAGTTACCAAGTAAGTAATGTTTAGACTTGTGCATCATGTAAGTAAAGGCTATTAGTGAAGAACTACTGTAAAGCTTGTTGATATTTGATTTGTATCATTGGTAGTTCCAAAGTCTAGATATTTTCTAGTGAAAGGTTTTGGTTAACAAGGAAGACAATGTGGAGTCTTGTAATTTTTCAAGCATGTTTTTTATATGAGTTCTTGCTGTACCGGTTGACAGTCTGTGTTTGCTTAAATAACCTTGCTAGCCTAAACTCTGTACTAAGCGGGAATGCTGCTTGTGCATCCAAAACCCTTGAGCCAAAATCCATGCCATCTGTGTCCACCATAACTACCTATTATGTGGTATTTTCCTGCCATTCCAAGTAAATTTTTCATGTGCTACCTTTAAAATATTCAAAACTGTTACAACTCCTTTTTGTGTCACTGTTTACAAGCTCATGAGGATGTGGTAGATGGTCTTTATTTCACTTGTTGATCAGACTTTACACCTGGACTAGTGGCATATACATCCGCTTATCCAATAATTTTGCAAAAAGAGCTGGCAACGGGGTGCCCAGTCCCAATTAATTACAACTTTAACCATTAATTCTCTTCACATCTTTTTGCCCCTGAGAAATCAGTCAAGCAATGTTCATAAGTGTGTAAACAAAAGAGAACGAGGGATGATCTACCCGCTGGTAGAAATAACGTCCTTCATGGGAGCCGCTCTTGTAAGGTCTGGTTAACTTGTGACTTAAAGTATTGTCTATTTACTGATTCGTTGACCACTAACACACACCTCTCAAAATATATTTTTATACTCTCTATATGCTTTCAAAAACTTAAAAAGCTCTAGCACATGATTTAATCCCTGCTTCCCTCTGCGAAGGGCCTTTCTTTTACTTTATTGTTGAGTCAGTTTTCCTACTTCTTTCTATCTCCACAAGCAAACACTAGTGTCAACTTTGGTACAACAGTTGTTATATAATGATATGTTTGACTTATTGCATTACTTTGCCTTGACAATATCCATGAGATAAATATGTTAAAGTTGAAGCCAGTGCTGAAACTAAATCTTCCTTTGTGTTAGTCAAACACTTTCATTTAGAATCTATTGCTTTGTGAGCTAACTTTTATGCAAACTCTTATAGCTCCATTGTCTCCAAAGTATTATTCATGAAAGTTTGCACTTGTATGATTCATTTTGTTTACTCCTTGTTTACTTGTTAGCAAACTATAGACCATTGACTTGGATCACTTCATTCAGTTCATGTGCTTTGCATTACTATTTGATCAAGATTATGTTGGTAGCATGTCACTTCAAAAATTATGTTGTTTTTATCGTTTACCTACTCGAGGACGAGCAGGAACTAAGCTTGGGGATGCTTGATACGTCTCAAACGTATCTATAATTTTTGATGTTCCATGCTGTTATTATACCAATTGCTACATGTTTTATTTACACTTCATAGCATTTTTATGCATTTTCTGGGACTAACCTATTAACAAGATGCCGAAGTGCCAGTTCCTGTTTTCTGCTGTTTTTCTCCTTCAGAAAGGCTAGTCGCAAAATATTCTCGGAATTGGACGAAAATCAACGTGTGCAAATATCTCATCGGAAGACTCCAGAAGCCAGAAGGGGAGACGGAGTGGGGCCACGAGGCAGCCACGCCACCCTAGGGCGCGGCAGGGGGTGGGCCCGCCCAGCCCTGGCGTGGCCGCCTCGGTGCCTCCGACGCCGCCCTTTCGCCTATATATTCCCGATGTCCCGAAAACCCTAAAAACACCGATCATATTCCACGAAAAGTTCCGTCGCCGCCGCCGTCGTCAACCCTAGATCGGGAGGGTTCTGAAGCTCTTCCCGGCACCCTGCCGGAGGGGAGATCCTCACCGGAGGCCTCTACACCGCCATGCCTGCCTCCGGAGTGATGCGTGAGTAGTTCATCCTTGGACTACGGGTCCATAGCAGTAGCTAGATGGTTGTCTCTCCACCTTGTACCTCCATGTTTAGATCTTGTGAGCTGCCTAACATGATCAAGATCATCTTATTGTAATGCTACATGTTGTGTTTGCTGGGATCCGATGAATATTGATACTATGAGCAAGTTGTTTATCAATCTATCTATTTATGTTGTTTATGATCTTGCATGCTCTCCGTTGCTAGTAGATGCTTTGGCCAAGTAGATGCTTGTAACTCCAAGAGGGAGTATTTATGCTAGATAGTGGGTTCATGCCTCCAGTAATCTGGGCTCGAGATGACAGAAACGACTAAGGTTGTGGATGTGCTGTTGCCACTAGGGATAAAACAATGATGCATTGTCTACGTGTCATTTGCATTGTTTACATTACACACTTTACTTCATGCAATAATCTGTTGTTTGCAACTCAATACCGGAAGGGGTGCGGATGCTAACCGGAAGGTGGATTATTTAGGCATAGATGCGTTGGATAGCAAGTCTATGTACTTTGTTGTAATGCCCAATTAAATCTCATAATAATCATCTTGTCATATATTGCATTGTCATGCGCTCATTATTTGTCAATTGCCCAGCTGTAATTTGTTTACCCAACATGTTAGTTATCTTTTATGGAGAGACACCACTAGTGAACTGTGGACCCCGGTCCATTTCCTCATACTGATAAAACCACCAACTGCAATCATTTGTTCTCTGTTACTTTCTGCACTCATTACTGTTTTCCACACAATACGTTTAATCCTTTGTTTTCAGCAAGCCGGAGAGATTGACAACCTCTCTGTTTCGTTGGGGCAAAGTAGTTTGCTTGTGTTGTGTGCAGGTTCCACGTCAGTTGCGCCGCTGACAACCTTCTGAAGAACCTCCGTGTCCTCCTGGTTCGATAAACCTTGGTCATATTTCAAGGGAAAACTGCTGCTGCACTACATCATACCTTCCTCTTGGGGTCTCCCAACGAACGTGTGTTGTCACGGTCAACAAGCAGATCTTCTAGTGATGTTGCTGGGAAGTAATAAAACACTCTACCGTTAACACGCCATCACAGGGCAACTAGAGACTGGAGAGCCCCTCATTCTTAAGATCAAAATGGTTGCAAGTGGCAACCGGTTCTACTATCGCTGCGGCATCATCTTCCTCCCTTCAAGATTCTGTCAACTTCATGAAGGAGGTCTCATCATTCTCGACTTCGCAACGAGTAGAGGCACCAAGAGAACAAAGAAAGGTGGTGCGCCTAATTTGAGGTGCAAGACCAAAAGGTTAAGAAGTTAGACGTCAATAGGTAACTGCAGAAAAAGGTAGAGAAGCGCAAAATCATGTCCACTGACATGACAAACATAAACCACCGAACGGAGTTTGTGGCATTTTGGTGCCCGAGACTTTGGTTTGGTGCCTATTGTGGTGTGGCCGGAGTTTTATTTTATGCATTTTGGTGGCCGACCGTTTGGTGGCCGAACTTGGTGGCATTGTGGTTTGTGTTCTAATTTGTTCCAAATGCTATCAATGAGCAAAAAATGGACATGGCCGGCCATTTGCGGGGTGCCACTAGGGCAGCCCCATTGAAATGGACATGTGTCTGGCACCCCAATAGGGAACACATTTTCAAGAAGGTGTCGGAAATGTTTTCGAGGGCCCGGTGGAGATGCCCTTAAGAGCTATGTAATTCGGTTGCTCCTATACACGTTCAATACATTTTGAAGAAGGTGTGAGACACATTTTTAAAATCTGTGTTTTCTAATCTGAATATTTTTTAAATCTAAATAGTTTCAAAAGTCTGAACATTTTTGAAATCTGATAATTTTCAAAATATTAAAAGAAAAGAAAAATAAAAATGAAAAGGAAGAAAAAAAATGAAAAACTGTGGAATGGGCCGGCCCGTTTCAGTGATGGGTGTGCGGCACGAGCCTCCAGCGCTGCAACTGGCGGCGAGTAGGATTTGACTTTTTTTTTAGAGAATATAGGATTTTCCATGTAATTCTACCGTGTTCTTCAATGATAATATAATCAGCCACGCAAAAAAAGAGAGGCACAGTAGGCACGAGGCGTGTAGTTGGTGCGTTGGTGGGCTAGGCATGTCAAAATAGCCCATTTAACGAAGCATTTCCGCCTCGTTATATATTCCCTACTGCACTGGTCGGGCTCCAATCGTCGAAGAGGCTTCAGTTCACCCCGCGCCACCATGGCAGCGTCCAGAATTGTGCAGCAAAATTCTGACCAGGAACGGCATGGGGGCATCTAGGAGACGAGCAGCTGGCATCAGCCCGACCCATTCAGCAGTTGAGTGGTCAATACATGTGTCAGGGCAACTGGAGACTGGAGAGCCCGTCATTCTTAAGATCAAAATGGTTGCATGTGGCAACCTGTTCTACTGTCGCTGCGGCATCATCTTCCTCCCATCAAGATTCTGTCAACTTCATGAAGGAGGTCTCATCATTCTCGACTTCACAACGAGTAGAGGCACCAAGAGAACAAAGAAAGGTGGTGCGCCTGATTTGAGGTGCAAGACCAAAAGGTTAAGAAGTTAGACGTCGATAGGTAACTGAAGAAAAAGGTAGAGAAGCGCAAAATCATGTCCACTGACATGACAAACATAAACCACCGAACGGAGTTTGTGGCATTTTGGTGCCCGAGACTTTGGTTTGGTTCCTATTGTGGTGTGGCCGGACTACCCATAGTGGTCGTGCATGCGCGTGCATGCATACGGTTTGAGTTGCAAATAAATAAAGCTAGCCGCCGTTTTGGTTTCTTAATAAATTGCGCCGATCGATCGTCGCCAATTAGACTACCCATAGTGGAAGTAACATAGCTAGTAATTTCAATGCCACGTAAACAAAAAAGGTGACGTAGCAAGTAATTAATGAGGAGAGAGTATTTTGGAGTAAACATAGCTAGTTATCAGAACATCACATATTTCAATGCAATGTGAGTCTACAACCTAATTAATGTAGACTTGCATGACACAACTCTTATATTATTACCCACTATAGAGTTAGTAACATAAGCTAGTAATAACATGTACATGTTACTACTTCATGTTACTCCCCACTATGAGTAGTCTTAGTTCCACACGATCGATCAAAGGATTGTGGTGGGTATGTTCTGCAACGTACGAATGAACTGTACGTACGAGGTCGGCAGATATACTCCACATTTCATACAAGAAGCTATCAAGCTAGTTGATGATAGATGAGTTGGCAACCCTACACCGTCTATTTCGGCGATTGCCTTCGTAACAGAACTTCACTCGTTAAGCTAATGCGTCGGAAACTGGACGAGTGAGTGGTGACCGGTCAGAGTGTCTGAACACCTGACGTGTTAACCCACGACTTCTCATCAGTCATGCAAAAGAAGAGTTGGGCGTACCGGTCAGCGCGTCCGGCGACAGCTCGACGCCGATTTCTACTGCTTTCTCGTCAACTGCCGTTTGACCGGCAGACAGGTTAAAGATAAAGCGGTCACTGCCGGCCCTCCTCCGTACTGGTCAAGTCGCATCGATCGCTACGTTGGCCATGGCCGGCCGGCGTGGCTAATGGAGGTCATTAGCTGATCACGGGAGCTTTGTTGACTGCATGACTGAATCTCAAGCTCGTGCGTGCGATCAGTGGAGCGGTTGTTCTGCAGAATTAATGTACGTGCTTGCGGTTCGTCAGAGTTCAGGTGCTGGCACTTGACAGGCCACGCTAATATATATTCTTCGCGTTGGTCAAATCGAATCGATAGATCGGGCTTTAACACACAGGTTTATCCTACTAGAGTACTAGGAATGAAGAACGGTGACGTCTGTTCTCCTGTTTCTTTCTTTTCTTGGTTACATATTTACTCCCTCCGTTCCAAATTAGATGTCATCCATTTGCAGGGAGTAGAACATTTCGTCCGTGTTACAAACTTTTTGTTTCTCCCGTCAAACGAAACGAAAATTAATGTTGATACATTTTAATGGACTTTTTTTTTCACACACAGTGTACTTTCCGTATGGGGTAGTGTGCTTTCCATAATAGTATGAGTGTGCTTTACATATTAGTATGTGTACTTTCCCATAATAGTACGTGTGTGTACTTCACATGTTTCTGCATGCATACTTCGGTGTTTTTTTTATGCTTACTTCCTAGTTTAGTGTGTGCTGTTTCCGTGTTCTAGTATTCACCTCGCGCTTCCCATTTTAGTATCTGTACTTCCCATGTTTATTGTGTGTACTTCCCTAATTTGTGTGTGCACTTTCTAATTTGTGTATTTACTTCCCTTATTTCTGTGTGTATTTTCCCCTTGTTTTTTATGCACTTGTGTTTTTTGTATGATTTTTTCTCATTCTCGCGGCAGTAATGTTTGTACCTGATATTCTTAGGTTAAGTGGCGCATTGGGACCATGAGCCAGCAAAGTCCACAACGGCGCGGCAACAAATGTGTGATTGGTCGAACATATTTCTACCTATGCTTTCCCTTAAGATCTATAGGAATGCTAACGCACGCCAAATTAAGACGTCAAGAACCACTGCAGTATGTAGAAATTCTTCGCCAAAACACAAAAGACGTTGTGCTTCAATGCATTGATAGAAAAAAGTTTGATGCACAAGTCCAAGAAAGGACCAACACCACACCATACAAAGTCAACCCAAGCGAGCTAGTCTGGGGGAGCACCAGACGAAGCCATGAAGGCCATTGCCCCCCCCCCCCCCCCCCCCCCCTTGCCCACAAACATGCCTCAAACTTTATCGTGTCAAGCAAGGAGGTCCGAAGATGGCCGCGTTATGATGCTTTCAGATCTAGCACAGTCGTGACCATGATCACCGATGAAGTGTCCTTACGCAGCGGGCGAGGGCCGGGTGGAGCATAGGGCAATCGACCACCAATCCATGAAGTCATCCTCGGCAAAGGGAGGCCTGGAGGTGGTCGGATCTAGGCCAACACTCCGTGCCATATTTTCCTTAAAAAGGGGGCAACCGATAAGGATATGTGCCATTGTCTTCACCGATGGTCACACAACGGGCAACACACGTGGTGTGGACGCCCAAGACGTACGAGACGCTCACCCGTCCAACATATATCCCGACAAGTAAGACAAATGAAGAATTCCAAATTAAGACTAGAGAAGCAACAGATCCTATAGAAATGTAATCTTTAGTTACCTACCAAAAACCAAAAATTACTCCATCTGTGGGGATGCTCCACACACGGCACATGCCGGTACAGGAGCTCACTCTACTTAACATCATGTGTCCCGTGAAAGAGCGTGCCCTTTCCGCAAGTTGCTCGCGTTAATAATTGAAAATTGATGGATACCATGAACACTCTACATTGGAGAGATCAGGATGAACACTCCCTTTTGAAGAGATCATCCTGATCTCTGTAGCTATTTGTTCTCTTATAATGTATTTCGGCTTAGTTCGTTTCACTTTTACAGAACATATAGTTTCTCTCTGGCAACCGTTGCAAGACTTTTTTTCTTTTATGTATTGCACCTGGATGTTGGATAGTAAAACGTGGAATATGTTTGGTTGTATGAAAAAAGAGTTAATTAATCGTTAAAATCTAAACGAATACATAATTGTAAAAATCAATTTTCTGAGTGCACTATCATTGATAGATTGATCATTGATGGCAAGTGCATTCTGTACATGATTTAACCAGGCTGATCGTGCTGCAAGTACATCTCAGAAGCCAGATGTTTTGACATAGCGGACCAGCGTAGCAATCTCAAATTTCTTCCCTATTCGGCCGGTCATTTCTTTTTCTTGCGTACGAATCTTTCTTTCCACAAAAGACAGTACTAATGCTGATCAGATGTATATCACACTATCTACAACGATCGATTTGAGAGATGATATGACTCTCGACTTGACAGACCCCGTGTGAGAGCTATCTAGCTTAGCCACACTTGTTTCGTTAACCAAAAGTGTTGGTTACATACTAGAAACCGATAAAACAAATCGGTCATGGCCGGCCATGCTAGAGTCGCTTCCTAGAAACCGATGAAGTCAAATCATAGCCCAACTTTGCCAAAGCTCTAGAGTACAGTTTATGATAACAGATGAATGGCAAATTTTCCACAACACACATCTCGCATCTGATTTTACGTGTGCATTTTTCCTTCTTGAAAATTTTGTCTACAAGATGTATGCTTTCTCTTTGTTTTTGTCTTTTATCTTAGTGGTGGCTTCATGGATATAACGTCACGAGATATGTGGCCTTGCGTTTTTTTAATTTATATATTTCTAAACTTTGCACAGCTTCATTCCACTTTTCGAAAAAAACATCCCTGACGTTGATGCAAGACATAATCGTCCATTTGAACTTACACCACCTTTTTTTCTTTCGAAATGAAGGTTGAAACCCCTGGCCTCTGCATCAAAATGATGCACACATCGTTTTTATTACCTTATTTTTTTCAAGGACAGGCAACCGAATTGGTTGTTGTCATTTCATTAAGACTTGAAAGGGGGAGGGTTTTACAACAGTTTTACAACTTGCCGGCCTTGCCGCCCACAGAAACTCTACGGACTACTCCTCGCGATGTTCTACCTCTCTACCGGCTACTCTCCACATCTGTAACTTATCTACTGCATTTCTAACAACTACATGCACCAGGGCACTTCTACCCTCAAACACCCTAGCATTTCTCTCAAGCCACATGCGTCTCATCCCTGCGATCATCATAGTAGCCAACTCTTTTTTCTGCTTCTTCGATTTTCTCTTTAGTGTTTTGCACCACCATCTTCAGACACCACTCCCTGCCACCGGTGTAAGGTTTGGTATACGGACTTCAGTGCAAAATCTGAACCAGAAATCCCGTGAATAGGAGCAGGAGGTCATAATATGATCCATTGTTTCTTCCTCCTGATCACACAGGGTACATTTTGCTGGTCCTGGAAGTCCTCTTCTCTGCAGCCTGTCAGCAGTCCAGCATTGATTTCTCATAACCAGCCAGGCAAAAAGCTTCTCCTTTAGCGGTGCTTTGCTCTTCCACAATGCCTCAGCATAATCAGCAGTTGTCTTCCCGTAGAAGAACGCTTGGTATGTGGATGATGCAGAATAGCTGCCATTTGTGGTCAGCCTCCACCTGCAAGTGTCTTCATCTTCAGTTAACAGTGGCAAGTCCTGGATCGCCATCCAGAGCTCCATGAACTATGCAATAGCTTGGACTGTGAGTACACCACGGAAATCATCTACCCAATTGTTATTTAACAGGGCCTCGGCGACAGTTCTTCTTTTTGCCCCTCTAGCACAGACGAAGGGAAAGAGATGTGGAGCAATCTGGGCAGGGCTTCTCCCTTGTAACCACCTGTCCTCCTAGAAATTCAGCCGATCATCCTTGTCAAGAATACATCAATTCGCTGTTCTGAACATCTGTTCGGCCTCCTTCGACAGTCGGAACTGCAACCCGGACCAAGCTCTCATAGGACCAGCTTTTTCAAGCCATCGCCACCTTACCCTTAATGCGTCATTCAGGAACTTCAAATTGTGAATGCCCAGGCCCCCAAAATTTGTGGGCATGCAGACCTAGTCCCAAGCAACTAGGCAATGGCCACCCTTTGCATCCCCTGCACCATGCCACAAGAATGCATGGCAGATTTTATTAATCCTCTTGATCACCCACGCAGGCAGATTCAAAGAAAACATGTGGTATACAACGATCGCAGATAGCACCGTTTTGATCAATAGGAGCCTGCCACTCTGAGTTAGCATCAACGTCTTCCAGGTTGCAAGCTTATTTGCAATGGCATCAATAAGAGCCTGTAAGTCACCTTTCCTTAGTCTAGTCAAGGAAATCGGCAACCCCAAGTATTTGCAAGGAAATTCCACCACTTTACAAGGGAACGGTTGGATGATCTGCTGAATGTCCACATACCCACAAGCAATTGGTGCAATAGCACATTTGTCCAAATTGCAGACAAGGCCAGAAGATTGCCCAAACAGGTCCAACAGAGCTCGTGTTGCTGTCAGCTCATTTCTTGCTGGTTTTAGGAACATGGCAACATCATCAGCAAACAGAGAGAGTCTATGCCTAATTCCCCAACGGTCAAGACTCTGGAACAATCCTCTTTCCTCCGCAATACAGAAGACCCTGTTCAGAACATCCATGATAGAGATGAAAAGTATGGGGGATACTGGGTCACCTTGCCAGAGTCCTCCGCCATGACAGATTTTTTCTCCTGGAGTACCATTAATTAGCACCTTTGTGTTGGCAGTGTTTAGCATTGTGGTGATCCACGCCAGGCATCTAGGTCCCAACCCTTGCTTCTTCAACACTTGTAGCAGGAAAGTCCAGGAGACGCTATCAAAAGCTCTAGCAATGTCAAGTTTCTGAAACAGGGCAGGGACTTTCCTTCGATGGAAGGTTTTTGCTGATTGATTAACGAGCATGAAGTTGTCCTGGATTGACCTTCCCTTAATGAAGGCGCTTTGGTTAACCTCAATTAGAGAGTCCATCTTTGGTGCTAGTCTGTTTGCCAATGCCTTAGAGAATTTTTTTGCAATGCCATGCACTAGGCTGATTGGCGAAAATCACTAATATCCACAGCACCATCTTTCTTTGGCAACAGAGTGATGTACGCCTGGTTTAGCCAATGAAAACTTCTACTATCATTACAGGTCAGGTGTTTGATTGCATCCATCACATCGGCCTTGATGTGCTGCCAACAAACTTGGTAGAATCTTGCTGAAAAGCCGTCAGGTCCCGGCGCCTTGTCAGCCGGCAGGCCTTTAACCACTGCCCAAATTTCTTCCTCCAAAAAATCAACTTCGAGTTCCACTAGGTTTAAGCTGGGTATATTGAGAGCATCCAAGTTGAGCACCTCCGTTCTTGGTTTGGGTGTTCCGATCAGGTCCACAAAGAAATCGGTGGCCATAGTGTTCATTTCTTCTTGCTTACTTGCCTCCAGATTTCCTTTCTTCAGCTTGAACATATGGTTTCTTCTCCGTCTCTTACTAGCGTGAGCATGAAAGAAGGAGGTATTTGCATCCCCTTCCCTAAGCCAGGTTAACCTTGACCTCTGTCTTGCAATAGTGCGCTGTAGGGATGCCAAACCAAGAATTTTCTTTTTGAGTTCTCTTCTAAGCCACTCTTCACCATCCGACAACAGCCTGTTGTCCTGAGCAGCATCAAATTGTCTCACCACCTCCTGTGCCATCAGCAGCTGTTCGTTGATATTGAAAATTTTTCGCTGCCCCCAGCTAGTCAAAGCTCTAGCCGTGGCTCGAAGCTTCAAATGTAACTTGTGCATAGGATCAGTGGCCTCTACAGGAGCCTCCCAAGCTGAGAATACCACGTCATGAAAACCTGGCATCTTGGGCCAGAATGCCTCAAAGTGGAAACGTCGTTTCTGTTGGAAGTTAACATTAGTCGACATCTGGATAGCGCAGTGGTCTGAGAGAGATGAGGAAAGTGCCTGCAGAAGGGCATTGGGGTATGCCTCGTCCCAATCTGAGGAACTGATGCATGTAAAATGCATACATGAACTTTGCACTATATTATTTATATTCCAGTCATATTTGCATCATATAAGGGTTATATCACTGTTTTATAATGATTTTGGGAATATTTGGTATGTTTCCTATTTTTATGGAATTAACCCTGCGCAGTCAGAAAACCCTGTTTTCTATATTTTAATGTTTCAGGGACCCAAATGACGTCCAAATGACCTGAAAATTTACGAGCATCAGTTTTTGGAAGGAACAAAGCGTGGGAGCGAAGGAAGCAAACAAGCGGAGGCCCGAGGGCCAAGTTGAGTGGGCCCACGTGGCCAGGTACATGGGCCACATGGGAACCCCCTTTTGGGCCTCGGAGCTCCGTTGTCGTCGATCTTTCCTCCACCGACTCCGTTTTGACCTAAAACCGCCTATAAAAATAGTCCCCCGACGTTCTCTGGAAGGAGCGCCGCAGAAACACGGAAACCACGAAACAGAGACCTGGAGTTGCAGATTGGAGGGGGAAAACTCCGACGGGGCGCTGCCGGCGTGGTCTCCATCTTCTCCAACGACTTCTCCACCGTCTCCATGATGAAGAGGGAGCAGTCCACCTCTGGACTATGGGTTTGTGGAAGTAACTTATGTATCTCTCTCTCTCTTGAGCTTCACTAATTAGTACCGTATGAGCTGCTGAACATGATTACGGTCATCTATGTAATACCTTTGTGGTGGATCTTTTTATGAAAGTAGATGCATATTATGTACCCCGTTCTTATTTATTTGTCATGATCAAGCATGTTTATGAGAGCGTGTGAGGGGGAACGTGTGCATTAGTTGGAGTAACGGGGGGTGGCTAGTGCAGTGAACGTGAGAGAAAGTTCTGCGATCCACTTGGGTATCTCTACCTTACTTTGTTGCCTCACTAGGGATAAAAAGAAATACCATGCTACCGGAGATGTGGGTGTGACCATTGCCACTTCCTCC
Source organism: Poa pratensis (assembly GCA_947311845.1). Taxonomy (NCBI): domain Eukaryota; kingdom Viridiplantae; phylum Streptophyta; class Magnoliopsida; order Poales; family Poaceae; genus Poa; species Poa pratensis. The sequence goes on from CAMZMU010000064.1 coordinate 18,805,894, forward strand.
ATGACTAGATCTAGCATGTTCTTATTTTAACTTCATGTCATGATACTTATTGCTATACTCTGAGTTATCTTAATTATTGAGGTGTTATGATTTAGTTCGCATCTTGGTGGAGTATAAGAGAGACTAATAACCAAAAGGTGTCTATGTTAGGACGTGATGCCCATATAATTATAACTTGTCATTAAACTGTTGTGTTGCAATCTCATATGTCAACTCTAGTGTTCCATTGTCTACCACTTTATTAAAGAGATAGTGCATTTGTGAAACCATGAACCCCGGTCCATTTTTAATCATAAGAAACACCTTTCCAACAACTTTTACCACTTTTCCATTTTCTGCCATTTAAAAATCCGAAAATACAAAAACACTTTTACATCTTGCATTCATCATATAAAACCCAAAAATATCATTTATCATTGCTACCACCATCCTTGCATATTTATTTACCACCATTGCATATTTATTTCTTGTTTGCATTGCATATTATCTTGATATCATTCTCACACCTTGTGCTTGACAACCACTAGGTGAGGTTGAGGACCAAAACATTTACTTTGTTTTGTAGGTAACCAAAAGAAGGATAGGAAAGATAAATCTTCACTACAGATTCCCCGAGAGTTCGATATTAAACCCTCGAGTCACCCCTCGTGGGGAAAACACGTCTTCCACTTACTACACACTCTGCACTTGGAGTCTCAACCTAACCCATTTATTTTCATGCAGGTAACTACGTGAAGGGCCATCAAGACTGTTTTCTGGCGCCGTTGCCGGGGAATCATTGCTGAAAGGTTTATCCAAGATATCTCACCAAGTCAACTTCATCACCAACTTGTGCTAACACCTAAGCTTGGGGAGGTTGCACCTACGTGAGCATCATCTTATCCATCTTTACCTTCAAAGCAATTTATCTTGTTTTGTCATTGTCTTGCATTTTTAAGTTCGGTTTGCATATTTATTTTCAGTTTTGCATAAAAAATTAAAAAACACATAAAAACTTGCTAAAATGGGAGAAAGAACTAAGTTGTGTGATTACACAAACACTCCAAATGATCAATTTATTGCTAGGCCCATTGCCACACCTAAGATAAATGCTGATAGTTATGAAGTAAGTCCTAGTTTGTTGAACTTGATAACTAGGGAACAATTTGGCGGTAGTGCTATGGAGGATGCCTCTATGCATCTTCATGATTTTGTTGAAATATGTGACATGCAGAAATTTAAAAATGTGGAAAGTGATATTCTAAAACTGAAGTTATTTCCTTTCTCACTTAGAGGAAAAGCTAAAGAGTGGCTGCATTCATTACCTATTGATAGCATTAAAACTTGGGATGATTTAAAAGAAGCTTTCATTAAGAAATACTATCCTCCTGTTAAAATTTTGCAAAATAGAAACAACATTCTTTCTTTTAGGCAAAATGAAAATGAACATGTTGCTATGGCTTGGGATAGGATTAAACTTATGCTTAGAACTTGTCCATCACATGGGGTCAACGAATGGACCATATTACACTCTTTTTACAATGGTCTAAATTACATGTCTAGAAATATTCTTGATTCTGCTGCTGGAGGTGCTTTTATGGGAAAAACTATAGTAGAAGCTAAGAACATATTGGAAAGTATTTTGCAAAACTATAGTCAATGGCATACTGATAGAGCACCTAATCCTTCTAAGAAAGTGAACTCCATAGAAGAAACAAATGATTTGTCATCTAAAATGGATACTATTCTTGCTTTCATTAATAAACAAAATATTGAAAATGTGCCTTTGCAAGAACTAGTTGGTAATAATCCTGAAAATATTGATGTCAACTTCATTAGGAACTATGGTAATAATGGGTATGGTAACAACAATTATAACTCTTATAATAAACCCCCATATGTTCCCAACAACCGTCCTTCTATTCCATATCCTAATGCTAGTAATAATTGGAAGCCTATGCCACCACGTAATGATAATTTTGAGGCTAATAAAATTCTTATGGAACAAGTTGCTAGTCATAATACCATGATACAAGAGTTGAATAAGTCTGTTGCTTCTATTAGTTCTGATATTAAAGGCTTACAACTCCAAACTGCAGGACTAGACAAAGCCTTGTCAAAACTAGCTGATAACCAAGCCACTTTATTGAGTATGTCTGCAGGGAAACCACAAGCACCACCTATGGTTGGAATGAATTCTATTAATATTGCTGAAAATGTTCCTCTTACTTTGGAGGAAACTCTTAATGAATTATTGAACTATCCTGAATATTTGTTGCCATTTATGTCTCAACTTGTTGGATTAAAAGAAGAAGTTAACGAAACTGAATATGATGAATCTCTCTGTTAATTGAGTTAGAGAAGAAAGTTGAGGAAGTTAAAATGCTTAGTGAAGTCAAGGAACCATTGCTTGACTTAGGAATTGTAGCTTGCATGAATTAATATCTATCTTACAAAAATTTGCAAGTGATCCTTCCATCAACTATAACCAAGCTGGTTTTGGTTCTTATATTGCTAATCATGTCTTGAAAGAAAAGATTGCTAGGTACAACCAAGAGGCTATGATACCACCTAAGCTTGGGGATATATGGATTCCCAAAGTCCTAGTAACCATTGGAAAAGAGACACACCATGCTATACTTGATCTAGGATCTAGTGTCTCTGTTTTATCTAAAGAACTATATGAAGTACTTGAATTGAAAAATCTTGAAAAATGCTCTATTGAACTTGCACTTGCTGATGATTCCATTAAACATGCTTTAGGAAAAGTAAGTGATGTTATGGTAGAGTTACATATGACATTTGTACCTGTTGATTTTCTAATCATGGATATGGGGAATAAAACCTCTAGTCCAATTATTCTTGGAAGACCTTTTCTTCGTACTACAGGTGCTATCATTGATTCAAAAGAAGGAATGTGAAGTTTCAGTTTCCACACAAGAAGTGCATGGAACACTTCCCAAGGAAGAGGGACACACCAAAGTTCAAGCTCCCTCATGAGCTTCGTCCACAATAAACATCAAGTAAGAAGCCTAGCTATATGGCTATAAAGAAAGCGCTTTACGGGAGGCAACCCGGTTGTTTTTATTTGTGATTTTCTTTGTGTCCTCTTGCTGTAACAAGAGACTTTGTGTTTAGTTTAGTTTCTGGAATTTTTAATAAAGTGCCAAGTTTTACTCATTTTGGTTTGAAAAGTTGCTTATAGCGTTCGGAGATTTTATTCCTGCACGAATCTGTGCACGGTATGATTTTTAATTCTTATTCTGTAACTCCGAATGAGCTCATATTTGAACTGTAGTTGCAACTTTCATCCTCTGTATGCATGAATTTTTTCGGAATTTTCGACAAAGTTAAGTAGGGTAGAAAAATACGTTTTGCTGCTGCTTTTTCTGGACAGATTCTGTCCCATTTTGTTTGATGCATGCTTAGAACTTTTAAGTTGAATCTTTTTGATCCAATTGAGTTTATGAGTAGGCATACAACATTATACACTTTCTGGACATTCATATGAATTTTTGTTCAAGGATTATATGCAGCAAGAAATCTATTTGTTTATCACTACTAATGCACCCCACAGAAAAGAAATGGGAGAAACGGTGTTTTGAAGTTTTTTCACAGGGATTAGAGGAGATGCACCAAGAGCTATCCAAGGATGGTGAAGACCATAAGCTTGGGGATGTGAAGACAACCCCACTGGACCTACACACTCTCGGTTTGCACACGTCTAACTTCTGTTTTTCGATCGAAACACTTTATCGCATAAACTTGGAGCGTCTTTTTGTTTGTTTTGGTTTGATTTTTATTTTGTGAGACCACCACACTATCATTTATATATGAGAGAGCTACTGGAAATTTGGGTTGAATTATGTTGGATGCTATTATTAGATTGGGAAAAGGGATGTTTGAGTTGATTTAAAAGATACATATAGTTGCATGATTCATGAGCTTGTTAATGAGTAATAATTTGCAAGTATTTTATCAAGAGCTATCTTTTATTCATGTTTTGATGCTGAATGTTATTTTACCTTGTTTTAACATGGATTAGTTAGTTCTATGGACACTCATGCATGCATTTAGATGGTCAACTTTCTCCCTCTTGCTAGCCCAAAAATTCCAACAAGCAAAAACTTGTTTCCAACACCTTCAACCAAAGTTTTTCCAGTGAGTCCACCATATCTACCTATTAGCTTTATGCTATTCCGAGTATGTTTATCATGATATTTGTGTTATCTATACCTCTGAATGAAAATGCTTATGTGTTGATTGTTATGGGAAAAGTTGGTTATAGAGCTCTCTCGAACTTGATGCACACTTTACTTTCATTGCATAAATAAACATGACCCATTGTGATTAAAATTATGATGTTGTGGGCTTGACAAATGTCTTTGGTTGAGAGTTAGCTCATATGTGCTGTCACATGGCAAGCTTTCAACATGCACTTCATTTCATTTAGTTGATATCATGTACTTTTGTTTATGGATGCTTACCATGGGTGAAATAAATGTGGAAATGAAGTAGTTTAAATGAGTTTGTATAAATGGTTAGAGAGACGCCTGGCCGCTAATCTAAGCCATGCATCATTCATGGTGGAAATTTACTTACATGCTATGGTGAACCTTCTGTGATACACCTTACAATAAAAAGCTATCTAATGGTAAATAAAAAGGGTGTTGAGATTGTTCATTGTGTTTGTTTGTCTTGTCATTTTGATATGGGCTTGTTCCATATCCTGGGACAAGAGGTACCCCAGTTGACGCTCTTAATGATACTATTATTACTTACAATGATATTTAACTTGAACTTGCTTTGTTTCCCAAGATGAGTAACACATGGAGTAGGTACTTGTATTCAAGGGGCATGAGACTTTCAACCTGTACTTTGTCAAGCACACTACTCGTATTTGCTTTCACTTTAAACTTAATCATTCAAGATGCTATGATAGGGAATGAGAGCTTGACACCAAGGATTACCACATTACAATCATTAACTTAAGTAGAGAAGTTCAGAAGTTAGATGAAATTTATATTCAGATTTTCATCAAATACTCTATGACCATTATATGATGTTCTTTCTTTTCATTATGCATACATGTGGTCCATAGTACTTTCTTTTATGTTACACTTTGTGAATTATCATTGAACATCTTTGCATTGAATACTTGATATCACTTCATAATCTATCTTGCATATTGCTACTCCTTTTAAGAATGAACCATTTGACTCTATGTAGAAATAGTAATCATCTTTGATATCCATAGATAGTATTAAAATGCAAAGTCGATGTTAGTTTTATCACCTTCATACTAGAGGATGAGTATTGGTTAAGCTTGGGGATGTTGATGCATGTAAAATGCATACATGAACTTTGCACTATATTACTTATATTCCAGTCATATTTGCATCATATAAGGGTTATATCACTGTTTTATAATGATTTTGGGAATATTTGGTATGTTTCCTATTTTAATGGAATTAACCCTGCGCAGTCAGAAAACCCTGTTTTCTATATTTTAATGTTTCAGAGACCCAAACGACGTCCAAATGACCTGGAAATTTACGAACATCGGTTTTTGGAAGGAACAAAGCGTGGGAGCGAAGGAAGCAAACAAGCGGAGGCCCGAGGGCCAAGTTGAGTGCGCCCACGCAGACAGGTACATGGCCGCGTGGGACCCCCCCCCCCTTTTGGGCCTCGGAGATCCGTTGTCGTCGATCTTTCCTCCATCGACTCCGTTTTGACCTAAAACCGCCTATAAAAATAGTCCCCCGACGTTCTCTGGAACGAGCGCCGCAGAAACACTGAAACCATGAAACAGAGACCTGGAGTTGCAGATTGGAGGGGGAAAACTCCGGTGGGGCACTGCCGGCGTGGTCTCCATCTTCTCCAACGACTTCTCCACCGTCTACATGATGAAGAGGGAGTAGTCCATCTCTGGACTATGGGTTTATGGAAGTAACTTATGTATCTCTCTCTCTCTCTTGAGCTTCACTAATTAGTACCGTATGAGCTGCTGAACATGATTACGGTCATCTATGTAATACCTGTGCGGTGGATCTTTTTATGAGTTAATATATGTTTGAGATTGCAATGGTTTTGTTTCAGTTATGAAAGTAGATGCATATTATGTACCCCGTTCTTATTTAGTTGTCATGATCAAGCATGTTTATGAGAGCGTGTGAGGGGAACGTGTGCATTAGTTGGAGTAACGGGGGGTGGCTAGTGCAGTGAACGTGAGAGAAAGTTCTGCGATCCACTTGGGTATCTCTACCTTACTTTGTTGACTCACAAGGGATAAAAAGAAATACCATGCTACCGGAGATGTGGGTGTGACCATTGCCACTTCCTCCATGACTAGATCTAGCAAGTTCTTATTTTAACTTTATGTCATGATACTTATTGCTATACTCTGAGTTATCTTAATTACTGTGGTGTTATGATTTAGTTCGCATCTTGGTGGAGTATAAGAGAGACTAATAATCAAAAGGTCTCTATGTTAGGACGTGATGCCCATATAATTATAACTTGTCATTAAACTGTTGTGTTGCAATCTCATATGTCAATTCTAGTGTTCCATTGTCTACCACTTTATTAAAGAGTGAGTGCATTTGTGAAATCATGAACCCCGGTCCATTTTTAATCATAAGAAACACCTTTCCAACAACTTTTACCACTTTTCCATTTTCTGCCATTTAAAAATCCGAAAATACAAAAACACTTTTACATCTTGCATTCATCATATAAAATCAAAAAATATCATTTATCATTGCTACTACCATCCGTGCATATTTATTTACCATCATTGCATATTTATTTCTTGTTTGCGTTGCATATTATCTTGATATCATTCTCACACCTTGTGCTTGACAACCACTAGGTGAGGTTGAGGACCAAAACATTTACTTTGTTTTGTAGGTAACCAAAAGAAGGATAAGAAAGATAAATCTTCACTACAGATTCCCCGAGAGTTCGATATTAAACCCTCGAGTCACCCCTCGTGGGGAAAACACGTATTCCACTTACTACACACTCTGCACTTGGAGTCTCAACCTAACCCATTTACTTTTCACACAGGTAACTACGTGAAGGGCCATCAGGAACAGAACCATCTGTATAGTCTTGCCAATGTAGGAGTGTCTCTTTCATTGGACCAAGTGTAGCGGCGTCCAGTCAGTGGCGCCTCTGTCAGTTCCAGCTCATTCAGTAGTCTCCTGAATCTTCCCATCATACGATGATTTAGCCGACTGTTATTTTTGTCCGCTGCATCCACTATCAGGTTGAAATCCCCAGCAACGGCCCAAAGCCCAGGGCAAGCAGCCCTCACATCTCTTAGCTCATCCAGAAAAACAGGTTTCTCAGCATCCACTGTCGGCCCGTAAACAGTTGTGTGCCACCACTTGTTTCCATTGACAAAATCCACCCACAAGGTGATGCTGTAGTTATCAACTCTGGGCGAAGAAACAGTGACTAGATGGGATTGCCAAGCCACTAGAATTCCCCCAGTAGTGCCGATGGCAGGAAGAAAAGCATACTCATCATACCGCGGACCCAGTAATTGATTCAAGGTGAAAGGAGTTACATTTTCCAATTTGGACTCTACCAGACACACAATGGCTGCATTAACATCCTCCACCAGAACCCGGACCGAAGTGCCTCGGCCGCTTGAGTTCAAACCACGTACATTCCACACCACTATACTATAGTTCAGTAGATCGATGTAATCCATCTAAAAGACCTATAGTAAGAAGCACCACGAGCGAGTCAGAAGCTGATGGACTGCTCCGACTCCTCCGGAATGGACAACGCAAAGAGTGCTGCCAGGGCCTTTGTCTGTTGCCAAGACATAGTGTCGTCGAAGTACTTGGCATACTGATCCAGATGCTCTACTGTGATAACTTCAGCTGGGGTCAACAAGGCCTTACAAGATAAAACGTCAATCATGCCGAAGCCACCTCTTCTTGCTACAAGTGTTGCAACACCTACAAGATTGAAGTACGGGTGACCATGATCAGAGTTGTTTGCTCTAACCTCCCACATACGCATATCATTTAAAACCAGAGCATCGGTTCAGCAGACACTCAGCGCGCACCGCATGCACACACTACGGAAGTCGCAACCGCCGTGAACCCATCTTCAGGGCAGGGATCAACACATTTACCTTGTCAGACTTGTCGTTGACGCCACTACGATGGTAGACAGGAGTCTGCAATCAGGCTAGGTTCTCCTGAACTCATGCCTTACTCGAGGTTGTGGACGTGGAATTCTGATTCCTCCCGTTTCTCGAACATAGTAAAGCGACCAATATCGGCCCTCCACGATCGATTAGGACACTAATAACTAGACAAGACAAAAAAAAAGTTAGGCCGCTAGCCTGCCAGGGAGCTGATTGCCAAGCACCAAACTAATTCCTGACGAGGCGCTTCGGCACGGATGGTGTTTAGTTGTCAGTGCAATAGTTAATATTTCAATTGATTGTTGATGCTATACATCCAAATTATTTTTAGAGTTTCAAGATAATCATCATGGTAAAGCATCAATCTAGAGTTGTTCAAACAACACTGAGATAATGATGTTGTTCAAATGAACATTATTCAAACAGGGGTTAAATAGAAATGAATGCGACCGCATAGTGATCAACCACTATTTAGTATATAGAGTGGTCAGCTCAGACAATAAATCAATTGTATTTTGGAAAGTCAATGAGTCAAATTTCTTTGTTGAACAAGCAACGCAACGCCCCCACCAAGCAGTCGAGTTGTTAGATACCTTTTTCACCCAAGATTTGCATCCCAATTTGGGATGTAACAAAGTAGCGATTGTGAGTAATAATTGTACCATGTTACTTTTGGTGTATTACATATCGGTGTTACGAAAAAGACCTTGACCCTTCCAAGAGAAAGAATTTACATCGGTTTGCTAGAAAGTTGCTTCCTATTATAATTCTGGATGTAAAAAAGAAAGAGAAAAGTTACATCGAGTTGAAAAGTTATTATTTTTAAGATCAATGTTGTGATATATTAAATGGCACAATCTGATGCCAAAACATTTACAACTAAATCCGGTGGGGTACCTTAGATAATCGACAGGCTACTCCGTTGCAGGAACGTCGCGCATACCTTTATTTCCCACGAACAATTTGACTCCCAAGTTGATCGCATTTTGGTTTTCCTCCTTACCTGCAGAGTCGACCAAGATGAGACCAGGTTATCAATCATATTAGTAATAACTATGGGATCCTTGGGTCTAACATTTCGAAAACATGCATTATTCCAGGTTTTTGAAATAGTCCAAATGATTGTTGTTATACCAATTTTAACACAACATTTGTCTTTTTCTAATTCCTCGCAACCAAACCCCCAACAAGTTGCATAGACACAAATCATTATGTATATCCAAAGACACAACATGCGATGTTCCAAATATATTGAGCGAGGGGACAATCGAAAAAGATATGTGTAATTGTTTTGTTACTCCCACAAAATTGACACATCCAGTCACCTGAACACCCTCTTTGATACAGAACATCCTTCGTTCAGGATACTATCATGCACTGCCAGCCAAAGAAAAACTTTTACCTTGGCCGGAATGTTAAAACTCCATAGAGCCCGAGCCCTGAAAGGAAATTCCGCGTTCCCAACTTCAGAGCTCTATACAAAGATCTGACTGTAAATACTTCAGAATCCAATTTCCAAGCCACTCTATCTTAACATTCGTCAACACAATCTTAGCACACTCAGCTTTAAAGAGATTTTCTGTCAAAGTGAGGCGAAATTTGAGTAATTGCAACCTAGATTTCATAACCTCATGCACTCCGACTTCACGCGATTTCAGATGATTGCAAACAATTTTTTCCCCGTCCTAGCAAAAGACTCCCTCCCACTCCATGTATCCTCCCATAAGCGTGTTCTTTTCCATTCCCAATTTTGCGATTGCAAAAAGAGTTCAAAAGATCAAAAACTTTCAGTATCCCTGTTCAAAATCACGAATCACAATTCATAATTTTGACTCCACTAAGGGTTTTATCTCCCACATATTTCGTATATAGAAGTCTCTGCCAAAGACCATCTCAAGTTTCAAGCTTGCATAACTATTTGCACGAAAGAGTAATATTCATGCATCCCAAATCCATAACACCAAGCCTTTCACATTCTTTCGGTGAACAGACCACTTTCCAACACATCAAATGATACTTTTTAATCCCCTGATTTTGAAACTGTCCAGGAACGAACCAATGCAACAAATTATGGCTTGGACATTTTCCGAGTTTGGCTCAACGAAATGGACAAACGGCGACAAATCCAATCATTTTTCGTCCCCTGCCCTGCATGCACACCACGAAGGCAATGAATGGATTCGTCGTCGTACGGCCGATCGATTGCCATTTTGCTGTTACGCGACACCGCGGAATTCGTTGCCTCTTTTGGACAACATTCACGGCTACGTTAGGTGGCGCACACACTCTGAATCCACATGACAACGCCGTGCTAGTACAGTACAATATTCCCAAGTCCGAACAAGCTCGTCGTGCTCGTCCGGCCGGTCAAACGAAACAAGCTAAGCTATGGCAACAGTATCATGTCAGGAGCCCCATCTGCCATTGCATCCCTCCATCAACCTTCCACAGTGCCGGAACTCGGCCATGATCCACAGTAGATAGACCGCCGTGCATTCAGTTCCATCGATATCGATCGAGCTTGGAGGCATGGCCGGCAGGCCGCCGGCGACCACACAATTGTCATGGCTGCAAATTTACAGAGACGAAACAAAAAAAACAGGGGAGAGATGTGCTATCAGAGAGAGTGAGTTGCATCAGTAGCTAGTAACTGCTTGACAATATCTCATCGCCGTCGGCGTCACATCCCCGTCTCGTCGATTCCACGAATCGATCGATCGGTTCGCAGTCTCCCACGGTTTCTTCTACCAAAAAAACAAGTCCTACAAAATCGCGACTACCAAAACTAACCATAGGAAAGAAGTTGCTAAATCCAAAGTCCGAAAACACCTAGCTGCTCTAGCTGGTCGATCTAGCTCCGGTCGCTGCCGAGTCAATCACACCTCTCTGGGGTCCACGAAGATGGAGGTGCCAGGTGCCGACTTGGCCCAATCCCAGCCGTCCGCGTCGCCCTCGCCGCCGCCTCCCAGCCGCTTCATGCACCACAGGTCCTCCGTGCACGACAGGCTGCGCCAGTGCGGCAGTCGGCGCCGGAGCGGGTCGAGCGCAGCCACCTCCACGGCCACGGCCGCCGCCCTGCCGCGCGCCAGGTTGACGAACGACGCGAACAGCGCTTCCGCGGCCAGCGCGGCGTCGTCGCCTTCGCCACCGAGGCCGTACGCGAACCAGCCCGCGAAAGGCCGGAAGAAGTTGGGCACGGATGGCACGCGCATCCACTTGGCCGCGTGGTCGAGCGCTCGGCTCGCGGCCGCGGCTGCGCGCCGGAACCGCGACGCGCCGCGCATCTCCAGCCGGAACACGCCGCCGCAGTCCCAGAGGCTCGCCACGGCCCACGACGCCGGCGGCGACGCCAGGAAGTGCTCGACGCCGCGCCACTCGTACCCGTCTTCCACGACGGCTAGGAACGTGCCCAGCGAGAGCTTGTTCCCGAGGACGGCGCCGATGTCCGCGGGGAAGAACTCAACGTGCGCGAACCGGCGGCGGTACACCTCCTCGGCGTCGCGCGTGTCCAGGGGGAATACGGCCGCCTGTCGCGGCGCCCGCAGGCGGTGCGCGTGCACCGGGTGCACCAGGAGCGAGGGCGTCCGGAACTTGGAGTAACCGCACCGTGAGGTGAAGAGCTGAACTGACGGCTCGTTGGACTTGTCAGTGGCCATGTAGGCGTAGTCGGCGCCCATCTGCGAGAACCATAGCTCGATATGCCGCACCAGACGCAGCGCGATGCCCATCCTCCTGCATGCACCGATCGATCACGCGCCTCCATTAGTTTCTCCTTCTTTGCCACGCACGCACGCGCCGAATCAATGCTACAGTACACGCGCGCGCGCGCAAATATCACGGGCAATGAAAAGATCGATTCAATTGTTACCTGTGGGATGGCAAGACGCGGAGGCCGAGAATGTAGCCGACGCTGGCGAAGGCGGGACCGCCCTGGCAGCTCTTTCCGGTGGCGACGGACTTGACTGTGCCGCGGATGATGCCGACGATCCGCAGTCCCCCAGGGCCGGACGTTTCAGCTACCTTCAGTGTCCAAATCAACACAGTTCAGTGATTAAAGCAACCCACTACCAGAAAAAGAATCGAACGATCAAAATCAGCTCGCGGCCGGCGGTCTTCCTCTCGCGACGTGTAACTGTGCAGCACTGAAACAGCGAGCGGGACGGCAAAGCCATTGATGCAGCTGTACCTACGTAGACAGAAATAGAGATAGGCAGTATGGAATTACCAGCATGAGGAACGCCGGCGAGTGGCGAATGCGGGCGACGGGGTCGCCAAGCAGATCGGCGTGAAGCGACATCCCGCCGGGCGACCCGACCTCGCACTCGCCGTCGACGGCCTCCGTGCCGGCGCGGTCCTTGGACGGGTCATACTCCCGGATCACCGGCTCCACTTCTCCCATGAGACCGCGATGCTAACCGTAGCTCCTGCTACCGCTCCTCTAGTTGCACTAGCTCTGTCCTCCCGACGCTGGCAGTTAGCGCCCTTATATATATAGACGACGGCCCAAACCTACGCCCTGGCTGACGGAGTCCTAGCCCTTGATCTTCGCCTCCTCGCAGCCGCGAATTGAAGCGGACGAGGATTTCAGGGGTTAAAAGCTGTAACTCACGCACTGATCGCGCCCGGACCGTTCGATCTCTCCTGAATCACGTGTGGGGCAGGTCCACGTACGGCAAGTGGAAACAGAAAAGCTTTGCAACTGATCGCTCGGCAAGAGCAAGAAGCATATGACAAAGCAGGGAGAAAAGAAGAGGCCCAAATTCAGACGGTTGGCGACTTGGCGGCTTAATTTTGCCCTTCTGTTTTCCCTGAAACTTAGCCTCATCCGAGCTACTAGTGCGCAGCCGTAATTAAATTTTTGATTTGATGCAGCGCCGCCCGGGCCGGGAGTGGAGCATGCATATGATTGTGTTGCTGTGCGTGCGAGTAATTAACTGCACCATTAAGGCTCTGTAAATCACGGTCTTTGGATAGTGGGAGAAAACTGCCCCTTTACACCTGGTTTTACATTGGGTTTTTAGGATGCTCTTTCGGTGATCACAAAAGACCAGCTTTTTTAGCGGCGTTACGACACTAACAACGGTCGGTTTTGACATGACGTACCTGCAAGTACTAGTGGAAATGCATTTCTGAGTCAGTCGTAAGAGAAGGCAAATACTGCGATCTCCCCCTAAACCCAACTCTCCAATAGTTAAGTTTATCCAGCAAAGTTGGAATCGATTTTGGCGAGCTGTACAACCAGCCAACTTGTAGATCTTCCCAGGGGATTGGTCCTTTGTTTTATCGATTCTGTGCCAACGCAAACATGGCTATCTCATAAACCCTGCCATGTTGCACTAGTTTATTTACACAACATGAAATGAAAAGGTACCTCTTTAGTCTCTAAACTATTGCTAAGGTTAAGGTTGCTCCCTCAACTCGAATACGCTCTACTTATGCGTAAATACGTCTCCAAGGAAAATAAATCTCATTTTCTCCCCCATTTATTCATTGAGCACTACGTGGGAAAAGGCATCTAATGACACCCTTAATTTCCTGCTCATTTTATCGAAAACTGTCCACACCCCTCATTTTTTCCGTGCTCGTCTCCATGTTAGCGTTTTGTTTGCTCTGACCCAGTGGACCCCACACGCTAGTCCAGTCCTCATCCCACTCCCCCCTTCATCACACACGCTACATGACTCCATGTGCCAGCGCAAACGCCGGTTATACTAGAGCTGTAAAGCTATCTCATAAGTTTTGTCATTGGTCTTTTTAGAAGCGTGAAATGAAAGTTATACTTTACTTCCTAAATTACCATCGAAATTGGTTGACGTTTCCATCCAGTCGGACTTGTGCACTCTTTTACGAAGATCGGCTGTTAAGGCTATGGCGATGTGTTCAAATTATTAGGCCAGCCCCATTAATATTGAAGCACTAACTCCTAGTAGAGAATCATAGAAGCCCAATTGGCCCATTCATATATGGAAAGAGTGAAAGGACAATGATGTCGCCTAGAGGGGGGGGGGGGGGGGGGGTGAATAGGCGATTAAAACTTTTCCGGTTTAGTCTTGATAATTGCGGAATAAAACTAGGTGTTTAAAAAAACAAGCCAACAACCTAAATAAACTAGGCTCACCTAATGTGCACCAACAACTTATGCTAAACAAGACAAGCAACAAGGTGATAGCAATATAGAATACTTTAAGCACGAAGGCTATCACAATGTAAAGTGCATAAGTAAAGAGCTCGGGTATAGAAATAACCGAGGCACGCGGAGACAAGGATGTATTCCCGAGTTCCTCCTTTTTAGGGGAGTATGTCTCGTTGGAGAGGTGTGAACCAACACAATGGTTCAACAACCACAAAGGTTTCACCTTCTTCTCCGATGAACCGCACCACAAAGGTTTGGTTCACCTTCCACTATTGGAATCCTTCGAGGCGGAAATCCGGAGCCTTTCAACAACGATCCGGGGCACAACCCACAACGGGGTTGGGGGCTCCCGAACAGCTACAAGTAACCACACAAGGGTCTCAACCACCACACGGGTGTCTAGGGTCCAAAGACCCATGAGTAACAAGTTCACAAGCTTTCAACTTCCACGAATCCTCATGGAGAGCACACCGATGCACCAAATGCAAAAGGTAAGAGCACAAGTGCTCAAATCCTTCACTCTCAAATTCCAACAAAGCAACAAATGCTTATGGGAGAATAAGAGAGGAATAACAAAGTAGGAGAAACACCAAGAACTCCAAGACCAAGATCTACTAGGTTCCCCTCACTTAGAGGAGAGATGGATTGGTGGAAATGTAAATCTAGATCTCATCTCTCAAATCTCTCAAAGATATGCAAGAATCATGGGAGGAATTGGGAGAGGGGTAAGCTTTCCAAGGTCAACAATGGAGGAGAGAGAGGGGGAAAAACGTGCTTGGAAAAGCTGAGTGGCTGAAGGTAGGTGGAGGGGTAAATACCCCTCCCAGAAAAATAGCCGTTACAGTCCACTTAGTCCGGAGTTTCCGGTCTGGGAGGCCGGAAACTCCGGCCTGAGCGGAAACTCCGGACTGACTCCGGGGGTACTCCGGCCCCAAAACAGCGACTGCCGCCGCGATGCTCTCTTCGCAGAAAAACCAGATGGACCGGAAACTCCGGCCACTGAGGGCGGAAACTCCGGGGACTCGGTCCGGAAACTCCGGGGAAACTCCGGACCAACTCCGGCCTCGATGCAGCCACTTCCACCGTGAGGCTTCAAAACTCGGCTGGCCGGGGACTCCGGACCCAGAGCCCCCTGAGACCGGAGACTCCGGACTGAAAAGCAGCAGCAAAACAGCAAAGCCTGAAATGCAATAACTTTTGTAAGGAAGCTCCAAACGAGATGAAACCAACGAGGTTGGAAATGTAGCGACAAGATAATCACAAGCACTACAAGATAATCACAAGCACTACAAGCCTGAAATATTAAGGGTCTCAAATATAGAGGAGATATCACACATGGGAGGTGTGGACCTTATCTCGAGGAGGGCCGGTAATATTTCCAACACCGAGAACGCAACAAGTTTTCCATCCGGACTCCATTTTCAATGATCTTGAGCTTGCTCCGAAGATAATCACAAGCACTACAAGATCATGCATATACACATCATAGTCCATCATGTGAGGAGGATAGCACAAGAGGAGAGATTGACCTCTCTACAAGAGACGAACCGGTAAAACCTGCAACATAAAAAACACCACAAAATATTCAAATGAAATCCGTTTTTGATGAACTAGAGCTTGGTATGGAGATGAACACAAGCTCTAAATTCTCACATGGATAAAAGCCAAATAAGAACCAAGAAAGATGATATGCCAAATATGCAAGGGGTTTGACCTCTCCACAAAGATGCGATCAAGTTACTCACTTGAGAGCCCCTCTTGATAGTACGCCGTCTATCCTATAACCCGGTCTCCAAACTAACAACATGAGACCGGTAACATAGAAACCCTATCAAGATCATACCTTTGCCTTGCGCATTCCACTTGAGCTAGATGATGACGATCTTGACTCTCTCAAGTTGGAACACCTTTCTTGATTGTGCTTGCTAGCACATGCTTGATGAAGACTTCTCCAAATGCTCCCCCATACTCCATTATGGGAGAGCCTCGCTAAGCTCCGTCTTCATGTAACCACTTGCGCTTCATATTCTTCTCTTGATATAGATGATGGCTTGGAGATAAACATGAAGTTCACTCAATCTTCTTTTCCAAGCCATGCTTGCAATAAGCTCAACTCTTTACATGACCATTCTTCATATAAACCCTTGGATGGAACCTTGGTCATCATGTAATCTTCTAGAGTCCAACACATGAAATCCAATATTTTCCTATGGACAAGATCTTCAAGTATATCTCAATGCAACCATTAGTCCATAGGGATTGTCATTAATGACCAAAACCACGCATGGGGCGACACATGCACTTTCAAAGAGGTGGGACTAAAATTTAGTCCCACATTGCTAATTTGTAGCTTCTACCACTTATGTGAGTATGAGAAAAGGACACCAACATGCCCACTCCCCCTCCATCGCATGCCTTGTCACCATAGGTGCGAGTCGTGTTTAGTGAATGGGCCGAGATACAATCAATGTTGTGTGTATGTGTTGTCCTTACATTTTTTTCATGCAGGTGCTAGGTGAATCTAAACTCGGTCACACCGAAGCTGAAACATTTTCCAAGAGTGGAATACGAGACCGAAAGGCAACTATACACCATCCCACCTTAAAAAAAGGGGTACATCGTGTTGTCCCTGACCTTTCCAATATTAACTACAAAAATGTCACCATTGTGATTTCTCCCTACTATTGCAACGAAATTCCGAGTACAACAACAAAATTTCTCACCCAGTGTGCATTTTTTTACTATTGCCACAAGTCGTCGCAACATTTCGAAAAAGTAAGTGTACAAAAATATTATTCAATCGCAACAAAAATCAGAAAGTATTACAACAAAAAAAAACATGTGTTTGTAGCAATTAAAAAGTGGTTAAGCAACAATAATATTTTTTATGCAAATTCATTTGCAATACAACTATTTGAACAAAATCATCAACACGTACAAAGAAAATCTATGTGTTTGCAACATTTTGGTAAACATCATCAAAAAATGCGAGAAACACACAAACTTGTTGCAATGTCAGAAAACTTTGCAACATCTCATGTGTGTTTTCTCAACAAAAGTTATATGAGTTTGTTAGAATTTGAAAGCAAGTATGCAACATAAAAATAAATTTGGCAACACAATTTTAGCAAATGCTCGGAAAAACCTGCGACAACCCACGTTTGTTTTCACAATAAAATCTGTGTGATTTTGTTATAAATTAAAAATAAGTATGCAAAAGCTTAGCATCATATGGTGTTCTAGATACTTAGATAGTTGCTATATGGTGGGCTGTTGTACAACATCCGTACAAGAAAAGTTAGCCAAAAAATAAAATCGCTAATAGTTGGGCCCTCCAATACACAAGCAGACATCCCAATAGTGCGCGCGGGGCTAGCGACCCACATATGGCTCACTTATGTCGGTTAAGTAAATTGTTTTCCTTATTGTTTTAGTTGAATTAACATACATAGTCATATGCATCGCCATGCAATGCCAACTAAGATATGTTGATAACATGGCATAATACTAAATTAGCGAAAAATGCTTGTGATAACATATTATGTTACTAGCACATAGCATTTTTGAAGATAAGATGAGTATACAACTTTATAAATGAAGATATTTGGGGAAAGCTCGATTTTTTTTAAAGTAAAACATTTCAAAAAATTCTGGAAAAATGATGACGAACATATATATGTTTTTTTAATACGTGCCAAGTTTCGGGATGACGTGACATGTGTGGTGCTCTGTGTAAAATAAACAAAAATCAGTGCTCTATAAACATATTTTTGAAATCACATTTTGGCCACTGATTTGTCTTTTTTTGCACAGAACAATTTAGATGTCATTTCACCACGAAATTTGATATGTATGTTGAACATTTGTATATTTTCCTCTCCGACTGTGTTCAGATGTTTTTTCAAATGTTTTACTATTAAAAAAAAAATCGACCAGTAACATATGAGTTCGGGAGCCAATTTGAATTCCCGAAAATATTTATGATACTTGCACTTTAGAGTTTTAACATATATAGAGTTGTGTGATATGCATGACACTACTCTCTATTATGACCTGCCTTCAGTAGAAAATACCCCGTGCGTTGCAGCGGCACCTTTTTTTATAAAAATTGTAATATAAACGAAAAAGACATATGACACACATGCAATGAGAAAATTTCTCGAGAATATTCAGTATTTGATTGGGCACAATAATCGAGAATCTAAATTTAATCAATGTAGAATATTTGTATATTTAACAACTAAAATTGATGAGGTAATTGTATGGATACACGAATTTATAATGCGAATAGCTTTTGTGGATGGATAGAAAATCATTAAAAAATGTGGGATGACATGGATAAATATGGCTCAAATAGTGGATAATGTGGCTTATGGAATAGATGATGTGTGATTAATTAGTGGAGATGACATGAACAATTGATTGGTTAAGAGATTGGATGATATGGATAGCTTGCATGTTGAGATAGAAAAATAATTAATTAAGTTAGTGGAGTTTTGCTTTATAAGAAGTATAGATAGATAGATACCGTAACCGGGTAGGACTCTGTACAAACTCTGAAAAAGCTTTCACTATAAGCTTGGTTCTCATACCTTTTCTCTGAAAACTCAGACCAAAACTGTCCCTGTTGAAACGTGAAATAATCAGTCAATAACACCGAAACCTCCACTAGACATTGCCGCGACAAACAACTCCCATGAGTTTCTGAACCCACTTGAGCAGCACGTAGCACGTTTATTCTCCGTTCTTTTTCCGATAAAGCTTTTGGATACGATGCACATTCCGGATAGAAGCAAAGGGACAAGGAGATGTTTCTTCCACGGCGAAAACAACCGCGCGCGCGCAATGATAATGTCATCATGCTCCAGGTCTCGAAAGAAAAGCAGTACCAGACTAGTCCTGTGTCTGGAAGTGGATGGACCTAGATCACCAGAAATGCATCGTCGACGTTCAATGGTTGAAAGGGAAACCCTTCGCTCTCCGGCCGGGATCGCGTGTCAGCTGTCACGGCTTCATTATTTGGAGGACGACATCCCTATCCTCCTGCTATTGGTTGTAGCACGGGCGAAAGGACGTGTGAGGCCGGCGAAACGAACCTGATGCGCGCTGCGCTAGGCTGCTAGCTAGCGGAACCTCCTGCCTCCCTCCGCGCGCGAGCAGGTCCAAGCTAAGCTATAGGGGAGAACTGATTCTCGGTGGCGGCGCGTGTCCGCGGGGAGCGTCTGTGCCCGTCGTTGGTCGTGGCGTCGCCGGTGAAGATAACGCGGTCCCGGGCGGCTCCGTTTCCGCCGTAGAAAATATAAAAGGACCGCCTTACAAGTGGAAAGTCGAGCTGTGTCCGCTAGCGCTGAGCATTTTAGGTGTGTGTGGTGGGATTCAGTTTTGCGGCTCAACACAAGCTGTTTGCACAGGACCTTTCGCGCGAGAGTGAGACGCAAAAATCTGAGCTCCATGGTCTTTTCTTGTTGACGCAGACGGTGAATTTCCCGAACCCAGAATCGACCACCTCGTCCGTAGTCGACTGAACAAAGTAATACTTTTTTTTGTTGCGGGAAAGAGATAATGATATTAGCACACCGTTCTTACAGAAAGACCCAGCACAAAAAACAGAAATTACAGTCAACTCCAACTGGATCCCGATGTCGTCGCCGTCGAGGACGAGCCAATGAAGCGCCGCCGCCGCTGCTCCTCTGAAGGCTTGGATCGGATGCAGCCTCTCCACGGCCGGGAAGTCATTGGACAATGGTTCCGGGTAACCTGCACCCTGCATCACCGATGCCATCGCGATGCGCCGCAACATCATCTCCATCTTGAACTTCAACACCCGGATCGACCACCACTCCGAATCCGGTGAGGGATTGACGAAGTCGATGAAACCGAAGATCCGTGAGCTCGGGGAAGGCGGATGCTCCACCACGGAGCTCCGAAGAGCGCCGCCGTCGAAGAGGACGAGCTGCACCACAAAACGCGGGCCAACCACACCACCGCCTCCACAACGCCGCCGACAAGCATCCTAGACGACCCTACACTATATACAGGTACTGGATCAACGATTCCCCGTCCTCCCGCCGCCGGAGCGACGTGGATCTTCCGGGAGGTTTCAGAAAATCGCCCCTCCCTACTGTAGCGGGGAAGGGGAACGACCGAAAGCACAATAGAATAAAACTATGATACTAAAGTAATACATGTTTAACGTGAGAAACAACATACATATATACACAAAGCAAAGTAAACTTGAAATTCCAAACAAGGAAGGAAAGGAAGAAAGAAATACTCAATCCGTTTCACAAAATAAGGCATATAAATTGAGTGGAGATTTCATGCTCCAGAGTTCCAGTGATCTCACTATTTTCAAAAAATCAAAAAAAAAATACAGTAATACATGTTTAACGTGAGAAACAACATACATATATACACAAATGCAAGCTGTGTCCGGTAGCGCTGAGCATTTTAGGCGCGTGGTGGGATTCAGTTTTGCGGCTGAGCACAAGCTGTTTGCGCAGGAGTTTTCACTCAGAGTGAGACGCAAAATTCTGAGCTTTGACGGGCAGAGCGGGTTGCCAAATCCAGAAGGTGAATATTCTGAACCCAGATTTTTTTTTGCATGGCAATACGTGTCTTACTTATAAAATAAAAATCAAGTTACAAGACACGTACACACCAATCTTACAGAACTAAAAAAATAAGATAATCCTATGGAAAAACCCAGCGCCTATCCCCCTCCTTCGACACCACCGAAGCGATCACCAAAGGGAAGGAAGACATATCACCTCTTCACCCGAGTTCGACGCTGCTCCATTGCTTATCTGCAGCTTTACGAAGCTCCAAAGTAGTTTGTTAGAAGTAAAACTATTGCCGTTGAAAGAATCAGACCGGGGCAACATGTACCCCGGACACACCATCGAACTCCAGAAATGACACCCCGCACGACTACGACATCGAAGGAGGAAAACAGAACTGTCAGCCTCCAACCACAAACCCAACACATGATACACCATCTTCCATCTGTCACCTGCGCAGACAACCGCGTGTGTGTACTCTGGACGACATAGAATATACCACCTCGTCCATAGTCGACTGACCAAAGTAACACACATTTAACGTGAGAAACAATATACATACATACACAAAGAAAAAGAACAGCAAAAAAAAAGCAGGTTAAAGAAAGTAAACTTGCAATTCCAAAGAAGGAAGGAAGGAAAGAAACATATAATTATCAGCGTAGGCGGAAACGAAAGCCCGTTAGGGTTTCATGGTTCGTGTTATATAGGCGGTGGAAATAGCCTCCACCGTGGCGTACAAGGTTGGTACGTATACGGACGGTGTACTACACTGTACCATATACGTACGATACTCAGTACATTGTCTAACAGCCCCCCTAAATCTGAACTTCGCAGAAGGTTAAGATTACGCCTAAACTCATGTAAACTCCTAACAGGAAGTGCTTTGGTAAAACCATTAGCAACTTGATCTTTACTAGAAACAAGCTTAACATCTATCTTTTTATTTGCTACTCTTTCACGAACAAAGTGAAAGTCAATCTCTATATGTTTTGTATGAGCATGAAAACCAGATTTGCAGTCAAGTATGTGGCTCCCAAATTATCACACCAGAGGCACGGTCGTTGCTCAAGAACAACTCCAAGTTCTCCAAGCAAAGCTTCAACCCATATTAGTTCAGTCGTGGCATTAGCTCTAGATTTGTATTCTGCCTCAGTACTTGAACGTGACACTGTAGCTTGTTTTCTGTCACTCCACGAAACCAGATTAGGTCCTATAAAAACAGCAAAAACCTCCAGTGGAACGTCTGTCATCAGGGCATCCAGCCCAATCTGCATTTGAAAAGGCACTCAGTAGAGTAGAGGATGACTTCTAGAAAGTTATTCCAAGATTTACAGTATCCTTAACATATCTCAGAATTCTCTGGACTGCTGTCCAATGTGTAGTTGTAGGTGCATGTAAGTATTGACAAACCTTGTTTACAGAGAAGCAAAAGTTTGGGCGTGTCAAGGTGAGGTACTGAAGAGCACCCACAATGCTGCGGTATTTAGTGCTGTCTTCCGAACCAAGAGGCTCCCCATCAGCCAAGGAGAGTGGTTCGGTTGAAGAGAGTGGTGTAGGTGCAGCTTTGCACTCGGCCATACCAACCTTTTGAAGTAAGTCTGATCCATATTTTCCTTGTGTCAAGATCAAACCATGCTGAATTTTCTTCACCTCAATGCCCAGAAAATAGTGAAGATCACTTAAATCTTTGATAGCAAAATTATCATTGAGATCTTGAAGCAAGGATGAAAGAGCTGACTACGAGGAACTTGTCACTATAATGTCATCAACATAAATCAAAACATATATAGTTGTGCCTGACTTTAGATAGAGAAATAAAGATGTATCAGCCTTGGAAGGTATAAAACCAAGATCATGTAACTTAGAACTAAGGCGAGAGAACCATGCTCGAGGGGCTTGTTTCAATCCATATAAAGCCTTATCAAGTTTGCAAATGTGATTAGGAAACTGTGGATTTTCAAAACCAGGGGGTTGTTTCATGTAAACCTACTCTTCCAGAACACCATGTAAAAACGCGTTCTTAACATCTAGCTGCCGTAATCTCCATCCTCGTGAAACTGATATAGCTAAGATAGTTCTGATAGTGGCTGCCTTAACCACAGGACTGAAGGTATCCTCATAATCAATGCCATACTGCTTGAATCCTTTTGCAACAAGACGAGCTTTATACATGTCAATAGTGCCATCAGCTCTTTTCTTGATACGGTACACTCATTTACAATCAATTAGATTTTTATTGGAGCTCGGAGGGACAAGATGCTATGTATTGTTTTGAAGCAAAGACCATTTTCCTCATCCATTGCTTTGCGCCAGTTAGTATCCTCAAGAGCTTCATCAAAAGAACGAGGTTCACCTGTAGAAGCAAGCATGCCATAGCGGACACAACCATCTTTATAAATCTTGGGTTGACGTATACCTTTCATGAGTCGAGTGCGAACACCAAGTGTTGCAGGCGGGGGCACAACATTGCGCGCCACAGAGGACCCGCGGCGAGCAGGCGCATGAGCGCGGCGTGGTCGAGGTGCAGGCATATCCGCTGGCGACGCGTGGCCGCGAGCAGGTGGAGACGGCACGGGGGACGCGGAGCGGGAGCGGCCCGCGCGTGTGGAGGACGTGGAGCGAGGACGTGTTGTCGGAGACAGCGACCCGCGCTGGGGCCGCGTACGGGAGCTCGGCGATTGGCCCAGCGTGCGAGGCGAGGTGGTCGACGAATCCAGCGGATCTGCACCGGGATCGTTATTTGCTGTTTCAGTATCATTTTCTGCAGGGTTTTCTTCTGGGTCCGAAGCATCTTGGGAACTATCATCAGGAGTGTCATGTGCTGCAACTTGCGGAGATTCATTAGTAGCAACAGGAATAAATGGTACGGTCATAGGGTCATCAGTATGTGCATCCCCAACATGAATGGAAGTGGAGGTGTGATATTTTGGTAAAAGGAGAATTTATTGACGAAGTCGAGAACCAACATTCGGATGTAAGGAAGCAAATGGGAAGGCATTTTCATCGAAAACAACATCACGAGAAACATACACACTGCCAGTTTTGGGATTGAGACATTTGACTCCTTTGTGTAGAGGGCTATAGCCTAAGAAGACACATTGGGTGGAACGGAATGCAAGTTTGCGTTGGTTATAGGGACGTAAGTTGGGCCAACAAGCAGAACCAAAGATTCTTAAGGAGTCATAGTTGGGTTTCATGTCAAGGAGACGTTCAACCGGGGTGTCAAAGTTTATAACTTTGCTAGGAAGCATATTTATGAGAAAAGTGGCTGTGAGAAAAGCTTCATCCCAAAAATTTAGTGGCATGGATGCATGCACAAGCAAAGCTAGTCCAACTTCAACTATATGACGATGTTTGCGTTCGGCAGAGCCATTTTGTTGATGAGCATGTGGGCATCAGACATGATGGGTAATACCCACTTTTTGGAACAAACCATGGAGTTTTTCATATTCACCTCCCCAATCAGTTTGCATAGTAACAATTTTGCGATTACACTTGCGCTCCACAAGTTTTTGAAAATTTAGAAAAACTTGAAAAACATCAGAACGTTGCTTGAGCAAGTAAGTGAAGGAGATATGCCCTAGAGGCAATTAATAAAGTGATTTTATTTGTCATATATCAATTGTTTATAATATGTTTTAATACCATGCTATAACTGTATTACGCGGAAACATTAATACACGTGTGGTATGAAAACAACCAGGTCCCTAGTAGTCTCTATTTAACTAGTTCGTTGGGCAACCGATGATCAAGGTTTCCTGATCATGGACAATGGCGTCGGTTGATAACGGAGTCATATCATTAGGTGAATGATTTGATGGACATACCCAAAAGATAGAAACATAGTATTCATACCTTCGACCGTGAGATCATATCAAATCTCTGCTTCTGAAAGATACGGCTGATCGCATAAACGGCATGACTTATATAGCGTGACAATAAAGGTGACACTTTCGGGTATCGGAAGGAAGCAGTAGAAGCGAGTGATCAAGAGCGGGAATTGCCAATCCACATAGCAGGATAGATACTCTGGGCCCACTCGGTGAGATTACATTAATGAGCTTGCAAACATGTGACTAAGTCACGGGGATGTAATATCACAGACGAGTAAAGATAGATTTGTCGGTGATGAGGTCATGCTCGGTAATCGTGATACCGGAGAACGACGCTCGGACAATCTAAGTATCGCTAGGCAATAGGATGAGACTGGACGTCTAAAGGTTCAAACGATAGAAGACATTCGTGGACGCACATGGGCTATCATGGATATCCAGATCCCGCTGTTAGTCATTGATCGGAGAGGGTGTCTCGATCATGTCTGGAGTGGTCCCGAACCGTGGGGTAACACACTTAAGGGTGGGTGATGATTAGATTGGATTTAGAGAGAAAAGAAACCGGGAACTCTGAAAGTGTTCCGGAACTTGTCCGATGTTGATCGGAGGCAACGAAATAGGTTTCGGAGCCCGGATGAATTAAATAATATGTATTTAATATTAATAAGTGTTATTAGTGATTAAATATATTTTTGTTTAATTTATGTCGAATTTTTAAAGGCATTAAATCATAAATGGGCCTTAGAGGCCCACTAGGGAAAACCCCTAAAAAGAAAAAGGAGAAAAAAAAGGAGAAGAGGGCCAGCCGGCCTAGGTGGGCCACCTAGGGCCGGCGCACCCATGGTGGTGCGGCTGGTGTGGGATAGTCCCACACCGCCAAGCCACCAAGGCAAGCCTCCCTCCTCCTCCTTTAAATAGGGGACCCCCCGTGCCTTTGAAAATACACCCAATTTCTCCCTTCTTCTCTCCTACCTTGAGCGTGGTTCCATTTCTGGAGCTGCGTACGGGGAGAGAAGTCTCTCTACTACACGCACACCGCTGTGCTGCTAGATCCAATCTTCTGCTTCCGCTGCTCTGCTGGATCTGGAGCCCGGAGGTCGTCATCTACACCGTACGTGTGTGGAACTGCGAGGTGCCATTGTTTGGCACTGGAAATCGTCTTCCTCCTCTACACGACCTTGAGGTCGGCTACGTCGGCTTCATCATCAACGCTTGTGCGGGAGCGTAATCCCCGCTTATGGTCTACAAGGGTATATATTCCGTTCTCCTCTGTATAGTATATCTGCATAGTATAGTTCTTGGCTAGTTTATGGTTATCGTCGGTAGGAATTTTTTTGTTTTCTGTCTACGATCCCCAACAGTAAGTCCAGGTGAATTTGCTAAAATCATCAATAAAGCTTACATAGTATAAGTGTTTGCCAACAGAAGCGGGTGCTGGACCCCATACATCAGAGAACACTTGTTCCAAAGGAACAGTGGAAACACTAGTGGAAATGGGATATTGCAATTGATGGCTCTTTGCTAATTGACAAGAATCACACACATAAGGGTTTATTTCAGGAGTAAACGAAATATTATGCTTCCTAAGAACTTGTTGCACCACAAAGGAGGAGGGATGCCCTAGACGACGAAGCCAAGTGGTGGATGATGGCTTTATTGTGATGAATGCATGCTTGGACGACCCGGTAGAGACTGGCACTAGAGGGTAAAGACCACCATGTCAGGGACCTTTAAAGAGAATCTTCCTTGTGACCCGGTCCTTTATAGAAAAGAAAAACGGGTGAAATTCTAGAAAAACATCATTGTCAAGCGCAAGTTTATGAACAGATAATAGATTCTTTGATGCACTAGGAATATGTAAAACTTTGTTGAGAATGAGATGCAACGAATGATCATGTGGGGTGCATATACTTGAATAACCAATATGACTAATTTGCATACCATTGCCGTCTGCCATGTGAACACGGTCACGGCCCTTGTACTTGTCGTGGACAGAGAGCTTGTTCAGTTCGCCGGTGAGGTGGTGTGTGGCATCGGAATCTGCATACCAGTTGGTGTTCACACCATAGGCAGCAGCATTGGCACCCTTCTCATGTTGCTCATCATCACTGTCGGAGCCGTCATTCTTGTAGCGCCACCAACAGTCGCTGGCGGGGTGTCCATGGATCTTGCATATCTGACAAGTGATGTCAACGAACGGAGTGGGTGCGCGGCCATGGCAGCCACGGCGACCCTGCCCTCCATCGTTACGTCGACGATCATCGCGTCAGCCATCATTGCGGCGGCCATCATCTTGGCGCCGTCCACCGCCACCATCACGGCGGTCATAGCCATCACGACGGTCATTGCGGCGATCCCAACCACGGGTGTCGCCACGGTCACCACCGCGGTCGCCTCGGTAGTCACCGCGGTCACCACCACGGTCATCAGCCCGCCCCTTGTCACCACGGGGTCGGTTGTCATGGCCTCCATTGCCACGACGATCAGCAGCATTTGTAGAGGAGATGAAGGAGTCATGTCCGGACTCGGCAAGCATGTCGCGGCAAAGATCATGAGCGCAAAGCTGACTGAAAAGGTCACTGAGAGAGGTACCGGGGTTGCCGTTGACGGAGGACACGAGGTCGTTGTAGCGGGCGTCGAGGCTGTTGAGGACGTAGACAATCATCTCATCATCATCAAGCGGCTTGCCAGCCGCAGCGACCTCGGAGGAGAACCCTTTCAACTTGGCGAAGAATTGAGCGGCAATCATGTCACCTTTATTCGTGTTGTTGAGGGCGCCGCGAAGGTGGTTGATGTGTGTTCGAGACGTGGTGGAGAACATGTTGATGATGACCGTCCACACCTCGGCAGAGGTTTGCAGATCAAGAACGTGTGCCATGATTTCCGGCGACAGCGAGTTCACGAGGAAGCTGAGCACCGTCTGGTCCTTTGCAACCCACGTGCCATAGGCGGGATTGAGGACTGTGGTCTTCTTCTTGTTTTCATCCTCTACGTCCAAGGTTTTGACTGGGGCGGGCTCAGATCCATCGAGAAACCCAAAGGCTTGGGCACCGTGGATCGTCGGAAGAACGAGAGTCTTCCAAAACATAAAGTTGCTCCGGGTCAGCTTGGTGGAGGGACGCGATCCAATCGCGGCAGGCGGGGCGGCTGAGGAAGACGCCATGGCTAGCAGGGAGGGATCAGGGGTCGTGAGGTTTTTAGGGTTTTTGTTTTCTGGGTCATGGTGTGGTGGCGGCGGTAGAAGTTGCTAGCGCTAAGTTGACGAGAGAATATCTCCCCGGCAACAGCACCAGAAACAATGCTTGTACGTCACTCGTCAGTTGGGAACCCCAAGAGGAAGGTATGATGAGTGCAGCAGCAAGTTTTCCCTCAGTATGAAACCAATATTTTATCGAACCAGTAGGAAAACGAGGTTGCTTCGAAGGTGTTGGTGAAGGAGTGTAGTGCGGCGCAACACCAGTGATTCCGGTGCCAACGTGGAACCTGCACAACACAATCAAATTACTTTGCCCCAACTTAACAATGAGGTTGTCAATCTCACTGGCTTGCTGAAAACAAAGGGTTAAACGTATCGTATGGAAGATGATGTTTGTTTGCATAAAACAGTAGAGAACAATGATTACAGTAGATTGTATTTCAGATGTAAAAGAATGGACCGGGGTCCACAGTTCACTAGTGGTGTCTCTCCAATAAGATAACTAACATGATGGGTAAATAAATTACAGCTGGGCAATTGACAATTGATAAGTGCATATAGCATGCATGTGTGAGTTGTGGTGTCTACTATGAGATTCATTTGGGCATTACGACAAAGTACATAGACCGCTATCCAGCATGCATCTATGCCTAAATAGTCCACTTTCCGGTTAACATCCGTACCCCTTCCAGTATTAAGTTGCAAGCAACAGACAATTGCATTAAGTAATGTGCGTAATGTAAACAATACATTCATCCTTGAATAAAGCATTGTTGTTTTACCCCAAGTGGCAACAACACATCTACAACCTTAGAACTTGCTGTCACTATCCCAGGTTAAATAGAGGTTGAACCCAACTATCATGCATAAATACCCTCTCTTGGAGTCACAAGTATTCACTTGGCCAAGGCTTTAACAAGTAACGGAGAGCATGCAAGATCACAAATGACATAGACATGATAATATAATATTCAGCTCCACATAGGTATCAATATAAGTCAGATCCCAGCAAACACAACATGTAGCATTACAATAAGATGATCTTGATCATGATAGACATCTCACAAGATCTAAACATGATGGCACAAGTGGAGAAGACAACCATTTAGCTACTGCTATGGACCCATAGTCCAAGGATGAACTACTCACGCATCACTCCGGCGGCGGGCATGGCGATGTAGAGCCCTCTGGTGATGATTCCCCCCTCCGGCAGGGTGCCGGGAAGAGCTTCAGAACCTCCCGAGTTAGGGTTGACGACGGCGGCGGCAGCGAATATGTTCTGGATGAAAGGCTCGGTGCCTTAGGGTTTTCACGTCTCGGGAATAAATAGGCGAAGGGGCGATGTCGGCGGACCCCCGAGGGGCCCAAACCACCAGGCGGCGCGGTGGGGCCCACTGCCGCGCCGGCCTATGGTTTGGCCACCTCGTGGCGAGTCTTCGTCTCTCCTTCGGACTCCGTGTACGTGTTGGAAAAATAGAGACTTGGCCTTTTGTTTCGTGCAATTCCGAGAATATTTCCAGAAGTAACTTTCTGAAACCAAAAACAGCAGAAAACAGGGAACTGGCACTGTGTCATCTTGTTAATAGGTTAGTCCCAGAAAATGCATAAAAGTGAATTGAAGTGTATATAAAACATACAGCAAATGGTATAATATAAGCATGGAACAGCAGAAATTATGGATACGTTGGATACGTATCAGAAGTATGCGGCGGCTACGGCTGTTTGTGTTTTGGTCATGTTTTTGTCTTGGTCGTGGCGTGATGCGGCGGAGGCAGAGGTGTGCAGCGGCGACAGTTGTTGTGTTTGTGGCGGCGGCCGGAGAGGGAAAGCAACGGCGGCAGCAAGGTGTAGATCGTATGGCGGCTAGGTTAGGAAGAGTGTGGCTCTGATACCATATCATCGTAGGCGGAAACGATAGCCCGTTAGGGCTTCGTGGTTCGTGTTATATAGGCGATGGAAACAGCCTCCACCGTGGCGTACAAGGTTGGTATGTATACGGGTGGTGTACTACACCGTACTGTATATGTACAGTACTCATTACATTGTCTAACAATAATCACTCTGTTGCACAAAATAAGGCATACAGATTTAGTCAATATTGTCTAAGTTTAACCATGTTCCAAATATATAAATCAATATCAATAGAACTGTCCGAAAATATATTTCCATAGTGTATATAAATGTTTATATTTTCTTGCATATGGTTCGTTAAACTTAGCAAACTTTGACATTTCACAAATTTTGTAAGCCTTGTTTACGAAACGGGGTAGTAGTATAATTTTTTCATAAATAGGGTCTTCCCTCAATTATCTATTAACAGACAGAAATGTATACCTACAAAGTCCGGAGTAAAAGAAAACACAACAGAACAGATACTAGAAGGTATACCCATTCGCTCAAAACACTACTCTCCAGCCAGCCATCACGTTTATCTCAAACAAGAATATTCCTATTATATTTTAATCACTGAGCATATTATTTAAAACTAAAACCTAGTTTGTCAAGTTGATATTGTGACAAATTGAGCGTTACTGTAAACATTCAATCACTTGCTTTCATCTTCAGTCACCCGTTTATTTTGATCAAGATAAGCAATGAAGTTTTTCCTTATGCGTCTGTATTTGGTATCGCTTCCCCTTTTTAAAATTCATTCTCTTTACTTCTTTATAACCATTTAAGTCAATGATGTTTTAGAAGCCTATTGTATTGTGCCCTAACTTATTTATTTTTTTTCGCAGTTGAACTAGTAACCATACCAAGGAAAAGTTACAGCCTCTTCTCTGCATTGATAGATAGCTTCGTTTAATTTCTTTGTATATTTGTGTTTTTTGTACATTTTTCTTGTACATTTTGTAAACATCATTTTAAGATTAATAAAATACACGACAGAGTCCAGCCGTTTCAGAAAAAAAAACCATATATGGAATATCAGACTAATTACTTAGCTTTGGTTAATTATTAATTCCTCCGTTCCTTACTTCCATAACATAAGTATATTGACTGTAATGACATTTTATATGGGACGGAGGATATATTTAGCAAAGTTATGTATTCATGCTTTAAGTGTTTCCATCGGGAGTTCAGCTACTACTATAATCGACGCATCGAGAATAGCGCGCGTAGCAGCGCCGCCGCCACCACCGATCGCGCGCGCGTACGTGCAGCCGCCATTTCCGGCAACTGGCCGCGCGCAACAGCTCCGAACGGCGGCCGGTCGACGAGGACAGGACACCGTGGTGGGCTCCGGGCTAGCTTCAATTCAGCAACGGTCGTGCAGAGAGCAGAGTTAAGTTGGGCACATAGATGACAGAAACAAACTGATCGATGCGGTATGGGGGCAGTACGGGCGGCGCACTAGGGCCCCCTACCTAGCAGTAGCAGCTACCCTCCTGTTTGCCGCCTTAGGTGGGCCCGCTAACTTTTTTTTGCGAAACATAGTACAACGCAGGCGCTTATATACACGCACACACACTCACACCTATGAACGCACGCACGCACATCCTACCCCTATGAGCACCTCCGAGAGACCGAGTCGGCGGGTCGAGTCTTGAGATTGACGAAGTCACCACGGGCGCCTCGCTGTCGACGGGAACGTCACCTCCCACTGAAGAATATTCCGCCTTAAATGAGAAACATCAGCGTCAAACCTGGGGTTTGAACTCTGATGGGCTAGGGGTACAACCACCCTCCTAACCATCTTGCCACAAGCAAGTTCTCGTGGGCCCGCTAACTTGACTGTTCGGTCTATTTGCATTTTGACCTATACGGCTACGAATACTCTCTTTCCAGATGTATACGGCAAGCACTCTTTTCTTAGATGTATAGGGAAAATACTTGGTGACGCTTGATCTTACCTCAGAGTTCACAAAAAACAAAGTGCAGTACTGCTCCTAGTCAAGTAAGTAGTGTCCTAGTAGTACTTGTTTGGTTGAGTTTGCATAGAGAATTACAGATAGAGTCATACAGTATACAGATGAGTGTTGGTCAGAATATTTTTCTTTTCCTGTCAAGAACAGCGAAAGGAGCGAAGGAACAAAGATCGATCGAGAAGGCACATGCCCCGATCCATACATATCGACCAGAGAATTGATGCCCTGAGGGCCGGGGAACGCCGCTTTACGTGCTGTACATTCTGACTGGGACACCGGACACGCACAGTCGACAGAGGACGCGCCGACGGCTGTGGCGAGCCTGAAAGCAACGCCGGGAGAGACCGACCAGAGCTGCCCGCGTCGCCGTCCACGACAACGACCGCCCGCACGGCGGCCAGACGCCATGGCCCGGCCCGGAAGATATGTTCGTGTGTCAAGCTCAAGCGTCATGGACCATGGTCCATGGACGACGAGATATGCCGGATACGTGTGCGTGTTCTCGCGAGCGCGGCTAACCGTTATTTGCTGACCTCGACTGGCGGTGCCTCGCATCGACACCTCAGCTAGCCCCGCCCCCGCTCCGTACTATATTTGCACGCGTCGCCGTGTCCGTTTGCTCGCCGGGATAAACATCAGCTTGCGTTGCATGCGTCGCCGGAAACTGTATCAATCAGTTTCAGTTATTTCGTGAAAACCCTTACTCCTGTCATAGAATTGAGCCATCCTATGAACCAGAAAGGAATATGGATGCATGATCGGATGATCCATGCATGTTCAGACCATGAAGGACATGGGCACGCAACTTAACTGCATGGGCCTTGGATCGGCAAATGAATCCAGAGCCGCCGCCAATCCAGAGCGCCAACGCAGACGAACAACGGTATTGTCCTGACGCGCGCGCTCGAGCGCACAGTGACGAAACTGATCGATCGATGATGAGACGACGCTGCAAACGCAGAACATCACACGCGTGCGCTCCGCCGCTCTAGCTAGCTGCATGGTCCCGGCCGACGGCACACCCTCGTGCATCAACTTCAATTCGCCATGCCATGCAGCCACGGCAGACGCCGAACTCAGACCCAGCTAGCGGCGATCGCTTCACTGATCAGATCAGGGGGGAGCATGCATTGATTCATGCATGCATGCACCGTCGCGGGGCACGGGACACCTGCGCAGCGGCGCTCATGGCTGGGGACCGAACTAAAACTAACCCAAGGATGCAAAGTGTAAGCCGCTACGTGCACCGACCTAATCTGTTGGTCTGTAGAACAGTACCGGTAATAAGTTTGAGTGTCAGATGTCTAGCGAGTTCTGTGTCTCCCATGACTGGCCGGCCGTGTTCTACACAATACTAGTACGGCCGGGCATCGATCCAAGCCGACCTCTCGTCTCTCGCAGCCATGCATGTGCCGCTGGCTGTGAGCTGCTGGCTTCTCCACTGTTCTTTCTGGATCAGTCGATCGATGAGGTGGTCGTTCAACTGTATGTACTGTATCATCCTTCACATATGATACGCCTTGTCTGCAAACCACGGTAATGTGACTCGACCATGTCGTCCTCTGTCATGGCGTTTCTCCATTACCACTACGGCCGGCATGTCAGCATGGCGACGGAGTAGCCGACCATGCAACCGCCCTTGGCGCTTTCCAGGTGTCATTCGGTCATCAGTCCGTTGCAGCAACAGAATCAACAAATCGGACGCCGTCCAGGAAATGACTGCTGCATGCGGTTCGGATCAGCTAGCCTGTGGTGTGGATAATGGATTGGCACTGATCGAGTGACATCGCATCGGGTGCCAAGACAGTTCACGCTGCTCTGTTATGTTACTTCCCCAGGACAAAAGGAAGCCATATAGCCTCAGCTGACGGATCCAAGCGAAAGCCTACTTTTGATCAAGTTTCAGAAGCACCCATTTTTCTGGTCTTCCCGCGTGATCAAGTCGATGCAGTTGGGGAACAATGCGTGTTAGGCGCTTCTATTTTGATGGTTCACGTGAACTGAATCAAAAGACCGCTTGATCAACTCTTGAAAAGGAGTGTTAACTCTGAAAAAATACAGTAGCTTGCTGTCGAGTGCTGCAGTCTCCTCAGCTCTAATAAGTGGGTGAATCAAACAAAGACGTACTATATGAAGAGACAGTCTACGAGAAATCGCGACTTCTTTGATTGCGCACATCACGAGTAAAAAGAACTTCAAACTTTATACGGTTGCCGAGTTCCACCCTAGAGAGAGGCCAGACACGAGAAAAGCCGCCCCCGGCGCTTAGAACCTAGGCGCCGCCACTTATTCTCCTCCACCGTAGATCGGTTCCCCCTCCTCCGGCCGGTCTTGCCGGTGTCGGGAGGGGTGGGGAATCCGATCTATGAGTGGAGTTTTTAATAAAAATAGTGTTTCAATCTAGGGTTTTGGTTGTCGTCGTCTTTATCAATGGAGATGACATCTTTTACAATAAGCAATCTTCCGGCTTTCGTTTGACGGCGAGATCTCCTACCCGATGTCAATGGTGGTTTTAGAAGATTAAGTTTGTCTAGGTATGGTTCTTCAGATATTGCTTCGCCAGATCAATCTTGGATTGTTTCTCATGATTGCCGCGAGAAGGATTGCCCTCGCAATATCTGTCCCGGCTACTACATCCTCGGCAATGGTGATTCGTTCTCTCGGCTCCCAACGACGTCGACAAAGTTGTTCGGTTATTTTTCCCTGAAATGTCAGTGGTGGTGCTCTTGCCGATGTTGCTTGATTAATTTAATGGCTGCGTGCGTGCACAAAGTCTTGGCATTGCGCCTCAAAATTAAAAGGGGAGAATCTTCGTTGGTATTCACAGGTCTGTGGTTTGTTGTATTCATTGTTGATCTACGACTATGTTCAGAAAAGTACAAAATTGGGTCATGGAAGAAGAAATGGCTTGAAGATCTCAGAGATTTGCTCGTATCTTTTATTATTATTTTTGTAATCGACATAATTATGTACTATTTGCTGGTTTAATATATTTGGTATTTGATAAAAAAAACTTTATACGGTTGCCCAAAAGGGAGGGGGATACAAATATCAGAGCCTGCAAAGCTGGATTAGTTACGGTTTTTTTTTGAATTAAACCAATGCATAAAGCCCAGTACAAAAAGAAGGCGAAGCCCACGGTCTCTCTTCCACCCTTTCATCCGTCCAGTCCAATCCACTCGATAGGCCGCAGCCCACAGGGTCTGCTCTGCGTACGAACGTATAAAGACCTGCACGGAAACTTCACAAAGTGGATCTGCATGGTCAACCCTAAGCACAAGGAGATCATGGAGACGGCGTCCCCATCCCGCAAGCGTGATACGATCCACACAGAGACGGAGACAGAGGCTGCGGCCGCTTCCTCCAGCAAGCGCACCCGCCTCGGCGGCGCCGGCCGGCTGGATGACCTGCCAGACTGCCTCCTACACGCCATCCTCTCCTTCCTCGGGTCCCGGCAGGCCGCGCGGACGAGCGCACTCTCGCGTAGGTGGCGCCACCTCTGGCGTTCCGTGCACTGCCTCGACATCGACCAGCGCGAGTTCCTGCACCCCAGCATCGTGCCGAACGACCACCCGCAGCGAGACCAGTGCCAATGGGAGAGCTTCGAAGACATGGCCGATGCCATGCTAACCTTGTCGTCGACCGCGCCGGCGCCGCCGCTGGACGCGTTCCGCCTGCACCTGGTCAAGGACTTCATGTACACGAACGTCTCCAGGTGGGTCCGCCGCGGCCTCCGGCGGCGCCCGGCGTCGGTCGACGTCGAGGGCCACGACGGCGAGATTCGCTGGCCCCCGACCTCGGGTCTGGGCTCCGACGCCTGCCGCTTGACGAAGCTCCGTCTTTTCGCGGTCGCCCTGATGCCTGGCTTCGGTGAGGGTCTCACCGACCAATGTCCGGTCCTTGAGGACCTGCATATCGAGAAGTGCATAGGCGCCATTAAAACCATTACCTCTCCCACGCTCAAGAACCTCGCCTTCGTTGCTGATGAATTCTACGACGCATATGCTCCTCTCATCCTCGCGGCTCCTCACCTTGTATCGCTACGCCTCGAGATTCCGTACGACAAATATGTCTATCCTGTTGTTGTCGGTCAGCAGGTGCTGGCGTCGCTGGTAATGGCTTCCATCTCTATAACGGATAAGATGGAACTATGGAATGAAGTGAAGAAACAGAAGCTTCGTTGCACGAAATCCTTGTACAACTTCCTAGCCTGCCTCACCAATGTCACAAGTCTATATTTGTCGGGGTTCAACACCACGGAAATTATGGGGCACTCTGGTGCGAACATTAAATTGTTTATTACTCTATGGTTCAAATAAAAAACATCCATGTACGCATGCAATTTTACAAAACTGTTAGAATTGAAATCATGATATTGTTGCAGTGGACACATCAAAATTATTTACCGTGAGATATATCATGCATGTCCAAATGTTTATTTCGAGACTGAACAAATTACATATATCACTACATTAGAACCACACAGTATGTCATAATTCCATTGCACTCTGTTTATTCCTATGTTTCAGCATTAGTGGATGAGGAAAATCAAGAATTTCCAGTATTCCGTAACTTGAGAACCTTGGCTCTCGACGGCTGTGACATTGGAGTTGACTTCCAAGCGTTGCCACGCATCCGGAACACCCCTAATCTAGAGAAGCTTAAATTATACCTTTGTGAGTTAGGTTATTACTTATCATTTAAGAGAAGTAAATATGACTATTACTTCAATTTCTTTGGTATAGCTTATCTAACGTGTGTGATGGCTTGAACAAAAAGTTCTTAGATCGACCAAGGAAGAAGAAAAAGAAGACTGGGTCGATAAGTACTTCTATCAAGTCTCGTAGATGTCGTAGTTCAATACTTCTCAGCAAGAACCTGAAGTCAATAGAAATCAAGTACGAGGAAGTGATAAAGGTCACTTGGAGAAGCTGTTTTCTCAAATTTCAGATGGAAGGCACAAGGAAATGTGGCTGACTCAGTGGCAGCAAGTTAAGAAACCATTGATTCTTGGACAGACAACAGTACAATTATTCCGGACACCGAAAAAGACTGCATCCAGACAAGGTTGACAAAAGCATGTGCATATTGCAAACCTAGAGCTATACCAAGGGTTGTTCTCCTGGAAGATAATGTGGCCCAGCGTTGTTAACTTTCACATGTTTTTCTGTGTTCAAAACAAAGGCCTATTTGCCTTGCTAGATTGATTATGTGTTATGACAAGCTGGAAAGGACAACATCACATATAACTATACTCTCGCAGAAATTTTAGGTGGAAAACTTGTACAAAGAAAGCAAATCAGGGGAACCACCTTGTATTTTACACTGAGAACTGAAAAGAGGTCAATAGATAGTTTTTTCAAAGTGGGTGCTAAAATTTCAAAACAAAACGTGTCCTATTTTATGCTAGAGTAAATTATACTCCCTCCGTTCCTGAATGTAGGGTGCATATTTTTATGCACGAATATTAAGACATGTGTATTTTGTATATAGTGGACTCATTTTTTTAATGGAAAAATCACAGGAGATGAGTTCTTAATAGGCACAAAAACAAAACAAAAACCAATTGGGGTTGGAGTGACAAAAGGTTAACTATGAGGTTTTGTAATAAACATCAACTATTGAACCAACTCTAACGATTACGATTAGCCAATTTCCAACAATTATGACTTGTGGGGTCGCCGAGCGGTGTGTGTTGGGGTGGGTTGGGGGGGCATGTAGCCTTGTGACAACGAACCTTTGACTTGGTTCCTTGAACCACTATAATCATAAATCAAAATTTAAACATATTTAGTTCAATGGAGGGGCAATATTCAGTAAATAGTTTATGAATACTTTGGGTTCAATAATCTTCAGTGAATTTTTTTTTGGGTGTTTTTACCAGCAATGGTGAAAAGGGGCCTATGAACCCTTTTTTTTTAGGGAAGGCCGTCATGGCAAATTTTATTCATTTGTCAACAAAGATATATTGTTCGCCATTACACAAAAAAAGGATATTCATGGGGCTCCTCTTGCCAAACACACGACAAAGACTCTCTGAATTACTAGCTAAAACATGTGATGCTATATTGGGCTCCCTAGGACAATGCATGTAAACAAATACTGAAAAATTGTGAAAAAGGCGTGTGCACTGCTCATAGATTGCAGCCACCAGACCAAGAGAATTACCGCCGTTTGACATCATGTCGATCACATCCATGCAATCCAAGTTAACTTCAATGCGATTGCCGCCCAGCTGTCCATCCAGAACTAAACCGTCAGAGAGGGCTAGGTGTAAAAAAAACCTGTCATCTCGGATGATAGCACTAGTAGAAAACAGGGCATCCGTGCGCCTCCTTTTGTACCGGTTGAACACGAACCGTACTAAAGGGAGCATTAGTACCGGTTCCAGATGCGAGCCGGCCGGGGCCGCATGGCGAGACCCTTTAGTACCGGTTTGTATTACTAACCGGTACTAAAGGCCGATCTTTAGTACCGGTTGTTAATACAAACCGGTACTAAAGGTTGGCACAGGCGGCTGCCGTTGGTGGCCCCACGGCGAGACCCTTTAGTACCGGTTTTATTACCAACCGGTACTAAAGGCCCATCTTTAGTACCGGTTGGTAGGTTTCCCTATATTACCTTCTTCCACCCCGAGCCACAGTCCATTTTTCAGCTCGAACACAACTCCATTTTTTCTCTCTCTTTGCTCTCCCAAGCTCTAGTTCACCCCATTTTTCTCCAACATTTGTCAAGATTGGTGGCACCTACATATACAAGGGTTAGCAACTTCATCTTCTCTTCCGGCATTTCAAGTTTAGCTCATTTTCTTGCTAGTTTAGCTAGTTTGATTTTTGTAGTGCTAGCAAGGTGTTTGATGAAATGCTAAGTTAGGGATTTCATTTGTTTTATATGCATTTTGAGCTCAAATTAAAGTATAATTTGTGGTTTTTTATAGTGTCGTCTCGTCCCCTTCCTCACCGCCGTCGATCGCCCGCGCCGCCCCGTCACCGACACCACCTCGGTGAGCCTCTTATTTTTATCTTTTATTTTAAAAATCTTAGTTATATGATTTAGATGCATAATTATTACTTGTATAATTTTCTTATTTGTATAATTGTTTGTTATATATAGTGTCATGGTTTTGACATCTGTCCACACCGGCTCTCGTCCGCTCTATTATTCGGATGTGGTACGATTGTTTGTTATAACTATATATTTGTTTAATTTCGTGTTTATACAATTATGCCGACCAACTTGACGTACATATATTTTTATCTAGGAGGTAGTTGAACCGGAAATTCCAACCGACCCTATTGTCGAGT
Organism: Poa pratensis; assembly: GCA_947311845.1. Lineage (NCBI taxonomy): Eukaryota > Viridiplantae > Streptophyta > Magnoliopsida > Poales > Poaceae > Poa > Poa pratensis. The sequence continues at coordinate 18,844,938 of CAMZMU010000064.1, forward strand.
TTTTTAAAAAGAAAACAATGATTTGAAAGCAAAATTGAAAAGAAGTGAAGATCTTCGTCTCGAAGAGAAGATGAAATGGGAGTTCAAGATTGCCGACGTCGTCGATGATAACGAGGTCAAGATGGAGGCAATGCGCTTGGATCACGAGATCAAGATGAATGCAATGCGCTTGAAGCTTAAAAAGATTAGAAAATATGTCATTAGTCAAGAGGCTTGGTATCATTATGCTGTTGGTTCAATAATTACCTTAGTTGCGATTTTGATCGCATTTGTCGTTGGATTTAAATTCTTTAGATAGTTGTATGTTAGTTTCAATTAATGATGTTTATGAGAACTATGTATTAGATTTGTCACTACTCTACTTTTGTTTAATGTGGTGAACTTGTATTAATGAATTTGGTCACGTATCTCTATTCATGATATAGCTATGGTGTAATGGTTTTTGATATATTTATATAATGCAGATGAGCCGAGAATGGATGTACGGTGACCGACGCTGTCCCGAGTTCATTAATGGCATGCATAATTTTCTCCGTGGCTAAGTTAAACAAGCAGAATGGTTTTATGTTTTGTCCATGTGATGACTGTCGGAATAAGAGGAATTACCCGCGTAAGAACCATACACTCCCACTGTTGCGAGAAGGCTTCATGCCCAATTATTTTTGTTGGACCAAGCACGGAGAAAGAGGGGTTATAATGGAAGACAATGAAGAAGAGGATGATGACAACTATCCTGTGTTCTCTGAACACGGTGTACTACAATGGGGGAAGACGAAGCTGAGTGAGGTCATTGTTGATGATCAGTCCGATGATGATCTTCGTCGGGTCATTCTTGATGAACAGATAACTGCGGAAGTGAAAACGAGTGGTCGAAGTTGGAGCGCATGTTAGAGGATCACAAAAAATTGTTGTACCCAAATTGTGAAGATGGCCAGAAAAAGCTGGGTACCACCCTGGAATTGCTGCAGTGGAAGGCAAAGAATGGAATATCTGACAAGGCATTTCAGAGTTGCTACAAATATTTAAGAAGAGTCTTCCAAGGAATAATGAATTGCCCACAATACGTACGAAGCAAAGAAGATTGTCTGCCCTCTAGGATTAGAGGTGCAGAAGATACATGCATGCATCAATGACTGCATCCTCTACCGCGGTGAGAAGTACGAGAATTTGAATGCATGCCCGATATGCGGTGCATTGCGGTATAAGATCGGGCGAGATGACCCAGGTGATGTTGAGGGCGAGCCGAGCCCCAGGAAGAGGGTTCCCGCGAAGGTGATGTGGTATGCTCCTATAATACCACGGTTGAAACGTTTGTTCCGAAACAAAGAGCATGCCAAGTTGTTGCGATGGCACAAAGAAGACCGTAAGGAAGACGAGATGCTGAGACACCCCGCTGATGGGTCGCAGTGGAGAAAATCGACAGTGAGTTTGGGGATTTTGCAGCTGACGCAAGGAACTTAAGGTTTGGTCTAAGTACAGATGGCTTGAATCCGTTTGGGGAGCAGAGCAGCAGTCATAGCACCTGGCCCGTGACTCTATGTATCTATAACCTTCCTCCTTGGTTGTGCATGAAGCAAAAGTATATTATGATGCCAGTGCTTATCCAAGGCCCGAAGCAACCCGGCAACGACATTGATGTGTATCTGAGGCCATTAGTTGACGAACTTTTACAGTTGTGGTCTGACGAAGGTGTACGTGTGTGGGATGAGTACAAACAGGAGGAATTTGCCTACGAGCGTTGCTGTTTGTAACCATCAATGATTGGCCTGCTCTTAGTAACATTTCAGGACAGTCAAACAAGGGATACAATGCATGCACGCACTGTTTAGATAAGACTGACAGTATATATTTAGGTAACAAGAATGTGTACCTGGGCATCGTCGATTTCTTCCAAACAGGCATCACGTAAGAAAAGAGGCAAGCATTTCAAAGGTGAGGCAGATAACCGACGAAGCCTACACGCCCTGATGGTGATGTTATATATGGCATGGTCAAGGATTTGGAAGTAATATTTGGAAAGGGTCCTGGCAGTCTAAATGTTCCGAAAGACGCTAACAAGCACGTACCCTTGTGGAAAAAGAAATCTATATTTTGGGATTTACCCTATTGGAAAATCCTAGAGGTTCGCTCTGCAATCGACGTGATGCACGTGACGAAAAATCTTTGCGTGAACCTGCTAAACTTCTTAGGCGTGTATGGGAAGACGAAAGATACAGCGGATGCACGGCAGGACCAGCAAAGTACGCACGAAGAGACAACCTGAATCCAGAGAAGTACCAAGGTACTGCCAGCTACGCTCTTACCAAAGAAGAGAAGGAGATCTTTTTTCAAGTCCTGAGCAGTATCAAGGTCCCGTCTGGCTACTCGTCGAATATAAAGGGAATAATAAACATGGCAGAGAAAAAGTTCCAAAACCTGAAGTCTCATGACTGCCACGTGATTATGACACAATTACTTCCGGTTGCATTGAGGGGGCTTCTACCGGAAAACGTTCGAGTACCCATTGTGAAGCTATGTGCATTCCTCAATGCAATTTCTCAGAAGGTAATCGATCCAGCAACTCTACCAAGTTTACAGACGGGTGTGGTCCAATGTCTTGTCAGCTTCGAGTTGGTGTTTCCACCGTCCTTCTTCAATATTATGACGCACCTCATAGTTCACCTAGTCGAAGAGATTTCCATTCTCGGTCCTGTATTTCTACACAACATGTTCCCCTTTGAGAGGTTCATGGGAGTCTTAAAGAAATACGTTCATAACCGTGCTAGGCCAGAAGGAAGCATGTCCAAGGGCTATGGAACAGAGGAGGTCATTGAGTTTTGTGTTGACTTTATTCCTGATCTTAAGCCGATCGGTGTTCCTCAATCGCGCCATGAGGGGAGACTGCGTGGAAAAGGCACGCTAGGAAAGAAAGCAACAAGAAGTATGGACGGGCATTCTTTCACTCAAGCACACTACACAGTTCTACAAAATTCCAGATTGGTGGCTCCGTATATCGTGAAACACATGGATATTTTACGCTCCGAATACCCGGAGAGACTAACTTCTGGATTAAAGGAAACACGTGGATACTTTCGGCAGTTGGTTGCGTACACATCTCATTAATAACACACTGTTGGAGAGAGCTATACTTGTTGGCCAAGTCACCATCTTCGACTATATTGACTTTCCAAGGGTACGAGATAAATGGGAATACATTTTACACGGAAACCCAAGACAAAAAGAGCACTAACCAAAACAGTGGTGTCCGCTTTGATGCAACAAACGACATGGGACAAAGGACACATATTATGGTTGCATACAGCAGATATGGGAACTTGACTATGGACCTTCTTTTAAGATCCCTTTGTTTCAGTGCAAATGGGTCAACCTGTCAGGCGGGGTAGAGATAGACCGGCGGTACGGAATGACTACAGTGGATCTCAACAATCTTGGTACCACACCGAGCCATTCGTCCTAGCCAATGATGTGGCTCAGGTTTTCTATGTGAAGGACATGTCTTCCAGACCGAAAAAAAGAAAAGATAAGCAAGCCGATACATCATACGATCAGCCAAAGCGCCACATAGTTCTTTCAGGAAAAGAAACATCGTGGGAGTGGAGGACAAGACAGACATGTCAGAAGATTACAATAAGTTTATGAAATTCCGCCCTTCAAAGTGAAAACTGACCCAAGCATCGTGTTAAATGATGAAGATTGTCCATGGCTACGGCGCAATCAGAAGAAAGGGACACACACGAAGAAAAAAGTGAACACTAGATAGGATGTTGTTGGTGATGTGTAATAATGTATTAAACCTTTTATCAAATGCACATGGTTTCCCCGTCATACAGCCCAACGGTGGCTCGTGAGTGCCTGCATATCAAATGCACCGTTGGGTTGTATGACGGGAATCCGAATGATTTGTATTCGGTCGATGAACTAAAGTATTTTGTAGATAGAACAAAACACACGGTTTCCCATGCATACAGCCCAACGGTGACTCTTGAGTACCCGTATATCAAATGCACCGTTGGACGTATGCAGGGAATCCGAATGCTTTGTATATCAAATGAACTACACTGAGTGCCGAACATGTTCGAGAGGGGGCTATATATAGGGTCATGTGACTGATCCAACACTGATTTTGCCCTCAAACACCCCTGATCCAACGGCTCACAAGCGCTTGAAAAAAACACACCCCTGATCCAACGGCTCACAAGCGCCTGAAAGAAACACATGATCCGTGTGATTCTTTAGTCCCGGTTGGTGTTACCAACCGGGACACACCAACCGGGACTAAAGGGGGCTATATATAGGGTCATGTGACTGATCCAACAGTGATTTTGCCCTCAAACACACCTGATCCAACGGCTCACAAGCGCTTGAAAGAAACACACCCCTGATCCAACGGCTCACAAGCGCCTGAAAGAAACACATGATCCGTGTGCTTCTTTAGTCCCGGTTGGTGTTACCAACCGGGACTAAAGGCGGGCTTTGCGCTGCCCTGGGAGGTCTATATGTATTGTCGTTGACGGGGTAAACCCTAATCCACCATTCCTAGCAACGAACCCATCGTATCCACGAGATGGATCCACCACGCCCGCCGCAGCGCCTTCTGGACGAGGTCGAGCGTGCTCGGCAGAGCGCGCTTGGGCGCTACCGCGGGAGCCTATCCCGTCGGATGCCCACGAGCCCGGCGTGGAGAGGAATGCCCAACTACCGGCCTCCTGCTACGGTGCTGGAGGAGGTGCGGAGGGCGTGGGGATCCGCGGCCGTACCTCCACCAGTCGCCGCCGCCCCTCCCGACGAGGAGGATGACGATGTCGACGACTTCGACTAGAGCGACCATGGGGAAGAGGGTGGCGGGCTGCAGTTGCAGGAGGCCATTGAAGCCTCCTTCCTGTCCGTCCACGACGACCGTGTACAGCGAGCCAGAACTGCCTGCCAGCCCAAGGCGAAGGAGGCTTCCGAGCTGGATTGGGCGCTGAAAGACTCATCCTCCATGGATCTTGCCCTTCGCCGCAATAGTGCGCGCGAGAAGCGGGTGGCCGCGAACGGGGCTGGCTCCTCCCGCCGTTCCCCCTAATCCTACGGCCTCCGAGCCAGCAAGTCCGTTTATGTAGAAATGTAACTGTGTTATGAAAATTGTTAGTGATGTGTAATAATATATTAAACCTTTTATGTAACTGTGTGGGGATGTTGTTAAGGATGTTTTTAAAATCCACGAGGATGTTGTTAACGATGTTTCTAAAATAAATAGATAATTATTACAATTTTTTAGACAATTAAGTTACATAGATATAAAATAAATAGATAATTATTACAAATTTTTAGACAATTAAGTTACATAGATATAAAATAAAAAGAAACTAGAGAAAAAAAACAAAACAAAAAATATCCTTTAGATATAAAGCAAATAGAAATAAAGCAAAACGAAAAAACAAATAAAAAGCCTATTAGTACCGGTTGGTTAAACCAACCGGTACTAAAGGGGTGGACTTCGCGCGCGAAATTTCGCCGCGGCCCAAATAACATTTAGCACTGGTTGTTAAAAGCTACCGGTACGAAAGGGTCTTTAGTACAGGTTGTGAATAACAACCGGTGCTAAAGGTCGTTTGAATGCGGTTTTAACAGGGGATCGATGCCTCGCTCCCCAAAATTCCCCAAGTCCTGCATGATACGACGCCGCGCCGACGCCTCGCTCCACGACGACGATGCCCTGCTCCGGCCGGCGGCCGGGCCATCGCCCCCGGCCTCCCTCGTCGCGTCCACCTCCGCCGCGCGCCATCGCCCCCTCCCTCGCCGCGTCCACCTCCGCCGCACGCCACCACCGCGCAGACCATCTCTCCGCCCCTGCTCCGGCGCCCTCCGCCGCCTCTGCTCCGGCCTCCACGGCGCGACCCTGCTCCGGCGCCCTCCACCACCGCCGCGCGCCACCACCCGCACCATCTCCGGCGCCATCACCCGCACCATCTCCGACAGGTTTTTTTTCATTTTTTTAGTGTATAAATTCTAGTAGTAAAGGTGTATATTCTAGTTTGAAAATTTAGCTAAGTTTGAAAATTTAGCCGAGTTTGAAAATTCCAGTAGCTAAGTTTGAAAATTTAGCTAAGTTTGAAAATTCTAGTAGCAAAGTTTGAAAATTTAGCTAAGTCATTTTAGTTGCAATATTGTTATTTTAGAAATTTTGAAAATGTAGCAAAGTCATTTTAGTTGCAATATTGTTATTTTAGTAGCAAAGTCATATTGTTATTTGAAAATTATTAGTGTAGCAATTTTGTTTAGCTTATTACTGTTTAGGTTATTATTAGTGTAGCAATTTTGAAAGTTAGCAATTTTGTTTAGGTTATTTTGTTTAGATTATTTTTGCAAAGTTAGAAAATTTGAAAATGTAGCAATTTTTGCAAACTTAGAAAATTTGAAAATGTAGCAACTTAGCAAAGTTAGAAAATTTGAAAATGTAGCAATTTTTGCAAAGTTAGAAAATTTGAAAATGTAGCAACTTAGCAAAGTTAGAAAATTTGAAAACTTAGCAAAGTTAGAAAATGTAGCAAATTTGAATATGTAGCAAAGTTAGCAAAGTTTGAAAATTTAGCAAACTTAGCAAAGCAATGTTATTGATGATTGTGTTAGCAAAGTTAGAAATCAAAGTTAGAAAGCTTGATGCTATGAATTTTAACAAAGTTGCTACATTTTTGCAGTGACATTGAGCTATGGAGGACGAGGAGAATGTCCCCTTCATCCGAGACGAGGAGAATGAAGATCACATGGCAGCAATTATATTTGAGAAGACCCTTGGAGTTAATTCCGATGGAGAAGATTCCGGTGAAGAAGACGACGATGATTTCAGCGCAAAATGTTTGAACGACTCCGATGAGGGACTTGAGCTAGAAAATTTAAGAGACGACGACGAAGTGCACTTAGAAAACTCCGGTGAGGTATATATATATATTAAGTCTTGTTGATCACTAGATGCATTAATTGATTTGCACTTATTAACGAACATTTTTCTTGTAGCCCTCTGGATCTAAGCCAAGCGTCCCTAAACGAGGCCCGAACCAAAGGGTAAAGCTGCCAGATGGTGCAAAGTTGTCGATCGACGAAGTTGCTAATGATGGCAAACCGGTGAAACCCGAAGGAATCTACACTAAATATGTAGGTCAATGCGGAGTTCTTGTTAGGGACATGGTCCCGATCACCATTGCAAAATGGAATGAGCTGAAGAAAGCCAACATTGGCGCAAGTTATGTGGATAAAAGAATTAAAGACCTCCTTTGAGACTCGATCTTGACATCTTTCAGCCTACCGGCAGATCTCCCAGAGAAGAAGAAGGATAAAGTCAAGGAGTGGACTCTAAAGAAGATGGCCCAGCAATTCAATAATTGGAAGAAAGGATTGTGGAAAATATATGAGAAAGTAACTCCAAAATTCACTGGACATCTAGAGAAGATAAAAGATGTGTGGCCTGAATTTGTGGCGTATAAGAAATCGGCCGTCGCTGTGGCCCGATCGGCCCAAAATAAGTTGAATGCTAAGAAGAAGAAATATCACCATACTTTGGGGTCAGGTGGCTACAAGACTGCCTTGCCTAAGTGGGAAGCCTTTGAAAACGAACTGCGTCAAAAAGGGATCACCCCACAGACAGATGACTGGCCCGACAAGTCCAAGTTCTGGTTGTTCGCGCATGGGGCAGTGTTGCACCCAGACACAGGGCTGATTGTTCCAAAGGGAAAATGAAAGAAAAGAATTACAAGAGTTGTAAAAAAACTAGTGGACGCAATAGAGAAAGTCCGAAAGGGAGAATTTGTTCCCGATAGAGAGGATGACGAGCTGACACTCGCTCTCGGGAATAAAGAACATTGGGGACGATGTCGAGGCAGAGGAGGCAGGGTTGGTTTTTGTGAAGGGTTTCCGGCGGACGTTGCAACTTATAAAAAACATTGCAGAAGTAAGAAGAGGGAGGCGGACCAGTTTGCGGAATTAGAACGCCAGGTGCATGCTGTGAAGGAGCAACTGCACTCAATTACCCAGCAAAGGGAATCTCAGCTGCGACTAGAAGATCCTGCAGGCGATGTCTGCCCATCTCAGCGGAAAAGCAGCGTGGGTTCCACACAGCTACAAGATCCTGCAGTTGAAGAACCGTCGGTGGCTCACTACCCCGTGGATGATATCACGGAGAAGACAAATTGTGAGTTACATGCACCAATGAAGAACATTAGTTATCCGGTGGCGAATGGCTATGCTTTACCATATCAACTTGGAGCAACCTTCCATTTTGGTCAGATTCCAGCTAGATTTGATCGTGTCGGGGTCACAAAAATTCTGTCGGGATTCCACTCAATGGATCTTGACATTCCTGGAGCTGAAGGCGAGAAGACATTGGGAGAAGTCGAGCTTGGTATCGTTCTATGGAAGAAGAAATACATCATGTTTCCAGACTCGGTGCCAAGGCCACTGACTCCTCCAAGTAGAAATTCACCACCTCAAAGTCCACCCGCCTTCCCCGACGATTGGGTGCCCACCGCGAGTCCATCGCCCACGCCGTCCCGTCAGCCGACTGATGTGCCCACTAGTAATTTGATAAAGCGGAAGCTGTTCACGTCGAATGGTACTGGCCGTACGTCCCCTGTCAAGAAACGTGCAAACATACCCAAGAAAGTCAAGGCTCCTGAGAAGTTAGCTGGCGAGAAGATTATGGAGGAATTAGAAGTGAGCACACGTGGCGAGGTGACAGCCATTTTTGAACAGAAAAAAAAGGAAAGACTGGAGGCATGACAGGACCCCATAAAGGAACTTCTGAAGACTATACCAACGGAGATTAAAGATCGCACCGTTGACAACATATAACCCTCTACCGTGGGCCCTTTCAGACTATGAGCGAGGTATTATAAAGGTACATAGCTCACAGATGGAGGAAGATAAAATGTGCGGGGAAAAAGTTGCCCAGCTGATGCATGTAAAATGCATACATGAACTTTACATTTTATTACATGTTATTCCATGTTATTTGCATCATATAAGGGTTATATTAATGATTTATATTGAGTTTTGGGGATAATTAACAACTTCCCCATTTTTCTGGAATTAACCCTGCGCTGTCAGAAAACCCCTTTTTCTATATTTTGATGTTTCAGGGACCCAAACGACGTCTAAATGACCTGAAACTTTACGGGGATCATTTTTTGGAAGGAACGAAACGTAGGTGCAAAGGAATCGAAGAAACGGAGACCAGAAGGCAGAAAGGGGTGGGCCCACATGGCCAGATTCCCTGACCACGTGGGGTCCCCCATCCTGTCCCTCGGGCCTCCGCCGCCATCGATCTTTCTTCCCGAAGCTTCGTCTTGACCTAAAAACGACTATATATAGACCCCCCCAGGGCTTTCGCGAAAGGGAGCGCCGCCGAAACATAGAAACCACGAAACAGAGACCTGGAGTTGCAGATTGGAGGGGGAAAACTCCGGCGGGGCACTGCCAGGGTGGTCTCCATCTTCTCCAACGACTTCTCCACCGTCTCCATGATGAAGGGGGAGTAGTCCACCCCCTGGACTTTGGGTTTGTGGTGGTAACTTGATCTAATCTCTCTATGTATGATCATTGTTGGAGTCCATATGATGTGCTTTGCATAAGTATGGATCTATCTATGTAATTCTTATGGTGGATATTGTGGTATGAGATGATTTTTTATACATTTACCGTTGTGTTGGAGCTTTTATGATTTGTCATACTTTGGAGATATTCTATGATACATGTGATGGTTTGATTTATGCATAATGCCTTGTTTATCCTTGTCATGAGGTGATTGACACCGCCAAGTGTGGATAGATGAGAGAGATGTGGTCATGCACACGAAATATGAATCATTGCACTAGTGTTTAGAATATTGTCCATTATGAAGTATGATGTATGTAGGTACGGGATGGCCGATGTGACACGACATATGTATTGAGTGACATGTGAAATACAGCCCAACATCCTTTATCTGGGGGTAAAAAGAAAGAGTATGATGTGGGAGTGACAGCAGCCATGCTAGCCTTGCGGGGGTGACATAGCTCACAAATGAGTATTTCTTTCAACTATGTGTTTTAGGACATATAGCCGTCATTAAAAGCTACCATTAAAACATGACAATTGTGTGTACTTTATCTATAACATGATAATCACCGTAGATGAGAGAGAGAGTATTAAGTGAACCCATGAACCCATGTCCATTGTTCATATAAGAGAAAACCTTTGTGTTGTCCTCTTGCATTGAAGAGGATTGGAACACTTTTACATTCTTGTTTTGTTACATCAAACTTCCATCCATTAAATCAACCATCTTGTTCTTTAAACTTGTTTAGTGCATAATCAACTAAAACTTGTGACACTTTAGTTGTAGGGAATAGATAACTTTTCCTTCTTGCTCCTGCGGATCGATACCTTACTTCTACATTGAGAGGTGCTACAGTGATCCCCTGCTCTTGGGGGTTATCAAACACTTTTCTGGTGCCGTTGCCGGGGAGCATAGCGCTTAAGTTTTTATTCTTGTTTGCACTAGATATTTATTTTCATTTTTGCATTTAGTTTAGTTTTATTTTCAGTTTTCATTAAAAACATAAAATACATAAAAACTACTGATGAAAGTGATTATGCTAATGCTCCTAAAATGGTTGAAACTACTGTGTCTGAGATACCTAAAGTGGGATATAAAATTCCCGTTGGTCATGTTAAAAGAGTTATGAAAAATCCATTTACAGGGGATGGAACTAAGTCTGCACGTGAACACGTGGAGACAGTTGAAGAGATATGTGGTTTATTTAGGCTTCCTGGTATTTCTGATGATCAGGTAAAAAGGAAGCTATTATATTTGTCTTTATCTGGTAATGCTCGTATTTGGTTCAAGTCTTTGGATGAAGAAGTTACTATTGAATGGAGTAGTTTGAGGAAGGTTTTTCTTAAATATTTTACTCCTAAAGAAAGAATTCTTGCTGCCACAGAAAATACTAATATTTTGCAGGAAGAGGGGGATAAAAACCTAAGCTTGGGGATGCCCGTGCAACCCCAAGAAGATGATGAAAATGATGAACAACTAGAGAATGAAGAGAGGAAACTTCCACCTTCACCTTCAACAAATGATAGTAACACTCAAGATTTTGTTGATGATAAACTTTGCTTTTATGATTCTGATGATGAGGAGGACTATCAACCTATGTCTAATGAGAACATTATTGATAATAATTTTAAAAATGATGAGGAGTATGGTTTAGATATGCTATATGATAATGCTTTAGATGATGGTCCTATGCTTATTGATAAACCTCCATGTTTAGTTGTTACTAAATTATGTGAGGATAAAAATGATATACTTGTTGTTTGTGATGGTACTCTTACTCATGAGAGTCCTACTTTGTTCTTAAATTCTCCTAATTACACCATAGAGGAGAAATTTTCTTATGTTGAGAAATACTTATGTGGTTTGCAATTACCTTTAGTTCCAAATCTTTGTTGAAACCATGATATTAAACTTAATATTGATCTTATTAACTATTTTGAAAGAGGGAAGTATGCTAATGAATTCCATAATAAATTTAATAATCCTCTTTATGCGCCCAAATTATCTAAGTTGAATGATTCTTGTGGTTATATGGTTGAATTTATTTCTACTACTTGCAACTATTATGAAAGAGGAGGCGATAAGAACCCTCTTTATGCTAATAATTATATGCTGCAAGTAAAAATGTTAATATGCATTGGGAAACTTCTATTTATGGTGATTCATTCATATACAAAATGCCAATGCATAGAAAGAAAGTGAGACTTCGTTGTTATTACTTTTGTGTTTTGTTTTTCTCTCAACTAGGGTTCAACTTGGCTATTATTTTGATTGGTTTGAGAACACCATGGGATCCTGGTATTATGCATGAACACTTTCCAAGGAAGAGGGACACATCAAAGTATAAGTTCCCTCATGAGCTTCAACCTTCATGAACATCAAGTAAGAAACCTAGCTATATGGCTATAAAGAAAGCGCTTTACGGGAGGCAACCCGGTTGTTTTTATTTTTTTATTTTCGTTGTGTCCTCTTGCTGTAACAAGAGACTTAGTGTTTAGTTTAGATTCTGGATTTTTTAATAAAGTGCCAAGTTTTACTCATTTTGGTATGAAGAAGTTGCTTATAGTGTTCGGAGATATTATTCCTGCACGAATCTGTGCACGGTATGATTTGAAAATCTTATTCTGTAACTCCAATGAGCTCATATTTAAACTTTAATGGAAACTTTTCATCCTCTATATGCATGAATTAAGTAGGGTAGAAAAATACGTTTTGCTGTTGCTGTTTTTCTGGACAGATTCTGTCCCATTTTGTTTGATGCATGCTTAGAACTTTTAACATGAATCTTTTTGGATCCAATTGAGTTTATGAGTAGGCATACAACATTATACATGTTCTGGACATCCATATGAATTTTTGTCTAAGGATTATATGCAGCAAGAAATCTATTTGTTTATCACTACTAATGTGCCCCACAGAAAAAGAAATGGGAGAAACGGTGTTTTGAAGTTTTTTCACAGGGATTAGAGGAGCTGCACCAAGAGCTATCCAAGGATGGTGAAGACCATAAGCTTGGGGATGTCAAGACAACCCCACTAGACCAACACACTCTCGGTTTGCACACGTCTAACTTCTGTTTTTCGATCAAAGCACTTTATCGTATAAACTTGGAGCGTCTTTTTTTTTTTTGCTTTTGTTATTTTGGTTTGTTAATAAGACCACCACTATCATTTATATATGAGAGAGCTACTGGAAGTTTGGGTTGAATTATGTTGGATGCTATTAAATATATTGGGATAGGGATGTTTGAGTTGATTTTAAAAGATACATATAGTTGCATAATTCATGTGCTTTGAATGAATGTTAATTTGCAAGTGTGTTGTCAAGAGCTATCTTTTACCATGTTTAGATGTTGAATTTTAACTTTACTTGGTTTAACATGGATTGATTAGTTCTATGGACACTTATGCATGCATTTAGATGGTCAACTTTCTCCCTATTGCTAGCCCAAAAATTACAACAAGTAAAAAGCTTGTTTCCCAACACCTTCAACCAAAGTTTTTCCAGTGAGTCCACCATATCTACCTATTAGCTTTATGCTATTCCAAGTATGTTTATCATGTTATATTGTGTTATCTACATTTCTGAATTTAAATGCTTATGTTATTGATTGTCATGGGAAAAATTGGTTAAAAGCTCTCACGAACTTGATGCACAATTTACTTTTATTGCATTTAATAAGCATGAACCATTGTGATTAAAATTATGAAGTTGTGGCTTGACAATTGTTTTGGTTGGGAGTTAGCCCATATGTGCTGTCACATGGCAAGCTTTCAACATTGCACTTATTTATATTTAGTTGATGTCATGTACTTTTGTTTATGGATGCCTATCATGGGTGAAATGAATGTGGATACTTAGTAAGTTCAAAGAGTTTGTATAAATGGTTAGAGAAATGTCTGGGCCGCTAATCTAAGCCATGCATCATTCATGGTGGAAATTTACAGCATAACCATAATGTTCATTCAGTGATGCACCTCATAATAAAAAGCTATACCCATAGTAAATAAAAGAGTGCTGAGATTGTTCATTGTCTGTTTGTCTTGTTGTTTTGACATGGGCTTGTTCATGTCAAGGGGCAAGAGGTACCCCAGTGCAGTTCTTGATGATACTATTATTACTTGCAATGACCTTTATTTGAATTTACTTTGTGGACCAAAGTGAGTAACACATGGTGTAGGTACTTGTATTCAAGGGACATGAGACATTCAACCAATACATTGTCAAGCACACCACTCATATTTGCTTTCACTTTAAACATTAATCATTCAAGATGCTATGATAGGGGTAATGAGAGCTCCACACCAATGACTACCACATTGCAAGCATTAACTTAAGTAGAAGTGTTTGGAAGTTAGATGAAACTTATTCATGCTTTACCTCTACTTATTTATCTATCCAAAGTGTCCACCTTTTATATTCAGTTTTCATAAGAAGTACTCTATGACCACCATAGGATGTTTTTACTTTTCATTATGCATACATTTGGTCCATAGTACTTTCTTCTATGTTACACTTTGTGAATTTATCATTGAACATCTTTACATTGAGTATTTGATATCACTTCATAATTTATCTTGCATATTGTTATTCCTTTGAAGAATGAATCATTTGACTCTATGTAGCAATAGTAATCACCTTTGATATCCATTGATAGTATTAAAATGCAAAGTCCATGTTAGTTTTATCACCTTCATACTCGGGACGAGCATGGGTTAAGCTTGGGGATGTTGATGCATGTAAAATGCATACATGAACTTTACATTTTATTACATGTTATTCCATGTTATTTGCATCATATAAGGGTTATATTCATGATTTATATTGAGTTTTGGGGATAATTAACAACTTCCCCATTTTTCTGGAATTAACCCTGCGCTGTCAGAAAACCCCTTTTTCTATATTTTGATGTTTCAGGGACCCAAACGACGTCCAAATGACCTGAAACTTTACGGGGATCATTTTTTGGAAGGAACGAAACGTAGGCGCAAAGGAATCGAAGAAACGGAGACCAGAAGGCAGAAAGGGGTGGGCCCACGCGGCCAGATTCCCTGACCGTGGGGTCCCCCATCCTGGCCCTCGGGCCTCGCTGCCGTCGATCTTTCTTCCCGAAGCTTCGTCTTGACCTAAAAACGACTATATATAGACCCCCCAGGGCTTTCGCGAAAGGGAGCGCCGCCGAAACACAGAAACCACGAAACAGAGACCTGGAGCTGCAGATTGGAGGGGGAAAACTCCGGGGGGCGCTGCCGGGGTGGTCTCCATCTTCTCCAACGACTTCTCCACCGTCTCCATGATGAAGGGGGAGTAGTCCACCCCTGGACTTGGGTTTGTGGTGGTAACTTGATCTATCTCTCTATGTATGATCATTGTTAGTCCATATGATGTGCTGCATAAGTATGGTCATCTATGTAATTCCTATGGTGGATATTGTGGTATGAGATGATTTGTTATACATTTACCGTTGTGTTGGAGCTTTTATGATTTGTCATACTTTGGAGATATTCTATGATGCATGTGATGGTTTGATTTATGCATAATGCCTTGTTTATCCTTGTCATGAGGTGATTGACACCACCAAGTGTGGATAGATGAGAGAGATGTGGTCATGCACACGAAATATGAATCATTGCACTAGTGTTTAGAATATTGTCCATTATGAAGTATGATGTATGTAGGTACGGGATGGCCGATGTGACAACGGCATATGTATTGAGTGACATGTGAAATACAGCCCAACATCCTTTATCTGGGGGTAAAAAGAAAGAGTATGATGTGGGAGTGACAGCAGCCATGCTAGCCTTGCGGGGTGACATAGCACACAAATGAGTATTTCTTTCAACTATGTGTTTTAGGACATATAGCCGTCATTAAAAGCTACCATTAAAACATGACAATTGTGTGTACTTTATCTATAACATGATAATCACCGTAGATGAGAGAGAGAGATTAAGTGAACCCATGAACCCATGTCCATTGTTCCTATAAGAGAAAACCTTTGTCTTGTCCTCTTGCATTGAAGAGGATTGGGACACTTTTACATTCTTGTTTTGTTACATCAAACTTCCATCCATTAAATCAACCACCTTGTTCTTCAAACTTGTTTAGTGCATAATCAACTAAAACTTGTGACACTTTAGTTGTAGGGAATAGATAACTTTTCCTTCTTTCTCCTGCGGATCGATACCTTACTTCCACATTGAGAGATGCTACAGTGATCCCCTGCTCTTGGGGGTTATCACCAGCTCGGAGAACAAGAAGTACAATCGATCGCCCCGCTCATTGTGCCTTCTGATAATATTGTTGCTCGGAAAATCGAGCATGGAGAAGTTGTAATCCATGGCGAGACAGATTACCCCATCATGGAGTTAGCATATCAATATGTTCTCGGGCTGCCTCTGGTCGAAAATCCGAGTGCTCTAACAACACAGTTATGGAAATTGCATAACTGGTACATGACCGCCGCAAAAGAAGAGAGATTCTATTTCATGGCGGGAGTTAAGGAACAACACTACTTCCGAGAATATGCTGTGCAGGTTGAGTTCTCTGAACTTTTTCAGATGTACAATCAACGTGACCTCGATAAATCTATCATCAGCTGCTATTGTCTGTAAGTGATTTATTTGTGTAATTTAATTCTTTAGTTAAGCTCGTTCATTGCATGTAATTATCCTCACGATATTCTTTTGTACGCTATTATGCAGAATGAAGATTCGTGAATGCAGAGTGGATGGAATCTGGGACATTGGGTTCATTGACCCGGATAAAGTTCATCAAATCACGGTAGAACAGCATGCCCAGGACACAGAGGACGTTTTGCTAACGTTTTTAAAGCGACAAAGTGCCAAAAAAGAAATATTTTTTCCTTACAACTTCAAGTGAGTGTTACTGTCTTGTACACATTCTATTTTGCTTTTTCGATATTAAGTGTAATTGATGAGCTCTGAATAACTGCGTATATAAACGTGCGCACAGGTTCCACTTCATTCTGCTAATCATTAGAATCGATCTTGGAGAAGTTGAAATCTGGGACTCATTAAGGAAACATCAAGATGAATACAAAAGCGTGCGTCTATTGCTCCAGAGGTAATTTCAATCGCACTATATCGGCCTCTTTAATTCGTTCATTTCCTGATATCAAAGTAAGTAATAACTCATCAATTCATTTTCTTTGCCGGCCAGGGTTTGGAAAAGGTTCATCGCGGAAGAACGCGGTGAATGGAAAGATAATCTAGAGTCTAAGGCTAACAAAGTAAGTAGTACTACGTACATAGGTTCGCGTATCTCTCTAATTTTAGTTTCAATACCATTATCATTCTCTTGATTATTATTTGATTGAATTCTATTATCGTATAGTGGTGCCTGCTACAACCACACGGGACGAATTTATGTGGATACTACATTTGCGAGTACATCCACATAAAGGTCAATGAGAGAGTCAATAGTCAAAGAAATCAAGAGGTACGTAAACATTATTAACAAATTTATTTTTGCTACCATCAATTGTGTTTAGTTTCGATCATAACTGATTTGATCTCCTTCTTTTAAAGATGGCAAGGAAGCGGAACCAGCTCCTGCCAATAAACCGCGTAAAAGCAACTGCGGAGGAATTGGCGGGATTTTTCCTTCGCATGTCATACCTGAATCCGGTGAATTCCACTATATCGAAAAATAGACTCCCTCTATGTACTAGCAGTGATATCCATGTAATGAGTACTTTATATGTGTAATGAGTACTTTATACGTGATCTCCTCCGAAACCCTGAAAAATGAGCGAAAAGGAAAAAAACAGAAACCCTAAACCCCGAAAAATAAGCGAGAAGAAAAAAACAGAAACCTTAAACCCTGAAAAATAGGGGGGGGGGGGAGCAGGAACTATTAATACCGGTTGGTTTAACCAACCGGTACTAAAGGTCATCCGCCGCGCGCGCGCAGCTACGCCCACATGGAGCCCTTTAACACCGGTTTCTGATGCAACCGGTACTAAAGGGGTACCCCTTTAGTGTAACACCCCAATTTTGGGAAGCTAGAAAAACACAGAGTTTATAGAGCCAAAAATCAGAGTCAACAAAAACTTTTTGAAATGCTTCACTAATGCTTGTGTTTCACTCCTGATTTCTCTGTTTGATCTTGTCTGCTTTGTTGATTGAGTTAACAACCACTGAAAACACTAGCCTTTGAACTCAACTAATTTAACCTGTCATTTTATGTTTTGGTGATTATGTCTTGACAAGAGAAATAATCCTTATGTCCTCTCCGATCTTATTTTGGCCAAACTCTTTCTTCTTCAAGGATGTCTTGATTTTAAATACAACCCAAAAACCTACTATTTGAGAAAGTAGAAGTTTCCCAAAATCTAAGTGTTTCCAAAATTATGGAGGTCTATGTACTATCTCCTACTTATTTGGACCTTGATATTTTGTAAGTTTTACAACCCTTATTTTGTAAACTCTTTCACTCCTTTTGGAAAACTATAAGAGATAAAATATACTTTCTCATATATTTCCTAGGTGCCCAATTCTTTGGAAAAGAATATCAAGATGTGATTCATTTCTATTCTCTAAAATCTTGTCATGATTGTGTCTAGCAGCACCTCACAAATAAATTGGGTTGCTTGGGAAATTGGTTGCTTATTAATGTGTTTGATGTGTTGATAATGAATGACTTGTGTTGACTTTTCTGTATGGTTGATACTTTTTGTGTATATGACTTGTTGTCTTGAATTCATCATCCTTGTGATTATTATGTGTCCACCTAGGTGTGAGGTTTGATTGAGATCTTTCATGCTTAAAAGTTGTCTTTTATGATTGTGGTGTGTTTACCCCCTTCCTACTTTAATTTGTTTTAAAGGAAACTCAAAAATTCTATTTTCAAATAGAAGATGACTATCTTCTCCTCTATTAATATTTAGCTTTTCTAGAGCTTTACCAATTGTGTTTCCTTCACTAATTTTGGAAATACAAAACCTCTAGCATCACCTACACCACCTCTATTTTCCATTTGTGGCATTCTTAAAAAATTACAAAAAATGATTGATCACTAGTTCTTGCTTGTTTTTAGTGCTTCATAATAATGTGACCATTTGCTCCAGTATTTAATACCATTTTGTCACCTCCGTGTTTCTTCGACATATTGGCATTTGTGCCAATGAATCAGGACACAATTCATCCTTGGCACCATCTCTCGCACCCCAAATCTTTTAGTGGGCCATTTGAGCTTAAGAAACATTTAATCCATGATGGTTTTGATGCTAACACAATAACAGCATTTCAGGACTTAGAATTTGTCTAAGTCACTGTCTGAATTTTCTGAAACTGTTATTTTATTCACTTTTGCACTTCCTCCCCTAAACACACCAGAACCCTTTTGGGCAATGCACCTTCACCCCTCCCATCTATAACACTTAGGCTTGTTAGTAAGCCACTCTTTTACCTAGTTAGAGCCCTTGGTTGCTTAATAACCAGTGCTCAAGATGGTATTGCCTGACAGCAAACCCCCCCCCCCCCATCACTCACTAAACTCACTCCGAACCTCACCCCTCTCTCTTCTCTGGACAGAGGTGGTGTCCTAGTCACCTAGGGCCCACTTGCCAGCCCCTCACAGCCCCCCTTCTCCACTCATCTTCCTCCCCTCTCCAAATAGGCTAATGGGAGCTCACCCCTCCTCTCCCTTATTGGTCAAGACACGTCCTCCCCGACCAACCCCCCTGCCCACATCTGCACCACCCAAGCTAGCCAATAGAAGCTTCCCACGCCACCCCCACTGCCCTCCATGCCCGAACAACCCTAGATCGGGTGAGTACTCTAAAACTCGACCCCGACCTCCACTACCCTCCATTCCACGCCCATAGCACGCTCACACCACACCTAACTCCACCCCAGAAGCCCCTCGCAAGCCCCTCACCTCTGCTGCCCAGGAACGCGCTCGAACCCGAAGGTCGCCGCCGGCAAAGACACGGTCGTGGCCGTCTTTTCCCTGCCCCATTTCCCGCCATTGCTGGCCCACTGGCTAACCCATCCCCTCTCTCTCTTTTGCCCAGGCCAGCTGTGAAGCTCGCAGCTGTCCTCGAACCGTGGAAGACGCCGTCGATGCCACCACGGACTCCGGCCTTCTTCGCGGAAACTGCTCGTGCCCGCACCCCTCCCTCGACCTGCGCCGCCGTCCGCAACCCTCCTTCGCCTCGTGCACGGGCCCCATGTGAGCAGCACGAGCACGGCACCTTCCCGAGGGTTTCCGCCTGTGTCCTGCTGGTCGGGAGGAAGAAGAACGCCAGGGACCGTCGGATCTCTGAGCGACGGCTGCGTTTGAACCTCCCTGCTTCTAATCTCGGCCGTCCGCCGCGAGATCGACGGGCGCGTGCCCCTTCGCCGCGCGCGCAGCACAGTTGGGCCAGCCCGGCTCGGGCGACTCAGCCCAGTTCTAGATCTGGCCCAGTTGTTCTTTTTTTTCTGCAGTTTTATACTTTTTCGTGTAGATCTGTTTCTGTGCTGTAGCTTTAAATCAAAATAAAATAGTTAAACATGAAATATGTGCAAACCAAAAATCACAGAAGTATATTCATGAATTTGGAACCACATGCAACTTGCAGGTCTGAAAAATATTAATTTGTTTGAGCATAATAATTACTGCACTGCCACTAGTCTGAATCAAAGAATCTTTATTAACTTGAGTTTTATGAATCCAAAAATGATAAATCCAATTGTTCTGGAATGCTTGAGAGTGTATCTTTCAGTAGAAATTAATCTCATGTGTTTTTTATGCTTAGTTTTGAAATGGCATGTGTTTGAAGTTTGGACCAGTAGTGTTTTCTAGCTTTTAATTAAATTTATGTGAATAAGATTTTGGACTAAATCCAATTGCAGTAGTTTCTAATTCATACAAAGAACCTAAATCTAGCTTTTCATAAACTTTGGCTGAACATAACACCCTGGACTTAATAAACTCTAAAAATGGTGTTTTCTGCCTATTAAAAATGATAAAATAAATATTGGGTCTTTTATGAAATTGTTTCTATTGTTGTTTGTGGAATATTAAGGTACTGTAGGTCACTTCTTAATGTTGTTTTTAATATGTTAGTACTGTTAGTGCTTAAGTAGAAACAAAATGAAGTTAGTTGTAAAATGCTATTAGTGCCTAATGAAATAAAATAAATTAATCATGCGTGTTTGCTTAATTACATGATTATTGGAATAAAGTAAACTTCACTAATAAAGTTCATCCTAGCTACTGGTTGTTTTGAGTTATTAGTGATGTTTAGTTTTACAAAATTGAAAGTGATTCAAAAAGGTTGTCTAATTATCACCTTAACCTTATTTTGTAAATAAATAATGAATGGTTTTGTAGTTGCCAAACATGGTTGTGTGGTTTGGTATGTTTGCCTTGTTAGTTGAACTTGGTAGTCCTTAAGTTTAATACTAGCATGAGTAGTTACTAATGTCCCTATCTTAACTTGGTGGAGTAATTTAATAATAGGAAATAATTAGTAACTTAATTTTTGTCTGAAGTATTTCCTGAAAACTAAAGAGATACTTTTGTCTGAAGTATTTCCTAAACTACGGTGACAGCCCTTGTTAAGGGACCTAACCACCCTAAGTGGAGTTTTGCTTTAGGGTTAGTTAAAACCACCTTTTTAACTAGTAGGGTTGTTGTGTATACTTTCTTAGGTGTGCTTGTTGTATGGACTTGATGCTTATTGTTGTATAACTAAGTAAACAACTTGCTTTTGGTTGTGAGCTTAGTGTCTTGTGCAATGCTTGCTGTTTGTCATGTCCTTGTGTCATTGTCTTGTGTTTTGAGTGTTGTTCCTTTCTCTGTTTACGACGTTAGATACGACCGGGAAGGAACTGGAAGTGAGGAGTGAACTTGAGGAACCTCAAGATCAAGACCAAGGACATATTACCCAGCCAGGCAAGCCACCTCACCATACCTACTGAAATCCTATTATTTCATTAAAGCATGTTTTGTTTTCAAAATAAAATAATGCATGTTTTATTTCTTCCGTGGCACTTTGCCACCCAAAACTATTTTATAAAATATTGTTTGGCCAAAGCTATCTACTAGAATATAATAGTGTTATAAAAATTAAGTCTTCACTTGAGAAGCCTTCTACTGAAGGCGCTATCAAGAATATTATATTTTCTAGTAGTATATCCGTATATCCTTATCTCAAAACTATTAGGATGGGATCCTGGTCTTTGGAAAAATGTTTTTAAAGGAAAAACCCGAGTCGCTGGGAGCGATCGGCGAGAATGTGTTTTATAAACCCAAGTTGCTGGGAGCAATCGGAGAGTTTACGAAAATCCGAGTTGCTGGGAGCAATCGGAGAGTTTACGAAAACCCGAGTTGCTGGGAGCACTCGGAGAGTTTACGAAAACCCGAGCTGCTGGGAGCAGTCGGAGGTGGAGATGTTTTTGAAAACAAAGTACTGCCCTAGCGGCCGCCCGAACAATTAACCCGTGCAACCACATTACCTGAGATGGGTAGGGCTTAGCCGGAAACTTGATTATCTTAGTACGGAGAGCCTCAAATGCTTAGGAGAGCGAGGCTCTCTGAACCAAGTTATCTAAATGCGGGATCCAGTTTGAGTCTGGATCGCTGCTGGTTGCAAACAGTGGGCCTCCTGTCATGGTGCAGTGTTGCTTGGAGGGACCGGATCGATACGATGGCCATCTCCACTGGGTGCCGGGGAGATTCAGACCCACTGAAGAGGAGGATCTGTACTAGGGTCGACATAGTGAAAAGCTTTGATCATGTTATCCGAAACACCGCATACTGTCGTATGAGGACCGTGGCTGATCACGGCGGAATGACTGTTTGGTGTGGTGAAAGTGCACCACCTCTGCAGAGTGTAAATCTATTCGAATAGCCGAGTCCTCGGTCATGGACGGTTGGAAAGGCCACCGATCTAGGCGTATGGGCATTTTATGATTTCAAAAGAAAAGTGTTTTCTCGGTGGAAGCAAGGAGGCATCAAGGAGGTACCTGGGAGGTACGGATTTGGGGAGAATATGGTTGGTCTCGAGGAGTCAACCAGTCGGAACCCGGAAAGGAAAAAGGGGCATCCCTATCCTAGTGTTTTGAAAAAGCTTCACAAAAGTGTTTTCAAACGTGGAAATGGTTTTCTGCCATTTCTAAAGGAAGGAGAATTATATCTCCAAATGCTTTTTTCAACAAAGATATAGAGATGTTGTATTCTCTATGTCTAAAAGCATCGTTTTGCGAAAATTAAGCCCTATAGTCTTATTTAGCTGCTATCCCAGCTTTTCTAAAAGGATTTATTGCATTACCATGAAAACTTAAACCTTGAGGTGGTTTTGCGAGTACGTAAATGTACTCATATGGCTGTGTCCCTGGATATTCAAATGTCCAGATTACAACGAGGAGATGTACGACGAGGAGGAGAAGTACGCCGGCGACTACGCCAACTGAGTGTCACCGGTCAACTGCTCTGTGGGAATGCGTCCAGTTGTGACGAGGGCCGACGCTGGCCGAGAGCTTCCGCTATATCGTAGTTAAATACCGTCCTGCGTGACGATGGTTGCAGACTTGGTCGGGTGACCACCATTTATGTAAGTCTTGTACTAATCGAGTTGGATGATGTAATTCTGTATACCATGTTGGTTATGTGATCGCGATGCACTGATCATTGGGATCGTGATCTGTTTACATAACGTGGGCACCTCGGACTGGTAAATCTGAGGGGTCCTCACATTTAGTCTCGCTTTATTAGTACCGGTTGCACAACCGGTGCTAAAGACCCTTTCGAACGGTATTGTTGCCCATTTTTCTACTAGTGATAGTCATCCTTTGAACCTCTTTTGACAAAATGTCCAGAAAGGAATATGGATGCATGATCGGATGATCCATGTTCAGACTATGATCAGTTTTCTAGCTAGCGTGTTCTGTGTCCACCGGCCGTGCACCATATATAATTTGAGTATGCATGAACCCGCCGCGACGCTGGAACCAATCGATCCAACCGACCTCTCGTCTCTCGCAGACATGTAATGCTCGCTATGACCTGTTTGCTTCATCAGTGTTCTTTCTGGATCGGTCGATCAATGAGGTGTGTTCCTTCAAGTGTACGTACTGTATCATCATCCTTCAGATATGGTTCCGTCTTCTACCCACACGAACATGATTCGACCATACATGTCGTCGTCTGTCGTCATGGCGTTTCTCCATAGATAGATCTATATATAAAAGCTAGAAAAAACCACCCCCCTCCACTGAGCCATGTCGCAGGTCTTTCTCAGCCGTTCGATCGGCCCGATCCGACGGCCAGAGAACGTCCACTACAGGCCCCAACACGTGCTACAGTACCCCATGATTTTCTACCAATCAAATGACGCCACGTCGCACGATTACCAGCCGGTGGAACCGGTTCCCAGCCGGTCACCCCGCACGGATTTTGGCGCAAACATTCACACAGAACCCCCCGCAAAGGACTGCCTTGCAATTTTCGGCAACGGCAGGGACCTCCATGCAAAAGCGTGCTCACAATCCCCCTCCTTTTCTTATCTCTCACGCGCGATCCCGAGCTCGCCGCCGTCGTCGACGCGCGCCCCCACCGTTCTGCTCCTTCCCTGATTAATCGAAGCGCACAGGGAGCACCGCCACCGTCTCCTCTACCTCCTCTGCGAGTTACGGGAGCCGAGACGCCCGAAATCGTCACCGACGTGCCCGTCTTCCCCACCTCCGGCCGACCCTTGCCGCCGTCTATCCCGACGTCTCCGACCACTTCTGGCTTCCCCGAGCCTTCCAACTTCTTCGTGCTGAGCTTCTGGTCCCGTAGGACCTTCTCCTCGTCCTTCCCTTGCTCTGTGTCATCCGTCGCCATGTTCGCCGTCCGCCGCTGTGATTTGGTCTCCCGGCGAACTCCGGTGACCATTTGGTCCGGCTCCGCTGCCAGTCGCCTCCCCGCAATGCCCTCGCGTAGATCCGCGCGGATCCAGCCTCGCGAGCGCGTTTCCCTGCTCGAGCGCGAGCTCGGCAGAGCTCGACCGTGCGTCCGCCGCCGTGACGTCACCTACTGACGTCACCAGTCAATTTCTTTTTATTTACGTAAATATTTCCATAATTAATAAAACCCTGACATGTGGGTCCCGAATGTCACATATTTAATAATTACAGAAAATGCTAAAATTTGTAAAATTCATATCTTTTAATCTGTAATTCAGACAAATACAAATAATATATCAAAGTTTCCAGAAAAATGAAACCTTTACAACCATTGCATCTTCATGGATGATTAAGCAACTTTGAACAATGTTTAATTAGAAGAACTAAAATACCATTTTATGTTAAATATGGAGTTTGTGGAATGACATGTGTTAGTCATTCCAACTTCATTTAAATTGATTCTTATGTCTTAGGGATACATTTCAATACCATTAATTGGTCATATCATCACTACCAGGGAATAGCCCTTCTGTGGCGCACCCACTTTGCCATTCTGTGGCGCATGGTGGGTGCGCCACAGAACCGTCGCCACAAAAATATATTTCTGTGGCGCACCCCAGATGCGCCACAGAAAACCACAATTCTGTTGCGCACCACTACCTCATGCGCCATAGAATTTTTTTTTTGAATTTTAAAAAAAGGGCAGCCAGATCTAGATCTGGGTTCTCAAAAAATTCAAAAAAAATAAATAAAATCAGAAAATGATTTTTTTTAAAACTCTAAATATTTGAATTTTTTGAACCTTTTTAACACTCCAAGCATATCTCAAATGATGATTTCCCAGTAGGTCACCCATCCTCAGATTGCTCTAACCCAAGCACGCTACTCAAATTCTTATTGATAATAGTATCATATCAGCCCTCTTAACCCTTGTGTATGTGTATATATATGTGTGTAGTTTATGTGTGGTTTGTGTATATATGTGTTTTTAAAATTAAAAAAAATCAAAAACTTCAAAAGTTTCAAAAGGAAGTTCAAAAATCCAAAAAAAATTCAAAAATTTCAAAAAAATCCCAAAACAATTCAAAAACTCCAGAAAACTTCAAAAAATCCAAAAATTCAACAAATCCAAATAAATTGAAATTTTTTATTTTTTGATTTTTTTATTTTTTTGATTTTGTAGAAAAAAATCTTTTTTTGAAATAACTTTTTTTTCCTTTTGGAATTTCGAGGATCTGAGAAAAGTTCACCGGGTAATTTTTTCCATGTCGTATGCAAAAGTTATGGCCGTTTTACATTTTTTTCTAGTTTTTGCAAAAAAAGGTCAAAATTCATATTTCAAAATTTCTATACAAACTAGACACTAAAACCTAACTAAATCTCAAAAAAATTTATTTTTTGAAGGTTTTAACATTTTCTTTGAGTTTTTGCAAAACTAAAAAGGCGATCCACATGGGGGGTGGGGGGTGGGATCTGATTTCAAAAAAAAATCTGTGGCGCATGGCCTGGTGCGCCACAGAATTGCTGATTTCTGTGGCGCATGGCCACATGCGCCACAGAATGTGTCCTTTCTGTGGCGCATCCCACCGCATGAGCCACAGAAAGGACAAATTATGTGGCGCATCTGGCCCATGCGCCACAGAAAAGTCACCAGAGGATGCAATCCAAACGTTGGCTATGGGACCCACCCTATTTCTGTGGCGCATCTCTCTGTGTGCGCCACAGAAAACAAGCTTTCAGTGGCGCATGTGTCCTCCATGCGCCACAAAATGCGCAAACTTTCTGTGGCGCACCACCTGTGGTGCGCCACAGAATCTTTTTTGCGGCGCACGGCCATTTTGGTGCGCCACAAAATGTGGTTCCACAGAAAGCCTATTTCCTAGTAGTGCATCCATATTGATTGAAGTGCATCGACGTCGTATGTTGATTGCTCTTTTTCTTTTCCGGTGTTTGGTTCTTATCGATAGAACACGAGTCCGGAGTTGGTTCTGAGAGCACCGAAGATCCATATCTCGCTGTCAACGAACAAGGCAAGCGTAACCCAACTTTTGAGCATTTCTGATCCTATGTTTTTCCCCAATTATTTTGAACCCAGAACATAATATTGCATGCGATTCAACTGTCTTTTGTCGATAGTTAGAGTCACCTATTCTGATGCATAACATGTTGCTGTCACCTAAACATCCTGATCCACTGCTCCTAGCATGACTAGGTTTTGCTTGTGTTGCAGCTAGAGCCTTTTATCTATATTATGCTTTGCCATACTTAGTTCTGCAATGCGATTCATCTATTGATGGACTGGAGCTGATAATGAATCGAGCATGAGAAGGTGATGTCGAAGATGAGATGAAATGTGATAAACTTGCTTAATTTATTCTTTTCGAAAGAATTTTTGGAAATTGTTAAATTTCTGACAAGTGGGACCAGCTTATTTAAACAATTTCCAGAAAATGATCAACGTTGCAAAATCAATGGCTTTAAATCTAACCATCAGAAAAATATGAACAATATATCAAAATGATCAAAAAAATACATGCTAACTATTTATGTCAAAATACAAACATATTTGAATATTTTAATTTCGTAGATATTTGGAAATAGTCTAAATGTATTTTCTCTACTTATGGAGTTAAATTTAATAAATGCTCACACAATGCATTTTCTCTGATTGTGGAGTTAAATTAAATATTTATGGCAAAATACGAACATATTTGAACATTTCAATTTGCTAAATATTTGGCTATACTCCAAAATATATCAAAATGCTCAAAAAAAATGCTAACTATTTATGACAAAATACAAACATATTTGACCATTTCAGTTTGGTAAATATTTGGAGACAATCTGACTGAACTTTCTCTAATTATGGAGTTAAATTTAATAAATGCTCATATAATGCACTTCTCTAATTATGTCGTCAAATCAAATATTTACGGCAAAATACAAAGATGTTTGAACATTTAAATTTCACTATTTATATTTATGAAAACAAACATGATTAATAATCACACGGATGCGGCGTGTCGCCGCGCCAAGTTGCCAAATTTCACGAAGTACAGCCGCTCAGATAGATCATATTATTTTGCGATCCAGCATTACATACAACTCTAGATGACATATAAGTTATCCAGCAAAATAACTTCGTACTACCTGCAATTATAATGACAAATCCCATCAACATATTTGTTACCACAAAGCTCTTGGCATATAAAACATGGATGATGGAACATTTTAATTTGGTTGGAAACCTTACCATTCCCGCCTCATTTTTTCAACTGTATTTTCCTACTGTAAATATGTCGTACAATAAATACAATGTCGATTTCCCGACGTCCTTGACGTGTAAGACAGTATTATTTTAGCTATTTTTCCCCTAATTTCCAGCCATATTTTCCCAATTGTATTTCTCAACTTTTAGTAATTTTGTTACGCTCTTAGAACAGCCTAAAAATATGAATCTCCCCACATTTTTGGATTGAATTTCATAATTTTCCCCCACAACGACAAATAGGGAGAGTTTTAGAATTTTAGACAAATTCCTACTTATTTGAAATACGAACATTTCTTAAACAATTTAAACATGATGTTCACGGCTGCAATTTAACTAAGTTTTCAAATTGTCCCATAAATGTTAATCTAACTTTTTTCTTCAGATTTAATGTTAATCTAACTAAATTATCACTAGGGGCGCGACATGTCATCGAACTGTTCTTCTTAACTACTAGACGGCAATTCTACGGCACGTCTACCAGCCTTTATGACGGCGGTTAGACTACGTCTAGGTCAGTATTTCTTTCCCATTTCCCGCCACATTTTCCAACTGTATTTCTATACCTTAAATTTGGTGTCGATTACCTGACATCCTCGACGTGCACGACAGTAATATATATTTTTAGCGCCTTTTCTCTTAATTTGTATCTGCATTTCTCCAACGTTATTTTTTTATTACCAATTCAATGTTAATTACCCGACCTTTTCGACGGTAACTTCTAACAGATGATATTTAACCATAGCAGACGAATCAATGGGAAGGGTGCGGCGTATCGCCGCGCTAGGTTGACTAGTTATGTTTGATGTACACAAGAATTTCTTAACTTACATGTTTGACACAATTAATGTGGAATCATTAAAATGTTTATAACCGCTACAACGCATAGGCAATTACCTAGTATGTCATTATTCTCTAACTAGCTCCTATTGGTGACCTGAGCTACATAACTCATAGTACTTCTCTGTTCATGAACGGCCTTTATAAGTTCATGAATCACTATGACATACCATGGTTAATCTCATTTGACAAACATATTATTATCCTCACAAAAACGAAATACTTCCCAAGACGGTCTCTTCTTAGGGAACTCATTTATGGCTAATATCCTCATTGATGTCTATTCCAGCACTAGCTCACTGCACAAAATTGGCTATATATATAGCCTAGAAAGGAGCACAACAAAAACACCAATTTAAATTTTTTTTTTTGGGAAGTGCTATATCATAAGGTGTTGGGCAAACACTAACGATGTTGTATTTTGCGAGTGCCACTAATGTGGCACATGACAACCTCCTCCACGCAGTAATTTCTATGTTTGTTGCGGCGGCATGTGATTAGTTTCCAAGCACCGCACTCGGCATTATAGTTCCTCTGCGGAGCGCCACATGGTGTCGAGTGTTGCTGCTGAAAAACACTCGGCATTCACCCACTACTAGATTCCTTGGCGCGGCTTGCCGCGCGCCACCCGCCGTTGACACTGGTTTTCAGTTTGTAAAACGCTATAACAAACATTCTTAATATGACACAATTAACGCACGGACCGTGTGTTAAAATTTAAATTTGGAAATGTCCTTTTCTAAAAAGTGTGCAATTTTGGAAAT
Organism: Poa pratensis; assembly: GCA_947311845.1. NCBI lineage: Eukaryota > Viridiplantae > Streptophyta > Magnoliopsida > Poales > Poaceae > Poa > Poa pratensis. The sequence goes on from CAMZMU010000064.1 coordinate 18,874,281, forward strand.
TCCTGATATGCAAAGAGAGTTTGAAAGGTACCTGATGAATTTCAAATATGTTTGGAAAAAAATTGTTGGGGTGAATATTATTTGAATTTGGAAAAGTTTGCGCTCAGAGGAATGTTGAGTTCTCGAAAATGGTCCGTATTGGAATGTATTCCTATTTGTATTCTTTTAATGTGTATAAAGTGATCAGATTTGAAAGGTATTTGAAATTTTGAAATATGTATGCGAATCTTGAGTTGAAATGTTCAAGTAGGTTTTAGAAACTGAGCAATTTGGAAGTTATTCAAATTTATATGGGATCTGATCGTATGACATAAATAGCGAATGTTTTTCTTGTGTTCATGTTGATATGGTTGTCATATTTGATTATTTTTTTGTGTCTATTAAATGCTCAGATTTGAAATGAATCTGGAATTTCAAGATACTGAAATTTGGAAGTTCATCATACGCCATAAATAGTCGATGTTTTTTTTTTGTGTTCATGATGATATGTTTGCTATATTTTATATAGGAAGTTATATTAGCTTTTTAAATTGTTTTTTAAAAAAACCTGCAGAATATTTTAGGGGGGGGGGGGGATATTTGTTGTTAGAAAATTCAACAAATCTTGTTTGGAATCTATTTTGAAAGTAATTGAAATTTGTGAAATTTTTCTTTTTGGGAGGAATAATTATTCGGGGTATTTTTTTGTGCACTTTGTATGTATCATTTGCAATATTTTAATTAGTAAATTAGAAGGTTTTAGTTTTTGTAAAATTTTGAAGTCCACGTTAGGAGTTAGAAAGAAATTGAATATTTTGGAGAGAATGTTTTTTTTTTTGAGGAAATACATTTTCTGTGCGTTTTTTTAATACGTGGTTTGCATTGTTGTAATTCATAAAATAGAAGATTTTAGTTCTGTAAATTGTTGCATTATGTTTGCGAACCTAGAAAAAAAGTATTTTTTTTCGTGTGCATCTTGTATGTATGTTTCTGCATTATTGTAATTAATAATTTGAAAGTTTTTAATTGTGGCCATGTTTGGTTTTTTTACTTTGCATTATTTGGGATTATTTAAAATCACATGGAAAGTTGGCATATTTGTCATTTTTTTTGTGAACATATTTGGAATTGTCAGGTTGTATTATTTGAAATTATGTGAAAATCATATTTATTTTCTTTAGTGGCCATATTTGAATTTTTCAGTAACGTATGGAAAATTGGACAGGCAATTAGTTTTGTTTTGCGATCATATTATTTTTCCATATTATTTGGATGGATATTTTCGAAGATATCAATTTCGCATTTTTAATCATCTTATGGAATGAATTTGGAGTTCTTTCATATATTTACCGTGTTGAAATATTCAAATATGTTTGCATTATGCCGTAAGTAGTTAGTTTTTTTTTGTGATCATTTTGACGTTTTGTTTCATTTTTTTTGGGATTATTCAGAGTGTTTGTGAAATTGTATGGAAATTTGGATATATTTATTTTCTTTTGTTGCCATGTTTGACATTTTTACTTTGCATTATTTGGGATTATTTCAAATCACATGGAAAGTTGGCATGTTTGTCATTTTTTGTGTGTGAACATATTTGGAATTAGCAGGTTGCATTATTTCAAATTATGTGGAAATCATATTTATTTTCTTTGGTGGCCGTATTTGAATTTTTTAGTTTGCATTATCTAGAATTTTTCAATGTTGTATGGGAAACTGGATAAGCAATTTGTTTTATTTTGCAATCATATTATTTTTCCATACTATTTGGATAGATAGTTTCGAAGATATTAATTTCGCATTTTTAATCATTTTATGGAATGAATTTGGAGTTCGTTGAAATATTTACCGTGTTGAAATATTCAATTTTGGTTACACTATGTCGTAAGTAATTAGTTTTTTTTCCACGTGATCAATTTGATATATTTTTTTTTATGTATGTATTTGAAGTTTTTTTGTTTTTTTAAAAATTGTTAATTTTGCATCTGTATTCGTTTTCTGAAATGATTTTGGTGTTTATTCAAATATTTACCGTATTAAAATATTCAAATATGTTTGCATTATGACGTAAGTAATTAGTTTTTTTTTCCCGTGATAAATTTGATATAGTTTCCATATTTTTTTTGGATGTACATGTTTAATGTTTTTATTTTCTTTTTTGAAATGATTTTGGAGTTTATTCAAATATTTAACGTATTAAAATATTCAAATATGATTGCATTATGACGTAAGTAATTAGTTTTTTTTCCCGTGATAAATTTGATATAGTTTCCATATTTTTTTTGGATGTACATGTTTAAAGTTTTTTATTTTCTTTTTTTACAAATTGTAAGGAAAATTTAGGGTTTTTTAAAAAAAAAAATCAAAAAAAACCGGCAGGCTGGCCTCACTGTGACGTCATAATGACGTCACAGGGGCCAGATCTGGCCGGAGCCGCCCGGAACGGCGGCGGCCTCGCCGGCGACGCGTCGGTGTGCTTTGGCATGCGAAACTGCCCGAATCCGGCGCGGCGGCTTGCGGCCGACCCGTACGTGGCGGCGCCGCCTGGGTTTGGTCGCCGGAGCGGCCGCGCCGGCGCGGGGAAGCGGCGGAGGATGGCGGGCGCGGCGGAGTCAAATCCGACGGCCTCGCGGCGTCTCGGATGAAATCCGTGAGCGAGGAGGGAGAGGGGAGGACGGGGAAGGTCGGACGAGGGTCAGATTCGTGCGGGGAGGGGCGGAGACGGTGAGCGCGGCGTCGGTGGCGCCGGCGAACTCGGCCGGCGCGCGTGCGAGAGAGAGGACGGGGAAGGAGGGGTTTCTGCGGAACATTTTTCAGAAAAGCCCCTGTCGTTTTCGAGTTTTGCAAAATGGTCCTTTGCGGGCGTTTTTCTGCAAAATGACCGCGCAGTGGATTTGTGGAGGGAGACGCGCACCGACGGATCGCCGCGCTGTGTCCCTGTCGAGCGGGACCGGCGTGGGACCGGCGACGCGCTGGGCCCACATGCAGTGACACGCAAAATGCACACCACGACGGCGGACGAAAACACTGCTGATGCCACCGCAGACGGACGCACCGGATCGCGCTGTGAGTCCTCGATCCGACGGCCGAAATGCTCTGAGCTCTGAGGAGCCTCGGTGAGGTCTCGAGGTTTACCTCTGTGGATTGCCAAGTGCCCCATTTGCCGAGTATTTTTCATACGCTCGTGTTACTCTAGTTTTTGTTTTCAAGTGTCAGATAAATTGCACTCGGCGAACACTCAGGCACTCGGCAACAAGACCAATTTCGGTAGTGACTAGACCAAACATCCATTGCGGGAGCCTGGAATATCGTTGAAAGCAATCACATCGCCATGGCGTATTTAGAACCCGTCATTGCAAGGCATATGCGAGGCAAGGGAGAGAATCGGGTATCTTTGGAGTCAACACATATATCTTTGGAGTCAACCTATAGAGGGCCTCTTAGAAAAAAAGGATTGAGTTGTCATGTACAATAAATTCTTACTTGATTTCAAAGCACAAGTATTTTGCTAGAGATGTATTTGGATTTTGCCCAGTAAACAAGCACATGAAATTTGCAGGCACGTGGAGAGAGAGATAGAGATAGAGAAGAGAGAGCGAGAGAGAGAGCATGTGAGTGCAAAAATAAAATGAGATTTGAATTCATATTGAGATTTTGTACGAATTTAATTGCCACAATCCTATGATTCAAAGAGCTTTCGTAGGAAAAATTACCATGGATTAGAATCTTCCAAAATTCGTATGAAATTTTCTTCAATACAAAGAGGCTCATATATTTGGAGCGAATACTAGCACGAGATCAGCGTGGTTCAGACGTGCAGTGTTCTTTGACAATGACACTAGTGCCATCTGTGCACCCTATTCAACAGCAGCTATATTTCTACTACAGATGGTCAAACGTACACATTCCTCTTGTCTTGACTAATTCACCTGTACGACATTGAGCTGCCTATTCCAATCAGGAGACGAATGAATGGGAAGTCCCAAACCCTCATCCCCAACAAGATTTCCCCACTCGAACACAAACAAAACCAAACTATGGAACTCAGGCACCCGAGCTATAAGGATGAGACCCTCTTCATGTGCTCCGAGCTCTACATCGCGGCGTTCGAGGGGCGCACGCAGGAGGTCGCCGGCCTCCTCACGGGGAGAAGCAGCATCATCGGCACACCGGCGGCAGCTCGGAGCGCTAGTCACGGAGGACGATGCACAGCTCAGGAGGTCACCGGAGAGGGGAACACGGTCCTCCACATCGCCGCCGGGCAGGGCCACGAAGGCCTGATCGCCGAGCTCTGCTACCACGACGCCTCCCTCCTGTCGACCGTCAACAGGTCCCTCGACACGCCGCTGCACAGCGCGGCGAGCGCGGGCCACGCCGACGCCGTGGAGACGATCGTCAGGCTGGCTCGGGCCAGCGTGGAGGAGGACGCGCTCCGCGGGATCCTACGCGGCAAGAACGACGCCGGGGACACGGCGCTGCACGTGGCCGCGAGGCATGGGCATGCAGCGGCGGTGGAGAGGCTCGTGAAGCTGGCGCCGGAGCTCGCGGCGGAGACAAACGGTGCCGGCGTGTCGGCTCTGTACCTGGCGGTGATGAGCGGGTCGCTGGACGCCGTCAGGGCGATCGTCGCCTCGCACTGCGACGCGTCGGCCGCCGGGCCAGACTCGCAGAACGCTCTGCACGCTGCTGTTCTTCAGAGTTCAGGTTAGTCCATCTCAAAAGATCTAGGAGTACATTTCAGGTTTTCAACGAACCAGCGATAATAACCTGTGGTCAAAATGAAGGGAACTGATGTGGACGTGTAGACAAGTCGATAAGTGGTGTAGAAGTATCAAAGCTGACACCTTAAGCCCTGGCATGCCCACGTCGACGGTACTGTAGCAGTGCTAGACAAAGTACCTCCTCGAGCACTTCGATCAAGCGATGATCGGCATGTAAGCAATTTTAGTTTAACGTCCTCACTCCTACAGCACCCCGTGTGACTGTAGCACTTTTTTGCTACAGTAAGCACTCCTACGTTACCCCGTGTGTACTGTAGCACTTTTTTTCTTCCCAGAAAAAATAAAAGACCACCTCCTTACGGCCTCCCCTCGCAGCACCACGTCACGGCACTGTAGGTCACGGCACTGTAGGTTGCAACAGTACGCGCACTTCTACAGTGCACCATGCAATGTAGCACTCTATAATACTGTTTTTTTCCTTTCGCGATAATATACACATGAAATATATGCGCGCCGACAAGTAGATTCCATTCCCGTGATCGGTTTCGAGATTGGTCGACACTAACTCCTTAATTTTGGATCCAAACTCGCAAAAACATTTGATGAATTTTGTCAAATTCGTCGCACTCAGTCATCCGTTTAAATTTCCCTTTTACAAGTAGACGAGTATCATCCTTCCGAACAATTTTCATGTTTTAAGCTTTTTATTTTGACAGACATAAATATATTTCTCTCCAATCTTCAAATTTGTTATATTTTAGTCTGTGAAAAAAAAACATACTCTGACAGATTTAAATTTTTTGAATCCGGGTATTTGGATCCAGAAATTTATCTTTTAGATCTAGCCCAGAGTAGCATTTTTATTACCTACCTGTCATGTACAAAGTTTTCATGAACCAAATTATATACCTACAATCTCAGTTAATAACTCATTTTACAAAACTACGTCACATAACAATACAACAGGCGCGGCAGTGGTCGACATAACCATCGTGGTCATTGCTGATATAACATCTAACGTCATCAGGAGACCACTTGCCAGCCTTTCAATATTTTGAAAAAATGATTTCGATAATTATTAAAACTCTGACAGTGGGTTCAGGTTGTCATAATTTTAAACTTTCCTAACAATTTCACAAATTTGTCCAATTTTGCAAATTCAATAACTTTTGATCCGTGATTCATAAAAATGTGTTCAATATACCAAAATATTTAGAAAAAATGGATTCTATCTACTTATGTTCAATTCATGCACTATCTTTCAGTTGGCAGAAACCGAATATTTTATCTATAATACCAATTATGTTATCATAGACCATGAAAGTTAACTATCGGTATTCTAATTCCGTATGTGTATATATATATATATCTTACTACCTATATATAAACTTTATGTATATGACCATATTTTAGAAAGAATACTTTACGCATCGTTATAAAATACACTTCAAATTACGCAGCAAAATTAACACCACGGGCGAAATTGAACATTTCAATTTGGTAAATATTTGAATGTAATCTAGATGAACTTTCTTCAAATATGGAATTCAATTCAATAAATGTACATCGAACATGTTTAAATATTTTGAATTAGTGAATATTTGGACAAAAAACAAATGCACTTCCTCTAATTGTGGACTTAAATAGAACATTTCAATTTGATAAATATTTGATGTAATCTGGATGAACTTTCTCTAACTATGGAATTCAATTCAATAAATGTGCGTTCCCATTCATTATGGATTTAAATTAAATATTACTGAAAAATAGAAACATATTTGAACTTTTCAATTAGCTAAAAAAAATTGGAGATACTCTAAAATATATCAACATGTTCACAAAAATATATGCTAACTACTCATGGCATAAGGCAAACGTATTTAAACATTCACATTTAGACACAATCTAAATGAACTTTACTATCTAACTACAGAATTAAAATTAATAAATGCTCACATCATGCATTCTCTAACTATGGAGTTAAATTAAAAATTAATGTCCAAATACAAGCATATTCAAACATTTTAATTCACTAAGTATTTGGACATACCCTAGACGAAAAATTCCGACATATTTTAAAAATTGAAGATACTCTAAAATATATTAACATGTTCACAAAAATATATGCTAACTACTCATGGCATAATGCAAGCATATTTGAACATTTCAATTTGGTGAATATTTGGATACAATCTGAATGAACTTTATCTAACTACGGAGTTACAATTAACAAATGCTCATATCATGCATTCTCTAACTATGGAGTTAAATTAAAAAATTATGTCGAAATACAAGCATATTTGAACATTTTAATTCACTAAGTATTTAGACATACTCTAGACGAAACATTCCAACGGATTTCAACATTTTCGAATTACAACGGGTGCGGCGTGTCGCCGCACCAAATTCCACTAGTATTGGTTGGTGGTTGACCATTTTCGGTGTACACATGTAGAGTTTTTTTTTCTTGAGGGAAGTGACACATGTACAGTTGTGGACATGTTCACACATTTTTTAGATAAATAGATTTTATTACTTAAGAGTTTTAACCATTACACCCGGCCTCTGCATAGATAAGATGCACACAGCCACCAGTTCACCGGTAACCAATCCGGAACAAAAAGTAAAAAGCCAAATTACATATTATAATGAGAAATTATAGATCCGCCTAAGAAACTGGTAGGTCTATCTGGAGTCTATGTTGCTATCCATGCCGGGAGAATAACTCCCTGGCCGCAGCCTCTAGCCTCGACGCTACCTCCAAAAAAAAGTCTCGGTACTCCACACGCTGCAGGGCCGACCATGCTCGTAGCGTAGCTGTACACCGATAGATAACCTGCATAACAGAAACATTTTTATCGTTAAAAACCTTGTTATTTCTACATAGCTATAGCGACCAAATAATGACAATCACGCCCATCCTACAGAAGAGTTTAAATCTAGGATCCACGCCATTTAACCAGTTGCCAAAAATGTTTGCAACAGTACACGGTGGATGTAAGGTAGAACCTATCTGGATGGCTGACCATATAGACCTGGCGAATTCGCACTGGAAGAATAAGTGTTTAATTGTCTCGTCATGTTGACAGAAAACACACTTTTTACTTCCGTGCCAATTACGCTTGGCAAGGTTGTCTTTTGTAAGAATTACACCCTGACACATACAGAAAGGTCAAACAAAATTAAAATTTTGTACTACCTTGGGTATCAACTTCAGTTACTCAAAGGTAATGGGGCAAATCAGACTATGATATATCACCTAGCAAAAAGAATCCTTCTGAAATTTGTTTTATTACAGTTCCTATAAATTCTTTGAAATGTATAGTAAATTCCTTGAAAAAACATTTGTACTTACCAAAGAGGGCTAGATGGATTTTCCTCCTTCCATTTTGCAACAGTTCAGGAGTGTTCTCCAACCATACCAGCATAACAAAAACCTCTCCATCAGTTGAGCACTTATCCTCAAGCATAACAACATAACAAAACCCTCCATCATTTTGCAGAAATGGTTGCTCTGCTCTTGCAATGGAGGCCATCACTGGCCGGCACCGTCGACACAAACAAGAGCAGCCCACTGCACCTAGCCGCATCGGACGGCGACTGCTCGATCATCGAAGCGCTCTTAACACATTCACCGCCCAGCACCGTGTTTCTGCAGGACACTGACGGCGCCTCAGCTCTCCACGCCGCAGCGTTGATGGGCCATGTCGCGGCCATCCGCCAGCTGCTACGGCTGTACCCGGCCTGTGCAGACATCCGTGATGACAAGGGCAGAAGCTTCCTCCACTCTGCATCCACGAAGGGCCGCTCCTCCGTCGTGTCCTATGCTACCAAGAGCAAAATGCAGGATCGTCTTCTGAACACGCAAGACAGGGAAGGTAATACGCCGCTGCATTTGGCTGTGGCTGCAGGGGAACACAAAGTAATCTCCAAGCTGTTGGCATGCAAGAAGGTGCATTCCCACATTATGAACAATGCTGGTAGGACGCCAGCTGATCTCATAGAAGATTCAACTGGCTTCTACTCAATGGTAATTTATCCTCTCCATCTGCGATGTTTATGTGATATTTTGCCTTAGAAGTCTTTGATTTCACTGCAGGCTGGGAGAACAATGCTGTGAGTAATCTCAAATAAATATGTTTGTTAGATATTTTCAATTTATTATTTGATCCAAATTAATATTACTGACAAAAAAGACAAGTACATTTGGGCTTAATTCATAGATAATGTCTGTATGAATGCAGGTAAGCCTAGTAGTGAAATTCTATGTTAATGGAGCACCATTCAGACCAGAGAGGCAAGACCATGTAGAGAAATGGAAGGGTCAGGACATCATGAAATGGCGAGAGACGACATCCAAAAATCTCGCGATTGTCTCCACACTCGTGGCGACGGTCGCCTTCTCGGCAGCGTTCAATGTGCCTGGATCTTACGGGTCTGATGGAAAGGCAAATCTTGGTGGGGATCGTCTGTACAGTGCCTTCTTGATCCTGGACACCATCGCCGTGACCACTTCTGTGGTCGCCACGTTACTGTTGATCTATGGGAGAGCTTCGCGATCACATCGCTCTTGGATCGGCTTCATGGTCTCGATGCACTTTCTTTGGCTGGCGCTGAACAGCATGATGCTAGCCTTCTTCATGGGTATAGCCGCGGTGATGAGCGATAAGAATCCTATGAAGATTGCATTGTCTCAGCTGATGTACTTTGGGTTGTACGTCATGATGACACTGCTTTCAAACCTTGCAACGCCTGGATCGCTTGGAGGCGTCGTGCGGTTTCTGGTTGGCAGTAGGTCTAAACCACGACAACGTTCCAAGAGACGCATAAGTCGGCAATTTCCTTTCGTCGTAATTTATGCCTTCAATGTGGTAGCGTTTCTCGTTGTAAACACTATAGTGCTTACATGTATTAATGTCAGTGGTCGTATGGGATGGTAGGATGGCTAGTATCTTGAGGGTTGTAAATATATTATTTCAAGGATGGTGTCTATTTTTGTAACTTAAGACAATATGTGTCTACAAAAATGCGGTTTCTTGTTGGCACAATTACACAATGTATATGGATGACACCTGATCAACATATTGTTGGCAGTATGTGTCAACATCACACAACCCAAAACAATATGTGTTTACAACCTAATTAATTAACAGTTGCATGACATCGCACACATGTTACTACCCACTATAGAGGTATTAACATAGCCTAGTAACATGTGTATGTTCGCACAAAATATTATAATTATATTTAAAATGTCAAGAAAATTCAAAATAAAATTTCAGGTATACATCCAGACATTCTATCTTCGCACAGAAAGTTTTGCAAAAAAAGGAATTTTTTTGTGGGCTGTGCAAAAAAAAAAAGTCTCGTACAAAGTCATTTTAGAGCACCATGATTTGTCTTTTTTTTACACATGCTATAAAAATGTCATTTTTCCTCGAAACTTCATCTGTCAACAAACAATGTTCGGATGTACATCTGATATTTTTTTTAATTTTTTTTTGACATTTTGAAATATGGTTTTTTCTTAGTGGGATCATCTGCTCCTACCAGTGGCGTAGCCAGAAATGGCTCACGCCCCGGGCCAAATACTAAGGGAAAAATCATCTAAGAAATTCTTGTATCCTCCAGAGCAGCAAAAGGGGGGATCTTTACCTCGGGGCAACAGCGTCGTGGTCGCGTGGAGACGCCGATGCGGATGTGGGGTTGCTCGGCGGCGGCGTCGCGGCACGAGTGGGCGAAGGGCGTCGCGGCTGGAAGGTAACCAGATGCCTAAAGCACAGCCGCGAGCGGCGGCGGCCGCCGTCAAAACCCGGGTCGCCTCCGCAACGCCATGGCGAGAGAGGGGAAAAGACTAGGGATCGATGGAGGTGACGAGTGGATGAAGATGCTGCCGGAATCTGGCAAGGAGGACGGCGGCGAACGGCAGAACAAACTAACAAAGGATTGGGTCGAGCTAGGGATAAGATCAGAAGGAGAAGGTCGGCGGGGAAGGGGATAGCGGCGGCACAGAGCAAGCTATGACCTGCTATCCTGCTATGTTTTTGTTTCCCGCACGAGCAGAAGCAGTCGAGGACGGACGCGAGCAGCCGAGCAGGACCAAACGATTTGGCCTTCTCCAATCTGGTGGGCTGCTTCTTCCTACTGGGCTGGCAGTTGGGCTGCGCCCCAGGCCAGATCTAAAATATTGTTGGGCTAACATTCCCACGCCCCGGGCCGTGGCCCTGGTAGCATGGGGCCTGGCTCCGCCTTTGTGGATAATCAAAGGCACAATTAATCAGATAGCGAGATGGATGGAAGACGTAGGCAAGTCATGAGCTCGACGGATGAACAACCTGTTTTACCAATGTAGCAGCGCACCGGGTCGTCCGCAACACTACAGGAACGAAAAAATATGCCAAGCGCTCAGAACGCTCGGCAAACAAAGAAATACGCTCGGCAAACAATGCTCGGCATACACCTGCTCGGCATACACAACTAATACACTCGGCAAACAAAAACTCTCGGCAACTATATATATGCCGAGCGTTTCCTGCAGGCTGTCGGCAAACAAACACTCGGCAAACAAATAGACGGAGATGTCCGTCTGACGGCGTGGTCTGCCGGTTATATGCCGAGCGTATCCACTCGGCATACCATGTACAGGTGGCATCTGCTAGGGACGCCCAGGAGGCAGGTATGCCGAGCGTTTACGCTCGGCAAACAAGATTAACATGACAAAAAAAAACCACAATTACTTGCATTTTACCCACAAATAAACAAATGAGCACATCAAACAAATTTATTACATCATATGAACAAGTTATCAGTTGTTCTTTATCAACAACATCACAAGGTCAATTATTCTTTATCAACAATAAATGAACACAACCGTGTAGAGATTATCACAAGATAAATTGATGTTTAGGAACAGCAAATGGAGAGACATATTACAACATAACACCAGTGTTGTGAACTTGCTGCCAAACAAAACATAAGGTCAACTTGAATTCAAAAGGTTGTTGTACCTACTGTAATGTCCAGCTATTCCTATTCATCTCAAGCAGCTCATGCTCACCCAATTTTAACTGTAGAAACAACAAAAGCAACTATTCAGTTTCCTTAGACGATCATGTCCCTCAAAATGACTACTTGTACTGCATAAATAAGAGAAATCCACAAGGAATACTGCTGCAGTTTTGTTATAAAATGACAAGGCTAATGTACCTCTAGCTCCTCCAAATCAATCTCAGGTTGTAGTGGAGGCTAATGTATCTCTAGCTCCTCCAAATCAAACTCAGAAACGATTGCCATCAGACTACCTAAACCTCTTTTGAAGCATCTAAGAAACAACAATGGTAAGCTTCAAAGGAAGGCACGAGCCATCTTCATCCACATACGAAAGAAATGGCTGATGCTCTCGATCAAAAAGCTTTCCAAAATTTGCCCCTCTTCCATGCACAAGCTGCAAGATAAGTGAGAATAGTAAGTACCAGGTTAACATGATATGTTAAAGTTTTGAAACTGTGTATAAACAAGACATTTTTTACCCTTTTGATAAACTGGTATACAAGATAAATCAATTTCAAGTTTCAGATTTCAAGTTTCAGATTCTCAGTGTAAACTTCCCAAATCTAGTATGTCACTGTGATATAGCAATGTTAGTACTTCAACAAAATCACAGGATAACTAAATGGATATAAGCAGTATAACACTGATTTGTTTAACTGTACAGAGTACAAGCAACATTTTAACAGGCCCATGGTTCTTTTACATGGAGAGGATCAATCCGCAAGTAGAAGAAAAAATTAAACAAGACATTGGTTGCTTTACATACAGATAGCAATTCATATAATGAACAATACACTGACAGGAGCAAATACCATAGCACATACATCACCAGGTAGATATTTATAGGCTGCAGCATGTAATCCTAAAAGACTATACGCAGCACATACAAGTAAAGTTTACATGCCTTAGCAGCACATACCCATATGGCCATACCAAACAGTAGTGTGGTCTTACCAAGTAAAATTTGTCAAACAATGATCTAGCATCCAAAAAAGAAGTTCCTTGTGCACTGGAACTTAAGAACCCATCAAAACATGTCACGGAATCAACAACGAACATGAGGGAGGAGGAGCGAGCCATATACCTGCTTGATCTGTTCCCTGCGCTTGTAGAGGACGACCATCTGGTCCTTGAGGATCTTCCATGCGGCGTCCTTGAAGCACAGCTCGGCGAGGGCCACCACCGGCCAGTAGATCTGGTGGGCCTCGTCCTCCCCGTCCTCCAGCAGGTCAAGCGGCGGCACCTCGACCTGCACGGTGCCCCTGGAGCACGGCCACGGCGTCGCCCATGGCCCCGCTTCTTCCTCCCCCTCGCCGCCGCCTCGAACCCTAGCTCGCAGTCACACAACCTCGCGTCAATGGGTACCTGCAGAGAGAAGGATGTTTTAGATAGAGAAATCGAGAGAAAGAGAGAAGCAGCAGTTGATGTGCTCGACACGGGCAGGAGGAGAGTAGATCGGGGCTGGGAGCAGCATCGGACGGGAGCGCCTGCTGGTCCGGACGGCGAGGTGCGGAGAGGACAGATCTGTGCAGCGCGAGTCCTCCGTCGCCTTGCCCTCCAGATCCGACGCGGCGGCGGCCTTGGCGGGTGGCGGCGAAAGAGTTGAGGGGAGAGTAGGGTTGGTGGCGGCGGTGGGAGTGGAGAGGGAGAGCGCGGCCGGGAGTGGAGAGGGAGCAAAATGAGGTAGGGTTAGGGGAGAGAATGAGAGTTGCGGACTTAGCAAAAAAAATCGCCACAAGAGTTCACGGTTCACCTGGGCCAACAAATGTGACTGACATCGGGACCCGACCTTAAGGACCCCATGCTGCAGTGTCTGTTTTTTATGCTAGGTGTAGTGTTATTTGGTACATATTTTTCTATCTTTTTATGCTATAAATTTAATATTGGGATAAGTTGAATTGTACTCCTTTTTAGGCTACAAACTTCATATTAGGATAATCTAAATTGTATTCCTGCAAAAAGATTTCATTTTTTTTGGAAATATCATTTTTCATTTTCTAAGTGCCAAAAATGACATTTTTTGTGAAGCAACTACAACAAATATGGTGCAAAATGGCACCCATCCAAATTTTCACAAAGTAGACCATATTTGATGGATAATCCACAAATATTATGAATTTTCTCGCTTTCTACCTAGTTTTGCCTATTTAAATGACTTTATGTTGATTTTTCGAAAGTAATTCAAATTTGAACTACAAGTGTGTGATAGTTTGCTCTAAAAATGTTGCAAAAATATTTTTGAGGTACACAAGTAGTGGTTGTATCACAAAACCATCGATAGTTTTGGATAATTCGACCCCTTTCAATGAATAGACACGGCGACCATTTTGACCGTTTTTTCAAAAAAATAAAAGAAAGTGAAGAAATACTCAAAAAAAAGAAATCCTTTGGCATGGAGTCCTTTTATGTGTATTAGTTGATAGTAATAATAAACTTGAGTTTTGACAAAATTCCAAAACTTTCTTCACAAAAAGATCAATCATCTATGAACATGTATAAGTTTCAAGTAAAATGGCCTAGGTATGATCATTCCCGTGGCATAGTTTATGATAATGTGCTCATATTTGATACAAATCTGTATTTGGTATGACAAACAATGTTGCAGAACTGAGTTTTTTCAAATTAGTTTTATAAATATCATTTTTCATTTTCGAAGTGCCAAAAATGACATTTTTTGTGAAGCAACTATAACAAATATGGTGCAAAATGGCACCCATCCAAATTTTCACAAAGTAGACCATATTTGATGGATAATCCACAAATATTATGAATTTTCTCGCTTTCTACCTAGTTTTGCCTATTTAAATGACTTTATGTTGATTTTTCGAAATTAATTCAAATTTGAACTATAAGTGTGTGATAGTTTGCTCTAAAAATGTTGCAAAAATATTTTTGAGGTACACAAGTAGTGGTTGTATCACAAAACCATCAATAGTTTTGGATAATTCGACCCCTTTCAATGAATAGACACGGCGACCATTTTGACCGTTTTTCAAAAAAATAAAAGAAAGTGAAGAAATACTCAAAAAAAGAAATCCTTTGGCATGGAGTCCTTTTATGTGTATTACTTGATAGGAATAATAATAAACTTGAGTTTTGACAAAATTTCCAAAAAACATCTTCACAAAAAGATCAATCATCTATGAACATGTATAAGTTTCAAGTAAAATGGCCTAGGTATGATCATTCCCGTGACATAGTTTGTGATAATGTGCTCATATTTGATACAAAACTGTATCTTGGTATGATAAACAATGTTGCAGAACTGAGTTTTTTCAAATTAGTTTTATAAATATCATTTTTTATTTTCTAAGGCCAAAAATGACATTTTTTGTGAAGCAACTATACAAAATATGGTGCAAAATGCCACCCATCCAAAGTTCTCACAAAGTAGACCACATTTGATTGATAATCCTGAAATATTATGAATTTTCTCGATTTCTACCTAATTTTGCTTATTTAAATGACTTTATGTTGATTTTCCGAAAGTAATTCAAATTTGAACTACAAGTGTGTGATAGTTTGCTCTAAAAATGTTGCAAAAATAATTTTGAGGTACACAAGTTGTGGTTGTATCATAGAACCATCGATAGTTTTGGATAATTCGACCGCTTTGAATGAATAGACACGGCGACCATTTTGACCATTTTTTCAACAAAATAAAAGAAAGTGAAAAAATTGTCAAAAAAGGAAATACTTTGGCATGGAGTAGTTTTATAAGTACTAGTTGTCAGCAAAAATGATAAACTTGAGTTTTGAAGAAAAAAAATAGCACGTGATTTGTGTAGATGAGTCCAAGCAATGAAAAGAAACATATATGTCCATTGTGTGTTACATTCCCTAGAACATTTTTTGGGCATGATCTATCCCACCGTCCCCATTCCACTTATTTTCTCGATATGTAGCCTTTTTAGCGGGACTTGATATATTCTAACTTCTGGAAAAAACAATTCGCACAAAACAAAACTAAAGGAACACATGGTAGGGAAAGGACAAACTAAAGGCCAGGCCAACCAAAAGAAAAAGGGCCCAAGTTGTAGCCCACTAGGTCTAACGATTCATCGTCGTCTTCGTGGAATCGTACGAGAGAAACAGCGCCGTCAGGCAAGCCTCGCCATGGATGCGCACGGACCCGCCCTCGCACCACCACCGCGCGCCCGACCTCCCTCCCCCATCGCCTCACCGCCCGGAGGCACCAGCCTTGCCGGCCCGGCCTCCTCCCCCTCGCCTGCTCCTGCCGCTGGACAGGTACACCGCCATGGACGACATGTCGCCGAGCAGCACGGAGGCGAGGCTGGTACGCGCCGCGGTGGATGTAGACAAAGATGACCCCGACCTCCCAGTGGCGCATCAGTACGGCGGCCATGGCGGCATCGAGGCGCCATGATACACTACCAAATCGTATATGCCGAGTGTGGCGCTCGACATACACCCTGCGCCGTCACACCTTCCGTCAACGTTGTTCGTCGGGCAGCTCGAGGCAATTACGTATGCCGAGTGCTTCCTATATACCGAGCGTTACCTTCGGCGTACGGTGTGTATATGCCGAGCGTCGATGTATGCCGAGCGCCGTGTACTGGATACGCTCGGCATATGAGCTGGTTGCCGAGCGTTTCCTGTTGCCGAGTGTTTTTGTTTTGCCCTCGGCTTAGGTGGGCATATGCCGAGCGGAACGCTCGGCATAGCGAAAGCGCTCGGCATAGTTGCCGTTTCCTGTAGTGCGAGACGTCGACTGCCGGCACGTCCAGCGATGGTACAATGTACTGTACGTGGCACAAGATCGAGCCGCAGGCGGCGGACGGCCGCAAAAACAGAACAGGAAAAGATGCTCCGGCGGCTGGGTCTGAACTCTGAACCCAACCCAAGTTGCTGCAGGCCACTGTAGCGACGCAGCGGATGAGAAGGCTACGTTAATTTGGGAGCTCGCCTGTTGCTGACTACTGACTTGCTCTCTCTCTCTCGTTTCGATCTTGCTTTCGCTGTTGCGCGTTGGCTCGTATGTATGTCGTCGTGCCGAATTTTACGTGTTTTCTGGCTTGTCGTATGTGGAGTTCTATTCTATATATACTATCTTGTTTAAGCTGCAGGAGCATCCTTGGAAGGTTTCTAAATATGTATAGCTCCAGTAAGACGCAACCGCACTTTGTTTGATTGCACGTACAAACGTCACAAGGGAAACTTAAGCAAAGCGTAACCTCAAAACTCGATGCCGCTGTGGCCTGTGGGTCAAGGCATCTACCGGTCGTGATTGGTCCACACGCAGTGTACTTTTTTGAAACGAGTCTTTTAAAAAAAAAAATTGAAACGAGACACGCAGTGTACTCGACCAGTGTAAACGTACTATTAAAGTAAGCAAACACGACGGAACGTTGTTGTTCGTTCCTATAGTCGTCCACGGGTCCAACGGCCAAGTGGTTTACACAGTGGTGGTGATCCCTCATGTGGCAGTGTTTTTAGTTTTTACAGTCAAGTCGATATCTCTGCAATATCTAAGCTCCCTAAGATTGAATCTTGGAGGTTGAACCACGTGGTAGCCTTTCATTGGTTCCCTCCAAATACATTGGTGTACATCAAATTAAGTTTAGAATAATAATATTTGTTGGTTTAGCTGGACATAAATTTTAGCGATGAATTTTTTTACCATCGCAGATGAATCTACGAACATCTCTTCTATTAAACCATCTCTAATAGCTTACATATTTTAGGGTTTAACTACTTTTTAGGACATTTGAGTCCAAAAAATCTTACACCAACAACTGTAATTGATGTAAATTTTGTCCAAATTTATAGAATAATAATATTTGTTGGTTCAGCTAGAAAACATTTAGCGATGAATTTTTAAGTATCGCAGACGAATATACGAACCGCTCTTCTCTTAAACCATCTCTAATAGATTCCATATTTTAGGGTTTAACTAATTTCTAGGACATTTGAGACAAAAAAAAACCTTACTCCAACAGCTGTATTTGATATAAACTTTGTCCAAATTTAGTTAGTGCAGTACAAAAAAACACCTTGTGCTGCAAAATACAACACTCGGGCTGCTGCTATATGGAAAAAGGGCAACGTGGGCACGCCAACTGCTAATTGAAAGTTTCATGTTGCCCTCCCGCCTATTCTCTGGTGAACGTGATGCCTCCTCTGCCATCGGTTTGGCCTCGAACTAGCTGCTCCATCACAACTCTTGTAGATTACGAACTGCTCTTCTCTTAAATAGCTTCCATATTTTAGGGTTTGACTACTTTTTAGGACATTTGAGACCAAAAAACCTTACTCCAACAGTTGTATTTGATACAAATTTTGTCCAAATTTAATTAGTGCAATACAAAAAAAAACACCTTGTGCTGCAAAATACAACACTCGGGCTGCTGCTATATGAAAAAAGGGCAACGTGGGCACGCCAACTGCTAATTGAAAGTTTCATGTTGCCCTCCCGCCTCTTCTCTGGTGAATGCGATGCCTCCTCTGCCATCGGTTTGACCTCGAACTGGCTGCTCCATCACAACTCTTGTTGATTACGAACTGCTGTTCTCTTAAATAGCTTCCATATTTTTGGGTTTGACTACTTTTTAGGACATTTGAAACCAAAAAATCTTACTCCAACAGCTGTATTTGATACAAATTTTGTCCAAATTTAATTAGTGCAGTATAAAAAAAAACACCTTGTGCTGCAAAATACAACACTCGGGCAGCTGCTATATGGAAAAAGGGCAACGTGGGCACGCCAACTGCTAATTGAAAGTTTCATGTTGCCCTCCCGCCTCTTCTCTGGTGAACGCGCTGCCTCCTCTGCCATCGGTTTGGCCTCGAACTGGCCGCTCCATCACCACTCTTACTTATTACGCCGTGAATTCACCACCTTTACTCGAAGGCACAGTAGGAATTCAAGATTGAGGGTTGTGTTGCTCTCCCCCCTCCCACGTGGCCACCATCGCTTCTTGACTGTCCATAGATTCGGCCGACGAGCCACCCGAGCAGCCCTCCTCTCCTTCCCTCCTCACCGTGCCTCCTCCTTCCCTACAAGCACATGCACGCGCACAAGCGGTGCATGCAACCTCTGCCTCTGGATGCACCTTGACCAACCCATCTCGCTAAGACTCCTTTGTCTCCATGCACCAGGCACAGGGCTCGCCTCGTTACTATTACTACGGACCATGCAACCACCCTTGGCGCTTTCCATGTGTCATTCGGTTATCAGTCTGTTGCAGCAACAAAATAAACAGATCGAACGCGCGCGTTGCCGTCCAGAAAATGACCGCCACGGTTCAGCTAGCCTGTGTATGGTATGCATAATGGATTGGCACTGATCGAGTGACATCGCGTCGCCGACCATCGTGCGACGACAATCCACGCAGCTCTGTTATGTTACTTCCCGGGGACAAAAGGAAGATCAATCACTCGATCGAAACCATACAGCTTCTGCTGATGCACTGACGGAACCATGATCATCGTAGGAAGTAGGAACTGGGATGACAGGTTTAGGAGCATCGATTATCTGGTCTTTTGCCACGTGAGCAGTCGATGTTGCAGTTCGTGAGCAATGCCTGTTAGGTGCTTCCAGTTTGATAGTTGACGTGAACTGAATCAAATCTTTGAACATGGATGATTGAAAGGGAGTCAAGCAAGACACGGGTGCAAGTTCCAAGTACATGTCCACGTGTTTTTTTTTTTGCGGAATGGAGGAGATAATATTAAATCAGCGATCTTACAGAAAAACCCAAAAGAAACTGAAAATTACAACGAAGCCCTTCTTCTAGATCTCGACGGGGACGCCGCACGGAAGCTGTCGGTGGCGCGCCGCTGCCGCTGCTCCGCTTCACGCCTTGGATAGGAGTCAGCCCCGAGGCAGCTGGGAAGTCGCCGATCGCCGGATCTGCAGATCCTACTCGCCGGAGCGCTGCCACTGTCGCGCTGGACAACACCATCTCCACCATTTTAATACTACGGATCCGCCGCACCGGATCCGGCCGGGGCACACCGAGCGCCGCCAGTCCAAAGACCAGCGACCTCGACGAAGGCGGCCACCGCGCGAAGGAGCTCTGAGGACCACCCACGCGAGAGGGGAAAGCAGCCGCCACCACACTCCACAAGTGCTAAACTCTGAAAAAAGACAGTAGCTTGTAGTCGAATGCTGCAGTCTCCGCAGCTCTAATAAGTGGGTTAATCAAACAACATACTAGCTATATATATGCACAGATAGTCCACGATGGAAATCGCGACTTCTTTGATTGCACACATCACAAGTAAAAAAGGGACTTCAATCATTATACTGTTGCGTAATTGCCCCCCAAAAGAGAAGAAAGGGGAGAATACAAATCAACTTCAAAAACGCAGAAGTTATTCCCAGTCAAGTTGGCAAAATCTGTCAATTTTTTTTAGAAAGACCAGAGCCTGCAAAGCTATAATCTCGTTTTTTCAGAATGAAAAAGTATACGATTCACGCTCAAATCCACCCTCCTCTTGGACACAAACCCCCCGAACTCCAATTTGGTATTTATTTTGCCATGAAATTAACAAAATCGGATTAATTAACCCCTCTAGCGGTTTGTGTCGCGTTGAAACTGTTTTGTCCCCCCTGTGATGCTGATTAGGCGCAATACCTGAAAATCTGTCGCAGCTTGTACTATGATTTGTACATACACAGTTCATTTTTCACGACAGTTTTAACCGATTAGATGGAGTACTTTTTTCTTTTTAGAATCAGTAGCTGGGCTTTTCGTATTATTATGAAACAAACGAACAAAGCCCAGTACAAAAAGAAAGCCCAGGCCCACGGCACCTCAAACAGAGTTAGTGTCCAATCCACTCGGTAGGCCGCATCCCACACGGTCTGCTCTGCGTACGGACGTAGGAGTACTATAGATCTGCGCGGCGACTTCATAATGAGGATCTGCATCGTCAACCCGAACCACAAGGAGATCATGGAGACGGCGTCCCCATCCCGCAAGCGTGATACGATCCACACGGAGATGGATACAGAGGCGGAGGCCGCTTCCTCCAGCAAGCGCGCCCGCCTCGGCGGCGCCGGCCGGCTGGATGACCTGCCAGACTGCCTCCTGCACGACATCCTCTCTTTCCTCGGGTCCCGGCAGGCCGCGCGGACGAGCGCACTCTGTCAGCGACCCGGTCCCTCCATCGACGTTGTTCGCTCCGCCGTCAACACGGATCTGGAGGCCACAAGGTCGTCCATAGGTGAGGAGCTCCTCGCCTGTGGCGCCCCGACCCGACTGCTATACAGTGATACTGTGTCCCCGGTTATCCGACACCACCGGACACACTATCAAAGCATAATAGAGAGATCAAGACTTGTGGAACAACTGGCACATCACAGACTCTACGACACAAAATCATTATAATTCAACTCTTATAATAGAGAAAGATAGCAAATGACAACCAGAGGTCACAGACCCAACACTGCAACAAGCGGAAGCAAATTAGGTTGTTCTAAACAACAAAATCCAAATATGGCCTAAGAGGCCTACAGATAAACATCCAGCGCCAGCTGTTCCGGGATGTCCCAAACTGCCACCTGGGAACCCTAGACTACATGTCGACGTCCACAAAGAACCCACCTTCGAGGTCGGTGAAGTCCTCCTCTGAAACAAAACAAACGATGTTGAGTTCGACGAACTCGCAAGATTAAAAGCTAATATATGCTCGATGATTGGCTTTCAAGGTTTTATGGCTGTTTTGCATAAAGCTGATTTTATTTTAAAAGACATAACTCCATGGCATCGGCTAATCAGATTATTTTAAAAAGGGGTAAGAAGTAACCTCTTTTCTGGTAACCAATTCCATCATAACCATCATCAACCATTGTACCTGTTCATCAAAGGCACCTCCCCGAATCACCCTCGAGGAAGCTCACCTTGCATCTGTGAGTGGTACCTCTAGTACCCAGTTTTTAATCATTCCGTTAAAGTTATTCTATGATCTTACCTTCACTTCCCAAGTTGTCCATAACCGCGGACACGGCTTTTCGAAAAGATTTATCCCTGCAGGGGTGTACAAAGTGGAAGTCCCCGGAGTCCCGAGGGGCCCCAGTTCCTTCGCCACGCGTACCGTCCGGCCCATTGCCTGTACAATTAGCTCTCTTCCTTGGAAAGCCGGCTGGGTGGGAGCGGTGTCGACTTCTTCCTCGTTAAGGACTTTCCAGGATCATCAGTGGCGGCAGGACTGTCAGTGCCTTCAACACCTGCCCCACGGCCACTTATTTTCCTAACACCACAATCCTCATCCCAGTTCAACCACCATCATCACGCACGCGCAAATGGAAGCCCGAACTAGAGGACCCTGGCTAGCCCCGCTCGAGTTATTTAGTCTATGAGGGTTCCTGCAATTGCATAGGCCTCACGCATGGTTGCACGCTCGTCTTGGTTCAAGAGGTACAGAACTCGCACCTAGGCGACGGGAACGAGACAAAGCACCACAACCACAGTGGCCTCTCATCCCCACCTTTTAGCATTTTATTATCCATCTCCACAATTCTCCACCATCAACCATTTACATCATCACCTGTTTCCAACACGAACCATCCATCGGACGGCCAAGCATTTAGCTAAGCATGGCTAAGCAACAACATAGCATAGTGAAGTATTCAGGCCAACAATACAAACCTATGGATAATAGGAGGGAAAACAGGTATTGGCATCGGAATCTTAATGCAACTATAGGATACTCTAATCCAAGCAAATTGACATTTGAAACCGCATGCAATATTATAGTGGAGAAAATATTTGCGGAAATATAGGATAAGACATGCTCAGAGGGGGGATTACGCTTGCCTTGTTGAGCGGAGGAGTCAAACTGCTCTTCGGAGTAACGATGCTCAACTCCGAACTCGTGATCTACCGGAGAGCAAACAACACCGGAAAGCAACAACAACAATCAACACATGGCAATTGTGCAATGCATACAAAAATGATGATATGACATTTTAATGCAACTAAAGGATCATGAAGATGATCAACAATTTAAATGAGTTGTCCCAAATTATTTGGCAATAATTGGCACAAACCCATATTTATCTTAATGGATTATTAATAACTCTAATAAGATCAGCACCTAAATATTACTCTAACATGCATGGAAATGTTGTTTCCTGTTAGTATTTAACTTGCTGAACATGGTGATATGTTGTTTGCAATTTTCGGAGCACATATGCATATTTGGTAAGTATTTCAAATTGCTAATTGAATTTGTCATTTCAGGGAATGCAACTTATTAACATTACCAAAGTTCATTATTGTGTAGAACTGCCTGAAAACAATTTGTAAATGTTTCTCTGAACCTTTTGAAGTATTACACATCAATGTTGGAATTATTTTAATTCATTAAGAATTTCCAAAAAGGGGTTTCATTTCTGCAATTTCCTTTTTGATATGCTCTTTTGATCAGTTATTTTAAACAACCATCAAGCTTATTTAAACCATTTTGAAAGAAAAAGAGGTGAAAAGAATTTAAATTCGGTACTGCTTATTTTCGGAATATCCGAGAATTGCACAATCGGAATATCCGATCAAACCACGGGTCTGAAATCGGCTAAGGAATAACAATTGCTAGCACGGGTGTATATCGGATAGTCCGAATTTTCATTGGCTCAGAATATCCGATGGCAGCATATGGAGAGCACGGCGATGAACTCCAGCGGCGCACGGGCTACGGCGGCTCGGCGAGCTAGACGGGGAGGGTGAGGATGGAGGGTGTCCAGGCGGACCGCAGCTCACCCTGAACTCGTAATGGAAGACGGCGAGGCGCGGGGAGGTCAGAATCGTCAGCGGCGTGCAAGAAGGGGCGGCGGCCGGCGATGGAGTCGACGGCGCAAATCGGCGGCTCCCGGCCTTCCCAGCTTGCACGAGTTGATGGGGAGGCAAAGGAGAGGCCGATGGCGAGTCCTGCGTGCCCAGCGAAGCTCGGGGTGGACGGAGACGGCGTGAATCGTACGGCGGAGCTCGGCCGAGGTTGGAGAAGGAAACGGACGGCGGCGGCGCTTGACGGCTTCCCGGCTCGATTCCTCTGGCAGAGAGGTGGAGGACGACGAGGCGGACGTCGTGACGTGCTTCGATTCACTCCTTGGGCGCTCACACGGCGGCGAGGCGCGGCGGCAGCCATGGCTGCGGTTTGGCCATGGTGGAGAAAAGAACAGCGAAGGGAGAAATGGACAGGGGTTAGGGTTAGGGTTCCTGTGGTGCTCTTCTTATCCTCGCGGTGGAGGCAGAGAGGGCCAGGCGAGGCGCAGCGTGCGGCAAGGCAGCGGCGACGAGCTGGTGCGGTCGAGCTCGTACTGCAGCGGTCGCTACAGAGAAGAAAGGGAATTTCCCAGAAAACCCGCTGCACATTTGTTTTCCATCACGAACAAGTCCTTTTCACTTTTAAATTATAAAACCTTTTAAAACCAGCAGCTTCAGTGATTTAATTTGGCACCAAAACATTTTCAAAAATTATGAAATAATTTGGGTGGCCTTTTTACACCACGAGGAAGGTCCACAAAAATTGGCGCCCCAAAATAAAATGTTTTGGACCACATTTGTTTAGAGAGGGTGGAAAATGGCATTTTGCTAATTTTCAAAATGTTGCTCCTTTAACAATTTGGAGCAAGTGCAAAATATTATTTTGGAGCTCTTGGAACTTTCTTGACAAATAGGAGATGTCAAAGTAATTTTAGTTTGCAAGATTGAGTGCCTTTGTTGTTTTGAAATTGGTTGAAGCAAATTTGGCAATTTGGTTTTTAGATGTTGCCAACATCCACAATTCCCTAGCAACCACCACAATTCCCTAGCACAATTCCCTAGTGACAAGTTAAAGGTTCCAATTGTTACACTTGATGCAAGGATGCCATGATGCAATTAACACAAAAGCGGAAAACATACACAGGTTTTTAGGTTTCCGAACTTTGGGCTGTTACATCGCCGTCCAGGACAAGCTAAGCTCGCAGATCGCGTCGCTGGCGTCAGCGCTCGATGGCGCACCGCGGCCGAGTTCTGGTGCGGTGGCATATCGCCCCTCTGCTTCATCCCTACGGGAGCCAGGGAGCGGTGCTGCAGGCCTTTCATGGCACGGCGAGCAACAACAGAACCGGGGGACGATGGGTGCCACACACCCCTCTCCTCTGGTCGGAGGTAACCTCTCTGGCCGGTCTCTTTTACGGCAGTTTGATTCGAGTTTGCCGCACTAGCGTTCTGACTTTGCTCCGCTTGTATCTCGCGCGGTGTTGCCTCAATTCGAGGGTTCCAACCCGAAGTTGTGGCAGATTCGTTGTGAAGAATTCTTCAGGCGCGGGCAGACGCCGATGTCGCTATGGGCTGCCGATGCGTCCGCCTCCTTCACAGGGGCCGCAGCGACGTGGTTGGAGTCCTATTTACAGAAGAAGTCATCACCGACGTGGGCTGAGTTCGTCGAGGCCGTGCTCGCTCGTTTCAGTCGCAATCAGCACTCGATACTCTGCCGGCGACTGCTTCATCTTTCTCAGGAGACAACAGTGGAGGATTATGTGCAGAGGTTCTCGGAGTTGGTGGATCAGCTCGCGGTGTACGAGCCCAACCCGGATGTGGTGAACATCACCACTAAATTCCTGGATGGCTTGAGGCCGGCTGTGCGCGTGCTTGTCGCAATTCAGCAGCCTAAATCGCTGGACACGGCATATTCTCTAGCCCTGGTGTACGAGGAATTGGGGAGGACACGGGGCTCGTGCCGAGGCAGCAGCCATCAACCATAGTTTCACGGCGTGTGACTTCTGCTTCACCGCCCCTGCCGCAGCCACCAGCGAAGTGGATTTCGAAGTCTTTAGAAGAGAAGCGTGCTCTGAGTGCCAGTGAGGAAAAGTGGAGGAGCCTCAGGGAGTACAGGCGGGCGAAGGGCCTCTGTTTTACTTGCGGGAGAAATTCAGTCGAGGCCACCGGTGCAAGACATCGATTCCTCTGCATTTGGTCCACGAAATGGTGAACTGCATGCAGCTGGAGAGTGATGAATAGGATGAGGAGCCAGGTGCAGCACAGGAAACGCCGGAGCTGGAGGCGAATGAGATGGTGCTCTCAACCGCATCCCTGTCACCTGAAACAGCAGCCCCCCGTACAATGCAGCTGCAGGTCCAAATTCAGGGCCATTCCTTCTTGTTCCTGGTCGATTCCGGCAGCTCGGCATGTTTCATTGATCAGCAACGGGATCAGCTACTCGAAGGTTCAGAGAGCCTGGCCATGCCAGCCACTGTCCGCGTTGCAGGTGGCGCAATTCTGGAATGCACTAGCAGCTTCCCGGCCTTGCAGTGGACAGCAGATGGGGCGACGTTCACGGACAAGTTCCGTGTGTTGAATTTGGCGAGCTATGATGGGATCATTGGGCTGGATTGGCTCGGCAAGTACAGCCCCATGCTCACGCACTGGGAGCAAGGTTGGCTCGCGTTCCAGTACGAGGGCAAGCAAGTCGTTCTGCGTGGCGACGAGCCACGGCTGTGCACGCACGCCCTGGTGGAACTCAATTTGGTTCATGAGGCCGAGGCCGTCGAGAAGGTGGTGCCGGCCGATGTACAAGGCGGCGGTATGATCATCGCATTCCGTTGGTGCCGGGTGCACGGCCAGTCTCGATTCGCCCGTACCGCGTCGCACCGGAGCTGAAATCGGAGATCGAAAGGCAGGTCAAGAAGCTGCTTGAGCAAGGCGTGATCACCCACAGCAACAGTGCCTTTGGCGCGCCCGTGCTGCTGGTGAAGAAGGGAGTTGTGGATTGGCGCCTTGTGTTCGACTACCGGCCACTCAATGCTCTGACGATCAAGGGAAAATACCCGCTGCCTGTGATAGACGAGCTGCTCGACGAGCTCGCCGGCGCGCAGTGGTTCTCCAAGCTGGACTTGAAGGCAGGGTACCATCAGATCCGGCTTGCCCCCGGCGAAGAGCACAAGACAGCGTTCCAGACGCACAGCGGCCATTACGAGTTCAAGGTTATGGCGTTCGGGCTGACAGGCGCTCCTGCGACGTTCCAGCACGCTATGAACGCGACGCTCGATCCGGTTCTCCGCAAGTTCGCCCTGGTCTTCTTCGACGATATACTCATCTACAGCCGCACCTACGCAGAGCATCTTGAGCACCTCGCCACAGTGTTGGCGATCTTGCAGAAGGATAAATGGCATGTCAAGATGTCGAAGTGTGCGTTCGCGCAACAGGAAGTGGCGTACCTGGGGCACGTGGTGTCTGCCGGCGGCGTTGCCACCGATCCGGCCAAGATACAGACCATCCGGGATTGGCCTACGCCATGTAATCTGAAGGATTTGAAGGGGATTCTGGGCATTACTGGCTACTATCGCAAGTTCATATGGACGCCTGAGGCGGAGACCGCGTTCCAGGTGCTGAAGAAGGCGTTGATCACCGCACCGGTCCTTCGTTGCCTGATTTCACAGAGCAGTTCGTCATCGACACCGACGCGTGCGACGTGGGCATCGACGCTGTGCTGTCCCAGAGGGGCCACTCCGTCGCGTATGTCAGCCGTGCGCTCGGGCCAAAGAACAGGGGCTCTCCGTGTACGAGAAGGAGTACCCGGCGATCCTTCTAGCCGTGCAACAATCCAGTACAAGAAGGGCGTGAACAATGGTGTTGCGGACGCGCTATCTCGCAAGCCACCGGCGAGTTCTGAACTCTTCGCCATGACTACAGTACAGCCAGTGTGGCTCGAGTCCGTGGTGCACAGCTATGCGACTGATGAGCATGCACAGTCCCTCCTGCAGCAGCTCGCTGTCTCGCCGGGCGCCGTGGCTGGCTTTACTCTGGAGAATGGCCTCTTGCGCCACTGCAACAGAATCTGGGTCGGCAACGACAGCGATCTCCGCAGGAAGATAGTGTCAGCGTTCCATGACAGCCCGCAGGGGGGCCACTCTGGGTTCCCCGTGACGTACCGGCGGCTGGTCTCCTTGTTTAGTTGGCCGGGCATGAAGGCCATGGCACGGGAGCACGTGCGCTGCTGTCACACCTGTCAGCAGGCGAAGCCCGAGCGTCTTCCCCCAGCCGGCCTGCTCCAGCCGTTGCCGGTGCCGTCCGTGCCCTGGGAGGTAGCCACGATGGACTTCATCGAGGGCCTGCCCGTGTCGCGTCAGTACAGCTGCATACTCGTCGTGGTCGACAAGCTCACGAAGTACGCGCACTTCATTCCTTTGCGCCACCCATATACAGCAAGCAAGGTGGCCGAGGTCTTCGTCGACAATGTCTACAAACTCCATGGCATGCCCGGCTCCTTGGTGTCTGATCGCGACCCGGTTTTCACCAGTAATTTCTGGCAGTCTGTGTTCCGCGCGACGGGGACGCAGCTCAAGCTCAGCACCGCAAACCACCCCGAGACGGATGGACAGACAGAGCGGGTGAACCAGTCCATCGAGTGCTATCTCCGCTGCTTCATTAGCGCGCACCCGTAGCACTGGTCCAAGTGGCTCTCCCTATGCGAGTTCTGGTACAACACCAACTGGCATGCCTCGACGGGCAAGTCGCCGTTCGAGCTGCTCTACGGCCGGCAACCCAGGTACTTCGGCATCACCGCCTCTGATCAGATTGCGTCTGCCGATGTCCAGTCATGGTTGTAGGAACGTGCTCTGGTCCTCGATTCGGTTCGCCAGCATCTCATCCGAATGCAGCAGCGTATGAAGGCACAGGCGGACAAGCATCGTACGGAGAGGACCTTCGCTGTTGGGGACGAGGTGTTCCTCCGCCTCCAGCCGTACATCTAGGCGTCGGTGGCGCGGCGTGCGAACCACAAGTTGGCCTTCAAGTTCTTCGGGCCGTTCTGCGTCCTGGCGCGTGTGGGCGAGGTGGCGTACAAGCTGGAGCTGCCGGCCGCGAGCCGCGTTCATCCCGTGTTCCATGTCTCCCAGCTCAAGCCCTGCGTCGGCCCGCGTACACCAGTCTACGCCAACCTGCCGGAGCCTGACGCTGAGTTCACGATCCCCATCCGAGTTCTACGTCGCCGTCTGCAGCAGCGCGGTGCGCGCTCCGTCGAGCAAGCCTTGGTGCAGTGGAGTGGCACCGCTGAGGATCGCGCCGGCGCCGCCGCTGGACGCGTTCCGCCTGCACCTGGTCGACGACTGCAGGAACACGAACGTCTCCAGGTGGGTCCGCCGTGGCCTCCGGCGGCGCCCGGCGGCGGTCAACATCCAGTGCGACGAAGGCGAGATTAGCTGGCCCCCGACCTCGCGTCTGAGCTCCGACGCCTGCCGCCTGACGAAGCTCAGTCTGTTCGCGGTCGCCCTGATGCGTGGCTTCGGTGAGGGTCTCAGCAACCAATGCCCGGTCCTCGAGGACCTGCACATCGAGAAGTGCATAGGCTCCATTAGAACCATCGCCTCTCCCACGCTCAAGAGCCTCGCCTTCGTCGCTCATGAATTCGACGACGAGGATTGCAATATCTATCCTCTCATCCTCGCGGCTCCTCACCTTGTATCGCTACGCCTCGAGATTCCGTACGACAACGATGCCTATCCTGTTGTTGCCGGTCAGCAGGTGCTGGCGTCGCTGGTAATGGCTTCCATCTCCATAACGGATAAGGAGCAACTATGGAATGAAGAGAAGAAACAGAAGCATTGTTACACGAAATCCATGTACAACTTCCTGGCCTGCCTCACCAATGTCACAAGTCTATATTTGTCGGGTTCAAGTTCAACACCACGGTACGCAACTTCTGACTTTGTTTCGAAGTTTTTTGAAGAAACTGAAACATTAAATCGTTTCACAAGTCTATAGAGCACTCTGGTGCGAACATTAAATCGTTTATTACTCTTTTGCTCAAATAAAAAACATCAATGTACGCATGCAATTTTACAAAACTGTGAGAAACGAAGTTATGATATTGTTGCACTGCAGCGCACACATCAAAACTATTTACCGACAGAGATATCATGTCCAAATGTTTATTCAGAGACTGAACAAATTACATATATCACTACATTAGCAACACACACTATGTCATGATTGCATTGCACTCTGCTTGTTCCTATTTTTCAGGCATTGCTGGATGAGGAAACTCAAGAATTTCTAGTATTCCATAACTTGAGAACCTTGGCTCTCGACGGCTGTGACATTGGAATTGACTTCCAAGCGTTGCCGTGCATCCAGAACACCCCTAATCTCGAGAAGCTTAGATTATACCTTTGTGAGGTACCGTTCCAAATTAATTGACACACATTTGTCTAGATATGGATGTATCTAGACACTAAACAAGTATAGATACATCCATATTTATACAAATACAAGTCAACTAATATGGAACGGAGGGAGTAGGTTATTACTTATCATTTGACAGAGGTAAATATCACTTACTTCAATTTCTTTGGTATACCTGATCTAACGTGTGTGATGGCTTGTACAAAAAGTTCTTAGATCGACCAAGGAAGAAGAAAAGGAAGACTATCATGTCTCGTATATGTCATAGTTCAATACTTCTCAGCAAGAACCTCAAGACAATAGAAATCAAGTACGAGGAAATTGATAAAGGTCACTTGGGGAAGCTGTTTTCTCAAATTTCAGATGGGGGGCAAAAGGAAATGTGGCTGACTCAGTGGCAACAAGTTAAGAAACCATTAATTGTTGGACATACAACAATACAATTATTCAAGACACTGAAAAGGACTGGATCGAGGCAAGGTTGACAAAAGCAAATGCAAATTGCCCACCTAGAGATATACCAAGGGTTGTTCTTCTGGAAGATAATTTGGCCCAGCGTCGTTAACTTTCACATGTTTTTCTTTGTTTAAAACATAGGCATATTTTCCTTACTAGATTAATTATGATAGTGTTATGACAAGCTGAAAAGGGCAACGTCTACATATAACCTTACTCTCCCCGAAAACTTTAGGTGACAAACTTGTGCAAAGAAAGCAAATGAGGGGAACCAACTCGCATTTTACACGGAGAATTGAAAAGAAGTCAATGGATACTTTTTTCAAAGTGGTTGCCAAAATTTCAACACAACACGTACCCTTTTTTATGCTAGAATAAATTACACAAAACAAACCAACAGAGGTCGGGTGACAATAGTCGACTACTGAGGTTTTGTAATAAAAACATCAACTATGAAAAACAACTCTAACGAATACGATTAGCCAATTGACAACACTTATAAGTTGTGGGCTCACCGAGCCGATGGTGGGTTGTGGAGGGGGGATGAAGCCTTGCAAGGTAAGATAGTCTTGCTATTGTTAGACAACGACCCTTTGTCTTGCTTCCATGACTCAATGTGACCATAAATAAAAATTTGAACATATTTAGTTCAATGGAAGGGCAATATTCAGTTAATAGATTATGAAAAGGAGCGGAACCAAGATATATAGTTCAATGGTTGGGGATCAAACTAATACTAACCCAAGGATGCAAAGTGACGGTTGGTCTATACTCGCTCCGTCTGAAAAAGGATTTCATTAGAATGGATGTATGTAGACATATTTTAGTGTTAGATACATCTTTTCTTAGCAACAATCTTTTCCGAACGAAGGGAGTACAATAGTACCAGTAATAATTGGAGGGTCAGTTGTCTAGCTAGCGAGTTCTCTGCCCCTGACCTGCCGTGTACCATATATGCATGAACCCGCCGCAGGCACCAATCGATCCAAGGCGACCTCTCGTCTCTCGCAGCCATGTAATGCTGGCTATGACCTGTTTGCTTCTTCACTGTGCTTTATGGATCGCTCGATCAATGAAGTGTTCGTCCAACTGCACCTACTGTATCATCATCCTTCAGCTATATATGGTTCCGTCTGCAACCCGCACGGACCGGCAGTGTCGTCGTCTGTCATGGCATTTCTCCGTTGCTACTACGGCCGGCATGTCAGCATGGAGATGAACGATCCGACCATGTAACCGCCCTTGGCGGTTTCCAGGTGTCATCAATCCGTTGCAGCAACAGAATAAACACATCGGACGCCCGCGCTGCCGTCCAGGAAATGGCTGCTGCATCCGGTTCAGATCAGCTAGCAAGTGGTGTATCATTTATTTATTTTTTAACTAGCTTACTAGCATGTGGTGTGGATAATGGATTAGCACTGGCTACGAGTGACATCGCATCGTTCGACCGACCATCGGTGCGAAGACAGACACTCCAGCTGATCCGTTATGTTACTTCTTAGGGGCAAAAGGAAGATCGCTCGCCCGATGGAAGCCATTAGAGCCTCAGCTGAAGCACTGACGGAACGCAGCGAAGCCTACTTTTGATCAGCTTCAGAAAGACCATAAAATAAACGGATTTAATTCGGTGTTGTTTCAAAGGCAAAGCAGTTAGGTGAGGTGAGGGCCCTCTTTGATTCGAAGGATTTTCAAATAAATTGCATAAGATTTTCACCTATAGACTTTTTTTTCTTCTATGGAGTCCGTTTAATTCGAAATATTAAATCATTCAAAATTCTTATGGATTTTTTTTCCTACACTACAATCTTATAAGATCTCTAACAAGAGGTGAGATCTCTTGGAAAAATTCCTTTGTGCTTATAACAACTATAACATGCACTCAATCTCAATACAAAATTTCTGCATTTTTTCTGTGGTGCAACCAAGCAACACCCACTGCTGATTCCTGCGTTTCTGCTTCCTATAAAATTTCAAGTGTCATGACATTTTATTTCTGCAGTATTCCTATTTTTGTGTTTTTTAAATCATGGGAATCGAAGAGGCCCTAATAAAAATCATCGTAGGAGTCGGGAGGCCAAGTTTGAGGAGCACCGATTTTCTGGTCTTATCGCATGATCAAGTCGATGCAATTCGGGAACAATGCGTGTTAGGCGCTTCCAATTTTATAGTTCACGGTGAAATGAATCAAAGATCGTTTGATCAACTCTTGGACAAGAGTGTTAACTCTGAAAAAGACAGTATCTTGATGTCGAGTGCTGCAGTCTCCTTAGCTCTAAGTGCTGCAGTCTCCTGAACTCTAATAAGTGGGTGAATCAAACAACATACTCTATGCAGAGATAGTCCACGGTGGAACTCGCGACTTCTTTTATTGCGCACATCACAAGTGAAAAGGACTTCAAACTTTATACCGTTACCCAAAAGAGAAGGAAAGGGGGGAATACAAATCAACTTGAAAAATGGAGAAGTTATTCCCTGTCAAGTTCGTAAAAAAATGTCATTTTTTATGGAAAAAAATCAGAGCATGCAAAGCAGGGCTAGTTACGTTATTTTAAGAAATCAAACCAACGTGTTTAAAAAAAAGAATCAAACCAATGCATAAAGCCCAGCACAAAAAGAAGTCAAGGCCCACGGTCTCTCTTCCACCCTTTCATCGGTCCAGTCCAATCCTCCCGGTAGGCCGCAGCCCACAGGGTCTGCTCTGCGTAAGAACGTATATACAGTAGATCTGCACGGAGACTTCACAAAGTGAATTTGCATGGTAAACCCTAAGGCTAAGCACAACTTGTGCACAAGGAGATCATGGTGACGGCGTCCCCCTCCCGCAAGCGCAATACGATCTACAAGGAGACGGAGAGAGAGGCGGCAGCCGCGTCCTCCAGCAAGCGCGCTCGCCTTGGTGGCGCGGACCGGCTGGATGACCTGCCAGACTGCCTCTTGCACGACATCCTCTCCTACCTCGGGTCCCGGCAGGCCGCGCGGACGAGCGCGCTCTCGCGTAGGTGGCGGCACCTCTGGCGTTCCGTGCACTGCCTCAACATTGACCAGCGCGAGTTCCTGTCCCCCCGACTTCGTGCCGGACGACGACTGGCACTCGCTGCTTGACGACTGCCAATGGGAGAGCTTCGAAGACATGGCCGACACCATGCTGTCCTCCACGGCGCCCCTGAACGCGTTCCGCCTGCACCTGATAGACAGCTGCAGGTACACGACCGTCTCTAGGTGGGTCCGACGTGGCCTCCCGCGACGCCCGGCGGCGGTCGACGTCGACGGCAACAACTGGACAATCCAGTGGCCACCTACCTCGCGCATCTGCTCCGACGCCTGCCGCCTTACGAAGCTCCGTCTGCTCGCGGTCAGCCTGATGCCTGGCTTCGGTGAGGACCTCAGCGACGAATGCCCGGTCCTCGAGGACCTGCACATCGAGAACTGCTCGGGCGTCATTAAAACCATCGCCTCTCCGACGCTCAAGAGCCTAGCCTTCGTCGACAACCGCGAGTACAGATACAAATACGCTCCTTTAATCCTCGCGGCTCCTCGCCTCGTATCGCTACGCCTCGAGCTTCCGTACGGCATCAACAATGCCTATCCTGTTGCGAACGAGGTGCTTGCGTCGCTGTTAATGGCTTCCATCTCTATAACGGATAAGGATGGTCTGCGGAGCAAGGAGATTCTGAATGAAGAGATGAAGGAACGCAGGATTCGTTACATGAAATACATGTACAGCTTCCTGGCCTGCCTCACCAATGTCACAAGTCTATATTTGTCGGGGTTCAACACCACGGTACGTACACGACCTCTGACCATGTTTCGAAGGTTTCTTAATTCTTAGAAATTATCGGGTAATGTGCGAACATCAACTCGTTTATTACTCTTCGGTTCAAAAATATAAATTAACATCCATGGAAACAAGGCATGTAATTTTTAGAAAACCATGAGAATTTAAATTATGATATTATTGCAGTGCACATGTCAAATCATTTATATTCATAGACTGAACAAATTGCATATATCACTACATTAGCAACACACACTGTCATGATTCCATTGCACTCTGCTTGTTCCTATGTTTCAGGCATTGCTAGATGAGGAACATAAAAAATTCCCAGTATTCTGTAATTTGAGAACCTTGGCTCTCGACCATTGTGATATTGGAATCGACTTCCAAGCGTTGCCGCGCATCCGGAACACCCGTAATCTCGAGAAACTTAAATTATACCTTTGTGAGGTAGGTTATTACTTATCATTTAAGAGAGATAAATAAAACTATTACTTCAATTTCTTTGGTATACCTGATCTAACGTGTGTCATGGCTGGTACTAGTTCTTTGATCAACCAAGGAAGAAGAAGAAAAGGAAGACTGGGTCGACAAGTACTTCTTCCAAGTCTCGTAGCTCAATACTTCGCAGCAAGAACCTGGAGTCCATAGAAATCAAGTGCCAGGAAAGTGATAAAGATCACTTGGAGAAGCTTTTCTCTCAAATTTCAGATGGAGGGCAAAAGGAAATGTGGCTGACTCAGTGGCAGCAAGTTAAGAAACCATTGAATGTGGGCCAGACAACAGTACAATTATTCAGGACACAAAAACAGACTGAATCGACTCAAAGTTGACAAATGCATATCGCAAACCTAGAGTTATATGAAAGGTTGTTCTCGTGGAAGATAATGTCGCATGGTTAATATATTTTCTTTGTTCCAAACAGAGGCACATTTCTGCCTTATTTGATTAATCATGATAGTGTTCTGATAAGGTAAAGAGGGCAACGAGAAAGAGCTACATATAACTATCACCTAAAATTTTAGGTGGAACCATAGCTTGTGCAAAGAAAGCATACCAGGGGGACCAACACGTATTTTACACAGAGAATTGTTGTTACATGATTTTACACAGAGAAATGAAAAAGATGTTAATCGATAGTTTGGCCAAGGTGATTGCAACATTTCTAACCATAACGTATGTCCTATCTAATCTGATGGGAGAGTAAATTGCACAAACACATACCTATCAGGGTCAGAGTGACAAAAA
This sequence comes from Poa pratensis, assembly GCA_947311845.1. NCBI lineage: Eukaryota > Viridiplantae > Streptophyta > Magnoliopsida > Poales > Poaceae > Poa > Poa pratensis. The sequence continues at coordinate 18,909,638 of CAMZMU010000064.1, forward strand.
ATTTGTTCCCTAAAAGAACCCGATTATTGAGGTTTTTTAACCAAAACAAACCCACTATTGAGTCCAGCTGTAATAAATAACACAAGCATTTGCCTCATTCATTAATTAAGAAGAGTTCCGAATTTAAAGTTACAATAATGGCCAGCCAACCCAAATACAAGCCTACTCTCGTGGGAAAATATCACTAAATGTTTTGCGCCCGCCAAACCTCAAAGGGCGGCAATCTTTTTATAATCACCAAGATGGGAGAAGACATGGAATAGATGGCGGAAGATCCTCGCATTCCGCTCATCCAAAGCTACCAATGGTTAGCAAGACTATAGATGAGATACCTCTTGGCCGATGCCCACATATCGACTCAAATCAGACCAAACACCACCAATCTTGGACCGTGGCAAAGCTTCCTCAGGCAGCGTCGAAGTTCGCTTACCAAAACCGATTGTTGATCCCTCTTCAAATTTCAAGCGAGAATGGGCACTAGATAAATAAGATGTGTTGCTGGTTCCTTCGCCTGCTTGACTAGTTGGCAGAGCCCACAATTTGGCCAACCGTGGCGGTGAAGCCGGTCCGATGTCCACACATGATTTTGGAGAATCATTAAATCAAACAACTTGCATTAGGGGGCGTCCAAATTTTCCAAACAAGAGTAAGCATAAAGGAAGTGTTTTCCGACTCAAGTTTTGCGATGTAAACCGAGAAGGTGGAGTACTTGCCCTGAGTCGGTCAGACTCCAGGTGATGGCTACAAGGCGCCAGGTTCCGTCGAGCCATATCGTGGAGTTTTCCTCCTAGATCGGGTTCCTGTGGGCCCGATATGTGAGATGGGCCTAGTTCCGCTTGGGCGAGGGCAACATGATCTCTGAAGGCAGATAGTTCGATGTAGAAGATGTTGGATAGAGGTTTGTGGAGCAGAGCCGGATGAACACCCTACTTCCGGTCGGTGCAGCTACCGGTGATGGTGACTCCTTGTGTGTCTTCTCCTTCTTGGAGGCATTGCCGAGGTGAAGCACCCACCTCCATCCGCTACCTCCGGGGCAAACCCTTGATCTGCGGGTCGGATGATGGCAGAACTCATGTGTCGTTCCCCTTTGGGGGTATCAATCTTGGAGGTGTGTACAGACTGAGGGACCAGTGAATGACTCCAGTGGTGGAGCGGTGGTGCATCTACTGCATCGACGATGATGAGTCTTGATGGCGTGGCGCAGCCGTGTCTCGATGGTAGACGCATGATGGGACACACGCAGGACGGTGGTGCTATCTCGACGTCTTCTCCACTAGGTCTTGTGTGTCGCCCTGCAGCGACGGACGGAGCGGCGGAACTGCCTCATGGGCCGCTTCAACAAACGACCAAATAATAAAGGTAATGTTATTTTACTTATTTTTTTAAAGTGAATATTCTTAAAGTCTAAACAAAAATCAAATATGAACAATTTCGAATCTAAACAATTTTAAAATTTAAATAAATTTCAAATTTGAACAAATTTTAAAACGGAACAATTTTGAATTTAAACAAATTTCAAATCGGAACAGTTTTAAAATTTGAACAAATTTCAAAATTGAACCAATTTTAAATCGAAATTTTAAAATTTGAACAAAATTCAAATCGGAACAGTTTTAAATCTAAACAAATTTTAAATCAGATCAATTTCAAATTTTGAACAAATTTCGAATTTAAACAAATTTTAAATTTAAAAAATTTCAAATCAAAACAATTTTTAATTTGAACATTTTTAAAATCTAAAAACTTTTTTCGAAATCTGAAGAAAATTCAGCAATAAAAGTAAATGAAAGAAATAGGAGAAACGGAAAAGAACTAGGAAAAAAGGTAAACGAAAAAAAAACCGCCGAAACGGGCCAGCCCCCCAGCAGGCGTAGGATTTGCCCATCGCCTCAGTGGCCAGTGCAAAGGGCAACCACGATCAGGCTGATGGGGTTGGAGCTGGACAGTTTTGGAACAACAGCGACTTTTTTGGGTAAAATGCAGCAAGAACCAGAGCCAAACGCCTTGGATCCGCTCGTATCCCGGCACTGTTTCTATGCGCAGCGCAACGCGCCGCCGCCCTTAAATTGCCCTGTACCCTTGTCGCTACGGCCGTCCCTCTCCGGCGGAGGCAGCCGAACAGAACGGTAGGTGCGTGCGCCGTGTCCCTGTCCGTGGGCACCAGGAGGGCGCTGGCCTGGTGCTAGGTTTCCTCCCCACACGTACTCATGTTCTATGAGGCTATGAAGTGTGACACGGCGCCAACCCCTCCATCTCTAGCGGACGCGGACGCCGTCCGTGCCTCCCGTTATGGTACGTGTCCTACACATCCCGGATCCTCCACATTTAACATGCCACGCATCTGACTTTACAGCTTCTTCTCCATCACTGGATCAGCATCATACGGCATCAATCAAGACGACAGCACCAACGGCAAACAGCTCAGGAACCGCAGTTTTCTTTGGACCATCTCCACCGGGGCCTCCAAGTGATCCCAAAGGCCCAATTTTATATCCAGCACCCCCGGAGGCCCTCTCGGCGGTGCCGGATATGGGGCGGACATGGGCTCTGACAGGGTGGCCCGCCCGTCATATGGATGCCGCGTTCAGGCGTCATCTATCGCGCCGTGCAGGAGGCCGGTCTGGCCGCGTTAATGGCGCGGTCGTCGGCGGTTTCCAACGAGACGCGACTGGACGGCGGTGCGCCTGCACACACGCATGCCAGGCGACACGACTGGACGCCCAGGCGACGCGACGGCTCCCCATGCCACGCGGATGGCATTGCGGATTCCCCACGCGTTGTATTTACGCCGGCCGCATCGCCCATCGCCATGATAAAAGCCGGCGCCCTCGCCGTGCTTATCCACCCCGGCTTCTTTCTCGCCCTCACTCCCCTCGCCCCTCAATCTCTCCTAAACCCTAGCCATGGCGTACGGCGGGCGCGTGACGTGGGTGAGGACGCGTGGGAGCTGCACCGGTACGGGCTCCTCACCCCTCCAGACTGCCGCTTGCCCAAGCACTGGGCCATCTCGGCCGGCGGGCTAGCCGTGCCACCGCTGCCTGACACGGCCGAGCACATGAGGCGATTCATCGCTCACCGGCGGAGCGGCGCCTCCACGAGAATGACGACGGCGAGGACAAACTGGGGCCGTTGGATGGACCGCTTCGAGCGCGAGCAGGCGGCGGTCATCGCCACCAACGACGGCCCCAGATTGCGCGAGACGCGGTACAACACCGCCGGCCGCAAAGCCTGGTGGGGGGCAACCGGCCACACGGTTGCCTCCGCGATCGAAGCCGCGCGCCGACACGTTGCCACGGGCAGCGCCATCCCCTTCCGCCTCCTTCCTCCAGTGGCGCGCTTCCCTCCACCGCGCCCCGTGCCGCGCCAGGTGGTGAAGGAGGAGCGCCGCTCACCGCCGTGTCGTGGAGGCGGCATCACCATCCGCGAACGCCGTCAGCGTTCGCCACTGCGTTCGCCACCACGCCACACGGGCGCCTCTTCCTCCGTCGCCCCAGGGCGGAGGCAATGCCGGTGGAGACAATCCCGTACGGCTACGACGTGCCGTCCGAGATGCGGAACGAGCACGACGGCGACAGCCCGGGCTTGCTGGCGGCGCTCTCCGAGTCGGTGGTCGAAATCGAGCACGACTCGTCTGGCCTCATGGCGACCCTGGCGATGTCAGCCTCCTCCTCCTCCTCCGGCGGCCCCTCCACCAGCCGTGCGCCGGGCCACGACGGCGCCACCTCCAGCCGCGCGCCGAGCCACGACGGCGCCTCCTCCAGCTGTGCTGCCTCCTCCGCGGCGGTGGTGAAGATCGAGGACGACAGCGACAACAACTCGTGGTGGGACAGGGAGTAGGCTAGGCGGCGGTTAGAATTTAGATTTTTCAAATTTCATTCAAATATTATGTAAATTTGCACTGAATATGAATGAAATTTGCCTTCACATTCTCTCTCTTTTTCAGTGTGCATCGGAGGTGTTCGATAAAATGGCAACAGCTTTGGAGGGTGACGAATGGGGGACACCGCTGGAGAAACCCAAAATAAAATGACCGGACACTGCACCCCCAATTGGGCCCGATTGGGGGTACCGGACACATATTTGGAGGCCCCCGGTGGATATGCTCTTAGAACAAGCAGAGTAATTTTACAATTCCTTCCAGGATAGGCAGAAACAGACACAACTATGTTGCAGTAACAGTAACATGAGCAGGTTATAAAAAAACAACCTCCACTCCACCCCAAGTTAATTAGCCATGAAAACGCCTATATCAACCAAACCGACACTTGTTTCCATTCCAGAATACAAACACACTCGTCAACACTCCAGCACTCGGCACGCACGCAAACAGCAAGTTTTTCTCATATCTACACGGAAAGCTTATCTTTGGTCAACACTAAGGTTCTCTCTGTATACATCATCCACTGCAAGAACTGCTATGCACTCAAAAAATTACATGAATCAGCTACACTGCAGATTAGGACACACTTCACACCCAACGATTGGTTACAGCTTTATTACCTGTAGTGGTCTCCAGTGAGATAAAGATGATCGAGGCCGTGTCAATCATGTTAGTAGTGACCACGAACGTGGCTACGAAATCAATCTGATCTACCACTGTGCTTGGCCCTGCCTTTGCTTTCGTTGCAGCATGTGAGTTTTCAAGCTACACTGTTTCACCTGTGATGCAACATATATATGCAAGATGATCAACAACACGATGATTTAAGCAATAATGCACGATGTTTAGAACTGGACCGGAAAGAAATTTTCATACATGTATTGCCGCCACTGTGGACAGTAGATCTCTTGATTGGTCCAGCAACATTTGCTCTTGTGTTGCGAGTTTTGCAAGCTCATACACCACAGAACTTGTCCCCTCCACCTGGATCAATGAAATTATTATGAGAAGCTGACAAGTGAATGCCACAAGAAAATCACTGATAGTATGTCTGTGTGGATCAGCTTATTGTTCAAGGCCATATAATCCAAGTGTAATTACATTCTACTGTAATCACTAAGAGATGCGTATATCCAGGCATAGTGCCCGAAATTATCTCATACTACCTTTGTCCAAAAATATAAGACGTTTTGTAAAGTTGTTGTAATTTAAAATGCAGAATTTCGCAAGATACAATAAAGCCGAGAGCAAATGCAGAATTCCCCATGATCACAAAGCCATCCATCAGGAATGGATCCATTCATCTATTGGTAAAGTTGTTGTAATTTAAAATTGATGATTTCTTTCTCAAAACTTGACATAATATCAAACTAAACCAAGGAAAATAGATAATGAAATCTTGATTCAAGCTTTGCAAGGATCTGGAATGCACCTTTGACAACAAATTACTCATCGAGGATGTCATTGTATGAATTACATCCACTGCTGAGTTAACAGCTTCCTTCACACTATGGGTTTCAGCCTGCTCACAGATTAGAAAATATTAATTTGTGCACAACAAAACGAGTCAGCTATGATTTGATGAGAAATTTCACACCTTTGCACCACCAACAACCGGAAGACGAAGAGTACTGGCCTTCAGTGCTTCAATTGCTGCTAACAAAGAACTAGAATGGTGTTTTTCAACATGAGACCACTCCTCTAGATAGGACATCTGAACATGTCAAATGGCAGCAGTCAGATACATAAGCTCGATAAAGTAAAACAAAAAATCCTACTAGAGGCCACATCACATACCTCTCCCCTAAGAATAGCAAACAGCTTCAGTTTTTGTTTTTGAAGCTGGAGCTTGCACCTTTTTGAACTGACATTGTCACGCAACTTTGATATGTCCTTCCACGCACTGTGTAAGGTTTTCTGAATAAATAATGAGATACATTAGCTAAATATATTGAGCCTTTCTTGATTCCCATACAAGGATTAAGTGTCGCTCGACAAGTCGCGACAAGTCGCACGACTTGTCTACTTGTCGGTACCCCAGCGACAAGTTCAAAACCTCGACAAGTTGCGACAAGTCACGACTTGTCGCGCGACTTGTCTACTTGTCGGTACCCGAGCGACAAGTTGCGACAGGTCGACTCGTAATCCTTGTTCCCATATGCATAAGCATATAACTTGCTGCAACATTATTAGTTTCAAGTTATATTGTGCTTCAATAAATGATAGCTTCGCAAGTAAAAGTGATTTGCATGTATATTCATCTGTTTCTCATAATACAATTGTAGCTTTCAATACTAGTGGTACATGCATGCATGCACATGTAGGATTTTGCTGAAGCCTTGTCATCGCTATATTTATGTAGCAACCACCACATAGTAATCCAGATTACTAATTTGAAAGGACAGTTTTCACGAGGGAGGACCTGAGGGGACGTAATATTGGCAATGATACAGTGGAACAAGTTTTCCATATGAGCTATTTTTCCCCAGTTTATCATTCTTGCCAGAGAGATACATGAGACATGTTGGGATTTGTAATCTGATATGGTACCCTTTTTTGTTTGCCCACTCAAAAGGAAATACATGATTTATCAGATAGTATCAACTATAATTGCTTCGGATTTGATATTCTTTTGGCACGAATATCACCTTTTTATGATTTATCACAGTTTAAAGGCCTAGTCAAATTATTCATGACGACACATGTTGAGCTATGATTTATCATTTCGAATAGAACCTAACCAATTGAAAAGATATAATTTTGTACATCTACAATAGCATGCCACTCTATCTGCGCCTTCAATTATGTGCATCTAACTGCTAGACAACAAGCTTGATTCACCAGTATGGTAAACTTGGCAACTATAGTGTGTTCAAAGATTCTCCTCTATCAACAATAAACGATGGTACCAGGACCTAATAATCTGAGTAGGCTACATTTCACCTAATAAGAATATGGATATTCGCTTTGAGAATCAACTGCTAATCAACGTAGATTGTGAACAACTGAGTACTGCCCTGAAAAGGCAGCTAGGCAATCCTAAGTTCCAAACTGCCATAGTAAAGGTGACCACTAACTCATTTCTCCAGTTACTAGTCTTCTTAAACCCCCAAAACGACAAACACACTAATCTTCCCATTGTGTATAACTATAATGAGTATCCCGACCTAGGTAATCACATTGGGGAAGCATCTAAATAATTTACATTTCCCTTGGAAGCAATCGAAAACGAGTAATAACCATTATGTGCTATTCAAGATCACCTTTGCCATAGAAGTACCAAACTTTTGCAGTTTTGATATTTATGCAAGCAGCCATAACACCGAGTAAAACTTTAGAGTGAACTTAGGTTTAATTACAAGCTATCAACATTTAACATTAGAACAGAAAATATTCAGGAATGTGTGCATTCAAAGTTTACATGTGACGATTTACCTCGGCACTGAAGCTCTGCACCAGCAGCGTTGCATCTGTCCTCGCATTGATGCACCGCCACTGCAAATGCTGGTTGTCCAGCATTCGCAACCTGTGTGCCTCCTCAATTCTGTTCTCCCCTTTCTTGGCCCTCCTGACTTCTGCAGCAAAGCTAATGATAGACGGCGCATTTGCTGCCATCTGAACCATGTGCCCATTGGGTGATGCGTCTCCACCTCGACCTTTTGATGGGCTCGCCATCCCCCTGCTTCCTCGGCTTGGAGACGGCGACCGACCAGCAGCCTCGGTGACATTGGACTGTCAGAGAACGATCTTCTTCCTGAGGACGATGGTAGCGGCAGCCCTGCGTCCGGTAGCCGTCGTAGGCGGCTGTTGTTTCCTGCCAGAACCTCGCCGGCACGCTGATGCCACGGCGTGGTGGGTCGCCAGCGCCCGAGTTGCTACCCGAGGAAACGCTGTCGGTGTCGGAGGAGGCGGACAGGTCAGGAGCACCGGCTGCGGCCGGGTCAGAGGGGGAGAGGGAGGTGGTGGAGTCGAACGCCATGGATCGGCGGAGGAGCTGACCGCAGCCAAGATGGAGTCTTTGCGGTCGAGGTTGCAGTCGAGGCTGCGCGCGAGCGGGTCCGACGCCTTGGGCCTCGCGGCGGGCCACCGGTGCTGGGGCCGCGCGTTCTCGGCCTCCGGCACCGAGGACACGCTCTTCCGCCGCTCGGGCGTGGGCCCCCGCCGGCCGCCGCCAGGGGAGGACGGCGACGCGGCGCGCGGCGCGCGCGACGTCTGGTAGAAGAAGGACTCCCCCTGGAACGACACCGAGAGGCTCCGCATCGTGGTGGCCGTGGCGGCCGCCGCGGCGGGTGTGGGCGTGGGCGACGTGGCGTGTTGCGGCGGGGCGTCGAGGAGCGGCCGCGCTGCGCCGACAGGGAGCGGCGCGAGGAGGCCGACGAGGAGGAGGAGGAGGACGTGGACGAGGTGGAGGAGGCCGGCGAGGCGAGGTAGCGCGAGGAGACGGGCTTGTTGGAGCGCGCGGGGCGGCGCGGCGCGGCGCCGGAGTTGGGCTTGTCGAGCGCTTGCGTGAGCGGGGGGCGCGAGGTGCGTGCCGGATCTGGCGCGTTGGCCGCTGCTGCGGCAGCCACCATGCCGTGCCGCGGCAGCGCGAGGTGGGGGAGATCTGGCTGGCTACCCGCAGCGGTCCTCCAGCAATGCAGGTCCCCCTGGCCCCAGATTCGCGCGCCCGCTAGCCCTCCTGCTGGCGGTGGCGGTGCGCGCGGGCGGCGCACCCTCCGGATCGACGTGGCGCGCCTGCTTGCTTCCCTGCCTGGCCTGCGAGGAGGAGGAGAGGAGGAAGATGAGGTGGGAACTGGCGATGCAGTGTAGTTACAGCATGGGAGAGAGATAGTGAAGTGGGGGATTTTCTGTGCTCCTTTTCCTTTTTCTTGTTTTTTACTCGTTTTGTGTCTGGCTTTGGTTTTGGGGATCTTTGCCTGTGCAGCTCACTGCTCCTCCTGGTGCTTGTCGCTGTGTGGCCTTCCTCTCTACTCTGTTCAGTGTGCCCATCAAGCTAACCGAAAGGAAGAAGATGCTACGCTGGACGAACGTCACAACATTTTCTTTCTTTGATTATTTATCCACATATCTTTCAAAAATTTACTACAGTGAAAAGAAGAAGAAGAAGGATGCTGCATTTTATAACAGATTCTAATTAACTACTACAGTTAGCAATAGATGGGTGTTTTAATAATGCTACCTTTCTTTTTTTACACAACAACTTAGCTAGGTTTTAATAGATTAAAGGAGAATAAATATTTCGTTTAAAAAAGGTGCTTTATCATGTCAATTGGTTACTTGGGCTGGAAAATGACGTGTGTGCAGATGGTTCACGCGAGCCGACGAATGTATAGTCTTTTTGTTCTGTCTTAATATATTTCAGCAATTTCTCACTAGTGAAAAGAAATGCGTACACGGTAATACTGGCAATGTTCCTTGTTTTTGAAGTGTCAACAGACATGTTTTACACTATGCAGTACCTGTTCTCTCCCACAAAAGAAAATCATTCAAAATCTAAAGGGAGGATGAAAGAACAAGAAGAAACAAGAAAATATGCATTAAAAAAAATAAACGAAGGAGACCTTTGGGATGAATTGCAAGTACGTCTAGTTGGAAGTGGGAGACCGGAAGCCGAAGTGTGCTATGTTAGGGTAGGTTAGCTAAACTGCCACTATCCATCTTCTAGTACTTTCCCTAGTTTAATTAGGATGTTACTGAAAGAGCGGGACGACATTCCGTGTCCTGATTACATTTTTTTAATTGGGTGCTTGTTGATGTATCCTGAAGGAATGGGGATGCTGATCGGATGGCTTTTGCTTCCTTCTTCTTTTTTGCATATGTAATTCACTTCTAATAAAAGGATGAATTCTTTGTTGCACTAGACTCTATTAACAGTTCGATATTCAACTTTTCCTATGTTTTTTTATGTGAGGTGACTTCATAGATGACCATACAAATGTTGGTGGCATTTAATTCCTCGTGTTAGAATTTGTCGATAATACTATATATGTCCGATTTATGATTGATCAGAGTTTGTTCTTCGTATCTCAAATGAAAAAAAGAAGTGCTCATCTGTAACCACACCAAATAATCATGCTCTATGGAAGAAACGACATTTTTAAATAATATATGAAAGCATTTTGCCACTAAGCCTCAAAAGAGGGCAGCACCATGTGCATCTAACTAGAATCATGAGCTAATCAAGTGGCGGGAAGATTAATTAGTTTGCTTGCTCAAGGCATTTGCGGTCACGACATGACGGGTGAGATCATGTCCGGGCGGGTATGGTACGTTGGAGGCTCCGATAGGAATCGCGATCTGACGGCTGAGATAACACGAGTCCACCTCTAGCCGCATGCACCATGTGGTGGCCGGCCGGTTCGGTGGCGAACCTGTGAGTGATGGCCACTTGCGATCTCAATTCTTGAGAAAAGATTTAGCCAGGTTTCTTCAATTAAACGTAACAATTATTAAGTGTATATCACTGATCATGGCCACAAGTTCTATTATTAATGCATGGGTGACCCACCCAAACAACTCCTGTAAGGTTTGCTGTATAATCTGGACGTTTTTTCCAAAAGGGATGACGTCCTAAACAAGACTAGCTAGACATATAGCCGGTCCATAGTTTTTTTTTTGAAAAGCGTACGTACATTCAACACCATAGCACCACATACAGAGTACACGGTACAAATACAAAGGAGAGAGTACAATACGTAGGGGAAGAAGAACCAGCTCGAAGCACAGCAACTCCACCGGCGCCGGCGACGAAGACCATCCACCACCTTCTTACCACAGCCTGAGAGCGCCCTCCTTGTAGAAAGATGCCGCAGAGCCCGCCCGCCGCGCCGCGGCGGAACTTATGCCGGTAAACGACCACGGCAAGCACCCTCACTCGCCTGCACCTCCACCTTGCCGAAGACGATCTCGATCCCGACGAAGAGAGGAGCCGCCGACCTCGCCTGGCTCCGATTTCTAGCCACCGGATCCGTCGCCACCGCGGATCCGACGGGAGGCAAGGGAGCTCAAGGACCCCACCGGGCCTCGAGCGCCCACAAGTCGCGTGCGAAGAAGACGAGCCCCGCAGAGCACCGCCGCCGGAGAAGGTCGCGCCGACACCAAACACCCCACCACCAGCACCACCTCCTCCAAGGCACCGCCGGCGGGGAACCCACCCTACCCTACCGTATGTACAGGCCGGAGACGGGGATCCCCCACCCTCCCGCTGCCGAAGCAGCCGGCGGAGGAGAGGGATCCCACGCCTCAGCGGCACGGACGCGGTGGATCGACGGGGTCGCCCCAAAAATCGCCTTCGCCGTTGCCTCTCTTCAACAGTGGCGGAGGAGAGGATAAGGCCGAGAGTGCAATGCCTTATAGCCGGTCCATAGTTATGTTAGTGCAAGTATAATTCTTCTCTTTTGGCAATATGTATAAAGCAATGTGTGACATGCAAAAGGCAAATTACATGGGAGAGTTGTTCTTTTGATAAAAGAAACGTACCGTGTAAGTTTTCATGGTGGACTTTTTGCATTAAATATGTAGATGAAATAAATCTTAAATGGGTGCACCAATAAGCATCCCTTAAATATGGGTGATGGATATTATTGAAATGCCAAGTCATCTGCAAAAGGATTGCTTATGTGACCCATGAGGAAGATCTACTGAGAAAGTCGGAATATTACACTAGTGGACAGTTGGTTGGTTTCTTTATGGCACCAAAACTGGAAAGTATCATCATGACCGATGCAAGACTCTTGTGCCTTTGACAACTGTGGATATAGGGATTCCAAAAAAAATGAGGCAACAAAAGGAAAAACGGGCTATGTGTACAAATGGGAAAAAAGAGGAAAGTTCAGATTGATAGCTGCTTTCTTGTTAAATCAATTTGATTTCACTTTGTTTATGTAATAAAAAAATCAAAACTATTGAAACATTTTTTCCATTTGCAAGGGAAATTATATATGGTAGTCATACGCATTCTAGATTTAAGGAGACGCATTTGGAAATTGTGAGAGAAACCGCTCCGATGTATCGGGCCTCTCCAGAGGCTGTCCCTCCTCTTTCCCTCACCGCTGTCGGTGGACGTCGCCAGGAAAACCTGTGCGGCGAGGCGGCGGTGGGGACTCTCCCCGAGCGAGCTTCGGGTGGCTGGACGACGGCGTACGATTTGGTGGCTACGGCGGCTTTCGCTAGCCTAGGCGGCGACTTCGAGCAGGCGATGGCGCGTGACACGTTACATGGCTAAGATGGGGCGGCACCGTCTTGCTCTGTCGGCTAACGGGATTCGGCGGCGAGGTGCCACGGTGTGTTGGCGGCAAACACGTGTGCGCAAATGAACGTGTGTATGGCTGGCCCGGCGAGGGTTATCGGTTCGATCTACACCCTGAAAATGGATCGGCGAGATGTGACGGAGGTGACTTCTGGAGCGTGTGCATGAGATGCTCTCACTATCTCTGTCGGTGAGCCGACGATAGTTGTCGCCCGGGCATAAGTCCATGTTTGTTTTCATGTATCTTGTCTTATTTGGTGGTGCCTCGTCACATTTTTTGCAGTTCCGAATTCGTTTGATCGCTGTAGCAATTTTTGGCATTTTTGTCGAATAAATTAAAATAAATAATGGCCGTATGCATGGATTCGATGCACACACTAGTACACGTCCACAAATCCACATGATGTATACAATAATCACTGTCATTGTCCTACCTTTCTCCGGTTTTAGGTAAACGGTACCTATTTAAGCAGCAGCAAGGAACTAGCTACACTTTGCATCGGTATCGGCTCGGTAGCTCCAATCACTCTGTTATATGCGCATCACCTCATGCTAAATATAGCAGTCTCGCTAACGAGTCCTTCTCAGGTCGACGCTGGATTCGCCTTTCTTTTCCTAATTGCGTGGTTGCTTAGCATCTAACCTTCCTTTCCGTGAGTGTGTTGTTTCCCGTCTTGTCAGCAGGACCAGGAGGCGCCACTACATGGCCTAGTGAAACATGTCGATCGGCTTCTGTATCAAGTAACATTGATTTTTTTTTCAGGAAAAGGTGTAATAGTAATTTCATAGCCCTTCAGTTTTGTACTCCGTCAACGTCAACGTCAAGGTGAATTTGCTCTTTCTCAAGCGCGCGACGGCGCAGTTCATGCATGCGCGCGACATGCATCTTCGGGTGCCTCCCATGTTCCTCTCTCTCCTTCCCTCCCTGCGCCCCATCCTTCTCGGTCAGTCGAGACGACGCCGGCGACGCCGCGGCGGAGAAAGTGGCCGTCGAGACTAGACCTTATCGGTGGGGGTGGTGGGGGTTGGGGTACTCGCTGGCAACGAAATCCAGTGGGTAGGGGGCGTAGGGGGGTCAGAGGAATGACCGGGATGGCGGCGGACCCGACAGAGGAGCTAAGTTGAGAATGGGCGGGGCGGTGGCGTGGGTGCCCTGTTCTTCTTCTTCCCCCACATTCTTATCGTTTAGCTGTCTCGGTGCTCCTAAACTAGCATCGCCCAACACTCTAAGGGCTCATTTGATTTATAGGATAGGAAACATGTAGGAATAGGAAACCTATAGTATTGAAGTGGTATGTCTAATTGCATCCTATGGGAAGAGAGATTCATTTGATTGTTGTAAAGGAATTTTTTCATGAGGTTGGACCTCATGCTTTATTCCTATAGGAATTGCACTACAAGATTCCTATGGGATTAATTCCTATAGGATGTGATCCTATGAATCAAACAACCTCTATAGGAAAATTTCCTATAGGAATAAATCTTTTGAAAATCCTTTGCCATTCCTTTGAATCAAACGAGGCCTAAAAAAACTAGCATCGCCCACGTCAAGGGGGTGATATGAAAAATAAAACTCAAACAACACTATATATCCATCCGTTGAGTATTGAGTGTGTTGTTTTCCGTCCTGTCAGGACCAGGAGGCGCCACTACATGGCCTAGTGAAACATGTCGATCGGCTTCAGTATCAAGTAACATTGATTTTCTTCATGAAAAAGTGTAATAATAATTTTCAGAGCGAAATTACTCTTTCTCAAGAGCGCGAGCCGTCGCGCGTCCCTCCCACGTTCCTCTCTCTCTCTCCTTCCCTCCCCGCACCCCATCCTTCTCGGCCGGCCGAGACGGCGTCGGCATCGCTGCTGCATAGCCGCGGCGGAGAAGGTGGTCGTCGAGACTATACCTTATCGGTGGGGGTGGGGGTGCTCGTCGACGACGAGATCCGGTGGATGGAGGAGGAGGGGGGTGTTAGAAGGATGGCCGGGGCGGCGACCGGTGGAGGAGGTGATTTGAGTGGGGCGGGGCGGCAGCGCCACTAGCCGCAGGTGGCGGCGGCGGCGGGGGTGCCATCTTCTTCTTCTTCATGACATCTTTATCGCTTAGCAATCGGAAACTGCGCGAGCGGTCGCATGCTCGTAACTAGCATCGCCCAACAACACTATATATCCATCCGTTGAGTATTGAGTAAAGTTAATGAACACTAGATACACAGCAGTCCTGTTCAGGCAACCTCTGGCTGGTCCAACCAACCCATTCGTACCTCCGGCGCACGCCGACGACGCTGATCGGCCGTATTACCTGCCAAGACGGGCACGTCGTCCTCCAACGGAGACGGGGAACCGTACGCACACACGCAGGAGAAGGAACACACAAGTGCACAAGCGTTCCGTTTCCTTATCTCAAACGCGTAAAGAGATCTATTGCTTTAACCACCTCGTGTGTATTACTACTGCACTCCAGACCGGCCTCCAGTACGTCAGTACGTGTTACTTTTCCTCAATTACTGCAGTGTGTTAGTACTTACTCCCGTTCTTCACGTACAGTACGTAGGTGATGTGTTCGTGCGCCATATTAACTCCACGCTACAAGCCGGGTTAACTAGTACTGTACTCAATTTGTTCACACTGTGTTTAGTTAAAGTCAAACTTATAATTTTTTACCAAATATATACAAAACATATAGGCATCTATTACGAATTTAATATTATTAGAATCGTTATAAAAATATTTTTATTATCGCATCACATCTTATAAATGTTAATCTTTTTTCGTATATGCTTGATCAAAAATTTAAAAGTTTAACTTAAAAACCGATAAACAAAGGGAGTAGTATGACCAGGCCAGGATCGAGTAAAAAGCGAGGGCTTATTGATCGGCCACGGGGCCGGGTTGATTTTGACAACCGTTCGCTTCTTTCGAAATCCATTGTAATAAGATAATCTTAAATTTTAATCATCTTTAACCATTTTGCTCAGCGATGTCCTGCCATGCATACACCTAACTTAGCTATGCCAGAGATAACATGCATGCATGCATGCATTGGCAAAAAATAGCATTTCGAAGGGTGAACTAATAGCTATCCGACACCAAACTTAGCCATGGCATTGGATAAAATTAGTATTTCTGCGGGTGAAATGGAAATTTGGAGGTCAACGCCACCATCACCATTGTTGACCTTCTTTTTATTGGTCCCAAGGGAGAAATTAATACAGTATATGTGTAGCCGCCATGCCATACTACTAACCAACAGGGTTCAACTTTTCGGTTCGGTCAATTGAAAAAAAAGAGAGCTAAATATGCGACAGGGTCACGATCATAACTAATGTAAAATGTTGGAAAAAAAATCTTAATGGGATAAGATCTGTCCCCAAATCCCAACTCGACAGGGTAAAAAAGGTAGAAATGTGCTGGATTTATCACACTAACAGGCAGTGGTTACTGAAAGAGGCATACATACTTGCTGTATGTAAAGTCAAAAGGAGAAATGAATACGTTTAGTATTTCAACCCCAAGAAAAAGGGAGCATGTTGCGCTGTACGTACGCTAGCTATCCGTGGTGATAAACTGATCTGTAGTTTACACACGTACAATTAATCAACGCGTGGTTGCTTGAACAACTAAAGTCGGTCGCTGAGTTTGCCTTGCCGTCCGATGGCGCCGGCCGCATGATACTGTACTAATCAAGGTGGTGTGCACTGAGAAGCAACCATAAACAATTAATCCCGTGGTCACCGGAAAGCTAGTGTAAACTCGGATATGTACGTACATTTATACGTGTGTCTTTCTTTTTTGGGAATTTAATACTACATGTGTCTCATTTGCTCCTACGTACTGCACCTCCCGCTCCCGTGTTGCTGAGCGAGGCTGTAAAGCGGCGGGATCCAGCCAAAACCTCACCACCGGGGTTGTCACGCTCACGCACGCTGCGCAAAGCTAAGACGCAGGTGGACGGCCACAACCTTATCGCATGCAATCGCTGCCGATCGATACTGGTAATTTCCTCGCCTTCGCGTGTCCGTTCTTGGGCTGGACCCCCCGGGGTCGTCGGCCCTACTCTGTTCTCTGCTCCCTTCGCTGGACAAAAAGGAGGCTGCCTGCCTCCTCTGTAAAGGTGGCACTACGGAGGAGAATGCTCTTCTTTTGATGAGGGAGATGGATGAATTGCTGCCATTGCCGGTAGCTAGGGCCCCTCCTCCACGGATCAGGGACCGAAACCAACTTTGTACTACTAGAAGCGGCTACTTCTGGATAGCTAGCCTATAGCTACAACGCCGAGCTAGTGCAGCAAGTCAAACGTGATGAGATCGAGACCCCGGGGAACTGTGTACCGGTCTCTGCTTAATATCCAAGCATGCATGCATACCACCATGTGGACTGGGCCGGATTCCGGTCCGCCAGAAAACTGAACCGGATCACCGATGCATGGTCCGCAGAAACAAACGGCCGTGGCTGTTTTTAATCTAGAGAAGCAAATAATAATCCATGGGAGAATGATGATGAGCATCACACATTCTCCTAGATCTTGGACAAGAATAACAAATCCACCGCAATGATCAGGATGACCGTCTCGCCGGCCGAACAGCACTGTACATCCTGATTGGAACTTCAGTTTGACTGGAGCCTTGTGTCTGACGATCGATCATGGACAGGGGGAAGGAAGGAAGCATCATGTGCCCATGATTGTGCGTGTCTACGGCTCAGGGAGAAGAATTATGCATACGTTTCGCGCCGTAGTACCATCTCCGTCCCATCATCTACAAGTTCAGGTTGACGACATGAGCTACGCATATAGTACACCTTATCACTGACAAGGATGTGAGAACAATTGGATCTGTCCAGTAGTTTCTTTAGCTAGCTTTTCGTACCTGGCTAGCCACTTCTTTCAAATCGTACTAGTTTCTTTTGCGTATGTGTCATCGGTAAGCTGCCACGACGCCGACGCCGTTCCGAAAGGGCCAAAAACTAACAGTTCAAAGTGTTCCACAAGATTACTACTGCTGCTACTAGTAGACTACGTGTTCATCACTACACACTTCTGACTTCTGAGGGAGCTGCTTTGCTAAAAGTGGGTTATGTTTGCCGGAAGCTTGCCTTTATCATCCCCCCTTTCCACTTTTCCAAATGACCTTGCTGTTAATAATGGCCAATAAGTTCAGCAGTCTCAACATTAACCTCAACTTCCTGAAAGCGTACAGGCGAACTAGTGAAACGCAATGCATGATCCCAGTTCAGAAGGTACGGAGCAACTTTGATCAGAGAAAAAGGAAACAACGGATCGATGCAGCAATGGCGAACGGCACGCAATATATATACGAGAAAAGAACGAGATGGGGAATCGCAAAGATATTCCAAACAAAACCGATCGAAACCGAGACAAATCAAAAATGCTAAAATTACAGTAAGCAAAGACGAGTTCTGAATTTTGAGTAGGCGCGGAGGTTTCAGTAGTACCTGCGTTGGAAACGCGGTGCGGCAGACGGACAGAGACGAGAAGCTTGATTCGCAGGTGAAATCCGGCCGGCCTACATGCCTCCCAGACCGGCTCGATCTTCAGCTGATCCTGACAAAATAGGTTCCAAAACCCAGGAGGCAGCAGCTTGAGGGCCCTTAAAAGGGGCTATTATTTGCAAATTAAGCTTCGTTAGGCCCCCACGCCACAGTGCTCCCTCTGGAATACCTTTCCTTGTCCTCTCTCCCCTTTGCTTCTAAGGAGGATCTACTCCATTTTTTCTATATGCACTTTTTAATCAGCCATGGGGTCACACCGTGTCTTCTTTAATTTACAGATTGGAACAGTATATCAACTTTCCCAAAGACATATGTTTTCTCTCCCTAATCAGAGTTTTTTCTTAATTAATTAGACTGTAAATGCATATCACATTAGCAATTGGCCATGTGCTGATGCATGTGCACATGTGTGTACAAAGGTCACTGCTATCTGACAGACCGATGCTCCACACACACCATATAAAGCGGCAGAATCTTAGTAGAGCTGGACCCTTTATACTGTCTACCTCGTGTAGAAGGTTTTAGTATAGTAGATTGCTGTTCTTGATGCAGCGAGTACTGACTGTTTATTGGTTGGTGGAGAGGACTGGGCTTCTGCTATGGAATCACAGCAGTGTTACTGCTCACTGGCTTTTAACCAAGTGCGGCAGGTTCAGCATAGAAGAACAGTGAATACCAAACACGCCAAATGTAGCTCCAGGACCATGCACTATGGAATTAATTAGCATATGTCCATGATAACAAGCCAAATGTACGTAGTACTAGCAAGTAATAGTAGCCAGTAAGTTACGCTTTGATGTACTGACCAGTTGCTGCTTAGGGAGTACAACAAAACGGTACAATTGCACTGTATATTAGTGCAGTACAGAGAAATTAGGAAGGAACATTTAATTCTGATGTACTATCATTTTGAGGAGTGGTTTGAGAGCATAGTAACAAACAAGAACCCACAAGTTTTGCACTTCCAAAGCAGAGGAAGCATCCAGGAAAAGTAAAGAGGACATGAGTATCTCTCAAGAGCACATGACTTAACACTGACTACTGCCAAAAGAATAACAACTCTACTGGCTAAACCTGGGCATGGCTGGCATAATTGTCTATGATACCTTTGCCTTTGCGTCGACACAGCGTGACTAGGACGATTGCTCCATCCAAAATTTCAGATAAGAGGCATCACGGCGTGCAACGCAACAGCTAAGCGTGTGCCGAGAACGCTTATTTTGCTTACGTTTCCTTGCAGAATTTAAATGGTCCCAAAATTTGTTCAAATTGAGCCAGTTGTCTTTATTCATAAGTTGTAGCGATGGGAAAGCCATCATTCGTGTTCTGTATACCCAGCACTTTGCTTGCAGTTGCCATATTCCATGCTTAGAAAGGATCTGTGCATAATTGCATTTGAATATAACGTCAGAGTGTGTCAGGACCCTGTCGAGACAAGACCAAGTCAAGGAGAGGAATGAAGGGCTACGATGCGTTGGACCAAGTCATTATGTCTGAAGGGCTGAGATGTTTTTCCTTTACTTTACTGCTTATCTCCTTCCTTGCTGTAACCGGCTGGTATCGTATAAACCAGAGTAGGTAGTAGAGAGAACCTAAGATTGGATCAAGCTTATTCTCTAGACATAGCGTAGCTTAGCTAGGGTTTGCTCCGTCTTCGGGCATGTATTTCTGAACCTGGGGAATCACCCCTCTGCTAGTAAAGTATCCCTAGTTGCTACCAGTTCATCCTATTGTTCTTCGATTCGTGTGGTTCGTGTTCTTATTAGAAGTTCAGGGCCTCACAAGGGTATCAGAGCCAGGCGTTCCTCGGCGGCGATTCAAGCAGTGGCGCGTGGGTGGTTCAGATCTCTGGTAAAATCCCATCCCACCCTCCCTGTTTGCGGCGGCGGTGTGGTCGTTCTTGGCGGCGTTGTGGCGGCGGAGACCTTCGGGTGCAGGTCAGGCTCAGGGTGTGGTTGCTCGAGTTCATTGCTCAGGCAGTAAAATCCCTCACCCCACCAGATCCGTGCACCATCGGCGGCGAATCGGAACTACTAGCTCATGCAGGTTGCCTTGCTATAAATTTCCCGTTTCCAGCAGTAGTTCTACAGGAGTTGAATTGGATTCAGAGTTAAGGGACGAGAATTAGTCACTCTCGCACCGATCTGACTCCATGGCGGAAGGCACACGTCTCAAAGGCCAGCAGGCGATTGACAAGCTTCAGGAAGAGATGATGGGTATCCGTGAGGAGCTGGCCGATTTGCTCCAGCTCAAGCAAGAAGTGAAGCAGATACAGGCTGAGATGACAGTATTACCAGTCATGGATCGCAAGCTCTCATCAATGGAGGCCAACATGAATTCGATGCTGCAACAATTCCTTCGTCAGACGGCTCCAGACCGGGCTCGGCTCCTGATGCAGCTTCAGCGTCCACAATCAACCAAAAGGAACACATCACCTTGGGCACGACAATTGGTATACACTCAGCTCCATTTCCTATTACAAATTTGAACATTGCTTTTCTGCAAGCACAGACCATGGTACCAGGACAAACTGAAGTATGTGCTGCAATGGTTTCACAACCTACTGCTATACTTAGAGAAGCTGTCACCACTACTACTGTTCGAGATGATACACAACAGCCTACACAATTTCGCATTTCTCCACCCACGCTACCATCCATAACCCCACCCACCCTTCTACCCAAACCACCTTATACAATGCAGCAGCAATACTCTGGAAATTTTGGACACTACAATTCCCTCATAGCACCACAATACATTACCTCAAACATGTATAACCCAGTGACTGGACAATTTCTGAATGGGATGGCGCCATCTGTAAAGCAGTCTGGAGTTCAGCTTTACCAGGACCAGAGGAATACATTTGCCACTCAGCTAGGAGGACCTTCATACTATGCTGAAGCAGTTCTTAAAGGTCCCAGATTGGAAATCCCATTATTTTCGGGAAAAGACCCAATTGGCTGGTTAACTGCCTGTGAGAAATTATTTGATATGACATGAACACCTTATGAGCAGTGGGTGAATTTGGCCACAGGACATTTTCAAGGCAGGGCTTCCACTTGGTTGAAGAACATATGTGTCCCATGGCAGATGGTTACTTGGCAACAATTTTGCAACCTCATAGCTGACAGGTTCATAGAGGCAAATGCACATGAAGCAATGGAACAACTGCAGAACATCAGGCACATTAATACAATTGCTGCTTACATTGATCGATTCGAAGAATGTGTTTCACTGGTTAAACGAGATCATCCTTACCTGCAAGAAAGTTTTCTTCTGAGTTGTTATATTGGAGGCCTGAAACCAGAAGTGAAGCACGATGTAGCAGGACAAAGACCAAACAGCTTATTGGAGGCATACTGGTACTCCAAAATCTATGAAAAGGCAGCTAACTCCAAGAAACCTGCTGCTATCCAACCAGCCTATAGGCAGAGATTTCAACAGCAATTTCAAAACTGGCACAAGCCTCCACTTCCCTTGCAGAATGCAAATGCTACACAACCGGCACAGAATAACACAGTTGGACAAGAGCTGAAAAAATGCTGGTACTGCAAAGAGCCATGGAATCAGCAACATAGGTGTCGAAATGGCAGAACACTACATATTCTGCAGGAACTGGATGATGATGAGAGTGCAGAAACTGAACTAATAGCACAAGAACAAGCACCTGAACCACCCTTTCACACAGCTCCTAATACACCACAACCACAGGGTGGACCGCCAGCAACAATTTCCATGGAGATTTCGGCTCATGCAGCTACAGGCATACCAGGAAGATCGACATTCTCACTGTTACTCACAATTGCTGGGAAACGAGCTATGGCTTTAGTGGATAGTGGTTCCTCCGACACATTCATTAGCAGCAACTTCATTCAGCAGCATAACATCATAACTGAACAAGCAATACCAACCAAAGTGACAGTAGCTGGTGGATTTTATCTCCTTTCTGACGCAATTCTTCCAACTATGCAATATAAGGTGCAAGGACACACATTCCAATCAAGTTTCAAAGTGCTGCCTCTGAAAACATTCGACATCATCCTCGGTGATGATTGGATTTATGATTTCAGTCCAATTGGATTGGATTTGAAAAGGAGAGAATTGGTTGTCACCAAGAATGGAACACCAATCACGCTGGTAGATCACACAAAACATCCTCACCTCACATCAGCAAAGAATATGAGTAAATTGTGCAAAAAGGGCAAGGAAAATGTGGTTGCGGACGCACTGTCACGCAGAGACACAGTAGATTCTGCTACTTGCTCAGCTATCACTACTCTCACACCACTCTGGCTAGAACAAGTCAAGCACAGCTATGTAGGGGACACAGATAGCACAAAAATCTTGCAGAAGCTAGCTGCAGATGTGTCTTCTGTCCCTCAATTCCAACTTACAGCTGGTCTCCTAAAATACAAGAACAGGATCTATGTGGGAGCAAGCACTGACATGAGGAATACCTTAATGCATGATTTCCACACATCTCCGATTGGTGGACACTCAGGAAATCGTGCAACTTATCATCGGCTGAAAAGGCTCTTTTATTCGCCTGGAATGAAGAAGCATATTGAGCAAATTATTGCAATCTGCCCAACTTGCCAGCTCAAGAAGCAGCTCGGCAACAATGCAATTCCTCTGCCTCATGTTCCAATGGTGACATCGACTGGGAAAATCAAAACAGCACCTCTGAAGTTAATCCAGAGACGCATCATTCAGCGGAACAAGCAGGCAGTGGCGCAATGGTTGATCCATTGGGAGAACCTGGAGGAGTCCGCTGCTACTTGCGAGGACGTCACATTCATCACCAAGACGTTCCCAGACTTCTCGCCTTGAGGACAAGGTGTATTCCGAGGGGAGGGCATTGTCAGGACCCTGTCCAGACAAGACCAAGTCAAGGAGAGGAATGAAGGGCTACGATGCGTTGGACCAAGTCATTATGTCTGAATGGCTGAGATGTCTTTCCTTTACTTTACTGCTTATCTCCTTCCTTGCTGTAACTGGCTGGTATCGTATAAACCAGAGTAGGTAGTAGAGAGAACCTAAGATTGGATCAAGCTTATTCTCTAGACATAGCGTAGCTTAGCTAGGGTTTGCTTCGTCTTCGGGCATGTATTTCTGAACCTGGGGAATCATCCCTCTGCTAGTAAAGTATCCCTAGTTGCTACCAGTTAATCCTGTTGTTCTTCGATTCGTGTGGTTCGTGTTCTTCTTAGAAGTTCAGGGCCTCAAAGAGTGAGGTTTCACTAGGTTGGGATTCAGTGATGCAGTTTATTCTTTTGAATTGATTCAGTTCCTGGCAAGGAAGTCTCCGTTCGCTAGTCTTCAGGATAACTTTGATTATTTGGGGGAATGGGGCACTCAGAGAATGCTAAGAATCAGTTGCTTCAAATATGACTGAAAGAAAGTAGTGGATTGATCGGTTTTAGAATCTATTATTTTCTGAAACTTAAGAATTTGTCAAAGCGGAATCCACTTTCCACTTTTAAAGCTCTCATGAACGAACGGAGTAATGCGATCCTTATGCCATCTGTCATAAGCTTATCAAAATATATTTGGTCGTATAACATATTAGTTACAGAATAACATATACATCATGATTATCATGGACATATGCATCAAGACTTTCTTACTGATATAATACGTAACAAAAGAAAAATGAAAACATAACGGCTTAGAAAATGAAAGGTGATTTGACTTCATCTACAGAAACTATGACATCTATTTAAAAGGACATGAAATGGCATGTCAGAGGACTGAAGAGGATAAATGAGCGACTATTTCCCAAAGGGAACTTCAGATATACGCCACACGAAATGTCCGTTTATGAGTTACAAAAAGAATCGTACCATGTCAAAGCGACGGTTTGGAAAAATGTCACTGCAAAGCGCAAACCTAACAGCTCCTGAACAACCCCTGCTATTGTAGAACGCTGTTGAAAGAAACAGCGCCATCGACTTTCGCTCCAAGTCTAGCCATCCGTCGCCATTAGCAGCTAAGGTGTCAGCGAAGAGCGATTTTTGCGATTGCTGAGTCTTAACACCGGTATTCAACCACAATGATTGTCCACTAACGATGCTTGTTAGCTAGGCTTTTTGTAGTAATAGTCCTATCACTGAAAGTATGTGTCACCTAATAAGCATAATAATAATGATACAGTTACTCAGCCTCAAAGCAATATGAGATGAAGGCTGTCAGTGGAGAGGTAACAGAAGCTCAGTGCCTAGTAGACGAACAAGAGGATGCATGATGCATTCACGACTAATTTCTCGTAAAAAGATCCAGTGGTGGATGCATTGGGTATGTAGACTATAATTAGCTAGAATGCTGATGGCATTATACCTTGAAACAGAAGGAACATGCATGTCATGACGACTCATGATGGTAATCAAAGTTGTTGCCAGTGATGCTTGGTGATTAGGTCCCATGTCACTCTAGCTTATCCAAGTTGCTGATGCTATTTTGATTCTTTTCTCTGCGTGTGAATCAACACTGTCGTTTTTTGTAAGATTAAGACCGGGATGTGCCATGGCCGGTAATGTGCATGTTTAGTTCTTACTTGCTTTTGATCATTCTTAGTCTAACAGAACATGGCTTTGGCGACCAAGTTCATTTCAAGAAGACGTTTGTCGTCAAATTTACTATTAACAAATTTTAGTTTCATGAGACAAAACATTGACATGTATCATAGAATGCATCATATGATATTGTGTGACATCTCTACGTGTCGGTGGGACAAGTGAATAAAGCTTGAAAGGAAGAGACCGGTATAAGGGGAACCATCAGTCTATCACCGTTAGTTTGTTCTGCTTGTCTGATCTTAAGTTGAAAGCAATCCTGGAAATCCCAACAACCAGCTCTACGAAATAGAAGATACATCAAATATAGGTAAGCTAACACTATACTTCAGAAACATATCAAGTATTATGTGCCTACGTGTCCTTCTCTCTTATGTCGGCAGCGTGATATCTGATTTCGAAAATGTTTAGACAGAAGTGAAATGACAAACTAAGTTTCGTTGACCTTTGTAGTTTGCATACTCACATCAACTGAAGTGCAGTTTGATGGTACTGTACTAGTATCACCTTTGTAGTTGCCAAGACAGTATTAGACAGGTGGTATGCTTTGTTTGCTGATTAACTCATCATGCTTAGTTTCTAAGGCAAATCAAGAATAAAAGAATCAGCATGTGGTCAATAGGATGCCATATAATACGCACGAGGGTATGGCAGTGGTAGGTGATTGTGCAAAATGTAACCAACACATGGTTGTATACTCGACCGGCTATCTCGGCAAATGACTTGCAGTATTAGCAAGACGTCCTGCTCAATTCTCATCATACCGACCAAAGCTAGAGGGCCCCTAACCTTACCTAGAATACCCTATTCCAGGTTTCTATATATACGTCCTGATACCCACACTAGAAATACATAGAATAAGTGGATGAATAAAGGAAATAGCTCGATTCCAAATCCGGAAAAAAAATCTTGTGTTCCAAACAGGGCCTTCTAAGAAGGCTTAGATGAGTGAGTTACACATGCCATTGGAAACTGACATTCAAATACTTATGGATTGCTGCAAACTGGATGGCTTATTCAACCAGGCACAGAGGTCACACCACAGTTTTAGTAACCAGTTCTGATTGCAACCGTAGTTATACGATACACTATCACTTACACATGACAATAACTGTGCTTGGAGCTTACCTAGGTGGCACAGAAGAATGCTGTTACCAAATCCAATCTAGAAGCATGCCTTCAAGATTTAAGCAGTTGCCTAAATGGCCACCGACAAAACAAAACTAACACTACCTATCCCCAGGCAACCCCACAGGCCCAGACACATTGACACACATTAAAAAAAACACGCAGCATTCAAGTACTTAGTAAACAAACATATGATTGACGAAACCTGAATAACAGAACATCACATAGGAATTTTGCTTACAGTGGTTCTCTACTTCCAGGTACTGGTTTTGGAGTATTTGAGGTTTCAGCTAAGCGCCAGGAGAAGCAGGGCCCTAAGCAGGAGGCGGGTACCCTGGTATATAAGGAAAAAGAGGAGTGCCATGCTCAATTGGACCTGGCTTGATACTCGCCTTGGAGCTTGGACTTGGGTCAACAGGTTGGTAGTCATCAGCCCTTACGTCTTGCAAGCTTCTGTTAGTAATAGTATGTATGCTTTCCTGGGAAAAACGACATCCAGGAACACTGACTTTAGGTGTTCTTCCATCAGAAAATGACGTGAAGTACATGGTATATGTGGTGTTTGTATGCTTATTCTGATCTGTGAAAAGCAGCATTTTCAGGTTCTTTTTTTAAAGTACACACCTTGAGTCTCCTGCCGTTTAGCTGAACGGTTCCATAGGCCGGGTCTGCATTGCAGTTAAGATGTCAAGCCATAGGCCATATGTTCTCGTTCCCTACTGAAAGATAAAACCTACATACTGAGAAGTCAAGAAAGCAGAACCGACCCAAGCAAAGTCATAGCGCGTACAGCCTATTGGACCTATGGAGACAACTTTGGAGACCATGCTTTATTTTCGACCAAACATATATACCTCAAGTGGTACAGTTACAGGGAAGAGAACCCCAGAAAATAGATGAATGATTATGCCGTTGAACTGTGAGCATCACCAAATCCACGACGTTTTCAAAGACCCATCATCAAAACCATGAACCTAGCACCGACAGCAGATAGCTGCTGCTAAAGCTATACAGTTTTCTCTCTAAACCTTACGCCACTCAAGGACAAAAGAACAGGAATCTCCTGAACAAAGCTACAAGGCAACAGAACACGAAGATGGACAAGCGACATAACAAGAAGCAGAGCGACGTTTGTTGCGTGCGTACCTGCGGACTTCACCGAGGCTCCGAGCAACAGGTTCCATCCGACAAACGCGGCGACGAGCAGAGCCAGGACGGCGCGGCCCTTCATCCCCCTTCACGGCGATCCCTCAAGAAGTTTCAGAATGTTTCAGCAATGGCGTTCGTTTTGGTTTTGCTTGCTTCGGGCAGCTGTTGCCTGTAAAATACTAGATAAAGACGGGTCCATGCAATCCATGATGTAACTTTCATGTGCATGTCAGTATGGGGATTAAAGAAATGGTGTGATAACACGGCAGAATTTATGTCTCGTCAACACCGAGGAGGAGGTGCAGAAAAATGGCCGGGCAAAGCAAGGAGGGTGGCCTCCAATCCTCCATGCATATTCCTCCGTCAGAGCTGCACTTCTCATTGATTGCCAAGCCCTTGCAGGTGTCGTTGCCCTTGAATATACTATACTAGTACTAGTACATTTGCCGCCTCTTTTTCTCCACAAATATTTTAGGCAATCTTGTGAGCATAGCGTGTCTTATTCCAAGGATTTTCAGTGATACAGGGTGCACAGAATCCTGTACAGATAGGGGAATTGAATGCATCAGGCTTCAGACATAAGACTAGTAAATCCAGTTCACACAACTGACAGAGCTTCACCAAAATCTTCATAGATCATAGGAAATTCCATCACTGTAAAGATGGTGAAACTGTACAAGAAGGCGATCGATACCAAGGGTCAAGTTCAGATGACATATATTTGCGAGGGACAGGATGGAGAAGGAAAACAATAATACATCAGTATTGTCCTGAATTTTTCTTTTCCTTATCCTAGTATTGCCCATCCAATAGCGGTTTAAAATTGTCACTGGCGGAGATATATATTATAATGATTCTAGGCATTGTCATCGGTTCGGCATGATGTCGTTGGAGCCTTCTAGGTCACACGCGCGTTCAGGGCAATCCAGCTTGCCCCACCGTGCATTTACTCTCTGGCAAGGAAATGTTGTTTTTCCGAGGCTGCAAAAGAAGCATAAAACGCTCAGATGAGCAGCTCATAAGAATGGTCTCATCAGGGGAGGGCGTAATGTTCTGCAAAACCTGATGTTTGAATGAGGATATCTACGTTTTTTTTTTAAAGGAGTACACACGATATCACTGCAATTCCTAAAAAAAGAACTGATATGCGCAAAACTTTTCCTTTTTTGGCCTGAGACCTTGTCTTTCATGTGGCAACAGAAAAGCATTGACACTATAATACGATAGTTTCCAAGGAATCAACGGATCAACAATTTGAAGTTGTCCGTATTGACTCACCTTCGATTAACCACATTGTGCACATAGCACAACCACTGAGAGAATTCAGCCTGAGATCCTGCTTGAACAGGATTTGCTCTGAAAAAAATGCATAAGAAGTCAGTTTCATATTGTTGTGAGAGAGAACGGAGTGCAGATTTGGTGCTCCCGGGCTCCAGTGATCTCGCTCATTTCAAAAAAACTAAAACCATATTTAGAAGTTTCAAAAAATTCTGAAAAAAATCATGCATGATCCTACTTATATTTCCTACAAACATGCAAATCTCAATGCAAAATACTTTACGATTCGAGCTACACAAAAAAGAGAAATATGCAGATCTGAGTATAGTGAACAATATAAAGTTTCAAATTTTCTACTTTTGTCTTTTTTGTGTAGCTCAAATCATAAAGTATTTTGCATTGATATTTTGCACGATTATAGGACATATCAGTAGGAACATGCGTGATTTTTTTCAGATTTTTTAAAACTTTTAAATATGTTTTTAATTTTTTGAAATGGGCGGGATCACTGGAGCTCGGGAGCATAAACGACTTTCTGGAGATAACGGCCTTTTTTTTACGTAAACAGCAGGAGCACTGGTTTTGTGTGTGTGTGTGTGTGTGGTGGGGGGGGGGGGGGGGAACCCATAAGTATAGGCTACATGGCAAAGCCAAAACAGAAAAGGAAAAAAACTATACAGATTATTGGCCTTAGGCCATTTTGAGCTGAAACAGAAGTATTGTTATTATGTTGACTGACACAAGAAAGTAATAGAATAAAAATAACAGGATAAGCACAGTTGAGACATATGTTACACAGAGACGATGAAATGTTCCCATAATGGCTGTTGATAATATGAGCTTCAAACAGATAAACAGCCATTGGATCATCGTGCCGAATAGACTTATCTACGCCCCGGTCAGTTATCATATGTTTCTGCGAACAAGACCCTAGAGCACATATTAAAAGTTTTATCATAAATGCCCCTCATGTACCCTACAAGTAAACATGCTGCAAACTCTAACAGACAAATGCATAGATATAAAACTTCAATCAAACATTCGTATGAACAGTTTCATATTGCAAAAGCAACATGAATTCCTAGACCTCATGTGAAGTCATAAAGCAGCAAATGGTCAAAGATAGATTCATAAATACTTCATCAAATACCAAAATTTCAACAAGAACTAAGCCTGCAACATGCATACGTATCTCAGGAATCAAACTACTCAAATGGACAACATAAATTATGCAAGAGGCTATAGGGCATTGCTTACTTCAAAACTTCCTTGAAGTGATCAGCACATTCTTTGCAAGGGTACAGTCTAGATATTAAAGCCATCTGAATATGCAAACAGAAAGAAATGTTACTTTTGCATAGACTGGAAAAATAAGCAAAAGAAAAATGAGATGTGGGGCACGGTTTATTTTTTTTTTTTTAGAACAGGCAAACAATGGTTGTGTGTCTTTTCATTAAGGTTTAGCAAAGGTTTTACAATATGCCCATCGGCCCACACTTACAACACACACCCACATAGACGCCTACTCCTTGCTACGGCCTATGGGGCAGGGAAATCTTCAGGATGAGAAAAGTGTATTTGTGTTTGCTCCCCTGGATCCTTTTTTTCAATAAAAAACTAACTATACCGGTATTCCAGATAGATAATTCAGAGTCATGGTAACCAAGCAGAAGGCATATTAAAAATGTATAAGCTCAGAACTTATGGGAAATCAACAAAAAGGGCATCTATAATAAGTTAAACAAATTGCACAGGTATTTATTCGACCAACTTAAAGAGTAATACAAGCATTGCTTTCAACAAATCGGTCACAGGTGACTTTATCAAGTATAAGCATGCAAATATTTCTCAAGCTAAACATATAACAAAAGCATCAACGCATGAGTTGCAATTTCTTGTATTTAGCCATGACAGTTAAATTCATCTTATGAAAACCACAATTTTCCACATAATAGGACTTTACAGGTATACCTAATTATCATCCGCAACTCTAAAGAAAGCTAAGTACGTTGTCTGTCCTGCTTACCAGCTCTTTAGCATCCCGTTTCTGCTGCCTAGTAGGAGCATCAGGGAACTGAAACACAAGCAAACAAAACGAAATTAGAGAACAAAGTGTGGAAGCATATTGATTTAAGCATTGATGTTCCAGATTGAATGGTTGGATTATCCACAAGTACACTGTGGCTAATGTACACAAATGCATCCATGGAGACCATCCACATTCACGACCAATGCCAATATGAACAAGACTGGTAGCTTAAGACAATCTTGTGAACTTCCGTGTGCTACTCACAATGAGAGAGCCAGTAAAGACCGAGCACCTGCGCGGCGATGGTGTGGAGCAGCATCCACGTGGACCGGCCGACCTCCTCCTTCGTCAGGGGCGCGACCTTCGCATCCTTATCCTGCGCATTCAATCGAACACGTGACACGCCGCCTCTTCATCCAGAGAAACGGGGAGGAAACGGGGGGAGAGCTTGCCTTGAGGACCTCTGGCGGCGGGGGCGGAGGCGGTGGCGGGGAGAGGGATAGGGAGAGGAGGCGGCGGTCTTCGGGGGCGGTGTCGGGGGCGATGAGGAGGCGGCGGGAGAAGGCGGCGACGGTCTGGAGCACGGGCTCCAGCGGGTTCGAGCCCCACGGTGGCATCGTTGCCGGAGGTGAGAGCGGAGTAGGAAAAACAGGGGGCGGGGCGTGCGTAATCGGTGGATTAGGAGGGGAATTTCTGGTGGGCCGAAGGCCTGGTAACGCTGTCCGAGGAGATTGACGGGCATGGGCCATGCGGGAGATGATTGTGTACCGGGAACGAATCAATCCTTTGATCAAATTCACATGTTAATAATTTCGGTTTTGCTTATTCTATTCGAGTGAGAATTAAGTGAGAGCTCACTTAACTCTGTAACTATCACATTTGCATAGTTGTATATGAGTTGCAACTTAGATTTCTTCTAGATGCACATGAGTCGTAACTCACGTTTTCCCAATTGCAGGAGGTTGTACATGAGTTGCAAATTAAATTCCACTTTCGCATGGTTTATACATGAGTTCACTCAGATTTTCGAGTGGTAGATGGATTGCACATGAGTTCAAACTGAATTTTTTCAATTGCATATGAGTTACAACTGAAATTGGGTAATATCATCTGACAGAAAATAAAGTTAATTAAGAAGTGAGCATGTCTCACTTGGTTAGGACAGTGGATCTGCAGCCAAGCCACTAATCCTCACACGAATTTGGATTCCTAGTATTTTGAAAAATCTCGCCGTGGCCTCCCCTCCCCTACCGCTCCTTTCAAAAAAAAAAAGATAATTAGTCCAACTTTCCCCAGCTTGTTGCCAAGTTGTTCACCGGCAGGTACCGCGCGTGGTCGTTACCCCAGCTCCTCGGCGTAGCCGCGCAATTTGTAGGTCGGTCGCCGCCTCTTGTGCCACATCCAGTGAATCCCCGACGAGCTCGCCATGGAGGTCAATCTCAACGGTGTGCAACCTAACTTGGAAAAGACAAGGTTCCGCGAGTGGATAGGGTCAAGGTTCACTCGATTTAGATGTGATGGCTTTTCGGCGTGGAAGATTCGTCAACGGCGAGCTCTAATTGGTGTAGACGGTGATAGTTGATGATGAATGTTGCCAAAAAAATCCAGAACACATCGTGTTAATTTAGGTACAAGTATCATGGCACCTTTATTGATTCTCGGATATATATGGTTACATTGTTTATGAGGATGGAAGCAATCCTTCCAGATACACGTTTGGGATATCTTTATATGACCAACAAGCAATTGAGCCACGATGTTCCCCTATGTGTGACAATGATGGATGATAACACGTCCAAACATTTATCTGAGAAATTACATTCTTCGTAAATTGCCAAGACTTCCGTACCTGAAACACCTCCATCATGCATCCTTTGGACCGCCGGGAAGGAGCTGGCGACCGGGGCGATTAGGGATTCCCCCTCGCTCCCTTGGGAAGAGGCGACACAAGAGGAGATCTAGATTGGTTCATCAGGGTTTAGGGTTTTAGGGATAGCGTTTAATGTTTAGGGTTAGGGTTTAGAGTTTAGGATATTAGGGTCTAAATTTAGTGGGGAGTGTCGTTATGGCTCTTGGATTCACATGCTCCTGCCCGAATAAATAAATAAAATAGTAAAACATTTATAAAAAATATGAAAAAATGATGACATATCATATGAAGTGTTTCTAAATACATGTCAAGTTTCGTTATGAAATGATATGTGTGATGATCTGTCCCAAAAAATCAGTGCTCCAAAAAGATATTTTTAAAATCTTATTTTGGCCACTTGCAATGTCATCATCTGACAAGTCAGGAGGCACAACTGAGATTTAGTTGTTTCGTTGACTGAGAAATAGTCATTTCCTTTATTTATTTATTGTTTTCTCTGGCTTAAACAAAAACAGAGAAGATGAAGTAGACTTGATCCAAAATACCGTACACGCTATGTTGGTACTAGAAAATGCTCTACTTGCATGTCAAAAATTCTACGCAGTAATCCAGATTTTCAAATGCCCAACTCTGAACATTGCCATGAAAATCGAAACTTCTACCTACTATTCGGTTCGAGGGGCAGAAAGAAATCACGCAGTTTCAAGCATGCAAAGCAAAATTGTTTTCCACGACTACGTGCACTGTGTTTCTCCATAGCAACGTACCATGATGCATCGAACATGGTCCCATCGAGTAGGCAACGAGTGGGAATAGTTGCTGCCGACTTGCCGTGTCCATGCTCCACGACGGCCGGGAACATGAGGCTCGAGGTCCGGAGGACACTGCCGACCGATAACGATGGCATGCTCAGGTTTATAGCGAAACTGATGGTGCCATGATCGAGACGTACGTCCAACGACCAGAGTCCAGAGCTCACCCGGCTGATGTGTGAGATGATACTGGAAAAAAAAACAGTTTGGAATTTTTTTTTGAAGATAATCTATATCTATACCTAATAATAGTCAGTAAGACTTCTTGTGATACGTCGTTGGAAATCTATAAAATTGCCACCGTACCGGTTTGATCTTCTATTTCTCAACGATTCTATTTCTCTTTGTCTCATGAGTTCCAGGCCACGACCACCCTCTACCCAGGCCACGGCCGCGCCACCACCCGCCGCCCAATTGAGGTCGCCGCGCAAGGGCAGCCATAGTCATGCACGGCCATACGCATGCTCGCCCTCGATCTTCTCCGGCAGCACAACGGCGATATCCACCAGCCTCTACCCAGGCCACGGCCGCGCCGCTGCCCGCTGCCCGCTGCCCAATTGAGGTCGCCGCGCAAGGGCAGCCATAGTCATGCACGGCCATACGCATGCTCGCCCTCGATCTTCTCCGGCAGCACAACGGCGATATCCACCGGCGGCGCCGTCCCCATCCACTGCATCACGCGCGTCCGGCTGTGCTGCCCCATCGCCTGCATCGGGCGCGGTTGGCGGAGCATCCTCCTATCTGCCTCTAGATCCAACGGTGACACCGTCCCCATCCCTGCATAGCGCGCGGCCGGCGCTGCGGCCCAAATCCCCTGGATCGTGCGCGGTCGGCGGCTGGGGGACGCAGCACGAAAGCGGCTGGGGGCGCAGCAGGAAAGGGATCGCGTGGGTGTCTTTCCCCAGCGACATTATCGAGCTCGTCAACGACCGCTTCCTCTACGGCGACTTCGCGATTCGCCGGCTGCTTATTCCTTATGTTGCCCGCCGACACGAGCCATGGGGTACACGAAGGACGACACCCTAGCGCGGCTTGAGGTCCATACTGCCACCATATCTTGCCCCTGCCTTCCCCGGCTGCTTATTCCTTGCGTCCCTTCCTCCTGGACCTCCGAGATCGGCTGTATTGATTCCCCTTCTCCCAACTGTTCCCCTGGTTGTAGCACCGACGAGGCGCTGCCGTGGAGATTGATTCAGTTCAGGAGCTAGCTGGTTCGGTGTGGTTTTAAACCACTCGCATCGCGTGATTTTGCTTCTGACCTTCACTTCAGGAGCACTCTATTTGGACTGTCAGTTCTCTTTGGAGTACTGTCCGAGTTACTGGGGAAAGGAACACCGGTGTTGAAATGCTCCCGAGGTTTGATTATCATACTGTGCAGGGGTATATCGCCCTAAACAGGCTATGTGTATTTGTACAATGACTGCGGATGGAAAAGCTTGACGAAGAGTAAGTTAACACTGATGTGACTTTTTGGTTTCAATACTTTCTGTATGGTTTCGAGTTTTAATCTTCCACAAGAATTTCATGATTTGGCATCCGATCATCCATGATAAGACAGAAATAAGTGAAAAGATTAATGTTTGTGTTGGTGTTAGGATGTACGATGGGAAAGAAATTTTGGCACACTTACGCGTATATATATTTCCCCTATGTGCTTGCTGATGGTAAAGACTGATGGCGGGACCAGATCATATATTTAACCAAGTAGATTCGGCTGCGCAGCTTCTGCTAACGAAGGAACTGAAGAACTGCCCTGAGAGGTTAAGCACATGGCTGATCCTTTAAACCAGTTCATTGTTCAATACTGAGGGGAGCACCGTCGCCTCTCTCCTCACGCCTCAATCAGTCAAGGTACTGGTGATATCCTGGTTGGCTCCTAATTTTTTGCATCTTAGTGGAAATACTGAATTATGCAAATACTACGGTGCTAGGTTCTGCTTGTTGTCAGGTATTGTATTGTGCCTGCCCTGCAAGGCTGCAATGACTGCTTAGAGATGCCTAATTCGTCTATTGCATTTTCCATATTCTGTTTGGGGTAATTGGAGGTTTGATTTTCTGCAGTGAAGACATGTTTGGTGGCATTTAATCTAATTGGTTCTTAAGCTCAGTGGAGATTAACATGTATTGGATTATGGTGGCAAAAGGGGATGAATATATATTGTACTTTGTATTTCGGCGGCAAATGGGGACAAAAATAATATTGTACTGTAACTGGTTTTTAAATTCGGTGTTGTTCCTATTCAATGAGCTGAATTGTTTGCAGGTTTTGGCGCGATATTTTTTTTTTGTAGTTTTTAGAAATTCGAATGTCACAAATAATGTAATGACAGTTATTTACTGAATTTTGACAAAAGTGTATTTTCAAGGTTTAGCTTGGGTTGATAGGTAGGTGTATGTCTAACATGCAACCATTACCTTCAAGATTAACTTAAGAAACATGGAAAACACTTACAGATCGAGATAGAAAGAGCCCATTATCAATTTTCATAGCCGATCCAAATTTCAAAGGCATTAGTTGATCCAAATTTCAAATACATTATGAGACGTGCGTTGCACGTGCACGGTTACTATTCATAAAGAAAAGGTAGAATTCAAAAACCAGTTATGCATTGAATAGACGTGCGTTGCACGTGAAACGTTACTAGTAC
Organism: Poa pratensis; assembly: GCA_947311845.1. Taxonomy (NCBI): domain Eukaryota; kingdom Viridiplantae; phylum Streptophyta; class Magnoliopsida; order Poales; family Poaceae; genus Poa; species Poa pratensis. Next base: position 18,944,756 of record CAMZMU010000064.1, read on the forward strand.
TACTATTAAAAGAGCAAATTTGTGTTGATACATTGAATCTGATCCCTTTAATATTTGGTCAATGGTCCACTCAACACAAATCCACTTTTGCCCGTTTTACCCTCCCACCAAATCACATAATATTGCTAATGCCATCGTTTTCCGATTTTTTCCGTTTTACCCTCCCACCAAATCACATAATACTACTAAATTGTCACTCATCTCCGAATCGTTATTTTTGTCTACAGGGATTGCCACCGGTAAAAGAAACTTGAGCCTCCCTCGATTGCTCCTCTTCCTCTTCAGCCCGACATGCATGCAGCTTCATTGGCGAGACGCCGTGCTCATCGACAATATGCACGTGCACCACCTTGTGCTCGACGGCCCCTGGACCGACGCCATTGAGTATCTCTCCCGCAGGCCAACACAATTAAAAAAGACGCAAAGTGTGAGTGAGAAGAGCGTGCGGAGAAACGAGAGTTCTCCCTCTCCTCTCCTCTCCTCTAGCCTGTTGAGAGTCGACCTATGTGTCCAGCTGCCGCCCCGCTCCTTCTTGCTCTCCGGCGGCGCTGCCGGCCGGCGAGGAGATGGATCCGGTGGTTGGCCTTCCCTATATATAGTTGGAGTAGGTTTTGGGTTAGGTTTTGCCCTTGTGGCGTCTGGCTATATGCCGGTTTGGAGCTCGCTGCGGACGCTTCCGAGCGGCGTTTGGTGGCTTGCGGTGAGGCGACCTCTGGCGGTGGCGGCTTGGTGCCGCGGGAAGCTGGAGAGAGCTGAGCCGGTGTCTCCTTTCAATAAGCTCGCCGGGTGTCGTGCTCCTCGTCAGACCTCTCCAGATCTTTGAGGTGGAGAAGGAGGTGGTGTGGAGGAGGAGTTCTTGGCTGCAAGCTCCTTCCCGTCAGCTGTGTTGCTGGTGCTGCGGATGGCTGGTGGTGTTGACGGTGGATGGCTGGCCCAGGTGGTTCGGGGTGATTCCCCGGCCGTTTCTACGGCAGCAACTTGGCCGCGGCCTCCATATCCAATACGGGGTGTTTCCCTGATGCGTCTGATACTTCTCCGGCGATTCAAGGCCTGGCATGGCAGCAACGGTGGCCGGCGATTTGGCGATTGTTCGTCGTTGTCGGTGGTGGTGAAGACCCTATCCAGGGGCTTATTTGTATTTTATGTTTCTTTAGGGTCTTTTTCGCCTAGGGTGCAGGCAGCTGTACTACGACGTGTACTCTCTTGAACCATCTAATGAAGTCGTTGCTTTCAAAAAAAAAAGTATCTCTCCCGCTTCTTGCCGCCCGACCGTCCGCTGGGCGTCCACGGTCGCGCGCTCCTCCACTTCCTTCGCGCCAACAGGGCTATCAAGGAAATTGTCGCCGGCGGCACGGAGACCCTCGCCACGCTGCGCTCGGACAGGAGGGTACGGAGATACTGTTGTCGCTGAAATCGTTGATGGATGCCTCGGCTACGAGATGCGCCTGGAGCCACCGCGTATGTGGATGGATTGCTCGGGCGTGGCCGGCCGCCGGCCCGCGGGGATTGTTATGTGCGGGGGAGGAGGCCGGAATACGGGCGTGCGGCCGGCCGGGAAACGAATCGACGATCGGAGCTAGCCCCTACTTCTTTTCTCAATTCGCGCTGTGGTGGAGTGGATCCTAATCGTGATTCTTCTGTAAAGAATTAATTCCTCCAGCACTGCTACGAAGCGGGCGCCGACGTCGGCTGCCTTGAACTGAGCCTGGTGGCAATATCTATCGGTGAGGTTCCCGGCCGGGCAGCAGCTGCGAGGCAGCCAGGCAGGTCCACCACGGTGCTACAGCTAGCGATGGTCACGGGCAGCGCAGCTGTACATCTAATTTGGTATGGTGTAAACTGTAAAGCCCTCACTTATTCAGATTTCTCATTACAGTTTTGGAGTTCTCATACTGTACTTCCTTCCATTGATCTCAATAATTTTATTCTGAGAACTTTTTTTTTAGATAAAAGGCACAAGCCTAACTTTGAATTAACAAAGCTAGAGAGTCTCACAGGTTACACAATGCTGCGGCATACAGCTTAGCCAAAAGTAAAAAACAACATGCTGGGCATACAGCTTAGCCGAAACTACGAAACAAAGCAAGGCGATAAAGACTAGAGCACGAATCAACCCTGTCTCCTGGGGAGGCAGTCGGAATGGAGCTCTCTAAGCTTTGCGACCAGCCACCTTGCGCCCTCCTTGTCCTGGGACTTGAGAGGAGGAATCCACGCCTGCAAGAAGATCATTGATTTGAAAATAATATCAGCGGGATGGTTGATAGTTTTCTTCTCAATAGCAAGTTTATTTCTCACAGCCCAAAGCGCCCAAGCTTGGGCTAAAAACAAAAGCCAAATCAGTCTCCGAGTACGCCCCGCAAAAGTAGAGAATCGCAAAGAATTGAGCGAAATTTTGTGGGCACCAAGTCCTCCCCAGAACTTGACGCACCACCGACCACATAAACACCGCCATCGAGCACTTAAAGAAAATATGAGTCGCATCCTCGTCTTGCCCACAGAGAGCACACTTACCATCCGAAGGCCCCTGCCTTGTGGCAAGCTGTGACCCTGAAGGTAGCCGATCCAGAATGAGCTGCCAAGAAAAGATTCTAATTTTGAGAGGGATTCTAGCCTTCCAAACTTCTTGAAAATGAGCCACCGTCGCCCCTTGCGACAGTTTTTTATACAAGGAGTTCACCGAGTAATTACCCGACGGATCGAGAGCCCAAGAAACTCGATCATGCTCCCCAGACAGGTTAGTTGAACTAATAATTTCAGCGAGAAGAGTCCACTGAGTGAAACCTGCCTCGTCTAAAGAGCGCCTGAATCTACAGCCCCCAGTGACTGCCTGGGCTACGAAATGGTTTCGTCCTCGCAAATATTGAACAGCGATGGGAATCTACGGCTGAGTGGACCCTCCCCGGTCCACCAATCAGCCAGAACTGGGTGCGCTGTCCGTTTTGAATCAAGTGTTTGGCTCCTAATTTGAAGAGGTGTTTGATCTTATGGAGATTCTTCCAAAACTGCGAGCCCCCGCGGTCCGAGCTTGAGAAGATGTCTCCATTCCTAGTGTATTTGGATCTTAAAAGATCTGCCCAAATAGAGTTCTCCATCTGGTAAAGTCGCCAAATCCATTTCAGCAAAAGCGCCACATTCATCTTTCTTGAATTTAGCAGCCCGAGCCCCCCACAATCTTTTGGTCTGCACATCGCAGGCCAGTTAATCATGTGGTACTTTCTCTTAGGTCCAGCGCCTTCCCAAAAGAAGCGGGCGCGGTGGGAATCGAATTGAACATGTACTCCTTCCTGGAGGAGGAAGAGGGCCATGGCAAACATGGGTAGGCTGGAAAGGCAAGAATTGGAGAGGATTAGTCTACCCCCTGAGGAAAGGAACCGACCTATCCAGGGTTCGACTCTACCAGCTAGCTTCTGGCTCAGGAAGTACCATTGTTCCGTCGTGAGTTTCGTGTCAGAAACTGGCAGGCCAAGATAGATGAAGGGAAAGGATCCCAGTTTGCAGTTCAGCTGTCTAGCCACCCTCAAACGAGGCTGATGGGCTGGTCCAGGACAAACACTTCACTCTTGTGATAATTGATTTTAAGGCCAGACATATTCTCAAAGCACATGAGCAGAAACTTAAGGTTCGCAATATCTAACTCGTTGTTTTGGATGAGGATGATGGTGTCATCCGCATACTGAAGATGGGTTATTCCCCCTGGAATAAGATGTGGTACTACCCCATGAATGTGACCCGCTGCATTAGCCGCAGACAGCATAGCAGAGAGGCCCTCAGCAATGAAGTTGAACAGCAGTGGCGAGAGCGGGTCCCCTTGCCGCACTCCCCGCTTATTGCGAAAGAAGGGTCCCATTTCCCCGTTTATAGAAATAGCAGTTTGACCTCCCGAAACAAGCTGATGGATTCTGTGAACAAACCAGCGTCAAACCCTTTTCTGCGGAGGACCTGACAAGGAAATCCCAATTTACCCTGTCGTAGGCCTTTTCAAAATCCAGCTTAAGCAAGATGCCTCCAAGTTTCTTACTCTTAAGTTCATGCACAATCTCATGTAAAGCCAACGCCCCATCATGAATAAACCTGCCTTTAATGAAGGCAGTCTGGTTTGGGCTGATAATCCTATGCGCAATGGGGTCAAGTCTGGTAGCAAAGGCTTTGGAGATGATCTTGAACACAACATTGATGAGAGCAATCGGTCTGAATTGGGAGATACTGTCCGCCCCTTGCACCTTTGGAATCAGGGTCAGAACCCCAAAGTTGAGCCGCGAAATATCTATCCTCCCTAGGATAAAGTCATTAAGGATATGTAGGACTCCGTGTTTAACTAGTGGCCAGCACTGCTTGAAAAAAGGCACCGAAACCCATCCGGGCCAGGGGCTGTGTCTGACTTCATGTCCTTAACAATCCTCTCTATTCCACCTCAGAAAAAGTGATAGCTAAAGAGGTGTTGTCCTCCTCGGTCGCCTGCATGCTAACCCCCCAGGTATTCGGCGCCAGACCGCAGTTTCTAGGGTGGTCGACCCCAAAAGCTCCCTATAGAACTCATAAATATGCTCCTGCAGCGCCACCTTTCCCGTGACAGTGGTGCCGTCAGGTTTGCAAAGAGAGGAAATATTACATCTTCTTCTTTTGCCGTTCGCAATGGCATGGAAGTAGGCAGTATTGGCATCCCCCTGGAGTGCCCATCTAATTCGCCCCCTTTGACGCCAGTATTCTTCTTCAAGTCTATAAATTTGGAGCAGCTGCTCCTCAAGGTAGTAACGGAGCGCCCACTCCTCGTCATCTATCCCTGTGGAATCCGCAGCCCTATCAATGTCTTGGATTCTGGCAAGAAGCTTCTTTCTTCTGCCTAGAGTCCTTTCCTAAGTTACGACTCCAGCCCCTCAGCCTTTGCCTAATGCCCCCGGACATGAAGGTCCACCAATCGACAATGTCTCTACCCTTGACCTTAGATGCCAAGCTCTCCCAAGAACTCAACATAAAAGGTTTAAACTCAGGGATCTCAAACCAGCCTGTTTCAAAAAAGAATCTGTTACTCCGGACAGGGACCCCTCGCCCGTGTCCAGAATAAGAGGGGTGTGGTCAGAGCCCAGACTGGTTTCCGCAACAGAGTACAAAGCGGCCAGAGCGGCTCAAGGGATGCCGAGATGAACACTCTATCAAGCACGCTTCTCACAGGATTAAGCCTTCTGTTAGTCCATGTGTATCTCGCCCCCGAACGCTGAATTTCCCGCATGCCCCAGTTAGCAATGTGAGAATTAAAGAGATTAATCCTAGGCCAGTTAATGTTATCATTATTCTTGTCCTCACTTCCCCGAATGAGGTTGAAATCACCTCCCATAACCACAGGGATTTGCGTCCGCGCAATCTTAGCGGAGACTTCATCTAGGAAGGTCGCAGAGTTAGAGTGATCCGCCGGACCGTAAATCCCAATAATTTCTAGAAGACTCTTGGAGGGTCTGTGCATAACTGATAAACTAAGGAAGTATAGACCCCTGTCCATATTTCCGACTTCAAATAACTATCTCGTACCCCCAACAACATGCCTCCCGAATGCCCTCTAGCGGGCAGCCAGCTCCAGAAAAACTTCTCCCCCACTTCAAGGCTCCTAAGTTCCTGATCAGTGAACTCCTGTTTAATCGTTTCCTGTAAACACACTATGTCTATTTGAAACCTCCGGAGATACTCTTTTAGCAAGGTTCGGCGCCCCGGCACGCCAAACCCGCGGATGTTCAGAAAAAGACTCCGCATTAAGGAACCCCTCCTTTAGCCCGTGCTTGGCGGGTGTATGGCTTCCTAGCTATCGTTTCACTTTGCTTCCCGCGCCCCCGGTTCGCTTGATCGGGCCCGAAGCCCTGTCTTTCCTTGTTGTTCCGGATCCACCCGGGGTAGCTGGGTTAGGGGCAGTCCCTACTGCCTCTACCACGGACGCTTTGTCTTTCTTTGTTGATCGGACCCCACCGTGTGGTTGAGGTAGAAGCAGCCCCTGCTGCCTCTGCCTTCGCCTTTTCCTTTGCGAGTTCTAGGTCTTGGGCAATTTTCTCTCTGGCTAAGGCGAGCTCAGCTTGAGCAATTTCAGCGGCACGAAAAAGAGAAATAGCTTCGGCGGGAGGGCCCGCCAAATCATTGAAAACAACACAACTATCTTGCGCAACTTTTAAGAAATGACCATCAGGAAGCGAGTTAAAGACTGTAAAATCACTGATGGAAGTACCTGAAGTGTGCTTGTCTGTCTTGTTCTTCTCCTTGGTGCGCTGCACCGCCCGCTCCAGCACTGAACCTTCGGTGCTCCCTTCTCCACGAGCGCTCTTCCTCTGGGCGGCAGCCGGGATGGTGATAGCCGCGCTGCGGGGAGCCCTGGTCACGGTCGCAGCTAACTCTGGGATCACCTTCCCACTGAGCTGCTGCCCCGGCACGCCAAGCGGCCCACCAGGCTGAGGGGACTCGTCAGAGAAGTCTGGCTGGGGTGACGCCGAACGCACCCTGGCTGCTCTGTCAGCATTTGCCTTGCTGCGCCACTCGCGGTCCCGAGCCGCTGAGGCAGACTCAGTAAGGGATGGGCTCTTGACGATGGAGGCATTCTTTGAGGCCAGGGTTGAGTCTAGGGTAGCAGAGGGGGATGTTGGAGGCTGATCGGATAAAGAGATAGCAGCGGCCGGGGCCTCCAGCTGAGGAGCCAACTGCTTTGCTTTCCCCTGAACCTTGCTCAGCTGATAGGATGCGTTTCTGGATAGGAAAGAGCCATACTGGTTGATCTGAGGGGCCGATGACGCCCTCTGTGGTGTAGGTGCCTGAGCTTGGGGTTGGTGCTGGGTTGGAGTAGCTTCGGCTCTCACCAGATTTTCGCCACCTTTCCCACCCTTGGGAGGCTGGACTGGAAAGGTCTTTTCTTTCTCTTTGCTACCCCTGCGTTTCCAGTTTTCGTTATCTGTGTCCTCATCTGAGCTTCCCTCCAGATGGTCTCGCTTGTCGTCATCCTTGTTATTTTTGGGTGGGGGTGGAGGCGGTGTTGCAAGGTTATCTTTTTTAGCTTTCTCCACTTCCACACGGACTTTGAAAGCCGCCCATTGACGCATAGCCAGATGTGGCTCACCACTTCTTCCCCGGCTTTGCACCCAAACTTCATCCGAATTGGGCTCTCGGAGTCCTCCAGCGTCTGCGAGTCGACCTCCATAGGGCGGCCCACGGCCCTGGTACCGATCATGAGCCTGTTGGTTTGACGGTACTGGGAGGGCACCCCGTGTAACTTCACCCAGATGTCTTCAAGAGCTTCAGCGGCAGATTCTTCGAAGGCACCTTCCATGACCAGCACCCTAGCTTTTGAGAATGGCAGCTTGAGGCCCCCACCCCGGGCTGCCATGCGGAGACTCTCCTTTGACGGGAAGACAGACTGAAATCTGACTCACTGATCTGCTTCACTTGCCAGTCCCATTGGTCAAGGACCAACTCTTTGAATTCTTCTTCAACCTGACGCTCGGTGAGGATAGCTTCATCGATATACACCGTAGCAGCATTCATGGGCCCTTGCACGATTTCTTCATCTGGCACATCAAGACACATAAAGCCAATGCCATTGCGGCCGAACCCTGCCCAGTAGGGTTCGTACCTGACACCGACGCACGAGGTGGCTAGATGGCCCTCGGACTTGCACTTGGTACAGAAAGGCTTGGCGGTGCATTCAGCCTGCATGTGCCCCAGCAGACCACAGTTGAAACAAGTAATCTTGGAGTTGTCTGCTGCTTTCGGCTCCCCGGAGGCTTTGGCCCCCATGGCCGAGCTCTCCGGCGCCAGGCTCGGGAGGGGAGGAGGAGGAGGCAGGCGGAAGTTGTTGGCGTTCCTGGCGCGCCCCGGCCGTACTCACGCCCTTGTGGATACGGCCCAGGGTTGTTGGGGTTTTGCCTGCCATCCCGCGCCCTCGGGTCGTCGCGGCGGAGCCTGGGAGAGTTGGCGCGGTCACGCTGCTGCCGACGGTGCTCGGCGTATTCCTCGTCGAGCCGGGATTGGAGTTCCCGGCGGTTCCCGCCGCCGGCGTACTCGTCGAAGGTGCGCTTCCCACGGCGGTCCTCGTCACCGCGGCCGTGGTCCATGGGCTCGAGGAGGGGAGGGAGGTCGGGGTTGGAGGTGGGAGCGAAACGCTTGGCTCGGGAGCGGTTGCGGCACGTCGCGGGGAGGAGCCACAAACCCTAGGTTTCGATCTAGGGTTCCGGCTGGGAGCCAACGCCAAGCATAAATAGGCGGCGCTGGGGGAGGCGATCTTGACCTAGCAGGCCTTGGGCCGGAGGGGGAGCCACCAGGCTCGGCAGGCCCAGGACCGAAGGTTGGACCCTGACTCGAAACGCTCGGAGCAAGAGAGTTGTTGGGCCGGAGGCCCACCCCCGGCCCCGCAACGCCTTGAGGCCCAACAGGAGCTGGCCCACCAGGGCTCGTCGTCTCCACCAGAAACCCTAGATCTGGAGGGGCCTTCGCCGCCGCCGGCGGGACAGGAATCGCGACCACCATCGCCCCCACACGCACGGCCGCTGCCCCCAGCGGCGGAGGTGGAGGGGAAGGAGGGCGGGTCGAGACCAGCTGAGGGCAAAGCGGAGGGAAGTTCCGGACGGAGAGAGAGAGCTCATCGCCCCCCGCTTGACCACCGGCGGAGCAGGCACGCTGCGAAGGAGCCATGCACCCGAGCGGGGAAAGGGAAGAAGAGGGCGAAAGGTCCGTCGCTGCCGGCCATCCCTTGGCCGCAGAGAGGAAATCGCCGAGGACTGCGCACGTCGGACCTTGGCGGGGGAGAGCGACCCCTCGCTCTCGTCGCCGTCGTCTTCGGCTTCACCGAGGTCCGCCAGGACGTCAAAGAACCCGCCCAACTTTAGATACTCTAATTTAGGACATGCCTTTTTTATTGGTAGAAACATGAGAAAGAAAAATAGGTCATATTGTTTTTCATCTACTACAAAGTTTGAAGGTCATGAAGCAACGAGGAGATCAAACTTCTATTTTTTTTATAGAAGTAAAAAACATGTAGTAGGAAGTAGGAACACATGCCTATTCGTAGAGAGTTCCTTCAACTCTACACTGCCCTGAACTCCTGAACATAGCACTAGAACAAGGGCACAGCGCGACATCATAGCTGTAGCTGCAGCAGAGTAAAACTACGGCCAAGTTAGACAAATCAATACTGATTGGTGTCGATCTTCTTCTCTGACTCTGTATCCCTTCTCTGCAGTTGCTTGGATGCCCTGAATATCCAGTGATATTTTCGTTCTGATTTCCTTTTCCAGTGAGAACAAAACGTAGAGTTTCATCTTAGGGATGCACCATGATAGGATAGGTATCCAGCCAGAGAAAGCTCTCCGCGCGGCGACAATGCACAAAGCGGAGAAACAAGCACGGCGACGACGGTAAGGGAACGATGGCTGGCTCCCGCAGGAAGTCCATCGAGATGCGTACAGGGGAATGATTCCAGGCCCGTGTCGGCACACGAACTGGTGTTGGTAGTGATATGGTAATTCTAGGTCGGTGCCAACTACGCTACGGTCATTGTCTTATGGCCGCACTAAGCAGCAAAACATCGAGAACTAGCAAACGTTGAACAGTTCGCATATCATGAGACTAGCCAAAACATATTCAATAAAAATTAACCCAACGCACGAGCATTTTTGCTATTGAATCCCAAATTACCTACTCCATGTAAATTAGACCCGTAAACATGGTGTAATTGAATCCTTTCTGTGTCCTCCGGGTTTGTAACGAATCTGGTCATTTTCTCAGTAGAACTGAAGTTATTTCCTTTAATTGTAATTTAGCGTAGCATGGTGTAGCCACATTGTTTCTCTTTCACGAGACAATGCGCGTAAATAGTAAAAAAAAATGTGTATCAACATATTTTCTTTCATTTTTTTAGAAATTTTCTTCACATTGCTACGCTTTATTTGGTCAACACGTGAGTGCATTTGAATTGTCGGAGTTGTATATAACATATTGCCCTGCATGAAAAAAAGTTTGTCATGTTATATTTTGAAGACGTGCGTTGCACATGCAAAGCAACGGCGCCATGGGACCTGACCATCTCGCTGCGTATGGATCCCCCGAAGATCTTACTCCTGGATCAGTGCCTAGGCAGGGCGCGGCAACGGAACAACCATGCCCGGTGACCAGCAGCTGCCGCGCATGTGGATCCTAGGCGGACAACGCAGCCTATGTAGCAGACGGTTGCAGGTCTGCCGACCCTCTCCTCCATTGGCAGTGGGCTGGCGCCTTATCCCCTACCTCTTCGTCAAATCCAGCGGGTCTCCGCGCAGCTCCGGCATCTGCTGTGATTGAAGCCCGACATGTGTTCGATGATATTCCAACAAGGTAAACTTCTCTGTTTCTTTCTTTTCGCCTCAATTTTTCAGTGAGATTGCAATACTGACTCGTTACTTATTGTGTGCTGGAATCGAGTACCTCTTGGCTGTGTTATGATGCGTATAGTAGGATGGACAGTAAGATGAGCTTGCTATGTCATGGTAGTTAGGACTTTGCTAGGCCCAAGGGGCAGCATCTCGATTCATTGATTATTGGCATCCAGTGTAATCGAGCTACAATATATGTCCATGGCATTATCTTACAGAAGTAAACTTCAAATCTGCTATGTTCTGTGAATAATAGCAGTGATAGTTCGTGTTGGTTGGCCTTTTTTTTGTCGATTACATGACTGCAAGCTTAAGGATTGTCTGATGATTACTTTGCTAATTTTGCTACTTTGTTTCTGATGAGGAGGCGCATGGAGCAGGCCGCCATCGCCATGGCTCTGCTATGCTGTGGCTATTTTGCGGCAGTGGCGATTGGGAAGAGACGTGTTGTTCTATAACCAGTAAATTCGCCAGTCCAGAACTGTGTCGGTGAGAATAGAAGTCGGCTGGCAGCATGAACCTTGCCCGTGAGATTGCTGGGAGGGCAGTGCGACTTAATTCATGCTACTTTTGTGCAGAGGCATTTTACGAACTCTACCAGGCAGCAACAACAGCTCGCCGACTTATCTCACACCCATTTATTCAACTCTTCTATGTGGATTATGAAGGTTTTATGTTGTTAATGAAGTAGTCGGTTGTGTGGATCGGTGCAATCATCATGTAATTGTATCCCTTGGCTTTGTGATTTTAAATTAACTTGCAATAATGAGAAAGTTAGAGATGAACACCAACTTTGTTTGGTTTCGGATGTGGTGTATTGAATTCTTAATTGTGTTGCCGGATGCAGAAAAATTAAGTTCTTATGTGGAATCTGACATTGTGTTGGTGTAAAACATTGTACTTTGTCTTCTTATGTTTTCAGCTTTGCTATTTAGTATTCAGATTGATATTTCAGTATAGACTTTCTTGCCATAGTAAATCTAGAGATTTTTTAACACATTTTGCTGTAATAAAAAGAGTGGACTGCATGATTAAGAATGGCCAAATTTCTGTTTAGAAAATTAAGATGATACTACGATTGTGAACATTATATAGATTTATTTTATACCCGTTGCAACGCACGGGCATTTTGCTAGTCTATACCTATACCTAATAATAAAGGAAGGATTGTTTCTCTCTTCGTACGTTGGGTTTCTTGTCGTCCGTCGCAACCTTTTCGTTCGCTAAAAAAAATCGGAAATCAATCGTCGTACGATTCGCTAGAAAAGGAAAGTCAATCGTCGTTAATTGAATCGCCAGAAGCCCACGCACCCTACGAGAAAAGGTCGGATAGGGAGTAGGATACCGGATCGAAATATGATCGGTAAATATATGAGAGCCGATCCGGACCAGAACAACATCATGTTATCATGTTTCTATATGTGGCCGGCCGTCCCGATGAGCTATCGTCGTCCAGATCTTGGGAGAGATCAAGAAAGAAGATGATTAACCCGTGAGGTGGTAGAGCTTCGACGAGCAGGCCCTCCACAAGACATGGACAAAGGTAAGATTGCGGAACCGACACTGTTTGTTCACGCCATGCAAATCGATCAGTATATGTGGCCGCGTTTATTAAAGCTGCAGCGATTGTTGGATTGTACATGCTATTGGTTTTTGATCATCGCTGATGATGGGCTAATTAAATCTAGGTGGTTGCTATGTGGAACACCAAGGAACGGAGCAACTGGCTGGAGAGCCTATGCTGGAGGATCTGGATCATTTGCAGACAGAAGAAGCAGGTACGAGCCGACCTCTACTTTTTTGGTTCACCACTGGGTTTCTCTGTTTTACTTCAAACGAAGAAAGAAAAAAACGTGTTCAATGGCGGCGGCTGCACCGAGATATAGCCAGCGGCCGATGGCAAGGCTGCTACGTGTGTCTGCAATAACGAAGGGGGAGAGGAAGATGCACTTCGCTTGATGTTGTAGAGAAATAATAGAAGATTGCACAGCTCCAATAGGGCCGGCGGTGCTTCGTATATATAGATCACAAAGGATCAATTATAGATTACAATACGGTTTAGGTTAGATACAATCCTTGGAGAACAAGGCACCTGAACCGACTATGTACACATCTCAACACCCCCCGCAGTCGAAGCGTCGTCACGACCGACGCAAAGACTGGACCGAAACTCCTCGAAGGGCGCCGTAGGCAAGCCCTTAGTCATGATGTCCGCAAACTGCTGAGAGGTGGGTACGTGGAGAACACGTACATGACCGAGAGCCACCTGTTCCCGAACAAAGTGAATGTCGAGCTCGATGTGTTTGGTGCGTCGATGATGAACCGGATTGGCGGAGAGGTAGACATCGGAGACGTTGTCGCAGAACACCATAGTGGCCTTGGTGATTGGACACGAAAGCTCTTGGAGAAGCTGGCGAAGCCACGAACACTCGGCGACCGCATTGGCCACGGCTCGATACTCAGCCTCAGCGCTAGAACGGGAGACCGTGGCCTGTCGCTTGGACGACCATGAGATGAGCGACGGTCCAAGGTACACGCAATATCCGGAGGTAGAGCGGCGCGTGTCGGGGCAGCCGGCCCAATCCGCATCCGAATATGCGATGATGTCCATGTCGGTGGAGGCATGTAGTGAGAGACCAAGGTCCATTGTCCCACAAATGTAGCGAAGGATCCGCTTCACCGCAGTCCAATGAACGTCACGTGGGGCATGCATGTGAAGGCACACCTGCTGAACAGCATACTGCAGCTCCGGTCGGGTGAGGGTGAGGTACTGCAGGGCACCAACAATGGACCAGTAAAACGGAGCGTCCTTAGCTGGAGAACCATCCGTGGCGGAGAGCTTGGCCTTCGTATCGACAGGCGTGGTCACGGGGTGGCAATTAAGCATCCCAGCGCGATCAAGAAGCTCGCGGGCATACTTCCGTTGGTGAAGAAAGAAGTCATCCGCGCGGCGCACCACTTCAATCCCAAGAAAGTAGTGTAGAGGCCCCAAGTCCTTGAGAGCAAATTCAGCGCGAAGGCGATCAGTGAGCTGTCGAAGAAGGACAGTAGTGGATGCCGTCAAGATAATATCGTCGACATAGAGCAGCAAGTAGGCAGTGGTGTCGCACTGGCGGTACACAAACAGGGAGGCGTCGGAGCGAGTAGAGCGGAAGCCAAGACTGTGGAGAAACGCAGCGATGCGCTGGTACCAGGCACGAGGCGCCTGCTTCAACCCATACAGTGAGCGAGAGAGCAGGCAGACGTGGTCCGGGTGGGTGGTGTCGACGAAACCCGTGGGCTGCTGGCAGAACACCTGTTCCTCAAGATGGCCATGCAGGAAGGCGTTGGACACGTCCATCTGGTGCACCGGCCAAGCGCGGGACACTGCAAGCTGGAGAACGGTGCGAATCGTCCGGGTTTGACAACCGGGGCGAAGGTGTCGGTGAAGTCGACACCGGCGCGCTGACGAAAACCGCGGACCACCCAGCGGGCCTTGTGACGGTCAAGAGTGCCGTCCGGGTGAAACTTGTGCTTGAAAACCCACTTTCCGGTGATGACGTTGGCATGGGGGGGGGTCGAGGAACGAGCTGCCACGTCTGGTTGCGCTGCAAGGCACCAAACTCATCCTTCATGGCCGTGAACCACATAGGGTCGCGAACAGCCGCCCGGGCAGAGGCCGGCAGCGGCGAGGGCGTGACGGTCGTGGGCGCCGAAGAGGGCGAGGCAGCGGGTGCAGTGGTCGATGCACCAAGGGAGTAGTCTTCCGCAGCATACCGCATGCTCGGACGGAAGACCCCAGCTCGGGCGCGGGTGACAGGACCCGGAGCCGAGGTGGCAGCAGGTGATGACGATCCTGACGGTGAGGCAGCGCCCGAGACGACGCTCGAGGGCGATGCTGGTGGCGAGGCGGCGCCCGAGTCTGGACTCGAGGGTGACACAGAGGGGGCAGCGCCCGAGACGGCGCTCGAGGGCGATGCAGAGGGCGCCACGGCGCTCGAGTCGGAGCTCGAGGGCGACGAAGGTGAGGGTGCCGCGACCGGCAGTAGGCGCGGCTGGGGCCGGAGGAGCGCGGCGCCACGGGAACTCAACCTCGGGAGAGGTAGAAGACCCCGCTAGATGTCCCTGTGCAAACGGAAAACACAACTCATCAAAGTAAACGTGTCTGGAGTGATGACACGGTAAGAGACCGGATCATAGCAGCGGTAGCCCTTGGTGTTAGGCGGGTAACCGAGGAAGACGCAGGGCACCGAACGGGGAGCAAGTTTGTGAGGTGAGGTGGCGGTGATGTTAGGGTAGCAACGACAACCGAAAACCCGGAGATCATCATAGGACGGAGGGGAGCCAAAGAGAAGATGGTGAGGTGCGTAGTGCCAACGAGTGCGACAAGGGCGAAGATTGATGAGTAGGGTGGCGGTGGCGAGGGCATCGGGCCAAAAGGTGGGTGGGATGTAGGCATGGAACAGAAGGGTGCGGACACAGTCGTTGAGAGTGCGAAGGACTCGTTCGGCGCGACCGTTTTGCTGGGAGGTGTAGGGACAAGTTAGACGGAAAATAGTGCCGTGGGTAGACAGTAGGGTGCGAATGGGGAGGTTCTCAAATTCTTTTCCGTTATCGGTTTGGAGAGCCTGGATAGAACGACCAAACTGGGTGGAGACGTAGGAGTAAAAGGCGATGAGAGTGGCAGCAACGTCGGATTTCTTACGGAGGGGAAAAGTCCACACAAAATGAGAATAATCATCCATAATGACAAGATAATAAGTAAAACCAGAATGACTAGGTATAGGAGACGTCTAGACATCGCTGTGAATTAACTGAAACGGAACAGATGCAACTGTGGAGGAAGTACTAAAGGGAAGGCGAACATGTTTGCCGAGACGGCATGCTTCACAGGTATGAGCATCCGTTTTATTACATGAAAAGGAAAAACCCCTAATTATTTGGCGAAGTGTAGTGGAGCTAGGGTGGCCAAGACGCGCATGCCAAAGATCAACTCCAGCGGAGAGGGCTCGAGATCCAGCGCCGGAGGAAGACGTCGGCTGAACGGGGTACAGCTCGCCAGGACTCTCACATCGGTGGAGCACCATTCGGGTACGGGAATCCTTAACAGAAAAACCAAACGCGTCAAACTCCACAGTTACAGAATTATCACGAGTGAGACTACGAACAGAAACTAAGTTATGAATGAGGTGTGGAGAGACAATGACGTTATTGAGGGACAAGGGTTTAGAAGTAGAGGGAAAACTAGTGGAACCAACATGAGAGATAGGAAGGTTAGCACCATTACCGACGATGATGTGAGAGGAGGTGACGGTGGGAGAGGAATGAGAGAGTATACCCGGGTGAGCAGCCATGTGAGCCGAGGCACCGGTGTCCATGAACCAGTCACCGCCGCCGGCGTAGGTGGAGGGCGGGGGCGCCTGCTGGAGGGCGGTGTAGAGCGCCGGGTCGTAGGAGGCCGGTGCGGCGCCAAGGAGGAGGTGCAGCAGCGTAGCCGGGCTGCGGCGCGGCGTAGAAGGCCTGATGAGCCACCGGGCGTGGGGTGAACAGCCCGGGGCAGGCGCGCGAGGCACCGGCATGGTGTAGGCGTGGACCACCCCCGTCCAGGGGTTGTGACCACCGCTCCAAGGTGGTGTAGGCTGTAGGTGGCAGGGCGAGGGGCGCCACTGCCATTGCCGTTACCGCTGCCACCGCCGTTACCGCCGCCGCGGCCACGGCGACGACGCCACGGCTGCTGTGGTGGCTGCTGTGGTGGAGGGTGCGGCTGGGGCACGGGTGCAGGAGGGCGCGCGAAGGGGTAGGGGCGCCGCGACCGATGCCGGCGGCGAGCGCAGTGTGGGCGCGCGGGTGCGAAGATTCTTCAGGCGCCGTTCCTCGAGGCGGAGGTAGTCCACCGCCCTCTCGAAGGTGGGGTTGGCCATGAGGCTGAGGTTGGAGGCGGCGTTGCCGAGGTCCTCACCAAGACCGGCGGTGAGGGTGGAGAGGAGAATCTGATCCCCGATCTGGAACCCGCTGTCGTTGAGCTCGTCGGAGAGGGTCTTGAGGCGCAGGCAGTAGGCGTCGAGGGAGAGGTCGTTCTGCTGACAACCGAAGAACTCCTGCTGCAAGAAGACCACGCGCTGGAGCTTGTTGTCGGTGAAGAGGCCGACGACCTTGCGCCACACCTTGTGTGCGTCGTCGCCATCGCGGATGACGGTATGGAAGATGTCCGGCGAGACGGTGAGGAAGATCCAGCGGATGATGGTGGCGTCGATGGCGAACCAGTCGGAGTCACGGCGCGTGGTGAGGAGGTCGGTGGTGCCATCGATGTGGTCGGTGAGGTTGTACTCGCGAAAAAGGAGATGGAAGTAGGTTTTCCAGGCGAAGAAGTTGGCAGCGGTGTGGGAGAGCTTGACGGGGACGTGCTCGGCGATGCGAACCTCGCGGAGCTGGTCCGGGTTGGGGGCGGAAAGGTCGGAACCGGAGGAGGCGAAGGGATTGCTGGAGTTGGAGATGGAAGACATGGTGCAGTAGGTGTGTTGGGGCGGCAGAAGCACTAGGGTTAGGGTTTGAGTGGTGGGGGCGGAAGTTGGAGAGGAGGTGGGAGGCGCGCGAGGGAGGCGCGCGGTGGAGAGGTACGGCGGCGCGCGAGAGGGAGGGGCGAGGCCGGAGGGTGGGCGGCGGCCGGCTAGGTTAGGAACGAACTTTGTCTGATACCATGTAGAGAAATAATAGAAGATTGCATAGCTCCAATAGGGCCGGCGGTGCTTCGTATATATAGATCACAAAGGATCAATTACAGATTACAATACGGTTTAGGTTAGATACAATCCTTGGAGAACAAGGCACCTGAACCGACTATGTACACATCTCAACAGATGTGCGTGGAGTGATGCTCGACACCGTCGAGGGAGAAAAAACGGCGTGAAGCTTATAAGCAAAACAGAACAATTATAAAGACGAAGAAAGATGCAAATTTAGAGCCGGAAAAAAGGATAAAACTTTGCGCACAGAAAAGGCAGAAATATGCAGATATGCAGCCGGAGCAAAAAAAGTTAGAATAGCGAATCGTGTGTTTAGGCGCAACACACTATGCAAAGAATCAATTGCGATGGTGAACCCCGCATATATCGAATCAGAAGAGGAAAGTTAGTACTTGTACCTTCAATGTGTACCAGATCATATGAGATAAATGTGTATCAATTATCATAAGTTAAGAATGTATAAACATATATTCTCACATGGGTAAAACAAATATTCTACATGGGTAAAATTAGGGTTGTGCCAAACTTTTTTCAACCAAAAGTTGCATTTTCAATCCCGTAGCAACGCACGGGCATGTTTTGCTAGTAATAATAAAGGAGCTAAGGCTTCTTGTGGTACGTTATTGAAAGTTCCCCTAATATTGACGAAAATTACTGACCACTCCCACCAATGAGTGAAAAAAAACGGTTTGTTCTAACAAAGCGAACATATCTTTCCCACTCCGCACGACCTGAGCACGCAGCGCCGCCCCAACGCATCGCGATCCGACCGCCCAGAGCGCAGCAGCTGCACGCCATGCTCGTCGCCTCACGCGTCGCCGGCTGCAATCGCGGGCGGGTTTCCTTATTCTGTCTCTTCCCCGCACGCCGCACCCATCAGCCGAGTGTGGCGACCCTGCCGGCGACCACCCTCCCCTACAACCTCCTGAGACGGTCGCCCTTACTCCCCCAAAAAGATCCCTGCACAAGCTCACACCTGTGGCGAGATACGGATATGCATCCTCCCGCGCCTCCCTCGCCTGTGCTCGCCACCTTCTCATCGGCGCCGTACGGCTACAGCTACGCCCAAGGAGGAGACTACGGCGTTCCCTCCGCGGATGCACCGGGCCGTCGACCGCGACGGCAGCGGCAACATCGACTAGCGAAACCTGCAGGCATCACTATCCTACGCGTAACAACGCTTCAGCATCTGCACCGTCCGCCTCCTCATGCAACAACACCCTCGCATCCTTGCCATGCCGGATGGGTGTAAGCACCGACGAAGCTTCGTCCCACAGGATCCATGGATCAATTTGCTGCAATCTCAAATCTCAATATTCTTTCAGAAGACAGCAGCGCTCTGCTTTTATAAACAGGAAGAAAATAGCTCCCAGATTCTCTTGATCGATCAAATGATTCATTACTTAGTATACTGGTTGCTCTTCTCATCTGCTTGTTAATTTGATCCTTCTCCATGATGTTCATCTCATCCAATAAAAAGCTGTGCTGATTTCGTGCTGCCTCATTTTCTGTTGCAAGGCCAACAGTCTGTATAGCTGTGGAACTGCCTCGGGAAGTGGCAGGTCAGTGCTACCATGGCCTGTATCTTTCTTTATAGTCAAACGAGATGGCGCTGGTCGGAGGTAGCTCCGCCACAGTCGTCCGGTTGACATTACTTTCTTTTATAGTCAAACGAGATGGCGCTGGTCGGCCACAGTCGTCTGATTGATGCTATTTTCTTTTGCTAAGTTTGGACATTGATATGTGGTGGCGCCATAGTCGCCCGGTCAATACGATTTATTTACTGCTTGGATTATTAGGTGAATGTCATGTGTTGCTTGGATCACGTTGGTGACGAGAATTAAAATTTGACTAAGAAGATAACCAGTATACCTGGGCATGGGCAACCCGGCCCGGCCGGCCCGATGCGACAATCTCGGGCCGGGCCGGGCTTGCACATCGGGCCGAAATATCGGGCCCGTTGGTAAGGTCGGGCCGGGCTCGGACTTACTGGAAGTGCAAATTCAGCTGGGGTCGGGCCGGGCCTACCGGGCCTAGCCGGGCTCGGGCCCGATTTCTGCAGCCCGACGGTCGGGCCGGGCCGGGCCCGGGCCTGGGTTTTCATGCGTCGGGCTTTTTCAGGCCCGACCCGAGCCCGGCCCGGCCCGAGACATGCCCAGGTATACCTGTATGTAACTGGCCGTTCTTGCATTACACCTTCCGGAGGATAACCGTGCACTACAGCAGTGTTGGCGTCAAAGCAAATAATGATGACTTTCTTCAGTTTTTGATCAGTTATGTTCTTCACATGGTGTTGATAATCTTATATATAGGTGTTTTGTGGAGTTAATGGCACCCGCGGTCACACAACTCAACGTCAATATGCACTTAAGTCACACTTCTTCAGAATGTGATTATTTGGTCACACAACTCGACAAGTGTGTGCACGCAGGTCACTGGGCCCACTTGTCAGTCCGTTTTGGACGGTAAATTTTCAGAAAACCCCTTGGAGTAATATTAATTTTACAAAATGGTCCCCCTGGAGGACCATTTTGTAAAATTAGAAGAACCATTTTGTAAAATTAGGAGGACCACTTCGTAAAATTAGAAGGACCATTTTGTAAAATTAATATTACTCCAGTGAGTTTTCTGAAAATTTACCGTCCAAAACGGACTGACAAGTGGGCCCAGTGACCTGCGTGCACGCACTTGTCAAGTTGTGTGACAAAATAATCACATTCTGGAGAAGTGTGATTTAAGTGCACATCGACGACGAGTTGTGTGACCGCTGGTGCTATTAACTCGTGTTTTGTGTTCGTGTTTGGCTTAAATTCAGAAATAACCTGTGTACCTTCCTCATCCGACAACAATGAGCGTGATTTTGCAGAAATGTCAAAAAAAAAAACAATGAGCGTGATGATGCATGAAAATGAGCTGATTATTTATTACACGGAGCCGATAATTAGAGTTGCCATAGGCTTAAGGAATGCACCTAGCACTTGTAGAGACAAAGGAAACGATGAAAATGATGTTGGTGAATTTAACTAAAAAAAATTCTAAGCCATTATTTTTTTTGACCCGTAGCAACACACGGACATTTTTGCTAGTACCCCTAAAGTTCGCAAAAATTACCCACCACTGCCACGGACAAGTGAAAAAAACGGTTCGATATTTCCGTCGGCCTTTTTCCCAGCGCTCCTTTCTTCTACTTCTTGCCACCTACCAAGCTTCTCTCGACCCGAACAGAATTCTGTGTTCTTCCCAAACTTGCCGCCACCCCTCGGTCAACGGCGAGCGGCGCCACCTACCTGATCCTACAGGAGGAACGGAACCACCTGCTGTCGATCCCCCGTCTCCGAGCTCCGACACCCCCCGCGAAGGTGCCCCGTCTCCAACGCATGCCGATTTGGCGTCGCCCCGCGCACCTGCTATCTGCCCTGTAGCCATCCGCTGCCGCCCCAAACCCAGAGATCCGGCCGGCCTTCCGACATGTGCTCTGACCGAGGATGCGAGCCGACGAGGGCACACCGTGCGCTGGATTGGTGCATTGGTGATGGGATCAGGGTTGGCGAGGGCGGTACAGCGATGGGGCGTTGGTTGGGCTCAGCGCTGGCGAGGACAGTACCGCGATGGGGCAGGTGGATGGGGAAAACATATTGCTGCTGTTGTGTTTTTGCTGCTACTGATGTCTATGGGTGTGTTGATGCTCACAACTGCAAGGAAGAATATTGTTTAAGAAAAGGACGATGCATTGTATGCTCCCATCTCCTCTCTATCTCCAAATTCGTTGGCACCAGGAATCACTACATACTGATGCTAATTAAACTAAACCTTACATGTGTTTGATGAAATGCTCGACATATCGGCAACACAAATTTGGACCTATATGATAGAGCCAACAAGGCACCGTGGCCTTCATTCATTTACAAGAGTTAAATTCTGTCCAACTCATTTAGCTATGTGTAGCACAATTGTGAGTCATCTATTTACATGCATTTTACATTGAAGGGATAATTTCACCATAATTTTAATATGTGGTTACTGGGCTAGATAAAATAAAAATACTTACAGTTTAAATCGACATCAAGCACATCGATCCTTTGAATGTTCATCTTGGTTACCATCCTTACAACATGTAACTTGATCAATGTGATTGCAATGGTAGCGGAAGTCCTGGATAGCATGTCTTTTTTTTAGATAAAGGGATAGCATGTCTTTACTATAAGTGCACACACGAAGTTGAAGCTCTTGCACAAACAAAACTGACAAGATAAAATCTAGGACTCGGATTTACTCCAAATGTACAAAAATATTCCGTGATACCCTAATTGATTAAAAAGAGCAGCAATCATTTGGAATACAATGTCCTGAGTATAATTGTGTGAAATCATGTTTTTTGTAGCTTAGAGTGAATTTATGTTTCAGCCTTGCACACAACAATATGTGAAGATCAGATGCCAAATATTGAGATGGTGGAGGATTTGTGACAAGGATAATTCATCATGTTATGTGCTGACAAGTGAAGGCAATGCCTATGTTTTTCTGTGATCTTTCTTTTGTACTTTAATTGCAATCACTACACCTGAACCAATGAGGAAAAAATTCCATCATGCTTTTCTTTTCCCTGATTATTTTCATGGCCCATATTTGAATATTGGTCGTGTGGAAAGATTTGCGCTCTCCTCGGAGCGGGGGCCCAGCAATACCTCAAACCTACCAAACTGCTGCCCCCCCCACTAGGCTAGGGTACGAGCCCACGCCACTAGGCTCCGCAATAATACACGCCCCCAAGCACTAATTTAAGCTGCGCTCCGCTCAGGTAATAATTCGAGGTGGGACTAAAAAAAACTTCTCGTTAGCCTGGCGCTCTGCGCACAGAAGCTTGGATATATGGGCCTCGGAAAGTGAAGAGCCGGCGCGGCCTGGGTAGAGCCCATACTCCCGCGTTCCCTGCAAACTCCCGTCATCGCTGATCCCCTTCTTCGTCGTCAGTCGTCACGACATCGCCTGCTGTCTCCATCCCGATCGAGGTTCGTTTCCATCAAACGATTACTAGTGAAAACTCCAACCGATTTTCAGAGCATCTCCACTCGAAGCGCCCAAACGGCCGCCCAAAGCCCTTTGGGGCGTGTCGGACAGGTTTTCGTTCCCACTCGCGCCGCCCAAACGCGTTTTGGGTCCGGCGCGGTCCAGTTTTGTGTCCGGCATGTTCAGCCCACGCCCTCAACTTGGGGAGGCTTCGGGCGGCCCGGATGGAACGAAACGCGACACCACGTCTGCCTCCGACGCGCGGGCCACGTCTGTCAGTGATTCGCGGACTATATGTCTCGTCGTTTTCTCGTCTGATTTATCCCTTGTCTTCCTCGTCGCCCCACTTTCCTCATCGCCACGATCTGGAACGCCGCCGCCCGCCGGCTCTACCTCCCCCGACTCGACGTCGGCGCCGCGTTGGCTTCTCCGTCCCCCCCCCCTCGCTGCGCCTTTGGCTTCTGGCCCGCCGGCTATTCGACGACTCCAGCCGGCACCGGCGACCTCTCCGTGACCCGCCATGCCTGCAAGGTGTTCGGCGGAATCACTTTTCGACAGAATTGATGCTAGCCGGCGACCGAGCCATTGATCAATCCCCTTTTTATTGCAGATGGATAGCGATGATGATTTGATGGCCGCGATGCTGTTGGAAGAAAAAGCCACCATCGCCGAGGAGGAAGATGAGAATTTAGTGATTCTCTCTTGTCTTCTACAACTTCAAGCCGACGAGAACGCCAATGCCGCACCAAAACGAGGAGGCTCGTCGTTCGAAAGGAAGAAGAGCAAGCCGAGGCAGAGAATGGAAGGCCATTGCATGTTAGTTTCTGACTACTTTGCCGAGACTCCTGTCGCCACTGCCAAGGATTTTCGTCGACGCTTTTGGATGAACCGTGGATTGTTCAACGAGATCGTGTAAGCTGTGAGGGAGTATGATCCATGGTTCAAGTTGAAGAAGGACGACGTGGGAACTATTGGTTTCTTGTCAATCCAGAAGTGCACTGCAGCCATGAGAAGGCTTGCATATCGAGCACCTGCTGATTCTGTAGATGACTACCTACGAATGTCAGAGTCCACAATTATCAAGTCGATGTACAGGTTCTGCAGGGCGGTGGTTGTTGTGTTTGTCCCACACTATTTGAGAGGACCAAATAATGAAGAAACAACTCGGATCCTGGAACAGAATGCAGCAAGAGGATTTCCTGTGATGCTTGGAAGCATAGACTGCATGCATTGAAGCTGGAAGAACTGTCCATTTGGTTGGCAATGATTGTACAAACGAGACCACAAAGGATATTTGCAGTGTGGTTCTTGAAGCTGTGGCCGATCATTAACTATGGATTTGGCATGCATTCTTCGGCATGGCAGGATCACACAACGACATCAATGTGTTGCAGCGCCTCATGTGTTCGCGAAGCTAGTTGAAGGCCATGCCCCATCTGTCAACTATGAGGTCAATGGCCACCAGTACAACAAAGAGTACTACCTAGCCGGCCGATGGCATCTATCCAAGGTGGGCAACATTTGTGAAGAGCATCACCAACCCTCGCGGCAACAAAGCTTGTCATTTTGCCGGTGAACAAGAGAGTGACAGGAAGGATGTCGAGTGGGTGATAATCCCCAAGAGTAAGAAATCACTGTAGCACAATTCGATAAGTATTTGAGTGTCGAACCCACGAGATGCTGAAGGTAAACTATCTATTCTCTAAAGCCCTATAACCCTCTTATATGGCCGTTTGTGCAAAGCAATAAGTTTAAATATGAAAGGAACTAACTAATGAAAGCAAGTGATGTGGAATGGGTTTATCTAGTAACAAGTTTCTCAATCAAGTTTCAAACGCAAGTTTCTTATAGCAAGTTTCTTAAAGTAGCAAGTAGCAAATATCTCAAGTAGCAAATATCACAAGGGAGCAAATGTTCTAGCAATTGTTATTTCATTCGTGTGGTTGTCACAATTAGTGAAGCACGTGTTTCAGTCTTAATTGTTTCTTCTAGGAAGGAGCCATAAATAGGTGTAGCCAAGTAAATGAACTAAAACCCCTTATGATGGATCTCATGGCCAAGTAAATGAGCACACAAGAATTATTAAGACATAAAAGTCCCACCATAGCCTTAAGTTCTAAGGTCCCCTATATATATCCCCCAATAAAGTAACTTCATGACTCGGTCTCAGGTTTACATGTCCTCTCAAGTCTCCCTCACTCCATTACATTACCGGTGATCACCTTACATGCATTCCCCAATATATGTGTGCACTCATATATTGTACATAAAGATAATCATAAAAGATAACAAAACTTGTATGCAACCAATCAACGAACTATTTCACTATTGCCATGAACAAATTACTTCTCAAACATAGATAGGTGACACAATAGATCAAGGGAATAGTATATTGCATCATATATCATGTTTGCCAAGAGTTTACAGTGGAGAGATGGAGATGATCTTGTTGTAGATGTTGATGATGAACACGCCGTAGGGGGTGGAGCCCTCCGGAGGTGATTTCGGCGGCGTTTCCCCCTCCGATCTTCTCCGGCGGCAGTCTTCTGACTCTCTGTTTCGTGGTTTTGTGTTTCTCCGCCGCCTCCTCCCGAAACTCCCGGGGGGGGGACTATTTTTATAGCAGGTTTTAGGTCAAGACGAAGCCACAGAGATGAAAATGGACGGCATCGGAGCCACGAGGGGAAAAGAGGGGTCCTCACGCGACCAGGGAATCTGACTGCATTGGGCCCTCTAGTTTCCAGCTGGTTGGGTTTATGGTCTTCATTTTCAGCCCATTGCGTTCGTCTCGAAAATTCTGAACCGTGCTCTTTGGCCTTGCCCTTTTTGGAGTCCCGAAGCTCCCAGAAAGTCCGAAACACTAAAAAAGACGTTTTCTGAAAAACAGAGTTTGAACCAAAAGAGGGGGGATTGTTTAGAAAATCCCCGAAATCATTATAAAACATGAATATAACATCATATAAGTTGCAAATATGTAGGAATATCTAGTAATAACATGCAAAGTTCATGTATGCATTTTACATGCATCAATATCTCCAAGCTTAACCTATACTCGTCCTCGAGTATGAAGGTGATAAAACTAACATGGACTTTGCATTTTAATATTATCAATGGATATCAAAGATGATTACTATTGCTACATAAAGTCAAATGATTCATTTTCAAAGGAGTAGTAATATACAAGATAGATTATGAAGTGATATCAAATATTCAATGAAAGGATGTTCAATGATAATTCACAAAGTGTAACATAGAAAAAAGTACTATGGATCAAATGTATGCATAATGAAAAGTAAAAACATCCTATAATGGTCATAGAATACTCTTGTAAATCTGAATATAAAAGGTGGACATTTTGAAAAGATAGATAAATAAGTAGAGGTAAAACATGAATAAGTTTCGTCTAGCTTCCAAATGCTTCTACTTAAGTTAAATGTTTGCAATGTGGTATCTATTGGTGTGGAGCTCTCATTACCCCTATCATAGCATCTTGAATGGTTAAAGTTTAAAGTGAAAGTAAATATGAGTAATGTGCTTGACAAAGTATGGGTTGAATGCCTCATGCCCCTTAAATACAAGTACCTCTCCAACTGGCTACTCAACTCGGGTCACAAAGCAAGTTCAACTTAAAGTCATTGCAAGTAATAATAACATCATTAAGAGTTGCTCCCGGGTACCTCTTGTCTCAGGACATGGAACAAGCCCATGTCAAAATGACAAGACAAACAAATAAAATGGACAATCTCAGCACTTTTTTATTTACTATTGTTATAGTTTTTTATTGTGAAGTGCCTCACTGAAGGTCCACCATGATATGTAAGTAAATTTCAACCATGAATGATGCATGGCTTGGGTTAGCCACCCGGTGAGTCTCTCTAGCCATTTATACTTACTCCTCAAACTTATCAAGTTTCTACATTTATTTCACACAATGTTAGGCATCCATAAACAAAAGTACGTGATATCAACTAATAATAAATGGAGGATTGTTTCTCTCTTCGTACGTTGGGTTTCTTGTCATCCGTCGCAACTTTTTCGTTCGCTAAAAAAAATCGGAAATCAATCGTCGTACGATTCGCTAGAAAAGGAAAGTCAATCGTCGTTAATTGAATCGCCAGAAGCCCACGCACCCTACGAGAAAAGGTCGGGTAGGGAGTAGGATACCGGATCGAAATATGATCAGTAAATATATGAGAGCCGATCCGGACCAGAACAACATCATGTTATCATGTTTCTATATGTGGCCGGCCATCCCCGATGAGCTATCATCGTCCAGATCTTGGGAGAGATCAAGAAAGAAGATGATTAACCCGTGAGGTGGTAGAGCTTCGACGAGCAGGCCCTCCACAAGACATGGACAAAGGTAAGATTGCTGAACCGACACTGTTTGTTCACGACATGCAAATCGATCAGTATATGTGGCCGCGTTTATTAAAGCTGCAGCGATTGTTGGATTCACTACGGGAAACCCACGATACGCCGACGGCCAGAAGCCGTCGGGGTAGGCACGTTTGCCGTCGGCGTATACCTACGCCGACGGCGGCCGTCGGCGTATCTCCGTCGGCGTAGCAGCCCGTCGGCGTATACAAATAACCGTCGGCGTATACGTAACCGTCGGCGTAGCCGCTGTGGGACCCACGATACGGAAGCCGTCCGTCTCCGTCTGCTCCACCCATACGCCGACGGCAGTGCCGTCGGCCTAGCGTGCCACGTGGAGCGAGCTGGTGCGTCTGGGACGTGGCATACGCCGACGGTAAAGCCGTCGGCGTAGTCGTGACCATTTGGTCCATTTTAGATGACGTGGCAGCACCCTGTGCGCCTGGGAAGTGCTCTACGCCGACGGCAATGCCGTCGGCGTATCCTTGACCGTAATTTCCACTTTTAGCTGCTTGTTGCTGCTGGTTTCTGGCGCATTTTAAATACAATTAAAATTGCACAAATTATAAAACACGACAGAAACATCACATATATATCCAAAATGACACAAACATGATTCGAATTCATACAAGCATTCATACAAACTCAAAATGACAGAAACATAGTTCGAATTCACACCCGGAACACCCGAACTAATCCTACATCTCGTGAGAGGTCGAGCCACCTATCTCTGACCGCGTGAAAATAGGCGACCGACCGCGTGGGCCAGTCGAACCACACAGGGAATCCAGCGAGCCACGGGACTGTGTGGTCTCACGCGACGAACCCGGCGAGGCACCACCAGTGCCATGCACCACGAGCGCGCGCGTCGAAGTCGGCGAGGCAAAAGCAGGATCAATGGGTGCATTCCTCGAGCAACTCGATCCCTACATGTTTGAGTCCAAGTTAGCAACTTGGAAAGCACAGCATGGCGGTAACAATTTGTTTGGCAAATAACTTACCGGTGTCGCTTGCTTGTATGTGCGAGCGACCGACTCCCTCGTTGGGCCGACGGGCGGGATCCCCGGCCTAGGTGGACGCGTAGGCAGCGCCTCCCGCTCTCCAGTGGCAAAAAACTTCTCGGTAGCCTACAAGATAGTTTAGATGTCAGGAGTTGTAGAAAAAGAAGGTTCAAACTAGAGGAAATGGGACTTGTCATATTTTGCAAATACAAAAGTTGAAACTTACAGCATCCTTCAACTCATTCCACTCCTCATACTCCTGGCTCTTCTGTACCCACAACTGATACTGTCTCTCATAGTCCGCGTAAGCGGCATCGAAGGCCGCCTCGAAATCAGCCTACAGTTTTAAAAGGGAACGCATCTCGTCAACTTAGCCACTTAGCTAGGAACGAATGTCGGAAAGAGAATGAAATTGAGAAAAACTTACATCGGGGCGAGCTCGGGAAGGCCGACGAGGCAGGACGGGAGGGTCGTCGGCGGTGAGGGTAGCCTTGACACGCGAGAGGCCCAACTCAGGAGTACGCGTGAGTACCGCACTAAGCATGAGAGGACGGCCATGCTCCCAACCGTTCCCGGCAAGGACCACCGCTCTCTCATCGGTGTCATGCCGAAGAGGGTTGTCCACAAACGGATTTATACCCTGGAACGTCTCGACGTATGCCTTTATCCCCTCCTTGGCAGTGCCGAAGTAATCGGGCTGCGAGGGCTGAGGCTCAGAAAAATTGGGCTTCTTCATCTTCATCCTCTCCCATGTTTGCATGTCCGTAAGAGGCTCCCCGAGATCGGCCTCCTGCAATGCCAAAGAAGTGTCATGCGTATCAAGTAGGAACATGAGGGGAAATAAATGAAGATTGTTTCATGTATATATATACCAGCTTTGCCTTGAAGCGATCATGGTTGCGGGCACCCGCACGATGTGTCCCCCCGCTCCCGCGGTTTAACTTGTTTCGCTCGCTCAAGGCCTTGAACTCGGGGTCCTCCCCAGCCCACCTAGACACCAACGCCCTCCACGCGTCATCCTTGCCATAGGCCCATGAGGGCTTAAACTGAAAAAACAATACTCATGTGAAGAACGGATAATGCAATTGCAACCTAGCAGCAACATGTAATCTCATTAACAATCTACTTACCGCCATGTAGTCATCTACGGTCACCTCAAGTGGGTTCTCCACAATCTCATGCTTCACCGCCTTCTTGTGTAACGTCTCAGTACTGAAATGATTGATGATGGTATGCTTTGCATTGTAGAACTGCTGTCGTGTCAACTTCCTACAAGCCCCCTCCAAAGTCCTGTCCGCATCGGCCCGCTGCTCAGGAAGTACCCTATAGAACCTCTTTAATCATGCACAAAAAACAAATTGTGAGAGCATGGTGGGGACATCAAGTATGAACGAAATTCGAAAAGTTCAACTTACCCAAAACTTGTTGATCACGGCGTCAGAACATTTCCCGCCGCTCGCGTAATTGGCGGCCTGATAGTCTACCCAATGGGTGGCTAGCTTCGTCGCGCCGTTGGGGACGGTACTGTACAAGCCCGGCCAAAACTTCCTAATCAAAGCTCCAATCAGGGTGTTAGGCACACGGGCTCCCGCAGGATGTATCCAGTTGCTGCACAATAATTAAACATTACTACATGTCAAATTGTCCTGACCACAATGAAGTTACCATGTTCAAAATTAGTATATATAGTCACTTACTCTTTCCCATTAGGCGTAATGAGGATCTTCGCCTCCTCGGTAGCAGGTTCCTTGTCCTCATCAGGGACCTGGGATTCCCCTCGAATCCTTGGCTTCTTCGGCGGCGCGGAGGGCCTGGCCTCCAAGTCCGTGGAGGGGCCCGTCCCCACGTCCGTGGAGGGGCCCGTCTCCTCCGAGTCCGTGGAGGGGCCCGTCCCCACGTCCGTGGAGCCCGCAGAGGGTATGTCCGAAGACACGTCGCCCCCACCTCGCCCTCGTCCTCCCTCACCTCGCCCTCGTCCTCCACCTCGCCCTCGTCCTCGTCCCCTCGGAGGAACTGGAGCATCGGCACCTCCCCTCCTCCAGCATCTCCACCCTCACCTGCATTGAGAAAGGGTGAACAATTAAGCATAAAGACATGAACAAATTAAGAATTGCATCACCCTCTACTCTCACCACTGTCAGACAGGTAACGCGGGTTTGCTTTTGGTTCTCTTCCACTTTTAGTAGCTTTCTTCTGGCGCATCTTCTTCACCAAGGAGGCCGATGATTCCTTGCCTTGGCTCATCTTGGTCAATCACCTGCATTGAGAAAGGGTAAACTTTTAAGCATAAAAGACATGATCCAATTAAGAAGCATGAAGACGTAATGCAATTAATAAGCATGTTGAAAGACATGATCCAATTAAGAACAAATTTCTTAATGAAGACATTTTTAATTGAATTCAGGGCGATCTACATTAAAAAATTCTACATTAAAAAATGACCTCAATTTGAAAAGGATGGCCAAGCACCGATCTGAGTATGGCATTTGGTTTCATTATGTAGAATTCAAAAGTGTAGCATTTTTGTCCCTTGCACATATGAGATGGAAAAAAGAAATACTGAAATATCGTTTTCACCGATCATTTGTAACTAATATTATGTATTTATTTTTGACAAAATTTTACATCATTTGGCACTTAATTAACTTTTCCATCGCTGAAGTGCTATGTTAGCACTAGCATACCAATTCCAATTACAGTTGGGCAACGTTGTTGACTGAATTTTACCTATAGGTCTCGGTTTTATAACAAATTGCCAGCATGTCATGTTCAATGATATAAGCAACGGTGGAGACCATTCAACGACAAGCACATGCCTCCGCGGATTCAGTTAGTTACCTGAACGTCCTGCGCGTTGACGTCGAGGTGCTCGGCGATGAGAAACCTGAACCTGGAGGAGTCGGGGGACGGCGAGGACAACTTTGCCGCTGGCGGCGGGGACCAGTGAGCCGGGGAGGAAGTTGGCCGTGGGGGACGGCCCGCTCGCCGGCGGGAGCGTTGCTGCGAGCTGGCGGCGCCGGCGGGGAAAGAAACCCTAGCTAGAACGGGCTTGGGTCGCCGGCGCGGGGAGGGATTGGGGAGGTCGCCGGCGCGGGGAGGGATTGGGGAGGTCGCCGGCGCGGGGAGGGATTGGGTCGCCGCGGCGCGGGGAGGGATTTGGTTTGGGGATTTTTTGGAGTGAAGGCGCGCGAAGCTTTCGGGCCATTTTGGCTTAGCCAGTCAGGCCTACGCCGACGGCTTTGCCGTCGGCGTATGGTTTTTTTTTTTTTAAAGAAATCAATTAATTTTTTAATTTTTTTTTCAATTCTTCTATTATGTTCTATTTTTTTTAAAGAAAGGGGGTAGCCAGTCACTGGTCCCTTTATCCTTCGGATCAGAGACTACCTCTTCGTTCTAGGATCAGAAAATATCACACCAAACTTGCACTAGTAGGAATGTGCTTATAGCCACCAGTCTACATCTTTATTTAATCCATAATACATCACGAATAATGTAACTAACTTTTGCCGGGTCCTAAGCCGCGAGGTGCTGAGCGGCCGGCGGCTTGCACCCAAAGATAAGGAACCATCACTGGGGCAATACTCACATGAGGAGGATCCCTATGAAGTGTATACCACATATGTCATGCACCGCTTGCGTATCCAACCTAACCAGGTAGCGACGGACGTGCTCGTCCTCCTCTCTGATACGGCGACGCACCTCCACCTCGGGGGCCGGTGGCCTCTGCACCGAGGCTGGCCCACGCGACGGCCACCAAACAAGATCCGGGTCGACGACGTCACCGGATTCCTCACCAAACTACGCGTCCCGGAAGACACCTCCCAGTGCCAGCCCGGCGGAGCCCAGTCCCGGACACTGCCCGTGTCCAACAAATGGCCGGTGGTCATCATCGATTCCCGCCGAGATCTGAAAAAATGAGTGGGGAATTTGATCAAACAACTAAGGTGCGTGCAACCTAGGTACGTAGGGGAGGGAGAGGGCAGCACCTTGGCATGGCGGACGGCACACGCGGTGGTGACGCCACGGGAGAGTGATGAGGGATCGTGATGAGGGATCAGATATCAGTTTAGATGTGCTATGCCAATGGAGGCCGTGACTACATATATATAGTGAGAAATGGGCTTCTGAGCTGTAGTATGCCCAATCAGGAAGAAGCACACGGATCGTGTGTTTCCTTCGTGCGCTTCTGAGCCGTTGGATCAGCGGTGTGTTTCTTTCGAGCGCTGGTGAGCCGTTGGATCAGGTCGAAGATATTGTTAGTCATCCACCTTATCTCCGTGAACTACCACTTCCACCACCACCACTCCCACCTCCTCGGCAAATCATCATTGCGTCACCCTAATCCAGTGGCTGGATTCAACCTACCTTCGGGCTTGTGTTTCCAACAGCGTCGTTGTGTTGTCCTTATTCACCGACCTACAGGAGGTGGCTCCAATGGCTGGCCGGTGAACAAGGACGAACACAATAATGCCAGGGAACATGCCAGCAGGTAGGCTAAATCCAGCCATTGGATTCGGTGGCGAAGGTAGAACAAAACACACGGTTTCTCCTGCAAATCGGTCTTCGATCCACGGAGCGGCAAGACGTCTCTGATGATTTGCAAACGTCTGGCAAGACGTCTCTGATGATCTGCAACCGTTTGGAACGGTCGCAGGTCATCAGAGACGTCTTGCCGCTGGTTGCCCAAAGATGCCTCTCCGAGTGACGCTAGAATGTTTTGTGTGAATGAGTAACCTGTCTGAGGAGGTGGGCTATATATAGACCTGCCTCTCCGAGTGACTCCCTCCAGCTAGCCAATCAGGAATAAGTACGCGGATCGTGTGTTTTCTTCGAGAGCTTGGGAGTTGGATCAAGCGAAAGAAACACACCGCTGATCGAACGGCTCACAAGCGCTGGAAGGAAACACATGATCCGTGTGCTTCTTCCTGATTGGATCAGCGGTGTGTTTCTTTCGAGCGCTGGTGAGCCGTTGGATCAGGAAGAAGCACACGGATCGTGTGTTTCCTTCGTGCGCTTCTGAGCCATTGGATCAGCGGTGGGTTCTGGAGACGCGCTCCAATTCTTGAATGCACTGCAGCCCCTGTTGATGGAATTTTTGCTTCTGCATGGTTTTATTGTAAGTTTGCAAGATTTTAGTGTGCCCAAGATTCTGTTGATCTCGGGACTCCGAGGTGGGACTCCGAAGTTAAACAAACCATGCAAATTACAGTGACAACATAAATTACACAGAGAACATTCTTGAACCGCCGATACATAATTGACTAAGAAACAAGTAAACATGCATGTAGAACAAATTACAACAATCATGAACAACTAACAAACTTCTCCACCCTATGTCGTGCGTGTGTTGCCACCCTTGCTCTTTGACGAAGATTCTGCCTTCTTGCCTTTGCCCTTGGACGAAGCTTCAGCCTTCTTGCTCAGTGCTTCAACCCTCCTTTCCTTTGACGACGGCATGAAATCGTCGTCATCATCGCTGTCAACTACCCAGAGACAGGAACGACCGTACGAATCACGGTCAGCTTCAGTTCGGTAGAACGGACTATTCGTAACTTTCCTG
Organism: Poa pratensis; assembly: GCA_947311845.1. Taxonomy (NCBI): domain Eukaryota; kingdom Viridiplantae; phylum Streptophyta; class Magnoliopsida; order Poales; family Poaceae; genus Poa; species Poa pratensis. The sequence continues at coordinate 18,977,793 of CAMZMU010000064.1, forward strand.
TCAAACTTATCTGCAAGCCTGAGCATTTCTGCACGAATTTGGAGCGGGGTCCTATACGGAAACCCATCGCGGCATAGCTTCGCCCCGAGTGAAGCGAGATGACTCTCAGTGTGCAAAATTTCTTCAATTGGAACTACCCTACCATCTACCTTCAAATTGCTTGAAAGCCTAGCGAGATGCTCGGATGCGGAAATGTGAAACCCAGACACACACTTCTCGCAAGGACCAATACACACCATGCTTGCGCTCAAGTGAGTACCATGCCTACCTTCGACTGGGTTATATAGAAATACCGGTGGCGGCATTTGGCGAGAGCTTGGGAGCCGTTGGATCAAGCGAAAGAAACACACCGCTGATCCAACGGCTCAGAAGCGCTGGGTGGAAACACACGATCCGTGTGCTTCTTCCTGATTGGGCATACTACAGCTCACAAGCCCTTTTGATGACTCCCTCCAGCTAGCCAATCAGGAACAAGTACGCGGATCGTGTGTTTCCTTCGAGAGCTTGGGAGCCGTTGGATCAAGCGAAAGAAACACACCGCTGATCCAACGGCTCAGAAGCGCTGGGAGGAAACACACGATCCGTGTGCTTCTTCCTGATTGGGCATACTACACGCACTGGAATATTGTGTCGATTTGGGGTAGACTTTGGTTTCTCATGTTCCTATGGCCTAACATAACACAACCAAGCAAAAAAGTCCACTGGGCTACCCCCTTTCGACGCACGTCTATGGGGGTAGACGGAAACGTTAGGGTTTTTCCAGCGGATTCAGGGTTTCACCGAAGCGGGGCCCCGAAGCGTCGGAACCACACCCAAAACTAGCTTGTGACATACCATATGTATAAAAGTGTGTTGTGTGTTGTAAATGTGCAAGAATCTACTCCTAGGTGTGACTGACATCACCGGCTTCACTTTCTCTCTAGTGAGTTTCTGCACTTAGAGGTGAAAACTCCCCTTTCGGGCGAACCGGATGGAATCGCGTGTCGATTTGGGGTAGACTTTGGTTTCTCATGTTCCTATGGCCTAACATAACACAACCAAGCAAAAAAGTCCACTGGGCTACCCCTTTCGACGCACGTCTATGGGGGTAGACGGAAACGTTAGGGTTTTTCCAGCGGATTCAGGGTTTCACCGAAGCGGGGCCCCGGAGCATCGGAACCACACCCAAACCTAGCTTGTGACATACCATATGTATAAAAGTGTGTTGTGTGTTGTAAATGTGCAAGAATCTACTCCTAGGTGTGACCGACATCACCGGCTTCACTTTCTCTCTAGTGAGTTTCTTCACTTAGAGGTGAAAACTCCCCTTTCGGGCGAACCGGATGGAATCGTGTGTCGATTTGGGGTAGACTTTGGTTTCTCATGTTCCTATGGCCTAACATAACACAACCAAGCAAAAAAGTCCACTGGGCTACCCCCTTTCGACGCACGTCTATGGGGGTAGACGGAAACGTTAGGGTTTTTCCAGCGGATTCAGAGTTTCACCGAAGCGGGGCCCCGGAGCGTCGGAACCACACCCAAACCTAGCTTGTGACATACCATATGTATAAAAGTGTGTTGTGTGTTGTAAATGTGCAAGAATCTACTCCTAGGTGTGACCGACATCACCGGCTTCACTTTCTCTCTAGTGAGTTTCTGCACTTAGAGGTGAAAACTCCCCTTTCGGGCGAACCGGATGGAATCGTGTGTCGATTTGGGGTAGACTTTGGTTTCTCATGTTCCTATGGCCTAACATAACACAACCAAGCAAAAAAGTCCACTGGGCTACCCCTTTCGACGCACGTCTATGGGGGTAGACGGAAACGTTAGGGTTTTTCCAGCGGATTCAGGGTTTCACCGAAGCGGGCCTCGGAGCGTCGAAACCACACGCAAACCTAGCTTGTGACATACCATATGTATAAAAGTGTGTTGTGTGTTGTAAATGTGCAAGAATCTACTCCTAGGTGTGACCGACATCACCGGCTTCACTTTCTCTCTAGTGAGTTTCTGCACTTAGAGGTGAAAACTCCCCTTTCGGGTGAACCGGATGGAATCGTGTGTCGATTTGGGGTAGACTTTGGTTTCTCATGTTCCTATGGCCTAACATAACACAACCAAGCAAAAAAGTCCACTGGGCTACCCCTTCGACGCACGTCTATGAGGGTAGACGGAAACGTTAGGATTTTTCAGCGGATTCAGGGTTTCACCGAAGCGGGGCCCCAGAGCGTCGGAACCCTACCCAAACCTAGGTTGTGACATACCATATGTATAAAAGTGTGTTGTGTTGTAAATGTGCAAGAATCTACTCCTAGGTGTGACCGACATCACCGGCATCACTTTCTCTCTAGATAGCCAGGAAAAGTTTTTATTTGTTTTACATGTATATGTTGTAGGGTTGGGTTCCGGAAAACTCAAACCGTTATTTTACGGGGGTGGGATACTGAAATTGGGAGGGCAATTATAGGTCCAATATATATATAAATTACAACTACATTAAATATTATATAGAGAAATAAAGAAATGAATATTATATACGAAAATAAATAAATAAAAACTACTAAACGCCGACGGCAGCCGTCGGTGTTTTTATCGCGTGTACGCCGATCAACGACGCTGGACGGTTCCGTTATGCCGCCCTTTGTACGCCGACGGGATTTAGAACGCCGACGGCAGCCGTCGGGGACGTAATTCTACGCCGACGGCGCTTCGTACGCCGACGGCCTGTTCGTCATCTGCCCTAGCCCGTGCTGTACGCTGACGGCCCCGACATTTGGCCGTCGGCGTACAGGAAGGCCGTCGGCGTTTTGACGGTTTCCCGTAGTGATTGTACATGCTATTGGTTTTTGATCATCGCTGATGATGGGCTAATTAAATCTAGGTGGTTGCTATGTGGAACACCAAGGAACGGAGCAACTGGCTGGAGAGCCTATGCTGGAGGATCTGGATCATTTGCAGACAGAAGAAACAGGTACGAGCCGACCTCTACTTTTTTGGTTCACCACTGGGTTTCTCTGTTTTACTTCAAACGAAGAAAGAAAAAAACGTGTTCAATGGCGGCGGCTGCACTGAGATATAGCCAGCGGCCGATGGCAAGGCTGCTACGGGTGTCTGCAATAACGAAGGGGGAGAGGAAGATGCACTTCGCTTGATGTGCGTGGAGTGATGCTCGACACCGTCGAGGGAGAAGATGCTTACTGCCATAACTCAATACTAGCATGTTGTGATTTCTGTCTAATATTTGAACTAATTTTATTGTGATTATATATGTGGCAATGCACGGGCTAACTTATTTTTTTGTAGTAAAATTCTCTACAATCTAAATAATATTTAATAAAAACTAACCGCCTGTAGCAACGCACGAGATGTAGTGAGATGACATGGCTGCGTCTGTTCGGAGGTTTGGAGATTTCGTGTTCCAACGAATATTTAGACAAGATGGATGTAGATTTTTATTAAGTTGAACCGCCCGATCTAGATTTGGTCCCATCTCCTCATGGTTTAATGATTGTTTCTATCAGTCTGTTCATATTCGGTTAGATAAAATATGAACTTATCATTATATTATTTCGGTTTGATACTTATAGTATGCAAACTCTGATGCAGGCAAACAATTTGGGTCGCAATATCAAGTCATGGATGCGAAGGAACAAAGGAGAAAAAGAGATAGAGAGCGGTATGCAAAAATAACCGATGATGAAAAGCAGGAACAACTGAAAAAACGGCGTGAAGCTTATAAGCAAAACAGAACAATTATAAAGACGAAGAAAGATGCAGATTTAGAGCCGGAAAAAAGGATAAAACTTTGCGCACAGAAAAGGCAGAAATATGCAGATATGCAGTCGGAGCAAAAAAAGTTAGAATAGCGAATCGTGTGTTTAGGCGCAACACACTATGCAAAGAATCAATTGCGATGGTGAACCCCGCATATATCGAATCAGAAGAGGAAAGTTAGTACTTGTACCTTCAATGTGTACCAGATCATATGAGATAAATGTGTATCAATTATCATAAGTTAAGAATGTATAAACATATATTCTCACATGGGTAAAACAAATATTCTACATGGGTAAAATTAGGGTTGTGCCAAACTTTTTCAACCAAAAGTTGCATTTTCAATCCCGTAGCAACGCACGGACATGTTTTGCTAGTAATAATAAAAGAGTTAAGACTTCTTGTGGTATGTTATTGAAAGTACCCCTAATGTTGACGAAAATTACCCACCACTGCCACCAATGAGTGAAAAAAAACGGTTTGTTCTAACAAAGCGAACATATCTTTCCCACTCCGCACGACCTGAGCACGCAGCGCCGCCCCAACGCATCGCGATCCGACCGCCCAGAGCGCAGCAGCTGCACGCCATGCTCGTCGCCTCACGCGTCGCCGGCTGCAATCGCGGGAGGGTTTCCTTATTCTGTCTCTTCCCCGCACGCCGCACCCATCAGCCGAGTGTGGCGACCCTGCCGGCGACCACCCTCCCCTACAACCTCCTGAGACGGTCGCCCTTACTCCCCCAAAAAGATCCCTGCACAAGCTCACACCTGTGGCGAGATACGGATATGCATCCTCCCGCGCCTCCTCCCGCGCCTCCCTCGCCTGTGCTCGCGACCTTCTCATCGGCGCCGTACGGCTACAGCTACGCCCAAGGAGGAGACTACGGCGTTCCCTCCGCGGATGCACCGGGCCGTCGACCGCGACGGCAGCGGCAGCATCGACTAGCGAAACCTGCAGGCAGCACTATCCTACGCGTAACAACGCTTCAGCATCTGCACCGTCCGCCTCCTCATGCAACAACACCCTCGCATCCTTGCCATGCCGGATGGGTGTAAGCACCGACGAAGCTTCGTCTCACAGGATCCATGGATCAATTTGCTGCAATCTCAAATCTCAATATTTTTTCAGAAGACAGCAGCGCTCTGCTTTTATAAACAGGAAGAAAATAGCTCCCAGATTCTCTTGATCGATCAAATGATTCATTACTTAGTATACTGGTTGCTCTTCTCATCTGCTTGTTAATTTGATCCTTCTCCATGATGTTCATCTCATCCAATAAAAAGCTGTGCTGATTTCGTGCTGCCTCATTTTCTGTTGCAAGGCCAACAGTCTGTATAGCTGTGGAACTGCCTCGGGAAGTGGCAGGTCAGTGCTACCATGGCCTGTATGTAACTGGCCGTTCTTGCATTACACCTTCCGGAGGATAACCGTGCACTACAGCAGTGTTGGCGTCAAAGCAAACAATGATGACTTTCTTCAGTTTGTGATCAGTGATGTTCTTCACATGGTGTTGATCATCTTATATATAGGTGTTTTGTGTTCGTGTTTGGCTTAAATTCAGAAATAACCTGTGTACCTTCCTCATCCGACAACAATGAGCGTGATGATGCATGAAAATGAGCTGATTATATTACACGGAGCCGATAATTAGAGTTGCCATAGGCTTAAGGAATGCACCTAGCACTTGTACAGACAAAGGAAACGATGAAAATGATGTTGGTGAATTTAACTAAAAAAGGGTTTCCAGTACTAAAATTTTCTAAGCCATTTTTTTTTGACCCGTAGCAACGCACAGGTATTTTTGCTAGTACCCTAAAGTTCGCAAAAATTACCCACCACTGCCACGGACAAGTGAAAAAAAACGGTTCGATATTTCCGTCAGCCTTTTTCCCAGCGCTCCTTTCTTCTACTTCTTGCCACCTACCAAGCTTCTCCTCGACCCGAACAGAACTCTGTGTTCTTCCCAAACTTGCCGCCACCCCTCGGTCAACGGCGAGCGGCGCCACCTACCTGATCCTACAGGAGGAACGGAACCACCTGCTGTCGATCCTCCGTCTCCGAGCTCCGACACCCCCGCGAAGGTGCCCCGTCTCCAACGCATGCCGATTTGGCGTCGCCCCGCGCACCTGCTATCTGCCCTGCAGCCATCCGCTGCCACCCCAAACCCAGAGATCCGGCCGGCCTTCCGACATGTGCTCTGACCGAGGATGCGAGCCGACGAGGGCACACCGTGCGCTGGATTGGTGCAGTGGTGATGGGATCAGGGCTGGCGAGGGCGGTACAGCGATGGGGCGTTGGTTGGGCTCAGCGCTGGCGAGGACAGTACCGCGATGGGGCAGGTGGATGGGGAAAACATATTGCTGCTGTTGTGTTTTTGCTGCTACTGATGTCTATGGGTGTGTTGATGCTCACAACTGCAAGGAAGAATATTGTTTAAGAAAAGGACGATGCATTGTATGCTCCCATCTCCTCTCTATCTCCAAATTCGTTGGCACCAGGAATCACTACATACTGATGCTAATTAAACTAAACCTTACATGTGTTTGATGAAATGCCCGACATATCGGCAACACAAATTTGGACCTATATGATAGAGCCAACAAGGCACCGTGGCCTTCATTCATTTACAAGAGTTAAATTCTGTCCAAATCATTTAGCTATGTGTAGTACAATTGTGAGTCATCTATTTACATGCATTTTACATTGAAGGGATAATTTCACCATAATTTTAATATGTGGTTACTGGGCTAGATAAAATAAAAATACTTACAGTTTAAATCGACATCAAGCACATCGATCCTTTGAATGTTAATCTTGGTTACCATCCTTACAACATGTAACTTGATCAATGTGATTGCAATGGTAGCGGAAGTCCTGGATAGCATGTCTTTTTTTTTTAGATAAAGGGATAGCATGTCTTTACTATAAGTGCACACACGAAGTTGAAGCTCTTGCACAAACAAAACTGACAATATAAAATCTAGGACTCGGATTTACTCCAAATGTACAAAAATATTCCGTGATACCCTAATTGATTAAAAAGAGCAGCAATCATTTGGAATACAATGTCCTGAGTATAATTGTGTGAAATCATGTTTTTTGTAGCTTAGAGTGAATTTATATTTCAGCCTTGCACACAACAATATGTGAAGATCAGATGCCAAATATTGAGATGGTGGAGGATTTGTGACAAGGATAAATCATCATGTTATGTGCTGACAAGTGAAGGCAATGCCTATGTTTTTCTGTGATCTTTCTTTTGTACTTTAATTGCAATCACTACACCTGAACTAATGAGGAAAAAATTCCATCATGCTTTTCTTTTCCCTGATTATTTTCATGGCCCATATTTGAATATTGGTCGCGTGGAAAGATTTGCGCTCTCCTCGGAGCGGGGCCCAGCAATACCTCAAACCTACCAAACTGCTGCCCCCCCCCCCCCCCACTAGGCTAGGGTACGAGCCCACGCCACTAGGCTCCGCGATAATACACGCCCCCAAGCACTAATTTAAGCTGCGCTCCGCTCAGGTAATAATTCGAGGTGGGACTAAAAAAACTTCTTGTTAGCCTGACGCTCTGCGCACAGAAGCTTGGATATATGGGCCTCGGAAAGTGAAGAGCCGGCGCGGCCTGGGTAGAGCCCATACTCCCGCGTTCCCTGCAAACTCCCGTCATCGCCGATCCCCTTCTTCGTCGTCAGTCGTCACGACATCGCCTGCTGTCTCCATCCCGATCGAGGTTCGTTTCCATCAAACGATTACTAGTAAAAACTCCAACCGATCTTCAGAGCATCTCCACTCGAAGCGCCCAAACGGCCGCCCAAAGCCCTTTGGGGCGTGTCGGACAGGTTTTCGTTCCCACTCGCGCCGCCCAAACGCGTTTTGGGTCCGGCGCGGTCCAGTTTTGTGTCCGGCACGTCCAGCCCACGCCCTCAACTTGGGGAGGCTTCGGGCGGCCCGGACGGAACGAAACGCGACACCACGTCTGCCTCCGACACGCGGGCCAAGTCTGTCAGTGAGACGCGGACTATATGTCTCGTCGTTTTCTCGTCTGATTTATCCCTTGTCTTCCTCGTCGCCCACTTTCCTCGTCGCCACGATCCGGAACGCCGCCGCCCGCTGGCTCCACCTCCCCCGACTCGACGTCGGCACCGCCGTTGGCTTCTCCGTCCCCCCCCCCCTCGCCGCGCCTTCGGCTTCTGGCCCGCCGGCTATTCGACGACTCCAGCCGGCACCGGCGACCTCTCCGTGACCCGCCATGCCTGCAAGGTGTTCGGCGGAATCACTTTTCGACAGAATTGATGCTAGCCAGCGACCGAGCCATTGATCAATCCCCTTTTTTATTGCAGATGGATAGCGACGACGAGTTGATGGCCGTGATGCTGTTGGAAGAAAAAGGCGCCATCACCGAGGAGGAAGATGAGAATTTAGTGATTCTCTCTTGTCTTCTACAACTTCAAGCCGACGAGAACGCCAATGCCGCACCAAAACAGGGAGGCTCGTCGTTCGAAAGGAAGAAGAGCAAGCCGAGGCAGAGAATGGAAGGCCATTGCATGTTAGTTTCTGACTACTTTGCCGAGACTCCTGTCGCCACTGCCAAGGATTTTCGTCGACGCTTTCGGATGAACCGTGAATTGTTCAACGAGATCGTGTAAGCTGTGAGGGAGTATGATCCATGGTTCAAGTTGAAGAAGGACGACGTGGGAACTATTGGTTTCTCGTCAATCCAGAAGTGCACTGCAGCCATGAGAATGCTTGCATATCGAGCACCTGCTGATTCTGTAGATGACTACCTACGAATGTCAGAGTCCACAATTATCAAGTCGATGTATAGGTTCTGTAGGGCGGTGGTTGCTGTGTTTGTCCCACACTATTTGAGAGGACCAAATAATGAAGAAATAGCTCGGATCCTGGAACAGAATGCAGCAAGAGGATTTCCTGTGATGCTTGGAAGTATAGACTGCATGCATTGGAGCTGGAAGAACTGTCCATTTGGTTGGCAATGATTGTACAAACGAGACCACAAAGGATATTTGCAGTGTGGTTCTTGAAACTGTGGCCGATCATGAACTATGGATTTGAAATGCATTCTTTGGCATGGCAGGATCACACAACGACATCAATGTGTTGCAGCGCTCTCATGTGTTCGCGAAGCTAGTTGAAGGCCATGCCCCACCTGTCAATTATGAGGTCAATGGCCACCAGTACAACAAAGAGTACTACCTAGCCGGCCGATGGCATCTATCCAAGGTGGGCAACATTTGTGAAGAGCATCCCCAATCCTCGCGGCAACAAAGCTTGTCATTTTTCCGGTGAACAAGAGAGTGACAGGAAGGATGTCGAGTGGGTGATAATCCCCAAGAGTAAGGAATCACTGTAGCACAATTCGATAAGTATTTGAGTGTCGAACCAATGAGAAGCTGAAGGTAAACTATCTATTCTCTAAAGCCCTATAACCCTCTTATATGGTCGTTTGTGCAAAGCAATAAGTTTAAATATGAAAGGAACTAACTAATGAAAGCAAGTGATGTGGAATGGGTTTATCTAGTAACAAGTTTCTCAATCAAGTTTCAAACGCAAGTTTCTTAGAGCAAGTTTCTCAAAGTAGCAAGTAGCAAATATCTCAAGGGAGCAATTGTTCTAGCAATTGTTATTTCATTCGTGTGGTTGTCACAATTAGTGAAGCACATGTTTCAGTCTTAATTGTTTCTTCTAGGAAGGAGCCATAAATAGGTGTAGCCAAGTAAATGAACTAAAACCCCTTATGATGGATCTCATGGCCAAGTAAATGAGCACACAAGAATTATTAAGACATAAAAGTCCCACCATAGCCTTAAGTTCTAAGGTCCCCTATATATATATCCCCCAATAAAGTAACTTCATGACTCGGTCTCAGGTTTACATGTCCTCCCAAGTCTCCCTCACTCCATTACATTACCGGTGATCACCTTACATGCATTCCCCAATATATGTGTGCACTCATATATTGTACATAAAGACAATCATAAAAGATAACAAAACTTGTATGCAACCAATCAACGAACTATTTCACTATTGCCATGAACAAATCACTTCTCAAACATAGATGGGGTGACACAATAGATCAAGGGAATAGTATATTGCATCATATATCATGTTTGCCAAGAGTTTACAGTGGAGAGATGGAGATGATCTTGCTGTAGATGTTGATGATGAACACTCCGGAGGGGGGTGGAGCCCTCCGGAGGTGATTCCGGCGGTGTTTCCCCCCTCCGATCTTCTCCGGCGGCAGTCTTCTGACTCTCTGTTTCGTGGTTTTGTGTTTCTCCGCCGCCTCCTCCCGAAACTCCCGGGGGACTATTTTTATAGCCGGTTTTAGGTCAAGACGAAGCCACGGAGACGAAAACGGACGGCATCGGAGTCACGAGGGGGAAAAGAGGGGTCCTCACGCGACCAGGGAATCTGACCGCATGGGCCCCTCTAGTTTCCAGCTGGTTGGGTTTATGGTCTTCATTTTCAGCCCATTGTGTTCGTCTCGAAAATTCTGAACCGTGCTCTTTGGCCTTGCCCTTTTTGGAGTCCCGAAGCTCCCGGAAAGTCCGAAACACTAAAAAAGACGTTTTCTGAAAAACAGAGTTAGAACCAAAAGAGGGGGGATTGTTTAGAAAATCCCCAAAATCATTATAAAACATGAATATAACATCATATAAGTTGCAAATATGTAGGAATATCTAGTAATAACATGCAAAGTTCATGTATACATTTTACATGCATCAGTGGGCATTTGGAGTGCTGCAGCAAAGGTTTGCTATCGTACGGTACCCTGCTCTGACATGGTCGAACAAGCAGATGTGGGAGGTGATGAACTGTTGTGTGATCATGCACAACATGATCATCGAGAGTAAGCGTGTTAATCCCGTGCAAGATCATATGCCATATGACTTTGAGGGTCCTCTCGCAGATGTTGATCACAACGTGCCGGCAGATTTTGCTGATTATCTCTCAATGCATTTGGAAATTCGTGATGAAAATACTTATCATGCACTCCAAACTGATCTAGTGGAGCATTTGTGGGCGCGACGGGGCATGGCAGCAGCAGACCAGGAAGAGCAAGACGTTTGAGCTTAGAATTGATGTTTTTCGATAACGTGAAACTTTATTTTATGTGTTTAAACTATTAAACATTTATGTATGTTTGATTTTTACTTAACAAAATATTGGAATTCAAATAAAAAACCCTTTGGGAGGCCCCTTTGGACGCCGCGACTGGGAGCGACGACGCCCGAAGCCAGCGACTAGTCCGGACGGCGCCCAAAGGGCCTGTCCGGAAGGCGTTTGGGCGACCATTTGGACGCCACGGCTGGAGATGCTCTCACCATTAGGCCCCGTTTGGAAACAAAGTAACCGTTCTGATCATATCACAGGGGTAATTGACTAATCCCCTGTGCAACCGAAGGTTCTCACATCACCGTTCCTGTTTGGTTACAAGGTTTCAGGTTCCAGAGTATTACTATTACCTAGCTGTAGCAACACTGCAATTCAATTCTAAAGCCACAAATACAGATGTCGAATGAAAATCGGCATTCTGATAATCTCTACACATAGGCTCCAACACACTCCTTTCTCTACTACCTCTCCAATACTTACTTCATCACCACGTGGGAGGTGGTTGGCATGCAAAGTGTGTCCACATCATAGTCAGACCGCAGCTTGTCAGCAACCTCTATGAAGTTTGCAAACTCTATTATAGCTGCATTGTTCTTGAGACCGCAGCTTGCCAGCAACTTGGATGTCTGTCTGTCTTTGTTCACCTTCACTTAAAAAAACAGTAAATGGTCCAAGTTTCAGTGTCCCATGTTGATAGCAGTAAAGACAAATCTCTGGGCCTGAATCTAGGAGTGGAGATCTGAGGAATCATGTCAAAGTTGTTGCATCAGATGTCAGAACAAACTACAACTATATTAGATCTGGTTAGTAAGAATAATTTTCCAAGTGAGCGATAATATATAGTATAGCAAGAATGATATATTTTGTATTTAATTGTCATAGCTGAATGTGAAATGCTTGATAATTTGCATACGTTTCCTGATTATTTAGTATAGGCATGAGAGTCTTGCACTTTAGCTCGTCAGATCCACAAAACATGACACTGAATTCCTCTTCACTAATCACTTTTCCAATTTCTACTATCTTATCAAGCGACATTTCCAAATGCATTCCTACACGTACGGTAGCACTTTGCAAAACTGAACTACATATTCACTGCCGTAATTTTGCAGCTGTGTTTTTCTTTTTCAAAGATAAGCACAAAATCCAGAGATTTAGTTGTTCTTTCTTTTGAGCACCCACGGGAGATCACAAGCACTTGGAGGCCGACACCGATAAAATACCTGATGTTTCCCCTCAGCTCAATGAGCTCATTGTACAAACAACGCCGCTCTGCACAAACGGCGACCGGATGAGGCAACCATCTGTTTAATCTCCGAACTCCTGCAAGAACAAGAAAGTTAAACAATATTAGCAAGTAGCAGTCTAGCAGAGTATGGAGATAAATAGAAAAAATGTCTTAGACGAATTTCTACTACTCCGTACCTAAAATATATGCAAGGTTCTCTGTTCTCGAGATCTGAGCAGAAGAACGCAATATTTCCCACTCCAAGAAGCCGTAGAGAGCCTCAACTTCTCCTCAGATCCTGCAACCGCAGCATGCATTAGCCATCATCAACAACAACAAAAGATACCATCCCAAAACCCGGTTGGCAAACCTTGAAGACGTACTTGCTCAACGGTATCCTGCGCTCCATCCGCACCAGCCTCCGGCGCCGTAGCACCTACCGCCATCGACGGAAGCCCACAACGTGGATGCGGGAGACGGCTCTGTTGGCAATGGGTCTGCCGCCGAGAAGAGCTCGAGCGACGCAATCCTGTGCCAGGATGTGGTATCCCTCTAGGTGTAGTCGGCCGTGTTATATACGATAGTAAGAAAACAATGAAGTGGCGGAAAGATCAAATTAACGGGGACACGAGATTTAAGGTGGAAAACCCCTCCAACAACGAAGGAGAAAAAAATCACGGGCGCCAGCCAGCAATATTTCACTATATCGGGTGAGGTTACAAACGCCGGGGATTTTCAACATGCGACTTATCCCAGCCGGCGGCTTACAAGATGTATATATGATTGTAAAACCCTACGGCCCAAGCCTCCCGGCGACGGGCCTCCGCTTCGCTCCGAAGTTAGCCTCTCACTTTATATCTTCATATGAATTTGGAACACATCAAAATAACAGGCCATGTCATGCTCATGCATCCCTTCGTCGCCCGGGAGAGCCTCCGAGGAGCCGATGCAGCTCACGACGTCGACCGCATCTTCCACTTTTGTAAGCTTTTCTGCAGTCATGCTCCCTCTTGATCTGCGTCTTCCCAACCTAAAGCGGAAAGAGCCAAAGTCTGATAGCGCGATCGTTATGGGTACAGTAAGGTTGTTAAAGTAAGCATTTACACTATCAATGTCTTAGATTTGTACCCAATCAATGAGACTGTTAGTCTTACTCGTCCTGCAATCACAAACGTCGATGTATATGTCCACCAATGGTCTGTGCGAGGAGGCGGCGGCGTCCACCGACGGCACCTGTGTGGAGGCGGCAGCACCCACAGTGATGAACAGCGGTGACCGATCCCTGTGACAGACCCCAGTGGGCGAGCAGGAGGAGCCAGGTTGCGTGCTGGCCTTAGGAGCCGCGAGGCGGGTATCCGCAGCACGAAGCTCCGGATGATGAAAACATCGACGAGAACGCCCGTTCCATCGCGCCGTGCCCGACTCGTCAGCGCAGTCGATCAACCGCTCGTCCCACCAGCCCCGCTGCTCCTGCTGCTGCTTCTTCCGGCTTGAGGATGCGCAGCGATAGCGGCAGCCTGACGCTACTTCACGCGGCCTCAGGTGCCCGAGTGTAGCGCGACAGTGAGCTCCTGGATCCTCCTCAGAAACTCCTCGTTGTCCCCGATGTGGATCCCGACGTCGATGCTAGTGCTAAGGACGCGCGTCACCATCGAGTTCTCACTGCGCCGGCGGGCGATGCCGACGCTCCAGCTTGCCAGCGACGACGACCGGGCTCTCGACAGCCTCGTGCAGTCGCCGCGACCAAGAACGACAGGACGCGACAAGGTCGTGATGGCACAAGACGAAGGTGACGCCGGGGAGGTATAGTGGGGTGCGACCTAAATGACCACGATATATGCGAGGCGGCCGCTGCGGTTAACGTCCTTTGGGCGATTTATTAGACTACGATCAGAAAGATGTGTTCGCAGTGGCGGAGCTCGAAAAAAATCATGGGCGGGCCAGACCGTAAGAAAGCACAAAAAATTGCTCTAAACCATAGCACTTCACATTAGTCATTGTTCATCAGCAGATGCCCTTGTCCACTGGCATATCAAGTTGCTGTCCAAAAATTTGGGGAAAGAAACGAAAGGTACCTGAGGAGGGAAATTGGAGAAAAATGGGGCTCATATTCGGTCGCAACTTCGATTGCTGGCTGCAGGACCTCCGGCCGGTGCGCCGTGCCCGTGCGGCCGTGCCCTGCCCGTAAGGCGATACCTAGTGGCCGCCCCTAGGCTGCGGGCTGCGCGGCGCCGCTGTTGCTGGCAGCATGCCCTCTCCACTGACTTCCGCCTATCCTCCTTCTTTTCTTGTCTAATTCGTGCCGAAATTGCTAGACCTAGCCATCTTCATCCATGGCCGTGGTTCTGTCTTGACTAATTAGCATCGTGAGGTGAGGAGAACTATGAGACGAGACGAGGAAACTAGCCTATGTGCACTGATGGGCTGGGCCGACTTTGCGGCATACTATTAGTTAATTTTTTTTTTGGCAAAAAACCTGGGCGGGCCGTGGCACAGGTCGGCCAGCACTGAGCTCCGCCAGTGTGTGTTCGGTGGGATAAACCTCTTCACCGTGAACAAGAGATCCATAATTTGAGGAGAAAATCCGTGGTTTTTTTTCCGTGCATGATAACAAAGAGGTGGTGTGTGGTGGCATTCGCTCGTAATTTTTTAGATGTGTGACATCAACGACGGATTCTTTTTTAATAGTAAAGATCTAACCGTTAATATACAAAGCTACGTTTATTAGCAATTTGCACGGCAGACGAAACTCTGCCAGACGAAAAGTCCGCCCCTAGGGTCCGCGTCCCGCCTCCGCCTGTGCGCCCCGAGCCAAACGGCCGCCGCGTTCTTCTCCCGGCAGCAACGCCGCCCCTCCCCATATGCTCCCTGGACACCGATTGTCCTGCGAGTTGCAACACCAATCCCGGGCGATGCCAGGTTCCCCACGGCCGGTGACGCGTCGTTCCCCACGCTTGACCTGTAGCGTCGGCTTCCATCCACTGCGGGAAGGACGACGCCTCGGCTGCCGCCGGTGGAGGCGTCGTCCTCCTCATGCGAGCCGCCGCCTCCTCCTGCACTCCCCCCGGCAGAGGCCCTGTCTTCTCCTCAGTGGCTCAGTGGAGATGCCCCCTGGTGCGCTGGCCCGATCTGTACAATTAAAGCAAGCGCTTTCTTGATGCCTACAGATCGTTCGACCCAATGCCTGACGAGTTTCCCGTCACTAATGCTGATTCAGCCAACTCCTGTCCATGCTTGTTCATTTTCTTTTCAATGGAGGACGCATTATCTAGCCTGAAATCCCAGTTACATATATATTGTTAATTTCTAAGATATATTTTCAGGTTTACGACGCAAAGATTTTGATATATTCAAGCTAACTGATCCATTGAGGGTTTAGGAGGTATGACTATTGCACACTTTCTCATGGCTGCCCCTCTGTGCTAATCGTGTGCCGTTCACATGCCTAACTAAATAATTTAATTGATGTACACGCTTCTACTGTGCATGTATTGTTTCGGGGTGCATCTTCTGACAATAAACAGCAGCATGTGAGGGAAGAATACACAATAATCAAAGATGTAATGCTGCATAGAATTCGTGTGTATAAGATGGGAATACAACATTACCATCACATTATCCGACCAATCTGACGTAACTTAATAAAGTAATGCTGCATAGAATTGCTTGGGAATGAGTGTTCTGCTCACATGCCTAACTAAATAAAGTAATTGAACCATACTTTCTAACTTGAGAAGATAGCAGGCAATTGTATAGTTACAAATGACCAGAGTAGTAGTAGCTAGCGGCTATGTTGTACCAACTTGTTCAGATTCAGAGAGAAATCAAGTTTAAACTGATCTAGCAGTAACTTACAAGTGAGTAAATGAGGAAAAAAAATTAAATACCATCAGCATTTTCTTCAAATAATTATGGAATGCGAGTTTTTTCCAAGTATTACTTGTTAAGACAATATATACATTTTCTCGCTTGTTTGTTCTTTTTCTGATTGCAGGATCATCCCAGGGATAAAAAAGATGCAATGGTTCAGAAAATATAAGACTGAAGGAAAATAATGTGCTTATATGAATGGAGAATCATTATGAGGGAGAAGAGTTTCGGTATGCTGATACGCACACCCTTTTAATTTTTGATGTTCCTTGAGATGTGATGTAGGTTATGGTAATGTGTACATTGAAATTAATGTGTATATTGTCCCTAAGACCTTGACTGTCGAAAGTAAAAAAAGAATCTAGAATCTACAAATATTGTAGCACTGTCAAAGTAATGTAGTTGACAATTTACATGTGATTTTCATGTGTAAATGTAATACAATAAGTCTCTATCTGGACGTGTCTTGAAACATGAGATGATCTGATTTTCATGGGTATATGTGATTTTCATGTGCAATACAACAAGTTTCAGAACTGATGTTTCCTGTCAAATGAGATGTGGTGCACTCTATGAGGTTACTTGGTTGATGTATTAAGAGAAATTTATTAATTATACTTGGTGCAATACAGAGTAGTTAGCATGCCAACCAAAGTTTGTTTCCTTTTATCATAGAGGAAGGGATCATTTGTAACTACTTTTTATAGGGACGAGAATTTTCTTACATATATGTTAATGACTCATCAGCACAACAAATTTTCTCTCTTCCATTTAGCTAATTAAGCTATTGTCATACCCTAAAATGAAACAATGATCCATAATTAATCATCTCAATGAAATTACTTGGTTGTTTCATCGCAAAAATCACAGCAACGTAAATAAAAGGCAACTTGGTTATTGACTTGTTTAGAACGGGATAATCATATAATGTGCTGGGATCCAAGGCCCACAACGCAGCCCTCTCCCGTCATATAATAAATCATCGGAGAGAGTAGCATCGACATGTTGAGATCTTAGATATAGATAAATATATGCTTCAGTTATGAATTCTTGCAGAGTCGACTTCTTTCTTTCTTTATTCCAGTTTACAGTGATCTGAATTTGTGCTCTACATCTCGTTGCTTTGAATTTGTGTTATACAGACTGATCACATGCGGGCTTTTAGAATGTGCAGGAAAGAGGGTCATCCAGAAAGTTATATATGGGGGGCACTCCTAAACTGCTACAAACTGGTTCTTCAGGTAAATGTCTGAGCAATATTACTTGGTAGTTTTTACTTCCTTTTGTCCAATAAGAGACGTATGCTAAGTTGTATAGACAGTCAGGCATATTTTTAAGTAGGAAATTAAATTTTGACAAGCCATTAAACACAAATATATCCCTTATTCTTGCATAATGGCCACACGATCACTTATAAAAAACTAAGAAACTGTAAATAGAGCGAACTTTATTGAAACAAAGAATCCTCTAGGCCTATAGATGATGGTGAGTAACTGTCACGCTAGACCTAGTTTCTTCATAGCTTAGTGCAAGAGCATCCTTTACCAGCGCAGCTAGCATACTCCAGTTGTGCGCGCGAGATTTGTCGATCATCATCAAAGCATAAAGTGTCTGTTTCACGATGGGGAATCCGGATTGACCGGTTTTGCAGACCGTGACACGGTTGTAACAGTCAAAGGCACAATATCGATTGGCTTGCGTGTGCTGGGGGGAGGCCGGTCTGGGCATATGAGGACCTGCCCATAAGGCAAACCTTTATGTTGTACTCTAGAATGTAGCAGTAAGCAACAAAGGATAGAAGGTCAAAGATGAATTCATTTTTTTGGCCTATTTTTTTGCACCCATTCCCATATCGAAAAATATAGATGTGGTACCAAGTTTAAAGTGTTCAGATAGAGCGGAAACTCTGATATCCTCTTGCAGTGCACGTAGACACGTGGGTAGGAACGTGGCCACATCTCTGCTCACAGTACACTTCAAGCCGCACAGCGGTGACCTCGCTCCATCCTGCATCCCCAAGTGCCACAATGGAGGCCATGACGCTAGCGTATCGTTCAGCCATAGACCTACAAATAACGTAGAGCAAATCTGAAATCAGATATAAATGAATCCCTTCGGATAACAATATAGCGTGCAACCTGATGTGTTGTTGAATATTATGCAAAAACACCTTATATCTATTCGCTGTCAACTCAAATCTAATTACTCTCCCTAGAAACGCATATATATATGAAGAGAGGTGTCCGGCAACTCATCAGATTGACACTACTTCTTAAAAGAAAAGGAAAGCACTACTTATGCAACAATAGCTATTACAGTAAACAGAGTGCAATTGATGATCTTACCTGATCAAAGAATGAGCGACAAGAGCTAGGTCGAGGGGAGCAAGAATGGCCTGGGCTAGTGGTGGCGCCATCACACTTCCGGAGCTATGTACGTTGTATAAGAAGTTTAGCGATCTGAACACGGGAGGGTGGACAGAGATGTAGATTCAAGGTGGGGGTGGGGGGCGGCTGAATGACCTAGGCTTATATGTAGATTTGAAATTTTTGGCTTAGGCGGGAAGCTAAAAAGATTGAAATTTTGGCTAACTAGCAACTTAGATCTAACCTCCTAACAATCTTATCTAGCTAACTAACAATTCGCTGCAGAAAAATAGGGCGAGTAGGAAAACTAACCGGATATAACTGGGCATCGACCTGTCTGCTTGCCTTTTTGGCCCATCGCGATTTAGCCCAGGCTTGACAACCGAGTTGGAATTATTATTTGCGTGGACAACTGCAAACATTGACATGTGCTTTCCTATTCGGCCCATCACGACATCACATTTGAAACTTACTTGAGAAAATTAGGCATCGACCTGTGCTTTGCCTGTTTGGCCCATCACGATGGAGACCAAGCTTGGAAAACGGAGATAATGATTTAATTTTGTTTGTGCTTAGACAACTGCACAAGTCAGGCTGCATGCATCATGAAATTAGGTGCAAGCTTAAACGTTTGAATGCACAATTGTTTGATAACCGGTACATAATCATGTATCGACATGCAAGTAAAACCTACTGAATCAGTACATTATACATAAGCACAGTCCTTGCTAATTCCATTTTTTTTACTTTGGTGCTCATTCATAGTTTGCTCTTTTTTTTCCCACAACAAGATAAATGTTGCAACATGATAACTTTAAATAAATAGAATTACTAAATATCTAAAAAAAATATGACCGTCAACTTTGGTAACAACACATCTTCCGGCCCTTATGAAACTCAAACTCGCTTTGATTGCGTCCGGGACGTTTTTAGGGCTTCATTATCTTTGAACTTCAGAAGATGGACCATAAACTGCTTAAGCTCCAGGGGTTTCTAGAAAGGCGCGAAACAAAAGTAAGACAAATGGCCAAAAAATATAAGAAATGTTGCAGCGCACACCGAAAACCGGTGTAAATGTACATACGGTAGGGATGTGTGTAGCAAGTTGGTTCGTTCCATCCAATGTGGCCATGTGCTCCAAGATAGTGAATCCGGAGTCATCGTTGCATAAATGCAACTTTGAAGTTAAATAGGTACTTAAGGACATCGCTATATCAAACCAGTTTTAATTTCATTACCTGTTTTATAGGGCGCCAATACATTATGGTTGTCCATTGGCCATTCCGCGACTTGAGTATGTCAGTCGGGTGCATCGATCGCATCATCTCATTAAATTCGTCCATTGCAGTTATGCTCTCTTTTCTCACCTCGCTATAGTGAAAAAATCTCTCATTCTGAACCGGAGAGTAGGATGGATCAATCAGAAATGTCCTCCTTGTGTCCATGTTGACCACAAGAAGTGAATATGCGTCCATGGTAGCCAACGGTATGAAAATAGAGTTAATAACTAACATGGGCAAGCACGCAAGGTCGAAATTGACATTCACTTGCAACTTTAGAGACCCATATGTCGTAGGGAGGTAAGATCTGGAGCACCGTATCAATCAATGTTGTTGTGACGAGCGCCTTAAGGCCCGTGCTTGAGTTTGAAGCTACAGGTCAAAAAGATGTTTCCATCCAGCATATTTAGTGCCGCGTACCTCTCAACTTCCGCACATATAAGCCCACAAACTACGAGATTGAAGCAGTCTGGGTGAACTTGTCCAGCTGCCACGATTGTCTATTGGATCATTCCGAGGCTTATTTAATAATATTAGGTGTAGAATTTCTTATCCATATGGTGATGCAAGATAGATATTATAGCAAACTCAAAAACAATCTCAACAATGCGTATTCTTAAAAATCTATATATTCCCGTTGTTTATTGGTAAACAAATACTTGTTCTAACGTCCTAGTCATTGATTTACATGATATAATTATACATATGTTCGACAACATGTTCAGCGATAAATGTTGGCCCTTCCATTTCTGCGGTACGCAGGTTGCGGTCTGCAGTAGAAAGAAGAGCGTGCTCAGGTCCCGCACAAATGGAAGGGCCAGCATTTATCGCTGGACATGCTGTCGAACATATGTATAATTATATCATGCAAATCAATGACTAGGACGCGTTAGAGTAAGTATTTGGTTACCCATAAACAACCGGAATATATAGATTTTTAAGAATACACATTGTTGAGATTGTTTTTCAGTTTGCTATAATACCAATCTTGCAGCACTATATGGGTAAGAAGTTCTACACCTTACATTATTGAAATAAGGCTCAGGACGATCCAAAAGACAATCCTGACAGCTGGACAAGTTCACCTAGACTGCTTCAATCTCGTAGTTCGTGGGCTTATATGTGCGGAAATCGAGAGGTACGCGGGC
This sequence comes from Poa pratensis, assembly GCA_947311845.1. NCBI lineage: Eukaryota > Viridiplantae > Streptophyta > Magnoliopsida > Poales > Poaceae > Poa > Poa pratensis. The sequence continues at coordinate 18,998,580 of CAMZMU010000064.1, forward strand.
ACTAAATATGCTGGAGGGACGCACCTTTTTGACCTGCAGCTTCAAGCTCAAGCACAGGCCTTAAAGCGCTCGTCGATGTATCAAGTTAACCGCACGACGGCATTAATTGATACGGTGCTCCCGACCTTACCTCCCTACAGCTTATGGGTCTCTAAAGTTGTAAATGAATGTCAATTTCGACCTTTCGTGCTTGTCCGTGTTAGTTATTAGCCTCTATTTTCAATTTTACAGTATCTACTATCTTTGGCTACCATGGACGCATATTCACTTCTTGTGTTCAACATGGACACAAAGAGGCGTCCTACTCTCCGGTTCAGAATGAGAGATTTTCACTATAGCGAGGTGAGAAAGGAGAACGTAGCTATGATGAATGAATTTAATGATATGATGCAATCAATGCACCCAGACTGGAATACCCAAGTCGCGGAGTGGCCAATGGACAGCCATAATGTATTGGCGCCCTATAAAAACAGGTAATGAAATTAAAACTGGTTTGATATAGCGATGTCCTCAAGTACATATTTAACTTCAAAGTTGCATATATGCAACGATGACTCCAGATTCACAATCCTATCCTGGAGCACATGGCCACACTGGATGGCCCGGACCGACTTGCTACACGCATCTCTACCGTATGTACATTTACGTCGGCTCTCGGCGTGCGCTGCAACATTTCTTGTATTTTGTTTCGCCATTTGTTCTTACTTTTGTTTCGCACCTTTCTAGGAATCCCTGAAGCTTAGGAAGCAGTTTATGGTCCATCTTTTGAAGTTCAAAGATAATGAAGTCCTAAAAAAGTACCGCACGCAACCAAAGCGAGTTTGAGTTTGATAAGAGCCTGAAGATGTGTTGTTACCAAAGTTGGCGGCCATAATATATTTAGATATTTAGTAATTCTATGTATTTAAAGTTATCATGTTGCTGCATTTATCTTGTTTTGGGAAAAAAACAAGAGCAAACTATGAATGCGCACCAAAGTAAAAAAAAAATGGAATTAGGAAGGACTGTGCGCGTGTATAATGTACTGATTCAGTTTATATGTGTCGATATATGCTTATGTACCGGTTATCAAACAATTGTGCATTCAAACGTTTAAGCCTGCACCTAATTTCATGATGCATGCAGCCTCATTTGTGCAGCCTCACCTGTGCAGTTGTGCAAGCACAAACAAAATTAAATCATTAGCTTCGTTTTTCAAGCTTGGTCTCCATCGTGATGGGCCAGACAGGCAAAGCACATGTCGATGCCTAATTTTCTCAAGTACGTTTCAAACGTGATGGGCTGCATCGTGATGGGCCGAATAGGCAAGCACAGGTCAATGCTTACAGTTGTCCACACAAATAATTCCAACTTGGTTGTCAAGCCTGGGCTCAATCGTGATGGGCCAAAAAGACAAGCACACGGGTCAATGCCCAGTTATATCTGGTTAGTTTTCCTACACGCCTTGTTTTTCTGCAGCGGATTGTTAGTTAGCTAGATAAGATTGTCTGTACTATGCATGATTTTTTTCCCCAGAATTTTGCACAATAACTCTAAGATATCCAATTCTGATAAATAGCTTTGTTATAACGATTTTTTCACTATCACTTTACAGACTTTAGCCATCGATGGTGTCAATCTTGACGTATCCTCGTCATCCTCTTGGTCCTCATTGCGGCTGAAATTGGTGCATCTTGCATGCCAAGGTCTTTCTGTCTTTGAGTGTTATTGATTGTTGTCTTTGTGAGTATCACACAGAAGTCTGGTTTGATGAGCAGGTTAGTGATCTTGCATTCTTGTTTTTTCTTCACTTTAGATTGGCATGAGCACTGCAATCCCCAAAATATTTTAATGTTCCTTCTTGCTGCTATCGCCATGTGACTGATTTTGATGCACAAAATTCATTCTTGAAGATCACTTGAAAATAAATTATGTGTTACGAACATATAGCCCCTTCATCGACGAAATTTTGCACAGGGCAATTTCACTTTAATTTAGGTATGTGCGGCATCTTGCACTGGATCCTGAATCTTGACGTACTGGTGTTGTTCGTCACTCTTGCTTCGATGTTGTGAACTGTCAAAATTCTCTAATTAAATTAAATATTCATCAACATAGAATTCAGTAGCTTGTAAAGCTTATGCAGGGTAGTGTTGTGTTGAAATTGTAGTTCAGTCTCTGCCGGAGAGACACCAAATTGGTGGTTTGCAGCAGTGTCATGATGGCATGCGATAATTCATGTCTGAAGGTGTCATGATCGCCTGCAACAGATACTGATAATCGTGGCACTGTAGATAGGCTGCGAAATGCTGTACTAGAAAAAGCAGAATTGGTTATCCAGTAGGCCAGTAGTTTGGTAACTGAACTTTTGTGCAGATAAATGCTCAGCTGATGTTCTATTGCTCGCATCAAAGCAGAAAGGCAAGGAACATTTTTTTTTTTTTGAGAATTCCTGGTCTTTTACAGTACAGTTGTAGTATCTGAACTCACGCACAACTCACACCACACACACTCAAGACCACACGCACGCCACCTGTGCGCAAGCTAGACCTAACCAGACTATACTGAGCTTCTGAGCCCCGTGAGTCTAGACCTACTGGGAAACCCCTGCGGTGGTGGGCACACCACAATACCTCTGACAGAACCACGGTGGAATTGGCCCAGAAGCAGACACTGTTCACGTGAACAGTGCCGCGCAGGTGAGGCACCCGAAACACGCTCCCGCTGGGAGTCGAGCTCAGGTGGGTGGGGTGGCCACTGCCACAACCCACCATCGCGCCACTGCGCGCCCTCTGAAAGGCAAGGAACATATGTGCTCAATTGTGTACGACATTAATGGACAGAATGGATCTGAAGGAGATGGCGCTTTAGGGGAGTTTGCCATATGATGTGTTAACCACAGTGTTTACCTGAGCTCGTCAACACCATGCAGAGGCTGATCGTAGAGTCTACTCACTCAATGGATGCATAGCGGAACAGGTATTTAGGACTTCTATTTGCAGGATATGAAGATCTTTGGAGAGCGTCAGTATCGACCAGAGTGTTCGTCTGATCTATAAAACTGTATTCCTCATTAAATTTAATTGACGCAGATTTACTCCTCAGAGCAAACTCCTAAATGTAACGCTGAAGATTGTAAGGTGATATAGTAGAGTTAGGTAAAAAACCAACAATATATTTGTCGTTGCGTGATGGTAAGAGTTGGAGTTGAAGATTCAAGCAAACTACACTTATCCATACTCAAGTAAAAACAACTTATCTCTAAGGCTATGCTATATTTCAGTTGGCATGCTTTGGCTGGTGCAATGGTTCTGATTGATTTTTTTTTTTTTTGCATCAAGTATGGTGTTTTTTCTCATGTATGATTCTTATCGTGTGTACCTTGCACCAGTAATGAGTCGTCAGTGATGACATGAATATATGATCTGTAAAGTAGGTAGGTTAATAGTGATATTCAAGTGGATATCTGGTTGCGATCTGATGTTTTGCTGGGCCGATGTCTGATCTAATCTGATTTTGGTTGGCAGTGATTATTAAGTGCTCGACCGATGACGTCGGGCTAGCCCGCCATCGTGCTGGAGGTAGCAAGGAAGAGCGGGAGTGCTGGAGGTGTGAAGAGAGGTCGAAATGGCATTAGGATTCTGAACTGGCCCAATAGCTTTAGATAAGTAAGGGGAAGAAATTAATCGTGTGTACAGCTTTGTGCATTTCTCTAAGTAGCTCAAGGAAACATGTAGATTATGAACCAGGTGCTTAAAAGGTGTCGTCGCTAGCAGGCACTTAATATTTTTGTAATGTCTCCTATTAGGAATACTAGTTGAATGCCCGTGCGTTGCTACGGATCCTATTTTTCTTGCAATGTTTGCCAATCTAATACATGTAAACATTCATTCATGCGTAAGAATAACACATACACAAATATTACCCTAAGAACTCGCACACGATTGGCGCGTATGGAGTCAGGCCGCCACCTCCGCAAGGCCATCGTTACTGACACCACTGACGCAAACCGCAGTCCCCCCTTGCAGCGCTTTGACACGAACGGCTTCGAGGAGCGTCGTTGACTTACGGGATCGAGGGGGCGGCGTTGCTGGACAGGATGAAGGACAGAATCCTGACAACGGTGTTGTGGCTTCAGATCATACCTTGTCGCCGACGAGTATTCGTCGTTGTGTTAGATTGAATCCTCTATTAAAGGTTGACCATCGAGGTAAAAAAGAGTGGAGATCTCTTGCTCCAGAGCTCCAGTGCTCCTGCGTTTTTTAATTCTTCAAAAATCATATTTTCAAGTTTCAAAAAAATGTGAAAACAATCATGAATATTTTTTATGATGTATTCTAAAAACGTGCAAAATTAAATATTTTTTATTTTAAGCTACACGAAAAGACAAATGTATAGACCTGAGTATAGTGTTTTCAAATCTCTAAAATCTGTAAGATTTTGTCATTTTTGTGTCACCCATAAAAAAATTGTGTTGTGATTTTGCACGTTTGTAGGTTACATCACGAACTACCTCCATAATTATTTTAAATTTATTTTAAAACTTCTATATTTTTTTTAAATTAAAACAAAGGGATCACTGGAGGTCGGAAGCATAAATGTCTTTCCCGGAAAATAATAGGTATTCACGTTACAAATTTTGCGAGTTTCCAAAATTATCCCGACCGACAGCTTCCTCCTGTCCACTCGCACAGACGTTCAGTCGTTCCGCTCCCTCTCGTTCGCTAGCACTCCTCATCACCGGCCTCTCTCTCATGTCCGCCCTCTTCCTCACCGTCGCGGCCCTCTTCCTAACCGTCCTCTTCCTCACGGTCGCAGCACTCTTCCTAACCGCCCTCTTTCTTCACTCCACCTCGTTTCCTCTCGCACCCATCACACCAGAAATCTGGAGGTCAAAGATTGTTTTCTTGCGCCGGAGACGAGCTTCTGGGCGACAGAGGCGCTAAATCTGCAAGGATGGGACGTCTCCTCGGAGGACGGGACGATGGTTCCGCGCCTGGGCCTCTTATTACGTCCGTCTTTGCTCTCCGGCCTCCTCCGCAGCGGTTGTTCACATCCTGCATCTTTGCCGGCGCCCTACGACCGGAAGGCCGAGGACGCAGGATCGAATACGGTGCTCCTCGTCCCCGACCTGCGCGGCTTTCGCGCTCTCGCCCCCGACCTCCGCGGTCGTCGCCCTCCTCGACCACCTCTGCCTCCCCAAGGTGCGCCCCTTTTCTGGTTTCTTTGTTCATCATCCAATGCGAATGAGACTCTGAGACCGATGTGGTGAGTGCAGGTGTTTGTGATCGATTTAGTTTCAGCATCAAATCTTCTGTTAAAAATTACAGTACACGGGTAGCTAGATGATGATTTGGTTTTCACTGTTTTTGTGTCTGCCTGCATTTGGTTTTAACAGTGTAGTACCATTTTTTTTGCGAAACATAGTACAAACGCATACGCTCACATACACGTGTACACACTCACCCCTATAAACGCACACACGCACACCCTATCCCTATGAGCACCTCCGAAATACTGAGCCGGCGGGTCGAGTCTTGAGATTGACGAAGTCACCACAGGCGCCTCGCTGTCAACGGGAACGTCGCCTCTCACTGAAGAATATTCCGCCTAAATGAGAAACACCAGTGCCAAATCTGGGATTTGAACTCTGGTGGGTTGGGGTACAACCACCCTCCTAACCATCTTGCCACAGGCAAGTTCTCGCAGTACCATTATATTAACCCAATGTGTTGTGTGTTGAGTGATTTTACTGCATTTTCTACTCATTGATACCCATGCAGTTTGTGTAGTCATTGATACTCAGGCAGTGTGCTGAAAATATTGCAAGATATTACTCCATTTGCTAGACCAAGCTACTAAAGCAATATGCATCTTGGAGTAGTCCAGTTTGCTTGTACTGAAACCATAGTGATTGCTCACTGTACTTGTAGCTAATCTTACTTGAAACTTTTTCAGTTTTAGTTAAGCTATACTGAATCAGTTTTAGATAATCTTAGCTGAATCAGTAGTGCATTGATTGCAAAGTTTCTTCTCTATGCTTGTAAAATGCATTATTGTTTCTGCTTTTAAAATGCAGTACTGTTAAATACAGTATTGTTTGTGGTTGTAAAATTTAGTAGTGCTTGCTTGTACTTACTGCACATGTTGATCACAACCTTTTAAAGACAATATCAGGTTCATTTGGAACCTGAATTATGTGCATCAGTTTCACTCGTAAGAATAACATCAGGCTCAGTTCAACTTAAATAATGTCCATCTGCAGCTTGCATTATCTCTTGTGTTTCCTGTGTTTCTTGTGTTTCCTGAACCTGAAACCTGGCAGTACAACTGGAGCAGTAGCGCTTGCAGGAGTAAAATTCTTGAGTAAATTACACAAGTTTCAGTTACTCCCGAGTAAAATGCTTGGGTAAAATGCTTGAGAACTATGCAGAAGTAACAATATTGTTTGAGTAAAATGCATTATTGTGCAACCAAATCTCTCTTTGTAGACTAATTATACATTTTTGTGGTATGTGAGATTTTCAGATCATCTTGACATTTGTAGGTTCTGTTACTTCCCACGTTTAGGAAGTAATCATGACACCCTTTCGTTTTTTTGCTTTTCAGACATGCTTGGTGTATGTATGAGTTTTGACTGATCTAGGTTTCCCATATGTACACCCACGCAACATAAGCATTTTTCTCTGACATCCATGTGAGCAATCAATAAACATACGATGCTCAAAATTCAATTCATGTTTTATACATCTTCATCAGCAATGGCATACATATGAACTTCATTTTATAATCGCCTCTAGTAATTAATCGAAGAAAACAACTTGCTACAACTGAATCCTACGGGGCATGCTTCACATTATAGACTGTACACATGAAGAGTAAATAAAATGATTCATAGGAGATGTATAAAGCATATCGGCTGATTTATCGGCCAATTTATCATATCGGTCAGGCACCGGTAAGCGATAAATCGTCCGGTTTATCGTAATATCTAATATCGTCTGATATCTTGAAATGTGATTGCAATGCAGTCAGCACACGGGGTTTTCTGCTTAACTGCAAGGTCTTTGTTGCGTTGAGCCCGCAACGCCTGCCTCGCCTCGGGTGGTATGCTTTTCCTGCGTGCTCTTCGGCAGGCGTTTGTCACTTGTCTCTCCTCTGCGGGCTTATTTTTATTGGCTGCCCTTCTGCGGGCGTTTATCTCTTGCCTCTCCACAGGTGTCAGATTTTGCCTGGCGGCCCTTTGGCTTGTGTTTCTCTCTTCATTAGTTTTACTTTGCCTAGCTGCTCTTCGGCGTGCATTCATTTCTTCTCTCTTCTCCGGTGTTAGACTATCTCGTCGTGCTTTATCACGGTCCTATCTTTGTTGATTTTTGTCATGTGTAACACTTGCATTGGAAGCCATATGTTCAGCACCACTTGGTGTTGCTTGAAGTGTCCTAGGGCTTTCTGCATGTTAAATGTGTAAGTTGTTAAATCCAAGCCCTAGATCTCCTGGTTAGACTTACAAGTCGCAGTAACAAACGTACTTCAGTGGAAAAAATGTTGTGTGAAAGGCTGATACCATATGAAGTTTCCACATGCTCTCCTGGTTCCAACGTTTTGAGGGCACTGCCTCTAGGAAGCACTATAGCTAATTTTGTAGATGGTTCACAAGTGAAGTACACACCCATCTTCCCCTTATTAGGCAGGTATTGTGTATCATCTGACATCTTATATGCAAATGTTGCAAGGAAATGGTTAACAACCTTGGAAAATCTGCACCGTGGTAAACAAAACAAAGAAAATGAATAAGTGCTACCATTTCAGGCAATAAATATTTGTAGCTGTACACCCATGTCTTGATTTTATTTTTCTTTGTTTCATGTGAGCATAATTATGTGGATACCCATATTAGTTCAGCATCTTTTTCCAGAAGAAAATGACACACCTCTCTGCCTCTTACTTTTGCTACCTAGAACAGAATTTTGGTTTCATTCAGTCAGCTGCTTGGTAATGGCGTCCGAAGAATGTTGTGTCCAGCTACAAGTAACAAAGGGGCAGAAATTGTGTAGCGTATTCTCAATGAATATTTAGGTTTTAGAAGGTCACCTGAGATTTAGATGGTATTGAGTTGATGTATAAGTAACTCACTTGGGATCAGAGCTGTTATACGTCAGAAGAACGAATCTCGTAGAGGTTGATCATAAGTTCTGCCTCGAGCCCCGGCTGAATGGACGCATCGAGCTGTTGTCTCGTGCCCGACGACGCGGCGACGTCGAGCTGCTGCCCTAGCAGTGCTGGTCCAGGGCTTGTCGTCAAGAGGAATCGTGAGGATCTGGGAGGTGGCAGTGGCATTGCCGTCCTGGATGTTCAGTCCCACGGCATGATCTTGATAATTTGTGGTGTTGTGGTGCCAATATGTAGTTTCGTCCGTATTGATTAGGAGGAAGGTTTCAATTCTGTATGTGCTAGCAATTCAAGGAAATTAATGATTTGATTTGTGTCAATAGAAGTTCACCCGTTGATCTGAGCAGGGCAATCTGCCTAGTTCACCTGTGGATATTCTATGGAAAGTAATCGGTATTTTTGGCGAGTAATGATATATTTTAACTGCCTGATTCATCCGTGGTTAGTTATAGGAAAGGAAATCATTATTTTTTGGCAAGTACTGATTTTTTTTTTTTGAGAAGTAAGTACTGATTGGTTTGATTGCTTGGATCAACGCTATTGTATGGGTACGTATGTCGTTGAATGGAAACGTTTGTTTCTGGGCCGGTCCATGTTATCGATCGAGAAGGGAAGTAGACCACGATCGAGAAGGGAAGCGATCTGGCAGACCACGGGGTTGACGTACGAACTGCCACGACGTACCATCACGATCGCAAACTCCCATTTAATAGTAAAGATATATGTTAATTTGTGCACAATAAAGGTTAATATCATAAAATCAAAAAAAAGAAAAAGGAAAAAAGGTTAATATCATGGTGTACTGTGTACATGTCAAATCTTTGTCTTCACAAAAGATATACCCTTAAATATTAAATACTTAATCCAGGTTTGGGTATGATCGACTTTTTGTGAGTTACATGTCATGTCTTTCATTTGATGAGAATTCTTTCAGTGACGCCTTCGGCGCCGCCGGTGTTAGAGTGGATGATTGAATATGTGTCGCATCCCTGAAGATTTATACCTTCGTGTGAATTGCGGTGATGTGGTGATGATGACACAAGTCTTTGTCGGGTACTGCACAGTGTGTTGCGGGCGCGCTGAAAATGACCACCAAAAAGAACTTACTTTGTAAGTCTTTGTAATGTAGATTTTTCTCACCCATTGCAACACACGGGCATGTTACCTAGTTAGAACAAAGAAAGAAAGAAGTCGACTCTGTAAGAATTCATAAACTGAAGCATATATCTTAGTGCAAAAGCCCCAATATACAATGTGCGAATACACATTCAAACTTCAGAGAGCCGAGAGATGAACCGACCGCCGCAGTGTCGTACTAGGCAGACTAAGGCATGGCCTAGCGGTGGGGAGGGGTTGATGTCTTCCCACCCACCCGAGTTCAACTCCTCATTATTGCAATTTCGGTGATGTTGCACTCCTCTTCTATCAAAAATACCGCGGACCTCCTATCCGTAGGAAATCATTTTTAGGTTTCCAAAAAAAAGTGTCGTACTAGCTAGCTTTGGAGTTTTTCAGCTTAATTCTGATTTTAATAAGCTGCCGACACACGATGTCACGAGTATAAATATCCGTGACATGTGTAGTGGATCAGCGGCACACAGAGCAAAAGTACAAAGCAACTTACCTGACCGTTGCCACGTCCCTTTCAGTCCCGGAGCCCGGACGGCCGAAGTAGCTCGGTATTGTGGCTATGGCGCTATGGAGCCTATGCCATGCGTATGCTGACTGGAATGTTCGACTTGTTTTCTTACGTGTGAGGATATTTAAACTCTACAGTCAAAAAGGATATTTAAACTCGCGAAGCATCTTAGTCATGCAATCTGAATAATGGACTTGTGAAGGAAATCAGTTTTAACGTAGACCGTACGCAAGGAAAGGTGGCACTTTCTGAGTTAAACCGTGGAATATTAGGATTGATTTACGCGGTGTTAAAACTTTCAACCGGGAAATCCTTAAGAAATGTAGTGAGTCGATGATGTTCACTTATTTCTCATGACCAGGAGTATCGAGAGGAGATCACTCACTTTCTCGTCAATGGATGGTGAGCATGCAGCGCTCGTGCCACCACTTGATGAAAATCTAAAAAGAAGCGGCCACGCACGCTGAAACAAAAGGCACCGTTCATCGATGACCTCATAGTCACTGGCGGACCTTCACGGGGCCAACCTGGGCCGTGGCCCCCCCCCCCCCCCCCCCCCCCCCCCCCCCAGCAAATTTACAAAATCTTTACTACCCCTACTTGTCACGGTGGGCATAAAACCCGATACCCGAAGCCCGAACCCGAAAAACCCGAACACTGCATCGGGTAGCAGATTTAAAAACCCGAATTTATTTCAATAAACTCGGGTTTCTATTCCCGGTACCCGAATAACCCGATCAGCCCGAAATAATTACAGAAGGCTAATAATTTCCGTGCGTAACACAGAAGCCCAATACACACTTGCCCTTCTAGCCCAGCCCAACAAAGTAATTGCCCAGGAGAACACGAGTACACGACACATCCTTATCGCAAACTGCTGGACGCCTGGTCTACTCGCACAGCCGCACCACAAACGACCTCGCCTCTTCATCCTCATCTGACTTTAGTCGCCGCCACCCCCTGCACTCTGGTCATCCGCCTCCGTCGAATCCCGCCGCCGGCCCCCCACCGCGTGAGACACGCGCAACGGCGCAAGGTCTAGCCTCGGCGGCCGCCTCGCTGCAAGGGACACACCAGCCGCCTCCCTCTTAAACTGCAGCAGCAAGGAGCAGCCTCGCCGGCTACCGGCTGGCACTGGCTCGATCTGTTCGTCAACCTTCTTCCGCGCCCTCTTCTAGATTTCGATCTTCCCTGCGATTTCGATCTGTTCGTCAACCTTCTTCCACATCGATCTTCCCTGCGACACTTCTCAATTTCGGGTGAATCGGGTAAACCGAACCCGAACCCGAAATATCGGGCACCCGAATTGTCGGGTTCAACTATTTTAGGCTAAAACTCGGGTATCGTTTTTCATTACCCGAACTTCATAAAACCCGAACTACCCGACCCGAAATTTCGGGTTACCCGAACGCCCACCGTGACCTACTTGTACCGTGGCATGCAGCCCATGTGGCCCATCTAGTAATAAGCTACTCGACTATCTGCTCGATCACTCACTCGCTCCTCGTGTCCTCTACTGGTTGGACGGCGCCACGACGGGTGGCCGGTGGGCCGCTGGGTTAATCTCGTCCGTGCTCTGAACTCAGCTTAGACTGGTCGCCGGCGCCGTCGCGGTGAGCACTGACGGGATAGCTAGCTGCAAGCATCTCTGAACTCTGATCCATTGCTGATTCCTAAAGGCTCCAACACGCTGCAAGCTTCTATCCCCCTCGTTTGAGTTAAATTTGTGCTCCATTTTGCTTTTCTTCCAAGATTGGATCCAAATTTTGCATCTAAATTGGGGAAACTTCAAAATAGGTCATGAAATTTTTTGTTTACACATTGCTTCCAAAATAATTTTGCTAAGTATTATGTGGACAAAATCAATCTAAATATATATATTTTAGAAAATGCTACAAATTCTACCTCGTTGCTGTGAATGATTTGATGTCCCCAAAAAAAAATTCATGTCATTTACATATTCGCCCCCCCCAAAGATTTTGATCAAGGTCCGCCACTGCTCATAGTGGACCAATATATCTAGCGTGCTCACGAAAAGGAAAACAAGTGCCAAGTACTCCATGTCGACAAACTCTTTGATGATTAATAATTCGAAAAATAGAGTAAGGTCATGTGTACACATCAGTAACATTTCCTTATAGAGTATCATATTTCCCAGAAATTAAGAAGAAAAACTTGTCAAGTTGAAGTTCAAAGAGTATTATACGAAATGACGTTTTGCCGTTTTTAGGTAGCAGCCACCAGCAGTTAGCAGTAGTGGATGGTCTCTCCAACCAAGAATAGCCTCAGAAACCAACAAAGCAACCCTAATCATAGCACCCATTTGGCCGTTTTGTTGGAAAAAGAACAATATACATTGGGGAAAACGTGTCAAGTGGCACCAATTTCTTCTTTTGTTTCGCAGACACTAGTCTTATTTAAGGTAATACCATCACAAAGGCTATATATTGAGATGATATTGACGAGCTACTGCCAAATTGGCACCGTGTTATTCTCTAGCAGGCCAGGTGGCAGGTTAGGTTGTCTCTTGAGCACCTCTTTTTGCCGCGTGTTTGTCTTAAAATAATGTAGAAATGCATAATTTCCAACTGATCTAGCTCAAGGGGTTGCATACGAATAATACGGAATCCAATCTGACAGAAACTCATGTGGAGAGCAGCAGCATCCGAGCAGAATCGCAAAGACCGACCGACCGACAGAAAACTTGGTTGCCACTGGTCGGATACGGTGGTTCAGAATTAAGAAGCTCTATTTTTTTTTTCTCTAGGAGATGCTAAAGGCGAAAAGTCAGTCCAACCATCGACCGAAAGCTCTGTATTTTTCTTCTCAATCTTTTTAGAGGAACACTTACGGCTTAAGTTACCGACTAAACACGTTAACGAGACTGCTACTAGGTTGATGCATAGCAGGTTAGCAGTAGTAATCATCTTTGGTTAGTGGTTGAAGTGTGACCGAAGGGCGAAAAGAAGGAGAGGCAATTATTGATCGTTTGCTCCCTGTCGGTACTAGCATAGTGTGTGGTGATCGGTTTCTCTCCCTGCTTTGATAGGCAATGAAAACTACGGCACGGCGCATCGAGCTTGTATTGAGACAGCCAGACAGGGCAGGACTGAGACGTCTAAAGCTAATTAATTCGCATGTCGGCAGGAATAAGATTTTTTTTCAAGCAGCAAGGGGGTGGCCGGTGCCGAGATATTCTAGTTCTGGACCTGGTGCGTTCCCTGAACTCAAGGGCAGTTGGTGAAAGAGGTTTCTGTCAGAAGCCTGAACATAACAGGCTGCAAAACACAAATATTTCAGCGAAGTTTCATCCCATGATAAATAGATTTGCAGATCAAAGTTTGCATGTAAGCCAGAAAAAAAAGGACATGTAATATGTACTCCAACGGTGAACAAGGAGACAATCGAACACAGCAGACATCTCTGTTTCATTCACATACCCCAGGTATCATCATCATCAACATGCGGATCGACTGATATACACGGGGAGGAATGGACTACACCTTCAGATCCCATCAACATACATACAGCAGAAGCAGTAGCAGAAAAGAGCACCGGTCAATAGAGACAGAAGAAGCTAATTAAGCGCGGGCCACGAAGAAGCAAGCCGCGCGCGGCGAGCTCGATCGGTGGCCTAGATGTCCCGGCAGAGGCGGAGCCTTTCGGCCCACGGCCGCGGCTGGCGTAACCTGCTGTGCCTCCTGGGCGGCGGCGCCGGCGCCGACGAGGTGCGGCTGAGCATCTCCCACATGACGCGCACGTCCTCGTACTCGCACGTGCTCACCTCCTGCCGGAGCCTCCACAGCCCTGCAACCACCAACCGTACATGCCGGAGTTAGTTAGCGACGCCTATGTAGCTTGCTTAGCCTACGAAGAAGGAAGGCAAAGCCGAGGTTTAATTACTTACCGGATTGGCGAACCCCGAAGCGGGCGGCGACGCCGAGCCAGGCCCGCCGCACCGGCAGCACGACGCGCTCCCACCAGGAACCCATCGATCACCGACGGCCGGCGGTCGTCGTCGGCTGTGTGTGTGTCGCCGGATACCAGACCAGACAACACAGAGCTTGAGCTTCAGAGGAGCCTCTTCGATCCCCTGGTCCTCTCCTCTCCTCCCGGTTGTACCACCGGGGTCTCGGTCCTCCCCTCGGCGCTCGTATATGTACACGCGGCTGGGAAGAAAGCACCGATGCTTCCATCTCGTATCGCACTGACACGCGGGCCCGACGTGGTGGGGCCGCGGTGGCGTGTCACGGGGTACCGAAGGTGGGAGTTTGTTAACGGGGGGCGGCGGGCACGTGCCGGAATGCTGTAGGCGGCAGTCGCCACACGTATGCGCGGGTCCTGATAAAGCGGGCCCCACCGGTTGATTTCTGCAGTGCGGAGTGTATGTGGCGGTTGGGTGGTGGTTACGGATGGCCATGTCAGTGGACGGGTCCATCGAGTTAGGTCGCCCGCGCGAGCGAGCGAGCTTGCTGTTGGGTCACTGTCAGCTGCTACTGCTAGGAGAATTGGCAACGGTGAGTGGTTTTTAATGGCGTCACTGCTCACTTGCCTTGTCACTCGTCCGCCATGGCAGGGCCTGAGGTTAACAATTGGGCCACCGGTGATGGCTAAGATGAATTAGGGTGGTTAGTTTAAGCCTCGATTGGCAGGTGGCGCGTCGAGGTGCGTCGGTGCCCGATGGATCTAGTCGTTTCCGGTGCCAGGACAACTCGTGTTATGCCACCCTCGTAGGATGAAACTAGAAGGGTTAGGCGCGCTTTGCCGCGCCCGGACAAGTGAGTAGTTTTGTGCTGACAGGTTTGTTCTTCGTGTGGTTCAGTAGTAGCATGCATTGAATTTTCAGTTTAACCACGACAATGGACCATTACAACAAAAATTAGTTCATATGAAAAAACAGCGGGTAAAGTCTGAGTAGTTCATTAGAACAGTCAATGATTCATACTCACAGTTCAAAATAGAAAGATTCACTTCATAATAATTACAATATCGAAATGTCACCAACCTTGGCACTTCTGAAAAGTGATTACATCCTATCAGAGATAATCGTTAAAAATACTAACTGATAGAACAACAGCTGCAAAACAATGGACCATTACAACATCTTCGTTCACATTGCTAATAAATAGCAACAAAAATTAGTTTGACCCATTTGACAGTAATTAGTATACATAAGTTCTCCCATTCATGATTCATATGAAAAAAGAGCTTCCTTAAGATGAACAAAGAACATATCACAGGGTATGTATACCCATATTCTATCAGATATGCGAACATGATCTACATATGCCCTACGGCAGAGAAGAGCTTTACAATTAAAAAAACATCTTCAGGAATGACAATGTTAGGAATTTATCCCTTCTCAAAAAAAGGCTAATGGATCTCTCAAGTAGGTAGAGAATAGATGGACCATGTAATAAAATTCTAGTAAACCAGCATATTAAATGATTAAATCAAGATAATCTAGTAATCGATGGAAGGGTTTAGCTGACACCTAAGTACAAATTGCAAGGCGGGAAGAAATATGTCCTTTCAAGCATAAACGACATAACCAGAGAGTACAAAATAATTTCCCTGATCATACAATGGGCAGATGATTAAGCAATTATACATGGCGTGTATTTGAATAATAGAACTGAACTAAACTCAGAAACAAAATAGAAAGATTACTAATGCAGGTAATAGTCTTTCTTTAAATGATCACATGTTATCTTTTATGAAAGCACTTTACTGTTTTGGTCATTCCAATATCACAATTATATTCATCTTGCACGCAATTCGGTCTCTTTTAGTCTCTAACATAACCAAGCTTAGGCTTAAGCACCAGCACACTTCAGACTCATGGTGGCTCCGTTGGATCAGAGAGTCTGAATCAATTTGCCGGCGGCATCACCCCATAGTGACAACTTATGTATACATGTGGACACATAATTTCTATACATTAAATCAATGAAGCACGAGCAAATAGTATCTCTGGTGACATGGATGACCATATGCAAATCAGGTAGAACCAACACAGTGGGATAGCAAAGCTGCACCTTCCATCAGTGACACCCAGGTTCCTTTTGAAAATTGGTTTGCCTTTAGCATCCAGCGAAGCAAGAGGAGATACACGGGTGATGAGAGTAAAGATATCTGCAATGCACGACAATTCACACAGAGACCTACATCAGTACAAAGATCCCAAAAAAACACGTGAAAATACATGAAAAGAACAATCTACATATTCAGAGCAGCAAAGTACCAGCAAGATATGTCTTATCTGTAACGTTGTCCACAAGCTCTTTGAAAGAACGGAGCACCCTAACCTCAAACCTATGGATCGTTGACCTGGACGGTCTTATAACCGGAGATACTTCAAAGTGCTGCAGGTAATAGACATGGCCATCGACTAAAAGAGGCTTGAACTTTGGTATCTGACCCTGTCGGACAAATTCATGAATGCGGTTACCCTGCATTTCCAGCAAAGCAGGATCCATGTCAACAACCACACCTATATAGAGCGATATTTAGCGCGCACAGACGAAAAAACAGACATACCTTTTCATCGACCACCACTAAATGCAGCCTCAACAACTCATTGTCTCTCTTCTCGATTCTCGTCCCGATGTTCCCACAAACGCGCCACCCTTACCCTTATTCGCCAATTCTGCGTGTCATCGCTGATTTCCTTAAGCAGCGAGTATAGCTGCGCGACGATCAGTCAAGCAGCTACAAAACAAAAACCACAAAGCCAAACTATGAGTGTAACCCGCACATGTAAACAATACTTTAGACAACGAACAATACAGATACAAAAAGGCGCAGATAAGAAGCCGCACATGACTACACAGCTAATTACCAAAGCAGGCAACACACGCCAAGGAAAAAGAAGACACTCAAACAACACACCAAGAGAATCTAATCAGGGAGAGCAAAAAGGACTTACTTGAACACTATGTTTTTGGTCATCGAACCACATGATCTGTCTTCAGCCTCAATCAACATCTTCAGACCTGAAGGCGAAGTCACCGCGACACATCCACATAAAGCTGATCGTGTCTAAAGACATGTGCCTTAAGATCGATGCCAAATTTTCCAAGGGTGTGACCTGGCTTTTGTTGATGGTCATCGCACAACAGACTTTAACAGGAAACTGCGAACGCTGTAAGACAAAGGGACACTTAGGACTGGATGCAGCCAAGCCAGTGAGGATAGTGCCTTGCAAAACATGGTCGTCTATCCTCGTAACCAGCAGCCTCGTCCCGTTGCATAGGCCTACACCCTAGTTTAAAATGCTTAACAATATGACAGGACAGCCAACCTTCAAACTCAAACAATGACTCGGATAATTAGGCACTGTAAGAGTACTGATGCCGTTTAGAAATTTTCAATCAGCAAAGAGCAAACAATTACAGGCTAAAAGCAAATGATCAAGGACATCAACGTTTTCAGTTTAAAAAGGTCAAAAATACATGAGCATGTTATAATTGAAGTCTCAAATACAAAAATGTGTTCCTCAACAAACCATGACAGGTTTACTCATCAAACAATCAATAATAGTTCATGCAAGATTTAATCTGAATGTCACAGCGATAGTGTAACAGGTTCAGTCAAGAAACTCATTACCTCTCCAAAAAATTAAACATGTTTGCTTTCCTCCTTGAAAAGTCAGACCTGCAACCTCCATTCTACCGAGTTGGTCTTCGTCACAATAGCAGAAGCACCACCACCACTGCATCCAAGAAAGAAGGGAAGGACGAACAAGGCTTGACCTAGAGGGACGGAAAACCTCTAGATCAGCGATAGAGAATAATGTCAGCAACTTACGATTGTAAAAATTGTGAAATATGTTCATAAGCTCCTTTGAGATAGCTGTAACACTGGGAGGCTAATGTTAAGTATACCGGTTACTAATGCTCAATAGAATTCTGAAATTTTTGGTTCTTTGCAGACCTCTGTTTCATGCCTACAAATTGAATTAATCATTTACACAGTACTGGGTGGTGCTAACAGCATTTTTAGCACCTTCTGCAAAATAAGATGCAAGTTGAACTTTGGCACACTTTGTCTTGGCACAAAGCAGTAAACATAACAATGAGTGTGCAGGTCACCAGCAATGAGTGGCAATGCAAGGGCAAACCATTATTCTAGAGACGTTTTAAACAAAAGAAATAGTAGGACAGTGAAGCCAAGCCTATTGCAGAAGAGCTCTTTGTTATATTACAAGTATATCTGAACTCGTTTAAATCAAAAAATTGCTTAGCCGACATCTTTCTTTTACATCACTATTTTAATGATTGTGCCGGTTCTGCTTCTAGGCATTTTATTCATTCATTGGTTTAAGAAGCTGTGGGTAGACTGCATTGCAAATATATTGTCGTTAAAATTATACCTCCAGAAAAAATAGGGTCCTCTGCATCGGCCTTTCCATTTTAGCAGTCCTTCCACAAACTGAATCGGCTTTTCCTATTTAGCAGTTCTTCTGCAAACTGAATTATTGAAACTGTTTCGCCGCACATACTAATCCATGGTTCCGTCCTAAGTATATTGAAAAGAAACTACACTGTCTAAATAATTATCTCACCATGGTTAACTAAGTTTTGAAAATGCACCTGCTCAGGAAATTGATCCTTCACGCACTGCAACCACTCCCAAAAATTAAGTCGGGCTGATCAAACCTGCTTTAGCTGAAAAGAACATTCGGCTCTCGCTATCCTCTGCTAGCAAGCTTCTTTTCGTGAATGTATGTCATGTCCTACACGTAAGCAGCTTAACACTGACGAAAAGAATTCTTTCACTGCATACTATCGAACACTGTCTTCATCCTCAGACAAATGCTCCCGCCATGCTTCTGCATTTATTAATCCAATAAAATCATCTGCTAAGTTACTGGATCACATTCTGGAACTAAAAACTGAATGATAAATTGACTTTTGACTGAAAAATTCTCACTCCAACTCACGTGAATCTATGATTTGAATGAGAAATTGGCAATTGATCGAGAAATCGGAAACAAGACCTGGAAGCGGAGCTGCGTCGTCGGGCTCACACACGAAGGCGGGACATTGCGTCGTCGAGCAGGTCGCTGTGAGCGGAGCAGCAGGTGCAGCCCAGCGGCTTGACACGGAGGTGGGAGCGGCAAGACGCGGTAGATGGATGCGGGGACCGGCGGACGAGGCGAGCTCCTGGTGAGAGCCCGCTCGAGCGGTGGAGCTCCCGAGCTCCAGAGCGAGGCGGGCGAGCTACTGGCCGGGAACCTGAATCCGTCGCTGGACGGGCGAGATCAGCCACCGAGCGGGACGGGGCTGCACCACAACAGGTCTGGCTCACAGGCCACTACGCCCACATCTAGCGGCCGCCGGGGAGAAGGTTGGCGTGGACTGGGGAGGCCGGGAATGGGAGGTCGAGAGGAAAGAGAGAGCTGCGTCAGAGAGGCTTGGGGAGGGAGACGGTGGCGTTGATTGGTTGGTTACACGAGGACATGTTTTCTGAGCACCGTCTTACTATTCGTAATAAAAAAAAAAGAACGAACCGTCTTACTGTACCATTCAGCCACTGACAGTGGGGCCAAAAACGTGGTCGCACCACAGCTCAAGAAATCTAGGGAGCTTAGTTCTTGTAGGGGATTCTCGGAACTCGCGAGGTAAACAAGTGACTTGTAACATGGATTCGGCTTAGCTCGGATAATGAACTGACCCAAGTTTTAGTTTTTAAAATAAACAAGCTCGAGTCAAATGAGCCGAGCTAGAGTACTCGTTTAGCTCGGTGAAAAGAGTCACCAATTAACATTCATTGTCTATTTGAACAACTGTTCTCTATTATAATAGTTTATCGACTAGTACAACTTACTGGATGATGTCATATTGTCCTTAATTTTTGTGATGATTGCATCGTAGATGCACAAATAATAAGAAAATAATGTATATACAACTTATGCTATTGCATTTCCATAGTTTTACCGAGCTAAACGAGTAGCTTGCGAGTTTCATGAGCCGATACGAGTTTCAGTTTTTGGATTCATTAGTTAAACGTGTTTGTTTAGAAAAATGTCCGTTATGTGTTGTCACACTTAAGGGAAATATCACTGAGAAATTTCATGGTAATAGGCTCGATTCTTTTGCCAGCTTAAAAAACTAAGCTCCACCTTCCCTAGCTTTCTCCATAAGCAACCCAGCTTATTGTAGTTACGCCATAATTGAGTTGCAAGCCTCGAGTAATAAGTTGTACGGCTTATGGGAGAAGCTGAGAGGGGGCAGATTATATTTTAAGCGGGCAAAAAAACTGGACCTTAGTTTCAGGAGTTACATTATAGTAGTTTCTTGAATCAATGGACGAGCTAGAAACTGAGCTAAAAGGCGACAAGCTAGACACTAGGTCCACAAAATGATGTAATATTCTTAGAGTAAAATGTCAAAAAAAGCACACACACCGATTAGGGTTGGAGTAACAAAAATCCAACTTGCCATGGTTTGTAACAAAACCTAACTATTGAGCCTGCTTGTATTGCATATTCCAGATCTACACAAACTAGGGTACTGGTATGTGTTTATGTTTCTTCACGAGTGTGTATGGGTTTTACTCTAAAACGTAGGATCATAATAGCTATAGCATAAAATATTAACATTAATTATGAAACATATATTAATAAGTACTCCCTCCGGTCCATTTTAAGAGTCGGGGGATTTACCCGTAAGTAGCACAGTTTGTAGGCATAGTAGCGAATCTTTTTACGGACCAGAGGGAGTATTATTATTGCCTCTTGTTTATATCCCTGGCAGGTCAGGCACAAGTGTTGTTTAGGATACGCGGCAACGACGATAGCGCATGCTTTGACTAGGAAATAGGATTTGCCGATCTAGCTGGGGCCTACGGTGCTACGTGGCCGTATGCGCAGCCAATGGCGTTGTTTTGTTTGAAAAAAATCAATTCCAAGAATTAGTTGCCTACGAACAACCGTGGACAACCTTTATATCTCATAAGCTCTAGAATTAATACACCTAAGATAGAAAATTTAGTTATTCTAAAAACCTCTATCAAGATATTTGATGAACCCTACATTTTAGAGATCATTGCCAAGATATTTAAGTACACAACTAGATACACACATACATATAACCTATAAAATCATCAAAGTGGCATAAACTAAAATGGTGAGAAATGCAATTGGTTTCCCACAATATTTTCCACATATCAAGTGCTAGCCTAGTGGTAGACTGAAATGGTCTTGTCTAGTGCTCCAGACCAGCAGATTTGACCCTACTTGGGGGCTGATATTTCAACCGGAGTTTCTCGTGTCTTTTGTAATAAGATGCCAAGGGGTCCCTCCCCCTCTGGTCTCGTTTTTAATATATTTTTGTTAAATCCAGAAGAATTTGGTTTAAAGGAGACTTTCTAAGGGGCAATGCTTCGTAAAAATAACTACTGTGATCTTCTTCGTGTATGTTTAGAACGATGGACACTAAAACTATATAACAAAGAATATGTAGCGTAATGTTTTTCGGTACTATTTTGTGTAATAGAATAATGTACAACGTAAAGTAGTATATTGACAGAATAAGTTATAAAGAAGTAAAAAATGTATTTAATTTTGTTTAATTTAACAAAATAATATGCTTCTTAAGATCTTACCTTGACTAGCTAAACCGTGTGTTGCTACGAGTTAATCAAAAAATTATATTTTCTAGCAACTTGTGATAAATGCACCCATATCGTCTTCCTCCTAATATTTGGTAACCCTTGTGCGCACACTAATCTTGAGTTAAGGATAAAACTGCGAAATAATCAGTCAATTTACATTTGAGCCTAAGCACAGTACCCCACCCCTTCCCCTTCTTTTAAAAGCCGAGGATAGTACACAAGCCTTCATCGGCCATGGAAGAAGTGCGTATAAAACAAATCAGCCAATTGTGCCGAATTGTGTTGAGATAAGAAAATCACAATGCTGCATTGTGTTAAGAGTTGATATTTCAGCTTCACCTGATTATCAATAATTTTTTTCCACTGGTATATATATTCTCATCCAGTGTGGACATATGGGGTTCACTTGCATGTCCGTGTGCAATGCACATTCTTCATTGTAATCAAAGTTAATTGACATTGTAGGATGTCAATCACTTGAAAGTTAATTTGTAGTTAGTGGTTCGATTAGTTTGCCCTCCCATGATTATGCTCCGCCCATGGAAAACGACTCTGCAGGCCCAACATGGTGGCATTTCGTGTAATTAGAGGTAAATGTGACACCACCAACCCAACCTTAATAGTAAATATTAACAACTGTTGTGTTCATGTGTTCATCAATTTTAATCTGATGATTGGTTGCACAAAATGTGCTAAAAAAATCCAGGTTAGTCATGACATCAAGATTCATTTGTAGGAAAATCATTCCCTTTTTTTAGATTGTGATTCTTGTAGCCATGTTGCATGAAAATAACTCCAATTATGTTAAACAAGACATAGAAAATTGGATGCTCAGACTCTTAAAATTTTCAATTTTTCTCATCACATTATGATTCATTATAAGGGATGGTTTCTAAATTTTTTTTCCAATACTTTGATATTTTACAGTAGTAGGTCATTTTGTTAGGGAGCGACTATATTCTCAATTTGGTGGGGTCACACATTTTCACATGCAGCTCATGTGTAATTGGAAAAATTTGAGTTGTAACCATTGTTCTTATGTGAAAATTTCAGTTGCAACTCATGCACAACCCCTTTTCAACTTGAAAATCTCAGTTCCAACCCATGTGTAGGTGGAATTGTTTTTCTGTTACAGCTTATGTGCAACCCTCCTGCTTGCAACCTATGCGCAACTGAGAAAAAAAAATCTAAGTTGCAACCCATGCACTACATGAATCATGAGATAAATGATAAATCTGACGACTTTAGAGTTGAATAAGATCCAAATTAATTCTCATTCAAATAAGCAATGCCTCAAAATTGGGCTTTTTGTTTTCTGCGACTGATTTTTTTTTGTCCATTTTGTACGAAATAACTCCTCTCATGTTAAAGATTGGATGTTGAGATAGTTCAACTTTTCCATTTTAACGTCACATTATGATTCATTATAGGGGATTGTTTCTATTTTTCCAATACTTCGATATTTATTTTGACCAAAACAGCTCATTTACAGGCCGTTTAGAATCTTTATAGGCTGAAACTAAATGACAACTAACCGAAGAAAATACATGAAATTGAATTGGGGCGCTCATGCGCTCTGCTGGTGCCGTTATGTCGCGGGGGTCACCATTGGCGGTGTTGGCAGCGTGGTGCCGTCATGGTTTATACAAGCTGTGGTGGAAAAAAAAGAGTAAAGAATGATAAGAATAAAAAATTAAGAAGAATGTTAACTACCGCCACATCACACTTGACAGTGAGTTATACTGGTCAGAAATGTTGTTAGCGAGGTTAAACTCAGTGTGTGTTTCGTGCCACAAGGTGACTCAATCCTGGTGGTATTTTACCAAAAATTCGATGGTTGTCTGCAAAGATCGCCCCAATTGTGGTGGCTTGCAATTATCATTGCGGAAGAAAATGCGTATCTTCACTCCACTTCCATTTTTTTTTTTTTTGAGCAAAACTTCACTCCACTTCCAATTAGATGTGTTACGTGCAGTGACATTTTAGTACTAGGTAAAAAAAAATGTGCAGGCGACCAACAGACAGGTGGGGTAGATTAAAAAAGACAGACAAGCGGGCCCCGCACCCTACACGCACAGTGGCAGGTAATAAAAGTCAGCCCTGCCTCGGTCCATTTCCCTCCACCACACGGAGGGCATACGAGAGAGGCCCCACCCACACGGCACGCCGTCCCGGCTGGCTCCTGTAGCTCCCTCCCAGAAACTGCCGTCGCTTTTCATCCCGGGCTCCCGGCCAAAAGCAACGGCAAACACCACCGTCCCCCTCCCCGATCGAGCCCGACGCGCGTGGCCCGCTCGCCCCCTTCCTCCCCCTCCTCGACTCCACCCCAATCCAGCCCCCACCGAGGTGAACAAATCCTCCGCCCCACCCACCGATTCCGCTCCGCTCCTCGCCGCCGAGGGAGGAGCGCTCGTCCGTGGGGAGTCGACATGTTCGCGAGCCGCCCGTCGGTGCACCCGGTGGAGGCGCCGCCGCCGACGGATCCGGTGGAGCAGCCCACCGGGGTGCTCATGAAGGACCTGCCCGGGATGCCAGGCACCGCCGGCGGCCTCGGCCTCCGCCTCGCGCAGTTCGCCTTCGCAGGCGTCGCACTCGCCGTCATGGCCTCCACCAACGACTTCCCCTCCGTCAGCGCCTTCTGGTAACCAACGCACCTAGCCCCCTAGTACTCCTCCTACTCCTTAGTACCTCCTCTTCCGCGTCGCTGCGTGCCTAGGAGTACTATTCCCCCTACCGTAATCGGTCGTGTATGTAGGCCTAAAGAGCATGAGAGCATCAATCGCTTTACGCCTCTAGTTCGTTCAAGAAAGGAATCGCGTTCTCTTCTCATCCGTGAAGCGCGTGCGCGTGTGTGTTGCACACTTTTGGAGTTGGGGACCGTGGGGAGCTCTTTGTTGGGGCAGTTAACTCTAGGCAGTAGCACTCCCCTGTCCCTGTGCACTCCTGTGATTTTGAGCTTAGCTCATTTCGACAATAGGTTCCCAAAGCTTCTGATAAGTGCTGTTTGCAATGCAACTTCTGGAAACCTATGTCTGTGCCTGTGGTACTCCTGCCTCGCCTGAAAGTGAACCATCTCTAGGCAATTGGGTAGCCTATCCATTTTCAATGCAATGGATTGCCTCATTGATGAGAAGATGAGGGCTAAAATGCACCAGCTTATTTGTAGTACTTTACTGCCTTGTGCAAAAAAAATTCTATCTACCACCATCATTCTTTTCCTACTGTACTTCACTAGTTTGTGGCATGGGGATTGTACCACTCAACTACTCATTGAACCACAATGCAAATTTGTCAAAAAATTATACCCTCCTTGTGGATAACAACACTAAATTGTTTTCACATGATTTTCTTCCGTTTGACCACCTACATGAATATACTGCATTACGTATGTACTTATCGGCCTTTTAAATACAAGTTATATCTTTTTGCGTGCCAGAACACAAGGGCCTTACTAATAAATATAAGCAAGTCTTTTCCATTTTGTTTCGACGGAAACTCTACTCTTCCCAGCGGCATGTTCTCCTTTCTAGTTTCTACCTATCCTCGATCACTAAACTGCTTCTCTCTTCACAATTCATGAAACTTCCATGGGCAGACCAGTAGATCGTGACATTATCTACTAGATTAAAACAGAGACCCCATATGTCTCATCCATATTGTTGTTTTTTATGAGTTGCGGTGCAAATTTTCTTTTTGGGCAACTTTCTCCATTTTCAATGCAATGGATTGCCTCAGTGATGACAAGTTAGGGGCTATAATGCACCAGCTTATTTGTACTTGGCTACTGCTTTGTGCAAAAAGATATGTATCTACCACCATCATTCTATTCGTATTGTAGAGCATGAGAGCATCAATCGCTTTACGTCTCTAGTTTGTTCAAGAAAGGAATCGCGTTCTGACCCGTGAAGCATGTGTGTGTGTGTATGCACACTACTGGAGTTGGGGACCGTGAGGAGCTCTTTGTTGGGGCAGTTAAACTCTAGGCACTCCCCTGTCCCTGTGCACTCCTGTGATTGAGCTTAGCTCATTTCTACAATAGGTTCCCAAAGCTTCTGATAAGTGCTGTTTGCAATGCAACTTCTGGAAACCTATGTCTGTGCCTGTGGTACTCCTGCCTCGCCTGATAGTGAACCAACTCTAGGCCATTGGGTAGCAAGTTACACTATCCATTTTCAATGCAATGGATTGCTTCATTGATGACAAGATGAGGGCTAAAAGGCACCAGCTTATTTGTAGTGCTTTACTGCCTTGTGCAGAAAAATATCTATATATCTAATAGTCTATCATTATTCGCGTCCTATTGTAGTTCACTAGTTTGTGGCATGGGCATTGTACCACTCAAGTACTCATTGAACCACAATGCATATTTGTCAATAAAAATTATACCCTGTTTGTGGATAACAACAGTCAATAGTGTTCACATGAGACCACCTACATAAATATACTGCATTATGTACGTACTTATCGGCCTTTTAAATGCAATGGATTGCCTCAGTGATGACAAGTTAGGGGCTATAATGCACCAGCTTATTTGTACTTTGCTACTGCTTTGTGCAAAAAGATATGTATCTACCACCATCATTCTCTTCGTATTGTAGAGCATGAGAGCATCAATCGCTTTACGTCTCTAGTTTGTTCAAGAAAGGAATCGCGTTCTGACCCGTGAAGCATGTGTGTGTGTGTGTGTGTGTGTGTGTGTGTGTGTGTGTGTGTGTGCACTTCTGGAGTTGGGGACCGTGAGGAGCTCTTTGTTGGGGCAGTTAAACTCTAGGCACTCCCCTGTCCCTGTGCACTCCTGTGATTGAGCTTAGCTCATTTCTACAATAGGTTCCCAAAGCTTCTGATAAGTGCTGTTTGCAATGCAACTTCTGGAAACCTATGTCTGTGCCTGTGGTACTCCTGCCTCGCCCGAAAGTGAACTATCTCTAGGCCATTGGGTATTAAGTTCAACCATTACACTATCCATTTTCAATGCAATGGATTGTCTCATTGATGAGAAGATGAGGGCTAAAAGGCACCAGCTTATTTGTAGTTCTTTAATGCCTTGTGCAGAAAAATATCTATATATCTAATTATCTATCATCATTCGCTTCCTATTGTAGTTCACCAGTTTGTGGCCTGGGCATTGTACCACTCAAGTACTCACCACAATGCAAATTTGTCAAAAAAATAAATTATACCCTGTTTGTGGCTAACAACAGCCAATAGTGTTCATGTGATTTTCTTCCGTTTGACCACCTACATAAATATACTGCATTACGTATGTATTTATCGACCTCTTAAATGCAAGTTACATTTTATGCATGCCAGAACGCTAGGGCCTTACTAATAAATATAAGCAAATCTTTGCCATTTTGTTTTGACGGAAACTCTATTGTTCCCAGAGGCATGTTCTCCTTTCTACTTTCTACTTTCTACCTATCCTCGATTACTAACCTGCTTTTCTCTTCACAATTCATGAAACTTCCATGGGCAGAACAGTACATCGTGACATTATCTACTGGATTAAAATAGAGACCCCATATGTGTCGTCCATGTTGTTGATTTTTGTGAGTTGCGGTGCAGATTTTCTTTTTGGCAAAGTCTGGGATTAGCAGTGCAAATTCTACATTATATATTCCAAACAGGCTAAAGCTTGATAATCTTCAAATGTACAAAGAGACAAGCGATGGCACAAAAAAGGCCGAACTCGGTCGTGTAGGCTTGAAGAGCATCGTTCACTTTATGTCTCTAGTTTGTTCAAGAAAGGAACCACGTTCTGATCCGTGAAGCGTGTGTGTGTGTATGAACACTTTTGGAGCTGGGGACCGTGGGGAGCTTGTTGTTTTGGGGCAGTTAACTATAGGCACTCCCTCGTGTGTCGGAACTTAGCTTATTTCGGCAATAGGTGCCCAAAGCTTCTGATGAGTGATGTTTGCTATGCGACTTCTGGAAACCTATGTCTGTGCCTGTGGTCACTCCTACCTCGCCTGAAACTGAACTAACAGCGTGCAGTTCCTATCGTAGCTCACTGATTTGTGGCATGGAGATTGTACCACTGAGATATTCAGTAGAGATTGAGCCACAATGCAAATTTATCAGCAACAACAACAACAAAGCATTTCAGTCCCAAGCAAGTTGGGGTAGGCTAGAGTTGAAACACATATGATCTCGAAGCGAAGTCATGGTTCTGGCACGTGGATAGCTAACTTCCACGCACCCCTGTCCATGTCTAGTTCTTTGGTAATATTCCAATCCTTCAGATCTCTCTTAACGGACTCCTCCCATGTCAAGTTTGGTCTATCACAAGTCCACAACCCCTCTCAACATTTTCGCACACTTTATAGTAGCTTACTAATTTCTGGCATGGAGATTGTACCACTGAGATATTCAGTAGAGATTGAGCCAGAATGCACATTTATCAAAAAAAAAAAAAAGTACCCTGTTTGTGGATAACAATAGTCAATAGTTTTCCACATGATTTTCTATGGTGTGTCCACCTCTATAAATTTGTTGTATTATGTATATACTTAGCAGCCTTATAAATG
The DNA here is from genome assembly GCA_947311845.1 of Poa pratensis. Classification (NCBI taxonomy): domain Eukaryota; kingdom Viridiplantae; phylum Streptophyta; class Magnoliopsida; order Poales; family Poaceae; genus Poa; species Poa pratensis. The sequence goes on from CAMZMU010000064.1 coordinate 19,026,513, forward strand.
TCTAAAGTTACATTTATGCATGCCAGAACCAAGAGAACGCAAGGGCCTTACTAATAAACATTATCATTTTGTTTCGAGGAAAACTCTATTGTTATTGGAATTCATTATCCCATCGGCATGTTCTGTTATCAATGCATGAAACTTCCATGGACAGAACTGTAGATTGTTACATTACCTACCGGAGTAAAACAGAGACCCCATATGTCTCATCCATATTGCTGATTTCTATGAGTCGCAGTGCAGAATTTCCTTTTTTTTGTGGCAAAATCTGGGGGATTAGAAGCGCAAAATCTACCTTGTACATTATATTCCAAATAGGCTAAAGCCTGATAATGTTCTACAAAGAAACAAGCATAGACAAGCGAGGGCACAAAAAAGGCCGGAAACCGAAGCTAGGGAACAGAAATCAGGAAACGTAAAAGAGGCAAAGAAACAACAGACTGAAGATTGAAAACTGAAAACCCTGCTAACATGTATACTTCAAAGTAACTTTGATAAACTGAAGGCTTGTGGGCTTGTGACGCTTCTTTACCTTGTCCTTGCTAAACAATTCCTACTAGTATGTTTGGTTTGTCTAGAACGATGGAGGCCCAAACTTTCAAGTTAATTATGTAGTTATTTGGATCATACTCCAATATTGAATGTTGATCATGTTATGTACTTCAGTGAATCAGTGTAGCATCGATTGGTCATTTTTACATTTTCTAAGTTCATTTTAAGTAAGCCTTCTTAAGCATGTAGGTTTATCTGGTTTACTGCTTATATGTGGGATAGCATGTGCACACCAGCAATTCAACATTTGCAGTAGTATGATGTGTGGATGATCTAAGTTTTGTATTTTAAAGGATAGACACAGAGAGAGCACCTTTGTTGGCCTCAGTTTACAGCAAGCAACACAGATGTGTTCATGCTTTGGAGTTATAAAAGAAGCTCTAATGTGTCTAGTTTCTTGTGTATTTCTGCTGCAGTCAAGTTTCTCTTGACAGTTCTAATCTTTATTTCTAGTTTTCCACTAAAGACTAGACATCCTCTGCTCTCAAGGTTTTTTTACCTGCAAGTATTGTACATTTTACAGCATAGCAAACTGACCTTTACTGTTTTGTGCAGCTATCTTGTTGCAGCAACCATATTGCAATGCCTGTGGAGCTTTTCACTTGCCATCGTGGATATGTATGCACTGCTTGTTAAGCGTTGCTTACGGAACCGTCGTGCTGTTTGTCTATTCGCTATTGGAGATGGGGTAAGTCGATATACAACTCTGTTCATGTTGCTTAGATTATGACAATCGAAGGAAATTTGAATATTTATCCAAGTACCTGCATTTTAGATTCCTAGTAGAAAGTGTAAATGCATTGCGTGTTTGCCTGCATGAGATCTGATATAGTGATCATCGTTGTTTCTCCGTAGATCACGGCAGCACTAACCTTCGGCGCAGCATGCTCTCGGCAGGCATCACCGTCCTAATCGATAACGATCTGAACATATGTGGCGAAAACCACTGTGGAAGTTTCGAAACCGCGACGGCCATGGCATTCATGAGCTGGTTTGCTCTTACACCGTCCTTTCTGCTGAACTTCTGGTCAATGGCTTCTCGATGAAATCAATGAGGAAGATATAGCTTGACTTCTGAACGGTTTTGCACACCCAATTGTGATTTAGTGACAAGTGGATAGAGTGGCACAGCTAATCGTATTGAGATCCAGAGCTGATGTAATACTGTGGTCTGTGGAAACACACGTATCAGTATATACCTATGTAAAAAAGGAATAGGTAATGGGTTGTCTTAACATGGGTTGCTGTGAAACTCTAGAATTGTTTTGACCCAGGTAAATGCCATGTGAAACGCTTGATGTCAGGAATCAAACTGGTTTAGTTTTGCCCTGTTTCATGTAATATTGTGCATAGAAAGAGCAAATAGGTTGCCGACTAATAATTCGCGATAAGTAAGCGAGATGTTGTCACCTCGGATAGATGGTGCACTGATCTACTTTCCTTCTCACATTTATGTTATTCCAAGGATGTTATCTCATGTCAGTATGGTGTATTCATGTACAAAATCCAAACTCCAGGTCATGTCTTGGTGTTAGTTGTCACTTGTCCGGTGCTGGAGATGCATTGCTAGCCAGAACAACGTTATCGTAATCTCCCGGGAAGAGCCGGGAGAGAGAATGGTCGCAATCACATATAGATGCTTCCATGGTGTAGTAGAGCGCGTACTGATCCGATCAGCCAGGAAAACTGGGACATACCTGTGTACATGGGCCAAAATCTTTAAATGGCTTGAGTTTCTTCATAGGAACTTGACACGATACGTGTCGATCACAGAATGGTGGCTCAAATTACAAACTGTACAAACACTATACTAACATGATTATTGATCTTCGAGCAAGGAGTATCAAGAAATAGAGTGCCTCCGATCCTTGGGCGGCTTCGCGCGGACCTTCCCGCCGGCGAGAGGGTCGCGCACGAATGGGTTGAGCCGCCCAAGCTTCTTCATGAACCCACCGCCACCGCTGCCACCACCGCCCGTCTTCTTCGGAAGAGGCGGCTTCCCCGACGGCGGGAAGCTCCGGCCTCCGCCGGGTGCTGCCGCGATCGGTGGCGCCGGTGCCGCCGCTGATGGGTCCCTGAGGCGCATCTTCATCTGCAGCAGCTCCATCCTGAGCTCGTCGTTCTCCCGCTGCAGTCGCGACACCTCGCTGGACGACGCGCTCCGGTCCCTCCCGTTGTTGAAGCTCGGCGTCGGCCTGTACGACAGCGCCGGCGACTCACCTCCGGCGTACGACGCCGCGCCGCTCGGCGGTTGCGAGGGCGGCACGCGGAGGCGCCGCTGCTCGTGGTACAGCACCTGCACCACCGTCTGCACCGGCAGCCGGTCGTTCTGTGCCGCGTGCGCGCACGCCTCCCGCGACAGCTTCTGGCAGTCCATCACGCTGCACACCTTCTTCCTCTCGCCCTCGCTCAGAGACGGATGCGCCTACCAAGACGATCACATTTTTCTCGATCACATTTGAGCACTTAAACAAGTAAAAATAAAGATCGATTCCGATGTGGCAATCAAACGAACCTTCAAGTAGATGTCGATGGCGCGGTACATGCCGTCCTCATTGAACCTGGCGCGCTCCGGGATGAGCTCGGCGAGGCCGGCGAACTTGTCCACGGGCAGGTTCACGTCCGACGAGATCTCGGCGAGGTAGCTCTCCATGAGCCTGCCGACCGGCACGACGTCGTTGGGCGGCGACGCGGCCGAGGCGAAGTCGTCGTCGGTGTTGTAGTCCAGCCGGGTCGCCTCGCCCTCGTGCTCCAGGTAGCCGGCCAGGATCCTCTGCACCGCATCGACGTCGAACGCAGCGCTGTCTGGTGAGGAGGAGGACGGAATGAGGAGGTCGTCGAGCACGGCCTGGCCGAGCTGCGAGGCCATCCGCGCCTCCAGGTCGAGCCGGCACGCCAGCGACGTGTCCAGGTAAATCGCCGCCCGGAGCAGCATCGACAGGAAGCTCACCGACATGGTGTTCTTCTCCCTCGGCAGCAGGCTCACGATCGTCTCCAGAACGACCCGCTTCTCGTGCTCTAGCCGAGGCTCCATCTTCTTCCTATCCCTTCCATTGATGTCCTGCAAGAAACAAATTAACAAGTCGACAATGTCAGACGCTAGCAACAGTGCTTGTATACTATGAACTGTGGTGATGTGTTCGACTGATCACCAGTCTTCGAAGAGACTTTTGAGCGTAGAGCATGATCATTGTCCCATGGCGATGCCCTTGAACCCTCTGGCCTTCATGGCGATCATGACCCTCTGGAACGTGTCGATCCGCAGCGCCGTCAGCTCGTCGGCCCACCAGTACTCGTCGACGGGCTTCAAGCCACCGTCATCGCCGTCCATGGACGCGCCGTCGCCGCATGTCATGGACGCGACGGCGTCGATGCACCTTCCGATGAGCTTCACCTTGTCGGACGCCGGGAGGAGCTCCTCGGCCCTACGGAGCGCGGTGACTGCGCCCGCGAGGCTCGTGAGCGCCACCTCCTCCAGGTACGCCTCCGCCCTGCCGATCAGGTTCCCCGGCTTGCACTCCTCGGTCATCTCCAGGTGCTCGGCGGCGCACCGCAGCATGGCCACGTTGTCCGCGTTGATCTCGAAGTTGACGCCGTAGCAGAACTTGATGATGAGGTCGAACGCCTTGGCGTCGCCGGGCATGCCGGTGATCTCCACGTGGGTCACCCTGGACCCGTTGGCCCCTGACACCAGCTTCCGTATGTAACCGCATTTGGATGCCAGTGGCAGCTGCATGGAAAAACAGTTGGATGTGCTCAGAAGGAATTCCGTTTCTTGTGATCTGTCGAGTACGCAGCGAGAGCTACCTTGTGCAAGTTGAAGCTGCTCTCCCCAACTTGGATGGTAATATCGCTCGGGAATTCTTGTGAACGGATCCTGCATCAACGATTTGTTCGAGCTCGTGAACAACTAATCCTTCTGAAGAACTTCACGTTCACGTCAGAAGTACTTTTCGTCGAACGTTGTTGCTTGGTTGAAAACGTTTAGCGTATCATGAATTAATGATGATTCTTAGTAAGTTGGAAGAACAAAAGAAGCTCATCAATGGACTTATGAACGGTTTGTTTAACTCCTTGTTAAACAAACAGGGAGTTACGGCCGGCTGCATCGAACTAGCCGAAAAGCAGTGAAAAAACAAAGTGAGATCGACAAGAGCAAGAACGACCAGCAAGGGATGATCTCAACACGTAACAAACAAAGCGCCAGCGCCAAAGGAAAAAATAAAATGAGCTCACTGATTCCGGCAGGGAGCAGGCGGAGGTGCGTACCAGTCACTGGTTCTCTTCATCGCAGCTGAAGAGAACTGAGGAGCAGTGTCGGTCTGCATCCTGGAACTCTCTCGCAATGTTCTTCTCTATCCTCCCTTCTCTCTACCTTCTCATCTTTATCTCATCCGACGTAGCGAGTGAAGCAGGTGCAACACTTGCGGATTGAGTCCGTCTGCCAATGGACTGTACTCCTGTACCGACGGTTGGAAGCCACACAGTCAGCACGGCGGCTCCCTGTGGATAAATGGGAGAAAAATCGAATGCCCTGCTCTCGGCTGGTTGGCTGCTTGCTCGGCCCTGAGCTGCTGCCGTCCTTTTCTTCTCTGCGACTTGTCGAGGCCTTCCTTTTTGGTGTGTTTGGGAGTGAGATGCGCCTCATTTCTTTGGAAGCTTGCGGTGGCGATGCAAATCTTGCAATCTTGTCTTTCTTTTCCCCTAGCATTACGATCTTTGTCTTAAAGTGCGGTCTATAATGGTCTGAGTTTTATTGGGCCGGCATTGGCCGCAAGCAGCAATTAAAGTAAGCCCATATAATATGGGCCACTACCCACTAGGCACTAGCAGTTGTATCTCCCAAAGCCAACGTAGACGTGTAGGGAGTTGTGTTTCCTAGTACTCCCTCCGTCCAAAAATAAGTGTCTCAAGTTTGATCAAAAGTGGAGGTATCTAGACATGAAACAGTTTTCATGTCTAGATACCTCCACTTTTGATCAAACTTGAGACACTTATTTTTGGACGGAGGGAGTACAAGTTGCCACTATGCCACATCATTCGAAAACGGCATTTTCAAGTTTCAGAAATCGTAACGTCGATTCAAGCTGTTTATTTACCCGCGGACGATTTGACCGACTCTGCTCATGCCACAACATTTGCACATTTGGACCGCTTGGATCGATCGTCTAGGTCTGGGTTGACCGATTCGTTTCATTTTCTATTATATTAAAAAAAATATGTCAATGGATATTCTAATGGGACTGGAATTTCATCATACTGAAAGAGCACTTATGAAAATTCATTAAATATGATTCTATGATCTATGTGACTCGTATACAAAAGGAAGTCATGTCCAATGTCCACAACACCATTACGGACGTACATGTTGTATACGTATCGGGCCTCTATAGATATGTGAATACGCCATTAAAACATTAATACGTGGACATGTTTTACTATATTTTTTGTATAAACTCAAACATGTGGTCACTAGGGGCAACAAAATAGTAGCTTATCATGTTTCTAAGCAACTCCAAACCTCCAAAGCTAGTTGATTGGGTGACGGCTGATGGCCTGGCTCTCCGGTCTCTCCATATCCCTTCCTCCAATGCTCCAACTCCAATCTAGCTTCCAAATAGATAGAATGTTACCTAACAATCAACAATAAGGTGCAAATACTGTAACTTAAACATTTTTATATCAATTTAGCGCTGGTGGGTTTCCCTGACTTCATCATTCCAAGCTCAACGAACGTAGAGAGAGGATAGAAAAGCTACAGGTGATCCCATAACCCATAAGTGTAGGAAATTTATTATACCATTTTCGATAAATGAGTGTCAATTCCCAACGAGGAGCTAAATGTAGGTTTTGTATTATCTAAAGTTTAACGACTGATACAACTCTATGCACAGCGTTTGTTTTACCTAGAAAATAAAACCAGAAGTACTTTTTGAGTATAAAGTACGCCAGCCAAGGGGGAAGCATATTCGTGATAATGATTGGCCTCCACAAAATTTAGGATTTTCTCTTTTTTATATAGACCAATACAATGTTTTTCTTGGTCTTCTGATCAATACCCTTTAATTTAAGGGCACCTCTATAACCTTTCTAGGATCTTCTCTCTGTACCCGTTTGTCCATAGAGTCGAAGCCTGGTCGAATCCATCACATATGGCAAGAGTTAGAGTTAATTCTTTCATCCACTTTTGGAATCCCGTAATCATATCCAAACCTTTGGTAAAATGGACCCACATCTCGCGTCCAAAATCCGTTTGGAACGTGCAACCTATCGAATTGTTCATCACAAATTTTCTAAAACTGTCGTGGTGTAACCTTTACCGTTTGATGTCATCTTCAGGCCTTCCCGTGGTGATCTCTAAAATATGTCAGGTGGGGACCGATTTTGGGAAAGTCCAGAGTCCACCGTGTGCAATATCCAAACAATTCTACGCATAAAATAGAAAAAACAAGAAGTAGTGCACTATTTCAACTGTTAATAGGTTAGTCCAGCATAATATGATAAAATGCCAAATATCAGGGCTACGTTTTTTACGTATCATGATCCGGCACATGCCAAGATTGCCCAACACAAGGTGAATCCATTCCTTGGGTGCATCCACTTTAGTGCTAGGAATTGCTTACTTTTCTTTTATGTAAGCTTAGCTGTGAAGGCAAGAAGCGAAAATACATGATTGAAAAAGCAAGGAGCAACGAATGGGGACGGGATGTAGAGAAATTTAGGAGATTGTATACTCATTGGAAGCGAGCGGCAATCTGTGCCACAACCCTGACAACCGAGTTTAGAGGCATAGAAGACGGAAACCGCCTGAAACACCCGGACACTCCAGATCGGAGCAGAGAGCACCCTGATGGTTTCCCGAACACTCACATTGACCCATCCGAGTTCCACCCGAGAGCACCAAGATATTATGGCCACCTGGACAGTCCAAACTTAGATAACCAAGACTATCATGTCCGCCTGCACGCATAAAACATGCGGACAAGCTATATAAGTCATTGTTGGCCCAAAATTGTGCATTTCAAATGTGGGGCTATAAATACCCCTTCCCCTCCAATTGTAAGGTTAGATTTCATGATATCAATAGTTGAGATTTAAACCTATCCTCCACTTGTGGAGATGCCTCTTAGAGGACCAAAACAATCTCCCTTTGTTGAGAGGCTCCAGGACTTCACCTAACAATCTTTCCTCCGGGATACCATTGGATTGGTTGACCAACCGATGTGAGAAACAATTTCATTAAGAGCATTGTTGACTTGAGTTCTTCGATGTAAAGGCTATCACATTGACTTGTATTGTTGGAGGTTGGCTCTAGTAGGCCTTGCTAGTTATCCTATTCAGTGGCAGAGCTTGGGGGGGGGGGGGGGGGGGGGGGGGGGGGGGGCTAAGCTCCGCCGGTGATCCTATTGTATCTTGGGTTTCTCATCTGTTATTCTTGTTTCTCGTCGTGTTGTTCGTCAATATTCTCCACTTCTTTGTAGGCCCTAGTGGATAAGGCAGCTGGGTGGCTCATCTTGCAATGGCTGGGCAATGCCCTGGTGCGGGTGACAACCATTAACGACGTATGTGCGGAGGTGATCATAAGCGACGCGCGTCATATTTACTTTTGATGCTTTCTCCTTTGGATGACTAGTTGTGTATGAGCAGGCTGTTTGAGTTGCGGATGTCGAATATGTCAATTGTATCCTTTCTAGAGAAAACTCACGAGCTAACCTTCTAGCTTGGTCAAGGATGGTCGATGTCCGCGTGTCTTTTTTTTTTAAGGTGTTGGTATGAATATCTCATTGAGTGTAATAGTAGCCCTTGATGTGATGTCGGTTGGACCAGCCAACATTGGCGTGCGAGCGTGATTTATTTTTAAGGCGTTCTCTTGGAGCGTTGCACACCTTTTGAGCTCACATGTCGCTTGACTGGTGGACTGTTCATGGTCATAAGATGAATTAATGAGATGTTGCAACAAGGCATATCCTATATGGATGTTCTCGGGGTTTCCTTTTACTTTTCTAAGGTGATTTGTTTTCCATCTATGCTTGATACTTTTTTTGAGTGATAAACGATAATGTATACTATCTGCTTCAATTGGCAAATGGGGCAAAGGTTCGTCTTCTTTTTGGAAATAAAGTTGTTGGCGATCTACTCTCCTTTAATAGTGCAGATTTCTATAAGCTGAAAAAACACAAAATGACGAGGGGATTACAAGTTGTGATTATATCTAGTTGCCAAATTGACCCCTTCATTGCTACCCGATACAACTAGTGACTTCATGCTAGCATGTGATTATAGGGGGACTCCAATATCATTCGATGTGTCACACGGAGTACTGAATATCCATTATTGTCGGGGAGGTGGCCGTGTTCTCTTAAAGGCTAAAAGCCGAGAAAAGCTTCGGGTGCTAAGATTTTAGGAGAAACTAGAGACAACAACATGATACCTCCTGGTGGAGAAAATTTCTGTAGACTGCTAAAAAACTAGCAAGTTCCAACTGTAACAATTATTAAAAATTCTTGATTACGATCCACATTTTACATTGCGTGGGCCAAATATGCCACACCCGATTTGAGCAATGTCGAATGTTACGAGATTATAGATCTTGTAATTCGTTATAATAGATCAGGATGTCATCAATAATCTTTTACTTTTCAGACCTAGCAACGCCAGAAAAAAAAACATTGGTGTCATTGCTCGAATTTAATTTTATCAGTATTTCTTCATTTACAAAGAGAGATTGTCAAAATCCGTTGGTGTCCACGAGTAAAATTTGCCCTGCCTAACCAATAAATGTGGTTTTTTTTTTGTGGTTTGGAAGCTTAAAGCGTATAAAAACCAGTCTAACCAGAATAGGAGAATATCTTGACACTTGACCGTTCGAGGGTCCAAAGTAGACTCCATATTAGCGATTGGCAACAACTCGGTTTCTCCATTAATAGAGCACCTAGGAAGTAGACTCGTTCCTGATACTGGACCACCATTACTGTTTCGCCGACGACCTCGCAAGCAAATCAAATCTAGGAAGCGTCTTCTCCAGGACGTGTCCGTGACCACGGAATTTCCAATCCAAGGCGCCAACGCAGCACCGTCCAACAGTCCACTGGTCAATTTCCCTGTGGTGTGGCTCCCTCCCTGCCCTGCCATGGCACCTTCCTCCCTCCTTCCCCGTGCTGTCCTACACGTACCCTATCCAAGATCCAGCCCCAGGATAAGCAAAGCACCAAGCTTTAATTTAGCCATCACAGAGGAGGGCAACCAAAGCAATCCAGCGCAAAATCCTTCGTTCTGTCGCGCAGGCCACACGCGCGCCCAATCCATACGGGCGATCCGGCCGGCGGCCATGACGAGCGCCTCGGAGCTGTTCGCCTCCCGCGCGCCCGCGCGCCCCGCCTCTCGACCCTGACCCCGACCCGGATCCGCACGCCGAGACCCGCACGGCCTCGGCGGGCGCCGGCGCCGGCGCGGGTGCCGCTCGCGACGCCCGCTCGACGCCGCCGGGGACGTGCGCCAGCACCTGCACACCGGGGCCCGCCCTCGCGCCGACGCGCCTCCTACACGGTGAGAATCTCCCCCTGGCTTCACACTTCTTCTCCACCCGCCGGATCATTGCAATTCTTTTTGGCTGTCGACGTGGTTAGATCGAAGCATTTCGTTGTATTAGCTCGTTCAATTCTGAGGGGACCAGGGCTACGAACCTGTGGTAATTATGAAGTGAGCGATTTCGATTTACAGCATCAATCCTTATAGCTCAGGAAATAGGCAGCGATCATTGGAAAAAGCAAAATCGAAATGGGGAACTACAAGGGATTCTGCCTGCTAGAGGCTAACCTACCTACCTTCAAAATTTTGGCGAAATCATCGCTTGCTGATCTGCAGATAGTAGTTTGCACAACCAGCGTGCTGAAAGAAATTACAATGCATTTATGAGCTAAACGAACTGTTGATCCTCAGCATGATTGTTATGGAGCAAAACGAAAGGTATGCAGCTGCATGCTCCATCTCTGTGACCCAAAAGACTGGTTCAGTTTTCTGACATCCAACATTGGTTCTAGAATGCCCAGACATATACTAGTAATTTGATGTGTGTAGATCAAAACTTCATATCAGTACCAAATTGATCCATGACACAATTCAGGCTCTGTTTGTGGTTGTTGAATTGAGCTGTGTTAAACTTATTTTTATAATCCACCGCAGAAAAGTAGCAACGGAAGAGGTAAAAAAACACAAAAGCTGGTTGGGTAAATGGGATTATCACAGCCCACCGCAATCCCAAACGGAGCTTCAGCGTTCAATGGGGCTTCATTGTGCTTGACCTTTCGGGAAATTAATTTCGGTTTACCATTTCCTTTTCTTTTAACTGATATCAATGTTCCTGATGTGTTCTACAAAAAAAATGAAGAAAACTCAAATTGAGAAGTCATAAATTTAGCTAGCATGCACCTTTTCATCAATGTTTATGATAATGCACTGAAAACTTTGGATCATTTTTGTTGTCTACAATCTACAGGACCGTATATTATCGTACATAGACAATAGCAACATTGGGGATTCTGCAGCTACAAGGAATCGACTTGACAGGCTGATGTTCAGGACAAATGAGCGTCTTCCTGGTGCTGTACTGCAAGCACAAGCACGTGTTTAGAGAGGCTGAGAGGCGTTTCTATTGGCTCATCTGTCTCCAGGCCATCAATCACATTAGATGAATTTTCAGCTACGGATGTGTTTAGAATCATCGACTTGGAGCAGGGAAGCCCCATACGAGGCTAATTGGCCTAGCTCATCATCTGTCCAGCTCAGCAGGGGTCGGATGAGGAAAGCCCATCAGCTGGTTCTGCTACTACCAACAGGTCACGCGGACTAAGCAAGAGGTCCTTCCTTCGGCTACAGATAGTGATTTTTGATGCTAAGAAAGATGATAACAGGGAGGCATCACCTGAATGCTCGATATGCCTCGATGGTTTCTACGACGGAGATGAGCTCATAAGGCTGCGTTGTGGGCACAGGTTCCACTCTACTTGCTTGGAGCCTTGGGTACGGAAATGCGCAGATTGCCCATACTGTAGAACACACATACGGTCGCGGTCCTGACGACAAGCCCTCAGCTTGGAATCGTCGCTTTGAGTAGGACTATAACTAGACAGTAATATGTGTTGTAATTCACTATTTTGTGCATGTCTATTGCACCGGGCCTGCTATGGCATCATGTGTTACATTTAACTTGTGTATGGATATCTTGAGTGGACAGCGGCTGATAGTATATTGCAAGCACTGTTTCATGTACATCTATAAGAAATTAGTTGACTACATATGAACACATCTGAATAAACATGACACGGTGGTAGTACACATCTTTCACTATGAAGTTTAAGGCACAAACTTCATGAATGAAAGGTTGGGTTTGACTCTGGACCACAGACCATAGATAATATCTCATTCAATGAAGAAAGGCAAGCGAGAGGGAGAGGGCTATACTGATTGAATCGGCATATTTGTGCCAAGAATGTGGTATCTTCAATAAGGAAGAGTAGACCTGCTGGGAGCGAAGTAATTTGCATCCTTCTATTCTTTGTCCTAAATAGACCTTCCACGTGTTCATTAAACATGGTTGAACATGTTTTCAACAATGTGGTTCTCCATCCTGTTCCCAAATATTTGGAAGCGTTGGACATTGGCAAGGTCTTCAATACTTAACTTTGACCAAAAGTTTCGATAACAAACTATAATTTTCAAACCTAACAAATTTGTTTTTATGATGATTTTTTTGGGACAAATCTGTACATATAATTTCCATGCATCCAAACAAAATATTCTTGAAAATGTTAGTGGTCATAGTTTTAAAAGTTGTCCATAAAAAGACTTCACCTTCTCGATCGAGATAAGATTTGCATAAAATCAAAACATGAACAAAGTGGAATCATAATATTATATCAAATTAATGTACACAAACAAGAATAAGAAGAACGACAATGGCTGACAAACTAAAGACACGCTTATGAAACAACTGAAAACTAACGCCACTTACAAGTAGAACTTAATGTCTGAACAAAATACTACTGCCTGAACAAAATACTACTCCATCTTATAAGGCCAACATGCAGCTGAAACTGGAGAACGACGGTGACGTGCTTCTACGCTTATTGCTCCACGGTGATGGAGATGTTGCCGCCGCTGGTGGTGTTGTCGGGCTTGGGGAGGACGGTGGGCAGCTCGACGTTCTTCTCGTTCTTGGGGGTCGACTTGCGGTAGCAGCAGTAGAGGATGAGCTGGCCGATGCTGAATAGCACGCCAAGGCCATTGGGGATGGTGATGTAGAGGTCGAATTTGATGAGAGCATAGACTGTCCAGCATATTCCATTGAACAAGCCCACAACCGACAAGAATAAGGGCATGTACTCCACGCTCTTTGTCCTGATCACTGTACGCATGACGGTGAACGGGGAGGCGTACATGCCCGTGCCGGCAATGACGCAGAGGATGCCGACGATCATGGAGCGCGTGTGGTGCGTGTGGGCGCCCAAGAGCACGCTGAGCGCCAAGGCAACCATGAAGACGGCCTCGATGCCGAGCACGGCGAGCACCCTGAGGCGCTTCTTGTTGGGCGCGTAGAACAAGTAGATGCCGAGGTAGATGGCCTCGATGGCGAGCCCGATCCCATTGATGGTGACGACGAGCAGCTGTTGGGGTGGACGAAGGGGAGGCCATAGAAGACCCAGAGCATGCAGTTGAGCAGCGTGGCGAGGTATGGATCCGGACTGAACTCCTCCACGTCCTTCTTCTTGTAGATCTTCCAGAGCGTCTGCACCGGCGCGAGGAAGAGCCCGAAGGATATGACGTTGCCGACAATGCCGACGACGTTGCGGATCACGTCGGCGGAGACCATCTTGCTGGCCTTGTAGGACTTGACGGCGAGAAAGAGCGACTCGAGCTGCTGGTGCGACGGTCGAACTTGCACGATTAGCACGCCGGCCGATGCTTTTAGCCTGGGCAATCTTGCACGTAAAAGCTAGGTCGATGTCGTTTGGTTTACAGGGGTACACACAGGTATATATAGCAGATCAACTAGCTACTATACATAGACTACTCGGTGACTGTCTCCTGGTCCGAATCGAACAAGGCAATCAATCGTGATTACTACTAACAGAGATCCATTGAACTCAAAGGATTTTGCTAGCTATTGGTCGATTACTTGGGTTCTCGTTCAGTCCTTGTCGGAACCTCTATTACTTGGGTTCGATAGAAGGATCTAGTGCCCGTTTCCTTCTCGACGTATGAACGAACACGAACTCAAGTCAGGATCGCATCCGAATTCAACTGGACAAGATTTCTCTCTTTGCACTCACAAACGGATAGACAGATCGGCTCGCAGTTGCCCCGGCATGCAGTACCGTATGAACACCAACTTGTTGAGTACTTTGCATGAGGATTTGACACCGAGGCAAACAGATTTTGTATCTTTCAGTCAGAGGTCAAACACTGTTCCCTGCACATATGAAACATTGATACAGCGATTACACGTCTTTATCATGAAAGAATCTGGAAAAAATGACATAAAATTCAATCCATTTATGACCTCATAAACAAAAAAAGACAGACCAGGATGCGCATAATGCCATAATGAAGGTACTATTCGATACAGAACCTGTCTTTTTCTTGCTCTTTTCACGAGTTGTGTTTTGGCTAGATTCTATCATTTTTTTTTACTGTAACTACGGCGGGCTCTTAGAGCCATTTTATAAATATGATCACCACTTTCAGAGAAGCGGTGGAGAGTACATGGTTAAGGAACAGAAGTCCAAAATAATCGGATTCTTCGTCCCAAGTGTCCAGAACTCCAGATAGATCACTGGGATTCAGGTAAGGTTCTCGATATGCTCCTGTAGTTTTCTGAAACACTGAAGGTTGTGGAAGTGAGGGCGACTCGTTGCCTAAGACTCAGGATGTTGCTCCTTCGCCATTTGAAGGGCGGCGTTTGCGGCACAGCTGAAGCGCAAGCCGGGCATTTCACTTTACTCAGGATGTGCTTCTCGAAGGGTACGACATTTGCTTCTAATTGTAACACCTCAACAAAGTAGTAAGAGGTAATGACTTCATGCGATTAACAGGGGACAAGCCGATTGGTTAACCACACAGAGGCAGGAGCAAGAAATGCCAGTTGCAAACTTGCAATCAGTACACAATCTTTTTTTCTCAAATACGCAACCCTCCAAAATCAACAAAAGCCTGATAGCACCTGCAACAAATGAATTTCAGTTTCTAAATTAAGCGACCGAACAAAAATGTCGGCCGAGCTTCTAGCTTTGTTGTTCATGCTTATTGGAGTTCAAGCAGATTCCGGTAGAACTATTCTAGGATCTTCCACATGTTACTTACAAAACGATCTCTATGGTGCTGGAACCTATTATGACGGGTTCACTACATTCTCGAAAAAAACAGGGTTCACTACAAAAACCAGAGAAAGTTAAGCACCCTCTGAACTCTCAAGTAAGGCCACAAGGCACCAGTCCACTGTCACACTTCTGTTGCTAGCTGCACCTGCATAATACCACTACAGCACATCACTAACTGTTCAGAGCATACCATTACACAGACGACAACTGGCCATAGGGAGAATTGAGATCTTGAGGCGCGTCATGCACAAACACCCTGCCTCAAAGCCTTAGCAATCTGAATTGCTCAGATTCAGCCATTCTTGATTCATTTCAACGGGCATTACCAGAAACGGTGTGCGGTGTTTTCCATATGTGCATGCCTCAAGCTCCTGTTTGCCAATTTATACCGACACGCAATGTATGGTGCCTTCTAGGCTGCTGGTCTGGTGAGGCTTCTAACTCCATCATGAGCCAATGCAAATTTCTCACCATATTGTCTTGAATGCACACACAACTGGACATAAAGTAGAAAAAAAAGTAAGGTATGAGTGTACAACATTGGATAATAAGTGACAACCCTAAGAAATTGGTCATTAGATCAAGTACTGTGCATCACGACATGAAATGCAGGTTTTCTACTCAAGATTCACCAATGACTCTTGTTTTGAACGCAAAAGAAGGATTTACATAACCAACCTTGAACAATAATGAACATTAAACTGGTATTGTAATGTGTGGTGGAGTGTTGAATAGTAAACCAACTTAGGGTCCAATAAATAAGTTATCAATCAATTATGATTATGCACGTAATGCCTAATATACAGATTTAGGCTGCAACTCACATATAAAATGAGTGAACTTACATATTATCAGAACAGCAAGTACAAACACAATCATTTGAACAGGACGCCCATATCGTATTTGATACTGTGATCTCTGAAGTTTCCTACGCAGTGGTCCAAGCCAACCATAAAGTTTCCTATTGTATGTAACCTCAATGCAGGTATTTAAGCAACTCTTGCTTCTTTCAGAGTATCCATCTAAGCCCTACAACAAAGAGCGGTAACATAAGGGTATATAAAAAATCAAGCTTCCAGCTGAATCATATTAAAGAAATGGATATTTACACCATTCAAGAAAGAACGTAAGAACTAAGATCCCTATACCTGATCAAACTGAGAACTTCTGAGAGGGATTGCCGCTTCAACATCCTGTTCGTCTGCATGTGCCCACCTGACAGCTCCTTTCTTGTAGTTAATTGCAGGATTAGGTTTCAGGGCACTAGTCAATACACACTTTTTCACAATGTTCAGCAATTGTGGGCTATTAGATGATTGTTCAGCAGCAACCTCTCGCTCATTTGGAAATGACATAGTCGACAACCCGATATCGCCACTGGCACTTACTGACCTTCTGTGCCCACAATGCGCATCTTCTTTTGCTCTCGCTAAACTTAACTCTGCAGAGCCAGACGAGTCATTGGAGCTGTCAGCTGAAATATTTTTCCTGACCCTTGTTGAATTGCTGCCCACTTGAATATCGCCAGCAGATGGAATTGTAACAACTTTATCTCGCTGCTGAAGAGGGCTTGCAGACAAGAAAGCTGCAAGGTCATCCCGTTCAGTGTCATCCAAATGAATCCAGCTTAGCGCGCATCTCCCTCTGCGACATTGGATTTTTTCAACCTGTTCTCGACCTCAATTATGCGATAGCCAATTGCTGAAAGAAAGTTACTATGCCGTGCTCTTGTATCCTTTCCCGCCGAGACAACCTCATCATTTGATCTAATTGCTCGCTCGAATTCATCAAGCTGAAAGCACAAATAAACACAGCAAGTTAGCTTTTGAGTTGAAGGTACTTCTCCCAGTAGTATTGAAGTTTTAGATCTGAAACTATAAGTAGCACATCTTTGGAACAATTTTAGTTCGCAGCATACACAACATCAGATTCATATAGTAATCACACTCACATATACATATATGCAACTTTTAGCAGCGTATAATGACTCGTAAGCAGAAGAAAAAAAACAAATTCTATGTTTGAGAGTTGAGACCACATATACAAGATAAATGGTTTAGCAACAGCCAACAACAAAAAATGCGTCATGCCAATTGACAAGCAGTACCACTGAAACAGCAAAAGGACAAACCCATTCTTAAGCAAGGGAACCGTTCTTGGAGTCATCATACATCTAACGCAGAGACCTCTCTAACGCATCCATGTAACACCGGCTTATACAAAGCATTGACCAATTCACCGTCATAAGAAACGCTAAATTCAACAACCCCAAAAGAGCCAGCGAATGGCAATACAGGTGTGTGGAGGAATCCATAGCTGGGGAATGGACTAGAGGAGAGAGAAAGAGAGCGAGGAATTCACCTGCCACTTGGCGGTGCCGAGCGCGGTGTGCAGCTCGCGGCGCAGCTCGACGGCGCTGACCTCCCGCCGAGGGGCGCCGGGTCGCCGGCCCCGCTCCTCTCCTGTACCCATATCTTGTACACCGATTCCATCCTGCGGAGAGGAAAACAAGAAAAACGAGAGCGAGATCCATTAGAACCGGAACGGAAGCCAAGAAATTAAGGTGAGATGAGATGAAACGGTTGTGTGCGTACCGGTCGGCGGAATCCTGGACCTCCTCGGCGGCGAGGAAGAAGGGGTCCTTCTCCCAGCGGTCGAACGACGTCGCCATTGGCGAGCTTAGGTCTGGTCGAGAAAACCTTCGCCAGGGATGGAAACAGAGAGAGAGGTGGGAAATGGCGAGCCTGGGTGGGTTCGCTTCGGCCTGCCGCTACTATTTCCCGGTGGTGGCAGCGTGGCCTGGCCGCTATTAATACTTCTTCACCTCGGGGAACGGCGCTCTCTGCTTGCTCGCTCGCGCATGGAAACGCCGTGCTTTGCAGCGGCCTGCGTTGCTGTGGATTTGTATTGCTTCATCCTGAACTGAAATCTGGTGCGACATCTTCGGTTACTGCGCGTGTTCCTTCATATACACCGTCCAATTCGTTTTATTAGCAGCTTAGTTACATGCTGTCTCTGAGCAAGAAGTGGCTTGCTGTCGATCTTTTCCAAGGGAGTACGGGACGGGGATGGGGGCTGCGGCGAGGAGAGAAGGAATCGGGGGCGAGGGAGGAGCACGAACTGGGGGCGGAGGAGGAATCGGGACGTCGCAAACGCACAAAAACAAAAAGACATTCCAGTTGCTAGTATAGTTGCTATCCCTTTTCATATGCTCCTTAGCGAGAACATCAGAAATTCGCTCCCAACTGGAGTCGAACTCTGGGTGCACCACTGCGACCCTAGCCATTGGGATACTGCCCAGTTCACGTTCTGTGCCCTTTAATTGGCACATATACAGTAATATTTTCTTTCGACTCGGCCCCATAACAGCTTTTTGAGATGTGCGTACCTGTACAGCCTGTACTGCTGTGCTATCGCTAGCCCTGCCCATATGTACCAAGTTCCGGTCCTTTGATGCATTGCTTTGTATTGATTAGTGTGATCAGATCGGCTTGATGCATTGCTTTGTATTGATATAATGATCGTCGGCTTTGTTTTTTTAGCTCATAGACGCTCTCGCCATGTACCGGTCCCTAAAAAAGGATAAAGAGTTCGGCTTGACGCATTGTTCCAAGCTACTCCAAAATTGCGAGAAATAGAAAGTGCACCGGAAGAGCCTCAGCAAGAATGACCGCACCAACGTCGACACCGTACCGGCCAATTCAGAGGGGTGGCATGTGGGGAGGAAGAAGGCAAAGGCGGCCCTTGCGTCGGCGGCAACGGTGGAGAGGGTGCAGTCGTCCATCGACAAGGTGCTCGCTGATGTCTCCTCCAACTCGAGCCTGAGAAACGCCGAGAACGACGCAAGGTGGGCGACCTTGATGGAGAAGGCCGACATCAAGATCGACCTTGAGAAAAAGAAGGCCGCGGTGAAGAAGCGAAGCCAAGATTTCATGATCTTGACAGTCGATGTGTCGACCATGAACCCGCTGGCGAGGGCGGACATGTTCCGCGCCGCAATCTCGCAAGAACTTGGGCTCCGGCGGAAACCAGGGCGACGCCGCCGACGACGAGGACCATGGCAATGACGACGAGACCCAGCCGGCGATGACAACAAGACCAACCCGACGATGACTACGAGCCATCGATGACGTCTAGGGCTGCAGCGGAAGCGACACCATGTGGCCGGCTCCCCATGTATTTTGGGCAAACATTTTGGGCATATTTCAGGCGTAGATGGCCGAAACTTCGGGTTTGTGGCCGAGCATGGCCGAAACTATGAAATTGTGGCCGAGTGTGGCTGAACTTTGAATTATGGCCATTATTTGGTTTCTCTCATTTGAAATTGCAAAACTAAACTTTCGTTGGGCCGATTTGGGTGCTGCAAGTGGGGATCAGCGTGCCCCATAGCAAGCAGCCTGTCCGGACGGCGCCCATATCACTCGTCTAGACGCCCTTTGGGCGGCAACTTGGGCGTCGCGAGTGGAGATGCTCTTACTACTTCTTTGTCACAGGTTGGCGGCTGATTGTGGCTGGCTATGAATGGTTGTGCAGCTGTCCAAGGAAAGTTGTTGTGCAGAAAAGTTGTTGTTCTAAATGTTAGTGTTATCAACTAGCTGGCTGTGTCTGTGCTGCTGTCCATCGCATCTTTCACCATTGCCCCAATAGCACCATCAAATCACCTCCACGAGCTATCCCATCAATAGATCGGCGGTGCCCTTGCTCCCTACTACCTCTAGGATGAAGATTTGGTGGCTTGTTGTACTAAATCACGGACACACGCGAGCTCGTAGGAACAAAGAGAAGAATGCGAGGAGAAGAAGAAGAGCGGTGCGGCCCTATTTCTCCGGGCCTCGTCGGCTATGTTGTGGCCGACCAGCTAATCGGTTTCGACGTGGACGATTTGTGGCCACGCGTGACCGACTGGCCTATCGGCTATTGGCCGGCCTGGTCCACCACCTGCTCGGCTTTACCGTGG
The DNA here is from genome assembly GCA_947311845.1 of Poa pratensis. Classification (NCBI taxonomy): domain Eukaryota; kingdom Viridiplantae; phylum Streptophyta; class Magnoliopsida; order Poales; family Poaceae; genus Poa; species Poa pratensis. Next base: position 19,046,397 of record CAMZMU010000064.1, read on the forward strand.
CCGACAGGGTCTGCTTGGCTTTGCCGTGGCCAAGGCTGTATTATTGAAAATGGCTAAAAACGCGTATTATTTCTAGAAATTATAAAAAATGTTATTCAAAAAAATTATCCTCCCAATAGCCCTATGCCGGTACGGTGGAGATGCTCTAAAGGAAAGTTAGTTCTCCTATCAGTGTGATTTGTATGGCCACACGCGTGCACTTCATACAGAGGATAGTGCCTTCTCTTTCCTTCGATTTTGCATACTACTTTTTTTTTGAAGCGCAAACAGTAGGGAAAATCCCTACTGTTAATTTTCTATTTTCTCATCACACATAAATACAATCATTACAATCCAAAAGTTCTAGTGAGGGTTCATAAGGTATCAAGCAATGTTTGCATACCCTCATGTAGGCTAGGTCTAGCTCTATGCATATTCAAACTAAGAGAGTTTTTAAAGAAAATGATACAATGATTATGGTATGGCATAATATTTCGAAATATGTAGCTGTTCCTTTGATCCCAAATACTCCAGCAGCCGGTAATGAAGATATCCATCAGGAAGGGTATCGAGTATCTCTGTTTAGCATCTTGTATCATGTCGAGAATGTCCAGATCGCCATTCCATTCAATGCCCAATGCCCACCAAAAGCTCTGACTAAAGTTGCATTCAAAGAAAAGATGAAGCAGGGTTTCCATAGGGCAGGTATCACAGAGAACACAGTCATTGAATTCTACGTAGAAGTTTTTGTGCACCATGAGCTCCTTGGTGTTCAATTTGTTGTGCAGCAACAGCTAGCTAAAGAATTTTTGTCTTGGAATATTGCATGATTTCCAGATCTCCAGGATAGTCTTGTGAATGCATTGGTTGCCAATTAGTGATCTGTAGATCTTCCTTGTCGAATATACAGGCCCACTGTCTAGAATCCATGTGTCATGCTCATCCGTTTGTTCAATATTGTTCAGATCATTCTGTAGAGAATGCAGTTCCTCATGTGCAATGATTGATAGGGGGAGCTGAAATTGATCATATAAGTTGGAGTTATGTGCTTGAAGTGCATCCGCCATTAAAATATCATCATCTTTTGCAAATGAATGCAGATGTGGGTATTTGAATTCCAGAATTTCATTCTGCCAGAAGTCCATCCAAAGTGAGATAGCCTTTCCATTTTCAACAACACAAGTAGTGATTTCTCTATACTTATCGAAGTATTTCATACAATCTCTCCACCAAAAGGAGCCTTTCATGTTGGAGGCTTGCGGCAGTTTAGCATTGTCATAGTATGCTTGCCAAATCAGGTTCACCCACGGAATATCCATGTGATTGAAGAATTTATGAAGATTTTTCATCAGTAGGGCTTGGTTTTGTAGTCTAAGATTCAGTACTCCTAGACCTCCATGTTCTTTCGGTCTGCAAACAAGTTCCCATTTAGCTAAGCACTTGCCTTGCTTCTGAATGTCTTTGCCATTCCATAAGAACTGCCTTCCACTCTTTTCAAAATAAATAATAATGGTTATGGGGATTTTCAATGAGCACATAGCAAACATGGGGAGTGAGGCCATCACCGAATTAAGCAGGGTCAATCTTCTGTATACGAAAGAAGAGATGATATACCAGTAAGCTTTTTGTCCAGCCTAGTTACCACTGGCATCAGATCATCAACAGACGGCCTAGTAGTACCCAATGGCAATCCAAGGTAAGTGAAAGGCAAGCTCTCTGTTTTACATCCAAAAGAAGCAGCTAATTGTTGTGCATGATTGGCATCGATATTGATAGGCACAAGTGTAGTCTTGTTGAAATTGATTTTCAAACCAGTGCAGCCACTAAATTCCATTAAGATATCCTTTAGTTTCAGTAATTTTTCCTCAACAGCTGGCATAATTAGGAGCGTATCATCGGCATATTGCACCATCGGATATTTCTGCCCAAAATCATTATCCACGGGCAAGTGTATATCACCTCTGATCCATGCATCATTAATCACAGATTGGAATAGGTCAGCCGTGTTTACAAATAGCAGTGGTGATAAAGGATCTCCTTGTCAAACTCCTCTTTTGCAATGAATTTTTTTCCCCGGAACACCATTTAGAAGAACTGAAGTTGAAGCAGTGTTAAGAATTCTTTCAACTAAACCTACCCATTTAGGGCCAAAACCTTTTGCTTTGAGCATGGCAATAATAGCACTCTATTCCACCTTGTCGAAAGCCTTCTCAAAATCGATCTTTAATATTATAATTGGCTTCTTTGATTGATGACAAATGTGCAGGTATTCAAAAGTCCATCTGAGACAATCCAGTATTGTTTTTCCTTTGATAAATTCATACTGATTTTTGTGCAGAATAGGTATGATTTCCTTCTGCAATCTATTGGCCATCAATTTTGTGAGAAATTTAAGAGGCAAGCTCACAAGTGATATGGGTCTAAAATCATCCATAGACTCAGGGTCATTGCATTTTGGTATCAATGTGATGAATGCAGTATTGATAGCCTCTAAATTCATGCTCCCATCATAGAAATCATTAACTAGGTTTATGAAGTCTTGCTTTACTATACTCTAGCATTTTTTGAGAAAAAAACCATTAAAACCATCGGGTCCAGGTGCTTTATCCGTGGGGATATCTTTAATGACATGCTCAATTTCCTCCAATGTGAAAGGCTCATCAAGATGATCAAGATGGTGCCTCCGGACAAGATGGTCCAAGTTAAGAGTGTTGTTGCCACTAGGGATAAAATAACCGATGCTTAGCTTAAGGGTGCGCCGTTAGGTCTAATGCATTTGTTTACATTACGCACATTACTTAATGCGATTATCCGTTGCTTGCAACTTAATACCAACGGGGAACTCGGATGAAAACCTGGAGGTGGATTATTAGCCATAGACGCTGTTGGATAACGGTCTATGTATTTTGTCGTAATGCCCACATGAATATCATAGTAATCATCATGTCATATATATGCATTGTCATGCGCTCAATATTTTGTCAATTGCCCAGCTGTAATTTGTTCACCCAGCATGTTAGTTATCTGTTATGGAGAAAAACCACTAGTGAACTGTGGACCCCGGTCCATCCTTTTACACTGATAATACAACCAACTACAAACATTGTTCCTTTTCATTCTCTGCAATTTACTACTGTTTTCCACACCATACGTTTAATCCTTTGTTTTCAGCAAGCCGGTGAGATTGACAACCTCACTGTTTCGTTGGGGCAAAGTAGCTTGATTGTGTTGTGTGTAGATTCCACGTTGGTGATCGAGTAACGGCGCCACCAACAACCTGCAGAAGTGATTTCTTGTTCCTACTGGTTCGATTAAACCTTGGTTTCATACTGAGGGAAATAGCTGCTACACTGCTTCATACCTTCCTCTTGGGGTCTCCCAACGAACGTGCGATCCACGTCACAAGCATAGGCACATGCTCTTCCGGAATGATCAAGTCAACAAGAAGGCCTCTCATCCAGGTTACCGGATGACAGTCTCGGTATGCTGAAGCCGAACTTATCCAAAGTTATTGACCAAAACTGTTTAGCATGTTTGCACTCGAGTAATGCATGATTGATATACCCGCAAGTATATATAAGGGACGTTTTAGTCTTCGATGAAAAGTATTTTAACCTAATTTATAGTTTGAAGCCAGAACACGAGAGTACCACTAAGACTTTAGCAATTGAGACGTCACTCATTTCCACACATGTGTATCAATGGTCTTGAAAGAGGCTTGTGTGTTGTAACAGCAGAAGAAAAACAAACAGTTACAAAATAAAGAACAAGGCCATATTTCTAGTTGTTTATCGGAAATGTTGTGTTTGTGAACAACGTAAGAATGGGGTGATCAATGGGCTGTTGAATGGATGAGATCATGCATATAATAATAAGATAAATATCAATGTGTCTAGCTCTAGTTCCGTTGATTGTAGGCATGTGTTACATATGTACTTGTAAATGCTAATAAGACAAATTGCGCAACATTTATTGTGCTACCTCCCATTTCACCAGGCCACTTGTCACCCGGGTCAAAACTCATTAACAATCCATTAACACATGAAATTCAAGTTATAACATGTTAAAACGAGACAGTAAAAGTTGAGTACTGAAATCATGTTACTTGGTCTCTAGTAACAAGCATTACCCAAAGCAAAAGTGTATTAACAATCATATAAGAACATCTTCAAGATAGACACCAAAAATCCCGATGGCTATATATTATTGCATGATCAATCTCCTCCAATTCTCATTCACCTCATATTTCTACAGAGGACTAATCACACATGGTTGAGAAGGATGGAGACATGGTGGTGAAGACGGCGTTAGAACCGCCCTCTCCGGTATGGAGCAAGAGATCAATCTGACCTCAAAAACCTTGAACATGATGGCGGCAACACGCTATTACATGAAAATACGTTGTGCTTCTGGTGCAATGGTTTTTTTTTATATATGTAGGGGTATTTCGAAAGCAGAAGGCGAGGGGTTGGGGACCCACCTTGGCGCGCCTGGAAGGGGTCGGCGTGCCAAGGAGCCGACCTGACGCCTCGGTGGCCTCCTGCGTCCCTTCTTCTGCAAGCTGGACTCCTTTTCCATAAGAACTATCTTGAATATTTATGCTTTATTTTATGACACGTGAGAACACTGAAGAACGGAGGACATGTAAATAAGGAAAAAATGCAGCTTTTACTACTATTATTCAGGAAATGACAACATAGTAGGTGCATCCACAGTTCTCACCTTAGTATAGTGGGTTTCCAAGTCTACATGAGCTCTTTCCTATGGAGTTTTTGCCCCTAAGAAGCGGTATGCAAGAGAGAGCATCTGCCCGTCTACTGAAAATGGACAAAGTTCATGATGAGAACTACAATGAGAATATGCACCAATCTTAGGAAAGGACACTGATGGAACTTATGCTCATTCATATTCTATGCACTTTACATTAGTACAAAGGACAGTAAATATGTAGTTGAAGTTCCGATAAAAAATGCAGAGATACAGGGTTAGGTTTCATTATCGAGGGGTACAAGATTGATGTTCCTTAGCAGTCACAGGTTGAAAATAAGCACTGATATTTTGATTTTGGTTATTGATTCCAAAAATAACTAAGGACGACATCTTCTGTCAGTTGGGTTAAAGATTCGAGTATTTATATAATCACAGAAGAAATGGTTCCATGCCGAACATATACATATAATTTGAATAATTTGAGTTAAGTTTTACACAATCCACTGAAAACACAATTCTAGAACAAATGCTCATGTAGCTACTTATCTTTTTCACTCGTCTATTTCCACGAATTAGTGAAGAATATCAGGAATAGGGCTTAAGTGTACTCTCATTTCAGAGATGTGCTTGCGTTTTTGTAGCATATTCAGTTTTAGTTAACTATGCGAATCTGCATGCTGATAAGTCTCACCTATGCTTGCACACATCATATAAAACATGAATTTTCAAGCCTCCGGAGCCAAATGGAAGTGATTGAAAGACAAAACCTTTGCAAGTAGAGGTTTCCCGGTTCCCATACAGTGTGACTCCCTTCGGAGGCCTAAAGCCAATGTCCTCGTATAGCTTGGAAGTTCAACTGCCTCTTTAATCTCTTAAAATTTGAGCATCTAAACTACCAATGTCATTACACGACTCCAAAGGTGCCAATTCAATTTTCATGACAGAAACCATAACTTCTTCTTGCAAAATTCCGACCATCGACAGAACCTGAGAAAAAGACAGGTAAAGCTCAATAAATAAATACTCCTATGCAGAATTGAAATTCATCACATCAAACAGATACTCCGATGGCCTAATCTAACCAGTCCTCTTCTCTGAGTATATAAGTAAACCACAGAAAGAATATGAGAGCTGAAGACTTAAATGCAAATTTTGAAGAAAAAGAGCTAAACCACAACAACTACTACAGTAGCACATGTTTCAAACATGAACAAGATGCTGGCCTAATCTAAACAGTCCTCTCTAGTTCGGTAGAGATGCCTCATAATTTGCTGAACTCCAATTTATGTGCAAAGAAAAGGAAAATGGAGCTTGCTCACCTCAGATGACTTGAAACATCAGTTAACTAGCTCCCCACTTCCCCCAAGTAGCTGTGATGGACTTGAACGACATATCAAGCAACTCTGACCAACATATCGATTGTTTCAGTATTCGTGGAGAGAAGATAAAAATATATGAACATGTTAAAAGAGTTTTAAATTTTGACACAAAGTATGCAATGCACAAATTTACACCACATGCACCAAAGATCCAGACTTCCTGAGTCTGATCTGATGGAGTAGCAAAAAGAAGGATATGATGGTGTAGGCAAAAGGAGTAGGAGTAAAGGACCTTGATGACGATGGCGGTGAGGAAAGGTGCTGGAGCGGCGGGCTTACTGCTCCGAGATTTCGTCCGGGCCTTCTCCTCGGGCTGCTACAGAAAGAAACAATTTTTTCCACCTTGGAGATGGTTGCCGCCGGAAAGGGAGTCCACGGCATGCGTTGCCCTTCATGACGGGGAGGGATCTGGCATCACCACCACCGGATCAAGCCAGAATTACTCCTCCCGTCGAAAAAAATCGATAAGGGAGTACGGGACGGGGATGGTGGAGCTTTGACAAGGGGGGGACGGGGATGGCAGCTGCGGCGAGGAGAAAAGGAATCGGGGACAAGGAGACGTCGCAACGCACAAAAACAAAAAGACCTTTTTTTAGATAGATTAAAACATTTTTATTTTCTTGCATGGCGAGAATAGTAGAAATTCGACCCATCAGGAATAGAACTCTGGTTACAGGGTGCAAGCACTGTGACCCCAGCCATTGGGCTAATGCCGAATTCTCGTTCAGTCTACTTTAATCCACCTATATAATACGTAGGGGCTTTCGATTTGGCCCCATAACAGTTTTGTGAGACGTGCCTAGCTGTACAGCCTGCTGTGCTCTGTTCTATTGCTAGCTCGGCCCATATGTACCAAGTTACAGTACATCCATGCTAACACTAGAGGAAAAAAACAGTTGACAATGTGAGAGGGAATGGCGAGTGCGCGCTTGGATCCGCAACGACCTACTCTCCAAATGTAAGGGGCGCATGAAACGGTTTACGCAGAGGTGGGGAGAAGGTAGGAGGAAGCCTGCTGTCAAGTCATGGCTCGCATAGAGGTCGACGGCGCGTGTTCAAGCCCCGCAGGGGAGCCGGTTCAACTTCAACATGTGGACGGCGTGGCTCGATGCGTTGCTTTGTTCTGCGCCCGCCAGGGGAACAGGCGCGGCGTTATTGCAACACATGTTGGCAGGTCTGCCGCCGTCTCGTCATGTCGCCATTACTCGGCCGGAACGACCTCCTACATGATCTAATTGATACGGGCGTGGCGCCCTGCGTGTATGATGAGTGGGCCATGCATGTCGGAGATCATGTCTGGACAATGTCCGAGACCCCCAATGAAGCTCCCAAGTTTGGTGTGCGCCTCAGGGGTGCCGGACTGAAAATGGCTCGGCCCGGACACTTGGGGGTGCCGTTGTGGGCTTTTTTTTGCGCCTGGACCTCCATTGGGCCTTAGGGGGGTCAACTAGGGGTGTCGGTGGAGATGCTCTAAAGGTTTGATCAACGCCTTCAACTCGACCTCATAGTGGAACAAGCTAATCCCTCGTGGGAGTAGCTCATTGAGAATAGGGTGAGCACATCTGTCCTATGGGAGTGCCTTCGCGGCTCCACACCCCTCCCACGTCGACGTACTTCCCCTGGGAAGGAAATAGGGAATCATCTCCTCGTGTCCACCATTGCGGTTACCTCTAACTTTTACTACTTGTTTCCGTTGCGATTTGTATTATCACCTAGGTTGCTATCATCTAGTTGCACACCTAGTCAACCTTGTTAGCCCTAATTAAAAGAAAAAAAAGTAAAATTGTTAGTCGCCTATTCACCCCCCTCTAGTCGACCATACACGGTGTTTAATGTCTAATGCCATCGATTATTAAATATTACTTACATTATGTATTGGGTTTGATGCAATACTCTGTTGTTTACAACTTAATTCCTAGAGAGACAAGCATAGAAGCGCTCTCGAAGTGGAGTATTAATTATAGATGTGTCGGATGGTGGTCTCTATATGTTTGACATGATGACTACATTAATATTTGCCATAAACATCCTATCATAACTACATGATCATAATTCTGTCAATTGCTCACATGTAATTTATTTACCTAACAATGTTTATTATTTAAGGATATACATCACTAGTGAAACTATGGCCCTGGTCCATTCTTTTATGTTGTTTACAACCTCATTTAATTGCTTTTCATTATTGCTAGCTCGATGGTCCGTTTATTTTACTTTTTTGATTATTACAATTATCTTCCACACTATATATTTAGCTCTTTGTGTTTAGCGAGATGGGAAGCTATACAACCTTCCTCGAGCGTTGGGGACAAAGACCTTTATGTTTTGTGTGTAGGTTCCAATTCAAACTTTGCTAAGTTTTGTATTCCTACTGGTTGGATAAAGCTTGGTTCTTAACTAAGAGAAATTTGCTGCAGCAATAAACCATACATTCTACCTGAATTTCCAACCGTCATCACTACTTGACATTACGGCCGAGCGTGTGGCTTTCTAATGAGACGATGCGGCCATACACAGGGAAGAAGATTGGATCTGGATGAAGGGCAGTTTAGGAAAAAAACGCCTAAACTGTACATGCGTTTTACTTTTTGACGAAAAGTTAAAAAAAAACCATGCCTTTTTTATCTGAACAAAGGGATTAGTATCTATGATACCACCACTATGGGTAGTATTAGACATGTTCCACTCTGGTTTTATCTGTGACACCAGATTTTTTTTCCGAGTTGGTGGAAAGAAGGGGGCGCCAGGCCGATGGCTGCCTCAGTACTCTCAATGGCGGGGGGGGGGGGGGGGGGGGCAGGGAGGGAGAGGAGGACGGAGACCCTCGAGGGGGAGGACGCGCTACTAGGAAAACGGCTTTCTGTGGCGCATCAAAAAAAAATCTGTGGCGCACCTCGCCACTAAAATTACAATTATGTGGCGCACCGGCCCATGCGCCACAGAAAACCCAGATTTTTCTGGCGCACTCGGCAACCATGCGCCACAGATTGTCTTTTTCAGTTAAAAAAAAATACAGCTGCCCACCGCAGCCACCGCGGTCGTGCTGGGACGCCTCGTCATCGGATCCAGCATCGTTGGCAGGCCACCTGAGGGGGCGTCCAAGTGGGGGCGGCGGGAGCGTTGGCCTTGTCCTACTCCAGGTCACGGTTGAAGCGCAGGATGTGGTGCGCCATGGCGAGGTTGACGGCGTAGTACGCAACCTCGATGCGTCTGAAGACGTCGGTCTGGGACTAGGCGGTCGGGCGCGAGGGGAAGCGCTGCTCGTTGGGGACGAAGGCGAAGGCGGGGTTGGTGAAGGAGAGGTCGGCGTCGTTGTCGTACGCGAGCCCGAGGCAGCCGCTGAGGTAGCCGGCGCCGTGCTTGAGGCCCATGGATTGGACCTTGAAGAGGTCGGCGGAGCTTGGCGCCGGGGCGGTGCGGGAAGGCGCGGAGGGTGGCGAGGGTCGGGTCGAGGAGGCCCTGGACCGAGAGCGCGCTAGGGGCGCCGGCGGAGACGTAGGGGCCGTCGGGGACCAGCGGAGTCCGCGGCTGTCCGTGCATGGTGGCGTTCGCGGCGCCACAGTCGAGGAGGTAGGAGAAGCCGCAGAATCGCTGGCCGGTGGCGAGGGGGAGGAGGAGAAGGAGGAGCACGGCAGCGAGGAGGAGAGGCGAGGGGGGCCGGCGGCGGGCGAGCGGGAGTCCGCGGCTGTCGGTGGTGTGCGAGATGAAAGAGAGGCCGGGACAGAGTGGGGTCCGGGGTGCGGGGGTGCGTGGTGGGTTTGACCAGGTGAGAGAAACTGGATCTGGCCGGATCTGGATATTTCAAAATATGATTTTTTTATTGCTATCTGTGGCGCATGTAACCATATGCACCATAGAAAGGTGACTTTTTATGGCGCATCTGATTGCATGCGCCACAGAAATGTGCATATCTGTGGCGCTTATGGGACATGCGCGCATTTAGCAATAGAAATACACATTTCTATAGCGCATGTGGTTTTCGTGCGCCACAGAATTACTAACTTTTTGTGACGCATGCAAAAATATGCGCTACAAAAATATTTTTGTGGCGCATGGCTATTTTGGTGCGCCCACGGAAAGCCGTTTTCCTAGTAGTGACGTGGGCAACGAAAGACCATGGCGGCAGCAATACACATGCTGGGGCATCAATGGAGGTGGGGACAGGCGGAGACGTGCATTCGTCGAGTGTGCGCGATAGGTCGAGACTCGAGATGTAGAGGGAAAAGAGAACTAATCGAGACGGTTAAGCGGTAAAAGTACGGGGGGAGAAAACGAAGGGAGTCAATCATACGTAACCAGATTGCCGGTGTAAACAGAGTTAAAGGTCAAAAATAAAGGGAAGGAAACCAGACCGCCCGCATCTAGTGTCATTGACAGGAGAGGTTCCACGCGTCAAAAATTAGACAGCTGACCAAAGCGAAATCGCAGCATCTCTAGTAGCCCAAATCGCTAAGAAACCTACAATCATAACAACTTTAATATAGTGCATTATTGCCTCTTCTAGAAGAAGTAGCATATACTTCCTATAAGATCACACCTATATCCGTACGCAAAAGAAATATTGCAGCTGTCTTCTCTGATTGCTACTCCCTCCGTTCTACGTATAATATAAAGCGTTTTGGCACTGTTTTAGCTTGCCAAAACGGCAAATTTTATAGCACATGAACTCGCTAGATTGGCTTGGGGATTTGACTGTTTGGTTAGATGATTCCCCAGCTCGATTCTACACCCTTCAGCCTTTTTTAGTTTTCTCAGATTCATGACTCGCTAGATTGGCTCGGGGATTTGACGCTTGTGCTTGGTTAGATGATTCCCCAGCTCGATTCTACTCCCTTTAGCTTTTTTTAGTTTTCTCAGATTCATACACATCTAGACGCGTTTTATTATGTATAAAGAGGTATGAATTTTTCAAATGAATAAAGAGGTATGAATTTTTGCGATGGGGGAGCCGGTGCGATGTCAACACGTGGACGACGTGACTCGATCCGTTGCTTCGTTCTACGCCCGCCAGGGAACAGACGCGACGTTATTGCGATGCGTGCTGGCAGGTGTGCCGCTGTCTCGTCATGTCGCCATTACTCAAACGGAACGGCCTCCTACACGACCTGATTAACACGGGTGTGGCGCCCTGTGTGTATGATGAATGGGCCACGCCTGTTGGAGGTCATGTCTGGGCAATGTCCGACACCGACGATGAGGCTCCCAAGTTTGGTGTGCGCCTCGGGGGGTGCCGGACTGAAAATGGTTCGGCCCAGACACTTGGAGGTGCCGTTGTGGGCGTTTATTGCATCTGAATCCCCATTGGACCTTTGAGGGTCAATTGGGGGGTGTCGGTGGAGAACTGGAGATACTCTAAAGGTTTGGTCAATGCCTTCAAATCGACCTCATAGTGGAACAAGCTAATCCCTCGTGGGAGTAGCTCATTGAGAATAGGTGACCACATCTGTCCTATGGGAGTGCCTTGGCGGCTCCACACCCCTCCCACGTCGACGTACTTCCCCTGGGAAGGAACTAGGGAATCATCTCCTCGTGTCCAATATTGCAGTTACCTCTAACCTTTACTACTTGTTTCCGGAGCGATTTGTATTATCATCTAGTTGCACACCTAGTGAACCTTGTTATATGTTGTTAAGCCCTAATTAAAAAGAAATTGTTAGTCGCCTATTCCCCCGTAGTCGACCATACACGGTGTTTAATGTCTAATTCCATCGATTATAAAATACTTGTTTACAACTTAATTCCTAGAGAGACAAGCATAGAAGCGCTCTCGAGGTGGAGTATTAATTATAGATGTGTCAGATGACGGTCTATATATGTTGACGTGATGACTACATAAATATTTGCCATAAACATCCTATCATAACTGCATGATCATATTTTTGTCAATTGCTCACCTGTAATTTATTTACCTAACAATGTTTATTATTTAAGGATAGACATCACTAGTGAAACTATTGCCCCGGTCCATTCTTCTATGTTGTTTACAACCTCATTTAATTGCTTTTCATTATTGCTAGTTCGCTGGTCCATTTATTTTACTTTTGTGATTATTTCAATTATCTTTCACACTATATATTTAGTTCTTTGTGTTTAGTGAGACGGGAAGCTATACAACCTTCCTCGAGCGTTGGGTACAAAAAGCTTTGTGTTTTGTGTGTAGGTTCCAATTCAAACTTTGTTAAGCTTTGTATTCCTACTGGTTGGATAAATCTTGGTTCTTAACTGAGAGAAGTTTGCTGCTACAATAAATCATACATCTACCTGAATTTCCCAACAGTCATCACTTCTGGACATTACGGTCAAGCGTGTGGCTTTCTAATAAGACAATGCGGCCATACACGGGGAAGAAGATTGGATCTGGATGGAGGGCAGTTTAGGAAAAAAAACGCTTAAACCGTACATGTGTTTTACTTTTTGACGAAAAGTTGAAAAAAGGCTAATTTTTTTTAATAATACATTTTTTTAATTAAATTCGAAAAATATTACGCAAAATAACGAAATTTCAAAAACAATACGGCCTCGGCCTAAGCTGGGCCGATTAGGGCCTGTCGGCCGGAGCTGGGCCGATAAGGCCTTCGGCCGACGCTGCGCGCGTCAGAGAAGCTTGTCGGCGAAAGCTAAGCCGACCGGGCCTTATCGTCTAGAACTGGGCCGAGAAGGTTCTGTCGGCCTTAACTGAGCCGAGTGCTTCCTCCATTTTTTTCCGACCTCTCCCTCCTTTTTTTAAACACAAATGCATACAAATTATAGATGAAATGAAAGTCAAAATTTAAAACACAGATGCAGACTAATAACAGATGAAATCAAACTCTAAATTTAAAACACTGATCCATACTTATTACAGATTAAAACATAGTCCAATTTTAAAACATTGATCCACATTTATTACAAATAAAAGCACAGTCCAAATTTAAAACATATGCTAGTTTCTTCCCCTTCCTCTTGGTCCTCGCCTGCCACGTCCACGTGTAGCAGCTGCTCTAGTTGCCGTAGCAGCATCCGTACTTGAAAATTTTGTACAACCAGTGTGCCTGTGACCAAAATCATTGCACAAGAAACATTGCACTGTCGGGCCTCCGGCTTCAGATTCATCCATACCATTTCTGATACGCTTGCACGGTCGTCTACCTCTACCAGGACGAAGTAGCCTTGGGTCTGGGATGTACTGCCTTTCATTAGGGTCAACCGTGTTAAAATTACCCACAGCTCAAAATCCCACCATTTCACCGGTCCAGGTATTAAGAACAGACTCGTTCAAATAATATGTTGAAACGAACGAGATGGCTGACAGTCCGAGTTGCCCACAAACAGCCAATACATGTGAGCAGGGCAGGTGAAGCAATTTTGGGAGAGAGAGGACGCGAGGAGGAAGATGTGGCCAGGCCTGGCCTTATCCAGCATCCTATCGGCCCAGCCCTGGCCGACAGGCCTGTCGGCTTAGAGTTGGCCGATTAGTTCCCACTCGTGACGCGTAACGGCCTGTCGGGTGCATGCCTGGCCCACCATGCGACCTTATCGTCTTAGACAAAGCCGATAAGGCCTTATCGGCCCAGCTCCGGCCGACAGGCCTTAATCGGCCCAGCTTAGGCCGAGGCCGTATTATTTTTGAAATTTCGTTATTTTGCGTAATATTTTTCGAATTTAATTAAAAAATGTATTATTAAAAAAAATAGCGAAAAAAGCATGCCTTTTTTTAATCGGAACAAAGGAATTAGTATGTATGATACCACCACTATGGGTAGTATTAGACATGTTTCCACTCTGGTTTATCCATGACACCAGATTTTTTCCGAGTTGGTGGAAAGAAGGGGGCGCCGGCCCGATGGGTGATGGCTGCCTCCATACTCTCAATGGCGGGCGGCCAGGGAGGGAGAGGATGACGGAGAGCCTCGAGGGGAGGACGTGGGCAACGGAGGACCATGGCGGCAGCAATACACATGCTGGGGCATCAATGGAGGTGGGGACAGGTGGAGACGTACATTCGTCGAGCGTGCGCGATAGGTCGAGACTCGAGACACAGAGGGAAAAGAGAACTAATTGAGACGGTTAAGCGCTGAAAGTACGGGAGAAAACGAAGGGAGTCAATCATGGGTAACCAGATTTGACGCTTCTGTTTGGTTAGATGATTCCCCAGCTCGATTCTACTCCCTTCAGCTTTTTTTAGTTTTCTCAGATTCATAACTCGCTAGATTGGCTCGGGGATTTGACGCTTGTGTTTGGTTAGATGATTCCCCAGCTCGATTCTACTCCCTTCAGCTTTTTTTAGTTTTCTCAGATTCATACACATCTAGACGCGTTTTATTATGTATAAAGAGGTATGAATTTTTCAAATGAATAAAGAGGTATGAATTTTTCAAAAGAAATATAGTATATATGAGTTAATTTAACAGTATGCTGCCGGTTGTCGCCACTGCCGGTTACAAAATATATCCAGCACATTTCGCAAATCCTCTCTGCGAAGAAGCTCTTCTGCGGCCATCAGGTGGCCTTCATGTTCTGTTTGTACGATCATGAGCTCGAGTGATTCAGCATTCTTCAGAATATATATGGCCAACGCGAGTAAGTCCTTGTTACATAGAAACCCTTGTAATGAAGCCGCTTTGAGGTGATCATGTGGCCATCTAGGAAAGGATGGTATCAAATCTCCGACTTCATACAGAGGCAACAAGAGTGCATCGATCTGAAACAATGAGAAGAGCAAAAGTTATCTCTGCACAGGGCAAGGAAAAAACATTCCAGAAAAATGGTGAAATGCCAATATGCAAGAAACCAGAGCCTAAAACAAAGCCATCAAACTTACATTTAGCTCAAAATGTTCCAGAAATGGGGCAGCTTGTAGCAAATGAATAAGGCGGAGGATATCAAATTTCCAGTACCACCTGAGGTACATGCTCAAGGTCAGATGCCTCAGGTGCATGAACCTGCTCGCACATCTTGGTGCCTCCAGTGTCTGCTCAAAGTCAACGATTGCAAATGCAGTTAGCCAAAATGAAATGCAATACAGCATCATTGGTTGCAACAAGGCATGCAGCTCGCCAAATTGAAACGCAATACCACCCTACAACGGCAGAATTAAAAGCAAACTAAAAACACTACATTGCTTGAACAAACCTGTATCTCCTCCCAGATATTCAGGCAGACCTTCTGTACGCAAGGCAAAGCACTGGGAAGGCCAGTGAACATGTACTGCAGTGTGTCTTTATAACCACTGCCTGCTTGGGTCCTAGGTGCGATATTTATGTCAACTGTGACCTCACTGATTTGAGAATCTTTTCTAACGACTATTTCTCCAACGTTGTAACTGTGCGAAATCGTCCTCAGGTTCATGGCCTCGATCTGTAACTTGTCCACCAGGGTACCATCACCAAGACACAAATGCTCCAGCCTGCTTAGTTGATGGCCAATCCACAAGGACAAGAAAGGTCCGCATGAGTTAAGCGCTAATCGCTCAAGAGCAGGGCATTTGCAAAGCAATGATTCAAGATCACCCTCCGCGACATTCACAAGTTGCAGCTCAAGCATTGTAAGGTTCACAAACCCGCTGAAATCACCCAGTGGCTTCAAAGAGAGATTACTTAGTTGAAGGATGCGGAGATGCTTTACTGTGCCGATGCCATCTAGCAGCTGCAAAGGCAAGGCATATTTCTCTGGGACAATCTTGCAGTCCAGTGACAGCCCACTCAAGTCGATGGCAAGCCGTTTCATTCTCGTGGAGGCAGCAAGGGCAACCCAGTTATCAATATGATGTGCATCAATCTCACTAAGTCCGAACTCCAGTAGAAACTCATCCACTCCAAAACCCTGGTGCTGTCGCATGACAGCATGAACATTCTCAATAAATTTTGTCTTGTACTAGTTTTGTTCCACCTTGCTAGCACAGTCAACCTTCCCCTTTCTAGTGCCGAGCATTGTTTCGGAGTTGAGTGTTAACCTGGGGTAGCTTGCCCATCCTTGTCTCCATTTACTCGACAGAACACTAGTTCTCGCGGCATCCTTCATTGGCAAAAGTGAGACCACCATCTCCACAATTTCCTGCAAGTTTGATTTTGTACCACAACAAATCAGATGGTATTACGATAAAAGAACTTAAAGCAGTAAGACTAAGCATTCTAAACTTAAGATTTTGAAGTACAACTAAAATTTATACTGCTGCAAAATATTTTCTCCTTTCGATGACAATGCTAGTACATTCAGATTCGCATCAAACTGACATAGATTCTTTGGCTGGCTCGTGCTTCAAGATATTAGCTGGACTACTAAGAGACTGTGACTTGTGGGCTGCCTAATCACAACCTGTGTGCTGTGCAATGAAGAATATGTAACCTCTGCAAAATATTTTCTCCTTTCCATGCCAATGCTAGTACATTCAGATTCGCATCAAACTGACATAGATTCTTTGGCTGGCTCGCGCTTCAAGATATTTGCTGGACTACTAAGAGACTGTGACTTGTGGGCTGCCTAATCACAACCTGTGTGCTGTGCAATGAAGAATATGGAACAGCTTTTTTAGCAAAAACTGTAGAGGAGGCCCCAGCAGTAATATTTATTAATAAAAGGAGATATTTACAGTGGGGTATACTACATACATTAGTTGTACAGGGTGCGAGAGGAGGCAAGGAAGGAGGTCAGAGAAAAGGAGTGTAGAGCCTAAACAACCTGGTCAAGCCAGATTTTGAGAGGGGCTACAAGCTCCTATCTCGTTCTGAAGCAGAGGAGGAAAATATCTATCTATATCTATACTTATATACTAATAATAAAAGCACTAACGTTTCTCTCTTGGTCCGTTTGGTTTGGTACGTCGTACAGCCTTGCTCGCTCGCGTGATCAAACTTCGACCGATGTGAGCTTCTTGATAATGGGCCGACTCGACAGGGCCTGTGTTCTGATCGTAAAAGGAAAAAACACGTCTCATGATCATGCATGAATCTACCTCGGTCGCATCCAGGAGTCGTCCACGTACAGGAGTCCAACAGGTGCAGGTATCGGAGGTAGCTAGCCATCCTTGATTCCTTGTGCTGTTAGAAATTGTTATCTGATTCGGTTAGCAAACTGATAATCCCTGTACCATATATGCCTATGTCTATCAATGCAATCAGCAAGACGTGAGAAATATTCTGCCTTTAGGTGGAGCAACGCATCAGGAGCACCGACGGGTCTAGGTCGCCGATGTGCGACGCCGCCGTCGAGGATTCAATGCCGTCACCGTCCTATACCATGCAGCTGACGCCCCCTACTACGGCTGTAGTAGCATCCGCTGCCATCTTCGCGGCTCCGACAGCCAACTCCGCGCGGCAGTACCACCCAGATCCCTTGAGGCAAGCACATACTGTGAATGATTTTTTACTGTCAGCTTACTTGTATCCGGGAAGAGAAACTGGAGCCCCTAAAATTGATATATAGGATGATCCTACCATTCGATTATTGAATGATTATAGGCAAAGAAGCGGAAAGAACCAAGGGGCTACAAACTAAAGTTCCCTTCGCACTCAAATGCACGCCTGCCTTTAATCTGTCCCGGTACATAGTTCAATATACGGATATACCTTCATTTAAATTTGAACAATATCAATACTTTCAAACAACATATGAGTTTAAAATCAGCTGATATTTAATCTCCTCACGCGTGTATTTAGTTCTAATACTCCAAATTGCCCACATCACCGATATCAAAATAGCTGCATCCTCTTGCTTGACTACATGGTGATCTACAAAAATCATATGCCCATGTATACATGATGTGAGTTTAAAGCAATTTAATTTTCAGCTGCACATGCCAAATTATTTATAGTTGAGAGTACATAAAATAAAGGCAATAAAACTAAACATTAAGATGAAACGGCAAATTGAGCCTAGGATTATGCCAGTGGATCGACATTGGGAGAAATTTTGGGATAATTATGCTCCACATTGGGAGAAATTTTGGGATAATTATGCCGATGTTGTCCAAAAAATGATTTTATTTTCAACTAAGTTCACTTCAAAAACATAGTTTTATTATCTAGGTTGCATACTTATAGTACGCAAACTCTCATGCAGGCAAGACAAGCCATTTGGGTCGGAATCTCAAAACATGGATGTGAAGGAACATAGAAGAAAAAAAGACAGAGAGCGGTATGCAAATATGACCGATGAAATCAAGTGGGAAAGACTGAAAAAACGACGTCAAGCTTACAAGCAAAACAAACAAATTAAAAAGACAAAAAAAAATGCAGATTTAAAGCCAGAACAAAGGACAAAACAACGGGCACAAAAAAGACAAAAATATGCAAATATGCAACCAGAACAAAAGAAAACAAGATTACAACAAATTACAGCTAAGCGTGAGTATAATCGCAACACACCATGCAAAGAATCGATTGTGATGGTGAACCCATCATATATCGCAACTAAAGAGGAAGTCAGAGCATCTGACTTTAATGTATACCAAGAGGTTATATGAAGTTATAGCAGACATACGATTATAATTAATCACCATATATCTTTTACACATGGAGTTTTTTTACTACCATGTCAACTCGATGCTCATCTTAGTAGAAAAATGTTATTCTTCAAATTTCGATGGACTTTACGGTATATTTTTGGTTGTGCCAACGTTTTGTCACACAAAGTTTCTTATTCACTCCCGTTGCAACGCACGGCCATGTTTCCTAGTCTCTTTTAAAGAGAACAGATCAACATGATAGACTAAGGTTGACGCTGTCAAAAATCTTGACATCCCTGCTAACAGATGTTTCCAAGTGACAACAACGCATGAAGAAAGGTTAACTGAAATTCGATCTAGCCTGAAGAAACGGTTTATCCAGCACAGGATTAGTGAGAAGGCGAATACCAATGGCAGCCCGACAAGCTGGGCTGAAAGTGCAACTCCGGAATAGAAGATTACAAGTTTCAGGATCGTCAGAGTTGCATAACATGCAATTTGTCAAATTGATCTGGATGTTACGCCTTTGGAGCATGCCTTTTGTGTTAAAGAATATTTGTAGAGCCAAGCAAACACATTGAGCTTGGCTGTGCATTAGGATTTCCAAATCCGAGATGAGTGGGTTGGAGTTTGAACGTGGTGAAGGAATATTTGTAGATTTTGGTGGCAGAGATATTGGGGCCGCATGAGTAGCTCCAGAAATCTACGCCTGCATTGTTTGCATGCTGCTGAAGAAGCAGCTGTTTGAACTCATGGAACTCGTCAAAAAACCTGAGAAGACAGAGGAAGGTGGAAGAGGTTCAAGGGCTCAGGGCAGGTGAGAAGGCCATTAACTCTGGCAAGATTGTCAAGAGCGAACGAATGTAGCCTGGTGAATTTGATTCTCACAACGTAATTCGTCCACCTGTCGCCACAGAAGAGTGATGTATCACCATTGGCAATGGGACAGAAAGCTAACTGTCTGAATTTGCCACACAGTTTGAGGACGCCGCACCCCAGGAGCCCAAAGGTGGAGGCACGTGAAAGTGTAGTAATTCCAATGAGATGAAACCACGGGGTGTCATGTTTGTTGGAGGATTTGTGCAGACATTTGAGAAGGTCGTCGTCCTGAACCGATAAGACGAAACCATAGAACATCTACCGCCACTACTGGTAGAATGTTGCCATGTACGGCAGGTTCCGTATCAGATCTTAGGGCTACAGTTGTGGTGCTACATGAAATGCTATAACTCTATAATAATCTTCACCAGTGCATAATAACAGTAATATAGTCTAGTCTAATAAGTTGTTGCAGTTGCAGGCATTGTCCGTTCTCCGTAGTAAACAAGTTCGTAGTAATCGGGGATATACCGTGTTCTCTTTTAGAGCAGCATGTGAGCAAAGCATAGGAAATGATATAATTCCAAAATAAACTGTGTGTGTGTGTGTGTGTGTGGGGGGCAGGGGAGAGAACTTGGACTGACTTAGCGCACCTGAGAGAGGTGGTCAATCTGGACCTTGGCCTTCTGCTTCCTCTTGAAAACACTCAGGCGGCGGCACCGCCAACTACTGCAGAACTTCCGACCTGTACATTTGAAGGGTACCCAAAGTTAGGTGGTCAACTAGCAACAGAGCGAAGGAAATGAGATTGTGCCATGAATTGATTTGAAGTTCAGTACTTACGAAACAAGAATGACCGCATATTTCTCTGACGCGGGGGGTAAAGAAACTGATACATATGAACACAGATATTCATTAACCCAGTGTAAAGAAAATACTTCGACAGAACATAAGACATCAATCACTAAATGTATATTGCTACCGGAGAGCAGATCACGTATGACAGAAGGAATTCAACGCTTTCATTAGCTGCAGACGGTTATCAAACTACATATCCACCAGTTACTTTAGCTCA
Source organism: Poa pratensis (assembly GCA_947311845.1). Lineage (NCBI taxonomy): Eukaryota > Viridiplantae > Streptophyta > Magnoliopsida > Poales > Poaceae > Poa > Poa pratensis. Next base: position 19,066,780 of record CAMZMU010000064.1, read on the forward strand.
AACAATAACGTAACATCATGAATTAACACTCTTTCCACCAAGAGAACTCAACCTCACCCACAATTCTGTCCAGGGATTTGTCACCAACACTGCCAATAGATATGCCTAGTCACCAATGCAGCATTTTAACGCAATCTTATCCTTCTATTTAAATTTTCAACCACTTCAAAAATATTCCACTGGACCAAGTACAATGACCTTCATCATCAACTTAACCACGCAAGGAAAAGCTACCCTGACCACGAAATTCGGTCTCACCTTCTCTTTCAATGTGTAGTAGTACCAGAGGGTGGACTTGTGGAGGAAGTCGGCGAGGAGAGACCCGTCGCCCCCTATTTCCGCTCCGTCGGACGAGAAGATAGAGGCGATGGTAAGTACCCATCAGTAACATAACTAAGCTCCCTGGGATTGCTGCTCTCTGGTTGATTCGCGTTACGGGCCCACATTCAGTGACACAGGTTTTTGGCTTTTTCTTTGTTCCCACATGTCAGCGAGTAAAAATAGGACGGTTTGCTTCTCCCCTGCCCGCACCAGTACCGTGATGACACGCAGCCCACCAGATCCACCGACGTTGCGAGTTTTCGCGTTTGACCGAGAGACGAAGTGTCGTGTTGAGTAGGCTGTCTTCCTCGTGTGGAGAGATTGGTTTGGCCGCACGCGCAGGTCGCCGGACACCACCCGCGTGGCCGAGCAGCAGAGTTCCACGCCGGAGGGAGCTGTCGCCCGACGAGCCGGACTTCGGCCACCTTTCGGGAGAAGCCACGTCGCGCGCCCGTCGGTGGCCGGGGATCGATTCCGGCGGCCGGACCGAGCTAGAGCGCCGTGGCCGGAATGGATTCCTGCTCCCGTATTCGACTTCGTGGCCGCCGTCGGCCCGTACCTCGTGTCACCGTGAGGTAGGGCGCAGCGGCTCCTTCTCACGGGTAGGACGCAGCGGTGGAGGAGTACAACGGGAGGACGCTGGATCCAGCCGTGGGCCGCCGCTGTTCTTCACACGCGACCAGCCCTGGCGAGGCGGCGGTGCCCTGGAGGTCGCGGCCTGGCACCATGGCGGCCCGGATGGAGCTGCCGGATCCCACCGTCGCTGTTCTGCACACGCCACCAATCCTGGCGAGGGCGCGGTTCGGGGCGTGGCCTCGCGGCATGCCGGCGCCGGATGGAGTCGCCGGATCCGGCCGCCGTTGTTCCCCAAAGGTGCTGCTGGATGGGCCGGCGGCAGTTGTGCGCGACGCTGGATTTAGGTCGATGTGGGCGCTCCCCATCCTCGCAGCTCGCCGGCTCACCTCCTCCTTCCTCTCTGGCTACGGAGGGGACCGGACTGCTTGCTAAGGTCAACCCCTCTCCGCCTACCTCGCCCGCTCCTCGACCCCTCCGCCGCTGTTTCCGTGCTCGCCTTCCACTCCATGTATAATGTCTCCATCGGTCCCATGCTCAATAACCTCCTCGCCGCCTCTTTGCTACACCTCTACAACGCCAACGGCTTCGTGCTCCTCAGCTCGCTCCAAATCTTCCCTCGGGGCCGCGGACGCCATCGCCGTACACCCCTCTGGGCCGGTCGCGCTCGCTGTCTGCTGAGCGTGGGAGTCTCGCCATGCTCAACCTACACCGCGGCCGTCGCAGCTTTGCCTGTCGATTGGAGCGCCCTGCGTCGGCCATGGCCTACGCGGAGGTCGCTGCCGCCGCCGGAGACCGCTTCATCATGGCCGTTGAGGAGAAGGTCTCCGTGCATGACTCTGAGGATGCCTTCCGCCCTGGCTTCCTCTGCTCCCAGGAGGGTCCCCGCGTGGCTACGGATTGCAGCAGCGGGGATGCCAGGTAAATTATTAGAATAAAATCATTGAACACATTAACATTTATTAGCTGCAACCTCCCATCTAATTAGATGGTTTCTTGACTGGAACAATCCTGACATTTGAAGATCTAGCACACACATACTCCATGAAGTTCAACTACAATTATGAGATCTTTGATGTCTATTGGAGTCTTTTTAATGCATTTTTTTACATAGACTCTTCTTAACTCTGGGCGCTACTTATTAATTATTTGGAAATGCCCTTGCTTGGTTTTACTGAAGCCATGCCAGGGCTATGTTCATTTCAATTTCTTGAATTTGATCAGTCTGACCTTCAGTATTCTGAAGACATTTAGCTTTAATCCAATTGTACAGTGATTTTGTTGCACTCTGATGTTAAAATCAATCATATTCTTTCATTTTGTAATGACTGTAAGCTATCTGGATGTAGTTCAGTTTTCTAACAAATATGTTCAGTTTTCTAATGTTGTTGCAGTATGTAGCATCCAACTTGCTGAAGGCTGTCTATTTTCTCTTATAGTCCGCTGCAGGTTCCAATGTGCATATTTAACAAATGATCAAAGAGGAGGCTGAGTGCCAAGATGCTGTGTAAGACCTTGTTTCAGGTTAGAAAGGAAATACTGAAGTTTTTCTCGGGCATACATTGTAACTTTCTATAGATTGGTAAATATCCTGTCCATCTTTTTGTTGCTCTCGATGGATGTTCCCTAGAGGTCAAAGCCTCGTATGTTTTTTTTTTGTTCCTTACCATTTTTTTGCTTTGCAAAAATGCATGTCTATTGCTAAGGATTACTTGATCAAATTGTAACAATATAGGTGGAGGCATATTTATGCTGGACTGCTGAAGATTGCTTCGCGGGTTTATTTTTTAGGTCTGAATAAAATGTACGGTTTGCACCTTTTGTTATCACACATGGTTATACAATCTCTTTCTGTCTTTTCAACGAGTGGGGTGGGTGAGCTTATGATTAGAAAATGTCAACCGAGAGCACTGCCAGTTATGTGAACTATTTTGACTGAAACAAATCAATCAAGTTGTCCGTTCCATCTATTATTTCCGATCAAAATAAATGCAGTCTGTTGTTTTTTGAGATTTGACTATGTATATTCTCTCTACAGCTCACCTAAAATGCTGCTAATGGAACTACCTATTTCAGTTTTTACATTTCTTTTTAATCTCACTCAATTTATTTTAGCATTTCTCTCCTAATGGCAGTATGTCGTCTGAAAGCATGTCTTCAGATATTTTCACTTTTTTTATTTTCTCTCCTCACCAATATATCTTAGGTTTTAACTTCCCATCCGATTTTAAATGCACGACATGATGTACAAACTACAGATGGTTTTTCCTTGCAGTGTCGATATCTTGCAAATTTTTATCATCTATTCTCATTTTTCCATGCTTTTTCTTCTGTAGGGTTGGTGCTCTTGGACGTATGTTTGGTTTAGTTCACTACTTTCTAAAGCCTGAAGTTTACATGAAAAAGATTGTCCTTTAGGCATATGATGATACTATTTTCCTTGGAAATTACATTATTCTCCCTGTTATTTCAGATGCACATTTATTCTATGGAAAACTCAAAAAACAATTATTGGGTTTTATCTCTACATTTTTTCCCTCCTGCAGGTTCTTTTATTCTCTGATGAACCGTTCGGGGTATAATAGCATATCTTCAGATGTAAAGAACTAGAAAACTTGAAAGAGATGGGAGTGGTTTGGTATGACTAGCAACTAGCCACATAAGTCTTACTTTGATTTATCCCTCTTTCAGAACTCCACTTATTTTATCTGTTATGCTTCTATTTCGATTAGGTGATGATCACCTTATTCCTGATATGTGCTTCAATGACTTGGAAAAAAGTGCTTTACAGTTAATCAAAACTTCAAAGTTAGGTTCATTTATCTCACCGCTTGGTATAACATCTCCAGTTTTATGTTTCAGTTATACTGCTAAGGAAAATACTAAACCCTCAATTTAATATCTCTCTCCTTTGGTACATCAAGTGGAACATCGGGTAAATGCAAGTGCCAGGTTTCTTGATTATGGGTGCAGACTTACTCTTATCAATTCAGTTATATTCTCGCTCCCTGCATATTATATTTGGACAGTCAATAAAACTATCATCAAGAACTTTGATAGGGTTCACCGCCATTGCCTCTGGGACAAGATCAAGGACAGAGATTCACCCTCAGTGAATGCCCTTACGGCATGGTCTCTGGTCTGTCGCCCTAAACGCCACAGTGGGCTTGGTATCCTCAACATTGAAACAATTGCACAATTTTTTTTTAAATGAAATACTCCTTGGGTCCCTCTGGTCTGGTCCTGTATGAGAATGGTGCCCCTCACGCTCAGTCCAAGAGCTGTGGTCGTTCTGGTGGACAGGTCGAGAGACGTCTTCAGTTTAGTGGACATCTACAGGAGCATTACTCAAGGTATTGCTCGCAATGGTGAAAATTTATTGTTTTCGAAGGATGTTTTGGGGACATAACGATCTGCGACAAATTTGCTCTAGAGGAGGACATGACTGTCTCTGTCTGATGGTGAGCACGTCAGACTTATGTTCCAGGTTTCCGTTGCCTTTATCGACACAGGCTATGATAAGCTGAACCAAATTTCTGTGTTGATAGAAGATATTGAACTTGATCCTTCTGCCTCGGATACACATACTTGTGCTTGGGGAGGCAGTATAAACACATCTGCTCGTTTCTACTAATTCATGTTCAGGTCGGTGGTGCAGGATGTGGTTCTGTGGTTCTGTCAGCTATTTGGGAATATAGATGCCTCAATAAACTCAAAGTCTTTGCATGGTTACTTATGATGGATCGGCTGAATGCAAATGATTTGATGATTAGGAAGCATTGGCACACGAATTCTGGCCGGTCTTGTGTTTTATGCCTTGATCAGACAATGGAGACCAGATAACATTTGTTCTTCCATTGCTCATTTACAGCCCAGTGTTAGGATTTATTCATGTTCAGTAGGATACTATTATTTCTTTGACTTCTCGGTTTGAATCAGCGGTGAAAGATTTTGTCGGACCTTGCTTTATTGAAGCGGTGATCTGTGTAGCTTGGAATATTTGGAAGGAACGCAATGATTTTATCTTAAAAAATAAAGCCTCTTCTTTTGACTGTTGCAAAGTGCGTTTTCAGCATGATCTATTCCTTCATCAATATATGGTTAAAGCAACATTTGTTCAACCTCTTATTGAATGGTTGCTAGAGCTCTTTGTGTAATTTTAATGGACTTTCTTTTTCATTTTCCCCCCTTGAACTTCATACATGCTAAAAGAGACAATGAGCTGCACATAGTGCAAAGACGAGTCAAATGATGTCTTGTTTTCTTTCTACGAGTATTAATATTACAAATGTGCTTTGTATTGTAGGGTATATGTAATCTATGGAGATAATAAATTTTTATTTGGAAGCAACAAATTTTAGACATATGCTGGTACCGAGGTTTGTCGTGATGTCTAGGCGCAGCGAAGCGCGCCCTGACCTTCTAGTTCTAATCCATGTCCGGTAGTATTGATTTGGCGAGACAAAAGGCAGAGAGGGTGTCGGACGGGAAGACACGTCCGTACCTGACACGCCGGAGTGGATGGCTCGGTTTTGGCTCAGCAGAGTAATAATATGCGGATCCGGGCGGTAGCAGCTTCGACTGAACGGTTAGTCAGACCGCCAGCAAGATGCAGCTGTTGAGGCGGCGGGCGGCACAATCGCATTCGGGGCCTCAGCTGCAGATTTGGATTATTGCGGTGTGAGCGAGAGAATGAGAATTATGCGCGGGGAATTTGTGAGACACGCCTTGATGTTTGAAGCTCATCTTCCCTGCTTCTTCTGTGGGCGCAGATCGAGAGACGGGAGGAGTGTAATGTGCTCGGGTGAGGAAACGTTTTTTTCTTTAACTTTCTATCTTTACTATTAAAGGCGGCTTGGTGAAAACCTGGTGTCACGAGAACTTGCCCTGTGGCAAGATGGGTTGTACAGGTTTGACGTTAGTATTTCTCATTTAAAGCGGAATATTTTTCAGTGGGAGACGACGTTCCCGTCGACAGCGAGTCGCTCATGATGTCTTCGTCAATCTCAAGACTCGATCCGCCGACTCAGTCTATCGGAAGTGCTCATAGGGATAGGGTGTGCGTGCGTGCGTTCATAGGGGTGAGTGTGTGCACGTGTATATGAACGTCTACGTTGTACTGTGTCTGTGTTTCGCAACAAAAAAAAAGCTGGTGTCACACTTCTCTATAATTACACAAAGAATGCCACCTCCTAACTAACCATCTCACACGCACCAACAAGATAGGATTTCCCTCAAAAAAAAAACCAACAAGATAGGATGGAGTTTGTTAGTTTGTTAACATCTCATCTCATATGCACACCGCACCACGCGCACCAACAAGATAGGATGGAGTACCGCCTAATCCCGTACAAATCTGCTTAACGATACCTTTCTCCTGTTGTGCGAACGGTGGCTTGCAGTCGACCGCTTTTCCTTCCATGATCGATCCAATTCTCGATCGTCCTCTCCCCCTGGGATTGCCGGAGAGCATCATCGCCCCATCATGTGAAGATAACTGATCGTTGGGGAGTCCATGGAGTTCCGCTCCAAATTGTCTGCGTCATGCTCAATCGGATGATGCGCCGGCTGCTTGCGGCATGGCTGACTGGCTGAGGAGAGAGCCTGAGAAGGGGAATATCCAAATAGTATATGGAGGAGTGGATACACCGTCGCCGTCGATGGCTTCTGCTTCGCGCCACAGAGATGGGCATGTGCTCCTCCGATCCACTGATACCAGGCGCATCAAGGCCGTGCCAGCTCGTAAACGCCTTAATGTTCTAGCTCGATTCGTCGTTTTTTAGATCTTTCCTCTGTGGCTGTCATTTCTTCCTGCCGGAGCCTAGCTTGTAATCTTTTTTATTTGGGAGCGCTAGCTGATGCTTCTGCTCTCTAATCCCTCTCTTTTGGCCTTGCATTGGGAACAAAGGCGAGAGATGATTATCTTCTTTCGCCATCACATGCATAGACAACTAAATAGACCATGCGTTGTAGTAGAAGATGATCTGTATTGTAGTCTATACAGACATGGACATGGATTATATACAGGAACTATCTATACTAATCCCTCGCACAGCCCCCAACTAATATGTCGTTCCTCCGTCGTCTCCTCCTTATTGTTCTGGGAGATCAAGAGATGCTATTTTATCTGGGCGCACGAGCCGCTCGTAGTCAATTCTGCCTTGGTGTGTAAATACTGAGACCACTCCCGGGTCTGGTGGAACGATTAGGATATCGCATGGAGTCTGACTCCTCCTCATCTATGAGCAGCGACATCCGCTCATGTATTGGAGATGGGCTGGTCTAGCGAGCGCCCGCGCGCTCGATGGGTGAGTTGAGCGCTCATGCTTTTTGAAAAGTCTGTGTCCCACTCCCATGTAGTATGATTCTTATCCGTCAGCATTAACTGAACCACGTATTTTTTTTTCAAAAAGCCATATCTTTTGAATCGGGTCTTAGAATTAAGATCCGTTTTCATATTTGGTATCCTCGCGATGAAATTTCTAAAACTAGATCCTATTTGTATATGTTTCGACAAAATATTTTTAGAAGCAACTTTTGTGCGCGATGAAACAACTTTGGTGCATTGGGAAGCAACTTTGTGCGCGACGAAACAACTTTGGTGCACTGGGAAGCAACTTTGTGCGCGACGAAGAATCTTGATTATAAACATTGGTAGGCAGCAACTTCACATAAGTCGGAGCCAACTTCACAACAACGGTAAGCAATTTTGGTGTGCGATTAGACAACTTCACAACATTGGTAAGCAACCTTGGTGTTCGATGAGTCAACATCACAACATCGGTAAGCAATTTTGTTGCGCAGTGAGACAACTTTAGAACAGCGGTAAGCAACTTCATTTTATATGAAGCGAAACAATTTTGGTGTGCTTTTAGGCAACTTCACAACAACTAAAAGCAACTTTCATACGAGGCGAAACAATTTTGGTGTGCTTTGAGGCAACTTCACAACAATTAAAAGCAACTTTCATACGAGGTGAAACAATTTTGTTGTTCTTTGAGGCAACTTCTCAACAATTAAAAGCAACTTCCATACGAGGCGAAACAATTTTGGTATTGTTTGAGGCAACTTCACAACAATTAAAAGCAACTTTCATACGAGGCGAAACAATTTTGGTGTGCTTTGAGGCAACTTCGCAACAACTAAAAACAACTTTCATACGAGGCGAAACAATTTTGTTGTGCTTTGAGGCAACTTCTCAACAATTAAAAGCAACTTCCATATGAGGCGAAACAATTTTGGTGTGGTTTGAGGCAATTTCACAACAATTAAAAGCAACTTTCATACGAGGCGAAACAATTTTGGTCTGCTTTGAGGCAACGTCACAACAATTAAAAGCAACTTTCATACGAAGCGAAACAATTTTGGTGTTGTTTGAGGCAACTTGACAACAAGTAAAAGCAACTTTCATACGCGGCGAAACAATTTTAGTGTACTTTGAGTCAACTTTACAACATTAAGAATTTTGGTGTGCAATGAGGCAAGCTTACATGAGCAGTAAGCAACTCGCAACAAATCAAATCAACTTTGGTACATGGCGAATCAATTTTGGTAGGCAACTTTACAACAATGATAAACAATTTTCATGTGCGGAGAGGCAACTTCATAACTGCGGTAAGCAACTCACAACAACTAAAAAGCAACTTTGAAACAAGAAGCGACTCCAAAAGAAACTCTGCTACGAGGCGAAGCAAAAAAAAAAGTGTGCGCAGAGTCAACTTTACAAGGCGATGGCGTGCTCGAGTCGACTCTGGAAGAAAGCGGTGGGCCGGAGGAGAAAGAAAGCGGTGCGTCGCCCTCATGTCCTAGAGTAGGGTTCTTTTAGGGAACCATTAGCGTATTTTTTTTAGGGAAAATGGAAAATGCTATTGTGTGGTCTGCGGACATCTTTGAGCCCATCGGTCAACTTGAGAAAAGATCCAAGTAACTAATGGACAAAAGGCCAAGAGCCTAGGACCCAGCCCACTACAAAAGCAACGACTCGCATCTCTACTATCTAAAAAGAAAATTGTGTTCCTTAGTCTGCCACTTCGTCGACCCTTTCGTCCAACATCGTCCTCCCCTCGCGCTTCTCTACCCGCGTGCGACCAACTGGGCCAAAGCCCAACAAACTCCAGCATCCCTCTACGATCCCTTCCTCTCCCTCTCCTTCCGCCTCAACCACACGGGCGTGGCCGCCCCCGCCCACCTCCACCACACCAGCGTCGCCGCCCCTGGCCTCCTCCATCGCGTGTGGGCACCGCGGTTCCACCTCGCACCGGGCGCGTGCCCACTTCCACGTCGTCCTCCATGACCTCCTCTCTACGATTCGGAAATCGGGAAGGGGTAGCAGGAGATCGGTGTGTTTGCATCTGACCTCCCACGGTCCTACCGATCGAGAGGAGAAGCAACGTGACCGGAAGTCCCGGCTAAAATCCATGCCGAGCAGCGAGGTGCCGTCGTGGCGGCGCTTCAGGCCTTCGACCTCGCCGCCGCCACTAACGACGACGCCGATGCCATCGCCGGCCGCTGCCTCTCCTCCACGGGGAGAATGAGGCGTCCACCGTCACCACACGCCTCCGCAAGAGCCTGAAATCCCCTTTCGCCGGCGGTGGCCACAGCATCCGCCGCACAAGCAGCAGCTTCAGGACCCTTGTGGTCACACTCGCATCATCCTACTTTCCTCAGTGATCTGCATACCCCCCCTCCCAGGGGCGGAGCTGGGCCCCAGGCAGCCAGGGCCATGGCCCGGGGCGTGGGAAAATTTCTGGCCTACTACATACTTCAGTGTTGGATTTGGCCCAGGTCGTATTCTCTCCCTTTGAACCTTTCCTAGCTGCTGCAGAGCTGCAGACCTTTCGGCCCAGCATGAAGAGAAGAGAGCCAACCAACAAGGGACCCATGGCCAGTAGTGATTGATCTAGTCCATTTAAAAAGATCGATCTAGCAAGGGGCACATGGGACGTAGACTAGATAGTGACAAAAAAAACCGTAAACACTTCAGCTGTGGTCACAAACAAACAGTAGTTGATCTCGCTTTGGTGCTAGAAAGAGAGACCATCTCCAGCTATGCTGTTGGTTTTTTGCCTAATATTTTGCATCTAATTTTGCACAATGGAGCCATATTTTCCGCCATTTTGTGCCATTGAACCACAAAATTTGCATCAAGACATATTTAGTATGCTTTGGCATGGCACATAGGCATGTCGTTTTTTTTGCGTGTAGAACTTTTTTTTTTGGCCCGGGGCTTGCTCGAATCCTGGCTCAGCCACTGCTCCCTCCCATGACTATGGTTGTATTGGTTTCCGTGGATTGGAATGGATGGACCGGCACCGGCCTTGATCTGCTCGTTTTGCTCAACCATGCAGGATTTGGGTGTGTTCTACATTTACTTAGCGTCTCTCTTCAATACTTTCGGTTTGCCTCTCCCGGGATTGCTCCAGACCTGTAGTTTGAATGAATCAGATGGGGAATATGGAGGTAACTGCAAAGCTACAAAGTCTGCACGAATTTATTTCTTCCTCCTCATCTAGCACGACATCGAAGGTCGGCGCACAAGCACTCAATGGTGCAGCCGCCCTGCCCATTCCCTCTTCATTCAGCAGTTCTCGTTCTATGTCCTCGCCTGAATCGGCTCGTCAATTATTTGGGTAATGCTCGCACTACAATCACACTTCTTTACATTTTACAGGTTCATGCATATGAAGTATGTTGTTATGATTCAGGTTATTGTTTTTTCTCTGGTTATTGTATTTTCTACTGTGACACACTGAATTATCTCTGCACTTTCTGGTTGTGAACTCGTTTTTTTTGCTATTTTAATTTTTGCTACAGACGACAAAAACAATTTATTATGGTTCACAAAAACTTGAATCACTTGGTTGTGGAATCATGATGCTGACTAGATAATTTCTTCTCCATTGTCCACGCACTAATTTCATTCAATGTCTTATTCATTCATGCTTCTGTGATCAACTGCCACCTACATTCGTTTATACATGACTATTATTCCCCTCGTGTTTCGGAAAAAACAAATGGATGCAAATTAAACTTGCTTTACTTTTTGCTTGATATGGCAAAGTAGAGAAAGACATTCGTTCTTGTATTTTTTGAAGTCTTTGTTTTGTATTGATGGCTCATATACGGTTTTTTAATCTGGCAGAGATGGCGAACAAGAAATATTGTGCCGTCAGGACATTTTCTGCTTTGGCTCAGATGGAGAATTTTGATTTGTTGCGACTTCAACAAGAGACATTTGAAGGCAACTTTTGTAGTTTCAACCACTACACCATTAGTTTACAACACTCTCTATCATCTTTTTTCATTGGTCACGGGTTGATAAAATATGCAAATACGACCAAGAAACGAGCACCTAATATGGTGGATTGCTGGTCACTGCGATGACTGTTGTCGTTCTTTTTCCGGAGGATGATGTTAAAGATTTCGGGAACCTGATTGCACGGTATGGCTGCTACTCGTGTTCTAGGAGCAGAGATGTACAGTTTGACTTAATGTTGTAGTGTTGTCTAAAAGCGGTGAGCTCTAAAAACTTAATTTGTATATTTCCGCAACCAGTAAATATTTTTTAATGTGTTGATGTTACCATGGTCTTTCATCTGAATGGTGGATTGGTGTTCACTATTCTTAATGGCCTATCTTCTTTCTTTGTTTGGTAGGCGACCTCCGTGGCCGTCATCCTCTTTTGAATCTGAAGCTTTAAAACAAACAGTTAGCTTACTACAGCTTTTGATCTTTTCTAGGAGAACTGAACTAGAATCACTTTGTGAGCTCTTTTGCTGAACTAGAATCACTTTGTGAGCTCTTTTGCTGTGCTTATAACTGGTTTGTCAATGAAGAAATAGAAATGTCCTTTTCCTGTACTTAATACAGATTTGTAAATGAAGAAGTATGTAAATTGAGTTATGAATCAACGTCTGTGCTGTTATTTGTGAATGAATTTTATGTGGAATTTGAGGTTCCATGCGTCAGTTGTGGAGTGGCTGGGGAGTACCGTCAGCAACTGAACAAACAGCGGATAACTGAAGGTCTGAAGTACATACTGTAACATGCTATTTCGGTTACAGTGGTACATGGGGATCGTACTGCGATGGATTCATATTTACAAGCTGTTATTCTTTTGCCTTACGTAGCACTTGGATTTTTTTTTTAGCCCTTTTCTTACAAGTTAGGAATTTCCTAGCATAGCAGACTGTTGTTATTTTGTGCCTGCAGTTGGTAGATTCCATGGTCATAAATTCAACAGAATCATGTACTGAGTCCAGCACCATTGGGGCCTTTTTCGTTTTACTGAACCTACTGCTTTGACGATTTCTAATCCAGGTTCAAAGTTAGGAATTTCCTAGCATAGCAGACTGTTGTTATTTTGTGCCTGCAGTTGGTAGATTCCATGGTCATAAATTCAACAGAATCATGTACTGAGTCCAGCACCTTTGGGGCCTTTTTCCTTTTACTGAACCTACTGCTTTGACGATTTCTAATCCAGGTTCAAAATTCAGCTCAAACAAGGGTAGCACTTGACAGTTGACACTGGATTTTGTTTGAGTATATTGGTGGGTTACATGTACCCTTTCATGTGTACTTCGGTTGCTCTGGTTCATATTAAAAACTGGGTGACATAAAAATGGGTGTACATATGAATATATTCCTTTCTTTATGTTAATCTCTTTAAAGTAAACCATCTGCAAAACATTCATAGCATATTGTAATTCGTACATTTGTTTTTATTATGTGCCTATGGCTTGAATAGGCTTGCGAACATCCATTTACAAGCCGGGCCACGTGATCACCGTTATATATAATACATATCGCCATCTAGGTCTATATGAATTTGAATGGAAATTCATGGTATACCAAATATTGGTAAACGAGAACCTACAGTGTTTAGCAAATGTTATCGACCTCGTGAAACATTACCATCTAACATCTCACTCTTAATAAACAAATTGATAACACTAATGTGTTCACAACAGGTGTAATCTCTAGGAGTAATTCATGTGAAGAATTCATTTAATGAGAGGACATGATTTCATTGACCTTATCATCGTCTCCCGTAGCAACGCACGGGCATTTAACTAGTCTCACAGAAAAAAGCTTGGGCCTGCTCTAATGGTTTCGTACGCATGAGCTGTGGCCGGCTTTGCGGGAGGATTCTCCAGGAGATGGACGCGCCGCCGCCGCGCGCAGCGGTGCAGGGCCACCACGCCTTCCTCCGCCCGCGAAGCTTATCGCCCCCTTCACCGGACCGAGCTCCGGCCTCACCGAAGCCGCCGAAGCCGCGTTGGGAACGGTTCCTCGCTGGTAGACCTGGTCATGCTTGGGCACTCCACGGCTGCCCCTCCCGGCACCGTCGACAAGGAGGTCCCGGGCGGCGCTTCGAGCAGCAGCTTAAATCTCATGGCATTGGGGCGGAGCAATTTGGGGAGAAACAGCGCGTCAACATACTCCAGTTCGTTGGGCATGACGTGGGCGATGGAGCTTGTCGCGTAGCGTGAGCGCTCAGTTTTTCCAAATAGCGCAGCTGCGCTAATAAGCATTTACCATTGGAGATTTGGAGGCATATTCGTAGAGTTTCCCCTGCCAATACGAAGTATGGATTTGATGAAAGAGCGGGCCATCGAGAACAACATCTGACAACTACAGTTTGAAAATTTGAATACGGGAGAGGAAACCAGATCGCCTCCCGACTGCTGCTGCGGACAGAGATCAGGTGACATGCCCACGGCATGTCACCGTGTGCCTCGCGGCCTCACATCCACCGCCCAGCAAGAATCCAACGGACCACAGTTTCCCTAGGCAAAAACAACATCTAGACACAGACCAAATCGGGCACGCGCGAGTCAGCGGAAATATCTGGCGGGGAAGGCAGGGAAAAGGCGGGCTTTGGCGCGGCGATTCGCCGGCGTCTCCTCGTCTCGCGGCCTTCGCCGGCCGCCGCCGCCGTCGCCACTGAGGAGAGGCAGGGACGAGCGCCGTCCGCCACGGGAACCAGGGCCGAACGCCGCCGCGGGCCGGGGACGAGCGTCGTCCGCCGCGGGAGCCGGGGACGAGCGCCGCCGCGAGCCGGGACGAGCGCCGCCGCGAGCTGGGGACCGTTCATCATCCTCAGCGACCTCTTCTCAGGTCCCCTCTCGCTCTCTTATTCCATTAGTGCCAGGGGCGGAGCTAGCTCCCGGGCTCGTCCGGCAACTCTTCACTGCAGATTAGTCTAATTACTGTGCTTAGTAGTGATTTTTGTTGGGGCAAAGCTAGCTGACATCGCTATGCACGAGCTTTGCCCAGGCTCCTCGCGCTGTCTGGCTCTGCCACTGATTAGTGCACTCGATCAGATGCAGGCAACAAACTTGAAATTGGTATTTGTATACCGGTAGAGCTAACCATAATGTACCTCCTGCTGTGGTATTTGTACTGGAAAAATTGCTAGGTACATATGATATAATTGGTTGTCCAGTCACCGGTATAATACTAATAGTGACAAACTATAATCTGCTAAGCTTTGTGGTTTCAACATAGGAACTACTTTTGTGGTTTCCACTAATTTGTATACACTGTTTTTGAATTTGGCAGAATTGTGCGTTGTGCGATGGGATCGATTGGCAACTGGATACCCGAAGCTGGTATGCGGTTCAGAAATTCGGATGAGGCTTGGGAGTTCTGGGTGCAATATGGAGGTCACATAGGCTTTGATGTGAGGAAAAGAAATACCATCAAAAGCAAAATTGATGGAACAATCACTTCATGTAGGTTTGTTTGTTCCAATGAAGGCATTCGAAGGAAAAGTCAAATAGATCATGAGCCGAAGCGCATTAGAGCTGAAACAAGAACCAATTGTAAAGTTCGGATGATTGTTTCATTTGGTCGAGTGGCCAAATTTTTTGAAGTCACCGAAGTTGATTTGGAACACAATCACCTCCTTCAATTGCCACAAACCTGTCACTTGTTGGCATCACAAAGGAAGATTTCAGATGTGCAAGCTTTAGAGATAGAAACAGCCGATGATTCTGGAATTATGCCAAAAGCTTCACATGAGTTTGCATGCCGTCGAGCTGGTGGGAAGTTCAACGTTGGTTACACTTTGACTGACCAAAAGAATCATTTGCGAACCAAGCGGCAGCGGGAGATGGCTTATGGACAGGCCGGTAGTATGTTGAAGTTCTTTCGTGACAAGATAGCTGAGAATCCATCATTCCAATATCATTTGCAGTTGGATTGTGAGGAGCATATAGCCAACATATTCTGGGTTGATGCTAAAATGCTACTTGACTATGCACACTTTGGTGATGTTGTCACTTTTGACACTACATTTGGCACGAACAAAGAGTATAGGCCATTTGGTATTTTTCTTGGGCTCAATGAGTTTAGAGAAACAACCATTTTTGGTGCTGCATTGATGTTTGATGAAACACGCGACTCATTTATATGGCTCTTTGAGCAAATATGGAGCCCTAAGAGTGCAATGCTATCATGAGTTTCACCCAGCTCTTGACGGCTCCGCCTTGTGGTGAGGAAGATCTGTTCTAGCGTGCAAGCTCGCTAGAAGTATTTTGGACATAATTAAGTATAGTATTTTGGGCTAACTATAGTCGTCTTTTGGGGCCTAAGTGTACAAATCAAATGGCACTAAATGGCTGTTAAGAGCTCACTAAATTCACTGGAAAGTGGTACTGAAACTTCAAATCATGTACTTCTGAATTACTTGTGATGAAGTGGGTTGTCTGAATCTAAATAGTGATGAATGGCATGTCTGAATTTCTTATGAATCTGAGTGTAAACAGTATATTTGACTGTTGCTTGCACGGTTTCCGGACTAAAAGGTTGATGTTTGTATTGTGTTTTGTTCAAAACACTTGTTTGTACTGTTGAATGACTAAAAGAGAAGTAACAGAACCAGCAGACATTCTGTTTGCATGCTTCCTTTGCTCACACACTCCTTTTTTCCTAGCCGCCATTCTGTTAGAGAAGTAACAGAACCAGCCGCCATTTCCAGATACATCAGCATGCTACAAGCCTGTGAACTACTTCAGTTACTGAAGAACAAACAGCAAAACCTGCAAGAGAAACTTCCAACTTTCTCAGGGTTACTCGAAAAAACTTCCAACTTTCTCAGGAGCATACTGGAATCAACAAAAACGGCAAAAGAGGAACTGCTACACAAACTGGAGGCACAGATACAGTTGCAATTTTTCAGTTAATCAGGCCTCTTGCTCACAAAACAAGCAGACCAAAGCTAATTGTTCTCCACTAATTATCACTAGATAAACAGGCCCGTTTACATCACCCAAAATCCATACAGAAACTATAGATACTACTAGTATTTTCTATGCAGTTTTTGCAGTTCTTGATACTGCATTGCCCCAGAGCCACTAATACACGCACGGGGCATCCGGAACAAGCAGAGCATTCTTCCAGCTCCAAGAACAGCTGCAGCTCCGGTTCCCGCTCGCGGCGGCGCTCGTCCCGGCTCGCGGCGGCGCTCGTCCCCGGCTCCCGCGGCGGACGGCGCTCGTCCCCGGCCCGCGGCGGCGTTCGGCCCTGGTTCCCGCGGCGGACGGCGCTCGTCCCTGCCTCTCCTCAGTGGCGACGGCGGGCGGCGGCGGCCGGCGAAGGCCGCGAGACGAGGAGACGCCGGCGAATCGCCGCGCCAAAGCCCGCCTTTTCCCTGCTTTCCCCGCCAGATATTTCCGCTGACTCGCGCGTGCCCGATTTGGTCTGTGTCTAGATGTTGTTTTTGCCTAGGGAAACTGTGGTCCGTTGGATTCTTGCTGGGCGGTGGATGTGAGGCCGCGAGGCACACGGTGACATGCCGTGGGCATGTCACCTGATCTCTGTCCGCTGCCAGGTCGGGGTGCTAAGAAAACTGTAGCTGATTTCAAGGAGGGAGCAAGTAATCAAGACTTGTCCAAGTGAATGTCCCCATCTCACTTTGCATATATTTTTCGTGTATAGCTCTCTCTCTCCACCAAATTTGCATGTCCAAGCGTATTACTCCTCCCCGCCGTTTCATCTGAGAATACCGATCCAGCTAATATATATGTTTGTATTCATTATTTAATAGAGTACTTTGTATTTTTATTGATTCTTTATACATGTATGTATGATCAAGATATGTTAAATATTAGCATCATGTTCAACTAAATAGTCACCCTAACGACAGACGAGAGGGTCAATCGTCGAGTCTTAAGGCCACTAAATAATGAATCTATGTATGTAGTCGATCCACCGGTTTTAAAATTCATGAACATGCTTCTATACAATTATATTTGACGGTATGATTTTCTTCGGATTTGCTATTTTCATAGATGCCTGGTTTCAACCGACTTTTCGACCACACGATGATGCGCCAATATATGTAATATTGTTGTGGTTCCTTATTATTTACCAAAAAAAAAGATGCAAATAGAAGTCCAAACCTGCTTTGCAAGCTCCTCCACCTAGGATGAGTCGGAGCCGGAGACGGAGCTCGACATAAGCAGTGACAATGGATGCGAGGAAGAAACATAGGTGTTGGGGGCAGGGGCACGTTGGTGCCTGAGATTATCGAGTGCATCCCAGAATTAGAGGGATGGCTGTTGGTCGGTGGCACACTACAGAGATTGTTGATGGTTAGGACGAACAATGAGACAACGCAATATTTTTGCCGACTGATGAAAAAGCGGAATCAACGAGCCTGTTTCAAAAGGCAACCGTTCGAGACCTGCGATGCGACGGTGTTGGGATTGTGGTAGGGTGAATTCAAATTTAAAATGTATAATTGAACTTTGTGCCCCTGTTTCAATAGGCGACAGTTCGGGACCTACGATGCGAGGTGTTGGGATTGTAGTAGGGTGAATTTGAATTTAAAATGTATGATTGAGCTTTGTGCCTCGTTTCTTTATAGTTATTCTCTACAAAGTTGTCACAAAGGGAGGGAGAAGATGACATTAACCAAAAATTGAGAAGAAGAATCAAGCACTTACCATGATATATACTCCCTCCTTTTTCATAAGGTGTATTAGTTTTCTAAAAAAAAGTCAAACTTGACTATCTTTCACCAAGATTTTAGAAAAAAAACTATGAACATCTGAAATACAAAGAAAATAACATATGAAAATTTATTTCAAAATTAATCTAGATAATGATTGGGTATTGTAAATGCCAATGTTATTTTCTAAAATGTTGGTCAAGATAGTCAATTTTGACTTTTTCATAAAGCTAATACACCTTATACCAAGGAAGAGAGGGAGTATGATCTAATTTAAATTTGATGGAAGTCACTATTTTCAGAAAAATGCGGGAAAGCACGCCTTGTTCTTTATTGAAATGATACGACCAAACAAACATCAGAACACATGATAGAAAAAAAAGGAGAGAACAATCCAAGGAACAACTCACCTAACCAAACAGAGCTACCACAAAGTCACACAAGATCCCTACTACAGTAGCTTCCGCCTATCTACCACTCTTAATGTGTGTTTGCAAATATAACAGGTATTTCATTGACATTTCTAAATACTAACTATTATCCCGTTGCAACGCACGGGCGTTTAACTAGTATACGTAGTATCTTCCATGGAATAGGGGTTGAGAGTGGAAAGTCATTTGCCCTCCCGAACTATAATGCTTCTTGTTTAAAAAAATGTGGATGTAGTCAACGATGTATAAGTGTGCAAAATCACAATGCGAAATCTTTTATATCATTGGCTACACAAAAATGACAAAGTTCTATAATTTTTGGAGAGCTGAAAATGTGCACTTAGATATATATACATTTGTCTGTTTTAAAGCTTAAAATACGCGGGGACATATCATTATGGACATTCAGGATTTAATTTTCATATTTTTTTAAACTCGCAAATATGATTTTTGGCTGGGATCCAGCAATCTCTACTCAATTGAGAGGGAGTAAATTGTGAGGAGGGTTTGTTTCACCGACTTGGTGGTGCGAGCATATTTGGGATGCAGCAGTGGACCCGTAGTTTTTATTCACACTCCCAATCAAACTCACCCTAAACATGTTCATCTTCAGATTTGTAGGTGTTTTATACCATTTTTCCAATGATTTGTATCAGGAGAAGTCTATTTTACCTTTTTTCCAATGATTTGTATCATTAGAAGTCTATTTTACCTCCTGATACCATTATCATTATAGACTTTAATTTTTTTATGTCGTACCCTAGGTACTCGCACCCTCACTACTCTTTACTGGCCAAAAATCCACGCCTCAACCCTGCCGCCTCGCCTCCAGTCCTAGTGGCACCGAGGAACGGCCATTCGCACAGGCCCAGCGATGTACATGAATTTGTGCCTCGCCCCCAGGCCCCAACGCCGTTCGGGTACCTCCGCCTCGACCCCAGGCCTTAGCATTGTGTCGAACCCATTAGCTTCTCTCCACATTCCACCGCCGCGTCAGCCCTTCATGCTTCGTCTCCGCCAAGGACGCCGCAACTGGTGAATCACGTCTCTTGCTACTGGTTCGGCCAAGTTCTCGACATCTGGTTCTAGGAAGTGTTGACGTTAACCTTGTTGTTTCCAAAGCATGTACGAGTAGGACTACGAGTATGAGTCGGATTAGAAGTAGGATTCCTACTAGAGGTGGGTTTCCTAGTCCCTAGTCCCTGTGTGGGCTTTTTTATAAGCACCGGCAAGGTGCCTTTGTAAGCACAACGAAAATAGACATAGACGACGAGATTTCCGCCGAGACGCGCCTACGTATTGCTGCTAGCGTGATCAGTGCAATCGATCAAAGCTAGTACTACTTGCAAACACCACAGACACGCACACAAGGAGACAACGATTTAGTGATTGCCACAGGCACGTATCGTGCCTTGCTCTCTCTTCCTTTATTTCTTTTCTGGAAAGTACTCGGCGTATAGGGGCAGTAGATCCAACAAGTGGTATCAGAGCCTGGACGAGTTAGAGGCGCTAGTCGAAGAAGGAGATAAGGCGGCGGCTGCGGCGACGCAGGCGCCGGTGACGTCCGAAGGTAGCGGCAAGCCGCTCATGATGATGTCAAGAACAAGTTATGTGCCGATTCAGTATCCAATGCTGACCGACACAAATTATGTGGTTTGGCCCACGAAGATGAAGTTCATCCTCCGAAATCTCCATGTCTGGAAGGCTATAGAAGGCGATGGCGCGGTGGACGTCGAGGTCGACGAGGGCGCCATGGCTGCTCTCTCGCAGTCCGTACCACACTCCATGGTGATGACTCTTGCCAATTACGAGACGGCGAGGGAAGCGTGGGAAGCAATACGGGAGATGCGAGTTGGCGAAGATAAGGTTAAGCGTGCCCGTGCACAAGTGCTTAAACGGCAGCTTAACGAGTTGGAGATGTCCAAAGGAGAAACGATCGCTGAGTATTCCGAGAAGCTAACAAACTTGGCAAGTGTGATTAAATCTCTCGGAGGATCCGTCACGGATACAGATATCGTCGAGAAGCTATTTTCATCGGTCACCGACGAATTCACAAATATTATCGGGACGATCGAGCAGTTCAGCGATGTCACAAAGATGACGGTGCCTGAAGCGATCGGAAGATTGAGGACACACGAAGAGAATCATAAGGGAAGGAAAGAGTCCAAAGACAATAGTGAGAAATTCTTGTATTCTCAAGCTGATCTTGAAGCTCGACTTGCTAAAGAGCGGAAGAAAATGAAGGATAAGCAACGCCCTGTGAAAAAGTACATCGCTGAGCAGGACGATGATGAGCAAGAAGACGACGATGAAGAGGAGGAGGAGGAGGAGGATGACACTCTGCCAAGGAGGAAGAAGTTTGACATAAAGAAAGTAAGGTGTCATAACTATCATGAACTCGGACACTTCAAGTATGATTGCCGGAAACCATCGAAGCAGAAGGCTCTCTTGGGCCAGGAAGAAGACGATAGTCCGATGCATTTGATGTGCGAACTTGTGGACGAGGATGATTCAGTTCTTCAAGCGGTGGCTAAAGAAACTGACACGCTTGCCGAAGAGGAAGTTTGCTTTCAAGTTTCGAAAACTCGTGTCGATGCTACGGACACGGGAGGTGATTCGAGGACTCATGCCGATAGTACTAGTATGAAGGCGTACATGGCGCCAGAAGTCCATGGTGTGTTGCGTAGTGCCGCGTTGCATGGGAAAGAAGTGAAGGCGTACGTGGCGTCAGAGGTCCACGAAGTGTGGCGCAGTGTCACGTCGCAGGGCAAAGGAGTGGCTGTTGAAAGCAAAGGCAACGTCCGAGGAACGAGGCACAACGTCGGTAACATTGTGTGGCGAAAGAAAAACTCATCGGCACCTCCACGCGCAGAAGAAGAAGCGGCCACGGGCGCACAGCCAGCTGCAGGTGTGAGTGCACCAACGACAGAGGCTTGGAGCCCAGCAAGCAGTGCAGCAGCTTGCCCATCAAGTAGGCCGGAAGGAGGCCGGCCAGGAGGCCCAGCTCAGGGCGCTTCTCCAGCGCCTAGCAGCTCCAGTAAAGGGTCAGAAGAAAAGAGCAGCCCAGTTCGGGCTGCACCATCGCCTGGGATGCAAGGAGGATCAGAAGGCCACGCGCACGAGCCATCTTTGACAAGACCAGGAGGCTCGGACGCTGAAGAAACGAGCGCAACGTTGAATGCAGAAGAGTACGTCGCACCGCCTCCGACAGCACTGGAGCTGATGCAACTACGACCGACGCCATCACGCATGCAAAGCGTGTTGGAGTGCTATCCGAAGAAGGATGATCCGGTGAAGATGAGTCACGAAAAGCAATGTTTTCTCATTGAGGAACCGGCGAAATTTGAAGACACGGATACGATAGAGTATTGGCGTCAAGCACTGTCTTTGGCAGAAGAGCAACAAGATGAAGGTGCGATGCATCTTGCGCGGCTACATTTGTTCAATGTAATTATTCCAGAGATGAATCCAATAAAGTACACAGAGTACACAGAAGATTGCTTCAAAAGCACCGAAGTAAAGATGATGTTTGAAGACGTTGACAAAAAGGATTGTTACCGTCAAAGTGTAGATGAGTCGACAAAAGGAAAGTCGATGTCATGGATGCCACGAGGAGCGACGAAAGCAATGTCGAGAATGAAGACTGAAGCGGCGAAAGTAATGTCGAGGGTAACACATATGCAAAGTAATTGGCGTATTTGGGACCCATGTAGAAAAGAAGCACACGTCGTGCTTAGGGGGTGAAAGAACAACAAGTTTAAGGAGGTGAATGTTGACGTTAACCTTGTTGTTTCCTAAGCATGTACGAGTAGGACTAGGAGTATGAGTCGGATTAGAAGTAAGATTCCTACTAGAGGTGGGTTTCCTAGTCCCTAGTCCCTGCGTGGGCTTCTTTATAAGCACCGGCAAGGTGGCTTTGTAAGAGACAACCAAAATAAGAAAAGAAATAAAGGAAGAGAGAGCAAGGCACGGTACGTGCCTGTGGCAATCACTAAATCGTTGTCTCCTTGTGTGCGTGCCTGTGGTGTTTGCAAGTAGTACTAGCTTTGATCGATTGCACTGATCACGCTAGTAGCAATACGTAGGCGCGTCTCGGCGGAAATCTCGTCGTCTACGTCGGAAAGTACTCGGCGTATAGGGGCAGTAGATCCAACAGGAAGAAGTTGACATACTCCTCCTGATCATTCTCGAATCTGTGGTTCTGTGGCGGCGTGTGCTCCGGCGAAGTTGTGCCGCCAACTGCTCGACATTACGGACCCGCGTTGCTTCCTAAGAGCATCTCCACCGGCGCTCCCAAAGCGCTATTGGTAGCGGCAATCAAAAATCTCCCCATCGGTGCTCCCAATAGCAAAAAATATTGCCAGACAACCTCAATAAAACGTCTGGCACTGTTAACTACTCGGGGGATTCAGAGTACACTCATTCACACATATGATTCAGAGTACGAATTGAGGTATCAAGGTAGTGGATACAAGCACAATTGTGCTAAAGGCAAAAGCAGGAAAGGGGATTGAGGAGAAGAGCCAGGAAGGAGAGGAAGCCACCGCCGTGCCGTTTCGCCGTGATCCAACTTGGATAGTTCTTCGATGGCCTCCTGCCGTGTATAAGTAGCAGCGCTAGAACATGGGCTCGGCCCATCGGTGCCAGCCCACCATAGCAGCCCAACAACAACGGGCAGGCAGGCGAGCGTTTCGTGGCCTGCAGCAGCAGCGGGCATAGAGGTGAAGTCGACGGTGGTTGTTGGCGACGTCGGTGCCGCTGCTAGGGTGAGACCAGCCGTGTCGCAACTTGGACATTCCGTCGAACAGGTTGATGGCGCCACAGGATAGACCGCGAGTGGCTCCTCAGTGGTGGGGATCGGCGTTGTGCTGGCCTGCGGTACCGACGGATCGAGTGGATCCGCCGTGGACGCCTCCTCCGCGCTGTCACCCTTGTCGCGGCAGACATGCTGCTGGAGCAAGTCCACCACCACTTGCAGGCCCGAGGCCTGCGCTTCGACCGCCGGCTTCCAGGTACCGAAAGCCTTGGCGATCGACTGCCTGATCGACTGCTTGATCGATTGCTTGATCTCACTGCGAAACTCGGCGAGTAGATCCTTGAGATCAGCCTTCGTGGCAGGTTCCATGGTGGATCGAAGGTGTGGATGCGGGAAATTGGTGAGAAAATTTGGGGAAAATTTCAGAAAGAGTGTTGGGCTGGCTCTGATACCATATGTTAACTACTCGGGGGATTCAGAGTACACTCATTCACACATATGATTCAGAGTACGAATTGAGGTATCAAGGTATTGGATACAAGCACAATTGTGCTAAAGGCAAAAGCAGGAAAGGGGATTGAGGAGAAGAGCCAGGAAGGAGAGGAAGCCGCCGCCGTGCCGTTTCGCCGTGATCCAACTTGGATAGTTCTTCGATGGCCTCCTGCTGTGTATAAGTAGCAGCGCTAGAACCTGGGCTCGGTCCATCGGTGCCAGCCCACCATAGCAGCCCAACAACAACGGGCAGGCAGGCGAGCGTTTCGTGGCCTGCAGCAGCAGCGGGCATAGAGGTGAAGTCGACGGTGGTTGTTGGCGACGTCGGTGCCGCTACGAGGGTGAGACCAGCCGTGTCGCAGCTTGGACATTCTGTCGAACAGGTTGATGGCGCCACAGGATAGACCGCGAGTGGCTCCTCAGGGATCGGCGTTGTGCTAGCCTGCGGCACCGCCGGATCGAGTGGATCCGCCGTGGACGCCTCCTCCGCGCCGTCGCCCTTGTCGCGGCAGACATGCTGCTGGAGCAAGTCCACCGCCACTTGCAGGCCCGAGGCCTGCGCTTCGACCGCCGGCTTCCAGGTACCGAAAGCCTCGGCGATCGACTGCCTGATCGACTGCTTGATCGATTGCTTGATCTCACTGCGAAACTCGGCGAGTAGATCCTTGAGATCAGCCTTCGTGGCGGGTTCCATGGTGGATCGAAGGTGTGGATGCGGGAAATTGGTGAGAAAATTTGGGGAAAATTTCAGGAAGAGTGTTGGGCTGGCTCTGATACCATATGTTAACTACTCGGGGGATTCAGAGTACACTCATTCACACATATGATTCAGAGTACGAATTGAGGTATCAAGGTACTGGATACAAGCACAATTGTGCTAAAGGCAAAAGCAGGAAAGGGGATTGAGGAGAAGAGCCAGGAAGGAGAGGAAGCCGCCGCCGTGCCGTTTCGCCGTGATCCAACTTGGATAGTTCTTCGATGGCCTCCTGCCGTGTATAAGTAGCAGTGCTAGAACCTAGGCTCGGCCCATCGGTGCCAGCCCACCATAGCAGCCCAACAACAACGGGCAGGCAGGCGAGGGTGCTAACAGGCACGCCCACTTTGCTCCCTGTATCCAGAGAGCAAAGTAGGGACGCCGGCAACATGCGGCAACAAGCTCCACGTAGACAGAGCACATGCAGGTCCACCCGTCGGTGTCTCAATTCCCCACCTACCCTCTCTCTCCTAAACCTCTCTTTCTTCTCCAACCGCATCTCCCCTTTTCTCCGGCTTGATGGCCGCCGTCCCTGACGAGGCTGCACGTAGGCCGTCGATCCTCCGGCGCACCTGCGCCGCCGTGGCCTAGAAAAAAGAAGAGATTTTTTCGGCTCTCAACAAGAAGCAGCGGTGGACGGCGAGAACACCATGCTCGACAAGGTCCCGCGTCACCAGCAACTACGGGCCGCTGACACGCTGGATCTCATTGCCCGCCCTCGAGGCGCTGGAGATGCAAGCCCTCGAGATGGAGTTTGTCGAGGCGAGGTGGGAAGGCGAGCTTGAGGCGCGGCCGGAGAGGAGGCAGAGGAAGGCCGCGGCCAGGCGCCGGCTCGCCGTGGAGATCAAGCGGGCGCCCGACGAGGCCTCCGCGGTAGAGCACACTCTGGAGGAGGCGCGCCGTGCGTGGCATCGGGCCAGGGGCGAGCTCGAGAAGGGGTGCGAGCTACACGACCACGCTGCTCGGAAATCGCGGCCATGCTTAGTCCCATGAGCGTGTAAAATATCAAATTCAAATACTTTGTATTCCAAGCTACACAAAAATAAAAAATCTGATAAAACTTGGAGATTTGAAAATACGCATACTTAGATCCACACTATTGTTATTTTTGTGTAGCTCATAATACAAAGTTTTTTAAGTTAATATTTTGCACGTTTGTAGGATATACTTTTGGGTACACTCGGATTTTTTTCAGAATTTTTTGAAATTCACAAATATGATTTTTGATTTCTTTTTTAACTGGAGGGAGCACTGGAGCTCGGGAGCCAAAAATCTCTACTTTCTTTCGTAAAATGTTTTTGCTCCCGAGCACCAGTGCTCCTTCGATTTAAAAAATTCGAAAATTATACTTGTGAGTTTCAAAAAAAATCAGAAAAACAATCTGCATGTAGCAATATATTATTTTAACAAACATGTCTATTCTTCGATGCTTGTTGCTTGTCTTTTTTTCATTATAATAAATTCTCCAAATGTTGCTCTACTACTGTTTGCTTCTGCAATCTGCATTGTGGTCAAGTTTTTCTTGCGTGATGATTGAATCTGCTAATTAACGGGAAGTGTCTTTGACTCCCCATTTCCGGTACTCCCTCTATTCTAAAAAAAATAATCAAAAATCACATTTATGAGTTCAAAAAAAATGAAAAAAATATGGACGTAGCTATGGTGTATATCACAATCGTGCAAATTATCAATTTCAAATACTCCCTCCGTCCAAAATATAAGGCGTGTTATTTTTGTGCTAGTCTTTGATGCTCGACCAAAAATATATACTATTATATTATATGGATTGAGAATGTACAAATGGTCGTTTGATTTGTCTTACGATATTCTTTCATTTCAAACATTTTATACTAATTTTATGTACATATTATAAGTATAAATCATTGTCAAACTTGTATGTCGTTTACCAGCAGAATTTAAGGACGCTTATATTTTGGGAATGGAGGGAGCACTTCATATTATGGGCTACACAAAAATGAAAAATCTGATAAAATTTAGAGATTTAAAATATGCATATTCAGATCTACACATTTGTTATTTACGTGTAGCGCATAATACAAAGTATTTGAAATTGATATTTTGCATGATTGTGGAATACAACATTGGCTACTTCCTTTTTTTTATAGATTTTGCACGATTTTTGAAACTCAGAAAGGGATCACTGGAACTCGGGAGCCAAAAAAAAACCTCCACTCATTAATCTATACGTAATACTCCCTCCATTCCTATATATTAGATGTATTTGTTTTTGATAAAAAATGTCAAGAATATAAGGTGTATTGAGTTCCACAACTCATCTGAATAACTTTTTAGGGATTTTGATTATGTTCTCTTATCTCATGCAAACTCTCCTTTTCAACATCAATTATCCAGAGATAATTCCGTGCAAAACTAGTGTAATTTTCCCGTCCACGAACGTGATTTAATTTACTAGACAAAAACTATACACCCTACATATAGAAACATAAATAAAGAGTAATAAAAGCAGCAAGGCTTCTTGGCACGCATTGAAAGTATCCCTAAAGTTGAACACAATTACCCAGCACTGCCACCCGTAAGTTACATAATTGTTTCGTTTCTTTTTCCCGTCACCCAACAGCCCAACCGACCAGTGTAGGCCTTAAAACACTAATTGAAAAGTAGGAAATATATAAAAACGAACTGGACACATACAAAATTCTGGACGTGGTGGAAGACAAAATGTGAACACGTTTTTACAAAACTGAATAGGATTTCTAATCCTACTTAGCTAGAGAGTTCTAATCCTACTTAGCTAGATCCAGTTGGTGCAAATATACATGCATATCGCATATTAGCCAGGTTCAAAACAAATTAGGTCTACCTCTTGTGCAGTGAGAGTGTACTTTGGCAAAATTACATAGGTAAAGAAAAATCATCAGGTATGTTATATATTAAGAGATATATGCATTAGCTAAGTACTCATATGATCATATCAACATATGAGTATATAAACACAAAATTTTCCTTTCCCGTACGCACGGACATGTTTGCTAGTTAAGTACTACTACATGCTGGTCGCTGCTGCTGTAGCTGTTCGCTACTGAAATCTGCATGCTTGCATTTGGTTGTACAGAGAAAAGGAAGTTCCCGAGCGGGGACAGATCCGTTGACACACGATGTATGCATTGCTCATGACGGTTTTGGGTTTAGAGCTTCTCTGTTAACCACCAATGGATTGAAAAAATCGGTTCATAACATGCAGAGCCTTCCTGTAGAACAATGTTCTGCGCCGATAAGTTCAAAGAAGACGATGGTCTAAGATAAGATATCTGCACTCAGATCTGGCAGACGGACGACGCTAACAAGAACCTCCCAAGTTTACATGTTATTGTTATATCAGATTATGGCTCAAACAAAAGGAGAACATTATAAAACTGTAACTACTGAAAAAAGGTAGGTCTAATAGCAGCAGAAAGTTCTTGCGATTGATCTGAAACAAACTTGTGAGTGCACCATCAGGAGCACTGTAACAACTTGTCCAAGAACTTTGACTCACATCTTCAGTTCCGTCGTCCATGTTCCCTGGACACTTGGTCGTTTCGTTACATGTCTGGTTCTCAGCTTCACAACTTTCCTGCCCAGAGAACACCTGAGCCTACTAGCTTGCAACATGATGTCTTCAGGTGGTAGGTTTCTGACACAGACCACTCTCTCGTTGTGATTCTCTGCACAAGAACAACGTTGCATAAAAATATGACTCAAAAAGCAAGCACACATAGACACGAGTTCGTGAAAAATAACAGCTATGGCGTTTTGATATGAATCTGGGTCGCCCTGACATGTGGGTGGATCCTGCCAGTGACGCGGAGTGGTATTCTAGTCAAGCCAATCTTTGGAGTGGCATTTTATAAATATTCTCCTAATAGCAACAAGAAAACATAATCTAGACGGATGTTGGTTTGAGGAGTAACCTCCTCCTGCAATTATGAGATGCTATAAGATTGGTTTGGTTATTGCAAACACTAAAAGAGAAAAACATACTTAAATATGTGAAATGCATCACAATACTTGTTAAATGAGTTTTTTCTCCCAAAAAATCTGTTGCATGTCTCTATTTCATCGGCGATGGGTGTACTTGTCCTAGAGCAAGTAAACCCCTCAACTAAAACAAGCCAACAGTTCCTTTAAGAAGATTTGTTCATATAAAAGGGTACAGTCAACCATTTCATGCTTATATCGTGTGAGTTCAACTTAGGGCTGTTGAGCTTGTCAAATTCATCACAGGTACTACATGGACGACACAGCGACAAATGACACATTGCTGCAACTTTAAACGTGGCAAGTAGAAACTAAAGTGCTTTGACTGCGTGAGACTGCTTGAAAATTAACTAGCTCCATGCATTTGTTCAGTACCAACACAATGGTCCAACCCGCTACCAGACCACTCTCTCATTATGGTTTTTTGACACAGACCACTCTCTCATTATGGTTTTCTGCACAAGAATTTAAACATTGCATACAGATATTATTCAAAAAGCAAGCACATGTAGCCACCAGTTCATGAAAAATAGCAACTATGGCATTTTGATATGAATCTGTGTCTCGCTGAGCTGTGGCTCAGTCTTGTCAGTGAGACGGGGAGTGGTATACTGGTATTTCCAGTGATGCCGATCTTTGAGGTGGCATTTACGAATTTTTTAAATAAACATAAAGCAACAGGAAAACATAATCTAAACATATGTTTGGTTTGAGGAGCAACCTCTCATCAGATGCTATAAGATTTGTTTAGTTAGTGCAATAGAATGGAAATATCCTTGGGCTAAGCACTAAAAGAGAAGAGAAGTACTATGTGAAATGCATTTAACAGTATTTGTGAAATGAGCTTTTTTTACTACAAATTCGGCCGCGTGTCTCTATTCCATCCGAGATGGATGTACTTGTCCTAGAGTCAGTGCACCCCTCTCAACCAAAACAAGCCAACAGTTCCCTTAGGAAGATTTATTCCATCCGAGATGGATGTACTTGTCATCGAGTAATTGCACCCCTCAACCAAAACAAGCCAACAGTCCCCTTAAGAAGATTTATCCATACAAAGGGCACATAGTTAACAGTGTCATGCTTAAACCATGTCAGTTAGCCTTTGGGATGTTGAGCAATGTCAAATTCAACACAAGTATTCCAGCACATGGAAGACAACACTGACAAATAACACTGTGCTGCAATTATAAACTAAATATGGCAAGTAGAAACTAAAGTGCTTTGACTGCGAGAGACTACATGAAAAAACTAATCCTATGCATTTAGTCAGTACCAACACAATGGTCCAACCAACTAGCAGAAAGGACGGTAACGTCATCACAAGCTAGGAACGCTTCCTGATTACACTACAATGGTCAAAAGGAAAGGAAGATCTTACTGTAAATGCCCTTCAAGTTGGGATGCTGACCACGGACAAGCTGTGTCACCACCTCTAACTGGGGATTCTTTTCCTTCAAAGCTGGAAGGTGCGACTCCATGAAAGCCCTGCAATTCGAAGGAGTGCTAATTGTGAAGGAGCATGCAAACTGAAAGATATAATTGATCAGACACTGAATTCCAACGACAAAGATATAGAGACAGGATACATTTAAACTGTAGTCTAGGCTTAACCTACCAATCCAAACGAGAAGAAGTTATCAGTGAACAAACTTATGTTAAGGATCACAATGCAACCAGCAAATCGTACAATTGGCTCAAACTGTGACTGAACTGTCGAATGGACTGTTCTCGCAAACGAATTCTTCAAAAATTTCAGAAATGACAAATCAGCACGATTTTCTTTTCAATGGACGAATTAATAATGACAAACCAACATGAATTTCTGTTCAGCCGATGAACTATTTGTTTCAGCGGCTTCATAGGAATAGATCTTGCTTAGTCAAAGCACACACCACATAATTGCAGGCCACATTTCGCCATGTACAGCCAAAGGAGCGCTGGAACCCACTCGGCAGTCGGCACAAGGAGTAAGTCGGATCTCCCCGAATCGAAACTTATGAGCACATCAAAAGAGAAGAGATCGAATCGCTATGAGCTGTCTAGTAGTAGTATCATCTATCAGCTGGTATCGGTGTGATGGACAATACCTGATCCCCCTGCTGCTCCCTCCCCAATCGCAGTAGTTCACCACGAGCTTCTGCAGCTGCCAAACGCCCCTCAGCGCCATGCCGCCGCGCTCAGAACCAATCCAGACCAGCAAGGTGCGCGGGCGGGGAGGAGGAAAGGGAGAAGGAAGAAGAGGCCGGCGCGGCGCGGACCGAAATCAGCAAGAGCGGAGGAGAGGGGAGGCGGAGTCCGGCGTGGGGCTGGAGAGGAGGACGCTCTGCTTGTTAGGGTTTAGCCCAACGGAACGAGGCAGGAGCATCAGGCCCGTTAAGAGCATCTCCAACAGCATTTGTAAAATGGATTTGTAAAAACTGCATATAGCAAGAGGAGAGAGAAGGTATACAAAGCCAAATCAATTTGTGCTTTCGCAGCCTTTGTATAACTGGATTTGTAAATCTTGTGTGTATCACAATGACATGTGGGGTCGTTTTGTCAGCCATCAAAATCCTAGCACAAACTCACACTAGAATACGTACATGTATGTGTATACTAGCACAAACTCGTACTTAACAATACACACATACACGTACACACGCACATACGTGAATACACGTACACACACGTAACACACTTGCACACACGCACACTCGTACACGTACACTAGCCCACACGCGTACACATCACACATACACGCACACACGCTGCAGTGCAGCACACACGCACACACCCAGCACACACAAGCACGCACACACGCTGCAGTGCAGCACACACGCACACACCCAGCACACACAAGCACGCATGGGTCCACTAGTCATTGAGACAAAAAAATGAAGGGGACCACTTTTGGGAGGCTTTGTAAAAATTTAGCAAGTCACCTTTGGATTTGCATATATGCAATGTGGGAGGGAAGATTTAGCAAGCTTTGTAAAAATTTCTGGTGGGGGACCACTTATACAAAGGCTGCTGGAGATGGTTTTTTGGGCAAGATTTGTAAAATACAAATTATGTGCAATTATACAAAGGCTGTTGGAGATGCTCTAACAAGCGGTTTCGCGGCCTGGCCAATGCTGCTTCGTAGAGCAGCAATTTCGAGTCTTCAAATATCGAAAATATATATTTTTACAACTAGAAATCGAAAATGGCATTTACAAGCGTCTTTTGCTAATCTTCGGTCAGTGTAAACAGGATTTGGAGAAGAACCATAACCCAGAGGGGCATTGTGAGCCGATGAAGAAGCTTGCCGTCGGCGAAGCCATTGTATGTGGAGCGTCGACCAGGGATCATCCCCATCCTCATTGAATCCCGGAACCACCGTCAGCCGTCGAGGCCGAGCACCATATCCGCCACCATCAATTTGCAAGCCCAAATCTGGAACCGCCATGTACACTCGCCCACCGATCATGCCGCATGGGACGACAACTACGAACCAAACACCTAAAACAAATGAGCCCACCGGCTCCTCGACGCTGCCATGGACGACGTCGAGACGGGACTGGAGCCATGGCTTTATTCGTGGATGCCCTGCTGCCTTCACCGCCAAAAACAGCACCACCCCACACACGACTCGCCGTCTAGAAGAAATGGCAGGGACACAAATCCCCAAGCCCTCGGAATTGCCACAAAGGGCGTCGCCGAGATGGAGCCAGACCTGGGGGGAATTTATTTGTCTCGACGCTGCCGACCCCATTGATGCAACACCCCAAGATCAACCTATCCTAAACCTATCTACGCGCCTGACGCAGAGATTCGGGGCTCATCCATCCTCACATCACCGGAGAGGTGGGCGGAGGATGAAGGAGCCCGTGGTCTCACCGGCGGTAGACGGTGGGATTGGATGCGCCCTCTTTCATCTTTGGGAACTATCGAGGGAAGGGAACTGTTCGCGTCTGGATTTTGATACTCATATTAGCTTTTGCTAATCTTCGGTTGCATAAAATTGTGAAGATCTTTCCTAAGAAAATAGTGAAATGTTAGTGCCCTTTTTTGTTGTAGATTACATGTAGTGTTTTTTTACTAAGAAAATAGATTGAATGTGGTTGCTCGGTCGGATGTGTGAGCTTAACAGAAACTACTAACAAAAACCTGCAGCGCGCAGCGCAAGACTACGTAAACAAGAAGATGGACACAGACCCAGAATCCCAGCCAAACGTAACATCAAGGAGTCTCCTTGATGAAGAGTTTAATTGCGTCAAAACTCATTAGGCATAAGACCATGCATAGCCTATCTGTTTGCTAGGCTATCAGTTTATACTTTCAAGTTATAAAAAAAAAACTCGGGACTCAGCATATCGGAGATGCATAAAAAACCCTATCCGGTTCAGTAATCTTTCACATCGCCTTGACGTTAGGATAGTCCAGTTCTGCAACGCCCTGACCATAGTGCGGTTCAACAGAAGCAGTTGGGGTCTACTCCCTTGGTTCTCTTGGCTACGTTCTCCCTCTGCTGTTTTCTGCTGCCCTCACCTATTGAAAGTAAGCATGCGCCTGCAGGGAATCGATAGAAACATGTTATACTTTTTCAAGGATAATACTTGTGGACACTCCATCCCGTGAGTTGACTCCAGGTCAACAAGCTGGTGTGCACTATTTGTAACACGTGATCGGTTAATAGCAATTTATATTACAAATGACTAGCTGACAGAAACATACCATAGCTTCTTCGGCTGTGAGCCTGTCTTGGTGGTCAAAGCGAAGAAGTTTATCAAGAAAATCAATTGCCTGTGAGGTTATTGCAGCTATTAGACCTGGCAGAAAAGCCAAACTGACAGATGAATGGAAAGCCTGTACGAAAAGAAGGGAACCTCTTCGGAGACGAGATGCCGATTCTCAGCAGTGACAAACTTAGACCAAGTTTTCCTGGTATGCCTATGTTCAGCAGCAAGGTCATGTGAAGTAAGAAAATTGTCACTTACTGGTGGAAAATGTGTTATAAAATGACGCCATGAGAATAAGATGTTCAGAGTACTGAAAGATACCTCCCGATCAGAGCCTCGAGCTGAGGATCAAGCACAATTCTGTATTTGTTCAAATAAGCATTAAGTTGATCTGTACCTAGCACCTGCTCAGAAATATAAGAGGTCCAATTGTTAATGACTGCAATACCTTCAACCGAAAAAAGGGAAATTGATATTCACATAGAACACTTTGGCACATGTGTAAATTCTTATGTAAGCTAAAACAATGAGAACTGTGACTCTGTCAATGGCAAACCTTGGTTATTTTGAGAAGCTGGTCATGGTTGTCATGGCCATAGAAGAATGGTT
Organism: Poa pratensis; assembly: GCA_947311845.1. Lineage (NCBI taxonomy): Eukaryota > Viridiplantae > Streptophyta > Magnoliopsida > Poales > Poaceae > Poa > Poa pratensis. The sequence continues at coordinate 19,100,372 of CAMZMU010000064.1, forward strand.
CCTTCCGGAATATCTGAGTGCAAAAAAAAACATAAGTGATGCTTTTTTTAATTTATAACTGATGCTTAATTATACAATTAATACTCCATTCCAGGAGTAGTAGTTTATAGAAGCAAAGCTTTTGTGTACTTCATCACGTTGTTTACAAATCATATAAAGGAAACGCACCATTCCAGCAAACATACAGCCAAGGCTCCACATATCCAAAGAGTAATCATACCCTTGGAAGTCAACAAGCAATTCAGGCCCTTTAAAATACCTGAATGAAGAAATCACAGGATAAAATATCCACTTGTGCAGATGTAATGGTTCATACAGTCATCTGAGTCTGATAAAGTTCCTCTAACCTTAGTACAGAAATATGTAACTCTAAGCCATCAAAACGTGATTCAAAATGTGAAAACAAACAACAATTTTGCAACATTGAGTATAGCCGATCTCCTGAAAACAAGGGAATGCGGGATGGCAAAACAATTTGTTGCTTAAGATATTTTTAGAAAATACACAACAAACATCTTTGAATAGAAAACTAATACTAGGAACTAATGATAAAACAAAGCAATCAATAAATGTAGTTACAGTGGAAACTTGGTTCTCTTGTCACCATAAATGATCAGAGCTGCAGAATGTTATATACGATCAACTTGCCTCGAAGCAACACGAACATTGTACTCCTTCTCGGGAAAGTAAAACTCAGCAAGTCCCCAATCAATCAAGCGAAGCTTGCGTAGCTCATGGTCAATCATAACATTGTGAGGCTTGACATCACGATGCATAATTCCTTGGGAATGGCAGTAATCTAATGCCTGAAATATGGCAATCAATACTAGAATTAAAATATAGTTTTCTTGGTAAGAAATCCATTACAAGTTAAAGTAAAATGTTGAAAATCCTAGTAGGAACGAAGTCCAGACTATGTAGTGAATCACTAACTATACAAAATGGCACAACTCGGCATATCCTATAGTTACAACATACTAAAAAAGTTCAGTTTCATTTATAGAGAAGTAAAAATGATCCAGTTATCTTACCAATTCCAAAAACAAACAGTTTTTTAATGCTTATTATTCAAATAACTACATTGATACAAACATACGAAAAGTAACTATGAAATTATCGCTCAAACAATTCACTGAATTTTGCTTATCTACTTTCACAGCAATACTATTTTTGTTCGAAGGAACTAAAACACAAGTTTACACCACTTGATTTAATTACAAGTGCCATACTAATTTTAATGCTCCAATAAGCTAATTTTACAAGATACCTGGTTTTTCACATCCAACAACAAACAGAACATAGCTATCAACAATTTAGGAAAGTAAATACATGCTAGACTAACCACGCAGCAAATAAGTCGTATTGTTGCATTCAGTCTGACAGCCTCACATTAAAAATATTAGTCATTCAGTATCACAGGCTCACAGCCTTATACTTACCACGATAAAAGACTCTACTTAGCCATGTATTTATTTAAACAGTACCTTCAACCTACCCATGATGTTTCAACACACCAGGACCATACACAGAATCTTCCCACATATTCTACCATTTCGAATTATTGTTGATTTAAACAACTGACAAGCAGAACCAGGGCTTGCCACAATGTCCAGAGAGTCAAAACTATCGATGGTGTACTAAAAGCACAAGCACTGCGACTAGCAGACTACGAAGTCATTGCAGGGAAGATTTAGCTCAAAGCAGTGTTAGATGTGTACAACCACACAATACTGACAGCTCTATCCGCTAATAGTGATACAGGTTCAATGCTTCTTCCAATTATTACAAAAATAAGAAGGTGGTACCTTGAGAAGTTCATAAATATAGAACCGGATGTCATAGTCTGTAAATGTTGGATAAAGAACTTTGAAATCTGTGCTGTTTACATATTCAAACACCAAACTTGGAGTCTTCGATTGCTGGTCTCTGACCACATTGAGAAGCTTAACAATATTTGGACCACCACAAAGATTTTGAAGAATCTTTATTTCCCGCTTTATCTGCAAAAAAATCACATATTTAGACACACACAGTAGTTCAATAAGCACATGAGTAAATATAGATGAATGCAACGGAAGGCAATTAGCCAACAAATGACAAAAAGTAACAGCGTGCACTACCAAAAACAGAGGAAATTTGTCGGAAGAAAATGTCACCAAGACTAAAAACAGAACTGATGCTTAAGGTGGTCTCTAACAGTAATATAATTAGCAAGTGGCAGACTGGTTAGTCATACGATTTATATGGATTTAAAAGCATGAAGAGACATAAGATCCCTTGAACTGCTTCTTCTTTGTACCCATCAGCTATAAAATGAAAATGGTTGAAATTGAATTAAACATAATCAGGGTGATAATTTTCAATAGATTAACCTAGGAGGGAACCAAAATTAGAGAAGTTGGAAATGCAGAGTCCCATCAAAATTATACCAAGCACTGATGTAACTAACTGGAATATAATAGCAGACCATCAAAAGGTGGTAATCTTCAAAGTAAGCAAGGATACCTTCTTTTTCTTAACAGGCTTGAGGATTTTAATGACACAACGCTCATCATTTGTTACATTCACCCCTTCGAAGACTTCACTGTATTTACCTCTGCCTACTTTCCGCACGACTTCATAGTCATCCTGCTCACTGAATGGAAAGAATCATCATCAGCTGATAATGGTACATAGCTAAAAGAAACTGACTAGTAATTGAATTTTACTCCAAATTTCGCCAAATAAAATTGTCACGATTCAACGATATTTTTTTTGAAACAGGGTAGGAAGAAGAGAATTCACTACCATATAATAACAATTGAGGGGTCATATAAGTACTGTTTACACATTTGAATAATTTATACATTTAGGCATTTTGGCCGGTGCAACTCCACCGATAGAGTGAGATTACATGGTCTCCCTTGATGCAACTTTGCTGGTACTTTAGTCCTTCAGTATGCAGTTCTCTGATTTAAATGATCTCACTGAGCGAGCCATTCCACAGGTGATTTAAGTCTTTTAGCATGCAGTGCTCTGAATGCAGGCCCAATCAACGCAATTTTCTATATGTTATTCCCCTAACAAGCACAACAGATCACATAACAAATATAGTCAGACGACCCAAACAGTGAAACGCTTGTCATTAGTACTCAAGATCAGCTCCTATCTGACCTCAAACAAACACCCAAAACAACGAAATCATATGATCATAGCCCGGTGCCTGAAGGTTTTCAAATAGATAATCCTACCAAATATAAACCAGAGTTCATTCCTCTAACTCCCCCACTGTAAGACACACCGATCAAGCAACACAATACTCCATCCAGCTCGCTCCAATCTCCACAAAGAAAAGACCACAAAGCCTTTTCCCCAACGCTCCAGCAGTAACACTTGGAGAATTCTAGATGCGATCCTCTCGCATGATCACGCCACTCTAGAATCTAGATCACGGTACGGGGAAAAACGGGAGCAGAGTAGTTAGTTCAATTGTTACCCCCATTGGACGGAGAGGGCCTCGTAGTCCCAGTACTCCCTGGGGCGGTGCACGTTCACGTCGGCGTAGACGCGGGCCGTCGACATGGCCGCCGCTGCCGCCGCGGCCGAGCGGGCGCGGGGGAGGGATCCCGCGTGCGCCGCCGCCCCAGCCGCAGCCGCCGCGAGGGCCGCGACGGTGCCTGTGGCGAGGGAGCCGACGGTGGCGAGGAGGGAGGGGAGTATGGTGGCGGCGGTGGTGGGCCCGGAATTCTTTTTCTGTGTGGGCGTGGGGCTCGGATTGGGACGGGACGGGCCTATACCACGGCGCGCGGTAGCATCGCCGCCGGCTTGCCGCTGGTGGAGGTGAATGTCGCGCCGGCCTCCGCAATAGCGCACGCCGGTTAACCTGAGTTTGGTCGGTGACCGTGAGACGCTGTTGAATATGGATAAGAAAAATACGGCCAGCAGGTCAGCTGCAATAAAATAGGTTTTAAAAAAAGCTTTTATCAGTAATAACTTAGTTGATTTTTTGCTGGCCGTTAGATGTGCTTCAAGATGCGTACACTTTCTATTGTGTAAATCAAAGAAACATAAAATTATACTCACTCCGTTTTTTAATATAAGATGTTTTAGTTTTTGTCCACATGCATATGCATACAAATGTATGTAGACACATTTTTATGTGCATGTTCACTCATTTTAGTATGCATATAGACAACATGTGTATCACCTAAAACATCTTATATTAAAAAGCGGAGGAGTAGGAATTAGATAGTGTGACGCTTGTTTGTCCACTTGATCATGTAGGTGGTCCTGTGTGCGAACGGCCCATTGAAGTTCTTAGATCATCTCTAGCAGATCATGTAGGTGGTCGGATCGGCCTAAACAGATAACATATATTGGCCGGCCCAGAAAAATATACTCGGGGCTCTCGATAAGCGGCGACTCAGACGCTATATCAACGGTATTCGGGGTCGTTTGGGGTTCAACCCTCGGATAGTTTCGCCGCTTTTCCTCCCTTCTTCCGCTAGGATAGCTGAGCTCCGCCGAGCAATTAGTCTAGTTAGGAAGCAGATCATGCCCCGTGACTGCAGCGCGATGGCCGGCTCCTCCATGCGCAACAGTGGCCGGTAGGGCGAGTGCGGTGGAGGCCATGGTCCTCCGGGCGAGGATGAGGAGAGCCGCCGTCGCCGCTCGGTTGCCTTGTACAAGCACGACTAGCTTCGAGGGCGACGGTGGATCGGGATCGCCCCTGGGAGCGGCGCGCTACTGCCCCCTCCTCGCATGATGCGGAGGCGGGTAGCCCCTGTCGCCGGAGGAGGATGAGTACGAGTTGTCTCTGATGCCGGAGTGGAAGTCGTCGTCACCGCGGGTGGCAAAGGATCCGGGGGATGGAGCACCCCTCTTGCCGGCCTTCCAGCGGACCCGCGAAGCCGACGACGAGCTCACGCCCGCCACGGCCGCGGTGGAGGAAGGCGCTCCCGGTGCTTGGCGACGATGGTATCCCCGAGGTTGAAAACTTGAAACCGATTCGATATCAATTTTGTGTTTGCTATTTATTTTCTGTTACACTTTTTTCTACTATACGGGTGACATACCACATGTGGCACCTGGAGCTCTCGGGTCAGCCGGAATTGGTGGGGGGGGGGGGGGGGGGGGGGGGAGATGAGAAGGCGACGACACAGTGAGAGAGACGAGACGGAGGGAAAAAAAAAGAAAGGGCAGTGTCAAAAGTAGCTCACGCATACACGCAGTACGATGCGATGATTCGCTGTTGCTGCTGGCCCACAATAACCACAATCAAAAATAGGAGAAAAATGTCCATTTTCAATCCTGAACTGGTAGGGATTCGGTGAAATGAACCCCAACGTCGAAATCCCTATTAGATTATACCCTAAACTCAACAATTCCAGTCTAAATCGAACTCATGCTCAGTGATCAGAACGGGAGAAGAACTGCAGAAGCATAGCGGCAGGCACGCTGGGCGGTGACACACATCAATGGTAGCGATCTTCCTCTGCTCCTGGCCAACATAGCCACGCTCGGGAACGTTAACATAGACGAGGCACACACTGTAGTACATCTTCGTAGTACAGCTTTGCTGGTCAGCTGTAGTACATCTTCCTACAGCTTTGCTAGCCATTCTAAGTATACGCTCGTACAGTTTGAATATGCTGCCACGTACGTCGAACGGCGTACCGCACTCCGTGGAGACGAAATCCACCCTCAATGATTGAGTTACTAATAGGAAGCTGAAAATGATCGAGACAGAGGATTTAGGTTGAGCTTCATCTTTCTTTCTTTTTACGATGAAAGCTTAGGGTGTGTTTGGTTGGGTGGCTAGCCACCAAGTGGTTGTGGGTAGCCATTTTTTAAGTGGTTAGCCCATGTTTGGTTTGTGGTGTCGGGTGTGTGGGGGTAGCCAAATTTTAGGCATATTCCCTCAAAAAAGTGGTTGAGCTCAACCACAATAAAAGTGGTGGTTGAGGCCAACCACCCGTGGGCGAGTCCCTGCCATCACCTGCGAAACATTTTACGACATATTCATCGTACTCACAAAATAGAAAATTTACCCTTTTTTAATATTTGAATAAGCTTTTCATTATTAAATATATTAAGACATTTTACCCGTTTATATATGTGAAAAAACTTTCCCTTATTATATAAATATTAAGAAAAGTTGACAGATTTCCCTTTTAAATATTAACCAAACATTTACCTTTTAAATATTAGAATAAATTTTCCTTTTTATATATTAAAAATATTGGAATAAACTTTTTCCTTTAAATATAATAACAAATTTACCCTTCTAAAATAGCTTCTAAAATAGTTGAAAACACATTTTTTATATATTAAGAATATTTGAAGAAACTTTTATATTTTAATTATTTGAACAAAATATTCACTTTTAAATATTTAAACAAACTTTTCTTGATTTATACATTAATAATATTGGAATAAACATTTCCCTTTAAATATAATAAGTAATTTTACGCTTTTAAATATTTGAAAACATTTTACTATTATATATTAAGCATATTTGAAGAAACGTTCCCTTGTAATTATTTGAACAAAATATTCACTTTTAAATATTTGAACTAACTCTTTCCTTTTAAATATTTGAGCAAAGTTATTTCAGATGCTGATATGTTACCTCAACACATTAAGAAATTTCCCTCTCTAAATTACTGTATAGTATAGATATTTAAACAAACTTTTCCCTTTTATAAATATATTACGGGGTTTCCTCGGCATCTTAAAAATAATTGACCATATCACTCTAAGCATTTCTAATCCCTCAAAATAAACACAAATATGGCCACCCCTAACCACTTTTTATCACTTCAACCAAACAGAAAACATGGCTAGCCAACACACACAACCAAACATGAAAAATGGTTACCACCAACCACGTGGTTGGGGGTGCCCCCAACCACTTTTTCATAGCCAATGAACCAAACACACCCTTAGTTTTGCTCTGCATCCTGTCACAAGGAGGATTGCCACACCATGTATCTCTGTTTTAGTTGCTCGTTGATCCTGCCTGTTCTACTAGATGAGCCTTTTCATTTGTATCGTCGACTGTACATGAAAAGCGCTCGTGCCTCTGTTTCTCGTTTCGCGTGTGAAGAAGTTAGTGTAATCCCTCGCTGATTGATCGTATAAGATACATATATGAATATGAGCAAGGGACCTCGGTTCCTATTGCATGCTCGATCGGAAAGCTCCCATACGACTGATGCGCGGGTGTTGCCAAAGATTAAAACTTGCGACTAACATTTTTACCGTTACATATGGAACTCTGAGTTGTACACTTGTACATGGGTTACAACCATTAGATTTTTGCTGTATTTGGTGTTTTCTTGCGAGTTGTACCGTTGCACATGGGTTAGCTAACCATGTCACATGCATGGGAGTTGCTGAGAAAGTTGGCGTTGCACATGGGTTGCTTGTAACTGAGATTTTCCCCGTTACACATGAGAATGGAGACGCACATAGGTCAAAAGTTGAATGGACCACTTGTTGCGTGGTTCTTGTAGAATAAAAATTGCTAACCATGTCACATGGGAGTCGCTGGAAAAGTTGGTGTTGCACATCGGTTGCTTGCAACTGAGATTTTTCCCGTTACATATGAGAATGGAGATGCACATAGGTCAAAAGTTGAATGGACCACTTGTTGCGTGCTTCTTGCAAAATAAAAAAAAGACTTGTTATGTGCTTGCTTGGAAGTTGCACATGGCCTAGGGATGGAAGTCTATATATTTAGTCAAAAGTCAAGCCTTGTTAAGTTTGACCAGTGCGCAAGAGACCGCGGTGGGACGGACTGCGTCGGCTGCCTGCGGGAGGCGTCGCAAACGATGGCGAGCTACTGGGACGGGCGCGGCGGCACGGTTGGACGTGTGGCTTCGGTAGTCGGTTCGAAGTGCTACCTTGCGTTTTGAGACATCGGCTAAAGTCACTCCACTGCTGCAGAGCGGATTTTCTACCATCCACCGTCCACATCTTTTGGGGCTTGGTGCAATTTTTCTCCATTCATTTGCAGATCATGTATGGTTAGCCTAGCTAAGCTCACTGTCACTAGGACAGTTATTTCTGTTTTCCTGCAAATAATTCGTGCGTGGCATCGCCTGTGATCCATGCACACGATTAGGTAGTGGAGAGCTGGGCATTCAGGTCGTGGGATGGCACGGCTAAACCACATCTCAACCGGCTGATTAGGAGAGGGTTAGCTATTATATCGCATATAAACTGAAGGAATGAAACAGAAAAGCTGCATTGTCAGGCAGCACAAAAATCTCTCCTGTTCGTTTGTTCTCTGAACTTCACTGTAGTTTCTCGCTTGCTGTCGATCAGTTTCAGGTTTGCCAACGACATGTATTGTGTGCCGTGTGTAGCAAAGTTTGACGCCGCGCTCCCAAGAGTTCATCCTTCTGTTGTTACTGAGATTTACTATATGCGAGTTGGAAACAACGAGTCATGAATACGTCCTCTCCGACTGAATAATAAGTGTGTCAACAATAATATCTGAATACAAATATGGAACTTGTCATTCCGCACTTGAATTTGCTGAAACATTCACACAAATGTACTACGCGTCGTACTCTCCGAGGCATCAAAACCAAAACCCCAACTACGCAATCTAATTGACAGAACGGTATGACTTTGCTTCACTTTGATCGATGAATCGACAGATGGATAGGGCCTCGTCCTCTCAACCTGGCTCAATATCTCTGTAATGTCCATTCAAGCTCTTGAACGACTGAGCTGTGTGGTCCCGGCGACTGGCGTGCTCCAGTCGGTCGTCCCGGCGGCGGCGGCAGGTCAAGTCGTCGAGAAGACGAGAATCAGGCAACAGTGTTGGGCACGATTTCGAACGAAACGAATACGAAAAGGCTCCCGTATAGGCCTGACTGCCTGAGCTAGCTGCGTACTACGATCGTTCGGATGCGAACAGACTAAGATTCAGATGAGGGAAGAAAACGTGATGTCCCTGACCTAGCCGACAGGGAGCGACCTATCTTCCTCCTCCTATCTCCACCGGCAAAGGGGCTGGTCCCCTCTCCTGACCTTCGCTTGCTGCTCCGGCGGCAGGAGGGAGGTTCGCCGGCTGGTCCCCTCTCCCGGCCTTCGCTTGCTGCTCCGACGGCAGGAGGGAGGGAGACCCCGTTTTCTCCGTTCTGGCATGGAAATTAGGGTTAGGATAATTTTAGCGTGGTGCGTCGTTGGGGGTGGGAGCGACGCCCGGCCAAATAAATCTGACTCAACTCTAATCCCACGCCAGCGTTGTCCTTTATGGCGGCGTCTCGGAGTTGGTGCCATCGTGTACTTACCGATCCTTCAGATTGGTGCCTTTAGGGTTTATGGATAGTGTCGGCGAGGCGGCGGCGATTCCATCAGATAGGTTTTTCCTCCTACTCTGTCCCCGTTGTTGCGCCGTTGTCTCTAGCGCCATGGTGGATCAGATATGATTTGTCCAGGAGTACGCGCAGACGGTTATCTGTGCTGGTGACAGCTAGAAGATAGTGCATCTTGTGCTGGGTTCGTGGTTGGAGGCTGACAGTTCTGGTTCTCTACTCCGACGTCGTCGTGCGGGGGTGTCAGTTCTGAAATTCGATGGCGTGTCTGTTGCATGTATGCCCAAAAGGCAATAAAGTTTAACATCTGATTCATAATTATGTTTCATGATTCTATGCTATAACTGCGGTGACTCCTGAATATGTGATTCAGAGGAAAACTCACTCGCACGTGTAGAGATATGAACATAATAAAGTATACCCTAGTCTTACCTTTTAGACTAATTCTTTGATTTCTTGAGACCACGTTTTTCTGGTCTGGGACATTGTTTATGTCAGCATCAATGAGTGGTATATTGTTGGTGGAAACAATATGGCTGGTTAGACCCAAATCGTTGATATGCTAAGAGTGTGTTTGGTTGAGATTCTGGAGCCAGATTCGCTCCCAGGAAGCTGGAATCTAAACCAAAGGGGTACAGGGCCGAAGCAGATTCTCGAAACGCAACAGATTTTCGTAGTGCAAAGCGAAAGTTGGTCTGACCCCAGATTTCACTGCGTTGCGTTGAGCAAAAAACATGAAAATTACCCACCATGCCACTGATAAGTGAAAATGACCGGTTCGCTCTCTTTTCTTTTCTCCTCCAACCCCTCTGTCCTTCCGCATCTCCTTTTTTCCCCACGACTGGCACCATGAAGCGAAAATGGCAGGTTGGGTTCTCCTCGCTGGCCTATTCCGGCTGCGTGTCGGTAGGGAATCGAGGACCCCATCCCAGACACCGAGAGAGGCTGCGCTCGCAGACACCTGGCCTTGGAGCGCCCGCCGCCGCTGCGTCCATGGAGACCCCGCCGCCGTCGGCATCTGGACGCTGCTGGGCGAGATCGCCAAGATCCGCGAGCTGCTGGACGCTGTTGTGGTGACCCCGTCGCTCCCTTTCCCTCCTTCAGCGGTCTCATGTCCGTGAGCGTGTACCATGGTTGGTGGCAGCACCGTGAGGCGTGAGTGTTGGCGGCGCTGTGCGCGTCCCGCCCGCTGCCATGGCCCATGGCCGGTGGTAGCGAGCTGTGTTCAGGCTAGCGTGATGCTTGTGTAATATGCGCATGTGATGCCCCTGATGCGCGTGTGTGATGCGAGCCAGTGATGCCTGTGTATTTCAGACTTGAATCTCTCAAGTTAGTTCGATCAAGTTTTCCGGCCTGATTTGATTAAATTTGTGTAATATTTGCTAAATTAAATTCCTCCATTTTTTAATGTTCATGTTGGATTTATTTGTGTGGAAACAGTTATTTCTTAGTACGATATAAAATGATAAAAATAAAATAAAAAAGGACAAATATTGACCCAAATGGATAAAATCGGACAAAAGTCGAATCCACAGTTGTTCTAACCAAACAACTTCCAGATTCCGTACAGTTATCAGCTCACAGCTGATTTTTCACAGCAGATTTCCCACAGCTGATTTTTAGGAATCTACAGCTCAACCAAACACACCCTAAGAAGATTCCAAAGTGTCCTTTTGTCCTTAGTGCAATATCGCAGATGGTTATTATATGACATGTTCTTAGACCATGAGGTTATTAGTGTACATACTTTAAAAATTACTTTGGTACTGTCAACGCCATGGCCGTAACTGGGTGGAAAAATGGCAGTCATTGTTTGATTACCAAGGTGTGCATATATCCTGATGTTCCAAGATGGGAAATTACTCATCTGTCAAAAGAGAGATACTTTCAGGGCCCACTCGGTATGTATGATATCCAATACGTTCTGTAGACAATGCAAGATGAAATTACATCGTGTGGGATATCGGATTACGGGAACGAGAAAAGGAAACTCACCGGTAACGAGATAGACAGAGATATAGTGAATCAGGGATTGATTCATGGAAATATTAGGAATACTTTATCTCAGGTAATTTCAGTATCGTGAGTAATGGGAATGACGAATTAATAATTAACAGGTTCAACAGAGTGTTATTCGCATAACGGTAGCAGTTATTCAGGTAGCCCATGTATCTGACCCTGGCAGGTGATTAGATGGAAACATCTAATTATAGCTACACGTTATCAAACCTGTAGGGTAATATGCTTAAGTCAGTTCTAGTTTGTTGTGTATATGGTTGGTCTGGATACCGAAAGAGTATCACCGGAATTGTTTCTGTATGGTAGATAATACCTTTATCAGAGAGATTGGATTATGCAGACACTAGATGTCTCGGAATAATAGAAATAGTTTCTATTACTAGTCGGATTTATTCCGAAGGTTTATATAATAGGGAAATATTTATCCAGACTATTTTGTCTGCGGACACTGGGTGTCCTGGATCATATAAAAGTGTTTTATATGATAAGTAATTAATTCGGGAAATATTTTGTAAAAGTAAATATTCAAATAAGAGTTAATTAGACAATATATTATTTAATTTATTTAATAAATAATTATTGGAAAATATTAAATAAAAATAAAGGAGCCCATCTTGGGGCTGCCTAGTGGGCCCATGGGGGGAGGCGGTTTGGGAGGAGGAGTTGGAGGAGGACTCCTCCTCCCTAGGGCCGGCGCACCAAAAGGGGAGGGTTTCCCCTCCCCCAAGCCGACTTGGACTAGGGGAAGGCTTTCCCCTTCCCCAAGTCCCTCCACCACTTGGCCTCCTATATAAACCCCCACCCCCTCTCCTTTAGAGACACACAAGTTTAGATCTCTTCTAGTTGGATTAGAGGGTTCCTCTCTCCGATTAGATTAGATCTAGATATAATCTCTCTCCCTCCTTCTCATGTGTTGAGATCTCCACCTTCATATACACCAGTGGTGAGTGCTTCAAGCATGGACGGCGAAGCCCTGCTGGACTAGATCCGATGTATGTGTGCGAAACTCAGAGGGGTGATCCGTTGAGAAACGGTTGACTCTATCTCACTCTGTTGGATCAAGGCGGGACGCGAGGATTCTATGATATTCTCTTGGCTAGGCTTAGCCGAGGGAGTTCTTCCACAAGCTTCATCAACGTCGTCATCGACATCTCTTCCGCTTCAATGGTGTCGGCAACGAATTTACAGTTGGATCAAATATGCATGTCTTGTCACTTGTATCTTCATAGTAGATCTTGGAGGTTGTTGCGTAGTTGTGGCGAATTTTTTTGTTTTCCATGCACGCAACCCAATAGTGGTATCAGAGCAATCTATGCGTAGATACAAGATTTGATCTAGATCACATGGTGTGCGGGCACCGCATAAGTTTGTGCGGGTATGTTATTGAAGTCTATATCTTCTAACATTCAGTTTATTTATGGTTGCTTCCCAATATGCGGTCTTGTCTTGTTTCCAACGACATAGTAAGATCTCAGACTTCTGGCAATCCACAGACCTTCCGGCTGCTCCTAGTATGCCTGTCGGCGCCAACGAAGTGTTTCAGTAGCTTCGAATCTTATTATAGTTGGCCTCGTCGACTTGATAGCGGAATGGGCATGTGGACTAGGTCCACACAGGGTCATGTGCTTTGGTAATCGTCTAGATTGGGATCCGCAACGTTTTTTGTAATGTTGGGATCGACAATCACCCCGCAAGGTCAATCTAGCAACATGAATAATCATGCTTTGACAGGGCCGTAGGTTTTTCCTGGGTTATGGGAATCCTACAGCCACGATAAAAGATGCAAACAAACGTTAGAGGCATCTAACTCGGTTTTGCAGGAACAATGATGTGGTATAGTCTCGAAATTTTATTTTTGAGTTATTGCCTAACATTGTTTTGTTTTCGCCGGCGTGCCATTCTTCCTTGTTCATTGAGCTATGGTGATAGTGGAGGTTAGGAGAAGGCATGCACTTGTCGTGAACCTTGACATGGCCACACCGGTGGAGGCGCCACCGGTAGATGAAGGATGAAGACTATACTACGTCACGAAGTGTTATTTACTTGTGCATATTTTATACCTGTTTTCTTGCTTTTCCCTTGGTTGCGCAGTAGACGTGATTATTAGGGTGATTCCTCAGAAGGAGCTACGGATTTAATTATCTAAGCTTTATAAACCAATATCAAGGAGATCGTGCTCATCCAACCGTGGCACCGTCAAATCATATGCTTCTCACCGTGCGCCGTGTATCCACAAGTAATGTGTGCCAAGGGTTTGGGAGGCGGGCACGAACCGTTCTAGCAGCATGATCGGTTGGTTGTCTTGACGTTCGGGCATAACTAGTTATGAGCTCGGAGCACATCCATCGAAAGATGAAGCGAAAGTCACGACAGGAAGTGATTGGTCTGTTGACCTACCTGTTATAAGCTATGACATGCTATGTATGCATACTTGATCGTATGTTGGATGTGGATTTCGTATACACTAATTTGATCTTGAGGAATATCAATTTTAGTGGGAGCACATTATTAGTTTATCTTTAACTAGTGCTAGAAAAATAATTATGAACATGTCTTAGTGAACTTTAGATTGTTGTAGATCGACACACGTAACACCCGCTATTTACCTTGGTCCACTAACTGAAATAGAAACCACTTTCTGCCATTAGAAGTAAATATGTTGTTTGGGTATGTTTCCTAAAGTTTTGTACTTATGGGTGCCAAGAATAAGTATGTCCTCGACGCTCCTCCTTCGGGGGTTGTTGTCAAGACTACTTATTATGAAAGGGAAGCTCACACCTTGATGAGTGATGAGGCTGTCTCTATCCAATGTCTTATGTTGACATGCATGGGCCATGAGTAGCTGATACGTCTCCAACGTATCTATAATTTCTGATGTTTCATGCTTGTTTTATATATCATTGTCACATGTTTTATATGCATTATATATCATTATTATACATTTTCTGGGACTAACCTATTAACAAGATGCCACAGTGCCAGTTCCTGTTTTCTGCTGTTTTTGGTTCCAGAAAAGCTGTTCGGGCAATATTCTCGGAATTCGACGAAACAAAAGCCAAACCTCCTATTTTTTCGAGAGACACACGGAGCCAGAAGGGCAAGCCAGGGGGAGGCCCACGGCCTCCAAACCACCTCTTGGCGCGGCGAGGAGAGAGAGTGCGCCGACAGATGAGGAGGGGCCCACGGGACTCCACCGACGTTGCCCCTTCACCTATTTAGTCATCCCGACGCGAAAACCCTAAAGATATATCTAATACTCCAGAAAGACTTCCGCAGCGCCGCCGCCATCGCGAGACCTCGTTTCGGGGGTCAGAAGTTCCTGTTCTGGCACCCTGCCGGGACGGGGATTGACCCCCGGAGCCATCTCCATCGACTCCACCGCCTCCACTTCGACTCCATGATGGTTTGTGAGTAGTTCCCCCATGGACTACGGGTTCTTGGCTGTAGCTAGTTGGTACTCTCTCTCCCATGTACTTCAATACAATGATCTCATGAGCTGCCTTACATGATTGAGATCCATATGATGTAATTGGTGTTGTGTTTGTTGGGATCCGATGAATTGTTACATTATGATCAGATTGTTCATCATATTATCATACTATTGTTTATTTAAGATCTTGCATGCTCTCCGGTACTTGTGGTTACCCTGATCAAGTAGTTGCTTGTATCTCCAAGAGGGAGTATTTATGCTAGATAGTTGGGTTCAGCCTCTATTTAACCTGGGATAGTGACAGCAAGTTCTAAGGTTGTAGATGTGTTGTTGCCACTAGGGGTAAAACAGCAATGTTTTGTCTAAGGATGAATGTGTTGTTTACATTATGCACAATACTTAATGCAATAATCTATTGTTTGCAACTTAATACTGGAAGGGGTGCGGATGCTAACCGGAAGGTGGATTATTTAGGCACAGATGCATGCTGGATAGCGGTCTGTGTACCTTGTCGTAATGCCCAATTAAATACTACAGTAAACCTTATCTTATCATAAGCATGCATTGTCATGCCCTTACAATTATCAATTGCCCAACTATAATTTGTTCACCCAACACTTGTTATTTGTTTGGAGAGTTACCACTAGTGTAGATAGCTGGGAACCCCGGTCCATTTGTCATCATCATTGCTCTCCGGTCCATTTGTCATCATCATTGCTCTCCGGTCCTATATGTCATTAGAAGTAGTATCAACTATTTTCTGGTGCCATTGCCTCCGTGTTACTGCTGCTGTGTTACTGTTACTATTGCTCTCATATTACTGCTGCTTTCACATCACCCCTGTTACTAGTGCTTTTCTAGGTGCAACTGAATTGACAACTCAGTTGTTAAGGCTTATAAGTATTCTTTGTCTCCCCTTGTGTCGAATCAATAAATTTGGGTTTTACTTCCCTCGAAGACTGTTGCGATCCCCTATACTTGTGGGTTATCAGTAGCAGAAGCGGTTGGATCGCAAATTTGCTTAGCGACATGATCGTCGTACTCACGGTCGTGTACCAGACTCAGGCAATGATTGAGAGTTATGAGATAACAAAGGTTTTCTGGTCATGTCACATGGCAGAAGGAAGCTCAACAGGAGAGCATGTAATCAAGACTGATTGCGGTATTAGGCTGCAGACTATGGGGTTTTCTAATCCCGGCTGAGCCAAATACATATTTGATGTTGTCTTCACTTCCCCGTTTAAGAACGGATGCATCATGATTCAAAACATGAGTGAGAGGAAGAAAACATTAAAATGGCTCCTTGCTATGCTGAAATCTGTGAAGCTAATGTGATGAGGGATAACAATCAAGTTTGATTGTTGCCCAATTCGCATGCTTCAAGAAGAAGAGGAAGAAGAAGGCTGAAGGTGTTAACACACCGGATAATCTTAAAAGGTTTAATTCAGGAGAATCCTGAATACCTCTTCCGAGGAAAGAAAATATATTGGAAGTGGAACTGTAAAAGGTTTCAGGCACTAATAAGAAGAAACCTGCTAAAGGTACAACAAGGAATAAGAGTTGTTCTTAAATGATATTCGTTATTCTTGCTAGTAACTCTGGAGTATTGATTGCGAAGAATTTTTCTTGCGTTCAATATAAGGGCTGCGGAAAGTAAGAAGGATGAAGAATAAAAGGTGGTAGTGTGTGCCAAGTTTGGCGCATGGACCTTCGTCCTTGTGATGAAGACGTCACCATTTTATTTTTCAAGTTAAAGGATTTGTGAGCTTCGGCTCAACAAGGTCGCATGTTTGGCGACAAATATTCTTGTGAATTTATAAGACAAGTTGGTCTGTTTATTATGATAAAGAATATTGCAGATCAGTCCCTTCAGGAATGATCAAGATACAAATCTTTTGAAGTTAAGGGAATATCATTTATTCTAAAATATTTTGTGATTGTGTTGATATCACCTTCGGGTGACACTATCATCTTGGATGCATCATATGCATGATGGAAGGAAATCCAAGATATCGTTATGTGAAACGAGTGAAAGACTTGGTGAATTACACGCTTCTTTGAAGTTTGAATTCATTAAGTATTCGGCACATAGTGAGAAATCAACAAAAGATAAAGGTTTTGGACTGTTAATGATTTTATCATTAATGTCTAAAGTTTCACAAAATGTTTTAGATATAAAGTCTTGGTGATTATAATTATGTCTTGAAAGTTTTCAAGTCATGATCTGACTAAGTGTGACGAAGTCAGCACTAAGAATCTTCTTGTTTTTGCATAACGTTTGGCAATACCAATCTAGAATATGTTTGCTCGCTAGGTAATTTTAGCACAGTTAATTGTCTTGCTTCGTGTCATTGTTTTGAAAGATAAACTATGGATGGACACGTTGGTCTTAGGTACTAAAAGTTTCTGAAATATTGGAACTTGGTCCTAAGATAAAGACAAAAAGGATTTCATTGTCTCTTGCCTCATGTCATTGTTTTGAAAGATAAACTTTGGGACATGATGGATTTAGGTTCTGAGATTTTCTGAAAGATGAAACTCGATCCTAATAGTAAAAGACAATGAGTTACTTTGTAGGTTGTTCCAATAAGTTAATTGGAAGTCCTCTTATAACACCACATAAGTGACAATGTTTTGTTACTAAGATAGATGTGATTCTTAAGGAATTTATTCCTTGTTGAATTCAGTGGGAGGATGGTGATTCTTGAAGAGATTATTGAATCTTCGGAAATAGTTATCAGAAGTTGTGCAGGCGGAAGCAATTCCAATTGACAATTCTTTTAGACTAATACCGAGAGTCATTGCAATATGAGCATGACTTCTTGTCAAGAAATAATCACTTAACCAGATAAAGAGCATATGAGTTTCTAGGAAACTTGAGTCATATGCTAAGACAAAGTAATAAGATAAGGTGCTATAGTATCCAAACCTTCATGACTTAGAGTCATATTAATTAGTAATATCATCAAGTTGAGTTGAGAGACTTGAAGGAATTCCTGTTGGAATATTTGATCATAAAGCTTGTTTTGTCATAAATGGTTTTATGACAAATTCAAGAGTTGACTACTCAGGATCATATGATCTGTAGCAAACTTTGTTGATCTAAATGGGACTAGTAGATTTGTATGAGATGTTAACAAAGTAAATTCCTCTAAGGAAAAGTAATCGAGTATGTGTACGATGTACAACTCGAGGGCTTTGTTAAATGAATACAATACTAGTTATTTAATGAGTATGTTTGTATAAGATGTTAACAAAACAAATTCCTTTGAAGGAAAATTTATCGAGGATGTAGTAGGTACAGCTCGAGGGTTTTGTTAAATGAATACACAACTTGTCATTAAAAGTATGTCTGTGGTGGCAGACAGATGATGATATGAAGGTTGGATTAGTTTTGTAATTATGTGAAGTAAAACAAGCAATGTTTAACTTCATAGGAAATTGCAAAGTTCTTAAAAGTTAGTGGGAGCTAGTTTATGGTATTCAATTAATTTTGGAAACCATTAACAAATTCATTTGATAGAATATGTGTATCATTGAAAAGTTGTTCAATGAAACAATGGAGCAAGGAATTAGTATCATGACAGGATGTATCCTGATAATGATTTAATATCTTGCTGCAAGATTGCACAAAAGTGTTTTGAATGAAAATTCGAAACATGAGAGAACTAGGTTCTCATAAAGGATAAGGAAATTCATATGCAAGAACCATGTAGTATATCGGTGGTGAGCATGATCAAATGATTCTTTCATTTGATCATTATGGGAATTTCCTGAATATGCATTCTTGGATTCAAATATCAAGTGATAAAAAATTGTTGGCAAGTTGACTTTGTAACAAAAGTTCAATTGACTCCAATTTTATAGAGTATTCTCTAAATGGTGTTTTGAAGAGTATCTTCAAAAGAGAATAACTATAATGTAAGAGTTACATTGGATAAAGACTTATGAGATAAGCATAAAGAAAACCAAGGATAAAACATGATCTTATGATTTTGTGAAATAGCAAGGGTTAGGATGCTTAATTAATTTTGAGCATAGAGTTACGTACACTACAACAAGTCGCAGTACAGTGGGAGCTTAAATGATTCCAAAAGGGTTATCGGTTCATTGAATGAACTAGGTGTGGTTCTTTACAAAAGAGACAACATGTTGTGAAAACGCAGAACTGTTTTCTTAGTTAGAGTACCAAGGTTTCACCTTGAATAGCCCGGACTGCATGTGATCGTATGATCAAGGATTATGATAGAAAAGATTTTTCTGCATAATGTATAAAGTTCACACAGCCCGAAAGGGTCTGATGACAAATGTCTACCACAGGAAAGGAAGCATGAGAAACCATCTGTTTCACCCAGATGTTGAGTCTTGTGCAAATAGTAAATTGCCTATTGTGCAAGTGGGAGACTGTTGGATGTATGCCCAAAAGGCAATAAAGTTTAACATCTGATTCATAATTATGCTTCATGATTCTATGCTATAACTGCGGTGACTCCTGAATATGTGATTCAGAGGAAAACTCACTCGCACGTGTAGAGATATGAACAGAATAAAGTATACCCTAGTCTTGCCTTTTAGACTAATTCATTGATTGCTTGAGACCATGTTTTCCTGGTCTGGGACATTGTTTATGTCAGCATCAATGAGTGGCATATTGTTGGTGGAAACAATATGGCTGGGTAGACCCAAATCGTTGATATGCTAAGAAGATTCCAAAGTGTCTTTTTGTCCTTAGTGCAATATCGCAGATGGTTATTATATGACATGTCCTTAGACCATGAGGTTATTAGGGTTGTGCATACTGGAAGAATTACTTTGGTACTGTCAACGCCATGGCCGTAACTGGGTGGAAAACGGCAGTCACTGGGTGATTACCAAGGTGTGCATATATCCTGATGTTCCAAGATGGGAAATTACTCCTCTGTCAAAAGAGAGATACTTCCAGGGCCCACTCGGTATGTATGATATCCAATAGTTCTGCAGACAATGCATGATGAAGTTACATCATGTGGGATATCGGATTACGGGAACGAGAAAAGGAAACTTACCGGTAACGAGATAGACAGAGATATAGTGAATCAGGATTGATTCATGGAAATATCGGGAATACTTTATCTCGGGTAATTTCAGTATCGTGAGTAATGGAATGACGAATTAATAATCAACAGGTTCAACAGAGTGTTATTCGCATAACGGTAGCAGTTATTCAGGTAGCCCATGTATCTGACCCTGGCTGGTGATTAGATGGAAACATCTAATTATAGCTACACGTTATCGAACCTGTAGGGTAACACGCTTAAGTCAGTTCTAGTTTGTTGTGTATATGGTTGGTCTGGATACCGAGAGAGTATCACCGGAATGGTTTCTGTGTGGTAGATAATACTTTATCAGAGAGATTGGATTATGCAGACACTAGGTGTCTCGGAGTAATAAAATAGTTTCTATACTAGTCGGATTTATTCCGAGGTTTATAGAAGAGGGAAATATTTATCCGAGTATTTTGTCTGCGGACACTGGGTGTCCCGGATCATATAAAAGTGTTTTATATGATAAGTAATTAATTCGGGGAATATTCTTTAAAAGGAAATATTCAAATAAGAATTAATTAGACAAAATATTATTTAATTAAATATTAATTAATTTATTTAATAAATAATTATTGGCACCACCATGTGGAGGTGGTGGGCCAAACCGCATAAAGGTGGGGGGGGGGGGAGTTCCCCCTTGGCTAAACCCTAATGGGCCTAGGGCCCATGGGGGGAGGCGGTTTGGGAGGAGGAGTTGGAGGAGGACTCCTCCTCCTCCCTAGGGCCGGCGCACCAAAAGGGGAGGGTTTCCCCTCCCCCAAGCCGACTTGAACTAGGGGAAGGCTTTTCCCTTCCCCAAGTCCCTCCACCCCTTGGCCTCCTATATAAACCCCCACCCCCTCTCCTTTGGAGACACACAAGTTTAGATCTCTTCTAGTTGGATTAGAGGGTTCTTCTCTCTGATTAGATTAGATCTAATCTCTTTCTCCCTCCTTCTCATGTGTTGAGATCTCCACCTTCATATACACCAGCGGTAAGTGCTTCAAGCATGGACGGCGAAGCCCTGCTGGATTAGATCCGATGTATGTGTGCAAAACTTAGAGGGGTGATCCGTTGAGAAACGGTTGACTCTATCTCACTCTGTTGGATCAAGGCGGGACGCGAGGACTCTAGGATATTCTCTTGGCTAGGCTTAGCCGAGGGATTTCTTCCACAAGCTTCATCAACGTCGTCATCGACATCTCTTCCGCTTCAACGGTGTCTGTAACGAATTTACAGTTGGATCAAATATGCATGTCTTGTCACTTGTATCTTCATAGTAGATCTTGGAGGTTGTTGCGTAGTTGTGGCGAAAATGTTTGTTTTCCATGCACGCAACCCAATAATGTCCGGGGTCGTGCTACTCCGGTCTGATTCTTTCAACGGCAATGGTTTGTCCTATGACAAACTACTTTAGAGGTCTGAAAAGCTGCTGATCAGCGATGGAGCCTGATGCATGTAAAATGTATACATGAACTTTGCATTATTTCTACTTATATTCCAGTCATATTTGCATCATATAAGGGTTATATCACTGTTTTATAATGATTTTGGGAATATTTGACATGTTTCCTATTGTTTATGGAATTAACCCTGCGCAGGCAGAAAACCCTATTTCTTTCCTTTAATGTTTCAGGGACCCAAACGACGTCCAAATCACCTGCAAATTTACGAGCGTCAATATTTGGAAGGAAGAAGACTTGGGGACGAAGGAAGCGAACAAGCGGAGCCCCGAGGGCCAAAAGAGGTGGGCCCACGCGGCCCTGTATCTGGCCGCGTGGGACCCATCAAATTGGGCCTCGACGCTCCGTTGTCGTCGATCTTTCCTCCACCGACTCCGTTTTGACCTAAAAACGCCTATAAAAATAGTCCCCGACGTTCTCTGGAAGGAGCGCCGCAGAAACACAGAAACACCGAAACAGAGACCTAGAGCTGCAGATTGGAGGGGGAAAACTCCAGCGGGGCGCTGCCGGCGTGGTCTCCATCTTCTCCAACGACTTCTCCACCGTCTCCATGATGAAGAGGGAGTAGTCCACCTCTGGACTATGGGTTTGTGGAAGTAACTTATGTATCTCTCTCTCTCGAGCTTCACTAATTAGTACCGTATGAGCTGCTGAACATGATTACGTTAATCTATGTAATATCTTTGTGGTGGATCTTTTTATGAGTTAATATATGTTTGAGATTGCAATGGTTTGTTTCAGTTATGAAAGTAGATGCATATTTTGTACCCCGTTCTTATTTACTTGTTATGATCAAGCATGTTTATGAGAGCGTGTGAGGGGGAACGTGTGCATTAGTTGGAGTAACGGGGGGTGGCTAGTGCAGTGAACGTGAGAGAAAGTTCTGCGATCCACTTGGGTGTTTTACATTACTTTGTTGCCTCACTAGGGATAAAAAGAAATACCATGCTACCGGAGATGTGGGTGTGACCATTGCCACTACTCCATGACTAGATCCAGCATGTTCTTATTTTAACTTCATGTCATGATACTTATTGCTATACTCTGAGTTATGTTAATTACCAAGGTGTTATGATTTAGTTCGCATCTTGGTGGAGTATAAGAGAGACTAATAACCAAAAGGTCTCTATGTTAGGACGTGATGCCCATATAATTATAACTTGTCATCAAATTGTTGTGTTGCAATCTCATATGTCAACTCTAGTGTTTCATTGTCTACCACTTTAGTAAAGAGAGAGTGCATTTGTGAAACCATGAACCCCGGTCCATTTTTAATCATAAGAAACACCTTTCCAACAACTTTTACCACTTTTCCATTTTCTTACATTATTAAATCCGAAAATACAAAAACAATTTTACATCTTGCATTCATCATATAAAACCCAAAAATATCATTTATCATTGCTACCACCATCCTTGCATATTTATTTCTTGTTTACATTGCATATTATCTTGATATCATTCTCACACCTTGTGCTTGACAACCACTAGGTGAGGTTGAGGACCAAAACATTTACTTTGTTTTGTAGGTAACCAAAAGAAGGATAGGAAAGATAAATCTTCACTACCGATTCCCCGAGAGTTCGATATTAAACCCTCGAGTCACCCCTCGTGGGGAAAACACGTCTTCCACTTACTACACACTCTGCACTTGGAGTCTCAACCTAACCCATATTCTTTTGACGCAGGTAACTACGTCATCGGGTATCAGAGCCGCGTCAAACTCGGGTAAAGAGGTGACATGTCTCTCTTATCTTTGTTGGACGCTATGGTGGTGCCGAAGGAGAGGGATGGATGTTAGTTTGTCACATAGGTTTCTCCTATTTTTTCAGTTCTGTAAGGTCGGTATTTACGTGCCTTGCAACTTGATCTAAATTTTATAAATGATATACGTATTACCAGCAAAAAAATAGATGCGAACTAGATGCATGTGCATGATCGCTGCCTTAGTTAGTGGGCTTACACAAATTAGGCCTGGTCACCCAGGCCCAGCGACACGGGCTAGGCTGCTTGTGGTCCGAATTCTCGAGGAAAATGTTAGTTGTATCCCTATACCACGTACCTGGGCCAAGACCCAGGCCGTAGCCTCAGTAATAGCACAACCGTGATCGCCATGGAAGGGTCATGTAACATCCCAAAATATTCCAAACTTTGGAATGTTAAAAACTAAATCAAATTCAACAAGATATTAAAACTTCTGAGTCTATTCAAAGTAAATTTAGAGTTATAAGAAAATCAGAAAGATAAGAAGCTAATATGAATTTTTCAAAAGTATTATGATTTTAAATATTCAAGTAATCATCTATTTTCAATTTTAAGATTTTATAAGTTTAAAGACTTAATTTGTGTAGTTTATAGAATCCTAAACTCTATTCTCTTATAAAATTGCATACAAAATTTCCATAGGCCTACATGCACTTTCAAAAATTTCAAACCTATCTTTGAAGGGAAATGGATTCGCTATTTGAAATGTTACAAATTTCGTAAAGGTTTAAAACTCAAGTTTGGAGGCTATTTGGTAAAATCAGAAAAAATATAATAAAAAAGAAAGAGAGAACTATCCAGTTGGGCCGAAACCCAACTAGCCCAACAGCCATCCCAAGCTCTGTCTCTTCTCTCCCCCTCTCTCTGCCAGGCCGTCAGCAACAACCTCTAGCGTGCCCACGTTCCCCAGGACCTCACGCACGTCTCCGACAACCTCCACGAGTCACACGAATGCGACAACCCAAAAGCAAGGATATGGTTTCCTTGTGACATCTTCAAGAAGGTAAACGGAGAATGTGCGCATTGTCATCGCTGAGTTTTCACTCGGAACACCACCAACCGCTACCACACAAAGTGCGAGGATACACACCAACAACAACGATATTGATTCCCTTGTGACACCTCCATGAAGGTGAACGATGCCCATGGGTGCCAGCATCATTGATTTTTCAATCGAAACCACACCCATCACTACCACGACGAATAGTAGATTGGAGTGGATGTGTGGTTCCTAGACCATGCTCAAGGGAAGTTAACGATGCCTACCAAAGCCACCATGGTCGGCTCAAAAACTATGTCCATGCAAGGATATCTCAGAGAGCTAGCATGACCAGCTGCAACAGTGACAACCCCACCGCAACTAGCATAGCCAATACTTGGTTGAGCCACCAACTCATCCAGGCGCACCGAGCGACAGAGATACGTAACGCGGCGAGCAAGGCGAGACCAACCACTTTGATGCTCACCTGTAACGGCATGGCCTGCCACACGGCTAGGCTGGCCGGAGGAGACGCTGGATCTGAATGTAATCGTGGCTGGAGCAGCTCTGCCACCGTAGGGCACATGCGTGTGACAACACAATAGCCTAGCCGCGGGACATCCTCCCTCGGCTGGCCGTGAGAGAGTCGTGTGAAGGTGAACCAAAACTGAGGTAGACGAGGAGACTTGAGATGTAGGTGGGCCGACCGCGGACAACGAGGGGCCATGGGGGCTGAGGAGAGGCAATGGAGGGGAGGCACAGACCATGCCGACCGGAGCTGGGGGGACACACATCGAAGTGATGCATCTGGCAAACAGACGTGCGCCTCCAGGCACAACATCATGGCTGCTAGACGTCCTCTGACGGTGGGTCATGAGAGAGTCGCGCAATGGTGAACGAGAGTTGAGGTAGACGAGGAGACTTGAACTGTAGGCGAATGACGAGGTGCCATGGAGGGGCGGGGGGTGTGGGTGAGCTGAGGAGAGACAATGGAAGTGTGAGGAAAGACCAGTGGAGATGCCCTCCCCCCACCCACCTCCTCCCGCGGTGGCGAAATGATTTGGCGGCGGTGAGGCACCTCCGGATTCACCCGAGAGGGACACGTGAGAAGGCTAGGGTTTAGTTCTGATCGGCATTTTGACCTTACTTTTTCTAAGTCATGTAAATCCATGAAACTTAACAACATTATTAATATAGTTTTTTAGGCTTTACAGAGTTAAATACTAAAATATTGAGACTTCATGGAAAATACCGAAAAATAATTTAAAACAGTGAGAGAAACAACATACATATCGCAAGCATCATTATGTTCTGGCTAGTCTCGTTGCTCAGTAGGCCTACGACCACCATTATATGCTAGTCTAGGACCTTACTGGTTATGTAGCTCATGACGTTGCCGAAGATTTATTTTCTTGGAAACGAGAGCAAAAGATTTACCCCAATCTATTAATTAAGAAGAAGAGAATTGTCCAGTTAATTAACGGATAACCCGGTGAAAACCGTCAGAACCGAAGATTTATTTGAGTCCAGAAGTTAATGAAATTCCACGTTTTGCATCTCAAAAAGATGTATGCTGTTTCCCTTGGAGGTCAATTAGATTTTTTTGAATTTTAAAACCACTATATTAGGTCAGCAAGCCGCCTCATTAAAAACCTTCCAGTGCCCATAGGTACCTGGTAAGGAAAAGAGTGCGTCAGAAACTTGCTGCCTCAACCAAACAAAGATACATCGTTCATTATATCAGGAATAATAAAGCTAGGGGGACTAGATTCCAAAAAAATCGAGGAGTCTGAATCAAAAGCAAATCTAGCAATTTTATGTGCTACAACGTTCGCTTCTCGGGGACAGTGTTGAACCACCACCTGGCCAATTCTTCTTGCAGTAAGGAAACAGTCCATCAAGATCGAAGTGTATGGGCTCCAAATTTTAATTACTCCATTGAAAGCTTCAACAAGTTCCATAGAATCCGTTTCCACGATGACAGGGGTGCACCCTAGATCGTCCACGAGATGCAAACCTCTCTGTAACGCCAAAGCTTCCGAAGGTGCAACATCAAGTAGGTTGATCCTAGGATCCCCCACCCCAGCTACAGCCTCACCTTTGTCATTTCGAATCATAGCTCCCACCGCTCCTGTGCCATTAGGAAAAAAACATGCATCAATATTTAACTTATAAGAGCCCGGCTTAGGCCTGGACCATGGTATTTCATGTGGTACTCCCTTTGTAGTTTAGGGTTAGGGCTGGATTGCGAAGCTCATACGCGCAGGGGGCGCCACTTTTTCACCATTGACAACCTCCCGTCGTTGCCACCATATGTACCAAGCTCCAACGGCTAGCAACTCTTTAATTCCAATATGTTTCAGGTCAGCTGGAGTCTCAATCTTGCTTCACAACATATCTTCCAAAGCAACAGACCCCGACCTATCCACATCAGCAAAACTATCTATGATGTGCAAAACGCCCATTGACCTCCACACTTCCTTTGCTCTAGGCCATTTGAAGATCAGGTGACTAATGTCCTCCGCATCCAAGTAGAAAATGGGGCGTTGTCCAGATACAGGTATATGTCTATTCGCAAGTATGGACGTCCCTGGGACAATTCCGTGCAGTGCCTTCCACATAAAAAATCTTAATTTTGCTAGGCACTTGCAACTTCCATAAAATCTCCCACACCGGTTTGTGGACTGACATCTCATGATCATCCCTCCTAGTGAGTCTATGCCCATTTTGGTGATTCTATTCAGCATAATATGCAGACCGAACTGAAAACTTATAGTTGTTTGTCATGTTCCAGGCCACAAAGTCTTCCTGCATGTGATCGCTCAAGGGTATACGCATGATTCTATCTGCATCAATAGGGCTGAACAGATAACGAATGAGAGGTACATCTAGGCTCCTGTCCGTTGGTCAATGGTTTCATTAACTGTCCGCAGAATAATACCCCCACGAGGAGTGATAACTTGTCGTGTCGGACTCCCTGGCACCCACAGATCATCCTAGATGTTAATCATCTCACCATTGCCAACCCTCCAGATGAATCCTCGCTTGAAGGTGGTTAGACAAGAAATTATACTCTGCCAAGTGTAAGAGGATCCCTTCTTTGCACCTGCTTTTAGAAGATTCCCATGGGGGTAGTACTTAGCTCTCAGAACCTTGGCACAAAGGGACTCCGGGCTAGTGATCAACATCCACGACTGTTTAGCCAACATAGCTAGGTTAAAGGCATGTAGATCACGAAACCCTAACCCACCATTCTTTTTCGGTATACACAACTTCCACCATGCCATCCAATGCATGCGTTTCTGAATATCCGAGTCTCCCCACCAAAAACATGCCATAGCATCAGTTATATCTTTGCATAGTTTCTTTGGGATTTTGAACACCGCCATGGCATAAACAGGAATCGCCTGAATGATTGCTTTCAACAGTATTTCCTTGCCACCCATGGACAAGAACCTTTCCTTCTAGCCTTCAAGTCTTTTGATAATTCTCTCTAACAAATGTATAAAATTGTCACTTCTGTCCACCCCTACAAGAGCCGGTAGACCCAAGTATTTGTCTGAGAGAGCCTCAGTCATAATATTTAGCTCGGCACAAATTTCTGCCTTCAATCAACATCCACATTAGGGCTAAAAAAGATGCTGCACTTTGCCTGACTCACCATTTGACCTGAGCTAGCACAGTACTGTTCAAGAACCTGTCTCAATGAGGTTGCATAGTCATATTTGCTTTCATAATGATAAGGGAATCATCAGTGAAGAGTAAATAAGATACTGATGGCGCATTTCTGCAGACCCTGACACCTTCTATGCCACGAACCTCCTCTCTATGAGCCAGAAGACTTGAAAAACCTTCAGCACAGAGCAAAAAAAGATAAGGGGACAAAGGATCCCCCGTCAAAGTCCTCTTGCAGGGGTAAAACGGTTGGTTTCTTGATTGTTAAACCGAACCTTGTATGTAACGGACCGAACACAAGCCACAAGGAGATCAACAAACCTGGTATCAAAGCCAAGCTTGATAATCATTTTCTCCAAGAAACTCCATTCAACCTGATCATAGCCCTTGTGCATATCCAATTTCACCGCACAATATCCCCACTTCCCCTTTTTTTTATTCTTTATAGCAATTGGATAGTACTACTACCTGTCTGGTATTCGTCCGAGATAGTAGCAATCATGCGTCCTTTCCTTTCATACATACTCTAGACTCCAGTACCGATGCATATCAATTTCTCCAGATGGAACCAGCAATTGAGCTAGAATCCATACGAATTGGAAGAAATGAACTGAATCTAGTCTCAGAATATCAAGATCGGAAACGTTCAAATTTTCGCAACAACCCCTTCGAGTTCAGACGGTCGACCACTGATGAGTAGTGCAGACAAACTTGGAAGGGCCATCTGCTTCTCATGCGCGATTGAGGAAAGGGGTTTGAACGGCAGCCTAACTGACGAACGCGTCTTCCACGCCCACGCACGTACTACTCCTTTTCGTCGTGCCGTGCCCCCGCCATCCACCGCCACGCGCTTACTCCCGGCCTATACACGACCCACGCAGCTCGGCCGCTTGTCACACTCGCACACAAGACACTCCTCCTTCCGCCCTGCAGTTCACACGATCGATCGAGGCGCAAATACTGCTGCACCGGCCACTTGTCTCGCCGGAGGATCATGGGTTTACGGCGGCTGCTGCCGTCCTGCTGCTGCTGCTGCTTCGGCGGAGGTGGCGGCGGGGCCGGCCGTTCCAGGAGCGTGGCCGACGACGGGCTGGTGTGGGACGTGGCCCTCAAGGCGTACGCCTCGGGCGACTACTCCGTCGCCGTCGCGCAGGCCAACGAGGCGCTCGAGGACCAGGCGCAGGTGCTCGTCTCCCCCGCCGCCACGCTCGTCGGCGTCTACGACGGCCACGGCGGGCCCGACGCGGCTCGCTTCGTCAACGCACGCCTCTTCTCCCTCATCCAAGGTACGCGCATGCGCTTTCTTTTGACTGCACATCTTTGCTTTTATATTACTTACGTTGTTTCGATTCAAAACGTTGACTGACCATGACACTACGTTTGCAGAGTTTTCCTCTGAGAACGGCGGCCTCTCGGCGGAGGTGATCAAGAAGGCCTTCGGCGCCACAGAGGAGGAGTTCATGGGCATGGTGGAGAAGTCGTGGCCGACGCAGCCAGGCTCGTGTCCGTGGGCTCCTGCTGCCTCGTCGGCGCCATCGAGGACGGCACGCTCTACGTCGCCAACCTGGGCGACTCGCGCGCCGTGCTCGGCCGCCGCGCCGCCCGGCGACAACAGAGGGAAACGGAGGGTGGTGGCCGAGCGACTGTCGCGTGACCACAACGTCGCCGACGAGGCCGTGCGGCGGGAGGTGGCGGAGGCGCACCCGGACGACCCGCACATCGTCACGAGCGCCCATGGCGTGTGGCGGATCAAGGGGATCATCCAGGTGTCCCGGTCCATCGGGGACGCGTACCTCAAGAGGCCCGACATGTGCAGCCCGGCGCTGATGCAGACCATCTGCCCATTCCCGCTGCGGCGGCCGGTGATGAGCGCCGTGCCTTCGATCAAAACACGGAAGCTGCGGCCCGGCGACCAGTTCCTCATCTTCGCGTCGGACGGCCTGTGGGAGCAGCTCACCGACGAGGCGGCCGTGGACATCGTGTCCGGCAGCCCGAGGAAGGGGGTGGCGATGAGGCTGGTGCGGGCCGCGCAGCTGGAGGCGGCGAGGAAGAAGGACATCAAGTACGAGAGCATCGCGGCCATCGAGAAGGGCCGGAGGAGGCGCTTCCACGACGACATCACCGTCGTGGTGCTTTTCCTCGACAACAGGTTGTCATCCAATGGTAGCGCGCCCGGTACGCCAGCGCAGTCCAGCGGCGTCGCCGACGAGATCGACGGCACCTACGGCCCCGTCGACGTGTTCTCGCTCAGCTCCGACGACCAGGGGGACGACCCGACCAGACCCGTGCTCCGTTGATCGACTCAGCTAGTCAACGACGTCGTCGATACTTGCTGAATGTACGTTATGGTAGCGTGCTTTTCAGTGAGTTTTGCCCTGTAAAATGGAAGTTACGGGAGCATGCGTTCTTTGGTTTCTTGAGATAGCTGCATCAAGTTATAAGAGTACTACTGTAGTATGTGTAATTAGTTGTGCGGAGTATCGTGTTCGGGTGCACAGAACCAAGTGACACTCCTTGCTTAAGCTTCATCCGTGATCAGAACCAGAGGTAGCCTGGGGCCTCCGGTTTCCTAGCTGTTCTGTCATTTTTCTTGCTTGTTTTTAACAGGCGAGACCAGCCGAGGCAAGCTTTTTGAAGTGTTCAACAGAAGGAAGATCAATAAAAAGAACAAATTTTATAAAACCACAACAATTGGGTCAAAAGGGTTTCACAAAACCACAACGTAATGAAATTTAATGGAAAACCACAACTTTTGGGTAAATTCTCACTGGAAATCCCAAGTCTTACAATTTAGTAAATTTGAAACCATTTCCGGTGACCTGGGCTGACAAGTCTTGTGCCATGTGGCAGAGGAAGCTGTTCTCTGTAGACCGGACATGAACCAGACCGTGCTTGAACT
Source organism: Poa pratensis (assembly GCA_947311845.1). Lineage (NCBI taxonomy): Eukaryota > Viridiplantae > Streptophyta > Magnoliopsida > Poales > Poaceae > Poa > Poa pratensis. The sequence goes on from CAMZMU010000064.1 coordinate 19,130,975, forward strand.
TTTTGAAGGACATACCATAGAAAGCATATCAATTTTCATGGAAGGTGGGAAAAGAGGCCGAATTTACAACCGAGTTGTCACAAACGTCGAGCGCGCACCCCGCTGCACAAGGCAGCCAAACTCACACACACACAGACTACTCGCCAACCCTCCACCGCTCCGCCTGTGCCAGGCAACTCCTGAAAGGCCGTGCTAGCCGTCACGCCTCAGCTTCTGCCAGAATCTTCTCAACCACCGAAGTCTTTGATGGTGTAGCCCCATTGAAAACTATGTCGTTGCGGTGGTTCCACAGGATCCAGCAAACTAGTGCAACCGATGTCCACAAGTCGCGCTCTTCTTGCTTTGGGGTTCTCCGGGATGTGATCGAGCCTACCAACGACTCGCCTTGCTTGAACTGAACCAAGTGCTTTTGATCTTTTTTATAACTTTCGACCAAAAATAGTTCAAAAAATCAAACTTGTGGGGTTGGGTTGTCGGAAACACCTCCACTGCCATGTGGCAGCTAACTTGTGGGCATGGTTTGTCACAAATGGTGTCAAACTTACAAAATTACGAGATTTTGGTTATCTGAAACAATATACCCTAAAGTTGTGGTTTTGTAAAATTTTCTCCAAGATAAACGATTATCTTGCTCGTAAGCAGCGGGCGGTAAACTCCTTTCGGGAATCTAATGCATGAGCGCAGCACTAATTTCAGCAGCGGTCGTAGTCTTGGAGATAGTTTGCCTGAGGAACGCGACGGACTTTGAAAGAGGCTGCTGCCATGCCACCATCGTTGATCAGTTCAAACAAAGACTCGTGACTTCTCCGGTCAAAAGCATCTTCCAAATTGCATTTATGCCTTGGTGACTCCATGGAAGGTTTGTTGAAAGCATGCAGACAAACATAATAATTGCCTTCAAGAATTGTTGGTTCTAGTTGGGGGCGTTTCCATGATAAAGAGACCACTGAGCTAGGATTCCAACTGCGGATCGATGTGGTTCCATCACCATGGAGTAAAATTCAAACAAGAAGATTAGTCAAAAAAAAATTCAAACAAGAAGATGTGCTGTCAGATTCAGATGCTAGTGCGGCACATAGTCTGAAGAATAAAAGAGGACACATAGTCAGATGCTAGTTCAAACAAGATTCAGATGGTAGGAATAAAAAGAGGACGCGGATTTTGTTAGCCCGGGCTCGCTCGCTCCTGGCATACGTGCCGACGCGGTACTGGATGGCTGTGGTGCCAGGCTGGAGTAGGAGGGCGTTGGTGTATGTCTACTAGATTCGAACGGCGCGGCCCGCCGCGCACCGCTTGTTTCTTCTTTGAATTTCTTGCTCGTGGTTTCGATCATTTATACAGACCACTAAAAGGACATTTATATTCATATGAACTTGATCATATTATACAGATTTAAAAGGCATCTTGCTGTTATCAGGCATTGGTATCCAAGTTCATCTGGTGGTGTCCATGGGAGAAACATCTTGTCACTGGACATGTTTTCAGGCATTGGTATCCAAGGTGCATTGACAGTCCTAGAAGACCATGGTAGCTCCGATGGATTAGGTGCTGCAAGAGCTACTACTGCCTTTTCATCAATGGGAGGGGCTGGCAGTACATCTGATGTCATCGGTAAATCTAGGAGTATAAACCAGAAACAACACAATCTATGTGAACAAATAAAGTAGGTATCTCGGAGTCCTATGCCAATAGCATTTTAATTTCTTCTAGCATGAAAAGAGCAATATACAATGAAGAATGCCTATCAAAAATAACAGAGGGGGCAGTCACGTTCATATCCCAACATGCACACAAATAGTAAATTCCATTCACTAAGGGCATGCACATTTCATCTTACAAAATACAACCAATAACACCTACAACATGGCAACCATAAACGAAGAAGCCCATGGCTAGCAACCATAGTGAGGATAGAACGTTTAAGAGAAAAATGTAGGGAAGGCAAATACTGGAAGATGATCTAAGTAAAATGCTCTATGTGAAGTGAAATAATTAATTTAAGTGCAGCATAGATCCATCGGTACATGGCAATGATAGGTACCACTCAAATGCAAGATATTTGAAAAATAAAGCGCCGCACAAGTCACAAACAATTAGATGAAAGATGATAGAACAATTCATTCAGATTCACAGTTACCTAATTTTTGTATTCAACACTAAGTTGCTTAGCTAAATCATGCCATTCTTCAGGACAAACAAAGAAAATGAAGACAATCCTTCTGTACCATAATGGCATAATCAGATAGAAGGAAAGGAACATATAGTACTCACGATGAAAACTTTATCCAATATATGAGAAATACAATTACTTTTGAGTCCACAGACAACAGAAGTTCTGCATATGGCCAACAGAAGGATAGGATATTACAAACTAAAAATTTGGTCCTCTAATGCTTACTAACAATATGCTTATCTTAAAATTACGAAATGAAAATAAGCAGGTGATGGTTTAATTACTCTCATGATAAGAAAAATTGTAGAGCCAAGTTTGGTCATATTCGGCCTCAACATCAATTTAAGAAAAGACAGAAAATGATATACAAACGGAAGCATGTCGCAAGAAGACAAAGTACACATATAGTTTCTTGTAGGCCCGTAACCAAGAAACAATTGGTAATCATAGTAGCAACAAACCAAGTTGCAAGAAACAAAAGGAAAAAGGAATAGGTAATTTTTTGGTACCAAGCGAATGTTGACTGGATATGCAAATAGGCAGTTTCTCTTCTTGTCTAGACTATGCCAGCGGGATCTTAGTGAAAAGGGACATTCAGAAGGCCACAACAAATAATAAGAGTAAAAGGACCAAAATAAAAAATGAGAAAGCAACATCTGGCACATGATAAAATAGCTACTAAATCTCCACAAATGGTACAACTAAACTGAAGAAGGAATACTCATAATAGGCACTGTGGCTAAGGGATTATGGCTGTAGAATTCCAATTTACTCGAGACGAATCGAGCTGCCCCTAAAAAGCCTCTAAGCATGATAACAAATAAAGAGTAGAAAGAAGTGATCCTATGTATCAATGTCTCCGGTGAGACCTCAAACGTCGGATGCGCCGCCACACAGCCATCCGAGCAGCCACAACGGAAGCTAGCAGAAGATTAAAAGAAGCAACAAAAGCATCCGATGCAACTGGAACATCAATATTCAGCAACTTCAATGTGGCCATGCTCAAGGGCAGAAATTTAGCCAAGCAGCAAAGGCCACCGCGTAGGTATGTTCTTAATAACAGGAGAAGAGGGCATTAAAATACAAAAGGAAAAGTGAGATTTCTTAGTAGAAAGTGTTGCATCCTCGGTATGTTCTTAATAACAGGAGAAGAGGGCATTAAAATACAAAAGGAACTTATATGCTATATGTGGTGCTAGCAACAAAAGGAAATAAATCTAAAGGATGAAACAGTATGCACCGGCTTACCATATTTCACCATAAGCGGAGAACATTATGCCACTGTCTAAATAAATGGGTGTAGTCCAGAATTGACCAATATTAACATGGATGCTTTGAGCTTTCATCTGCAAGTGGCGAAAGGAAATTGCAAAGGTGAATTAACATATACTGCAAGAGAAGGAAGGAAGTATCTAAGCAAATAGCTTATTATAGTAAGCATAGCACAAATAGCTGTAGAAAATCATCGAGGTAGATCCCGGTGAGAAATTCTCGACTACTACGCTGGGCATCGCAGGTATCCAACGCCCAGGCCTAGGTTGGCATGAGAGGAGGTGGCAGTACTGGACAACAGTCCACATCATCCCACGACATCCAGTAACAAAGAGGAGCAATTGGAGGTCGTGGATACGTAGATTGATAGGGAATGAACGCTAAGGTGAGATCTTGCCTGATATTTAGAACTGGAACGAAATATAAGAAAAATGATGTACCCATACCTTCTACTCTGGTCAGAATTACTGAATATGAGACTTAATTTAAGAAAAAAATAGTGGAGGTTGATCAACATTCATTATTGATACCCAGAGCACAGAAGCCTATCGCCACAAATGTTTCAAAACACGGATATGTGTAAAAGGTTCACGAACATGGAGCATAATTGAGAAATTGATGTCCCATTCACTCCATTCACGAAAATGTTCTAATCAGCTGAAAATTTGTTCAAATCGGCAAGCAAAATATCAAGTACTAATTACTGGAGACCTACGATCTGAAAAATTACATCTATCTCAAGCACAACTATCTAAATAAGTGCAGAGCATAAATAACCTGGCAGCCGACTCCACATCTATGCATAGACAGCAAGCACCTCTACTAAAAAGAAATTGGACAGCCTAAAGAACTTTGAAACTGCAGCTACCTATATGCATAGCCAATCGATAGGAAAACAAAAACGATTTCTTGCATGCACCTCACCTGATCCAACCTAAGAGCAAGACAAAGAGCATTACAATGATGTAAAATTAATGTGACAAGTACATTACCTGTGCAGCTAGGTCCATTATCAGTGCCTCACCCACAATCTTCGCACATACACAAGAGTATTACAGTACTTGCTGCCATTGTTGAGCTCAGCGAGCATGCTGATCGGCATCTGCATATATGAACAAATGATGTCATAAGCAAGGGAAAGTACAAACTGCATTCAGCTAATGAACCACCAGACATAAACCATTGAGCGGTCACTAATAAGAGGGCATGGAAACGCGAAATAACAGAAAACACACACAAGATCCGCTAACAAATGTAGTGGACATAGCACAACCCCAACCACAGACGGAACCAGTAAAAAAACTGAACATGTCACTATGGGACTTCTAGTTAAATTCCAGATATAAAGGTACAAACCAAACTTATAATAATGACTACTATCTGCGTATTTTTTTAAACAGGGAGAAAAACACCTACATTGTTTCATATTTAGCGAAGAGGAATAAGGCATAATATCGTATAGGAAGACAAACTATGTCCATATTAGAACCTTATCAGAAACATAGTTCTTACTTTTTTTTGGAAAAGCAAGCAATGAAACAGTTTCTTCACCAAAATAGACTAATAAACCAGAGGAAACAAAACAGGCGGTGACATCAAACACAGAGGGCTCTCCCAGAAACAAATATGTAAATACACAGTAAATATGTATATGCTATTTTGTTTATAACTAATCATAGCAGCCATGGTAAGTTAACAATTGCCTCTCGGTCGCCGTCCCATACCCACAAACCCTGTAAGCTCAAGTCCCAACTCCCAAAATGCAAGAATTATAAGACATTTACTTTAAAAGAAAGTAATAAATATTTTTGCTGTCAAAATAAACTGTAATAAACCAGATAAGTAATCAAAAACATAATCAAGTATCTGAACCTCTAAAAGCAAATGACATAAATGAGAAACAATTTTGACTTTTCAGTAACCAAGTTAAAAGTATAATGAGTTTACCATCTTTGCTATCCTTGAAAACTGGGAAGAGAACACTTTAATAATCTTGAAAAACTATATTTTTAAATGGTATGTGGAAGTTTAACCTTTTATCAGAACCCCATTTCTATTTTCAATCTGGAAAATAGGGCAAAAATATATTTGTGTTGCCTAAATCAGGAAAGCAACTGAAAACATAGTGAGGTATCCGACCTTTAAGGGAAAGGGCAAAACAGAGAAACAACTCTTAATTTTTAGCACCAACCTAAACATATAATAGAAAGTTACCACCCCTGTTATTTTTTAAAACAGGCAAGAAGACATCATGATACTTCTAAACTACCAACTTTCAAAATGGGAGAAGGTATGCTATAGTACATGCCTTATAAATCAATTATAATGATCAATTGTATTGTGAAACCTCCCACTCTTTCTGGGCACCTTTTTATTTTTAGTTTCGAGAAGAAAAAGTAATTAATTTGGCCAAATAAGCATGACCAAACTTCTTTTTTCAATAGAGAGGATACCTGACAGATCAAGTGGACTAATACATAGCACCAAGCAACACCGAAGATATATTTCGTCTCCTGGAAAATCATATCGTTAGGCAAGACACGCACCAGCTGGTAAGAAAAGTAAAGTAGCAGCATCAAACCAACATCGTAACAATAAGATTAACCAACATTTTTACTCGAATTTATTGTTGTGCTACAACCAAGAAGTATAGTTTTAGTGACACACTCCACTTCATTCAAATCTTTAGAATAGTGGATATTTAAACAACTAATAGAGATTGAATGAATAGGCTGTAGCATCTAGCATAGAAAGAAGTATGGTTGATTTTCCAGTCTACTGTAACCCTAACCCAACCAGAGGATTGATCCCCCTTGAGTGAACAGAGAGGATGAAGCCGGATGCTCACCTTCTAACCAAGACAACCTTTGTCCAGAACAAACAAAGAACCAAGAAAACAACGACACCTTTGAGCCTGTGTCATGGAATAAGTAGACTGTAATCATCACACAGACCCACACAACGTTCTTCCCCAATGGATTAGAGACAAATAACCTAAAACCAGTGTGACCGCAATGCCACCAGATCCAACCGAACAAAAGATTAAAAAAACACCAAAGCGAAGATAAAAATAAGCATATGATCGTAAAGCAGGCATAAACCATCGTAAACCTGTTGTTAAATGGAATATATAACCAATACACATGCACATGAAATGATAACTGAATTTATAGGCTCTATTTTACACAATCATAGCAGGATGTGTGGCAAGATCGATGTTAAACCTAACTATCAACCCGTCCGAGGGAATCGCCATCATAAGCCACCTCACTCACACACGAATAGAAGGCAGTCCACATCTGTAGGCAATGACATCCAGCAAATGCAGGTAAGACAAACCGACAAAGAACATCTTGCCGTAAAGAAAAGCTAGGAAATGAATTACCCAACACAAAAGAAAAAAAAAGCCCAGGCAAGAAAATCATTAGACATTCCCACACCATTCCGCACATCTATAACAAACAATGCATAAAAAGAAAGACCGCTACCTAATAGAATGCAGGAGTTAACATCTAACACCAAGCAAACCATCACAGAGAAGCGTCTGCAATTTTCTTCCTGTGAAAAAACATCGTTAGGCATGGGCACATACATACAAAAGCAGGAGGCGGCGGCTGGCAGGCACGAAGGAGCTGAGCGGGCAGGAGCAGGAGGGGCTCGTCCATTTTTGCCCAATCGGATACACAAATCCAAGGAAGAAAAATTGCAAGGAGGGTACCACTGCATCAAAGGCATCCATTTTTACCTGGTAGTGGACCACTGAGTACCATCGCCGTCTCTCCTTGCCGCCACCGCTGCCATGTTTCTTCCTATGCTCGGTGCCAAACAGTGGGGAAGTGGGAAAGGACAGCGACTCAGCGAGGATGAGGGACTCCATCCTGGATATTGGTCCTCGTCGCCCATCTGAAATCAAAAAGAGGTTGAAGCACACAATTAGATAGCTTAATTATGTTATTTATACCACATGATTATATATAGTACTAAGAATTTGTATATTGGCCTACAAAGAATAGCTTAATTATCTTATTTACACCACATGAATATATATAGTAATAAGCATTTGTATACTGGCCTACAAAGAATAAAGCAGGAAATAGATAGCTCAAAGCTAATTTAATTGTAAACATCATACCAAAATCTTTGCTGCTCACAATAGATCAGTTCCAAAAATATTTTGAGATAGTGTACACCACGTAATTCTGGACCAGAACTTTTTAGTAATCCCATGTACCAACCCTAGCACTAAGAAAATCCCGATCCTCAGATACAATGCAACTGCAACCATTGGAGATAGCAGCAGCCCGAACTTCAGGGTTATGTAGAATGTCATAGATGTTCTCATGGTATGGGTTCATGAGCCTACAGAAGAATTCAAATGTTAGCATCCAAGTAAATATCTGAACATAAATCGAGTATAGTAAGCACGAGGAGGATATTTTTGTCCAATTATCCTTGGCCAAGATTGATTCATTAGTTACAAAATAATCCAAACATCATAGATACACAGTATTCAAGCAGCCCAAAGCCTGGCATGGGCTCTAGCTGGTAAAATATATTTGGTACTAAGCTCTCAGAGACTAAACTGCACTGGTCTGTAGCAGTGGAGTAGAGGATGGATGCATATGAAGCCCTCAATTTGCTTTAAATGTTAACATTTTTGGAAGCAGAATGAATGCCTATAACAGGATGTTGTGCCTAATTTGGCAGCAGTTAAAATCCATACCTTCCCAGAATACATGATCCCAAAATGACCCGACGTTCCAGAAAAAGGCCCTTTGCCCCAGGCCACTGCATCTACAACCTTCGCTGCACTAAATCCAGAAGGGTGAGCACAAATTAAATAGATTAAACCTAAGAGAGTCATTGGCCAATCCCTATATGTTCACATCCGCGTTTGTTTCTATCTCGTGCTTGCACACCAAATCGAGAAAAAATAAAGAGACAAGAAAGAGCGTGTATCCTTGAGAATGCTCACCAGATCGGGAATAGCTCTCACCGGCCGCAGGGCTTCCAGGTCGCTGATACGCTTAACCGGCAGCAGGGCTGTGGAAGCTGAGAGCGGAGTGCCTCGTCCGCTCATCCTTACCTCGCTGCAATGGAAATCCCACTAAGAAAATTCAGGACAAAGCTGCATATTTAGAGATAGAGAGACAGAGAAGGACTGGGACAAGCTCACGCTAGCGTTTCCGTTGTGCTCGCCATCGCCCGACGTGTGGGCCACTTCCCAAGCTGTGCTTGGCCTGCAACCTCCAAGACCACACCTCCGCTTGCCGGTCTAGATCGAGGCGAAGGGCGAGAAGAGGTCGATGGTAGACGCGGCGGCGATGGCTCGATGGAGGACGCCGGCGACGGCTGGAGAGCGGCGGCGTGATGCTTCCCCGAGCGTGGTCCTCCTCGCCACCATGGGCGGCGGCTCTTGGCACCCTCGTGCGGTGCAACCGGAGAAGATGCAGGCGGGGACGGCGGCGCGAAGGGAGGGAGGAGAAGACGCGGCGATTGGGGGAGAGACGGGAGGCGGATTGGGGGAGGAGAACGCTGCGGGGATTGGTGGCTGGCGGCTAGGGTTTCTGCCGTGGGCGCGCTGCTTATATACCGCGGACGTGAAATGACTATCTTGCCCATAGAAGATGGACGGCTCAGATCGAGGCGGGTTTTCACTCTCTGATCGGACGGCTCGCGGTGGCCAGTCGCTGCGAATTGATTATCACCCGGACTTATAGTGCTAGTAGGAGCCAGTGGACTAGGAGAGTCTAAATTGGTACCTGAGTCCTCATGCGTAGGAAGCTCTACACCTTGTGAAGGAGTTGACATAATTCCAGTAGCATCTTGCGTGTCTCCATGGCAAGGATTACTATTATTACCACCACTAACATTATTTATTTCCTCCCCCTCACTAGGAGAGTGTGATGCCCCTGAAGTGGGAACAAGGACAGTGCCTATAGGAGTACCTCCACTATTACTCTCCCCCTCTTGTTGCACTTCAGGTGGGGATAGAGCAATTCCAGTGTCATTGGTACTACGGTAATAAGGTTCATGTTCACGAAATGTCACATCCATGCTCACAAAGAATCGATGCTCCGACGGGCACCAACACCTATATCCTTTTTGAGAAGGAGAATAACCCACAAAGACACATTTAAGAGCACGAGGATCCAGTTTACCAACATAATTCCTATAGTCGTGAACAAAGCACACACAACCAAAAACTTTGGGAGAAACAACATAATCATTTGACTTCAAAAGACACACAACAGGAGTTTTTTGTTGAAGAACACGAAGTGGCATACGGTTTATCAAATAAGTAGCAGTTTTTATTGCCTCTCCCCAAAGAAACTTGGGGACATTCATTGTAAACATAAGAGAACGTGCAACCTCAAGTAAATGCCTATTTTTCCTTTCTGCGACTCCATTTTGTTCAGGAGTGTTAACACATGTAGTTTGATGTTCGATGCCGTTTGATACAAGGAAACGCTCAAACTCATGGTTAACATACTCCGTACCATTATTAGAACGCAATGTTTTAATAGTAGTTCCGAACTTATTTTGGATAAGAGCACATAGATCTTTAAAAACATGAAACACATCACTTTTATGTTTAAGCAAATAGAGCCAAGTGAAACGACTAAAGCAGTCAATAAAGGTAACAAACCACCTATGTCCAGATATAGAGTGAACCTCACAGGGGCCCCACACATCCGAATGGATCAATTCAAAAGGTTTGTTGCTCCTAAGACCCCTACTAGGATAAGTACCCCTTGTATGCTTGGCCAATTCACACGCATCACATACAAGGGATTCCTTAGGACATGCCTTAAAGAGGGTAGGATAAATACGAGATAGAGCAGCAAAAGAGAGATGTCCAAGCCTGCGGTGGTGCAATATTAACTCTTGACATGGAGACATGCAGGTTGCAAGAGCAATTTCATCACTTCCTTCATCAAGGTAGTAAAGTCCGTCACGCTCGGTCCCAGTCCCAAGAATTCTCCCTGTCCCTAGCTCCTGAAAAGCACAATAAGTAGGCTCAAACCAACCCCCACAATTTGCAGACTTGGTAATAGAGCTAACGGACAGAAGATTGACTGGGAAATTAGGAACATGTAAAACTGGTGACAAGGTCAATGTGTCAGTGCATCGGACGGATCCACGCCCTGTGATTGATGATGTGGATCCATCAGCTACACGTACTTTATCTTTACCAGAACATGGTTTGTAGGAAGTAAATATCTGAAAGTCTCTTGTCATGTGGTTAGTGGCTCCTGTATCAATAATCCAAGATCTAGGTTGGGTTTTGGAAGTGTGGGCATGGGATTCCATACCTTGAGAAGTGACAAAAAGACTGGAATCAGCCTTAGAGGAGCCTTGGGAGGAAGACGAGCCTTCTGAGATTTTGAGCTTGGATTTGAACTCCTCAAGTGCTTGAAGATCTACCACTGGTAACTCTCCCGTAGGTGCAGCATGATTAGCATTTTTCCACTTACCACCTAGTGCTCCCCCTTGCTGAGATCTCCCTTTTTTTCCACCCAGGTGGAAAACCATGCAATTTGTAGCAATTTTCTTTAGTATGACCTTTTTGCTTGCAGTAGTCACAGAACCATATGTTCTTATCTGCACTCCCCCTTTTTCCAGAGATATGCAGTGATTGCGACATGGCTGCACGAGTATCTACAACCTTCTGAGTATCCTCATTTCCATCAGCAAGTCGTGTTTCCTCCTCCATCACATTAGACACAACGTCTTCTAGACTAGGCCATTCCGGTTTCGAGAAAATTAATTGACGACGAAGGTTAAATTTCTGGTCGAGACCATCTAAGAAAATCTTGCTCACAAACGACTCAAACCATTTGTGATGAATAGCCAAGTCCCTCTTGTCAACAGGTTCAAATGGATGATAGTAATGTAAATCTCTATATAACTTCTTCATCTCACCGGCATACTCGGTTATAGATTTTGATTCTTGCTTCAGATGAGTTAGCTCGTGCATAACACGAGTAGCCTGCATCTTATTTGACTTCCCTGCAAACTGCTTCTCTAGAGCAGTCCAAACTTCAGCAACACTGCCCATAGTTTCGACTTGTTCCCGGACTGTTGGTTCCATACTTCCCAACATCCAAACTAGTACTTTGTCATTGATTTGTTTATTTGTGCAGGCTCTTTCTTTCACATCTTCCTCACGAGCAACAAGATATTCATGTCCATGTGAACTCAAAATTAGTCGAGCATGGCGAGCCCAACTAATATAGTTTCCTGGCCCCGACAATTTAATCGGGTTAGGCTCAAGAGTATGCTTGTCAAGAACTGTGTGAGACTGTTGTTGCTCAAGCAATTTACCGAGCATTTCACATAGCTTGTCAACACTAGAGTCTCCCATGATGTCTTTGCTTTTATCTCCCACACGTTCAGGTAACAATCAGCTGACAGTTTTCACCAAGGACTCAAGTTCCAGTGAAACAAGCTTGTACTAACAGCAATCAGAGTGAACTGTATTTATACTCCACACCTGAGCCAAATTGCATGGAATAAGCAGCAAGAAACGATGTACTAGATACACGTACCACTATCAATCAGCTGGCCTTGCAATCAATCGAACACCCAGCTAGCCGGTCAACTGCTTGGACAGGGAAAGCCCCACGATTCCACGAAGGCGCAGCAGTACCAAGCAAACTATCTGACGGCAGCACAGCTCTGCAGTTCTCTGTTCCTTTCTTCCAATCCACACACAAGTATACCAGCAACAGCAAGGTAGGAGCTCACTTCTCGTCGGCCACCCGGCAGCACGTCTCCACTGCCGCAATGGCACCCAGCACAGCGGCGACTCCTGTGGCAGCTCCCCCAACAGCAGAATAGGCCACCACCACTGCGCCCGACCAGCTCACGGCGACACAGCACCGTCAGAACAAGAATTAAGCTGAGAACACGCATGATTCGTCCTGCTCTGATACCATATTGCTAGATTTGATGATTTGGGTGTTAAGATTTGAGAGAAGATTGAGACACGGGAGAGCACATTTGGGGAAAATTCTGGATGGGTCTATTACCCTCTCCTTCTCTCTATTGTTTCTCTTATCTTTCTTACATCTTACACTTTGGTCCCTACATAGCTACATATTTATATATCACTACACACACCAACACTCCCCCTCAAGATGGGGCAAAAACATCATAAAGACCCATCTTGTTACAAAAGATAGAAAACATTTTTTCAGGCAATCCTTTAGTAAGAACATCTGCGACTTGGCTAGATGTGCTGACGTATGGGATACAAATTATCCCATTATCTAGCTTCTCTTTGATGAAATGACGATCGATCTCCACATGCTTGGTTCGATCATGTTGTACAGGATTATTTGCGATATCTATCGCAGCCTTGTTATCACAATACAACATCAGTGGCGCACCTTGGAATAACCCGAGTTCTGTGAGGAGGATCCTCAACCACAACACCTCACACACACCATGTGCCATAGAACGAAACTCAGCTTCTGCAGTGGATCTAGCCACAGCGGTTTGTTTCTTGCTGCGCCATGAGACTAAGTTTCCACCAACAAATGTGCAATATCCAGATGTTGATCGCCGGTCGTCCACTGAGCCAGCCCAATCAGCATCAGTATAGCATTCAACTTGAATGCTTCCCTGGCGAGTGTACAATAAACCTTTCCCAGGGGATCCTTTCAAGTAGCGCAAGATCTGGGTTACGGCATCCATATGAGATGATCGCGGATCATGCATAAACTGACTGACTGCACTCACAGCAAATGCAATATCTGGGCGAGTATGTGAAAGATATATAAGCTTTCCAACCATCTTTTGATAGCGCTCTCGGTCAACATGTCTTCCCATGCTAGCCATCAGACGATGGTTTTGCTCAGTTGGAGTCCTAGCAGGTCAACAACCAAGCATACCGGCTTCACGAAGTAAATCTAGAACGTACTTCCTTTGAGAGAGGAACATACCTTTAGGCCCTCTAGATACCTCTATCCCAAGAAAGTATCTCAAGTGTCCGAGATCTTTTACCTCAAACTCTTGTGCAAGATGTTCTTTCAAATGGGCAATTTCTTCATGATTATCTCCGGTGATCACAATATCATCCACATAAACTATGAGTATGGCAATTTTACCCATGTTCTGCTTGTAAAATAACGTATGATCAGCATTGCTCTGACAATAACCTTTCTTGAGTATAGCTCGCCGAAATCTATCAAACCAAGCTCGAGGTGATTGTTTCAGCCCATACAAGGAGCGACGCAATCGAAGCACTTTTCCATTGCTTTGGTTGGTCTCAAATCCTGGTGGTATATGCATATATACTTCTTATTGAAGATCACCATGGAGAAAGGCATTTTTTACGTCCAGCTGGAAAATATCCCATTCGAAGTTGACTGCGCAAGATAGAAGTGTTCTTACGGAGTTCATCTTAGCCACCGGAGCAAAAGTCTCCTCATAATCAATCCCATATGTTTGTGTGTATCCCTTTGCCACAAGACGAGCTTTGTACCTATCCACTTTTCCCTCCGGGGTATGTTTAACTGTGAAAACCCACTTACAACCTACGGGTTGCTTACCTGGTGGTAGATCAACAAGCTCCCAAGTTTTGTTCTTTTCCAATGCTCTCATCTCTTCAAGCATTGCTTCCTTCCACTTTGGATCCTCTTTAGCTTCTTTCCAGTTAGTAGGTACACGTACAGAATCAAGAGAGACAAGAAAACTTTTGAAGGATTGGCTACAATGCTTGTACGACAAAAAATTGGCACTGTTGTTTTTATATCCAACATAATCTTTAAGGCGTGGTGGGATATTTGAGGTTCTAGTTGTTTTTCTAATAGCAATAGGCAAGTCGGTTTGAGGATCTGGGGCAGGGAATTGATTATCACCCGGACTTATAGTGCTAGTAGGAGCCAGTGGACTAGGAGAGTCTAAATTGGTACCTGAGTCCTCATGCGTAGGAAGCTCTACACCTTGTGAAGGAGTTGACATAATTCCAGTAGCATCTTGCGTGTCTCCATGGCAAGGATTACTATTATTACCACCACTAACATTATTTATTTCCTCCCCCTCACTAGGAGAGTGTGATGCCCCTGAAGTGGGAACAAGGACAGTGCCTATAGGAGTACCTCCACTATTACTCTCCCCCTCTTGTTGCACTTCAGGTGGGGATAGAGCAATTCCAGTGTCATTGGTACTACGGTAATAAGGTTCATGTTCACGAAATGTCACATCCATGCTCACAAAGAATCGATGCTCCGACGGGCACCAACACCTATATCCTTTTTGAGAAGGAGAATAACCCACAAAGACACATTTAAGAGCACGAGGATCCAGTTTACCAACATAATTCCTATAGTCGTGAACAAAGCACACACAACCAAAAACTTTGGGAGAAACAACATAATCATTTGACTTCAAAAGACACACAACAGGAGTTTTTTGTTGAAGAACACGAAGTGGCATACGGTTTATCAAATAAGTAGCAGTTTTTATTGCCTCTCCCCAAAGAAACTTGGGGACATTCATTGTAAACATAAGAGAACGTGCAACCTCAAGTAAATGCCTATTTTTCCTTTCTGCGACTCCATTTTGTTCAGGAGTGTTAACACATGTAGTTTGATGTTCGATGCCGTTTGATACAAGGAAACGCTCAAACTCATGGTTAACATACTCCGTACCATTATTAGAACGCAATGTTTTAATAGTAGTTCCGAACTTATTTTGGATAAGAGCACATAGATCTTTAAAAACATGAAACACATCACTTTTATGTTTAAGCAAATAGAGCCAAGTGAAACGACTAAAGCAGTCAATAAAGGTAACAAACCACCTATGTCCAGATATAGAGTGAACCTCACAGGGGCCCCACACATCCGAATGGATCAATTCAAAAGGTTTGTTGCTCCTAAGACCCCTACTAGGATAAGTACCCCTTGTATGCTTGGCCAATTCACACGCATCACATACAAGGGATTCCTTAGGACATGCCTTAAAGAGGGTAGGATAAATACGAGATAGAGCAGCAAAAGAGAGATGTCCAAGCCTGCGGTGGTGCAATATTAACTCTTGACATGGAGACATGCAGGTTGCAAGAGCAATTTCATCACTTCCTTCATCAAGGTAGTAAAGTCCGTCACGCTCGGTCCCAGTCCCAAGAATTCTCCCTGTCCCTAGCTCCTGAAAAGCACAATAAGTAGGCTCAAACCAACCCCCACAATTTGCAGACTTGGTAATAGAGCTAACGGACAGAAGATTGACTGGGAAATTAGGAACATGTAAAACTGGTGACAAGGTCAATGTGTCAGTGCATCGGACGGATCCACGCCCTGTGATTGATGATGTGGATCCATCAGCTACACGTACTTTATCTTTACCAGAACATGGTTTGTAGGAAGTAAATATCTGAAAGTCTCTTGTCATGTGGTTAGTGGCTCCTGTATCAATAATCCAAGATCTAGGTTGGGTTTTGGAAGTGTGGGCATGGGATTCCATACCTTGAGAAGTGACAAAAAGACTGGAATCAGCCTTAGAGGAGCCTTGGGAGGAAGACGAGCCTTCTGAGATTTTGAGCTTGGATTTGAACTCCTCAAGTGCTTGAAGATCTACCACTGGTAACTCTCCCGTAGGTGCAGCATGATTAGCATTTTTCCACTTACCACCTAGTGCTCCCCCTTGCTGAGATCTCCCTTTTTTTCCACCCAGGTGGAAAACCATGCAATTTGTAGCAATTTTCTTTAGTATGACCTTTTTGCTTGCAGTAGTCACAGAACCATATGTTCTTATCTGCACTCCCCCTTTTTCCAGAGATATGCAGTGATTGCGACATGGCTGCACGAGTATCTACAACCTTCTGAGTATCCTCATTTCCATCAGCAAGTCGTGTTTCCTCCTCCATCACATTAGACACAACGTCTTCTAGACTAGGCCATTCCGGTTTCGAGAAAATTAATTGACGACGAAGGTTAAATTTCTGGTCGAGACCATCTAAGAAAATCTTGCTCACAAACGACTCAAACCATTTGTGATGAATAGCCAAGTCCCTCTTGTCAACAGGTTCAAATGGATGATAGTAATGTAAATCTCTATATAACTTCTTCATCTCACCGGCATACTCGGTTATAGATTTTGATTCTTGCTTCAGATGAGTTAGCTCGTGCATAACACGAGTAGCCTGCATCTTATTTGACTTCCCTGCAAACTGCTTCTCTAGAGCAGTCCAAACTTCAGCAACACTGCCCATAGTTTCGACTTGTTCCCGGACTGTTGGTTCCATACTTCCCAACATCCAAACTAGTACTTTGTCATTGATTTGTTTATTTGTGCAGGCTCTTTCTTTCACATCTTCCTCACGAGCAACAAGATATTCATGTCCATGTGAACTCAAAATTAGTCGAGCATGGCGAGCCCAACTAATATAGTTTCCTGGCCCCGACAATTTAATCGGGTTAGGCTCAAGAGTATGCTTGTCAAGAACTGTGTGAGACTGTTGTTGCTCAAGCAATTTACCGAGCATTTCACATAGCTTGTCAACACTAGAGTCTCCCATGATGTCTTTGCTTTTATCTCCCACACGTTCAGGTAACAATCAGCTGACAGTTTTCACCAAGGACTCAAGTTCCAGTGAAACAAGCTTGTACTAACAGCAATCAGAGTGAACTGTATTTATACTCCACACCTGAGCCAAATTGCATGGAATAAGCAGCAAGAAACGATGTACTAGATACACGTACCACTATCAATCAGCTGGCCTTGCAATCAATCGAACACCCAGCTAGCCGGTCAACTGCTTGGACAGGGAAAGCCCCACGATTCCACGAAGGCGCAGCAGTACCAAGCAAACTATCTGACGGCAGCACAGCTCTGCAGTTCTCTGTTCCTTTCTTCCAATCCACACACAAGTATACCAGCAACAGCAAGGTAGGAGCTCACTTCTCGTCGGCCACCCGGCAGCACGTCTCCACTGCCGCAATGGCACCCAGCACAGCGGCGACTCCTGTGGCAGCTCCCCCAACAGCAGAATAGGCCACCACCACTGCGCCCGACCAGCTCACGGCGACACAGCACCGTCAGAACAAGAATTAAGCTGAGAACACGCATGATTCGTCCTGCTCTGATACCATATTGCTAGATTTGATGATTTGGGTGTTAAGATTTGAGAGAAGATTGAGACACGGGAGAGCACATTTGGGGAAAATTCTGGATGGGTCTATTACCCTCTCCTTCTCTCTATTGTTTCTCTTATCTTTCTTACATCTTACACTTTGGTCCCTACATAGCTACATATTTATATATCACTACACACACCAACACTCCCCCTCAAGATGGGGCAAAAACATCATAAAGACCCATCTTGTTACAAAAGATAGAAAACATTTTTTCAGGCAATCCTTTAGTAAGAACATCTGCGACTTGGCTAGATGTGCTGACGTATGGGATACAAATTATCCCATTATCTAGCTTCTCTTTGATGAAATGACGATCGATCTCCACATGCTTGGTTCGATCATGTTGTACAGGATTATTTGCGATATCTATCGCAGCCTTGTTATCACAATACAACATCAGTGGCGCACCTTGGAATAACCCGAGTTCTGTGAGGAGGATCCTCAACCACAACACCTCACACACACCATGTGCCATAGAACGAAACTCAGCTTCTGCAGTGGATCTAGCCACAGCGGTTTGTTTCTTGCTGCGCCATGAGACTAAGTTTCCACCAACAAATGTGCAATATCCAGATGTTGATCGCCGGTCGTCCACTGAGCCAGCCCAATCAGCATCAGTATAGCATTCAACTTGAATGCTTCCCTGGCGAGTGTACAATAAACCTTTCCCAGGGGATCCTTTCAAGTAGCGCAAGATCTGGGTTACGGCATCCATATGAGATGATCGCGGATCATGCATAAACTGACTGACTGCACTCACAGCAAATGCAATATCTGGGCGAGTATGTGAAAGATATATAAGCTTTCCAACCATCTTTTGATAGCGCTCTCGGTCAACATGTCTTCCCATGCTAGCCATCAGACGATGGTTTTGCTCAGTTGGAGTCCTAGCAGGTCAACAACCAAGCATACCGGCTTCACGAAGTAAATCTAGAACGTACTTCCTTTGAGAGAGGAACATACCTTTAGGCCCTCTAGATACCTCTATCCCAAGAAAGTATCTCAAGTGTCCGAGATCTTTTACCTCAAACTCTTGTGCAAGATGTTCTTTCAAATGGGCAATTTCTTCATGATTATCTCCGGTGATCACAATATCATCCACATAAACTATGAGTATGGCAATTTTACCCATGTTCTGCTTGTAAAATAACGTATGATCAGCATTGCTCTGACAATAACCTTTCTTGAGTATAGCTCGCCGAAATCTATCAAACCAAGCTCGAGGTGATTGTTTCAGCCCATACAAGGAGCGACGCAATCGAAGCACTTTTCCATTGCTTTGGTTGGTCTCAAATCCTGGTGGTATATGCATATATACTTCTTATTGAAGATCACCATGGAGAAAGGCATTTTTTACGTCCAGCTGGAAAATATCCCATTCGAAGTTGACTGCGCAAGATAGAAGTGTTCTTACGGAGTTCATCTTAGCCACCGGAGCAAAAGTCTCCTCATAATCAATCCCATATGTTTGTGTGTATCCCTTTGCCACAAGACGAGCTTTGTACCTATCCACTTTTCCCTCCGGGGTATGTTTAACTGTGAAAACCCACTTACAACCTACGGGTTGCTTACCTGGTGGTAGATCAACAAGCTCCCAAGTTTTGTTCTTTTCCAATGCTCTCATCTCTTCAAGCATTGCTTCCTTCCACTTTGGATCCTCTTTAGCTTCTTTCCAGTTAGTAGGTACACGTACAGAATCAAGAGAGACAAGAAAACTTTTGAAGGATTGGCTACAATGCTTGTACGACAAAAAATTGGCACTGTTGTTTTTATATCCAACATAATCTTTAAGGCGTGGTGGGATATTTGAGGTTCTAGTTGTTTTTCTAATAGCAATAGGCAAGTCGGTTTGAGGATCTGGGGCAGGGAATTGATTATCACCCGGACTTATAGTGCTAGTAGGAGCCAGTGGACTAGGAGAGTCTAAATTGGTACCTGAGTCCTCATGCGTAGGAAGCTCTACACCTTGTGAAGGAGTTGACATAATTCCAGTAGCATCTTGCGTGTCTCCATGGCAAGGATTACTATTATTACCACCACTAACATTATTTATTTCCTCCCCCTCACTAGGAGAGTGTGATGCCCCTGAAGTGGGAACAAGGACAATGCCTATAGGAGTACCTCCACTATTACTCTCCCCCTCTTGTTGCACTTCAGGTGGGGATAGAGCAATTCCAGTGTCATTGGTACTACGGTAATAAGGTTCATGTTCACGAAATGTCACATCCATGCTCACAAAGAATCGATGCTCCGACGGGCACCAACACCTATATCCTTTTTGAGAAGGAGAATAACCCACAAAGACACATTTAAGAGCACGAGGATCCAGTTTACCAACATAATTCCTATAGTCGTGAACAAAGCACACACAACCAAAAACTTTGGGAGAAACAACATAATCATTTGACTTCAAAAGACACACAACAGGAGTTTTTTGTTGAAGAACACGAAGTGGCATACGGTTTATCAAATAAGTAGCAGTTTTTATTGCCTCTCCCCAAAGAAACTTGGGGACATTCATTGTAAACATAAGAGAACGTGCAACCTCAAGTAAATGCCTATTTTTCCTTTCTGCGACTCCATTTTGTTCAGGAGTGTTAACACATGTAGTTTGATGTTCGATGCCGTTTGATACAAGGAAACGCTCAAACTCATGGTTAACATACTCCGTACCATTATCAGAACGCAATGTTTTAATAGTAGTTCCGAACTTATTTTGGATAAGAGCACATAGATCTTTAAAAACATGAAACACATCACTTTTATGTTTAAGCAAATAGAGCCAAGTGAAACGACTAAAGCAGTCAATAAAGGTAACAAACCACCTATGTCCAGATATAGAGTGAACCTCACAGGGGCCCCACACATCCGAATGGATCAATTCAAAAGGTTTGTTGCTCCTAAGACCCCTACTAGGATAAGTACCCCTTGTATGCTTGGCCAATTCACACGCATCACATACAAGGGATTCCTTAGGACATGCCTTAAAGAGGGTAGGATAAATACGAGATAGAGCAGCAAAAGAGAGATGTCCAAGCCTGCGGTGGTGCAATATTAACTCTTGACATGGAGACATGCAGGTTGCAAGAGCAATTTCATCACTTCCTTCATCAAGGTAGTAAAGTCCGTCACGCTCGGTCCCAGTCCCAAGAATTCTCCCTGTCCCTAGCTCCTGAAAAGCACAATAAGTAGGCTCAAACCAACCCCCACAATTTGCAGACTTGGTAATAGAGCTAACGGACAGAAGATTGACTGGGAAATTAGGAACATGTAAAACTGGTGACAAGGTCAATGTGTCAGTGCATCGGACGGATCCACGCCCTGTGATTGATGATGTGGATCCATCAGCTACACGTACTTTATCTTTACCAGAACATGGTTTGTAGGAAGTAAATATCTGAAAGTCTCTTGTCATGTGGTTAGTGGCTCCTGTATCAATAATCCAAGATCTAGGTTGGGTTTTGGAAGTGTGAGCATGGGATTCCATACCTTGAGAAGTGACAAAAAGACTGGAATCAGCCTTAGAGGAACCTTGGGAGGAAGACGAGCCTTCTGAGATTTTGAGCTTGGATTTGAACTCCTCAAGTGCTTGAAGATCTACCACTGGTAACTCTCCCGTAGGTGCAGCATGATTAGCATTTTTCCACTTACCACCTAGTGCTCCCCCTTGCTGAGATCTCCCTTTTTTCCACCCAGGTGGAAAACCATGCAATTTGTAGCAATTTTCTTTAGTATGACCTTTTTGCTTGCAGTAGTCACAGAACCATATGTTCTTATCTGCACTCCCCCTTTTTCCAGAGATATGCAGTGATTGCGACATGGCTGCACGAGTATCTACAACCTTCTGAGTATCCTCATTTCCATCAGCAAGTCGTGTTTCCTCCTCCATCACATTAGACACAACGTCTTCTAGACTAGGCCATTCCGGTTTCGAGAAAATTAATTGACGACGAAGGTTAAATTTCTGGTCGAGACCATCTAAGAAAATCTTGCTCACAAACGACTCAAACCATTTGTGATGAATAGCCAAGTCCCTCTTGTCAACAGGTTCAAATGGATGATAGTAATGTAAATCTCTATATAACTTCTTCATCTCACCGGCATACTCGGTTATAGATTTTGATTCTTGCTTCAGATGAGTTAGCTCGTGCATAACACGAGTAGCCTGCATCTTATTTGACTTCCCTGCAAACTGCTTCTCTAGAGCAGTCCAAACTTCAGCAACACTGCCCATAGTTTCGACTTGTTCCCGGACTGTTGGTTCCATACTTCCCAACATCCAAACTAGTACTTTGTCATTGATTTGTTTATTTGTGCAGGCTCTTTCTTTCACATCTTCCTCACGAGCAACAAGATATTCATGTCCATGTGAACTCAAAATTAGTCGAGCATGGCGAGCCCAACTAATATAGTTTCCTGGCCCCGACAATTTAATCGGGTTAGGCTCAAGAGTATGCTTGTCAAGAACTGTGTGAGACTGTTGTTGCTCAAGCAATTTACCGAGCATTTCACATAGCTTGTCAACACTAGAGTCTCCCATGATGTCTTTGCTTTTATCTCCCACACGTTCAGGTAACAATCAGCTGACAGTTTTCACCAAGGACTCAAGTTCCAGTGAAACAAGCTTGTACTAACAGCAATCAGAGTGAACTGTATTTATACTCCACACCTGAGCCAAATTGCATGGAATAAGCAGCAAGAAACGATGTACTAGATACACGTACCACTATCAATCAGCTGGCCTTGCAATCAATCGAACACCCAGCTAGCCGGTCAACTGCTTGGACAGGGAAAGCCCCACGATTCCACGAAGGCGCAGCAGTACCAAGCAAACTATCTGACGGCAGCACAGCTCTGCAGTTCTCTGTTCCTTTCTTCCAATCCACACACAAGTATACCAGCAACAGCAAGGTAGGAGCTCACTTCTCGTCGGCCACCCGGCAGCACGTCTCCACTGCCGCAATGGCACCCAGCACAGCGGCGACTCCTGTGGCAGCTCCCCCAACAGCAGAATAGGCCACCACCACTGCGCCCGACCAGCTCACGGCGACACAACACCGTCAGAACAAGAATTAAGCTGAGAACACGCATGATTCGTCCTGCTCTGATACCATATTGCTAGATTTGATGATTTGGGTGTTAAGATTTGAGAGAAGATTGAGACACGGGAGAGCACATTTGGGGAAAATTCTGGATGGGTCTATTACCCTCTCCTTCTCTCTATTGTTTCTCTTATCTTTCTTACATCTTACACTTTGGTCCCTACATAGCTACATATTTATATATCACTACACACACCAACAGGTATACAGCGCGTGTACTGCAGCGTAAAGGCTTGAGTAAATGCATGGGCATTGATTGTGGAGCTGTGACAGTGCATGCGTTTTACTTTCTACTGAGAGGGGTATGACCGTATGAGTGTATGGAACATGTCCGTGCGTTAAGGCTCGGTGACAGCATGCCCCGAGCGAGGGCAAACGAAAATCGTGACGAGGAGGTTTTGCCCTCGATCCGTGACAAAACGTCTAGGCCAATGCATGCATTTCCTTCGGATCATTAATTGGCAACATGCACGATCATGCTGGACGAGAAAATTCAGGAGTTAATGGAGTGAATGAAATTGGCGGAAATTCACATTGCCTCCCGAGCATTTCAAAAGGATCTGAAAAAATTTGACGACGAATATATACAAAAGTTTTACGTATGTGCCAAGTTTCGTGGTAAAATAACATTTGTGAGGCTATGTCCAAAAAATAAATTAGTGGCTGAAATGAGATTTAAGAAATATCTTTTTGGGGTGTTGATTTTGTTTTTTTCTCATGGAGCACCACACATTGAATTCCATCACGAAACTTGCCACGTATGTACACTTTTGTATATGTTCATGGAAAAAAGTTTATAATTTTTTTGAAATGTTTACTAATTTTTCAAAAAAATAAATATTATGTCCGGAGCATGTGAGCTCGGGAGTCAAAACACCACTCTCTGAAATTGGAAATTGGACGTTACTTTTTCATGAGAGATATGAATTAGCCCACCAAAGTATGACTTAGTAGGCACAACATAATAGCTCTCCGGATCTATAAACAAAACAAGAGTGGAGTAAATCCCATGAATCATGGAAATATTTTTGTTGGATAGAAACTTTTACCTGGACGGTAGAAACATTGTTTTCCGTATGATTTTCTATTTTTTTTGAAGGAATCTTTCCCGTATGATTTTCTTCTAATTGGTTGAATCAGTACCTTCGGGGCGGAAACAATTCTTGCAAATTAATCCTCAGACCATAGTAAAGTAAAAAAAAAAATGTAAGATCGGATCACAATTACCCACCGAACAAACGCATAGTTAGACCACGTGAGTTTTATCTAACAATGTGAGCTACATCTAACATGTGGATGCGCTCTAAAAGTTGCACATGGGCAACTGAGTTTTTTTTAACATAGGTTTGAACTGAGAAAATATTCACATGGCACAAAAATGTTCACATACAACAAAATCGCGGGCTGGCGTACTTGATTGAGAATTGAGCTAATTCCTAATCGATTGAGTTTTAGACGCAATCTAATTATAATAACACATTCATAAATCCGGTGCATTCGGCACCAATTCTGAATATATGATTATCCTACTATTAGTACATATAATACATTCATAAACTTATCCATGTTTTAAGTTAACACGAGAGTTTCAAAAAAAATGAAAAGAAAAATATGGTGGGTTTGTACATACCATTATGAACCTTAGAAAAAAAAATCATAATTTTTCGGATTACATACCGGGACGGAAAAAGATAATTGCAGGGCGATGAGTAGAGCCCACCTTTCAGGATAGAAGCAATTCCGAAAAAACAAAAACAAAATGGTAGGTGCCTAGGTGGTACAGGTGATAGGGGTGCAAAAAGCACATTCGGCCAGATTATGTCCCAAACTTATCAGGATTTTTAAATTATGTCAGGACTTTCCAAAAATTCAAAGTAAAAAAACATGTGTTGATTTATGTGTGTGAACATTTGTTTTCATATTTTGTCTGATTACATACCGAGAAAAAGGTTGAACATTTGCGATGAGCATTAGAGTACTGCTTTTCGGATGTACCAATTACGAAAATAAAAACACAATATCAGCTTACAAAATATATATGATACATTATTTTATATTTAAATAGATTTGGTGGGAAGTACTGGTGATAAGGGAGGTGACGTAAGAGCATCCCTAGCAGTAGCAGACATTTCTACCAGATAATTCCAAACCGTAATATCAGTTTCGGGTTACCGAAGCTGGCTTTACGGTATATAAAATCGTCACGGGGAATAGATAATGGAAATTGGTACTGACATTTCGAAAAAGGACGATAAATTGTGCATGACGCCGAAGCTAGCTATGTCCCAAACTTTCCGTATTTTGAAATTATTACGAGAACTCCCAGAAATTGAAATATGGTGATGTACTGCATAAACGCAAGGGGCACTTTTACCGCGGCGACTTGGTACAGATTTCTCCTAATCGTCGCCGGAGAAGGATCTGAATACTGCCGTTTCTGGCTCATTAAATGACCCTGCATGTTAACAGTGTTTCGTTACGTACAGATATTTTATACAACTAGCAGTTCTGCGTACATTACTTCTATAAAGGCTGAGTCCAACCTCCCATGTTTGTCCCCATCCACGTCACCCCAATTACCTGGTTCGTCCGATCTGGTAAAAACGCATCGTTGTTTCGCCTCTAGCCGTTAGATGCGCCATTTGCCCTCCGCGTACTGTTCATGCGCCCCTCACGCCCGCAGACCGCAGCGAGGTAAAACGCGAGCCCGCGGTCAAACCCTAGAGCACCAATCGATGAGCACCAATCGATGCTTCCCTCCTCCCCCCAATCGCCTCTCGCTCTCCTCCTCCACCCGCCACGCCCGCCGCCGCCCCTCCCCCTGCTCTCCTCCACCTCCGCTTCCCCCACCTCCTCCTCCCCTGTTTGCCGCCGCACCTGATGAGGACAGCCAGACGGCGCGTGGACGGCAGAGCAGCAGCGCCTGGGCGTGGCCGTGGATGACGGCGCAGTCGGACGGCGGCCTAGCGGGATGAGGACGGCAGGAGGACGGCGGCCCGGACGGCAGCGGCCGCAGGCGCTAGCCGTGGTGCCGGTCGGGAGGGCCGCCGCTGCAGCTCCGTGCTCCATAGCCATCTCCGGTTCCCGATCTGGAACGGGAGTGCTTTATGGCGCCGGCCTGGAGCGGTGCTGCTCCGGAGGAGGTGCTGTAGAGCACGTCCAGGATGAGGGAGGGCGGCAACACCGACGGTGGCGGCGGCGCGCCGGCACGCTGCGCCAGACGGGACGGCCGCGAAGTTCGTCCACTGCAGTCCTCGCCCACGTGCTTCTCTAGTTCTCCACCAATCCCTTCTGGCGTCTCCTCTCTAGCGCCGACGCCTCTCTCCTCCCCAAATCTCCTCCCAGTCAGAGCAGGGCGACGAGCATGGGAGATCGCCGCGTGTGTGCAGTTCGAACTGCCAGCGGCGTCCACGCGCCTCCTCCTTCTCGTCTTCGTCAGACATGTGAGCTCTCGCTTCCTCTCTATGTCTCCCCTCGATTTTGTGCTCTTAAGTACTGTGTCTTGTTCTTGTGCTGTTATTTTCAGTCCACGTGAGTGCAGCTCGTCCACAAATACACAACGGAATAATTGAGGTGAAGCTGAAATTATGTATTCTCAGGTTTGCGTTCTTTTCACTCCATCCTATATAATTTCAGCTATCAAAAGAAAATGTGCTTTAGGGGTTGCAAGTTAAAGCTTTATAGGTTTCACCCATTATACATTTATTTACGGTTGGTTGCAGAGAGGGCAAGGTTTGTCACTTACACTGATCTCTGTATTTTCTTGATTCACAGATCTCCTTATACATTGATTTCTGGAGGAAAATGTGCTTTAGGGGTTGCAAGTTAAAGCTTTATAGGTTTCACCCATTATACATTTATTTACGGTTGGTTGCAGAGAGGGCAAGGTTTGTCACTTACACTGATCTCTGTATTTTCTTGATTCACAGATCTCCTTATACATTGATTTCTGGAGGCAAAAAGTAGAAACAAAGGTAGTATCTAGGTTGCTATCTCTGAATATCAACATGTTGAATGCATAAAAATATTCCTGAATCTTTGTTGGAATGCTACTCCTGTATCAATAACCAGATGAGCCTATTTATAGCAATTTCCCTAAATTGCATTCAGACATTCCACTCTAACGGCAGCTTCTTGACAGGATGGCAGCTGGAGGTTATGCCACTGTTGGAGGTGGTCCACAGGAACGCTGCATCCAGCGAGGCAAAATTGTATGTTCATCATTGTTTGTCTCCTCTTCTAGCTCTTATAATTCAACAAATGTAAGAGTAATGGGGAAAATAATCTGTTGACGTAAACTCTACATATTTAGATTGTTAACTGACTTATCATTGAAGTTCTTGATTTCAGATGTATATGTAACTCTAGGTGCAAAATTATGTGCTTGTCTAAGATGCTAATGTCGAATAGTTTGATCCACTTGTAATCTCGTAAGTAGGATCATCACAGATAATTTGTTTGCATGTTCAGCTGAAGATCGCATAAGTTGCCCTGGACTAACTAAAAAATCTTAGTTCCGTCAGATGAATTTTGTGGCTTACTGCATTATTATCTCATAAGTAGGATTATCCCAATGTGGTTAGGTTATACGAGGTACTGTGCCGACTTTCTTGTAGATGTTGGTATTGTTAATATTTCTTTTCAGTTGTCTTTTTAAGTACGAGTAGGTTCTGTTATCTCATAAGAAATCTCAGCTCTGTCAGATGCATCTTTCCGCTCTACTCTATATCCTTTTTATTCTCGTTCTCATTTCTTGGAAATTTTTATCGAGCTTTTGTTCAGTAGTCAATACATATGCCAATCATGGAACTCATGAATGGTAAGTATTTGTATATGCTATTATGTTCAGATCTTAAGCAATTCAAAAACATTCTGAACATATCACTCGGTTTGTGAAGCTAGGCAGTCTACTGATCCACTGCATTACTTCTGTTCCTATCAGGTTTTCCAAGAGCTTGCTTATAATGGGCCAATGAATACAGTAGAGTATAGCGTGCTTTAATTTCTTTCTATTGTGCTCTATTCTTCTTAAAATGTTTGATGTTGAAGGAAAAAGTGCTCCAAAGTAATATTTAAAACTTCTCTTTAGAAGTACAGTTAAGCAGCTAATAACCTACTTTACAAAGATAGGATATCTAACAAGCTGATGGGACATTTGTTCTGTATTCGCTACTCTGCAGGCATGCGAAGTTGAGTCTTCTTCCAAAACAGCAAGTGGTAGATGAAGAGTTGTCAGCATATTATCAGCCTAGGATTAATCTGAGTATCAGACTGCTCTTTCCTCTCATCGTGAGATTCTTTCTGTTTATGTTTTTGTTTCTTCTCTTTTCCTCTTCAGTTTGTTCTTCTATCTATCTATTTCTGATTTTCTATTGTTAGTTTGCATGTGGGGTGAGCTAACTTTGGTTTTGTTGAAATTTTCAGGGCTGTTTTGAGCTGAAAGCTATGATTACTATTTCCCCTGCAAACCTGATGAGAAGTCACAGATTGATGAGTTGTGATTGTAGAGCGTTGGCAGTGTGCAATTGAAAGAAAATTCCTCTCAGCTTTGCAATTGAAAGAGGGAAAACCATGGTCAGTCCGAAGATGAATTTCCTTTTTCTTCAGTTCCATTTTATCTTTTTGACTAAATTTATAAATGATCTTTGGCTTAAATATTCCCTGTTTGTTTTATTAGTTCACGTCTATAGCTTACTGAAGTTATGACCAGAAGAGGCATGGATCATACAGTCTTTGAGCATAATTTTTTTCACTGCTCAAGTTCTTGTGAATAGCTTTCCTCAAAACAGTTATTTCTTTCTTTTTGGACTGTTCTCCCTGATTTTATTATGACGGTGCATCAAATGAATCTGAACATAAATGCATATAGCATATTTTTTTAAGGTGGAGGCCACATATAGTTTTGAATGTTGCAAATCTGCTTGTGGTGGTTCTTTACACCTTTTATTCGTTCATGTCTAGCTTATTCTCCTTATTTCTGCAGCAATTAGCTACAGCGGTTTGAAAATCGTTTAGCATAATTTCTACTGAATCTTGAGATGACATGTTTCTTTATATTTTCTTAATTACCAATGCTCCTTTTGAATTTGATCTATATTTTTTTAGCCAATCCACAAATTGTATAAAGGGAACTCTTCAGTATGTTAGTATGCTTCTGTAGTTAAAAAGACTGGTTTCACTAGGATTTTACATTATGTGTGTGCCTTAAGCCTCCATATCCATGTTGAATAGTATTGCCTCATTTGCTTGTTGCTTTACTATGTGTGGAACTTAATCAGTTAATTAGGATCTTGCTACTTGTATAGGGAAGAGAAGGACAATGATGGAAAGTATAGCATATCAGTGGAGCAGACCAAGAGCCGAAGCTGGATAAGCAGGGCATGTTCTACTGGCCAGTTCTTCCGCTCTACCTGGAGGTCAATTTGCTTCATTACACATATCGGAAGATTGATACTATCACTATACAATAAATGGGAAGACTATGGAGGGAATCAGGGAACACACAAATATGTGAGACAGGGCAGTGAGGTAGGCGATTATCCCTGGATTTTACACTAGCATCATCTATTCTTTGTGCATGTCATGTGTTTCAGTAAATGCACAATAGAGATACAATTTTTACAACATTTTTATGATATCAGTAAACGCATTTCCCTGGAATTTTGTTGAATTATGCTAGAAAGTGTGGTCAGCAGATTATACTGCAAAATGAGCATTTCGTTTAGTTGTCTATGTGTCTAACCTTTATGCATTTTCAGTTTAATACATTGGTTGTAATGTATCCTGATATTCTCGTAGTTTGGAGGATTCATTACTGCACTAAGAGGCGACATTTTTTCTTATTTGGTTGGGAGATCAAATTTGCTCAGATGAACATATACAATGGGGAAAGGTAGCTCAGGGATGATAAATGACGATAAATCATTAACAAATCCTAATTGTGTTTGCCTTTCAGTTACACTAAATTTTACCTAATATATGTCTTCCATTTTGTCCACTGTTCTGGTTTGCATCTGGATTGCTTTATGCTGTTCCTCACGGCAATGTATGATGTTGCAGTTTTTTGAAGATAGATTTACAATTTTAATCACAATTATGTTCATGCAACAAGCAATCAAGATATAGAATTGCAACTTTTTATGTCCATAAAAAGTATATACTACCACCAATGTTCATTGTATATGATATTTGCATCTGGATTGCTTTTATGCTGTTCCTCACGGCAATGTATGATGTTGCAGTTTTTTGAAAATAGATTTACAATGTTAATCACAGTTCTGTTCATGCAACAAGCAATCAAGTATAGAATTGCTCGGTGGTGAATGCTCAGTTTTAGGTTCAAAATTGCATGTCAAGCTAATTCTGATGGGTCTTCCAAAGACTGCAGACAAATTCATCTTTAACTTAAGACATGGCATGAGCTGATTCTTTGGTGCTCTCTCATTTCTGCAGGTTTACCGTGGACAGGTTGATCTCAAACTTTGTGGATTGTTTTTCCGTCTCCATGATATAGCGTAACAGATGCAATGACAACAACGACATTGCCTTTCAATATCCATTGATCAAACAAAAAGAAACACACCAGGGTAGGCCACAAGCATGTCGCATTATCTTCTCAGCTCCTTATTGGTGATTATCATCTCAATTTCTTAGCTTCATTGGATTGTGGCAGATTAAATGTGGCATACAATAGGTCCGCTGACATTCTGAACAACTTACTAAAAAGAAAAACTATGTATGATTGTGGCAGATTAAATGTGGCCGCCATTGTGCCTTCACCGGCTTTCTCATTAGTATTTCATTTAACAGCTCAGTTTTGCCTCTTCCACCATTTAGTTTATGAGGAGATAGTAGGTATTACAATGCATTTGATCGTTGAGAATTTCTGCTATTGTGCAGGGCTAGCAGGACTGACGATGCAAATATTTCATTACATAATGTATGCTCTTATGTCATGTGCTGAAATCAAGATATTGATATCGTATATCAAGGTTACCTCTTTTTATGTGACAGTTTGTTGGCTGCATGATATTTCAATGGCAGATGCAAAATTACAAATAATTTTCAGTTATCATAAAAGTTAAGATAGAGTTGTACAATTACTTCCACTTATTATCTTTCTATAGTATTATCGTATTAGGTTATATAAGGATTATTACATTTAGCAATTGTACCCTCTTTTCAATGGCTCACGCTAATCCTAGAAGAAATGGCCATAAAGTTATACAACGGTTAATCAAGCCTCCATGGTAGCAATATGCAGCCGTTGGCTTAGGAGGCCTTACAGGACCACCACCGTCTTGTGCAGGCACCCTTTTGGTTTTTACCCTAAACCATGCCTCTGTTTCTCTAACAAAATAGAAACTATTTTCCAAGGCCACCTTTCTTCACTCCAATTTCTTAAAGAAAACAAAAATACCATGTAGTATTTGGCATGATCAAATATTTTGCCTGGTAGAGATTAAGAAAGCTATAACTTGCTTTTTTCAACACTATTTTCTTTGTATGACATTGCCATCTAACCAGGAAGGCAAATCACGATGATCGATGTATGTGTGAGCATTTAATATACTTAGTACATCAACTCTTCACTCAAACGATTAGGACCCTGGTATATATACTTTTTTTGTCAACGTAATAAGTATTCCATAATTTTGATCCGCAAAATTTGATTGCAATGTGTTGTCGGTTACTTGTTTTAATTAGAGATTATACATGTTTTAAGTCGACATTATATTTTTGCTTTTCACTAACTTCAAATATCTAACATAAATTTATTTTGTAAACCCACGCTCTCATCTTTGCAGAAATGGCACGCCTTCATTTAAACTTCTGTATGTCACACCTCAACAAGGATTTCACTCATTGTGTTTGGGATATACATGTTCTCTCATACATGCTATTACTTGGTGGACTATTTTCCGTTTAGTTGTAGTTCCACACTGAAGAACAGTAGCCAAATTTCTCCATGACAAACAAAATAATTAATTTGTGAAGATATATGTAAACTACGTGTTCTTATATTTTCATAAATTAGAAGAACAAGATGAGTGAGCTGCATATCTAACTGTTGCCGAGGAAAAAGATGACCCAATTGAGAAGACGAGACCATCATGTTGGCATTCGCACTAGGACAATAGCTTGACTGGAAATATAAAATCATCCAATCATGTAGGTTACGCATGTACCAGAAACTATTTGACTGCATCTTCTTCACCTTAATCTTTGTTTGGGTATATCATATTTTAGAATTACATATAGAATGTTTGTTTCAATGTTTATATCTTAATATCTATGCAATGTGTTGATGCAATTGTTTCCAAACTTTACAGCCAGGAAGCTCAAATGTAGTAAGTTGCGGCCTACATGGACCATGTGCTGATGGAGTTGTTTCCAAACTTTACAGCCAGGAAGCTCAAACGTATTAAGTTGCTGCGTACATGGACCATGTGCTTCGTGCAAGACTTCTTGGGGAACCATCTAACTGAAGTATCCACTATGATTGTTGTCTTGAAGCATAATGGTGTGCTTATTTGGGCAACAGAGGTCAAGGCGACTACTGATACAGCTTGATTTGGTGCTATTATCATGTTCCTCCAAGTTACATTCACTTTTGTTATTATGATGCAATACATATCCAGTTCCTGCTGTTTACTTCTGCATTAGCACTTGGTAGTTACAAACAATAGCTAAGCTGGAGCTACAATCACAGTTACATCTATTTTCAGTCATTCTTTTTTCTCTGGTGATTCTTTTGCATAAGTATCTTTCATAACAATTGAATGTCTCTGTATAATGGAAAATATCAATTCAATATAGATTTGCTTTCACTGAGATAAATCTCCAGTTTGTTTGCACCCAGGTTCAGTTTCATGGCAGCATTAGCTTCCCTATTTTTCTACCGCTGTAATATTATTGCTCGAGTTGTGTCAATATACAATCTCCCTTTTTATTATGCAAGACTCCTTTTTTATCTCATTAGCCTATGACAACAATACGGTATTGCTTCTGGCAGTTGCGCAATGGATTAGGAAACTGTTCTTTGTTTCGTTTTTCAATATTTTATTTTAGGTTTAAGTTTTGCTGAAAGATAATACAATGACCATCTTCTAACAGGTAATTGTCCTGTTTCAGGTCAATCCGGCGACTAAGGCAAAACAATAATAAGGAGATGAGTCTTTATCAGGTGATTTGAACCATGGTGATGCTTATGGCCAATTCGCTCTTAGACTTTCATGCTGCGTGAAGTAGATGGTGTCTGCCTAAAATTAGTTGGCAACAATGTGGTAGTTGCATCCGGCGTTGTGCAGTCGCGCAACGGGTCATCTAGTTTTGTAATGATCCTGAGTACTACCTACCACTTTTAATGATGCTGAGTGTTGGATGTAGTGCAATTTCCGGGTCCAAACGCGCTCGGGCACTCTAAGGAGTTTTCGGTAAAAAAAGGTTAACGAGCGCTTATGACATCCACTATCAACATACTCTTATAGGTAAACTTAATTAGAATTGATGTTTCTCGATTGTTCACAATATTTGTAAATCTCGAACGGGCAAGTGTTACACATTGTCAAGCAATAAAATCTCTAAGAAAAAGGATATGAGCAACTGTAAGCTTCGGAACATGTAATGGTCCGCTATCGAGTATTCCAAAAACCCGTGCCTGACGCTCTCCTCTAACTTCTGTGGTCTGTAACCGTCTCTTGAGAAAGTAGACAGTAAAAAACTAAAATAGACTAAATATAGTCTTAAGGGTCTTAAAAATCCCTCGCCGGAGATGATAAAGAATCCAAAGCTTATCTTGAGTCGCATATGCACTCAACTGATCGATCTTTTTAATCGGTAATCAAAAAGTATTTCTAAACCTACATTTGTATGGAATTTGTACAATATGAAACTGTTCAACCGCAGTTTGTCTAAGTATTTAAGACTCACATTGTCAATTTAGACATAATTTGAGTTTATGGTCACGGGTTTATTTGTTGCGGAAAAATAGTCACACAAAAATGATTGGCTAAATAGTAAAAGGCAAAATTGACAAGACAAAGACGGAAATATTCAATGATAGATGTCTTGTGTAAAAAGACAAAATTTGATGCTAAAATAAGCTTTTTCAGGAGACTTTTTTGTCTTGTTTACACATGCCTAAAAAATGTCGTTTTCGTACTTAACTTGCAAGCATAGAATGTCGAGATTTATGCGCGATTTTTTGGATTTTTTTACATTTTGATTTTTTTTTTGTAAATAGATCATATGCACCGGGTGCCAAAGTGAATTTCTGTAGGACAAACAGAATGTTTTAAACTTCTAAATTTAAAGATCTGAACATGGGGACAGGCATCGTATAACCTGAGACGATGGATTGTTCTTGAGCCGTATACGCAAGCAAAACGTGTATCGTACGTCTGACAAATGAAACTAGCTTGACCAGGGGCGGAGCTGGAGCTCAAGTCACCCTGATGCACCACTTTAGAAAGGAACTTTTTTCAGGCGACAAATTACTATATAAAAATATGTTTCATATTTCTAACATAGATTACAGACCATAATAAAAGACAATATATAAAAACAAAGAAATAAAAAAATCTATTATAATGATGAAACGAATCACAAAAACCAACTCAAAAGGATGTCTCACATTTTCAAATTTCAAAGTACATAGTCAAACACGAAGGCTCTATAATCTATTGCCTTTGTTCCTAAATATAAAAAGTTTTGTCGGTTCAATTTGAGCTACCAAAATGTGTTATATTTCGAAACGGAGGTAGTATAAGATAAAAGGTAGATTTATTTTTCAAGTGAAATATAATACAATGGCCAAGAGGATAAGTAGACAAATTTACATACTACTTGTTATTACATTTGATTCCTTAAAAAACATGAAATACTCAACAACCTATCCATAATATACGTGTGTTTGATAAATAAAATTCTCACAAGAGACTTCAAAAAATTGATGTACTCATTTATATATCGGCACCCCCATTTCGAAAACAATACCCAGCATAAACCTAGCCACAAATTTCATGAGATTTCATATAACAGTCACAATATTAACACATAAAGTATATAGATTTCTGAGAAGTTACCCAAAAGGAATCAAATCGAGAATTGTGGAATTGAGATCGATTGGACGACACCAGCCACCGGGCAAGAGAATTGCCGGACGAGGGCCGGCGCTAGCCGTAGAGGCTAGAGCGGTGGGCCGGTGGTCGGACCCGCGCACGCGACGCTTGACTCGCCCGCTCGCCACGGTCGACGTCCATCTCAGCGCCTCCGTCCGGCGTCAGTTTGGCTCGACCTAGATGCCTTGTTTTTTTTATCGATGGAATCGTATGTATAACCACATGGCCTTCGTAGGCTTGTATGTGATGAGGTAAGCACTAGTATGTCGATGTACCATAAGTGGGCTTGCTTCTGAACCTGGGCAGGCTTTTTTACTATCGTGTAATTTGATTCTCAAGGTGGTTGGGGATTTGAGTGACTTGGTGAAATACTGAAATCCCCCATTTCACTAAATACTTTCTAATCTGTAGTTAGTTGTTATTTTCAATTAGATGTGTAATTATGTATGTTGAATTGTTTACAAGTCTCGTATCTCATGGCATCAAAACACTCTCACTTCTGCCATTTTAAACATTATATACTTTTTATATTTTTATCTCTAAAATCTTGGGCCCGCCACTGCTTCCGTCACCAAGCACAAGGT
The DNA here is from genome assembly GCA_947311845.1 of Poa pratensis. NCBI lineage: Eukaryota > Viridiplantae > Streptophyta > Magnoliopsida > Poales > Poaceae > Poa > Poa pratensis. The sequence goes on from CAMZMU010000064.1 coordinate 19,166,375, forward strand.
TGGACCAACAACAAAATATGGAGCGACACATCCATCACGGAGCAAATGGAGGCAATGCACAATACATACGCGACACTCATCTCTCGTGCGACGCGGTCACTCGTATGACATGCTCGTAGAGAGTATGAGGACATTTGTTCTGCCCGAGCATGCATCTTCGCTTACCTCGCTACAATTTTAGCCATGTAATAAGATAACTTACAACACAATCACTAAGAACAATAAGTTTCAGCAGTAGTCTCACGGTCGCACAGACGTAAGGAACACCCCCCCCCCCCCCACACACAAACATCCCAACCCCCGCAAGGTGGATCGTACGAGATTACGCACACGTAAACACATTCCTTTTTTAGGGATACAGTAGCACACACGCCAGTGGCGGAGCTCTGACCCGGGGACGGCCTCACCATAGTTCATGGTTATATATTCAGCTGAATACCAGTAAGGTCTTCTTTACTACTATATCGTTTAATTTTATTCTCAAGGTGGTTGGGGATTGCAATGAACTTGGTGAAGCCATCATTTCACCGAAAATTCGTAGTGGCACCCGAGCTGCACTGCACCTGATATTAGTGCCCATCCATCAAGCCCTCAACGATTCGCTATCGGACGTACACATGTTCCAATCTTTCTAGTATTTCATAGCGATATTCTCGTATTCATATGGTTATACGAACGAGAGAAGGCCATAGATTATGTGCCACATCCCTCTCCCAACCACCTGTGCACCTACCACATGTACAGTGCCAGGAGGCCAACACTGAGGTGTGCGGGCAAGCTGTGCCCGTCGGGGGGCACAATGCCACAATGGTCATCCATGCAGTGGCGTATCCAGGAAAAAAATTAGAGGGTGGACACACTGAAACAAAAAATGTTGCACCGTGGATTTTTTTGCCAAATGAATAGTATAAATAGGCAATCAATTCACAAAAATGTCGCACCGTAGATTTAATCAAGGGCTGAGATATACTGCGGCCTGGAGAACTTCTCTGCTAGGGTGGCCGGAAACTGGCCCTGGCCGAGCGGCGGCGGTGGACGGATTTGAGCCGGCGAGGCAGAGGGCGCAGTCCACGAGCGCGAGGGGGATCGCCGGATCGGCAGCAGCTAGGTTGGCATGGCGGTGTGAGCCAGCCAGCAAGGTCGAGACGAGAGCAGGAGACACATTACAAAATACATAACAAGTTGGGGCATTTTCCCTATTCGATTTTGACTTAAAGACAAGTCTTGAAGCAAATCAATGACAAATCGCATTACATTGAATCATGGGGCTGATTGCTGCGATATACCTGCGGTTGGCCGAGCGCGGTCGGCGGCGGTGGCCGAAAACTGGAGCCGGCGAGGCCGAGGAGGCTGGTCGGCGAGGGGGCGGGTCGACGAGGTCGGCCGATGGGGCGGGTGGCCGGTCGGCGTCTGGGCGAGGTCAGCCGAGGGGGCGGGACTCGGAGCGGGACGGCGCACGGTGGGTTGGTGAGGTCGGCCGAGGCAGCTAGGTCGCCATGGCGGCGCGTGACAACGAGCGAGAGAAGCATGCATCGAGCGAGGCGAGGGGCCGAGGGATCGGTGAATCGATCGATTCAGACTTTAGTCTCAGCGATACGCAAAAAGGCCAGCAGTCAAGGCCCAAGTATGCTTCCTATATGGGGTCAAAAAATTTGCCAAAATTCTGGGTGGGCCACCCCCCCCCCCCCCCCCCCCCCCGCGCCCACCCGCTGGATACGCCAATGATCCATGCCGTTATACAGTACCTCCATGCTTCACATCGCCTACAAATGGCAACATGCCTACTGGGGGTGCTGCTCATCGTCTTCAACCTCTGGCTCTGAACAGTTGCCAACTGAAATGCGCATACGCGCACTACGTTTCAAAGTACTCCCTCCGTTCCAAATTAGATGACTTTCATTTGTCTACATGCGGATGTATTTAGACATGTTACATGTATAGGTACATCCACATGTGCACGAATAGAAAGTCATCTAATTTAGAACGGAGGGAGTAGGTGCAACCACCATGCCTCAATCTTCTGGGAACTCAGACCACCCTGCGACGAGGCCTCTGCCACTCGTGTGGTCCCCAAGACATCGCTAACGATTGCCGAGTTGTGATATTTATAGAGCACAACACATTGATAGCTGCCATACAGGTTTTCCCTTCAAAGCTACCATTGCTACAAAGGATTTCAAAATTCAACGAACTTGGATTTCAAAAAATAAAAAAAACTTCCTGTTACAACACTGGCCAACCCAACCATAAAATTCAATTCAATCACTATTAGCAACATTACATTATCTGACATCCACGATTGCGCGGGCTACAATTTTGTGTCATAACTCCCCAACCACCTACAACTCACTAAATAGTTACTATACCTTTTTTACTAAGTTACACTTACACTTATACATAAACATATAAATTCTATCTAAAACACGATCTATGATTTTTTTTGTCAGAGTAACATATCTGGAACACTGACTGTGCTACATGATGTTCGCATTAGATCTTCACTCGGATGGATGGCCGTCCCGCGTGTATCCTTTTTATGCATAGTGACGCCACAGCTGGAGCACCAGGATGGCTTCCGCTCTTTCTTCGGCGCGTCTCCTCTCATCGGACATGTGGTTTTCTTGTGACCCTTCTCACGACATATCGAACATGACCATTATCTTTTCACACTTTCCTCGTAGGGAGCTTTCTCACGGCTTGCATTTGGCCGCCCAACGCTCAGGGTTCGGTCCGATACCGATATCACCCCCATGCTAAAATTACCGTTGATTGTTATCCCCGAATCCGCCACATGCTCAATGCATGCAGCAGCCGTCTTCGTGGCCAACTCCTTCTCAGCTATGCCCATCCCATCCTTCTAGGTTGCAAATGGCGCAATTCTTGCTAAACCATTGACCAAGACATCCATTGCATGACCCAATGCTGTAATATTGAGTCACCAAGCTTTACCGACTGTAGAATTTTCAGGTATAACCTCGAGTGCCTCACTGAGACTGATTTCGGCGCCGACCTGTCTTTCTGATAATGCCGCAAGTTTCTGGGCAGAATACCTCTTGCATCTATTGTCCACCGTTTCGTTATGTGGAATGATGATATCTTGGCAATGCCCAAGTGAATCATCACCTGCATTTTCAGACATATGTATCAAACATTTTACACAGATGCGCACCCAGCAAAATTGGTATTACATATAAAATGTTACGAAGCAAAATACATACAACCTTAAGGCTATGGCAGCACACCATCCCAGTATGCTCAAAGCCGCCACAAACGCACACGAAGCGTTCTGGATCGTCATCCACTGTCACCTCAAATACAACCTTGCACCACTTGATGTGATTTTTAGAGGTTTGGATTTTGCCAACAAGAACCCTGAGATTGTTCTTCCTCTTACACATGATATTTTTCATGCACATGACTTAAACAATGTTTCTGATTCCCTCCTTTAAATAACCCTGACCAGAGCCATCAGTTGCCTGATGTGCTTCAGCCATTTGGGTCTGGAGCTTGGCAAACTGTTTCAAGTAGGTCTCGTAGAAAGAAAAAAATCTCTATGATAGGAGCAACATGGAACATTAGGAGTCTGGTTAGACCAGGCCGCAAACAGCTATGGCTGATTTTATTTTTGATCACAAGGTTGAGTTTATTTGCTTTCAAGAAACTAAAAGAGAGACTATTGATCCTAGTTATCTAAAGATTATTGGAGGAAGATATGATTTTAATTTGTCCATTTTACCTGCTAAAAGAACTGTTGGTGGTGTTTTAGTAGGGTTTCGGTTTGATCTTTTTGATGTTCACATTTTTTCTACAAAAGTTTTATGTGCCATCTCGATTGTCAAATCTAAAATCGACAACTTTGTATGGCAGCTAGTAGTTGTATATTGCTCTGCCTATAATGAGCATAAAGTTGAGTTCATTACTGAACTGCACGATGTTATAGAAAACTCCTTGGTCCCTACACTGGTCATGGGGGACTTTAATCCAGTTATATCTGCTGCAGAGAAAAGTAATAAAAGGATTAATCCTTATTTTACTTTCTTATTTAATGACTGGATTAACATCTCGGGTCTCATGGAATTCAAACCTTCTAACAGAATGTTTACCTGGTATAACAACCAATCAAATAATCTTATCCTGGCTGCCCTGGATAAGGTATTTACTTCTACTTACTGGGAACATCAGTTCCCTCTCTCATATGTTAGGGCTTTATCCAGAGTTGTGAGTGATCAATGGCATCTGTTGATTGGCACTGGTAATAACCACCAGCCCCCTCCAAAACTTTATAGGTTTGAGAAGTGGTGGCTTGGTCAGTCTAATTTCTATGATCTAGTCCTTTCAGTCTGGTCTACCCATTGTCCTTACTCCGAAGTTTCGGACATTTGGAAACTTATATTAAGGTCTTTGAGGAAAAAAGGCAAAGGGTGGAGCATTAATATGGATGCTGCTAACAAAAAATTAAAAAAGGATATCCTACAAGAATATGACATTTTAGATTTTTTTTCTGAGCAAAACTGATTGTCTGCTGAGGAGACACTGAGAATGGAAGATGCTAGGCTAAAATTGCATGATATGTTAAAAGTAGAAGAGACCAAAAAGCTTGGCAACGTTCTCGTGATAGACACATCCTTGAGGGTGATCGTAACACGTCTTATTTCCATGCCCTAGCTAGTCAACGTAGAAGGAAAAATAAGATTGATCTTTTGGATGGTCCTAAGGGGCATGTTTCCGATACTAAAGGGATGTTAAAAATTTCCTATGATTTTACAAGAACCTGTTTAGAGCTGAGGACAAGCCTAACATTTCGTTAGGCTCAAACTTTTGGGATGAGCAAGACGTACTCACTATGGAGTAAAATCTGTTGCTTGAGCAACCTTTTTCTCAGGAAGAAATTAAGAAAGCCATTGATGGTTCTTATGCCTGTGGGGCCCCTGGGCCAGTTCAATTTTCTTTTCTCTTTTATCAGAAATTCTGGCACATTATTAGGTCAGACTTTATGACTGTGGTTAGGGGGTTTGAGGCTAGAACCATTGATGTCTCTGGGCTTAATTACTCCATTATCACATTGATTCCTAAAGAATATGATGCCACTGACACGAAAAAGTTCAAGCCGACCAGTCTTGGCAACTGTAGTTTGAAAATAATTTCAAAAGCTATTACCAATAGGATTGCTCCTATAGGCAATAGAGTTATTGCTCCAAATCATACTGTTTATATAAGAGGTAGATACATTCTAGAGAGTGTGGTGTTCACCCATGAAGTAATTCATGTTGTTCATTCTAAAAATAATTCCGGGCTTGTCCTCAAATTGGATTACGAGAAGATGTACGATCGTATCAACTGGGATTTTTTGGATGATATGTTGAAGTCCAGGGGTTTTGGCATGTTATTAGGGGATGGATTAGGAACTTTTTAGTTGTAGATTCCTTGTGTGTGAGGTTAAATGACTTTAACAGTCCTTATTTTGTGTCTGGTAAAGGTTTAAAACAAGGGGACCCCCTGTCCCCATCCTCTTTTAACTTTGTCGCTCATGTTCTTTCCAAAATGCTCTTCAAAGCTTCCTAACTCAATCTCATCAAGGGATTACTTCTTAATGTGGTTCATGGGGAGGGGGGGGGGGTCATCAGCCTTCAATACGCTGATGACACCAACCTATTTTTGGAAAATGACAGCACCATGGCTCTAAATCTGAAGTGGCTGCTAACATGTTTTGAACAGATGTCTAGGATGAGGATTAATTATCATAAGAGTGATCTTACGACAATTAATCTTCCTCATGAACAAGCAAACCAGTTTGCTCAGGTTATGTTGATTCTTTCGTTCATAGCAGAAGCTCTGCATGACACATCATGGAACAAACAGTTTTTGTACAATGTCACCAAAATATATTCATATTTAAAAGACTTTGAATATAGTAAAGAAAATTTTAAGTTTTCATGTAAGCCTAAAATAGTGTGATTACTACAAGAAAACAATGAGATTCATAAGAAATATGGATGACTGATGTCTACGCACGCTTCTATTCTTGTAGACAGTGTTGGGCCTCCAAGTGCAGAGGTTTGTAGAACAGCAGCAAGTTTCTCTTAAGTGAATCACCCAAGGTTTATCAAACTCAGGGAGGTAGAGGTCAAAGATATCCCTCTCAAGCAACCCTACAATTAAGATACAAGAAGTCTCTTGTGTCCCCAACACACCTAATACACTTGTCAGATGTATAGGTGCACTAGTTCGGCGAAGAGATATTAAAATACAAGTGATATGGACGATTATAAGTGGTAATTGCAATCTGAAATAAAAATGGTAGCAAGCAAACATGTAGCAGAACTGGTTGTAAACGGTGTTTCAATGCTTAGAAACAAGGCCTAGGGATCATACTTTCACTAGTGGACACTCTCAACAATAATAATATAATTGAATACATAGATATTTCCTCTTCACTATGCTACTCTGAATTATTCTCTCGTTGGATAACGAACACCAATCCACTGCATAGGGCTATAAAAGCACACCTTAAAGTCGCATTCCACATCTAGGGAACCCCACACTGTCAACTTGAGCGCCCTAAAATAGTACTAGATAAACACCACAATATCATAGAGACATCCAACACAAATAATAACTCATGATAAGTATTCTTGTAATCTTTAGCCTAAGAGCCACACACGGTGCGCACACTGTCAACTTCGCACCGTGGGACAAAGGTGACTCCGGAGTTTACATTAATAAAACCACTTTGAGTAGCATAATCATAAGATAATGAAGAGTAACATCTATGGATTCAACTAGATTACAAAGTTCATGATCACATAAAGATCACACCATGGGAGAGAGAGATAAACCACATAGCTACCGGTAGAGATCTCAGCCCGATGAAGAACTACTCCCTCCTCATCATGGGAGGCAGCAACGGTGATGAAGATGGCGGTGGCGTCGATGGAGATGGCTGCGGGGGCAATTCCCCGTCCCGGCAAGGTGCCGAAACAGATACTTCTGTCCCCCGAATTAGGGTTTTTTGTGGCGGCGGAGCTACGGAACTCTTCTGGAGAAATCGTCGATGTGTCTAGGGTTTTCCCACGAAGATGAATAAATAGGCGAAAGGGCGGCGGCTGGAGACGCCCGTGGGGCCCACACCACCCCACGGCACGGCAGAGGGTGGGGCCGCGCCGCCCCATGGTGTGGCTGGCTCGCGGCCCCCCTCCGTCTCTCCTTTGGACTCCGTGTACGTGTTGGAAAAATAGGAGGTCCTGTCCAAGTTTCGTCCAATTCCGAGAATATTTCTAGACTAGCTTTTCTGGAATAAAAAAACAGCAGAAAACAGGAACTGGCACTGTGGCATCTTTTTAATAGGTTAGTCCCAGAAAATGCATAAAAATGCTATTTAGTGTATATAAAACATGTAACAATTGGTATAATATTAACATGGAACATCAGAAATTATAGATACGTTTGAGACGTATCAATGACAACTTCATCTATATGTCTTATGAAACTGTACTTGGTCTTGTAACATTGCACAACTGAAGTTTGGATAAAAGAAAAAAAGAATAAGGAAAATGTTTCGAGAGCAAACTCAAATTCATAAGACTTACAAATGATAACTGGAGTTTATCAAGCTAAGTTTTCATTTATAACCCTTGTGAACTTCAGTCAATTGTGAAACGATTCAGAAGATTCTTTAACTTGCATCATATTAAAGAGAAGAAGTGAAGAGAAAAATTGTAGTTGTCGAAGGTGAGATGGAGGGAACAAAAAATGGAATATTCTACTAGCTGTAACTCCATAGCTACATGTTGTTTCCTAAAGTAATATCACAAGTAGCGGTTCAATTAATATGGCATAAATATCTAAAGCAGTATCACAAAAATTTCTATAATTTTTTTCTAATTTCCCATAAATATTAGTTCAACTATGTTATCATAAAACATTGTTTGTAAAAAATTTACACAAACAACTAAATCAATTAGGCCAACCGAAAACAATTTCTATAATAATTTGACATAAATATCTAATTCAAATATCGTACCGTTGTGAAGTAGGCGCAAGCAGCATCGCGGCGGGAAGTGGAGTGGCAGTGGCGGTGTCATGGATTAGAACAGAAACCATAAGGGTTTGGCGCGGGTGAGTGGCATATGTTGTGAGTACCGTGATTATTAATACAAAACCCACTCTAAGTTTACAACCCTAGAGTCGTTTTTTGGGAGGAAAACAATTGAGGTAAATATGGAGCTCGTTTTGGGGCAACAAGTTGCAGCCTCATAACCATGGAGTCGATTAGAGTAAGTACAATAGTGTGACGTAGGCAGGTTATAAGAGATGTCACATAAGCTTTCTAGGGGGGTGTTACTCTGTCTGTTTTGTGATAGTCAGAGTGCTTTTTACCTTACTAAGGACCAGATGTTTCATGAGAGAACAAAGCACATTGATGTCAAATACCATTATGTGCGTGATGTTGTTGCACAAGGTAAGCTGAAATTATGCAAGATAAGCACTCATGATAATCCTGCTGATATTTTGATGTGATTTGCCTCAAGGTGGAGTGTTATTTTGATGTGATTCAAATTCATCTAGAGATAAAGCTAACTTCGGACGGAGCGAACAAGGCCCGCCCTCGGAGGGGGTGCGGGGGGGGGGGGGGTGGCAGCCCCCCGCGGTACGGTACAGATCATTGCCGAGTCGGACTGTAGCCAACTTAGGGTTTCACCATTATTTAGATACCTCTTGTAAGCCGTCGGTTGAGATAAGTCAAAAGTTGTAGATCACAGGCGTTTGTAACCTCACCCGATCATAGCGAAGATTTGTTGGCTGACGCCCGTGGTTTTTTCTCTTCCTTGTTGGAAAGGTTTTCCATGTTAACATTCTCGTGTCCCCTATGTTGATCTTGTTTTTCTTCGTCGTTTATTTGCCTAGCATTTATAACATGGGTGGGTGGATGGGGGAAGGTAAGGAGACATAAGAGAAGCGGACTGTAAGTTTATAGCCAACTCTAGCACGATCTGCAAAATTCTTTGCGAGAGAATAAAGTGGGTCACATATTAATGACATAATATGTAAGTATGGCTAAATATTTCATGAGTAGGCTATTAGGTTGCTAACTTGCTATACATGACATGGAAAACCCATATAGCTGTTTGTTGGCTATACAATTAAACTTGCTCTTACTCTATTGACTGAGGTAACCACTAATTGTTTTGTGACTTAACAACTCGACTCCAATATTTTTTTGCAAGAATGTTCATGTGCTTGTGAGGCTTATCTGCAGGCTACCCTAAGCCCGAGGTCGTTCTCGAGCAAGCCCAAGATGTGGTTCTCATGGGAACTCACCAAGGCGTATCCATGGCCCTGCGATTGGCCTTGTGAGCAGTTTGTTGTGCTCGAGTAATATGCCCACGGGATTAGTTTAGTCCAGTTCCTACCTGCGTAGCGTTGTGCCGCCTAAAGTTGCCTGCCCGGCCTCTTTTGGCCACTCTTTGTACGGCAACAAGCAATATGGGTGCAAAGCGTACTCCTCACTTGAAGGACCACACACTTTTGCTATGTATCAGTGTGGACTTTGTGAGTGGGAATGCCACTTCCACAAACAAAATAGAAAAAAGTACATGTGCTGAATATATTTCATCAGTTTAGCACATATATAAAAGAGTAGCACATTATTTTTATGACAGAGTTAGAAGGATGTTTACTGGATAAATATGTGATGTGCAGAACTGCTGTCATCTTGTAACCAAATAAGCTTTAGTCTAGGGACTGCTTTGAAACTGATTTTTTATTTTCAAGATTTCGCCAAAGTCGAAGAGCTAGAAACTTTTCAGCTAGAGCCAAATCAAATAGCTTAGCCGAGTGGAATCTGATTAGCCGGTAGAAAAGGCGCGGTTAAATTAAGTTTTTTGTAGAACGGCGGCGGTTAAACTAAGTGGCCGTATGTTGGTCTTGGGGATTAACTGCCGCAACTTTAGACCTTAACCACTTCGTAAATTATGAAGAACCTAGCGGAAATGTGGCATGCCCACAAGCATGGGCACCATCTTGTGCTGCTAAAGCAACTATTCGATGCCATTTTTCTGTCGACCGGTCGATGATTAGACGGTAAGGCAAGTGAGCGCACCATGTAGCCCTAAACCCACACCATTTAGTTCGTTGGCCACCCATATCATACTTCGTTTAAGTTATCTGGGAATCATGCACGGGGCATGCTTGACATGGCTTCACAAAATTGCAAGTGTGCAGAGGACCAAGCATATGAGTTGTGTGCTTTGTGGCTAACAATGGTGGTTTATGTCTCTTCAAAATGGATTATAATTAATTAGGTGTTCACGCGTAAAATTTTGTTAATTTTGTCAATCCGAAAACTATGCGACCCTAATCATCAGTAGATGTGGTGTGAGAATCTACAGTGTACTTTTTCTAAATAAGGAACACACATGTGTAGTCGACGATCGAGCGGGATATAATCTTCAAAATCAGTTTAGCTATTTTTTCGATGACTGACTAGAACCATCATCTGATCAGCAACTGAAATCTTGACCAACAACATAAATCGTCTTACCAAAGATTCGATGCTGTTAATTAAGACTTGGTCTGGCACTATCGTTACCTGCTTACAATTCCAGAATTTTAGCTGTACCTCGTACTGAACTGCATATGCAGGTGTCAAACAATGAACTCCAGTACTATTTCAGGTTCAATTCGCAATATATTAACCCCGAACATCAGTAACAGGCAGATCAAAAAGCTCATCCCGGAAAAAGTTCATCCGCTGAACATAAACAACAGTTTCCACTACCTGAAAAGAAGTTAACAAGAGCATAAAAAACACTTCTAAGTTCCTATTGACTGACTAATTATACGTCTGCATCATGTTCCCCCCGCTCCTACAAAACCCTACTCTCTCGCTTCCTTTCTGCCTTGTACCCCTTGCACAGCCGCAAGATCATTGCATTCAAATGGAACCGAACACCAGAAGCGTGCAATCTAGCACCGGCAAGAGCAAGTCCAAAGCCATGGCCAAGATCGCTGAGGAGGAGGAAGAAGACGACGATGCTGAAGACCTCAGATTAAGCTGCGGCTGCTTCTTCTGCGCCATGAAGCAGCCGGACGCCCGACTCCGCCGCGCCGGCGTCGCCGCGTTCTTCCGGGAGCTTCCCTACAGCGAGTACGGCGACGACGGGGCGGTCGCCGCCGTGTGGCGCACGGCCATGGACGCGCCCGACGACTCGGAGCTCCCGTCGCTCGGCGCCATCAGGTGCATGTCCCTCCTCCTCGCCCGCGCGCTCGATGACGCGGCGTGGCGCCGCCGCGGCCAGAACGCGTTCGTGCCGTACTACGCCGCCCACATCCTCGGCTCCTACACCATCCGCTCCTCCGCGCACGCCGAGCTCGCGGTGGCCGCCGGCGCCGTGCGCCCCTTGCTGGCCCTCCTCGGTGGCGCCATGACGTGGGTCGAGCGGCGCGCTGCCGCGCGCGCGCTGGGCCATCTCGCCAGCTACGACGCCACGTTCCCCGCCGTCGCGCGGCATGCCGCCGAGGCGGTGCCGCTCGCCGTTTGCGCCGCGTCCACCTGCGTCGCCGACGTGTACGCGAGCTACGTCGCGCTGGCGCCGAACAAGAGGCCAAAGTACCATCGCGAACTCTTGACGCGCGGGCTCACCAGTGGCGGAGTCGACGCAGCTGAGGACCGGAAGGCCGAGGAATGGGCGAGCCAGCTCCAGTGCTGGTCACTCTACTTCCTGAGCTGCCTCGCCTCGCGAGACCCGTCATCTCATGCCACGATCTGCCAGGACCCCGCCTTCTTGCGCGAGCTGTGCCGGATGTGGGGCGGGCTGGCCAACGGCGACTCGCCCGCCGGCGTCGGTCTGCTTCGACTTCTCTGCAGGAGCGACGTCGGCCGTGGCGCCATTGCGGCGTGCCCCGACGCGCTCTCCGGTCTCTGCAATCTCGCGCGGTCGTCTGATGACTGGCAGTACATGGCCATCGACTGCTTGGTCCTCCTCCTTGACGACCGCGACACTTGGCAAGCCGTCGCCGATGCAACAGCGCCGTGTCTCGTCGACCTGGCCGAGTTCCGTCGTCTTGGTCCACGGCGACGGCTCGGAGATGCCATAACAAGCGCGTTGCTTTTTGACATTGACGACGACCATGTCCGTGTCCGTGAGCTAGGCCCGGAAGCAAGGAAATCAGTTGCTAGTTTGAGGGAGGAAAAGATCGAGAGGAAAGAGAGGGAAGGAACCATGTCTAGGGACGAGCTGCTACAGAGAAAGCTTTTGGCCAAAGAGAAGAAGAGACAAGGCAATGACATGTTCTGGCACGGCGAGGTGGACAGGGCCATGGAGCTGTACACGGAGGCGCTGGATCTGTGCCCAATGAGCAGCAGGCGGGAGCGGCTGGTGCTGCACAGCAACCGGGCAGTGCCGGCTGGCACGGGGCGAGGCCGACGACGCGGCGAGCGACGCCACACGCGCGCTCTCCCTGGCGCGGCCGGCGAACGCGCACGCCAGGAGCCTGTGGCGCCGGGCGCAGGCGTACGACATGAAGGGCGGCATGGCCAGGGAGAGCCTCCTGGACTGCCTGGCTTTCGCCGGCGCGTGGCTCGACCGCCGGAAGCACGTGAAGGGATGGCGCGGCGAGAATCAGATGAAGAAGCTGCCATACTGCGTCGCGCGGATGATCGGTAAGCAGATGAGCGTGACGGGGCTCTTCGCCGGCGTGTCGGCGGACGGTGGCAAGGTAGGAAGGTATGATCACATGCCACGGAGCAGCCACGGCGACGATGACGAGAAAGATGACGTTGACAACGATAGTGATCATGATGGAAGCGAAGAGGAGTTTTATGAGACTGAACTGAGGTTTTGTAGATCATCAGGTTTGTGTGTCACGTTTACGTTGCAAAACCTATCTTTGAACTTGCGAAATTGTTTAGTATGTGCCGATGATCGAAGTGGTTAATGAACGCAGGTACTGGTTTGCCGATCATGGCGGAAGAGACCTGGAGCAGCAGATTTGCCCGGAGGAACAAGAAGATGTGAAGTGCACACAGCTGATATCTCATGGTCCTCGATCCTCTCTAAGCTACTCAGAGGAGCCAGAGCTTAATGTTGGTTGTTAGCTGGCTAGACAAGGAGTATTGTTGAATTGGCTGAATTTTGATGTCGAGGATCACCTATAAGCTTTGATTTTAATGTTCCTGTGATCAACGGCTGCTCTTTTGTAGGAGTTATCTCTTTGGTGTTATTAATCGTATGCATGTCTGCCTTACAACTCTACATTTTGGAAATTCACATGGTATGTTCCTTTTGCGGGGAAAATACATTTGCTATGTGACAAGTTAATTTTCCATGTAAGAAATCCACAAAGATAATGTCGGTCATGATATTGAGTAATGACCGACGCTATCTTTCTGATGCCTTACACAAGTAATCTACTCTTCAGGATTATAAAATAGCTCATACAATACAGTGTCTTAGACTACTCTATACAAAGAGTTATCATTAAATGCAACAGCCAATAAGTTTGATTTTCCATATACTCTTGTTAAGAGTTTGAGGGCATGCACAATGGTAGAGAAGGTGGTTCTTCTCTTATCCCTCCATCTTATTTAGAAAAAGTAATAAATATCAGTCGTACAATGCGTTATCTCTTATTGTCATTTCAAACAATTACAGAGAATTGATTAAATTTAGTGTGAAATTATGTTAATAAGGGAAGACATGTGGTACAATGGAACAAAACCCTCTCTTTATTTATTTCTCTCTCCTCCAACTACGCAAAAATCCAACGTGGCATCTCTAAATGAAGGCTGGTGTTACCTCATTGTACATGCCCTAATCCTCCTGTTTGAGATTATAATTAGGGGCATGTACAATGGTAGACAAGATGGGTCTTCTCTTAGTACTCCATGTCATGTAGAGAAGATAATAAATAATAGTCGTCAATGCATATCTCTTATTGTTACCTGCAGTAATTAATGAGAATTAATTATTTTTATTTTGGAATTGTGTTAATAAGGGAAGGCATATAGTATAATGGAGTAAATAGTCGTCTCTTAATTTTTAAGAGATTATTCCTTAGCTAAGGGAAGATAACCATCTCTTTCTTCGTTCTTTCTCCTACAACTAAGAAAAATGTTACGTGGCATCTCTAAGAGAAACCTGACGTCACCCTGTTGTACATGACCTAAGGCCAGAGGGATGATGGGATCAATGTGTGTAGTTATTGACCCAATAATTTAGGAGAGAAAATCACACATAATTAAATTAGTTTGTCTCTTTCCCTTTTTAGCTAGTGGTTGTAGTGGTTGTAGAAAACACATTCATAGGTGGCACACATATTTGGACACGTAAGAATTACATTAATAAAGAGGAAAGCTGTAATGAAAGAGAGAAATGGAAAAATGGCACTTAAAACTAGAGAATTGAATATAAAGGCCTTACATATCCGAAAAAACTGAAAAGGCTTCGAGGACTTATAATCCCAAACAGAAAGAGTAACTCTAAGTGAAGAGTTAGTTTTATTCTCTCTACTCCTTCTCTCTCCTCGACATCATCAGCTATCCAATGTGGTGACATCAAGAGCCAGCCTTTGTAAGTTTCTTAATGAATTGATGTGCATGCCTTCACTTTGAGGGTAATACTTTACCTCAAAGAAATATGGAAAGTGATTTATTTGCATCAAAATTCCCTGATGTGATTTTGGGTGTGCGCGCTATCACTCGGGTGTTTTTGATTTATGGGACTACAAAATCACAAGAGTACGAAGCATTGTAGGATTGTAACGTCACGTTGGATATTACAAGATTAAATTTGTACCAAAATTTGTTTGATTACATCATAGGAAAAAACAAGTATAGTGTCCAATTGGTTTGTGCAGATATGTTTTATTTTTAAAATGCGGTGCAAACAAATTCTTTGGAAAGAATCATATTATATTCAATCCTACAAATCAAAAGAGCCACATAGAAAAAATTCCGAGTATTATAATCTTAAAAAAAAGAATCTTATAGAAATGTGTTTGAATCAAAGAGGCCTTGATGTCTTAGGCGAGTCGGACCGAAGAAACACATAATGGTAAATACAATCTAGTAAAATAGTATAAATGTTTTACATCAAGAGAGGGAGGGTAACACTAAATGAAACAATTTAACGCATGTATTTAGCTAATAATTATGTAAAAAATATATTACATATTATAATACATTCAATTCTATTGCATGTTGACAAGGGATAATGGCCTCACTATCTAATCGATAGATAGACACAAACAAGGATGGTAATTGGTTATGGCTCCTAAGCTCCGGTGAACACCTTATTTTAAGTTTTTTAAGAAGTGCATTTGCAAGTTGATGTTAATATCTATAAAAGTACCATTTGGAATCACAGGTCTATTTACCTTTTCTGAAATTAACTAGTTCCAAATAAGCAATCGATCCTTTTAACATTTACCGGGATGCACTCCACCTGGTGTACTACTGCCTCATGTTCACAAAAATAGTGGTGTTTCTCACATTGGCTTGTTCCTCATAATGTTACTTTGTCCAGTAGTTCGTATTGCGATGTATTAATGGCAACCAACACAACTGTAGTATTATGAAAGAAGGAAATTACTATTCGAAAAAAAATGCGCTTGAAATTTTCATCTTTCCAGTCCAGATATTAAATTTTTATTGGTGGTCAAATTTTGACATAAGATATGCAAAAGATTCACCTTTTTTGCACTTGTTGAAGTATAAATGTATTGCCCTCCTTTTCTCATCAACTTTGGTTATTGGGTGAACCGGTTCGATACGTGCAATTCTACATGGTTGCAGAGCCAAGAGGTGTTGAGTTCAAGAAAAAATTGCAGCCCACTTACGGTCCACATTTAGGAATCTACAGGTGAGGGGGAATGTTGAACTATAATTTTATAAATTCATTGCTCTTATTTCTCCATGAGTTTGAACTTTATGGTGGTTTGGTGCATGCAATTCTACAGTACTGAAGGGAGCAATGTACAACTTGACCAATCTGAATTGAATTAACAGTCTTTAAAGAAAAAACTGACTTCATACTTGGTTCCAGGACCAAAATGCTTATTGTAATGAAAGTATAATCTTCGCCTCAAGGTCCATAGATGATTGCATGCAACTCATGCATGGTGAATTAGTCTAGCACAACCAGTACCCAATAAGCATATATACAACGCCTTTTGTGCTGTAAAGACTCGATCACACTTGCACATAATCTTGCTCGCCACGTACGGAGTTAACGAGCTGTGATTAACAATATACCAAGTAGAGAAGCCAGTCGCAGGGACGAATGATTAGCAGGAGCCAAGTGCTGAGCATGTCGTTCCTGAATCCACCGATGATGAAGTGATCGTTCATATATCTAAAAAAAGAAAGCAGTGATCGATCGTACGCGCAATCGCACGTATCCCAGTATCTTATCGCTAAACGGGTTTGATTAGTTTCTACTTTGTTAGGTTAGACAGATCTTGCATATGTTAGTCATAAGGTACTACTCAAAGTGGGTGTGCCTGCAGTATTAAACTGGCATGCAGTGCGCTTTAGGCGCGCACATGATGAGCAAATTCTAGCGGCCAGCTTTCCTGATATAGAAGGGCTGAAGTAACCTGGGAGTCAAATCAGAATTTCACAACAACAACAACAAAATCAACAAAAACTGGGATACAATCAGTGTACTCAGCAGCGACGATGTGGATACAGGTGTTTACTGTTTTGGTAGAGCATGGTATCCATGATGTTGCACATTTGATTCGTGGTTAACTATCACACTGGATTTTGGGTGTCCGTTATAAGCGGTAACCATATTGTTGTGCACTTGTATTGGTGCGTACTACTTTTTTTAGCAAACAAGCTCGCCTCGTCGATTTCCGTTATAGAAACCACCCAGTTCTTGCAAAGATCGTCAACCTTGCCACCGTTGGAGCTCATCCATGAGAAATAGAGTAAACTTCATGTACGCACACCTTCACGCCTTCTTCAAGCTTTCCTCGGCCTTACCTTTTCTGCAACACCGTCCAGGTAATCAAGTTGCTAAGTTTATAGATTACATTGGTCATTGGTAGGATCATCATTTCTCGTTTTTCAGATAATCCAACACACAGCAGCAGCTCCTCCACAAAGAACCAACTTGGGCTAAGATGTTGTATAGGATTCCACCCATCTCCTAGCCAAGTCATGAGAATTTTCAGGAGGCCACTCATATGATTGGTACGTACTACTAGCAACACTTAAATGATTTGGATGTGTCAAATCATATTCATCAACTTGGCACCCTGCTCCGTTTCCCCTTGTACGTTTAGCACGCTTTGCACACACACAAAATGGTCCTATTGACACCTTTGCCACTTTCCATGTATTCGATCATTAGCAAGAAAGATAACACGACTTCTCGTCAGGCCAAAGAACGAACAGAAAGGTACAATACTGATACATGACCACAACTGGACAAAGATCTATAGGGTCCAGTAGTATAAACGACGGCATCTGGCACGATGATTCATGCAATTGGCAACGAGGCAACACAATCTTACATCTGTAAAGTATCATGCACGATACACCAATCAGCATAACCCATGTGAGCAAACAAAAGATTTATCGTTGTAATCATCTGCTGGCATCAAGGAATAAAGCTTAACCATGGGTGCATGTAAAACCATACAGGCCAGATCTCCCAAGATCAATGCAAAGACAGCAGAAACTTCAGACCTCGAGTTACCTACTACAGCACATATGCCAACGATGTTTTATCATGTCTCAGCATACCACACCAAATACTTTTCTTTCTGAAAGAACAGCTACACTACATAGGCAATTATAGCCTAATCTATGCCCTCAATGTTGTTTTCCTGTCAGGGCACCATGGAACTAAACACTAGCCGTCAATGTCAAACATACGAGCTTACTACTTAGATCTCGTCATCCTCAGTGGCTTCATCGTCGATGTCGACGGCCGAGCTGTTCTCGTTGACGAGTTCCACCGGCTTGCTGCTCTTGGATTTCGATGATTTGCCATTGGACATCTTTATTACTGGCTTCTTCACCTTTTCGGCCTGCTGCATCTCCAGCCCCTTGGCTGACAGCCTCCTCTTCCGCTTTGCGTTCGCCGTTTCTGCCGGCTCTTCGGCGGTGGAATTATCAACTGCCAGGAAACAAACCAAGAATGATAACAGCAATGTTAAAACGTTCAGGTTTTCAAGATTCTATCCCCGGCTACAGTTACATCGTCATTCATCACTACAGATTTAACATAATCTAGTTTGTATATTACCTCAGTATGTATATATCTATATATTCGCATATGGCTATACAACACAAAAACAAAGTCTTACAGTAAAATGAAGACCAAATTCCGTTAACACCTCATTCAGACGAGTGCACTACTTTGTTTGAGCAACTGCTGCAGGTTTTCGTAATCTACAGGAAATGAACCACACTGCTGGTACACTAAAAAATAAGACACTACTGAAGTGACAAATTACAAAGTCTATGGCCTTACCTTCCAGTGGACTAGATGCTGGAGGAATAACTTGACCATTCTGTACAGCATCCATTGAGGATGGGGAACCGGAATGATTGCTGTCCTCCAACTTTGATGAGCTTACTAGGCACTTATCTGGCTGCTCATCAGGAACATCTGGGGAAGGAATAGCAGGCAAGTAGATGATCTCGTCTGCTGAATCCTCCTCAAAATCACTGAATGATGAGTTCTTCTCACATGTCTCAACATCAATATCCGCATTCTCATCCATCATCATTTCTTGAGCCTGCAACATAGAAAATTTAGATTAAACTGGACGAGTTTATGCTTTCATTTCACGAATAATAGATAAAACAAGTAAAGAATTGACATTCACCTTTTCTGCATAAGCATTTATGTCAAACTCATCCTCTCGTTCAACATATTCCTCATTTTCTTCTAATTCTATGAAATCAGGAGCAAACGCACTCCAATTCTCTACATGTTCCTTGGCCCAAATGTATGTCAGGCCTGCCACAGACACTGAAGCAATTGTGGGATCAAATGGATGCCAAGCGAGATCAATGAGAGCTTCCTTTGGACCTTCAAGGATCTTTATAAGACGCCCTGATCGGTCCCATATGTGCAACCTGTGCTCTCCTTTGCTTGCAGAAGCACCAACAATCCACTCAGCATCACCACTAAAGCTTGGTGCCTTCCACTGTACCTTTGCGATGGCATCTGAGACTTCACAAGAAAAACTAGGCAGCGTGCACCATTTGCCTTTAGCTTCTCATACTGGCTTTCATAGTCTTCAGTGTTATTAGTGATTATTTTTTCAATCTCCTTCCCAGAACCTTTAATAGGCAGAATATTCTCATAGACTCTAATGACCCGATCATTAGAGTTTGTTAGTAGATATTGGCCATCTCTGCTGAAAACAATATCCTTAACAACTGTTCCACCTGGGATGGGAATTACTGCAAGTACTTTGATGCCTTTTGAATCTACAATCAATATCTCTCCCTTGGAGTTGCCCACATATATCAGATCTCCATGCTTATCAAACGTTGCAGCAGTTGGTGTAAAAGGTGGAGAACCGTCCGAAAATTTGTTACGTGAATTAGGCACAAGGACATTACCGTTATCAGATGCAGAAACTGGAAGAACTATGGTACTTCCGGTATTCAAATCAACAAGAACAGGTGCAGAAGAGAGAGGACATGCCAAACAAACAGATGGGATAGATGAACCAGGATGCAGACAGGCATGCAATGGAGTCTGCTGAAGAGTTATGCGGGCAATCTTTTCCCCAGTTACCACATTCCAAAGTGTCAATGACCTATCAGTAGCAGAGGCAAGCAAACGGTGACCATACTTAGACCAGCTGACACTAGTTATTGGTGCAGTGCAATCTTTATCGCGAAATTCTCTTGCAAGCCCCCTTGTTTCAAAGTCCCAGATAATGCAGCTACCATTTGCACATCCAGCTGAAAATTTTCAACAGAAGTCTTGAGCATTGGAAACAATTTAGTGGTAAGATTTTAGATATAAAAAATAGCAATGCACCAAAAGCAATTTCGCAGGCAAAACAAATATCTGCACCACCTAAAATATTTTTATGGCTCGTTAAATAATAACGTTCTCATCTGTACCAATCACAATTTTTGCATCCATCCTTCTATATAAATAAGACAAGAGTTGTTAGAACTAATCTTGTCATATGTATATGCAAGAAGAAGTTTCTAGCTTAATCATGAAGTATTCAGGGTATGTAGGAGAACTCTAGAATTAGGAATGTTCTAGAGTAAGATATTTAGGAGTAGTATAAAATATATAAAGTTTGTAGAGTATTCTAGAAATATGGTGTAGGGTTTGGATTGTGCCACATGGCAGCACTCTTAAGGGTCATGTACAAGTATAAATAGGGGTACCACCCCTCCCATGTAATAAAGAAGGAAAGATTGTAAGCCAAGATGTAGCCTCAAGCATATATATGAAATATAGAGCATATATGTGTCTGTCATATATGCATATGTGTTAGTGTGTGTGAAGCACAATCTTTTTAGAAGGGAGCTAAATGATTTAGCTCCAACAATTGGTATCAGAGCCGCAAGGTTCGGGGCCGTGGTGCGCGGCGGACGGAGGCTGCGGAGGTGCTGCGCGGCCACGGAGGCCGTAACGGCGCCATGCGACGGCCATGGAAGCGGCGACCGGCGTGTGTGTGCGTTCCGGTTGTTCCATGTGTCACCGGCGGAGAAGAAGCTCGGCGTGTGTCGCCGAGGAAGAAGACCGCGTCCTGGGCACGCAGGGCCGGCCGTGTTGATCGCGTCAGCACGCGGTCATGGTCACGAGCTGGGGCGTGTGGAGCGTGGCGACGAGCGAGTTAGGGGGAGGACCAGATCGAGCTGCCCGAGACGGCCGCGTTGCCTGCGTCAATGCGCGGCATGTGCGTGAGCTGAGGGCGTGCCGATCGTGGCGTAGTGGGTGCATTGACGCGTGAGTGCGCGTCGTGGTCGCGGTTGTGGCGACGTATGTGCGAGCCACGACTATATATCTCCACCCCCTGTAACTCCGTTGAAGCACCACGAGGTTGAGCTCGGGTGGAAGAAAGGCGTCAGTGCACCGAAAAGAGAAGATGCGGCGTGTGTCGCCAGAGCTTGGCGTTTGTCGCCAAGGAAGAAGATGGAGTCCACGTCAAGCTTGGTGGTGGTCGTGGTGGCGGCCACGATGACGACGACGACGATGACGGGAGCTGCAACAACTCCGGCGACGGCAACGGATATGACAAGATTAAGGGGGAGATTGTTAGAACTAATCTTGTCATATGTATATGCAAGAAGAAGTTTCTAGCTTAATCATGAAGTATTCAGGGTATGTAGGAGAACTCTAGAATTAGGAATGTTCTAGAGTAAGATATTTAGGAGTAGTATGAAATATCTAAAGTTTGTAGAGTATTCTAGAAATATGGTGTAGGGTTTGGATTGTGCCACATGGCAGCAATCTTAAGGGTCATGTACAAGTATAAATGGGGGTACCACCCCTCCCATGTAATAAAGAAGGAAAGATTGTAAGCCAAGATGTAGCCTCAAGCATATATATGAAATATAGAGCATATATGTGTCTGTCATATATGCATATGTGTTAGTGTGTGTGAAGCACAATCTTTTTAGAAGGGAGCTAAATGATTTAGCTCCAATAAGAGTGTGCCAGCTTCAGATAAACAGGGAGTAAGTAAACAAATCAACCCATATTCTATTTTTTATATCATTGTGTCATATCATGGTAATGGCAAGATAAATTCAAATTTTGCAGAAAGGAACCGAATATGATAATCTTCAATTGTCAGATCACCATTTATCCTCATTTATAAGCAAATGTGGACTATACAGAGAAAACAGACGACAGGGTCATACTACATCTTTGTAAACACATTCTGCATTTCCATATGGAAATGAAAACTATTATACTAGAACAGTGACACTATACCATTCACCAGGCATGAGCAACAGAAAATGCTTTTTATAACTTGTTTGATATTCAGTGCTGTGGCATGAATGCATGATACAAGAACGGTGACTTTACACTATTATACAAGAACGGTGACACTGTCAGAAGGTTGAAATAAACACTCTTCATGCACTGACGTAGAATAAATCAATAAACCAGTGCATCTATATGAACTAAGATGATATTTACACAAAATAGTCAACTACACACACTTCTAGAGGAATGGACATAGATATTTACCAGCAAGCAGAGTTCCCCTGCGGTTAAACGCAATGCATTTCATATTCCCATGCTGCAAGAACTCCTCAATGGTCTCAGGAAAATCCCCTTGCAATGGATCTACACCAACAAAGGATGGATATTTAGTTTCTATCAAACACCCTAAAGTGCAGTAAGAACAGCAAAAATCCGAAATCAAATCACTTTCCCTAAAGCCTGCTACATTCTAGGGCAAAAGAAGTAGGTTCATAGTACATCGAAACCCACTCACCCTAAAGCTAAAGCCACATAAAAAAAACTAAAGCCACACCCAAACACCGAAATTCAAAGTCTGAAATCAGCTAAAACAGGGGAAACTAGGGCAAAACAGAGCAGCCCTAATTCGCCCAAATCCCTACCCTAAAAAATCTAGAATTTCACCTCAAATCAGCGCGAGGATGCACGAATCTACAAAACACCCAGCTAATTTCCCTCGAATCATGCGAACGAAAACTTACCGACTATAGGCACATTCATCGCGCCGCCGCTCCTCGATGCGATACTATCCGCAAGAGGGAAAGCTGAGAAACCCGCGGAGCAGAGATCGAACCAGGGGAACCCGAGGAGAGCACTCGAGGCGGGGAGGACGGGCGCGCGTTCTCCTTAAGCCCTAGAAAAATCTCTCGGGGCCGACGGGGCGGGGAGTGGGGAGAGGGGCGAAGGGCCGGGAGATAAAAAAGGGAGCTTTTCTAAGATGAGGTAGGAATCCGACCAGGAGTGGACGCGCGCGCGGAAGAGCAGCTGCTCGACCCGCCGACGCGCGTTAGGATTCAAAGTCGGAGAAATTTCTAGGAAACCTGATGTTAATAGTACTCTCCTCCTAAAGTCCTACGCTCCCCGCAGCCGGCGGCGCGTGACACCTCCGATCTGAGGAACGCAGCGAAGACAATGGCGGCTCCGCCAAAGCAGGGACGAGGAAACAGAAGGGGGGTCGGCCGTGGAATGTCAAGGTGAGGGGGAGGGCGACGTGAACAGTGGCGCCGCCGCTCGGTATACGCGAGAGGGGAGGGTGTGCGACGGCGGCAGGCGGCGGAAAGGGCGCGGCTGAGCGACGGGAGAAGAAGGGCTGGAAAAAAAAATCGTATGCTAGGGTTTTGTGTGAGTTACATTTCATACCTTCCATTGCGCCTTGAGATTCGAAAATTGGAAATAAACTTTCAAACGGCGGCATCTTCCTCGACGATGGCGACGACTTCCTCTCTCCCCGTGGACGCGTCGGCCTGGCAGCGACGGCGTGGATGAGTGCGGACGCGTGATTGGGGCCTTTTATAGCGAGTCACGATGGAACTGAGGGTGTAATTCTTATCGTCGGCCTGGCGGCGGCGGCGGCGTGGATGAGTGCAGACACGTAATTGGTGCCTTTTATAGCGAGTCACGATGGAACAATGGGTGTAATTCTTATCTTCTGCCCGGCGGCGGCGTGGATGAGTGCGGACGCGTAATCGGGGTCTTTTGGAACAATGGGTGTAATTCTTATCATCTGCCTGGCGGCGGCGGCGTGGATGAGTGTGGACGCGTAATTGGGGCCTTTTATAGCGAGTCATGATGGAACGGAGGGTGTAATTTTTATTTGGACCTTGTCTCTTAATACACTAGTGGACCGAGGCTTAGCCCGGTGGTTGGGACGAGCTGATTCGTCTTGGCCTGCCCGGGTTCGAGTCTCCGCACTCTTACCCGGTGTCGTACGCACCCTTATGCTTAATTAAAATATCGAGGGGGGCTCTTCCCCCTCCGGTCTCGTTTTTTGTAGTACCCTAAAGGGGTAACTAGGTCATTTCGTAGTATATGGCGCTAGCCCCGCGACTTTTTTAAAAAGAACTTTAGTTTTAAAAATTTATGTATTAGAACTCGGTCTAAAATAGAGTGACATATGGTCACCCCAAGACAATGGCGGCTCCGGCAAAGCAGGGGCGGGAAACATAAGTCGTGGAATGTCAAGGGGAGGCTCGGTCTACGCGAGAGGGAGGGGATGAAACCAGGAGCACAAAGAGAAGGGTTCGACGACGGCAGGAAGCGGAAAGGGTGCGGCCATGAGACGGTAGAAGAAGGGAATACAAGTCGGGACAGAACAAAATTATGCTATAGGATTTTGACTAATTTCATTTCATAAATTCCATTCGGCCTTGAGATTTGTACCCTAGCGAGGCAAATTTGGTCATTCCTTTTTTTTGGACATTTATGACAATAGGAAAGGCTCCTACTGCCTCTATATTAAAGGAGCAGCGAAATATTTACAAAATTACAATAGGGCACCGAAAGGAATTAAAGTTGTACGACTAAGGAACAAATGAAGGGGTGCAGAGAGGACTTAGTCCTATGTTTTAGCAAAGAAAATTCTGCTCTAAATCTCTCCTTCCAAGAGGACACTGAGGGTGGAACACCATCAAACAGCATGTTGTTTCTTTCCTTCCATAAGCACCAGGCAGCTGTTATAATGTCTCCATAAACATTGGCTAGGTGTAGGAATTTTTGGCACGATTGATCAGTGAAAGTCTATCTCCTGTTGATCCACAATTAATATTCAGAGCATTCCAGCAGCTTGCACTAAAAGGGCAATGAAAAAATAAATGTTCAAGACTCTCTTCTGGGGCAGGGGAGCACATCAAACAAGCATAATTGTTTCCAATGTTGTAATACCTTCGTTTCCGCATATTTCTGGTATTCAGCCGATCAGATAGAAGGAGCCAAAAGAAAAACTTTAGCTTAGGAGTCGACTTAGCCTTCCAAATCCGGAGGAAAGCAACATTTGGTTGCAGATTACGATGGCAAAAGGCATAGTATTGTGTAGAAGATTACTGTTTTGAGCCCCAGGAAAAAGTCCAATCATCAATATCAGTGGAACCATCCAATGTTGCAGGTCTTTGACCTCATCCATCGCCTTTGGCGAGAGAGGCAAGTAAAATAGGGAATTCAAGTCATTGGCTGAGAGAAAATCTTGCACAGAGATGTCCTCATGTTTAGCAAACGAGTAGGCCCTGGGGTGTGAGTTCGAGATTTCAAAGTCTGACCATAAATCCTTCCAAAAGAGAACACTGGAACCTGAAACAATCTCACATCTAGTGATACCTCTGAAACGGTTATTGAGCTTAAACACATCCTTCCACCAAAAGGAACCTCACCGCATCATAGTATGAGGAACCCTCCCTGTGTAATATGTATTCCATAGAAGGGTGACCCAAGGAGTGTCTTCCTTCTTATAGAATATGTGGAGATATTTCAAGAGAAGGGCTTCATTCTGTATTTTTCAGATTCAGTACACCAAGGCCCCCTTTGTTTTTAGGTTTGCAAACCTCCTCCCAAGCAATTAGGGAATGACACCAGTTTTCTTATTCCACAAACAATGCCTTCTGATTTTATACATGTCTAATTTTTTGGAGGTACCTTAATAGAACACATGGTAAACATGGCCACTGAAGTCGGAAAGGAGTTTATGAGAGTAACACATCCACTATATGCCATCATCATATAATTAGCTGAGAGATTCCTTTCAATTCTGTCAACCAATGGCATCAACTCCATTACAATAGGTCTTGTTGTGCCCATTGGTAGCC
Organism: Poa pratensis; assembly: GCA_947311845.1. Lineage (NCBI taxonomy): Eukaryota > Viridiplantae > Streptophyta > Magnoliopsida > Poales > Poaceae > Poa > Poa pratensis. The sequence goes on from CAMZMU010000064.1 coordinate 19,192,140, forward strand.
CGAGATAGGTGAAAGGCATATGCCCGAGGGAGCAACCAAAAATTCCTGCTAAGTGCCAAGCAGAGTCCTGACTTAAATTTAGAGGAACCATGGAGGATTTTTGAAGTTTATGTGTAAACCAGTAGACGTTGCATATATGTTCAAAATATCCTTCATGATTGTGATCTGATGAGAGCAAGCAGGCATTATCAAAATAGTGTCATCAGCGTACTGTACAACCGGATAGTCCATGCCAAAGTCTGGGGAGATAGGCGCCTGAAGGATATTGCTCCGAAAGGCTTTGTTAATAGCTGATTGTAACAGATCAGCAGCTAAAACAAAATTAGAGGGGATAATGGGTCACCCTGTCGAACACCCCTCTTACAATGGAATTGCCTACCTGGAATGCCATTAAGCAAAGCAGAGGACATACCAGACTCAAAGATAATACCAATCCATTTCAGCCACTTGTTGTCAAAACCCATCGTCTCCATTATTTTCAGCATGGCAGAATGATCTATAGTATCAAAAGCCTTTTCAAAATCTAGTTTCAGAACAACAATCTCCCTCTTAGATGCTTCACATTGATAAATGAATTCAAAAGCCCACGCAAGGCAATCATGTATTGTTCGACCTTTCAAGAAGCCATATGATTTTTATGCACAATCTTTAGAACCACCTTTTGTAGTCTATTAGCCAGGAGTTTTGTGATGATTTTAAGATAGCAATTCAATAAAGTAGTTGGTCTATAGTCATTAACAATTTTAGGGGAACCAACCTTGGGTACAAGAGTGATATAGCCCATGTTAATATTCTCAATGTTTAGATTCCCTTCATAAAAATCAAAACAAAGCTGGTAGATGTCATTCTTTATAATGTGCCAGGCAGTCTTGAGAAAATGCCCATTAAATCCGTCCGGACCAGGAGCCTTGTCTGCAGGCATGTGTTTTACCACATCATCGATCTTTGTGGTAGTGAAAGGAATAGATAGTTCCTCCAGACCCTCAGTCGGTTGGATCAGATTGTTCAGGTCAAAAAAGCATGGGAGGGGAGCAAGATTCGCCAAGTCTGCCTTGTATGTGTCAAAGATGACTTTTTCTTTTTCAGCATGTGAAATAGCTTCAGAACCATCTGGTAGCAGAAACTTGGAGATAGAACTCCTATATCTTTCTGAGGCAATAGTATGGAAGAAATTGGTGTTCTCGTCCCCTAGCTTAGTCCATCTCACTGTACAGAGTTTTTCCAGTACTTATTCTGATAGTCAAGAAGTCGAATAAGATGGACCTTGAGAATTTTCCTGAAATTTATTTCTGGGACAGATAAACCCCTCCTGTCCTCTAGTTTATCCAACTCTAAAAGAGATTTATTAGAATTTCTCTACAGATTTTCAGCTTAGAAATGCCCTTGCTCTAAAACTTAATATCTGATCAGCCTTTTGAATTTGGCATTTAAATTAGCTGCAAAACTGGCTTTGTGAGTGGGCTTGTTCCAGCTAAGCGCCACTATTTCAGAAAAACCTGGATGTGCAGTCCAGTAGTTTCCAAACCAAAAATCTTAGCTCCAGTAATTGATGTCTGAATAGACACAACACAAGGTACATGATCTGATGTGGGCTTTCCTTGAGTATCAACAATAGTGTTAGGATAGGAAGTTGTCCAATATAAGGAAGTGAGGAACCAGTCAAGCTGTTCAAGAAGGTGATCCTGCTGCATATTACTCCAAGTAAAGGACCTACCCTTGATAGGAATTTCAGAGGTTTTGCTCTCTAATGAAATCATTAAAAAGTAACATATCAGCAGCATTACCACTAGGCTTATTTCTGTTACTAGTATACCGAATGAAGTTAAAATCACCAAGCAGTAGCCAATCCTCATCATCCGGAATATTTAAATTGAAAACCCAACTAACAAAGTTATCTCTTTGCTCCCCATGACATGGCCCATAAATATTTACTAAGGTGCAAGATTGTGCTGGCTGAGTGGATGTAAAATGTACAGACAAGGCAAAGGGTTCACAGTGCATTACCAAGCCAGTAAAGATGGAGCTGTTCCAAATAATAATCAAACCTCCAGAAGCACCCACAGAAGGAACATAAACAAACTCATCAAACCTTGCAGGACAACAAGACTTAATAAAAGCACGATCAAAATGACACTTCTTGGTTTCTTGCAGACATATGACAGCACAACCACTAGAGTTGATAGCATTAAATAACGCTAACTGCTTGTCTCGAGCATTAAGACTCTGATGTTCCAACATAACACAAACCATTTCTTTAGATAACTCATTAAAAACTAAGAGATACTAAGATGAAGTAGAAGCTTCATCTTCCTGGAGACTAACCAGCTGTTCCTTTGAGGTGAGCTCGAAGGGAGGCACTCCACAAAGATTGATCCCAATACTTTGTAACATCAGGACATGAGTTGGTGCAGGAACATCATCTCTGCCTCCAACATTATCGGCAGGTTTCCTGCAGTTGCCTTTTTCTTCTTGGAAGCAAGACCATCAGGTATCTTTCTTGCAGCAACCTTTGATTTATAAGGTTTACAATCAGAAACCGAAGTGCACTTGAACCCATCATACTTATTACTGCGTGTACTTCTTCGTACTTGAGTAGTATCAGGAGGGGCCTGACATCGAATTCTCCTAGCAGTGACATTGGAAGGTTCAGGACTTGGCACAGCAGCATCAAGAGCATCCCTGCAATCAAATGCAACAATGTCTAGGCAATTATCAGTAGTGGACTGAGCAAAAGAGATTTTCTTGGGCACTCTTCGTGCACCATAAATATCCATTGGCTGATATAGCTCAGAATATGCCCGTTTACCCCCCCCCCCCCCCCCACACACACACACAATCTGGCTCTGCCATAAGAGATTTTCCATTGAGATGTGGATTGCATGATCGGCTAAAGGGTTAGGCAGCATAGTGTTTCTGAAAGAAGAAGCAGTGAGCATAACATGTGGAGAGAAAACATGGCCATATGGTACAATAGCGAGATCATTAACATGTGCCATGGGAGGCTGTTCAATAGCAACAAATTCCACTACATACCCTGAACCAGTAGAACTACCAGAGCTAGCAGAACCAGAAGTAAGTTGCACAGACTCATGCCAAGCTTGCATGGGGTTATCAATAGACTATCAGTTGGTGGTGACGCACCATCCGTACAAAACACTCCCTGTTCTGCAAGGATTAACTGAAAGTTCACCAAGGGAGGAGCATCCTGGACCTAAACATCTGGGGCTTGCATAACAGGGCCGACAGCAAGAAGACGGTGTTGTCCACTATTGTTCTAAACACCAGAAGCTTCATTCTGCTACAACAAAAATATGACCTCCTGCTGAGAAATCTGCTCTGTCGTCATCACAGTACCATAAAACGGATGAGGGTTCCTATTGACAGGCTCTGGGCCTTCATCAGGTAGATCGACATGCAAGAGGTTTTTTTGAGTTGTGCCTGAGACAACATTCTCAATAGATACGAAGGAGGGGGAGGACTTCTTTTGACGTTTGGGTTTCCAGATTAAATTCTTTGTTCGAGCCGCAGAGAAGCAGGAATCAATCGTGTGGCCAGGGATGCCACAGAACAAACATCTAACGGTTCTCGTTCGTTCCGGCACAGGCCACATAGGGCAGTCCTTTAATTCAGGGGAAACCAAAGGCAGCGTATCAATCTTGGTATGTCCATTAATAACACTTCCTTTAACAACCTAGATAGATCTCGGCAAGACAAATTTGTTGTTTCCCATTGGCCGTTTGAGTTTACGCAACTTATGCATTCGTAGATGGCACAATTTAGAGATATGACCAAGTAATTTACAATCTTTGCAACGAATCCCAACTGAACAAGAATTCCCGAGATGGCCATGGGTCAAGCATTTTGAACAAAATCTCTCCCGCTATCGCTGACACGTTGATTTGGTCATTCCTAGAATATGGGCATCCTCTATCCCGCGGCCTTTTTAAAAACTCCTTTAGAGCATTTATGTATATTACACTCAATTTTTATAGAGAGTGACATCTGGTGGCGCCTATTTTTGGGTTCTTGCCTAACCCCTTGGTGTATCGACTTCTTTGGTGGCATCAAATGGAAAAAAATTCGAGATGTGGGCCATAAATTTATTGGGTTGCGTGCATGGAAAACAAAAATTTCGCCACAACTACGCAACAACCTCCAAGATCTACTATGAAGATACAAGTGACAAGACATGCATATTTGATCTAACTGTAAATCGTTACCGACATCGTTGAAGCAGAAGAGATGTCGATGACGACGTTGATGAAGCTTGTGGAAGAACTCCCTCGGCTAAGCCTAGCCGAGAGAATATCGTAGACTCCTCGCGTCTCGCCTTGATCCAACAGAGTGAGATAGAGTCAACCGTTTCTCAACGGATCACCCTCTGAGTTTCGCACACATACATCGGATCTAGTCCAGCAGAGCTTCGCCGTCCACACTTGAAGCACTCACCGCTGGTGTATATGAAGGTGGAGATCTCAACACATGAGAAGGAGGGAGATAGAGATTAGATATTAGATCTAGATCTAATCGGAGAGAGGAATCCTCTAATCCAACTAGAAGGAGATCTAACTTGTGTCTCTCCAAAGGAGAGGGGGTGGGGGTTTATATAGGAGGCCAAGGGGTAGAGGGACTTGGGGAAGGGGAAAGCTTTCCCCTACTCCAAGTCGGCTTGGAGAAGAGGAAAGCCTTCCCCTTGCCCAATTCAGTTTGGGGGGAGGAGTCCTTGTCCAACAAGGCTTCCCCCAAACCGCCTCCCCCATGGGCCTTTCGGCCCATCTAGGGTTTCAGCCATGGGGGAACTTCCCCCTAGGCGCCTTGGCCCACTCGCCCCATGTGGGGCCCACTTGGCAGCCCTTCTTGGTGGCTCCAATTTATTTAATATTTTTTCCAATAATTATTTATTAATTAAATAAATTAATATTTAAATAATATTTTGTCTAATTAATTCTTATTTGAATATTTCCTTTTACAGAATATTCTCCAAATTAATTACTTATCATATAAAACACTTTTACATGATCCGGGACACCCAGTGTCCGCAGACAAAATACTCCAGATAAATATTTCCCTCTTATATAAACCTTTCGGAATAAATCCGACTAGTGATAGAAACTATTTCTATTACTCCGAGACACCTAGTGTCTGCATAATCCAATCTCTCTGATAAATATATTATCTACCACACAGAAACCATTCCGGTGATACTTTCTCGGTATCCAGACCAACCATATACACAACAAACTAGAACTGACTTAAGCGTGTTACCCTACAGGTTAGATGTTTCCATCTAATCACCAGACAGGGTCAGATACATGGGCTACCTGAATAACTGCTACCGTTATGTGAATAACACTCTGTTGAACCTGTTGATTATTAATTCGTCATTCCCATTACTCACGATACTGAAATTACCCGAGATAAAGTATTCCCGATATTTCCATGAATCAATCCCTAATTCACTATATCTTTGTCTATCTCGTTACCGATAAGTTTCCTTTTATCGTTCCCGTAATCCGATATACCACATGATGTAACTTTATCATGCATTGTCTGTAGAACATATTGGACATTATACATACCGAGTGGGCCCTGGAAGTATCTCTCTTTTGACAGAGGAGTAATTTCCCATCTTTGGAACATCAGGATATATGCACACCTTGGTAATCACCCAGTGACTGCCGTTTTGCCACCCAGTTACGGCCATGGCGTTGACAGTACCAGTAATTCTTCCAGTATGCATAACCCCAATAACCTCATGGTCTAAGGACATGTCATATAATAACCATCTGCGATATTGCACTAAGAACAAAAAGACACTTCAGAATCTTCTTAGCAAATCAACGATCTGGGTCTACCCAGCCCAACAATATGCCACTCATTGATGCTGACATAAACAATGTCCCAGACCAGGAAAACGTGGTCTCTAGCAATCAACGAATTAGTCTAAAAGGCAACACTAGGGTATACTTTATTCTGTTCATGTCTCTACACGTGCGAGTGAGTTTTCCTCTGAATCACATATTCAGGAGTCACCGCAGTTATATCATAGAATCATGAAGCATAATTATGAATCAGATGTTAAACTTTATTGCCTTTTGGGCATACATCCAACAAAATTTTGAAACATCAGCATCTTCTCGACTCTGGCAACGACTTACTCTCTCTTGGAATGCCTTAGCATGGCGGACCTGTAATTGCGGAGGCTTTTATAGCAAGTCACAAAAAAATGGAGGGTATAAATTCTTTATTCTTCCCTCATCTTTTGGTACCCCAGGAGGGCCAACTTGGTTATTTCCTAGTATATGGGCACCGCCAACCTCGCGACCTTTTCTAAAATGTCTTTCAGTTCTTCCGAATTTATGGACGCTCGATTTTTAAATGGAGTGACATCTTGTGGTGCCTATTTTGAAGTTCTTGCCTAACCAAGGGGTGTAGTCCACTTCGTTAGTGGCATCTTATAGACAAGTTAGGTTCCTTCAAGTTGTGGGCGATACATTTTCAAACGGCAGCATCTTCTCGATTCCGGCGACGACTTCCTCTCTCCCTTGGAACGCCTCAGCCTGGTGGAAAAGGGATGAGGTGCAGACGCGTAAGTGTGGGGTCTTTTATAGCAAGTCATGGAGGAATGGAGGGTATAAATTCCTTATTCTTCCCTTGTCTTTTAGTACCCAAGCGGGGGCAACTTGGTTATTTCCTAGTATGTGGGCACCGCTACCCCGTGACCTTTTTCAAAAAGGCTTTTAGTTTTTCATTTATGTATTATACACTCATTTTTGAAATAGAATGACATCTCGTGGTGCCTATTTTGGGATCTTGTCTAACCCCTTTGTGTATTGGCTTCGTTGGTGGCATCAAATAGAAATTTAGGTTTCCAGTTGTGGGCGGTAAATTTTCAATCGGTGGCATCTTCCTTGACTCCGACAACGATTTCCTTTCTCCCTTGGAACCCCTTGGCCTGGCGGCAACGTGGATGAGATGCGGACACGTAATTGTGGAATCTCTTATAGCGAGTCATGGAGGAACGGAGGTATAAATTATCTATTTCGCTCTCGTCTTTTAGTACCATAGTGGTGTAACTTGGTCATTTCCTAGTATATGTGCACCCGCTACCCCATGGTTTTTTTCAAAAAGATCTTTAGTTTTTTAGAATTTATGTATTAGACACTCGATTTTTAAATAGAGTGACATCTCGTGGCGCCTATTTTGGATTTCTTGCCTAAACCACTTATTGTATTTCACTTCGTTAGTGGCATCAAATGGCAAGTTAGGTTCCTTCGAGTTGTGGGTGATAGATTTTATTTTTAGAAAAAGGGAATCTTCCTCCACTTCAACGATGACTTACTCTCTCCCTTGGAACGCCTCGGCTTGGCAGAAACACGGATGAGGTGCAGATGCGTAATTATGGGGCCTTTTATAGCGAGTAACTGAGAAACATAGGGTATAAATTATTTGTTTGTCGTTGTCTTTTATTACCCTAGAAGGGGCAACTTGGTCATCTCCTAGTACATGTGCACCCACTACCCCTGACGTTTATTTAAAGACACCTTTAGTTTACGTAATTTACATATTAGACACTTGATTTTTAAATAGAGCGTCATATCGTGGAATCTATTTGGGGGTTATTGCCTGGCCCCCTTCGTGTACCCCACTTCGTTAGTGGCATCAAATGGAAAGTTAGGTTCCTTCGAGTTGTGGGCGATATATTTTCGAACGACGGAATCTTTCTTGACTATGGAGCCGATGACTTCCTCTCTCCCTTGGAACGCCTCGGCTGGCGGCAGCGCAGATGAGGTGTGGACGTGTAGTTGCAAGGCCTTTTGTAGCGAGTCACGCAGGAACGGAGGGTAAACATTCTTTATATTGCCCTCGTCTTTTGGTAATCTAGTGGGGGCAAGTTGGACATATCCTAGTATATGGGCATCCGGTGCCCTGTGGCCTTTAAAAGACATTTGGTTCTTCAGAATTTATAGATAGTGTACACTAACGTGTGAAATAGTTTTCTCTCGTAGTAGCAAAGGTGCTTTTGGGGCGCGATACTGTCTCGAAACCAAATCAAATGTAACCATTCCTTAGTTCCATAGCCGTGGGAGTTGGAATAATTTGTTTAAATATAAAGGCTAGGTATGTTGGATTATCATGTCTTCCTAGTGCATTGTATCTTACCGCATTATCCTAGTGACTAGTGTAGTTTAGTGATCATGTTTGAATTTCAACATTGTGACTTAGTCAGGAAGTATGGACTTGTGTATAAACATCTTTCTGAAGTATGGACCAATAGATCGTTTAAACATTTGTGGGAAGCAAAAAAACATATCTGGGTGAGGAGCGATCTGGACCTAAACTGAGTTCCATTATTATTCGATAGTGTGGAACCCGGAGTGTGGTACCCTCGGTTCTAGGTCGACACTCGACAACCGGTGCACCGGGAGGCGCATATAGGACGTATAGTGAGTTAGACCCCTCCTTAACCCACAATGCGTGGCACTAACCAAAAATCTCAAATACAATACCCACCATTAGATCGGTATGAGTAGCAATCGACTTTACATGGTAAGGTTTCTCTTACCGCTTAGTCCACTCCGGAAACATATACTGATCAACTGATGACGATTTCTGTAGATAACTTCAGCTATGAATAACTTCCGTTCATTGCCTCCGTAGATGAAGATCATAGAGAACTGTTGTCACGGGCACCAGAGGCAACAAACATCAACACTTCCGATAGTTAGTACAACAATAAGCTGGCCACAACGTGCAAGAATCAGCGGTGGACGAAGATAAGGAATGCAATTTATGTAATTGACACATACATACCCAATGACCTGAAATTGAATCGGTTTGGGAAGAAGGTTAATCAAGTGTTTTTGCATTGACAACCATGTATTCAATATGTTTTCCACCATAACTGAGCATTGAATTGCCCACTTCAACAGGTGAAGAGTGGTGTATGCTGCACATTTAAACTTCATTTTCTAGGGATAAGGAAAAATTTAGCAAGAGGTGGTTAACACACTTTTAGTTTCAGGCCCGGATTAAAATATGTATTGCACATACATTTACTACGTTGCAAAGCAAAGGAAAAAAATGATAGCATAGCATTAGTAGATGATCGTCCTCCAGAAAATGAAGCGAAAAAACTAAATATCTACTGTTTATCAACCGAAATACATGAATATTGGTGTTGTTTAGTTTAGCCCAATCCTAAAGGGGAAGTCTGCTAATCCACACATACAATTATGCAACAGCAATGATATACAATACAGACTTCTCCCCTGTAGCTAATACAAATAGGCAGCCGTACAAGTTGTACACTGGGGAACAGCTTCTTTTCCAATATAATCCACTTCAGTTCACCTTCGTGAATGAAAACGACAGTCTCAAAAGTTCTCATGAGCTCTTCGAGACTGATGAGCGAAGGCGGGAATACAGTGTAGTGTTTCTGACAATAAGATAGACGACGAATGAGAGATAAATAGCCAGCACAACCAACAAGCTTGAGCGAACAAATGTGCCCCGGACTTCGTCGGTATAGAAGGAGAATACAAGGTATCCGTTGATGAGCATCAAAAATATTGTGACGATCCAACTGATTACCTAAAGAAAAACACAAAACAAGTTAGTACAGCAAATGAGTGATCGACAGTGTTACTATTTCTGCGAAGTTGTGGTATTGTCTATCACTCTATCCTCCCCCACCCGTCCAAAAACATATATCTTCATGATTTTTGCTCATATGAGTACAATTTCATCATCACACAATAATCGTTAACTAAGCATAAAAGTGACTGAGAGTCTGCCAAAGTTGAACAATGACTATGTACCTGTAGGCTCCTAACTAAGATCAGGATGTGATATTAAGGCCTCTTTTGCGCAGTAATTACAGAAGTAAAAGCGTTTTAAGTCATTTCATACGATTATGTGGTGACATGACCGAGAACTCATACGGCAAATTTAAAATATCACAAACTAGTTAAGTTCACTGCCAACATGAATGCTATGAGTTTTATGATTAACAGAAAGTCAAAGAAGAACTTACTTTAGTGATAGGACCAATCACGAATGACCCCATGAGCTGCTCACTCGAAACAAGGGTGATGAGAGGAATTAGCGCAAATGGTATCTGTATGGACTGAAGAACATTGAGCGACTCGTTCAGAATGTCCATGGTAGGATCTTCAGTATCAAAAAATAAAGCCACAATCATAGTTGGAATAATGGCAAAGCTTCGAGTAATCATTGCTCGTAACCACTTCTTCAGTCGAAGATTAAGGAAACCGCCCATGACGAATTGGCCTGCATAGGTGCCAGTGATCGTGCTACTCTGTCCAGACGCTAACAACCCAATTGCCCAGATATAGAGGACAGGAAACAACGCAGATCCGTATTTCTCCTGTAAGTACTGGCCAGCATTCTCAAGACCTATGTTCTTAGCTTGTTCAGTCCCGTAAAATCCTTTAGCAAAAACTGTTGTAACACAGATGTTAATAAAGAAAGACACGATGAGAGCGACAATTGACTCGATGTTGTAATAGTACACTGCTTCTTGAACACGGGATTTCTTATTTGTGTCAATCTTCCTGGACTGCACTAGCGCTGAGTGCAAGAAAACATTGTGGGGCATAATGATGCAGCCCACAATTCCTACCGCCTGCTTGATGGTGTTAGAGCTCAGCTTTGGAACCACCAAACCTAAATTTAAAAAGAATGAATAAACTCTTCTATACTTTTTAAAAGTGCATCAATACATAAAAACATCTGGCAACATGTTAAACGAAGGATTACCGATCAGAAGCTCCTTCCCATCAGGCTTTGTTTCACCAAACATAATCGCAAATGATATACCCATGGTTGCAATCAAGACGGCAAAAAAGGCTTCCAGTTTTCTCACACCATAGTTCTCCAGGAATAGAAAGATGAAGCTGGCATAAAAAAATGTCATATGAGCCAAATATATATATATATCAGTTTTGCTGGAATGTTCTTCACCATAAGAGGAAAGAGGCAATTGATGATACATAACATAAACAATTATTTTGTCAAAATCAGACAAGATTGGATACCACAACAAAGACAAAAGAGATAGAGAAACTTTTGTCTGATCATTATCAATCCTTAAAGTTTTGGCAGGACTCTACGAAATAATAAGCTGATATTTTTTGTTCCTTCCAGTGTCATCAATCTCATCATCCAAACATCCCTAACTTTGTAACAATTATTAATCCAAAATGAAGAGAACTAATCGGATGAGCAGTAGGTACAATTGTACGGATAATAGATAAGAATATGCCCATATTTTAATCTATAATGAGATCATGTGCACAAGTCCTTAACCGAGGAAAATTATAAGGTACTCCTACTAAACCGACCGTGAACATGTACTGTTGTCTGACCCAGACAAGATATAAAATTAAGAGAGTGAAGCCACAACTGAACCTCCAGAGATGGTGAGCTGATGACATCGACAGAACTAACAGAACAAATCAAATTTTATAGGAAAAAATATCAACCAAAGAGTGCAAACACCACCAAATTTGTTTTTTTATTATTTAATTCAAAAGCAACCCCAAAGCCCCCACCAGAGTTCATCCGGAACCAGACAAACTCCAGCCCAGATTTTTTTTTTGTTGCGCCAATTTTCAGCACCCGAACGGGATGATGCCCCAAACGTGTGAACTTTTCAGTAAGCAAACCAACAAACAGGAAGCAAACAAGGGAGCAGTCCCACCCGGAACCGATTCTCCATCAGGCATCAGCACAGCACAGCAAAAGGATACAGACTGTACAGTCACCTAACAAAAAAAAAAGAGGGAGCCCAACGAAGGCAGTGATCGAAGGTAAACGACATAGCTTTCAATTCAAAACCAGAAAAGGAACAAGAGGAAATCGAAGGTCCAAATTTACTACTACCTCTGATCCGAATTAATGGTCGTGAGTTGTATGACAAATTTGGGCTAAACTAGTTGTCCGTCCGCGACTAGTAAAACGGATCGGAGGGAGTAATCAGAAGAGAGTAACACTTCTTGTATCCGACAAAGAACCTATAAGTTATTCGCGATTTTAACCAACTAGACAGAGTCCACCTAAATCTATCAATGAACTTTGAGTTGGGTCCCAAGAGGAGGAAAGCAACAAAATTGGAACAATAATTATTCCAGGCAGGAGCAGGAGGCGGCTCACCAGTCGAGCGCGGTGATGACGACGCCGCCCCAGAGCGGCACGATGCCGCCGGAGAGGATCTTGATGGCAATCGCGCTGCCGATGACCTCCTGAATGTCGGCGCCGACGAGCGCTAGCTCCGTCATGACCCAGAGCGCGCGCGTGGCCCAGGGCGGGTACTCCTCCCGGCAGAGCTCGGCGAGGTGCTTCCCCGTTACGACCCCGAGGCGCGCGGAGAGCAGCTGCACGAGCGCGCCCATGACCGTCGCCCACAGCAGCAGCCACAGGAGCTGGTACCCGGCGGCGGCGCCCGCCTGCAGGTCGCCCTCCAGGTTGCCCGGATCCAGGAACGCGATGCACATGAGGAAGCCCGGCCCCGTGAAGCGCCAGAGCTTCCGCCACGAGAAGGCCGGGCGCGCGCCCGAGTCATCGCCGTCGGCCTCGGAGTCGGAGATGGAGATGGAGACCTTGTCGTCCGAGTCGTACGCGCGCTCGTCGTACTCGTCGGTGTCGTCGTGGGAGGTGGAGGAGCCGGCGCCGGGGAGGAGGCTCTCGGCGAGGTCGCGGGACGCCATGGGAGACGAGGATGCGTGGACTGGGTTGGGCGAGTGAAAGAGTCGGGAGATGGATGGGAGTTGCTTGACGCCTCTAGGAAGAATTTATGGTTCCATTTCTTAATCCGCCATTAATGGATTTTGTACACATCTCGCAAGAGAAAAAATCAGAGAGAATCGATTACATTTCACATGTAATAATACAGAAATAATCTATCTTCCGAAAAGTCAAGAAGAATCGGCATGGAGTGAAATCGCATCGCCCACGTCTCATATATTGTTTGTTTTTCTTGAGCAATTTAAACATGATGATAAACACTATTGCATTGTGTGGAGTGATCTAATCTAATGACACGATGCACTGTGCTTGCACGTAACAAATGTCGTTGACATCGGAAAGTGGACGGACGATTTTATTTTTCAGCTTGAGATCAGGTCGAGTCATGGAACACTAACTCATAATCGTAAACAAAGTTATCTGACTTCTTTATAGTGTCCTGATTACATTCATCACTCTTTTCTCTTTTCAGAACTGCATTTTTTAGACTAGGAATCACATCGATAAATCATCAGCCTCGAAGGCACACACAACTAAGGCAATTCTCGTCTTCTTAATTAACTAGTTAGTGAGGGGGTTCGTCGGTTTTTGTCAATTAACATGAGCAATTCTCTTCTTCTTAGTGGAGATAATAAGACACAATTTCTGCCTTTGTTTTGAAAAGCATCGATTAATTACAAACTACCCATGTATGTCATGTTAGCAAGGAGGCAAACAAAGTGGCGGATCAATGTGCTAAGCTAGCGTATTCATTGGATTTGTCGGGTTGTGGCTACATAAGAGCCATGACATACTTGATAAATACAGAGACCGGAAAGTTGAGGTTAAGCGTGTGTGTGTGTGAGGAAGATCATGACAAGGCGACGACTTTTTTTTAGATAAAGAGTGTATATTAATATCGCGGAGATACGAATTATACCCAGCCTCTGCAACAACGCAATAACCGAAGTTACTACGGATGCACACAGCCGAAAGACAATAAGAAGAAGAAATAAAAAGAAAAGTCCCGCTACAGAGTTACAGTCAATCAAGCAGCCGCACAACCACCACCAAAACAACACCTGATGCCAGGAATAAAACAAGGCGACGACTTAGCTGTTTGTGCCAGGAATAAAACAAGGTGTCCGACGTTACTTGTTGTGAAGGATGTCAAAGCATGGAGACGAGGTCGAGCTCGTTCCCAGAGGGGTGGAAGATGTTGGTTTGTCGTCGGAGGGAACTAGAGAAGTCTTCTCATCCAAAGAGGTTGTTGGGGCGGTGAGATCGTGTCGTCTCGAGAGAATTCTCCCGGTATATGTAGGCGTTGAAGAGAAATCCAGAGATATTGAGCGGATCGGAACATAAACTTCATGTCCTATGTGACGGTAGGAAAATTCAGATAATTTTTCCACATGGTGTATTCGCCTGGGGAAGGACCGGGATTTCAAGAGAATTCTTGTCAACCAAATGAGCCCTAAGGGTGACGAATTGGCTAAATGTGTCCAGTTACGGAAGTTGATGATCGACGAAGGCGCTAAATGTGTCCAGTTGATGATCATGTTTATTGATGTTGCATCTGAGGGACCAAACTAACACTAACACACAATAAAGGGAGCAAACTTGTACTTGTTTCACTGAATATTGATAGTAAGATGAACTACAAGTCTACAAGGATAGTGTGATTTTTCTTCTTTTCAATTATTGACTGCCGGGAAAAAGCAACACGCATCTACTTGTCAAGATACAGAATTCGGCGTTGCAGAGCATGGTGACTTACGTTGCGTGCCAATCACCAATTCTCCGCTGCATCATTAGGCGGGACTCTAGTCAGCACCCGGGGTATAAATCACTTTTGCTCTAAAGACAACGAAGTAGATCTTGATTTATTTATTTATTTATTGAACAACAACCAAAGCGGATCGAGGCCTCTCCCTTTTTTCGCCGCCGGCAGCTTACTAGGCTTGGTGGACAAGGCCGTGGACATGGTGGCAAGTACTCCCTAAGGATGACTCCAACGGGCCGACGCATCGAGTCTGCGCGCGTCCGTCTCTGTCCACGCGAGCCAAAAACACGGTCCAATGGGGCGACCCAAACGGACCACGGTCCGGTTTTCTATCCGCCGCGATCCATTGTTGGCCTAAATTTGGGTCACCGATGCGTCGGGCGCGGACGCGCGGCGGACTGGAAACGCGTCCGCGCGCCCACGCGGCTGGTCCTCCCCGCGCCCACCTGTCAGGGACACGGCGCCGGTCAGCCTCCCCTGGTCGGTCCTTTTTAATGCCAGGGGATAGGGACGGCTAGCCCCCACCCACTATCACTGCCCCACTCCGCTCGCTCAACGGCGACCAAACCCTAACCGCAACCCTAGCCACAGCCCTCACCGGCGACGCAATGCCGCTACGGTGGCCCGGATTTGGCAAGGCCAAGAACGACGGCGAGGCGGGGTCGTCGTCTGGCCGCCGCCGCCGCCTCCGCACGCCCTCCCCGACGCCACCATCTTCCCCGGAGCCGGAGGCCCCCGCCGCCTTCGAGCTCGCGCCGTCGGGCGCACAGATCGCGCGGCGCGACCGCGTTTATGTGCGGCGCGAGGATTGCGAGTGGTACTGGGAGCACGCCTGCCCGCTGCCATGGCCAGATGTCAAACTCCCCGATTTTTGGCATCTGAACCCGCAGCGGATCCCGGTGCCGCCCATGCCCACAAGCGAACGCGCCTGCGATCTGGAGGTGGAGCGTCGCCGCAAGCGCCTCCCGGCCTCCCTCCACGATGACCCCCGCCTACGCCGCGGAGTCCCCAAACTGGGACACGTGGTTCAGCGGCGAGCACAGCCTGCGGCGCCAGGCTTACTACACGCGGGCGCCGACGCCGCCACGGGCTAGCCGCTGGGACCTGCCGCCGCACATGCGGCGCCGGGACGCTCCGCCAGTGCCGCGGTCCACGTCGCGGTCCACGCCGCGGTCCCTACGCATTGGCTCGCCGCCGCCACCTCCCGTGAAGATGGAGGTGGAAGATGAGCTCGCCGCCGCCCTCGAAGCCTCGAAGCACACCATGGTCGAGGACGAGCAGAAGCGGTGGGAGATGGTCCTCGAGGCCGTCGCCCGGGAGAAGAAGTAGGCCCTGGCGGCGCAGCAGGCCGCGGTCTTCGAGGAGCCACAGCCATGGTGGCTGGTTCCCATGGACGTGGATCTTCCACCGGCGCCGCCCCTTCCAGACGGCCTGCTAGGACAGAACTAGACCTGGAATGGCGGGAGCTGGGAGCTCCAGCGGGCGCCGCCCCTCCCGGAGTAGGACGAGGAGCAGCCGCCGGCCGCCGTCCCACCGCGACAAGGCCCACCGGCGCACCTCTACCAGGAGCCGCCGTACTACATCCTCGATGACGACGAAGACTAGTTGCCCGCGAAGGGCAGTTTTTATTTTTTTTGTTTTCAAAAAATATATGTAAAATGGCCGTTTGTGGCCCACCCCCTTATATATAAATGAAAATGGTCCATATATGGCCTTTTAACAAAACAAAAAAGTTGGGGGCGGACTCGATGCGTCGCACCGTTGGGCGCACTGCGTAGGAAGGGGCGGACCAGGGACGGACGCGCGTCCGTTTGCCGACCCAAACGGACAAAACGCGGACCAAACGCGCGTCCATTTAGGTCGCCCCGGTTGGAGTCATCCAAATAAACGCGGTGGAGCCCTGCGAGCAGCGGTGAAATAGCATGCCACGGCGTCAAGAGAGCGGTCCGGCCACCGGCCTCGCCCATGGCGGCAGCGTGACCCCACGGGCATGCCTCGTGCTCACGCTGGGCGTTCGGGTTACCCGAAAAATTCGGGTACCCGATAATTCGGGTTTTTCATAATTCGGGTTCTGAAATTTGACACCCGAGATTTAGCCGAAATTACAAGAACCCGACATTTCGGGTACCCGATAATTCGGGTACGGGTTCGGGTTTGCCCGATTTACCCGAAGAAGAGCAGAACTTGGAAAATCTTCGATGCGACAGAGCCTTACCTACAAGAGGAAGACGGCAGATCGGCGCGGCGCTGCACAAGTGCACGCAGTAGTGCCGCCGGTGCGGCTCTGCACCACAGCATACCGTCGAGTGAGGCTGTGCCGTGGTGGGCGCCTGGGCGGGGCGCTGAACCATAGCACGCCCTCAAGGGAGGCAGCAGGCGCGGCGCTTTACCACAGCATGGCGCCGAGGGAGGCGGCCGGAATGGAGCAGCTCCTTCTCCTTGCATCTCTCAGGCCGTCAGGCGAGGGCGGGTGCGGGTCGATGCGCCGCAGCGGCGGCCAGGTCGGGGTCTGTTCGTGTGTGGGATTAGGTTTGGCGATTGAGGGGTGCGGTACTGGCCTACTGCGGTACTGGAATGGGCTTTTTGGCCTGCTGGGCTGGGGCAAAGTGGCGTGCGGGAAGGATTGAGCTAAGATTTTCTCCTTACTTCGGGTAATTCGGCTGTTCTGGTACCAGCAGTACAAATCCGAGATTCTATA
Organism: Poa pratensis; assembly: GCA_947311845.1. Taxonomy (NCBI): domain Eukaryota; kingdom Viridiplantae; phylum Streptophyta; class Magnoliopsida; order Poales; family Poaceae; genus Poa; species Poa pratensis. The sequence goes on from CAMZMU010000064.1 coordinate 19,209,368, forward strand.
ATAAAATTCGGGTTTTCAGATTTGCTATCTGTTGCAGTGTTCGGGTTTGTCGGGTTCGGATATTTCGGGTTCGGGCTCGGGTATTTCGGGTTTTATGCCCACCGTGACCTCGTGCCGCCCGCCGGATCTTGTCCCGTGTCCCTGCTCTGGCTCTGACCAGATCTCTCTTCCAGCTGCTGGTCCACGGGAAATTTGTTACTGAAACCGTGGGTGCAAGAACAACCCGTCCAAATTAGAGCAGGAATGCTGTTACACGGGGCACCTAATCGTGATTGGCTCTAGGCAGCAGCACTCAGCCGGATTGTGGATCAACTGGGCGTTCGCTTTTTGACCCTAAAGACAGAAGAAGAGACGGAGGCCTCTGCTTTTCCATGTCAGCACTTTTTATGCGTACAGCCTGCTGGGGAAGGGACCAGCTAGGGTGGGCGCAACCCAAGATATCCACTCACCACTGCACACGACACGACAGGACACGACACGACACTGCAATGCATCGGCAGGCTACTACTCCTACGTGCGTGCGGCACTTGTCAGTCGCCACAATGCTGCTTGCTTTCGTGCGCGTGCTTTGGAATATTGCAGCCGTCTAGCTTGCCTGACCCGACACGCATCGCCCTGGTAGAGTTAGTGCAGCCGAGAGTCACGTACGCCATCAGCGAACCGAAACGTCTAGGGCCTGGTAGAGTTAGTGCAACCTGCATGCTTTCTCACCTGTGACGAGGCAGGCTGGGAAGGGCAGTGCTGAGCTAAAACAGGATCTGGGTTATCTTGGGCTAGTTGTTTGGTTGCCCGCATCGCATCGGTTGGGCAAACAACTCCTCTTTGTTTGGTTACATGCATCTTTTGATTAGACTCACCTAATTTCACATGGGTGAAGTTACCACCTACTATCACACTATGACAGCTCAACAATGGCGGCAAACGGCAGCATGTCGGCGACGGATCTGGACAAGGAGACGCCATGGCGGCGGCGGAGATGGACGATGACAACACGACATGACGGCGACGAAACTCGACGACGACGACACTACATGGCGATAGCAAGTTCGACGAAGATGAGTTCGAGCAGAGGTTGAAGAAGAAGGTGACACGAACAGTCTAAATACGCATTCTCAGATCTACCCATCTATAAGCATCGAAACGCAAAACTTACAACACGATAGTTGTGCGGCATGACGAGGTGAAGCTGCTCCTCAAAGAAATCGAAAACGATCAACTGTGTGTGACAAGATCTGCAAAATTCGTCAAAAAAGCTTCAAACAAGAACAAGAAATTAGCTCCACACGGTTAACGAAAGCTCGAACTGATTCCCGGAATGGAACCGCAACATCAAAGCGCATCATTTTGATGTAGAGCTTTTTCTGAACCGAGTAGTGTATCAAGGATTAGAAAAGGATAGGTGAAGAAGAGAGTGAGGGGAAGCAACGATAAGAACGAGGCTGCACAAGGAGCTCTCTTTTGCAGCTGAGGGGCATGCCCGCATGGAAACGGCCGATTCGGCCGTTTTTCCAGGGCCTGGCCCGAAGGTGCTTTGAACAGCGTGCTATACAGATCCAAGAGAAGAAACGAGTAAACAAACACCAAGAGGTTGCATGGCCAGGCCAGCCTCGCTTCAGACTACCAAACGCGCCCCTAAACGTCACGTAGCTAGGCGTTGTCAGTTGTCACACACACACACATGTCGACGCACTCAGTCAAGATGACGGGATACGTGTTGAGTTTCTTGTCCGGCGGCTTTGCTGCGGATGAGCGGATCAGACGCCCTGACAGGACGGAACTGGTGGAATCAAAGGAATCTACGGAACCTGATGTACCTTCCTTCCTCTCTTATAGGAGTATCATGCTTGTTTGAGCTTACAGAGCACGTGATGGTCTTTTTTATTTGAGTATGATTCATTCTCGGTAGAAAGATAATTAACTTATCACTACCCAGATACAATCCATGTTACAACTCATGACTAACAAGAATCTTAAATCAAATTCAATGTCCAGTGTTATTTCAACCCCACTTGTAGGCACCGAAAAAAAGCAGTTAACTTCTAACTGATAGGTGCACAAATTGCAGTGCAAATCCGATGGTGTTAATTCTCAGCTAGCTGAGCTGAGAAGGTAGGCGGTTCATTTTTATTTTTGAATCGGAATAAACTTAAACCTCCAAATATAGAGAACTTGCTTGAGCGTATCTGTATCTGCATCCAGGCTAATCGGTCCTCGTCACTTAATGAAAATACACTCATAACCGCCTAAAAAAATACACTCATAAGTCCGTGCGCATTCCAAGTTTCTTGAACGATAAATTAATCTGTATTACTCCCCTCTTTGCCAAAAGTATGCCTATAGTTTCTGGGTAAAGCCAATGTTTTTTATAGTTTGACTAACTATATAGAATTCGCAGTACTCCCCTCCTTCCCAAAAGTATGTCTATAGTTTCTAGGCAAAGCCAAAGTTTTTATAGTTTGACTAAGTATATAGAAAATATATCGACATTTATAACACCAAATCAATATAGTTAAAACCATCATGTAATATATTTTCACATCATGTGGATTTGGTATTTTAGATATTGATATCTTTTTCTATATAGTTGGTATTTTTTTTAAAAATTATAGGCATCCTATTTTGAGAACCTGGGAGTAGTAGTAGCACAATGCACTCAGCTCTGGAACAAACAATGAAATGTGTGCGCACACGCCACCGAAAACGGAAACCATTTTTGCTCCCGAGCTCCAGTGCTCCCTCTGGTTAATTTTTTTCAAAAATCATATTTTAATTATTAGAAAAATCTGAAAAAATTCATGCATGTTGCTAATGATGTATCCCACAAACGAGTAAAGATTTGATTTAAAATACTTTATATTCAGTGCTACATAAAAAATAACAAATCTTGTATATTTTGGAGATTTGAAAGTATGTACATTTAGATTCACACATTCGCCATTTTTGTATAGAACAGAATACAAAATATATGATACCGATATTTTGTACATTTGTGGGACATAACATTGACAACACACATAATTTTTTCCTAGAATTTTTCGAAACTTATAAACACAATTATTTTTTTATTTTTTAACTAGAGTGATCACTGAAACCCGGGAACCAGAAATCTCTACCGTCACCGAAAAGGCTATACTTCGACACTTCGTTCAACCAGACAGTGCCAGGTATTTTGCCTACTGGGCAGTTGAACTGAACCGTGGATGACGTGGCAGACACGTGGTATATTTACTTATGCAGTGGCCCCAGCGACCAGCCTCCGCGGTTGCGGGTAATGGCTAGTGACACGACAGAGACGCGGCCCTCCCGCCACCAGCCACACCGTGGCTGCGCCGTGGGACCACGGGCCTACCTCGTGCCGGTCCACGGAATAAAACTTGACAGGAATGCTGTTGTCCACTAGGCGAAATCCTCAGGATGTACTCTACAACCATGTGATGCGACGTGATGCTGCAGCCTTTGGTCTGATTTTATATCATAAAACAACGAGATCTGGATTTTTGGCGTACATTCAGATCCAATCATGCATGCAATCAGATCCAGGCCGCCGAGTGCGATGGCAATTGTGTTGATTGTTGCCTCATGTGTTAATAGTGGTCACGGAGTTTGATCACTTGAACCTCACGGCCTCCCTTGAGACTCGGCCGGTGTCCTCGGCGTATCAATTTGAATGCGCTATGGCAACCAACGAATAATTGGGCACTTCCAAGTTTTTTGCATGGCTTTTACCAAAAATAGGATATGACCTTCGGATCAGCTCATGCCAACGGAATGGCCCAATAACGGCTCTTGTCAACTTCACAAAAGGAAACAACCTCACCTTCTATTGAAATGTCGTTACTCCTTGAGGATATGGAGCGCACGTGCCTAATGTGTGGATAGGGTTGCACGAGTTGGTTTTGGAGGATTGAGACGCCTTCGGCTCGGTGAAGAATGGTGGGAGCATTTTTTTTTAGAGATTTCCTTCTATGACACTACTCCTAAAATATGATGCCTTATGTGACACTCTCAACTTTTTTCTTCCTTCTATGACCACTTGTGTAAAATTTATGCCTCACATGACACTTTAGTGCATTTTTAGAGCTAACGGTGTCAACTTTTCACATACAAAGTCACTTTTGCCCCTGGTTCAACTATACAAATAATAACTGATTGAACAATTCAAAAAATTCAAAAATCGGCAGAACCTCCCCTGTATTTTGATGCCATATCCCCTGCACACAGTTTATATATATATAATCGATTGAACAATTCTCAACAAGTGCCATAAGCAACCATGTTCACACATAAGTCACCAATAGTTCACATATGTCAGGCTAAAGGACTTCCAAAAGAACCATCATATCACAGGAACTCCAAAAGAACCATTACATCTTACATCAATGGAAGAGCATAGAAGCATATAAAAATTACAAGCTGAACCTTCTTTTGCTTCTTGTGCTCATAGCAGGGCTAGGAGGGGTAAACTTTCTGCTCCTTGTGCCCATTGCTGGGCTGTCAAGTGGCACCGGAATCTTCTCAGCAACCTTCTTTTTCGTCTTGGCCTTCTCAATGGAGCCCGTTTTTGATCTGCACATGCGTGTATGGCAACAGTAAGTTTAGGGCAGTAATGACAGCATAAAGTTTATGGCAGTAGTAAGTTTATCGCAGTAATACAGCAACAAGTTTATGGCAGCAACAAGTTTATGGCAGCAGCAATGGAATACATAAAAGTACCTCTTTGAACCTCCAGATTCAGTGTTGTCATGTTTTCTCTTTTTCTTAGTTGTAGTTTCCAAGCTTTGGCTATGATGAGAAAGAAACAACTTAGAACATAAACCGAGTTTTCATACTCATTGGCAGAAGTGTATAAGTGCTAACCTTGGTGGAAAAAGCTTGACGTGCAGTTTATCTTACCAGGTATCAATATCAAACTTTTATTATCTAAGAGAGAGAGTATTGCATACTGATCAGCGAAAGTTAAATAAATATGTAGTTGCTCATTTTTTGTATGAATACATTATGGAAATATATTTTCTAATAGGAATAACTTATGCATATGCTTAGATTGTAGATATAAAATAGTCAACTTAAACTGCTATGGCAGATCAAAGAAATTCATACCGAAATTGAGTCCTAAATTACATAAAGCAACGTGATTACACATTTATGCTTGCATCTCAGGAACTATTTATCCAACGCTCCAAGAAATACATGCTTGCACAAATTGGATAGAAGCAATCAAACTAAACTGCATCTGGAGAGTACAAGCTCGAAGCACTCACCCTTCTTGCCAATCTGCCCAAGCCGACCAGCCTGCTTCAGCGTGTTGCACGCCCTTCTCGCCCTCGGCCGTCCTCGGCCGCCGCCGCGCCGTGCCTGGCCGCCGCGCCGCCAGCCGGCGCCTGCTCCATGGCGCCCTCGGCCGCCGCGCCTTGCCCACCCTCCGCTGACACAGCCGCGCCGCCGCTGCTAGGGTTCCGCCCGTGTGGTGTTGTTTCTTTTTTCTGGGTTTGTTCGATCCAGTCAAGGCTGCAGTAGCGTGAGGGTGCTCTGCTCGTGCTGGGTTTGTTCGATCCAGTCAAGGCTCCAGTCAAACAGGGCGGGGTAGTTTTGTCCAAACGGGCAAAAAGTGACGGAAATATTTCACAGAACCAACGGCAGTGTCATCTGAGGCATAAAATTTATACAAGAGGTCACATGAGGAAGCAAAAAATTGGGAGTGTCATATAAGGCATCAAATTTAAGCATGGTGTCACAGAAGGAATTCTCTCTTCTTTTTTTTTTGCCTCTCCAACGGTCATAGGAAGAAGGCGATTGCATCCCTTGTCATGCTCACGGTTTGAAAGATTTGGACCGAAAGAAATGCGCGTGTTTTTCGTAACACGGTGGATCGATGCCCCCATGTTGTTGTCAATAAGACTAGAGAGGAGGCCTGGCTATGAGTGATTGCGGGCGCCAAGCGTTTGAGTTGTATTATGCCGTGAGAAATTGACTTTATTTTCTGTTTCAAGACTTGTTTCGTGAAACTTCTTTTTAATTAATAAAATGGTGCGAAGATTTTGCCTCAATTTCCAAGGGGAAAAAAAGGTTGTTAGGGACTTGGTTATTCTAGTGTTCTGAAACAGCACGGATCCTGCCGCTCTGGCTGCTTCCAACCGTGTATTGAGTAAGCGGACGACTTTCTTTTCCATGTCCATGTATGTATTTATTTGAACTAGTACTACTCCTACTATACTACTCCTAAAGAAGAAAAATATATCCTCGCGAGAAAGGAATTGTTCATGTCTAATATATCCGGAGTAGTAGTCATGTCTACTTGAGAGTGAGATGTGACTGAATTACTATGATCTAATAAGGGCCTGTACCGAGCATACTATGTCGAACTGAAATAACCAATCAAAAGAAGAAAAATATATCCTCGCGAGAAAGGAATTGTTCATGTCTTCCTAGATCATGACATGGAATAAAAAGAAAAGAAAAACGAATGGTTTAAAGCACTGTTCAGGATATCTTCCGATATTCCGATAAATCGGCCGATTTATCGCTTCTCAGTGTCTGACCGATAAGATAAATCGGCCGATAAATCAGTCAATATGCCGATAAATCAGCCGATATGCCGATAAACCGGACGATTTACCCCTTATTTTGGGTCGACCGATAAGTTCCCGATAAGCGATATCCGCAACATTGGTTTAAAGTTTTCTTCGTCACAGTTGCTCACGTCGACCCGCCGAGGGTCTCCACGTGGCGCCCTGACCAGACTGTTATACAGTGATGCTGTGTGTCACCGTTAAGCGATACAACCGGAGGTTACGGGTTTACCAATCCCTGGCCAAAACCTTTGGCAGGCGTTGCTCGGAATGAATCATCGGCAACGCAACACTCCGATTGATGCCTTAACACAGGCACAACCCTCAATGCATCACAGACTCTACGACACAAAGCATATAGTTCAACTCTTATAACAGAGAAAGATAGCAAATGACATTCAGAGGTCACAGACCCAACATTACATCAAGCGGAAGCAATTCGGTTGTTCTAAACAACAAGATCCAAGTATGGCCTAAGAGGGCTATAGATAAACATCACAGCGCCAGCTGTTCCGGGATGTCCCAAGCTGCCACCTGGGAACCCCAGACTACTCGTCGACGTCCACAAAGAACCCACCTTCGAGGTCGGTGAAGTCCTCCTCTGAAACAAAACAAACGACGTTGAGTTCGACGAACTCGCAAGATTATATATAGAGCTTTAGCTCGATGAGGCTTTCAAAGTTATATGGTTGTTTTGCATAAAGCTGATTTTATTTATGAAAACATAACTCAAAAGCATCGACTATTCAGAATACTTTCAAAAGAGGTAAGGAGTAACTCTTTCTTTCATCACCTTACTCATCATAAACCATCATCAACCACTGTACCTGTTCATCAAAGGCACCTCCCCGAATCACCCTCGAGGAAGCTCACCTTACAATCTTGAGTGGTACCTCTAGTACCCAGTTTTTAAGCATTCCGTTAAAGTTATTCTATGATCATCGTCCATTCCCAAGTTGTCCTTAACCGTGGACACGGCTTTTCGAAAAGATTTAACCCTGCAGGGGTGTACAATGTTTGCCACGCGTACCGTCCGGCCCATTACCTAGCTTTTAGCTCTCTTCCTTGGAGAGCCGGCTGGGTGGGGGCGGTGTCGACTTCTCCCTCGTTAAGGACTTTCCAGGATCATTAGTGGCGGTAGGACTGCCAGGATCACAACACCCCGCCCCACAACCACTCATTTTCCTAACACCACCATCCTCATCCCAGTTCATACCACCATCATCACGCACGCGCAAATGGAAGCCCGAACTAGAGGACCCTGGCTAGCCCCGCTCGAGTTATCTAGTCTATTAGGGTTCCTGCACTGCGAATGCATAGGCCTCACGCATGGTTGCACGCTCAGTCTTGGTTTAGGAGGTACAGAACTCGCACCTAGGCGGCGAGAACGAGACAAAACACCACAACCATCGTGGCCTCTCATCCCCACCTTTAAGCATTTTATTATCCGTAACCACAATTCTCCACCATCATTCTCATTTCACCACCTGTTCCCAACATTTGATAACTATAGTACCGCTAGGCAATTACTAAGTATGGCTAAGCATCAACCTAGTATAATTAAGTATCTCATGGCCAACAATACAAACCTATGGTGTTAGGAGGGAAAAACAGGTATTGGCATCGGAAACTTAATGCATTCTTTAGGATACTCTAACCCAAGCAAAAAGACATTTAGAACCGCATGCAATATTATAGTGGAGAAAATAATTACGAAAAATAGAATAGGATATGCTCAGAGGGGGATTACGCTTGCCTTGCTCAACGTGATGGTAGTACGGGTCTTCGGGGTATTGTGGAGTGACCCCGGTTGCTTGATCTAACGAAAAACAAACATCGGGAGAGAACAATCAATCACCACACATATGCTTAACAAATGCAATGCGCAAACATATGATGACATGACATTTTAAATCCCCGAGACGAGGATGATTCAACTAAACAATTTAAACGGAGGTTGGATGCATCACGGTGCATCGCGACTATACCGTGGGGTTTAAGGGTTACAACAACTTTACTAGTTGATCAAGATCGATGAACCCTAGGGTTAACTTGCATATTAATGTCATGCTCATGAGAAGAATGCAAGTTTTAAGTTGTGAGGAGACCATGTGCAACTTAGCCAAAATAGGCAAAAAGCTCCCAGAAGCCGGATAATCCGGGTCGTGCCAGACCGGAATATCCGGTCTCAAATCTTGGCCACTCGTGAAAACGGCTAAGGACTCAAGGCGCGAGCCACTGGACTCGGCCGGAAATTTCAAGCCGGATATTTTGTCCGAGGCCGGAATATCCGGTTCGACACGAGAGAAAAAGGCAGCCCAAGCACGTCACGGACGCGAGGCAACGGTGGCGGGCGCGCTCGTGCAGCAACGGCGTCGGCGAGCTAGCATGGGAAGAGGAAGGGGAAGGGGCCAGCACGGGCTAGGGGCTCACCACGGACGCGGGAAGGGGTCTGGGTGGTCGGAGACGGCTGAACGGCGACGGAATCGTCCGCGACGCCGGCGCCGGTGGTCGGGGAGGAACGGGCTCGTGCGCGGCAATGCGGGCGAACCAGCTCGATTCCTCAGGCTAGGCGAGGGAGGACGTCAAGGCGGAGCTTCTAGTGGTCGTCGATGTGCTCCTCGCGTGCTCAACCGACGGCGGGGAGCTCGGTGGCCATGGCGGCTATGGAGCTCGCCGGGGAGAGAGAGAGTAGGGGAAACGAGGAGAGAAGCGAGTGGATAGGGAGAGGGGGCTCGTGGGGCGGCTCTCCTGGCAGTGAAGGCAGGGCAGGGGGCTGGGCGCGGCATCGGGGACGCAGCGGCGTCGAGCTGGTGCGGCAGGAACGACGCGCGTGGTCGCTACAGGAAGAAGATGATCCCGACCGGATAATCCGGTGGTCGTTCAGACCGGATAATCCAGTCTTCCTTTTTCTGTTTTTAACTTTAAAACCTGTTTCTTTGCTGGTTTTAATTAGGGCACTTGCATTGCTCCAAAAATTATGGAAAAATTTGGGGATGCTCCCCTTAACCTGGAGGAACTCCACAAATTTTGGTGTCTCAAAATAAATTAGTTTGGTCCACATTTGTTCATAGGGTTTGAAATGGGCATTTTGCTCAATTTCTAAATGTTCTTACTTCAGGAATTTTGAACCAAAGGCAAAATATTATTTCGAACTTTTGGAACTTCCTTGACAGATATGGAGAAGTTATTTGGAGAACTTTTGTCACAAACAAACTCACTTGAGTTAAACTTGTTTGACAACAATTGTGACTTTTGTTTCCCCTTGTTTCATTTGTTTCCAAAAATTTTGTTTCAACTTGCACACTCAAACCAAATGAGGCCATGATGCATGAATGAGATGCAAAAAAAAAGTGAAAATTTGGTTCACAAATTTGGGTTCACAGGTTTGGGCTGTTACAACTCTACCCTCCTTACAGGAATCTCGTCCCGAGATTCTAAGTTTGCGAAAAGAAGTCGGGATACTCCTCACGAAGACTAGACTCTCTTCCCAAGTTGCTTCTTCCTCGGAATGGTGAGACCATTGAACTTTGAGGAACTTGGTAGTCTTGTTTCGGGTCTTTCTTTCAGCTTCATCCAAGACACGGATAGGATGCTCGCGATAAGTGAGATCTTCCTGGAGGTCTAGCTCTTCATGATTGACCCCATGGATAGGATCCTTGAAACACCGGCGAAGTTGGGAGACATGAAACACATCATGTACATTTGGGAATTTGACCGGTAACTCCAATTGATAAGAAAGATCTCCTCGCTTGCCCAGAACGGTGAAAGGACCAACATAGCGAGGGGCCAATTTTCCTTTGATTCCGAAGCGGCGAACGCCACGAAGGGGAGAGACACGGAGATAAGCTTTATCACCAATTTCATAGTGAATTTCCTGATGGTGCTTATCATAGTAGCTCTTTGCCTAGACTGAGCAATCTTCAGATTCTCCTTATGATTCTGACCTTCTCCTCAGCTTCATTGATAATATGGACCAAAGAGTGCCCTCTCTCCGGTCTCGGACCAATTCAGAGGAGTGCGGCATTTTCTTCCATATAAAGCCTCGAATGGAGCCATGCCCAGACTAGCTTGATAGCTATTGTTGTAGGAGAACTCCGCGAAAGGGAGATACTTTTCCCAACCTTGCCAAAAGAGATGACACATGCCCTAAGCATGTCTTCCAATACTTGGTTCACTCTTTCGTCTGACCATCAGTTTGGGATGGTAGGCGGTACTGAAGTTGAGACGGGACCCCATAGCAGTTTGGAAACTCTGCCAAAACTTGGAGACAAAGATACTTCCACGGTCCGATATGATCCTCAGAGGGACCCCATGCAATGGAACAATACGAGCCAAATATAGTCAGCAAGTTGACTTGCCCGTATATCATCACGGACTGGTAGGAAGTGAGCAACCTTGGAAAGACGATCAATGATTACCCATATTGCATTGTTGCCCTTTTGAGATCGGGGAAACCCGGTGATGAAGTCCATACCAATTTCATCCCATTTCCACTCGGGACTGCAATAGGGCGAAGAGTACCGGCAGGTCTTTGATGTTCAGCCTTTACCCGTCGACATGTGTCGCATTCAGCAACATACTTGGCAATTTCTCGTTTCATACGAGTCCACCAGAATAGTGGTCGAAGGTCTTGGTACATTTGGTACTACCGGGATGAATAGAGAGAGGAGATTCATGAGCTTCTTGGAGGATCAGCCCTCTCAATTTTGTTTCTTTGGCACTACCAAGCGGTCACCAAAATAAACAACTCCGGATTCATTGACAGAAAAACATTTTGCCTTCCCGCTAGCAATGTTCTCTTGATTTTTGAATACCCTTGTCACGAGTTTGAGCATCCTTAATCTGGTCTACAAGAGTAGATTTGATCTCCAGATTTGCAAGATAGCCGGAGGGAACCATTTCTAAGTTCAAACGAGAGAACTCTTCATGAAGGGCAGGTTGGGCCTTTTCAATCATCAGATTGTTGCAATAGGACTTCCGACTTAGCGCGTCAGCCACGACGTTTGCTTTGCCGGGTTGATAGTTCAGACTCACATTGTAGTCCGTGATTAACTCCAACCAACGCCTTTGCCTGAGATTTAAATCCGGCTGGGTGAAGAGGTACTTCAGACTCTTGTGATCCGAGAAGATCTCGCAACGGTTACCAAACAGGTATGGTCTCCATTGCTTCAAAGCATAGACCACCGCGGCAAGTTCTAGATCATGAGTTGGGTAATTGAGCTCATGCGGCTTAAGTTGGCGAGAAGCATATGCCACCACATGGCCATCTTGCATTAGCACACAACCCAAACCTTGTAAGAGGCGTCACAGAAGACGACGAAATCCTTGCTGTGTCCGGCAGGACAAGCACAGGAGCGGACGTGAGCTTGGCTTTCAGTGTTTTGAAACTCTCTTCAGCTTCGGCCGACCATACAAACTTTTTATCCTTCTTGAGAAGGTCAGTCAGGGCCTTGGCTATCTTGGAGAAACCTTCGATGAATCGGCGGTAGTAACCCCCAATCCGAGAAAGCTTCGAATGTCCTTGACTGACATTGGAGTTTTCCAATCCAGAATGGACTGAATCTTGTCAGGAATGACAGCCACACCATTAGCGGATATCACATGACCAAGGAAGACGAGATTATCCAACCAAAACTCACACTTGGAGAACTTGGCATAGAGGCGGTGTTCTCGAAGTCTTGTCAGAACCAAACGAAGATGTTCCTCATGCTCTTCATTGGTTTTGGAATAGATGAGAATGTCATCATGTAAATGACGACAAACTTGTCAAGATAATCCATGAAGACAGAGTTCATGAGCCTCATGAAAGTAGCTGGAGCATTGTGAGACCAAAGGACATGACGGTATACTCATATGAGCCATAACGAGTAACAAATGCCGTCTTTGGAATATCCTCCTTTCTGATTTTTATCTGATGGTAGCCTGACCTCAGATCCATCTTGGAGAATACCGTTGCACCAGCTAACTGATCCAACAGATCATTGATGCGAGGAATAGGATACTTGTTCTTGATTGTCACCGCATTCAACGGTCGATAGTCAGAGACTAGACGAGGCACGGTAGAATCCCTCTTCTTGACAAAGAGTACCGGACAACCCCATGGTGAACTGCCAGCTGATCAATTTGCTCTTTCAACAGAGCCAACTCTTCCACCGGCATACGGTAGGGCTTCTTGGAAATTGGAGCGTACCGGGAAGTAGCTCTATGACAAACTCCACACTTCGGTCAGGAGGCATGCCAGGCAATTCTTCCGGGAACACATCCGGGAAGTCACACACCACGTGTATGTCCTGGATTTCAGGAGGGGATTCGCCTTCCATAAAGCAAAGGAGATCTCAGGTGAGTTGGGTACGACGGCGGACGGAGGTCTTGATGTTGCAGGCCAATACTTCACAATGTCACCGGAAGGAGCGGTCACAGTAATGGTCTTGGCGGCACAGTCGAGATTAGCCTGTATTTGGTTAGCCAGTTCATGCCCAGTATGACATCAATGCCTTTGGACTTCAGAGCTACCAAGGCATAAGGAAAAGACAAGGAACCTATATTAATCTGGACCTCAGGAGTAACCCCATCGGTTTGCCATTTGGAGCCAGGAGTGGCAATCACCAAGGGATGGCTCATTTTCTCGAACGGTATGTTGTGGTCTTTTGCAAACGCTATGGATATGAATGAATGCGATGCTCCAGAGTCAAACAAAACTGTAGCTGTATTGCCGTTGATTCGTAACTCACCCATAAGAACGCCGGGGTCCTCTTCAGCTTCTTCAATAGAGACGTGGTTCAGGCGACCACGCACAATAGGTCCAGCCTTGCCAGTTGGAGTGGCAGGGGCTCGTGCAGGAGTTATCGCGAGAGGTGCCTTCTGGGGGCACTCCCTGGAGTAGTGACCAGCCTGGCCACAGGTGTAGCAAGTGAGTCCAGGTGGAGCAGGTAGCATAGGACGGTACCCACTTCCGCCTATCCCAAGTGTCGAAGTAGTGGGGGCGGAGGAGGTGGCCTGTATCCCTGCGGCTCTTGGCATGAATGGAGCACGCGGCACAGCGCTGTAGGGAACAAACACCCTGCGCTTCTTGCTCTCAGAACCCGAGGAACTCTGGTGGTCCCCATGTGCGGGCCTCTTGGAAGCTTCAAGTTCCTTTCTTCCTTGCTCAAGAGTGAAAGCCTGGTTGAACAGCTCCTGATAGGTCTGGAACCTGAAGGGCAATAGCTCATAGCGGAGCTGCGGAGTCAGACCCTTGCGGAACAGCTCTTGCTTGTCAGCATCATTGGTCACGTCCCTTGGGGCGTAACGAGAGAGATGGTTGAACTCACGACCATAAGTGCGGAGGTCCATCCGTCCCTGTTGCAAATCCAGGAACTCCCTCCTCTTCAAGTCCATGATCGGCTGGGGAATGTACTCCGCACGGAAGGCAGTGCGGAAATCAGCCCAGTGAAGACATGGTTGGCTGGAAACAAAGCCACATGGCTTTCCCACCAACAGCCAGCAGCACCAACCAAGAGATAGGTGGCAAAGTTGACTTGCTCAGCCACTGGGACATGCAGCGCGGAGAACTTGCGCTCCAAGCACGAAGCCAATCATCAGCTTCCAGTGGCTCCTTAGCATCAGCAAAGTGGGTGGCTGCGAGCGCAGGAACTCAGTGAGAGTGTTGCACTCGTTCCTCCGTGCATTCTGCTGCACCAACTGTTCAAGCAAGCGCTCATTGCGCCCACGGTTCTCCTCAATGGCCATCAAGACCTCAGCCATCGAGGGTGGTGGCGGCAGATCATCCTCATCATCATTGTGGTTACCGCGACCACCACGGCCTCCACGGCCTCCTCGAGCCATTCTGGAGATTTGACAATGACACAGTTAGTATCTTTCTCCGAATGGTCGAACAATAGCATTAGCGTCTACACAAGTACACAGACTAGGGACGATAATACTTGCAACAATGGAAAGGAATCAACAAGATAGAACTTGGGTCAAAGATCAGCATCATGTGCTACTAGTGAGAGTTAAGAAATCACAACTTAACACACTCTAGTTGACACAATCCGGGACCTTATGTTCAAGTCCTGGGTTAAAACCCAAAGAAAGGATCAAAAGATTAGACTCGGTAGAAACATCTGAGTTGATTTGGGATTGCAACGCAGCGGGAGCAACGTGACACATAACACTAAAGGTCGAACCCACCCCGTTTCTAATCATTTTGAAGTAACAGACGAGGAGTAAAACCTTTAAACTCAAATCGAGGTAAGATTGCTCCGAGATTAGAGGGTAACCAGATAAGGAGTAAAAAGAATCCTAAGATGGTTTTCACAACTCATTTTTAGGTTAAAAATATTTTCACAAACACTAGACTCAACATCGACCAGTAGAAGGGTTTCCTACAGGCAGTACTGCTCTGATACCAACTTGTGGCGCCCCGACCCGACTGTTATACAGTGATGCTGTGTGTCACCGGTTAAGCGATACAACCGGAGGTTACGGGTTTACCAATCCCCGGCCAAAACCTTTGGCAGGCGTTGCTCGGAATGGATCATCGGCAACGCAACACCCCGATTGATGCCTTAACACAGGCACAACCCTCAATGCATAATAGAGAGATCAAGACTTGTGGAACAACTGGCACATCACAGACTCTACGACACAAATCATATAGTTCAACTCTTATAATAGAGAAAGATAGCAAATGACAACCAGAGGTCACAGACCCAACATTACATCAAGCGGAAGCAATTAGGTTGTTCTAAACAACAAGATCCAAATATGGCCTAAGAGGCCTACAGATAAACATCACAGCGCCAGCTGTTCCGGGATGTCCCAAGCTGCCACCTGGGAACCCCAGACTACTCGTCGACGTCCACAAAGAACCCACCTTCGAGGTCGGTGAAGTCCTCCTCTGAAACAAAACAAACGACGTTGAGTTCGACGAACTCGCAAGATTATATATAGAGCTTTAGCTCGATGAGGCTTTCAAAGTTATATGGTTGTTTTGCATAAAGCTGATTTTATTTATGAAAACATAACTCAAAGGCATCGACTATTCAGAATATTTTCAAAAGAGGTAAGAGTAACTCTTTCTTTCATCACCTTACTCATCATAACCATCATCAACCACTGTACCTGTTCATCAAAGGCACCTCCCCGAATCACCCTCGAGGAAGCTCACCTTACAATCTTGAGTGGTACCTCTAGTACCCAGTTTTTAATCATTCCGTTAAAGTTATTCTATGATCATCGTCCTTTCCCAAGTTGTCCTTAACCGTGGACACGGCTTTTCGAAAAGATTTAACCCTGCAGGGGTGTACAATGTTTGCCACGCGTACCGTCCGGCCCATTACCTAGCTTTTAGCTCTCTTCCTTGGAGAGCCGGCTGGGTGGGAGCGGTGTCGACTTCTCCCTCGTTAAGGACTTTCCAGGATCATCAGTGGCGGTAGGACTGCCAGGATCACAACACCCCGCCCCACAGCCACTCATTTTCCTAACACCACCATCCTCATCCCAGTTCATACCACCATCATCACGCACGCGCAAATGGAAGCCCGAACTAGAGGACCCTGGCTAGCCCCGCTCGAGTTATTTAGTCTATGAGGGTTCCTGCACTGCGAATGCATAGGCCTCACGCATGGTTGCACGCTCAGTCTTGGTTCAGGAGGTACAGAACTCGCACCTAGGCGGCGAGAACGAGACAAAACACCACAACCACGTGGCCTCTCATCCCCACCTTTAAGCATTTTATTATCCGTCACCACAATTCTCCACCATCATTCTCATTTCACCACCTGTTCCCAACATTTGATAACCATAGTACCGCTAGGCAATTACTAAGCATGGCTAAGCATCAACCTAGTATAATTAAGTATCTCATGGCCAACAATACAAACCTATGGTGTTAGGAGGGAAAAACAGGTATTGGCATCAGAAACTTAATGCATTCTTTAGGATACTCTAACCCAAGCAAAAGACATTTAGAACCGCATGCAATATTATAGTGGAGAAAATAATTACGGAAAATAGGATAGGATATGCTCAGAGGGGGATTACGCTTGCCTTGCTCAACGTGCTGGTAGTACGGGTCTTCGGGGTATTGTGGAGTGACCCCGGTTGCTTGATCTAACGAAAAACAAACATCGGGAGAGAACAATCAATCACCACACATATGCTTAACAAATGCAATGCGCAAACATATGATGACATGACATTTTAAATCCCCGAGACGAGGATGATTCAACTAAACAATTTAAACGGAGGTTGGATGCATCACGGTGCATCGCGACTATACCGTGGGGTTTAAGGGTTACAACAACTTTACTAGTTGATCAAGATCGATGAACCCTAGGGTTAACTTGCATATTAATGTCATGCTCATGAGAAGAATGCAAGTTTTAAGTTGTGAGGAGACCATGTGCAACTTAGCCAAAATAGGCAAAAAGCTCCCAGAAGCCGGATAATCCGGGTCGTGCCAGACCGGAATATCCGGTCTCAAATCTTGGCCACTCGTGAAAACGGCTAAGGACTCAAGGCGCGAGCCACTGGACTCGGCCGGAAATTTCAAGCCAGATTTTTTGTCCGAGGCCGGAATATCCGGTTCGACACGAGAGAAAAAGGCAGCCCAAGCACGTCACGGACGCGAGGCAACGGTGGCAGGCGCGCTCGTGCAGCAACGGCGTCGGCGAGCTAGCGTGGGAAGAGGAAGGGAAGGGGCCAGCACGGGCTAGGGGCTCACCACGGACGCGTGGAAGTGGTCTGGGAGGTCGGAGACGGCTGAACGGCGACGAAATCGTCCGCGACGCCGGCGCCGGTGGTCGGGAGGAACGGGCTCGTGCGCGGCAATGCGGGCGAACCAGCTCGATTCCTCGGGCTAGGCGAGGGAGGACGTCGAGGCGGAGCTTCTAGTGGTCATCGATGTGCTCCTCGCGTGCTCAACCGACGGCGGGGAGCTCGGTGGCCATGGCGGCTATGGAGCTCGCCGGGAGAGAGAGAGTGGGGGAAACGGGAGAGAAGCGAGTGGATAGGGAGAGGGGCTCGTGGGGCGGCTCTCCTGGCAGTGAAGGCAGGGCAGGGGCCTGGGCGCGGCATCGGGGACGCAGCGGCGTCGAGCTGGTGCGGCGGGAACGACGCGCGTGGTCGCTACAGGAAGAAGATGATCCCGACCGGATAATCCGGTGGTCGTTCAGACCGGATAATCCGGTCTTCCTTTTTCTGTTTTTAACTTTAAAACCTGTTTCTTTGCTGGTTTTAATTAGGGCACTTGCATTGCTCCAAAAATTATGGAAAAATTTGGGGATGCTCCCCTTAACCTGGAGGAACTCCACAAATTTGGTGTCTCAAAATAAATTAGTTTGGTCCACATTTGTTCATAGGGTTTGAAATGGGCATTTTGCTCAATTTCCAAATGTTCTTACTTCAGGAATTTTGAACCAAAGGCAAAATATTATTTCGAACTTTGGGAACTTCCTTGACAGATATGGAGAAGTTATTTGGAGAACTTTTGTCACAAACAAACTCACTTGAGTTAAACTTGTTTGACAACAATTGTGACTTTTGTTTCCCCTTGTTTCATTTGTTTCCAAATTTTTTGTTTCAACTTGCACAGTCAAACCAAATGAGGCCATGATGCATGAATGAGATGCAAAAAAAAAAGTGAAAATTTGGTTCACAAATTTGGGTTCACAGGTTTGGGCTGTTAAACTCCATCCACCGGATAGCAGATGCTATCGCTGTCAGCAATTGGAACGCGGCAATCGGCGACGTGATTGCACGGAATATATTTGGACTGTTGGTAGTACAGTACAAAATATCTCCATATGGTTAGCAGCCGTAGCTACCCCTATGGTGCTATTACATCGATATCGATCACTGCAAAGTGTTAGAGCATCTCCACCGGCGCGTCCAAAACAGTGTCTGACAACGTTGCCGGACAGACGCTTTTGGGCGCGCCGCAAGCGTTGCCGCGTTTTGGAAGCGTCGCCTCCCACCAGTCGCTCCCAATAGACGGCTCCAATATAATTAAAATCAGAATTGTGTCGAATAAAATCCAAATTATTACAAATAGTTCATGAACATAACAAAAAAAAGTATACAATAATTCAAATTAAATTAATTAGACAGTCAATTAGGTTGGCCGGCATTTTGTCCTTTGATTGCCCACATATGCGCAACTAAATCATTTCGCAACTGCTCGTGAGCTCCTTCATCTCGGATTTCAGCGTTGATTGTGAGGTAGTTGGCAAAATCTTCAGATATATCATCAGGCAAATCGGGATTAGGTTGGGTAAGAGGACCCTGATGATAGTATGGATGGTCATCATATTCTGGAGGATCAAGACTTTCACTCTCGATGATCATGTTGTGCAAGATCACACAAGTCATCGTCACCTACCACATCTGATCTTTGGACCAAGTTAGAGCAGGATACCTGACAATAGCGAAGAGAGATTGGAGCACGCCAAAAGCCCACTCGACATCCTTTCTGGCACCCTCCTGTTCTGATGCAAAATGGGATTGACTGTGACCTAGAGGTTTGGAGATGGTCTTCACAAATGTGGACCAACTTGGATAGATGTCATCAGGTAGATAATACCCCTTGTCATACGCATGGCCATTGATCTCGTAGTTGCACGGTGGAGCTTTGCCTTCAGAAACTCGTTAAAAACCGAAGAGCATTGCAACACGTTGATACCAAAGAAAGCATGCCAGATCCACAGATCATGATCAGCAATAGCTTCTAGCACGACACAGCATTCTCCAATATGACCCTTGTAAATTCCTTGCCAGGCGAATGGGCAATTCTTCCATGCCCAATGCATGCAGTCGATACTTCCAAGCATCTCAGGAAATCCTCTAACTGCATTTTGTGCCATCAGTCTAGCAGTGTCAGCTTCATTTGGTTGTCTCAAATACTTTGCCCCGAACACTGCAACCACAGCCCTGCAAAACCGATACATGGTTTGGATACATGTGGACTCGACCATGCGGAGGTACTCGTCCACTGCATCTGCGGGAGCTCCATATGCAATAACGTGCATTTCTGAATAGAAGAGAAACCAACCAGCCCGGTGCAGTCTCTCTTCAGGTTGAAATAGTCGTCGTACCCCCGCACACCGATCACAAGAGTCATGAAGAGATCTTTGTTCATCCTAAACCGCCGCCGGAATTCCTTATCCCCAAATGTGGGATCGTCGGCGAAGTAGTCTCGCCACAACGTCATATGTCCTTGCATCCGATTGCGATCTTTGTTCTTCCTCCTCCCCGGCTTCGAACCTCCAATCCTAGGAGCGGTGTTGAGCTGGGCTTGCAAACCGAGCAAGCAAGTGAGCACCGCCATGTGCTCGTCGAGCACGGCGGCTGCGGCGCATGGGCGGTGAGCAATGCGCCGGCCATCTCAAGCTCGTCGTCGCTATCCATCTATAGTCAATTAGCTACGTTAAGCAAAAAGACGAAGCAACGAAATTAGCAATAAAATGAGCTACGCAATGCGACGAACACCTTGCGGGGAGGAGGTCATGGGAGGCGGCATCGGTGTAACCGGTGGACAACAACCGCGGCCCCAAAGAAAAGGGGCTTCGGCCAGGCGGCGGCGGCGGTGGCGAGAGATATGTCGCACAGCCTCTCAGGCGGCCAAGAGGCGCGGCGGCGATTCACTGGGTAGGCCGGGAGGATTTCAGCGTCGCGGGACGTGGGGGATGAAAAGGCAATGGTCCGCGTCGTCTGCACACCGGCCACAATAAATCCGTGGTCGCTCTGAGTTCCGTGTCACCGACGAGACGGTCCCGCGTGTAAGGATCTGATGTGGCTCGCATTGCCGCGGTTGCCGGCACGCCCCCTTGCGTCCCTAGAACCTGGACGCGAAGCAGGGTTGCCGGATGTTCTTTCGGGACGTGCCGGCAACTTTTTTCGTACTGGGCGCGCCGCTGGGGGAGAAATTGGTGCCGGCGCTCCCAAAACGTCGATTGGGAGCGGAGTTGGGCGCCGTGGAGATGCTCTTAGTTGCACATGACTACATGAGCCTCGTGATATCGTTTTTTTAGTATTTATGTATATCTAAAATAGTAAAAAATATGCAACCATATATACATATTACTCACGGCACAAGTACACAAAAAATGGATTAAAATAAAATAAAAGTTTTTATTTTGCGAAACACAGTACAACACAGACGCTCACATATATTGATGAAGTCACCACAGACGCCACGCTATCGACGGGAACGTCGCCTCCCATTGAAGAATATTCCGCCTAAATGAGAAACACCAGTGTCAAACCTGGGGTTTGAACTCTGGTGGGCTGGAGGTACAACCATCCTCCTAACCATCTTGTCACAATCAAGTTCTCAAAATAAAGTTTTTAATTCATTTCTACAACCACAAATTTGTTGTTTTTTCTGTAACCTGGAAAAGAATGCCTTTTAGATAAAAGGCAATAGTGCCCAGGTTTGAATTAACAAAGCTCAGAGTTTTACAACGACAAGAACAAACGCTACAAGGTGCTGAGGAGAACCTCCAACAAAGCAGATCAAGGACAAGCTAAAAGAAAAGGGGGGCTACACTACGCCGAGCACCAAATCCTTGCGTAAAACGGCCAGTCAAGAGGCAGGATCAGACCACCAGCGAAGACACCATCACAACTAGCACAGAGCTTGACATCGAGATGAAAGCAGGAGACGCAAGACCAGAGCCTCCAGCAGACGTCGAGCACGAAGGAGAGGATGCCGAGCATTACAACGCCGAACGGAGACCGCAACATCGACAACGGCGAGCACAAAACCCTTGCGTAAAATGGCCAGCACCAGAGGGGCGAGATCGGACAACACCGACAACGGCGAGCACCAAACTCTTGCGTAGAATGGCCAGCCACCAAAGGAGCGGGATCGGACCACCGTGTCCGCAGGTTGTGCCTCCACCAAGGCACATGAACAAGACAACTTCACTTCAGATCATCGGCAGCAAAAAGGCACCAGCTTTGCACTCAAACAGCCATGACGAAGCGAGGAGACACCTGCTCCAATACGGTGCCTCCAAGGAGGCAGTAGCGCCGCCACCGCCGGGTCAAAAGACCAAGGGTTTTCACCCGGAGCATACATGAGGGAGGTGGATGGAACCACAACGTCGCCCCCAAGAGGGAAAGCGGCACCCACGGCGTCGCTGACACCGGCGTCAACCGACGACTTGAGCTTTCACTCGGTCCGGTTCCCACCTACACAACGTTGAGGCTCACCGACTCCAACCCCCACCGCGAAGGGTAGGGGACAACATGACTGCAACAGAGCCTCCAGATCTGGATCTGGGTGAGGAACGATGCCCTCGCCGAACCTTGCCAGGTACTCCCAACATCGCCTTCCTTGCCGCCCTCACGACCAAGGAATACAACCAACACCGTCGCCACCGAGGCTCGCCGTAGAGCCGCGCGTGCGTCCACCACTCGGAGCCGCCGCCCCGACATCCAAGATTTGCAAACCTCACCAACCTACATGAAGCCGGCCACCCCAACAACCATGGCAGGCAACTCCTCCTAATCCCCTGCACACATCAACCGTAGACCGAAGCCGAGACGCACGGAACCAAGGCAAAGTTGTTGTTTCCCCAGGAAAAAATTAGCTTGAGAGACAGAGGGAGCACGCAGACCAGCGCCGGCCAGCCGAAGGGCTGCACCCCCGCACCCAGCGGCGAGCCACGACAACGGCAGAACGGTAGACTCGTCAGATCTGGCCCTCCAGATCTGAGCGCAGGTGCAGGAACCACCGTGGACCGAGCAAGTGAAACTTTGCACAAGTACACAGAACATGAATATACATATTTCCGGTTTTTTTTGGATTTTTAGAAAATTCAAACCACCATTTATATTGTTTTTAAAACTATCGATAGCTCACTACACCGGATGAAACGACACGAACGACCAGCGGATCAGATTCGATGATGACTGCACTGCACGAGGGTGCCACCAAGAAAAGGGCACTTTTACGTTGGAAATAGAATAGGAGTTTGTCTCAAAGCCGGTTGGATGATGCAAAATGGAACGGAAGCACTGCAGACTACAGGCATGGTCACGGTCCACGGAGGCCCGTGAGATCTTTTCTCAGCAAGTGGGTACTTTCGGTTCTGGCTGCAGCAACTGAAAGACTTTTTTTTGTTTTGGCTTCAGCAAGCAAAAGACAGTCGTTTCTATACCAGTACTCCCTCCGATCCATATTAGTGGGCATAGATTTGTCTAAATTCATATGTATCTAGTTAAGTATTTAGACTAAATACATTTGTATCTAAACAAAGTTGTGCCCACTAATATGGATCGGAGTTAGTACTATCATGTCGCGCACCGCATGCATCAGCGCTGGCCGCATCTGAGACTGGCACATGTTAACGGGCTAACGGCAGCCAGTTTGCACGTGCACTGATGAGTTTGAGTTGATGGAGCACACCGTTTTACCAGGAGAACTACGTTACACTGAAAAATTGAACGTTTTCCTTTTCTCATCTGTGCGGCTGTGCCCATGCTACAAGTTTTCCTACGAAGGAGGATATGGATAGTGACGATCTTCAAGAACGTGAACATTATGACGCGCCTACTTTACTGGTTAATTGGAACATAAGCAACACAATACTGATAAAAACCAAGTCACGACCAAATCCTCCAAGGTTGGTGTCTCCATGTCTATTCTTCCCAATCTGGAAGTCATTCCAAACCCCAAATGAGGAATCTACCCTCTCTCCTTTTTTTGCGAAGAGGCCAAAAGCTATATATTAAGACAACCCAACTAATACATAAAAGGAAAATTACACATAATTTCTTAGGGAAAACAACACCATCTTCCTCCTACACTCCTCAGTGACACGTCGTGAATGATGCTCGATCGTAACTCTGGACTTTCGAATCACGTTGGAGGCACAAAATTGTTGACTCATCAGTCTAGAAATCATCACCGATACTGATTAGAGAAACAAACCATCATCCTAAAGAATAGAGCGAGGAAGAGGGCTGAACGATCACCCTAGATTCGGCCAGACAAATCCGAGAAGACCTTACCTCACAACACCAAGACGA
The DNA here is from genome assembly GCA_947311845.1 of Poa pratensis. Classification (NCBI taxonomy): domain Eukaryota; kingdom Viridiplantae; phylum Streptophyta; class Magnoliopsida; order Poales; family Poaceae; genus Poa; species Poa pratensis. The sequence continues at coordinate 19,232,959 of CAMZMU010000064.1, forward strand.
AGCCGAAACTGGAAGATCCTCGCCAGCGGATGAATGAACCGAGAGATGTAGATTACCTGCAAAATAAGAAATCACACCTCGATCCATCGCTCCAAAAGAACACAAAAAGATAAAATGATCTCGACGGGAGTACGGACTACACGTTTCTCCAAGGTAACTTTGTTACTGATTGCCAAAATATCCCATAAATAACAACTAGGCCAACCACATGGAAGTTACACTCATGAGGCAGATAAAAGCCATGTACATGGTTTATTGGTTAGAACTTACCCTTACAAGCTTGTGTAAGAAGTACAAACGTTTGTGCCCATTTTTATTTTCATATGGGTCATAGATGGACATTTTTAAATGAAAAGTTACAATATCAAATTTCTATGCATACTATAGTTTTTTTTTTGACTTTTAGAGCTTACTAGTGTACTTGCTGATTTTAAAATTCGGCTTTCAACCGTGCGCTGGTTCCAAGGTTGGAAGCTCTTTTTTAGGAAAGTTTTTTTTTTAGATTATTTTTTAGGAAAGTTGGGGATTGAAAGTTAGAGCGTCCGAGATGCGCATAGCCCAACAGATCACAGGGGAACCCAATGGCAGAAAAACTGGCCCATCACAAGTAGAGCCTCACTCTAGCCCAGCGCCGTTCGAGCCGGCCCGTTCCAGCTGCGAGCACACCGCACGGAACAACTCCATTCCTCTTCCAAAGCTGAAACCTCCCACCTCCTCCATGCCTCGCTCCGCGCCGACGCCGCCAAAACCCTCCCCAAAACCTCCAACAAACGCCGCCCACCTCCCAAAGATGCCGCCCAGGCCGGCAGGCCGGGTGTTCCAGTACATCTCCGCGCCCCGCAGGCCTCCACCGTCTGAGCTGCCCGCGCTCCCCGCCGGGGGCGAGTCCCTGGCGTCCGACGCCGACGCCGACGCCGACTCCGTGTACCGCATCGTGACGGCCGCGCCCACGCCGTCGGACATGGAGTCCGCGCTCGCCGCCTCCGCCGTCCCGCTCTCTGCTCCCCTCCTCGACCTCGTTCTCCGCCGCTTCCGCTTCGCCCACGGGGATCCGCTCCGCGCGCTCTCGCTCCTCTCCCTCGCCTTCGACCGCCGCGGCGTCACGCCCTCCCCGTTCGCGCTCGACACGGCGCTCTACGTGCTCGGCCGCGCCCGCCGCTTCTCCCACATGTGGGACCTCGTCCGCTCCTACCACCGCCTCTGCCCCGACTCCATCACGCCGCGCACCGCCATGGTCGTCCTCGGCCGCGTCGCCAAGATCTGCTCCGTCCGCGAGACCGTCTCCTCCTTCCGCCGCCTCTCGCGGCTCTTCCGCGGCCGCGACGGCACCGACTCCGCCGACCTCTTCAACGCGCTGCTCCGCACGCTCTGCCAGGAGAAGAGCATGTCGGACGCGCGCAACGTCTACCACGCGCACAAGTACGAGTTCCAGGTGAACCGCCAGACCTTCAACATCTTGCTCTCCGGGTGGAAGTCCGCGGAGGACGCCGAGGCGTTCTTCGCGGAGATGCGTGAGCTCGGGATTGATCCTGACTTGGTCACCTACAACTCTCTGATTGATTGCCACTGCAAGAACAGAGGCGTGGAGAATGCCTACAAACTGCTCGATGAAATGCGGGCACATGAAATTGTTCCCGATGTGATCACTTATACTAGCTTGATTGGCGGACTGGGACTGATTGGCCAGCCTGACAAGGCGAGAGACCTGCTGAAGGAGATGCGTGAGCTCGGATGCCACCCGGATGTCCCGGCGTACAATGCCACAATACGGAACTTTGTTATAGCGAAGAGGCTTGGTGACGCATTTGGATTGATGGATGAAATGGCCTCAAAGGGACTGATGCCGAATGCCACCACCTATAACCTGTTCTTCCGGTGCTATTACTGGGCGTATGACATTGGTAGCACGTGGCTGTTGTATGAGCGAATGCGGTCTGAAAGATGCTTCCCGAACACACAGTCTTGCATGTTTATCATCAGGTTATGTCATCGGCATGGTAAGGTAGCGGAAGCACTAGAGCTGTGGGGCGATATGGTGAAATACGGATTCGGGTCATTCACCTTGGTCTCAGATGTGCTGTTTGACTTGTTATGTGATGAGGGAAAGCTGGAGGATGCTGAGAGGTGTTTCCATCAACTTACTGATTTGGGTCAGAAACCCAGCAGTGTTTCATTTAGAAGGATCAAGATACTTATGCAGGTTGCCAACCGGGAAGAATCTATTGCCAAGTTAACTGAGAAAATGGCTCGGTTTGTGCGGCTGGCACCTGAGGATCACCAAAGGGTTCATCACACTGCTGAAAGCACACCACCCAATGGCGATGGAGATCAAGCCGATATAATAACAGCAATGTAGCATACCATTTCAGATGACGGCGGACATCAATTGATAATTGATGGCCACAACTTTGGTTGACCAGTGAAACATTTGAATCGTTCTGATGGGTTCACTGTATTATTATGGCGTCTAGGTAAGCCTTCTAGCTTTCTGCTGTTCATATGAAGATATTGGTTAGTCAGTTTGCTTCCATAGTTTCTTACGCCTACATTGCCTCTTCTAACAGCTACGGAAACTCATGGTGTGGTCTGACAAACAATATAATCATACTGCTAGATTATTGTCAATATTGATACATTTTTTCCCTGAAAATCAGTACCTTGGAATGCCTTTAGCCTGCCTATTTGACCATATGGTATGTACAGCACTCGCTCTGATGCATATGAGATTGGAACTACGTATGGTATTCCAACATCATGAAACCTTATGGTGATGGATGTGGAATCAAAACTAATTAGTGAATAAACTGAATCATACCAATCTGTGGGTTTGTCACAAACCTTATGGTGATGGATGTGGAATCGAAACCTTTAGTGTCCATGTCATATCGTGCCACACATGTTAACATCGGCCAACTACGTATTATTGGCGTCATGGTAATGTGTAGAGGCACTACATCAGGGGAGGCGCGAGCAACATTGTGCCTCGTGGTTGACAACTTGACATCCACAACTCGCATACAAATGTTCATCGCACATAACTAGATACCGCAAAGTTGAATTTTTAACTTTTTTTGAAATGTTAAGAGAGCATAGCAACACACTGAATTGAGAGGTTTTGCTTGCATGACTTGGTCAATATAAAATCAGGGAAATCAAACACGTAATGACACAACAATATGTAGTTGGCCGATGTTAACAACATGTGTGGCACGATATGACATGGACACTAAAGGTTTCGATAGTCAATATCACTCCTTGGATAATCAAATTAACCTACATGTCTTTGGCAATGGCTTGTTTGGTATACTGCATCATGCATCAAACACAATTTTATGATGTTGGTTGTATCCATGAGGGGTCAGGTCAGACTTGCAAGCTGCTTAAAGCACCTCTTATACAGGCTTCAGATTGGGCGTTTTCAAGCTCGATTAATGCAAGCGAGAGTGCACATGAGAAATAGGTTACCTCCGCACAATTGTGCCTTGCATTACCCCATTTTGGCTCAACGCTCACTCTCTCCACTATTCCCCACCTCTCGAGTTCTTACCTCTTAGTTGCCTGCTTGATCCCTTCTACTCCGTCGGTGAATGGTGCTCGCAGGCAAGCAATGTTCCTTGCTCTCCGTGCTCTTCGATGGCTGGTATAAGAAAACCTAAACCTCAAGCCTGGAGCAACAGTGGCTGAAGCAAAGAGAGTGGTTGGGCAAGAAGGATAAGAGGAGACTTGATTCTTGGGTCATGATCATTGCCTGAAACATCTGGACACAAAGAAACGCCCGAGCAGTCGGTTTCCTGAGTAAACAATACAACAAGGACATCCTAGCGGCAAAGATCATTGAGGCCATGAAGTTTGGAGCAAAGCGGGAGTCGGTGATCCTGCCCTAGAGTGAGAGAGTAACCTTAGGACGTGTGTGGGTGTTAGTTATCCGTTTCTGATTTGCAGACCGTGATAGCTCTTGTAAATTACCCTCTGCTTCTATAAAATTAAGTTACGCAATTGCGTACTCTCGAAAAAGAAAAAAACCTAAACCCTAGGAAAGATATTTTGAATGCATACTTATGTGGTATACATGTACTCATGGTACTTTGATGTTTATATGCATGTTAAATTAGTTGTTCGGTTTGTACATCGATGATATTTGTGAGGTTTGTATATATAGTCACACTTTGTATAACGTTAACATGAATTCTTAAAACGCGCATTCATGTAATGACAACATCACGTAGGAGCATTTGGTAATGTAACAAATCAGGTAGAAGTGCACCCACAAGGTCCTTTGTTGTGCGCCTAGTTAATACCACAGCCAAAGATTAATTGAACAAGCTACATGCCAACAACAATACAAAGGAGAGAAGGAGGGTCAAACCAAGGACACAAAAAGCAGTCCGCCCCGTAGCAACTAAAGAGGAGCTAAAGGGCTGGGCTTAGGAAGCTGAGGCTGGAGGACACATGACCCTACGAGAGGAGGAGGTGCGACTAACCCAGCTCTTTAGCCTCCTCTTTAGTTTCCTCCGTTTAAGCTGAGGCGGGGATCGGGGCGGCTCTATACCCGGCCGATCGAGCTGAGGCGGGGATCGGGGCGGGTCGTTTTTTCGGTTTTGCTAATTCTCAGTCGACTGAGAATTAGCTTAGCTCTGAGTCGACTCCTCCACCGCTAAAACCGTGTGCTGCGATTCGTGCAAAACTAGTTCTTCTTCCTCGCGGCGAGGACGGCGCCAAGCTAAGCCGGAGCCGCCGCGGCTGGCCGTCGGAGACGGCAGAAACGAGGAGCAACTCAACTTGGGGAGTGCGAGGGTGTGGGCTCGCCGGCGCCGGAGTATAAGGGGCGGGGGTTAGAGGGATGCCCGGGGCGGCGACAGACCGACAGAGGAGGAGCTCGGGGCAGGGTGGGGCGGCAAGGCGTCGCGGCAGCGCGCCGGCCGCGGGCGAGGAGGTCGGCGGTTCGGCCGGCGATGGCTGTGGGGAGGCGAACTCGCCGGAGTTCAGGAAGAAGACGATGACGTCATTCGACTGAGAATTATCTTAATTCTTAGTCGATTGAGCGCTAGAGAGACCCTTTTTTCCCTCCATTTAAAACTGTCGGAATCCGTCAGAAAAATAGCGGGACTTGTCAACGTCCGTATATTTCTCTAGACCGTTTCGGCCCGAATACCCGGAATCCAAGCGCGGCTACCAATTAGCATGGAAGACCAAGGGAAAATCAAGGAGTTTCAGTCACAGTACACTTTTGAAGAGAAGCAGGCTGTCGAGCTTCAGGCCTTGCACACAAGTATAAATATAACAAAATGCATGAATTCAGAAGTTTGCTTGCATGATTTCGTCAATATACAATCAGGGAAATCGAATACATAACAATATGTAGCTAACAGATAAAACGACCATAAGGGACCTTGGACCTTATCCTCTCCCGCACTGTTTCAGAGAGGCGATTTTCTGGTCGAGCCCGTTCGCCCACCTCGCCGGCGTGGATCCGGTGGCTTCCCCACCTCTCCGTCGGTCGCTTCGGCGACGGGAGGGTGGGGGAACGCCGGATCTCGCCGTGTAAATAGCGTAGGGTTGAGTAGGCTTCCAGCCGGCGGCGTTGTGGAGACGGCGGCGTCACCGGAGTGGATTTTGCAGGTGGGGGTCGTCCTCTTCGGCGGTGGATCTCCTCGGAGCTTCGCCGCGGGCCGCCCGCCCTCTCCCTGCTCGCAGCTCGTGTAGCTGCGCTGTGGGTGCTCCCCTCACCGGAGTCCGTGATGCGGCGGCTCCGGATGTCAAATCAGAAGAAATCCGTGCCGAGTTGCTGCAAGGTGGTGGCGGGACAGGGTGGAGGTTCCAGTGGAGCCGAGTTCGTCGACTTCCCGGCCATGGAGGGGCTCCTTCTATTCCAAGGCGTCAGCGACGAGGAAGGAGTGGTGGCGGCGCGCCGGCGTTCGTTGCATCGTCTTCTTCATCAGGATCCAGGGGCTTCGTTGTAATTTCGTTTGTTGTTTGGATCTTCTTGTAAAAGACCTTGTGTAATTTCGGTCGGATTATCCCGCAAAAAAAAAAAATGTAGCTAACAGATGTTAACAACGGGCGTGGCACGAGCCGCACGACATGACATCGACACTAAAGTTTTCGACAGATAATAATATCACCCTTGGAAACCTGACGCATAGCACATCTGCGATGCAATTGCTGACAGCCTGGGCCCAATTGGATGGCCGTTTTCTAACGGAAACGAGGGGTGCCAAAACATGGAGGTGGAAAATCTACGGCCTTCCCATGCGGGGCCATGTCTTTTGGAATGTCCAGCGGCGTCTGGTCAGTCCCGAGCAAGCACCTAGGGTGCAAGTTGACCTTGCAGGGAGCGCACCGGTAGCGCCAGAGGCAGCTGGTGCTGCAGCGCGTGCACTGGACAGGCGCCGCCACGGTGAGCACCAGGAGGTGCGCCGGGTGCAATGGCGAGACGGCGGTGACCGGCAGCTGAGAGCAGACAGGGTGCACGTCGAAGCCGCACGGGCGGCAGCTGTAGTGCATGTCCTGGACGGGCGTGCCGCACAGGTCGCATGTTCTCGGGTGATCCGCGAACGCGGCTCGCTCCAACGTCAGCGCTTGGTGGCCGTGGAAGGTCAGGGACGCCTTCGGCGGGCACGTCGCGCAGAACTCTTGCAGGTCGAAGTCGCAGAAGTCACAACGGTAGCGGGAGCCGACGGTGGAGGTGGAGCACTTGCAGCCGTCGCAGCGGAAGTTTCTGCCGGTGTCGCGGAGCACCAGGGGGTGCGCCTTGTGGGCGTCGTGGACGATCTCCTTCGGCATGATGGATGGATGCGTTATCGAAACGAAAGATCTACGTAGGTGTGTGGCTCGCTCGATACCCCTTGGGTCCGGCCGTGGTGATATATATACACGGACAAACATACAACGATTCGTCTACGACTTGCACTCCTATTCCGTTTCCTATACATGAACGACAACGGGAGGCAACTATAGCTGGCCAGTCGTGGGGAGCGCCTGTATGACGCGTTACTGCGGAGCGATCGTTCCCCTGTTTCTGTTTGACGCCGACATATTGGGCTCGGCCCAATTTCATCCGTCTCACGTTTCGTGGATGTTTCGCGTCGCACAAAAAGAGGAAGCACATAGGCTAGCGTGGTTTTCCCTAAAAAAAAACATAGGCTAGCGTGGTTGGCGACTAGTCTAGCAATAGGCAGGCATTTATGGCTTTCTGATCCTCCCAGCGATCTAGGTTTACCTGTAAACATCATGTCTATTGATCAATAGAGCTTCGGTCGTTCCTCTCAAGAAAAAAGAAAAACAGCTAGCTGATCGGTTCACACATACATAACATAGCTAACTGATCATCCACACGTGAATTAATCGATCGGTCTACGGTAGAAACATTTTCATTTTGAAAATGAACAGTTTTAAAATTTGAACAATTTTCAAAAAATCTGAATGATTTTAAAATCCGTTTTTTCCTGAAATCTAAACTATTTTAAATCTGCATGATTTTAAAATTTGAACCAAATCTGAAACTTTTTTGAAAATAGAACATTTTTTTAAAATCGGAACCATTTTTTAAGTCAGAACCATTTTCAAACAAATGGAACCATTTTTCAAATATCGGAACCATTTTTAAAAACCTAAACCATTTTCTCACCATTTTAAAAAGGGTTCTGCTTCCCTACATACCCCCCCCAGGGTGACACAAAAGTTTGCAAAACATTTTAAAAATTGGGAACCATTTCAAAAATCAGGAACCATTTTTAAAAATCGGAACGATTTGCAAAATCGGAACCATTGAAACAATCGGAACGATTTTCAAAAATCGGAACCATTTTTCAAAATTGGGAACCATTTCTAAGTCGGAATAATTTTCAAAAAATGAACCCCTTTTCACCTATTTCAAAAATTGGGAACCATTTAAAAAAATGAGGAACCATTATCAAAAATCGGGAACCACTTTTAAAACCGGAACCATTTTCAAAAACCGGAACCATTTTTCACCATTTTCAAAAATCAGGAACCATTTTTTTAAATCGGAACCATCTGAACAATTTTTAAAAATCGGAACCATTTTTAAGTCAGAACCATTTTCACCTATTTGATGGCCCTTCACGTAGTTACCCCACAACGGCACCAGAAAACAGTTGCTAGCCCCTTCGCGTGGTTCCTGCGTGAAAAATAAATGGGTTAGGTTGAGACTCCAAGTGCAGAGTGTATGTAGTAGTGGAAGACAGTTTTCCCCTCGAGGGGTGACTCGAGGGTTTAATATCGAACTCTCGGGGAACCAGTATTTCAGGTGTTATCTCCTTATCCTTCTCTTGAGAACCTGCAACAAAATAAATTGTTTTGTGCCCTCAACCTCACCAAGTGGTTGTCAAGCACAAGGTGTGAGAATGATAATAAAATAAATATGCAAACAGTAGTAAATATGCAATGATGGTAAAATAAATATGCAAGGATGATGGTAGTAATGATAAATGATATTTTTGGTTTTTTTATGATGAATGCAAGATGCAAAAGTGTTTTTGTATTTTCGGATTTAATAATGGCAGCAAACAAAAGTGGTGATAAAAGTGTTGGAAAGGTGTTTCTTATGATTAAAAATGTACCGGGGTTCATGGTTTCACAAATACTCTCTCTCTTGATAACGTGGTAGACAATGGAACACTAAAATTAACATGAAAGATGGCAAGACATGGTTTGACAAGTTATTAATAATATGGGCATCACGTCCTAACATAGAGATCTCAAGTATAAATTGTTCTCTCTCTTATGCTCCACCAAGATGCGAACTAAATCATAACACCTTAGTAATTAAGATAAATCAGAGCATAGCAATAAGTTCAATGACATGAAGTTAAAATAAGAACATGCCAGATCTAGTCATGGAGATAGTGGCCAAGGTCACATCCACTCTCCGGTAGCATGGTATTTTTGTTTATCCCTAGTGAGGCAACAAAGTAAGGTAGAAAACCCAAGTGGATCGCAGAACTTTCTCTCACCTTCACTGCACTAGCCACCTCCCGTTACTCCAACTAATGCACACGTTCCCCCTCACATGCTCTCATAAACATGCTTGATCATGACAAGTAAATAAGAACGGGGTACATAATATGCATCTACTTTCATAACTGAAACAAAACCATTGCAATCTCAAACATGTATTAACTCATAATAAAGATCCACCACAAAGGAATTACATAGATGACCGTAATCATGTTCAGCTGCTCATACGGTACTAATTAGTGAATCTCAAGAGAGAGAGAGAGATACATAAGTTACTTCCACAAACCCATAGTCCAGAGGGTGGACTACTCCCCCTTCATCATGGAGACGGTGGAGAAGTCGTCGGAGAAGATGGAGACCATCCCGGCAGCGCCCCACCGTAGTTTTCCCCCTCCAATCTGCAGCTCCAGGTCTCTGTTTCGGTGTTTCTGTGTTTCGGCGGCGCTCCCTTTCGCGAAAGCCCTGGGGGGGGTCTATATATAGTCGTTTTTAGGTCAAGACGAAGCTTCGGGAAGAAAGATCGACGACAGCGGAGGCCCGAGGGCCATTTTGGTGGGTCCCACACGGTCAGGGAATCTGGCCGTGTGGGTGTAACATCCCAAAAATATTAATCAGTATTATTATTCCAAAAATGAGAGCCAACAAAAAAATTTGCTTAATTATATGTGTTGATCTCATATTGTTGCTTGTGTGGTTTATTTCTTGCTAGTTATGTGTTGCTTGCTCTAAAGAAAAACATGAAGAAAAGAGGAGGAATAAAATGAAAATGGAAACAAGAAAATAATGTGACAAGTGTCACATGAAATTGTCCAAGTGAGAAGTTGTTTTCCTTTACAATAAAATTCAGTGGAGTGGTAATGTAAACACTCCCCTTTTTATCCTTACTACTTTTCTCTCTCAATGCATATTTTGAACTAGTTTTAAAATTCAAAAGTAAATCAAATAGAAATAAAACAAAATTCCATAATTAAAACCCTACGAACAAAAATGATTCAAAACATTTTATTTTGAAATGCCAAATTTTGTGGAGCTACTACATGCTATGTGGAAGCCTCACAAATATTTATGAATTTTTCTAAATTTTTTAAGTGCCTCAAATAAAATCCAGAAACTGCTGCTGAAATTGAAAAGATGAAAAAGAAACAGAAAAGGACCTAGTTGTAAAGGGAAAAGAAAGTCCAGGGGGCGTTCTGCGAAAGTGTCGTCGTCTCCTACCCCTAGCTCCCCGTCACCGTCGCCGTGTCGCCATGGCCGTCGTCGCCGCTCCCAGGCCCCCCCTTGCCCGTAGCCGTCCACGCTCCGTGCCTCTGCAACCGCCGTAGTCGCTCGAGCACCTCCCTTGACCCGATGCCGCCCCCTGTCCCCTGTATCTCACCCGTGGTTAAACGGACGGCGACCGGCCAAATTGGCCCAGCTCGCTGCTCCCCGACACGCACGGCTCAGCCAGCGCCTTCTAGAACGTGCCCGGACCCCGCTCGACCTCACAGCGCCACGCCTCGTGCACCACTGCCTCGAATCCGAGCCGAGAGATCGCCGGTGCGCCATGGACACGGCCGTGCGCCCCGTCCACGATACGCTGGCTCCCGCGCTATAAAACCCACCCCGCACCCTCTGGAAGCAGCACACCATCCCACTCCCTCGCTCCCCTCTCCAATTTCACCATGAGCCGCCAGGAGGGCGTGCCCTGCCAAAGTTCTGCCGCCGTCGAGGTCCGTCGTGGCCGCAGCGCCTCGCTGCACCTTTCTCCCCTCCAACCCCTCTGCTCTGCTTGCCCAACTTCACCACACTCACGCGCATCATTTCCCCTCTGGTTCGTGCACAGGAACGACGTAGGGAGCTCGCCGGAGTTGCTGTCGTGCCCGTGTGAAGTTCAGAAGCTCGCCGTGGACGCTGTGCTCTGTCCCAGCAAGCAGGACTCGGCCAGAAGCTCTCCCCACGCCGCCACCGTCGATTCGCGTTGTCGCCAAGCCTTCCCAAGCCCTATAGGTGAGGTTTTGCCCAACCTCGCCGTCGCCGGAGCCACGGCGCCGCCCAGAAATGGTCGTCGCCGATGGTTTCATTGCGGGCCGTTGGATCTCGATTCAACGGTGCCATACCGTTTCGATTAGAGAGAGAGAGAGAGACTGACGAGCGGGCCCCGCTCGTCAGGGTTTTATTAATTTCCCCGCGTGAACTGTGCCGCTGACCAGTGGGTCCCCCATGTCAGCAATTTCAACATTATCCACAACAGTGGATTTTCCTAATTTAAATTCTCTGAAATTTTCAGTACTGATATGAACTTGTAAATTCAATATCTCAAGATTTAGGAATCCAAATAAATCAAACTCAATTGTTCTGGAAAGCTTATTAAAATGTTTAACCAACCCAATTGGATTCATTCCATTTAATTAAATAAATAAAAAGTATTATTAAAAATACTACAGAAGGTTTAAATTCTAAACTTGTTTGTTTCTGATACTCTGTTAGTCCAAATAATTCCAAACCAATTTTGTTAGCTTAGTACTGCCTTGTATTAGCTTCCCTAATTTTGGTAGAATTAATTGTGCAGTAGGATTTGTTTAGTACAAAGTTGAAGTTTAAACACCCTTCTGCACTCAAACATTTAAATATGTTTAATGGTTACCCAAATGAATTAGGACCAATTTTGTTAGATCACATTTAGCCATGTTTAGTCACCCTAAAAGGATTTAATTTTTGAAGCAATAGAATTTAATGGTAGCCAAAACTTGTTATTAAGCTTCTGGATTCAAACAAATGTGTAGGGAGTTTAGTAACTCCAATTGAACCAAATCAAATTGTGTTGTCTTCTACACATCAGTAGCTTTCCATAGAATTTTAGTTTGTATTTTTGTGACCAACAGAACTCAAGTTGTGAATTAAACATGTTCAACAAGTTTCTGCCATAATTTGAAGTAATTAATAATGTTTAATTCAATTATTTTGAAACCAAATTGTATGGTTTGATGTGTGCAGTAGCTATTGTGATGTTTTGGTTGTTATGTTGAGATGATTGCTTGTATAGCTTAGTGATTGTTTGCATTGTTTGTTTATTAATTAGACGAGAACGTTGTCGGATATATCGAGGAAGGAGAGTTTGCTGAATTGAAGAACAAGAGCAAGATCACTTTGCCAAGCAAGGCAAGCTATTCTCTGAGCTTGCACTACAAACATATGCATCTACTTTCATAACATGTTTTACTCTCAAAGCAAGATTTATAAAACCCATTTCAAAAGTATATGGAATTATTTTGCCACCTATGTAGTAGTAGTTATATCAAATTTAGGATGGGAAAAACAATATGTTTATTCAAAACTCCTTTGAAATTACTTGTGAGTTTATGAAATGCCGAGATGTCGGTGTTGGAATGGAGAAGTGGAAAAATGGTGATGTTTATGAAAAATGCACAGTGTCCTAGTACTATGACGACCAATCTTACCCTGTGCGACCACATTTACCATATATGGGAAAAGGCTTAGTCATGTAGTTTGCTCTTATTAGTATGGGATACCTCATCGACGGAGATGACTCCGTTATGCATGAGGGGATGGTCCGAGGACCTACCCCCTGACCCGGGTCCTCACACAAGTTGGTGGGGAGGATAGAAGGTTCCACCATAAACCGCCGGACAAAACTATGAGTCCTCACACTTAGGGTTTCTGACGGGAAACTGGACTGGGTGTCGATGGAAAGTGTCATATGGGAAGGATCCTATACTAGCATGAGCAAATAAGAGGCTATGGCCGGCGGCTTACTTCGCATACACCTGGTATGGCGAGACGTGGCAGACACGATGAGTTGCCGGATGGATGTGGGTAAAAGCGTGCTACCTCTGCAGAGTGTTAAAAACTATTCGAATAGCCGAGTCCTCGGATATGGACAATTGGGAGACTGTCCTAAGACCTTGTGCAAGTTTTTAAAAGACTTTGAGTTTTAAAAGAAAAATGAAGTGGAGATGTTTCCTACACCTATACCAACGGATCGGTATGAGGTGGTTGGATGAAAGTGGACCATGACGGGCTATGGTCGGAAAAAGGAGGAGTTTTGGAGAAACAGATAAAATGGTGACTTCTTTAAAGATAGTTATAAAACTCTTCTTACCTTTTTCAATAAAGATATAGAGATGTTTTAAATAAATAAAAGTTGTCAACTAAAATAAAACTGTGCATACTCATGTTGGGGTAGTTTGCGAGTACATTCAAATGTACTCATATTGGTTTCGTCCCTGGCTATTGTCCTAGCCAGACTACGAGGAGGAACACTACGCCGAGCAGGAGTATGGCGACTTCTACGCCAACTAAGGATCTCCACAAGTCAGCTGCCTGTCGGGTTGTCATCGTTAGAATATGATGTCTACTACGCCGTAGCTTCCGCTGATATTTTGGTTTGGCCCATGAAGGCACCTATGTAAGAACTTGGTCTAAATGACCATTTATGTAAGACTTTTATTCGGTATGTAATGGATGTAAACTTTGGTATCCAATTCGGATTATGTGCAACGACAGACTGATCACGGGATCGTTGTGTTAAGCATAATCGGGTATTTCGGACAGCTAGTCCGGGGTCCCCACAGACTTGGTATCAGAGCCATCCTGACTTTAGGAAACCTTAGTTAGCATGGTCGTTTGTCAAATGTTACAAAAGATGAATTTCTAAAAAGAAAGGAATGAAGTATTTTGAAAACTGCTTATCTCCAATCCTCTTACTTATGCAAAATTTTACTCTCATTAAATATTACATTTTCCTTATCCCTAAAATTTTGCACACCTCTCATTAAGCTTAAAATTTGACTCACTTGTTGCCCTACTATATTAAAATTTTGATACACTTGTCACCTAACTAACTTAAAATTTTGTTAAAAATTGTAGATGGCACTCCATTGGACCGAGTTCGTTCAGCTGAGAAGGACAGCAAGCTGACGTTTGAGAGGGACTTGTTCGAGTTGACCAAGCTGTTAGGTCGCCCCGCTCCAGAGTTTGAGGGAGCTCAGATTGATGTTCACGGTGTCGGAAGGCTGAGCTGGCTCATCAGTCGTCAGTTCGCAGGAACATCAAGTCTCCCAGTTCCAGGACACTCATCTTCACCACCAAGGAGGCCACCTGGGTTGACGGTCTCTGTACTGCTACACAGAGGATGCTAGCCCGACTTTGTGAGGAGCACAAGGCGGAGTTAGTAGACTCCCGTTTCCGGTTCTACGGGAGGCGCAACTGCGATGGACACCCTACTCCTTCACCTTACCACCCGATGTTTGGGAGCTACATCATGGACATGGAGATCTTACTTCAGTGCACTCAGGATGATCTGTTGCGCACTAGGATTCAGCTCCACTTTGACCGCGAGTCGCTCGTTGAGCTTCGCGAGAACGAGGAAGCTGATGGAGGAGAAGGTCGCTCTTCTCAGGAAGAGGGCCCAGCTGAGGAAGACTATCGTGAAGCTCCGCACGAAGGTGGCAGAGCAGGACGGACTGATTGAGGATCTAGAGCACCATACTGACGAGATGGAGGAGGAGGGCGAGGATCTCCGCAAGGAGAACAACGCTTTCCTCAGTGACGATGATGACTTCGTGGAGGAGATGGACTGTGAGGAGGAGGATGATGAGGAGGAGTTAGTTGACGAGGAGGAGGAGCCACTCGAGCAGTTCTCGAGGACGAGGAGGAGGATCCCGAGGAGCCACCTACCAGTCAGATGCTGACGTGTTAGAGCTGGAGGTTCCACCTCAGTAGGCGAGTGACTTGATCACTACCGCAGGATTAGGTTGACCCCCTATCTAGTCGAGTCGAAGTAGTGGTTCTTTTGGAAACCAGATGTTATGTATCTAGATGTAAGGTGATGTTGTAAGCTTGATGTTGTAAGCTTGATGTTGATGTGAACTCCTTGATGTGTTGTTTGTGAAATATAAGTATGTTTGTCTTGTTTAAATCTGTGTGAAATATTTTCATATAATCTTAAATTAATCAACCACTTGAAGATCGTCTTTTCCCTTAGTCGAACTTTTCTTGCCTTGTCTCTTATACCCGGTGTGCTTCAGGATGCCGCCCCGTCGCGCAATGCGGGAGGATCAGCACCACCACCACCGGACCCAACCCCCACCCAACTTCTCGCACTTATCATGGAGGAGCGTGAAAATGCCCGGCAAGAGCGCCAAGCTCATCTCGCTGCCTTACAACAACTCGCAGCCGCTTATAACAACAACAACAACAACAACAACAATGGTGGCAATGGGATGGAAACCAGCGATCCATTAGGCGATTTTCAGAAGACCAACCCACCCACCTACTCCAAGGGACTTCACCCACTAGAAGCCGATGATTGGCTTCGCACCATCGACAATAATCTGAAGTTGCTGCTGTGGGAGAAAATGAGAAAGTGTTGTATGCAACCCACTATCTCGCTGGACCTGCAAGAGCTTGGTGGGAAACTACCAAGGCTCTCCAGCCAGCTGGTCATGTCATCAACTGGGCTGAGTTCCAGGAGAAGTTCCGCAAGAAGCATATTCCCAGGACTTATTGAGAGGAAGAAGGATGAGTTCCGCAAGCTGAGGCAGGGAAGTAGAGATGTGGTCGGTTATCTGAGGAGTTTACCGACTTATCTCGGTATGCTCCTGATGACACCGACAAAGAAGAGAAGAAGATGGAGCGTTTCATGAGTGGACTTCATGATGAACTGCAGTGTGCTTGGTTATCCATGACTTCCGTGATCTGGAGTCACTTGTGGACAAAGCCATCCAGCTGGAGACCAAGCGCAAGTCTATGTATGAAGGTCGCAAGAGGAGGATGAATGCTCAGGAAGGTTCGAGCAGCCAGAAACCTCGTATCTTTCAGCAGAACACCAGGCCTGCCTATCGTCCACCCCAAGCTCCACGCCCCAATTACCCTAACCGCCCAAACAACTTCAACCGCCCCAATGACAATAACCGTCCCGGAGGAAACTTCAACAACTTCACCCGCAATCCCAATGTGATCTGCTTTGAATGCGGCAACAAGGGTCACTACTCCAAAGAATGTCCCAATCCCAAGAGGAATGTCCAGCGCCCCAATGCGCCGGCACAGAACAATGGTCAAGGCCGCAATGGAAATGGAAATGGCAAGAATGCCGCACCCGCGGAAATGCTGCTGTTGCCAAGGGTCGTCTGCACCACATCAATGCTGAAGAAGCTCAGGATGCTCCGGATGTTGTGCTGGGTACGTTCCTTGTCAACTCAGTACCTGCAACTGTTCTGTTTGATTCTGGTGCTACCCATTCATTTGTTACCCAAGAATTTGTTGCTAAGGGAGGTTTAGTTAGAGCCTCTTACCCAAACCCATGGTCATCCAAATCCCAGAATCCACCGTAGAGACCAAGATGTTTTGCTCCGATGTACCCCTTGAGATCAAAGGAGAAAAGTTTCCAGTTAACTTAATTGTTCTGGGAACCCAAGGCATCGATGTTATACTCGGTATGAATTGGTTAGCCAAGTACCATGGTCGAATTGACTGTGCCAGAAGAGCTGTATCCATCACCACCGACAAAGAAGTAGAAGTGGAGTATGTGTCTGAAACTAGTCAATCTCACCCAGGCTGCCATGAGAGCATAGCTCGACCTGCCCTAGATGAGATCCGTGTTGTTCACCTGTTCAAGGATGTTTTCCCAGAAGAATTGCCTGGTATGCCGCCAGACCGGGAAATTGAGTTCATAATTGAGCTTATCCCAGGAACCCCCCTATATCCCAAAGACCTTATCGGATGAATCCGGAAGAGCTGGTTGAGTTGAAGAAGCAATTGGCAGATATGCTCAGCAAAGGACTTGTTCGCCCAAGCGCTTCACCTTGGGGATCACCCATTATTTTGTGGACAAGAGAGACGGTACCACACGCCTGTGTGTGGATTATCGCAAGCTGAATGACGTGACCATTAAAAATAAGTACCCTCTTCCCAAGATCGAGGATCTGTTCGATCAAATGAACGGAGCCCGAGTCTTTTCAAGATCGATCTTCGGACAGGATACCATCAGTTGAAGATCCGAGAGACAGACATTCCCAAGACCGCCTTCACCACTCGTTACGGTTTGTTTGAATACACCGTGATGTCTTTTGGTCTGACCAATGCCCCAGCCTATTTCATGAATCTCATGAACAAGATTTTCATGGAGTACCTCGACAAGTTCGTGGTAGTTTTCCTTGATGACATCCTTATTTATTCCAAGACCGAAGAAGAGCATGCTGAACACCTGCGTCTAGTTTTGGAGACCTCCGAGAGCACCAGCTGTATGCCAAGCTTAGCAAGTGTGAGTTTTGGCTCAGTGAAGTGGCATTTCTCGGACATGTTGTATCTGCCGGAGGAATTTCTGTTGACCCGAGAAGATCAAGCCATTTGACTGGTTATCCCCAACCAATGTTTTTGAAATCCGAAGCTTTCTCGGACTTGCCGGTTATTACCGCAAGTTCGTTGAAGGATTTTCCAGTATAGCCAAACCTATGACCCAACTGTTGAAGAAGGACAAGAAATTTGAATGGACTCAGAAGTGTGAGGATAGTTTCCAAGAACTGAAGAAGAGACTAACCTCAGCCCCAATCCTGATCATGCCAGACGTCACCCAGAGTTTCGACGTGTATTGCGATGCATCACGCCTCGGACTTGGTTGCGTTCTGATGCAAGAAGGCAAAGTTGTGTCGTATCTGTCCCGGCAGTTGCGACCGCATGAAGAGAATTACCCAACCCATGACTTGGAGTTAGCTGCTGTTGTTCTTGCTCTCAAAAGTGGCGTCCCTATCTTGCGGGACATCGCTGCGAGGTCTATACAGATCACAAAAGCTTGAAGTATATTTTCACCCAGAAAGATCTGAACCTGCGACAGAGGAGATGGATGGAATTAATCAAGGATTATGATATTGGAATCCATTATCACCCTGGAAAGGCTAATGTAGTTGCCGATGCCCTTAGTCGCAAACCTTGCACCCTGAATGCCCTGATCCAAGCCGAACAGCCAGCCTTGTTCAAAGAGTTCCAAGATTTTGGACTAGAGCTTGTTAGCCATGGTTATCTCGCCAATTTAGAGTTAACCCCAACCCTGATGGATCAAATCAAAGAAGCCCAAAAGGTCATGAAAGCATAGAGGGAATTAGGAAGAAGATTTCCCTCGGCAAAGCACCCGGTTTTACCGAAGATGCTGAAGGAGTGCTGAAATTCAATGACCGTATCTGTGTGCCCAATGTCACGGAACTTAAGGAGTTAATCCTGAAGGAGGCCCATGAGACCCCTTATTCAATCCACCCCGGCGGAACCAAAATGTACCAAGACCTTCGAGAAAGATTTTGGTGGCATGGAATGAAGCGAGAGATTGGTTCATTCGTAGCCAAGTGTGACATCTGCCAGCGAGTTAAGGCTGAACATCAGCGACCCGCTGGATTGCTTCAACCTTTGAAAATTCCCGAGTGGAAGTGGGATGAGATTGGAATGGATTTTATTACCGGACTTCCAAGATCCAACCGAGGCCATGATTCAATCTGGGTCATCGTTGATCGACTGACCAAGGTTGCCCACTTTGTTCCTGTCAAGACCACTCATACCGGAGCTCAGTTAGCAGACCTGTATATTTCCAGAATAGTGAGCCTGCATGGTGTGCCTAAGAAGATTGTATCTGATAGAGGCACGCAATTCACCTCAAGATTCTGGAAATCCCTTCATGAAGCCCTCGGAACCAAGTTAGCATTTAGCACAGCTTATCATCCCCAGACCGATGGCCAAACTGAGCGAGTGAACCAGATATTGGAGGACATGCTTCGCGCATGTGTTCTATCCTATGGTTCCAAGTGGGAAGATTGTCTTCCGTTTGCAGAGTTCTCGTACAACAACAGTTATCAGTCTAGTCTGCAAATGGCCCCTTTTGAAGCCCTTTACGGCAAGAAGTGTCGTACACCCCTGAATTGGTCCGATACCGGAGAGAGCAAATTGTTCGGACCAGATACCCTCCGAGAAGCTGAAGAGCAAGTTCAGCTTATTCGTGAACGCCTCAAAACTGCCCAATCCCGTCAGAAGAGTTACGCTGACACCAAGCGCCGTGATCTCACTTTCAGTGTCGGAGATTATGTTTATCTCCGAGTGACACCCCTCAAGGGAATGCAGCGTTTCCATGTCAAAGGAAAATTAGCGCCAAGGTATATTGGACCCTTCAAGGTCATTGCTCGTCGAGGAGAAGTATCCTATCAGCTGGAGTTACCCCAGGAGTTAGGAGATTATCATGATGTCTTCCACATTTCCTTGCTCCGGAAGTGTCTTGAAGTTCCTGACCAGCCTGATGTTTTCAAAAACATCGACCACCTCTCCATCGACCTGAACCAAGACCTGACTTATCGTGAGAGACCCCTCAAAATTCTCGAAGAAGATGTTCGTGTTACCCGAAGACGTGCGATCAAGTTTTACAAAGTCCAGTGGACTAACCACTCTGAAGAAGAAGCAACTTGGGAACGCGAAGATTATCTTCGAAGCGAATTTCCAGACCTCTTTAGTACCCAGCCTAGCAAATCTCGGGACGAGATTTATTCTAAGGGGGAAGGATTGTAACATCCCAAAAATATTAATCAGTATTATTATTCCAAAAATGAGAGCCAACAAAAACTTTTGCTTAATTATATGTGTTGATCTCATATTGTTGCTTGTGTGGTTTATTTCTTGCTAGTTATGTGTTGCTTGCTCTAAAGAAAAACATGAAGAAAAGAGGAGGAATAAAATGAAAATGGAAACAAGAAAATAATGTGACAAGTGTCACATGAAATTCTCCAAGTGAGAAGTTGTTTTCCTTTACAATAAAATTCAGTGGAGTGGTAATGTAAACACTCCCCTTTTTATCCTTACTACTTTTCTCTCTCAACTCATATTTTGAACTAGTTTTAAAATTCAAAAGTAAATCAAATAGAAATAAAACAAAATTCCATAATTAAAACCCTATGAACAAAAATGATTCAAAACATTTTATTTTGAAATGCCAAATTTTGTGGAGCTACTACATGCTATGTGGAAGCCTCACAAATATTTGTGAATTTTTCTAAATTGTTTAAGTGCCTCAAATAAAATCCAGAAACTGCTGCTGGAATTGAAAAGAAGAAAAAGAAACAGAAAAGGACCTAGTTGTAAAGGGAAAAGAAAGTCCAGGGGGCGTTCTGCGAAAGTGTCGTCGTCTCCTACCCTAGCTCCCCGTCACCGTCGCCGTGTCGCCATGGCCGTCGTCGCCGCTCCCAGGCCCCCCTTGCCCGTAGCCGTCCACGCTCCGTGCCTCTGCAACCGCCGCAGTCGCTCGAGCACCTCCCTTGACCCGATGCCGCCCCCTGTCCCCTGTATCTCCGCCGTGGTTAAACGGACGGCGACCGGCCAAATTGGCCCAGCTCGCTGCTCCCCGACACGCACGGCTCAGCCAGCGCCTTCTAGAACATGCCCGGACCCCGCTCGACCTCACAGCGCCACGCCTCGTGCACCACTGCCTCGAATCCGAGCCGAGAGATCGCCGGTGCGCCATGGACACGGCCGTACGCCCCGTCCACGATACGCCGGCTCCCGCGCTATAAAACCCACCCCGCACCCTCTGGAAGCAGCACACCATCCCACTCCCTCGCTCCCCCTCTCCAATTTCACCGTGAGCCGCCAGGAGGGCGTGCCCTGCCAAAGCTCTGCCGCCGTCGAGGTCCGTCGTGGCCGCAGCGCCTCGCTGCACCTTTCTCCCCTCCAACCCCTCTGCTCTGCTTGCCCAACTTCACCACACTCACGCGCATCGTTTCCCCTCTGGTTCGTGCACAGGAACGCCGTAGGGAGCTCGCCGGAGTTGCTGTCGTGCCCGTGCGAAGTTCAGAAGCTCGCCGTGGACGCTGTGCTCCGTCCCGCAAGCAGGACTCGGCCAGAAGCTCTCCCCACGCCGCCGCCGTCGATTCGCGTCGTCGCCGAGCCTTCCCGAGCCCTCTAGGTGAGGTTTTGCCCAACCTCGCCTCGCTGGAGCCACGGCGCCGCCCATAAATGGTCGTCGCCGATGGTTTCGTTGCGGGCCGTTGGATCTCGATCCAACGGTACCATACCGTTTCGATTAGAGAGAGAGAGAGAGACTGACGAGCGGGCCCCGCTCGTCAGGGTTTTATTAATTTCCCCGTGAACTGTGCCGCTGACCAGTGGGTCCCCCATGTCAGCAATTTCAACATTATCCACAACAGTGGATTTTCCTAATTTAAATTCTCAGAAATTTTCAGTACTGACATGAACTTGTAAATTCAATATCAAGGTTTAGGAATCCAAATAAATCAAACTCAATTGTTCTGGAAATCTTATTAAAATGTTTAACCAACCCAATTGGATTCATTCCATTTAATTAAATAAATAAAAAGTATTATTAAAAATACTACAGAAGGTTTAAATTCTAAACTTGTTTGTTTCTGATACTCTGTTAGTCCAAATAATTCCAAACCAATTTTGTTAGCTTAGTACTTCCTTGTATTAGCTTCCCTAATTTTGGTAGAATTAATTGTGTAGTAGGATTTGTTTAGTACAAAGTTGAAGTTTAAACACCCTTCTGCACTCAAACATTTAAATATGTTTAATGGTTGACCCAAATGAACTAGGACCAATTTTTTTAGATCACATTTAGCCATGTTTAGTTACCCCTAAAAGGATTTAATTTTTGAAGCAATAGAATTTAAACGGTAGCCAAAACTTGGTTATTAAGCATCTGATTCAAACAAATGTGTAGGGAGTTTAGTAACTCCAATTGAACCAAATCAAATTGTGTTGTCTTCTACACATCAGTAGCTTTCCATAGAATTTTAGTTTGTATTTTTATGACCAACAGAACTGAAGTTGTGCAATTAAACATTTTCAACAAGTTTCTGCCTTAATTTTTAGAAGTAATTAAGTAATGTTTAAATCAATTATTTTGAAACCAAATTGTATGGTTTGTGTGTGCAGTAGCTATTTGTGATGTTTTTGGTTGTTATGTTGAGATGATTGCTTGTATAGCTTAGTGATTGGTTGTATTTGTTTGCTTATTAATTAGACGAGAACGTTGTCGGATTTATCGAGGAAGGAGAGTTTGCTGAACTTGAAGAACAAGAGCAAGGTCACTTTGCCGAGCAAGGCAAGCTATTCTCTGAGCTTGCACTACAAACATATGCATCTACTTTCATAACATGTTTTACTCTCAAGGCAAGATTTATAAAACCCATTTCAAAAGTATATGGAAATTATTTTGCCACCTATGTAGAAATATTGATAGTTATATCAAATTATAGGATGGGAAAAACAAATATGGTTTATTCAAAACTCCTTTACAATTACTTGTGAGTTTATGAAATGCCGAGATGTCGGTGTTGGAATGGAGAAGTGGAAAATGGTGATGTTTATGAAAAATGCACAGTGTCCTAGTACTATGACGACCAATCTTACCCTGTGCGACCACATTTACCATATATGGGAAAAGGCTTAGTCATGTAGTTTGCTCTTATTAGTATGGGATACCTCATCGACGGAGATGACTCCGTTATGCATGAGGGGATGGTCCGAGGACCTACCCCCTGACCCGGGTCCTCACACAAGTTGGTGGGGAGGATAGAAGGTTCCACCATAAACCGCCGGACAAAACTATGAGTCCTCACACTTAGGGTTTCTGACGGGAAACTAGACTGGGTGTCGATGGAAAGTGTCATATGGGAAGGATCCTATACTAGCATGAGAAAATAAGAGGCTAGGGCCGGCGGCTTACTTCGCATACACCTGGTATGGCGAGACGTGGCAGACACGATGAGTTGCCGGATGGATGTGGGCTAAAAGCGTGCTACCTCTGCAGAGTGTTAAAAACTATTCGAATAGCCGAGTCCTCGGATATGGACAATTGGGAGACTGTCCTAAAACCTTGTGCAAGTTTTTAAAAGACTTTGAGTTTTAAAAGAAAAATGAAGTGGAGATTGTTTCCTACACCTATACCAACGGATCGGTATGAGGTGGTTGGATGAAAGTGGACCATGGCAGGTTATGGTCGGAAAAAGGAGGAGTTTTGGAGAAACAGATAAAAATGGTGACTTCTTTAAAGATAGTTATAAAATTCTTCTTACCTTTTTCAATAAAGATATAGAGATGTTTTAAATAAATAAAAGTTGTTAACTAAAATAAAACTAGTGCATACTCGTGTTGGGGTAGTTTGCGAGTACATTCAAATGTACTCATATTGGTTTCATCCCTGGCTATTGTTCTAGCCAGACTACGAGGAGGAACACTACGCCGAGCAGGAGTATGGCGACTTCTACGCCAACTAAGGATCTCCACAAGTCAGCTGCCTGTCGGGTTGTCATCGTTCGAATATGATGTCTACTACGCCGTAGCTTCCGCTGATATTTTGGTTTGGCCCATGAAGGCACCTATGTAAGACTTGGTCTAAATGACCATTTATGTAAGACTTTTTATTCGGTATTGTAATGGATGTGAACTTTGGTATCCAATTCGTATTATGTGCAACGACAGACTGATCACGGGATCGTTGTGTTAAGCATAATCGGGTATTTCGGACAGCTAGTCCGGGGTCCCCACAGTAGGCCCACCCCTTTCGGCCTTCTGGTCTCCGTTTCTTTTATTCCTTTGCGCCTACGTTTCGTTCCTTCCAAAAAAGTGATCCCCGTAAAATCTCAGGTCATTTGGACGTCGTTTGGGTCCCTGAAACATCAAAATATAGAAAAAGGGGTTTTCTGACAGCGCAGGGTTAATTTTAGAAAAATGGGGGAGTTGTTAATTATCCCCAAAACTCAATATAAATCATGAATATAACCCTTATATGATGCAAATAACATGGAATAACATGTAATAAAATGTAAAGTTCATGTATGCATTTTACATGCATCAACATCCCCAAGCTTAACCCATGCTCGTCCCGAGTATGAAGGTGATAAAAACTAACATGGACTTTGCATTTTAATACTATCAATGGATATCAAAGGTGATTACTATTGCTACATAGAGTCAAATGATTCATTCTTTAAAGGAATAACAATATGCAAGATAAATTATGAAGTGATATCAAATACTCAATGTAAGGATTTTTAATGATAAATTCACAAAGTGTAATATAGAAGAAAGTACTATGGACCAAATGTATGCATAATGAAAAGTAAAAACATCCTATGGTGGTCATATAGTACTTCTTATGAAAACTGAATATAAAAGGCGGACACTTTGGATAGATAAATAAGTAGAGGTAAAGCATGAATAAGTTTCATCTAACTTCTAAACACTTCTACTTAAGTTAATGCTTGCAATGTGGTAGTCATTGGTGTGGAGCTCTCATTACCCCTATCATAGCATTTTGAATGATTAATGTTTAAAGTGAAAGCAAATATGAGTGGTGTGCTTGACAATGTATTGGTTGAATGTCTCATGTCCCTTGAATACAAGTACCTACACCATGTGTTACTCACTTTGGTCCACAAAGTAAATTCAAATAAAGGTCATTGCAAGTAATAATAGTATCATCAAGAACTACACTGGGGTACCTCTTGTCCCATGACATGAACAAGCCCATGTCAAAACAACAAGACAAACAGACAATGAACAATCTCAGCACTCTTTTATTTACTATGGGTATAGCTTTTTATTATGAGGTGCATCACTGAATGAACATTATGGTTATGCTGTAAATTTCCACCATGAATGATGCATGGCTTAGATTAGCGGCCCAGGCATTTCTCTAATCATTTATACAAACTCTTTGAACTTACTAAGTATCCACGTTCATTTCACCCATGATAGGCATCCATAAACAAAAGTACATGACATCAACTAAATATAAATAAGTGCAATGTTGAAAGCTTGCCATGTGACAGCACATATGGGCTAACTCCCAACCAAAACAATTGTCAAGCCCACAACTTCATAATTTTAATCACAATGGTTCATGCTTATTAAATGCAATAAAAGTAAATTGTGCATCAAGTTCGTGAGAGCTTTTAACCAATTTTTCCCATGACAATCAATAACATAAGCATTTAAATTCAGAAATGTAGATAACACAATATAACATGATAAACATACTTGGAATAGCATAAAGCTAATAGGTAGATATGGTGGACTCACTGGAAAAACTTTGGTTGAAGGTGTTGGGAAACAAGCTTTTTACTTGTTGTAATTTTTGGGCTAGCAATAGGGAGAAAGTTGACCTTCTAAATCATGCATAAGTGTCCATAAAACTAATCAATCCATGTTAAACCAAGTAAAGTTAAAATTCATTCAAAGCACATGAATTATGCAACTATATGTATCTTTTAAAATCAACTCAAACATCCCTATCCCAATATATTTAATAACATCCAACATAATTCAACCCAAACTTCCAGTAGCTCTCTCATATATAAATGATAGTGGTGGTCTTAAGAAAATAAAAATCAAACCGAAGTAACAAAAGCAAAAGAAAACAGATGCTCCAAGTTTATACGATAAAGTGCTATGATCGAAAAACAGAAGTTAGACGTGTGCAAACCGAGAGTGTGTTGGTCCAGTGGGGTTGTCTTGACATCCCCAAGCTTATGGTCTTCACCATCCTTGAATAGCTCTTGGTGCAGCTCCTCTAATCCATGTGAAAAAACTTCAAAACACCGTTTCTCCCATTTCTTTTCTGTGGGGTGATATTAGTAGTGATAAACAAATAGGTTCCTTGCTGCTTAAAATCCTTAGGCAAAAATTCATATGAAGGTCCAGAGAGTATATAATATTGTATGCCTACTCATAAGCTCAATTGAATCAAAAAGATTCAAGCAAAAAGCTCAAAGAATGCATGAAACAATATCAAGACAGAATCTGTCCAGGCCCACGACTCGTCGGGGGGTACGCGGAGGTTTGTTACCTCCGCGGTACGCAGCATATAGGTTTTTCCCTATGCAGCGCGGTACGCGGAGCTTCGCTCCCTCCGCGTACCCCTCGTCCCTCGCATGTACGGTAATGGGCTTGGCCCAATTAAGTGATCGACTGTTTCGTTTACTGTTTCGTCTCTTTACTTTGAATAAATATTTTAAATTATTGAAAAAAAAAATCAGAACCAATTTTGAAGAACCATTTTTAATTTTGGAACCATTTTTAAATTTGGAACCAATTTTAAATTTGGAACCATTTGTAATTTTGGAGCCATTTTTTAATTTGGAACCATTTTTAAATTTGGAACCATTTGTAATTTTGAACTATTTTTAAATTTGGAACCATTTTCAAATTTTGAAACCATTTTAAAATTTGGAACCATTTTCAAATTTTTGAACCATTTTCAAATTTTTGAACCATTTTATAATTTTGAACCATTTTATAATTTGGAACCATTTTTTAATTTTGGAACCATTTTTTAATTTGGAACCATTTTTAAATTTTGAACCATTTTTTTTATTTTGGGACCATTTTAAAATTTGGGACCATTTTCAAAATGGAACTGTTTTTAAATTTGAAACCATTTTCAAAATGGAATCATTTTTTAATTTGGAACCATTTTTTAATTTTGGAACCATTTTTGAATTTTAAACCATTTTTAAATTTTGGAACCATTTTAAATTTGGAACCATTTTTAAATTTTGAACCATTTTTAATTTTGGGACCATTTTTAAATTTGGGACCATTTTCAAAATGGAACCGTTTTTAAATTTGGAACCATTTTCATAATGGAACCATTTTTAATTATGGAACCGTTTTAAAATTTGGAACCATTTTTGAATTTGGAACTATTTTTAATTTTGGAACCATTTTTAAATTTGGAACCATTTGTAATTTTGGAACCATTTGTAAATTTGGAACTATTTTTAATTTGGAACCATTTGTAATTTTGGAACCATTTCTAAATTTGGAACCATTTTCAAAAATTTAAACCATTTTATAATTTGGAACAATTTTTTATTTTGGAACCATTTTTTATTTTGGAACCATTTTTAAATTTGTAACCATTTTTTAAATTTTTAACCATTTTTAATTTTGGGACCATTTTCAAAATGGAACCGTTTTTAAATTTGGCACCATTTTTAAAATGGAACCATTTTTGAATTTGGAACCATTTTTAAATTTGGAACCATTATAAATTCAGAACTTTTTAAAATTTGGAACCATTTTTAAATTTGGAACCATTTTGAATTTGGAAACATTTTTAAATTTGTAACCATTTTTTAATTTGGAACCATTTTGAATTTGTAACCATTTTCAAAATGGAACCATTTTTAATTTAGAACCATTTTCAAAAAAATTAACCATTTTTTAAAATGAACAATTTTCAAATTTGAAATATTTTAAATTTGGAACCATTTTTAAATTTGGAACCATTTTTTAAAAAATGAACAATTTTCAAATTTAGAACCATTTATAAATTTGGAACCATTTTTATAAATGAACAATTTTCAAATTTGGAACATTTTAAAATTGGAACCATTTTTTAAATTTGGAATCATTTCTTAAAAATGAACAATTTTCAAATTTGGAACATTTTAAATTTGGAACCATTTTTAAATTTGGAACCATTTTTTTGAAAATTAACAATTTTCAAATTTGGAACATTTTCAATTTGGAAACATTTTAAAATTTGGAACCATTTTTAAAAAATGAACAATTTTCAAATTTGGAACATTTTAAATTTGGAACCATTTTTTAATTTGGAATCATTTTCAAAATGAAACCATTTTCAAAAAGTTTAACAATTTCCAAAAAACAATTTAAAACAGAACAAAAATAAATAAGAAAAAGAAAAAAAGGAACAAAAACAAAACAAAAAAGAAAAATAAAAATAAACGAAAAAGAAAAACAGAAAAGAAAAAGAAAAAATAACGAAAAGAAAAACAGAAAATGAAAATAAAATGAAAAAGAAAAAGAAAAAGGAAATAGAAAAAGGAAAAAAAAGCGCCGCGGTCGGGAAGGAAGAAAAGAAGCAGTGCGACGCGTCGGTCGGAGCGACTGGGCCAGGCCCAAGTGGAGTCAGGGGTACGCGGACGTTGGTAACGTCCGCGGTACGGGTATTATAGGTTTTCCCCAGTCGTGCTGCACGACACGGCCCGTCATGGGCCTGACAAGGCACGACACGAATACGGCACGGTACTAATCGTGCCAGCTGCAGAACGACACTATGACACGGATGAGGCTCAACGGGCCCCATTCCACACGATTAGCACGTTTGGTCTGATTAGGGCTTGGAAAACAAAAAAATAGCTAAAAATTCAAAAAAAGAAAGAAATATAAGACAAAGTTGGATTTTTTTTTTGAAGCAAGGCGCCTCATTAATCTTAATAATTTTTATTAATCAAGCAAGGCGCCTCATTAAAACCTTCCAGTCCCTTTAGGTAGACTGGTAAGGAAAAATAGTGCGTCTGAAATTTGTAGCTATCCGACTTAATTGTTCATATTACAGACCGAGTTCAGTACAAGAATAAAAAGAAAATTACAAAAAGGATAAGAAAAGTATTCTTCATCGTCGATATGAAGATACTCCAGGTAGTGCGTCTGAAATTTGTAGCTATCCGACTTAATTGTTCATATTACAGACCGAGTTCAGTACAAGAATAAAAAAGAAAATTACAAAAAGGATAAGAAAAGTATTCTTCATCGTCGATATGAAGATACTCCAGTGCAACCACCAATTCGGGGTCCTCCGGCATGTGTTGGGTTCTACGCATCGCCCGATCGCCGCAACTGGGCTGCCGTGCCCTTCCCGTGCCGTGCCGCATGGCCCGACAGGGGTCCGACAGAGGCAACCGTGCCTCCTGCGTGCTGCGTGTCACGTTCTGCCTGGCACGGCAAGGCTCCGCACACCTGGAGGACGACGTGCTCGCTCCCGCACGACTCGGTCGTCGCGTGCCCGCTCCAGCACGACTCCGCCTCGCGTGCCCGCTCCAACACAGGAGCCCACCGTGCTCGCATGGCCCGCGTGCCACGTTGGCAGGCCGTGCCCATGTCGGCACGTTTGTCTCGTGCCGTGCCGGGCTGGCCCACGGGCTCCAAATCGAGGAGCGGCATGGGGACTAACGGGACCGTGTCGGGCCGCGGCCCATTTAGGTCAGGTCGTGCCGTGTCCGTGCCGTGCCAAAAAATCCGTCCTTCGGGCCGGCCCGTTTGGCCAGTTATAGAGGCACCAAGGGAGTACTGAGTACATGCACCTGCACTCCTCCCCGCCCCCTCCCCGCCTCGCTCTTCTTGAATCTTTGAGGCCGGTGATCGTGTCGTCCCACGGATGACCTGGTATTGCGAGCACGGAAGCTATGCCTACCATCAGCCCGTGCCTACCATCCCGGCATGACAACAAGGTTCTCAAGAAAAAGATCATGTAGCGCGATGCATCCATCCCGCTGGCCATATTTTACTTCACCAACGGGATGTGAAAACATAAGGAAAAAAGATCAAGTAGTACTCCATATACCAAAAAAAACTGAAGAATAATTCAGTAGCTTGCCTCGCGCTGCTCTCAGATCATCGGTGCCCCATAGGGATGAGAAAGCATGACCATGATCATGTCATTACTAACTTGATCAGTAGCGATACAACATTCAAACGACTATAGCAATATTTTAGGTCAATGCAATGGCATAAAAGAACTCAAATGTATATTTCAGAGCCCCAGTTTGATACACATGTTGAAAAAAGTAATAAGTTCTCCACACACCGATCATGTGTGTGGACGGTTCCGCTTGCAAATTCAGTATGATAATGTGCATCTACATTTGCGTTTTGAAGGTCCTGAATCTCTGCTTCTCAAGCCTGGATTTCAATATCTTCCTTTTGTTTTGTCCTCTTATGTACTCTTATCCCGCAAGGACGCTGGCGCCGTACTCGCCGTTCATCATGCGTCACGTCGTCACCTATCAACACCTACGTCACGTCGTCGTTCTTTAACACGCGAGAGGGTTCAGCGCAACACATGTCTGGTCTGCGTGCTAAACTGCCCTTCCTCTGTACGCCAGGTTTCTGATTGTACTACTATATACGTACCATCTTTGTTCCACAGTGTAAGCCTTTTTAGCAAACTAGTTTAGCTTGTTAAAAAGGCTTATATTCTGAAACAGAGAGAGTAATTCTCAATATGTTGTATTTGCTACTTGCACATTAGTTGACACGTAAGTACATTGCTAATATGTAATTTGTTGCTTTAACTGCAGGTACTCTACAGAACGGTTCTGGCATGACCAACCGACATCACAATGAGTTTTGGATTTTTTTCTCATTCGTGAGGAACTGCTCATCCTTGGCAGCATCGACACTGAAAATGAATCTTTTACTACCGCTGAATTGCAAATAACCATAGCCATATTTTCAGTGGAGTTAATGTGATGGAAGCACTAGAGGTCTAGAGCTGTAGGGCGATATGGTGAAATACGGACTCAGGTCATTCACCTTGGTCTCAGATGTGCTGTTTGACTTTTTTTTTGATGAAAAGAGCCTCGGCTCCCAATTTTCATTGCATGACAAAGAAAACTGATAAAACAAGAGTTCGCGGAGTGTTGCTTCCCGAACAAAACTCGGGAAACGAAAATAAACACCGACTGTGCACACCACACATACAACACAGCAAAACCATCTACATCATAACCTGCTAAACAACAAGTCCCTCTAACTGAACTAGACGAAACTCCTTTATTTATACTAGACAAAACATAAGCACTACTATAGCTTCAGGTTTTCAACTGTTTTCTTCAGTTTCACTCGCAAAACATCTCTACAGTTATGTGATGAGGGGAAGCTGGAAAATGCTGAGATGTGTTTTCATCAACTTACTGATTTGGGTCAGTATTTCATTAAAAATATCAAGGTACTAATGTGGCTTGCCAACCGAGAAGAATCTATTGCCAAGTTAACTGAGAAAATGGTTCGGTTTGTACGTCTGGCACCTGAGGATCACCAAAGGGCTCATCACACTGCTAAAAGCACACCTCCCAATGGTGATGGGGATCAAGCTGATATAATAACGGGAACGTAGTCTAATTTCAGATGACGGTGAACATCAATTGATAATTGATGGCCACAACTTTGGTTGACGAGTGAAATATTTGAATAGCTCTAAAGGGTTCATTGTAAAATTATGGCGTCCAGGTGAGCCTTTTAGCTTTCAGCTGTTCATATGAACTTATTGGTGGTCAGTTTGCTTTCATGGTTTCTGACGCATATATTCCGACAGACAATACCATCATATTGCCAGATTATTGTCAATGGTGATATATAATTATATATTCTTTCCTGAAAATCAATACAGTGGAAGGCCTTTAGAGCATCTCTAGCAGATCCCGTAAAAGTTTGACCCTCGTAAAACACGTATAAGGGAAACCGTAAAACATTTTTAAGGAGCGAAAAGTTGCTTGGCAGAATAGATCCCATAAACAAAACCGTAAATCAGAATATTCGTATTTACGGTTTACGTTTATGGTATCTGTTCTATACAGAAGCCCTGGCGGTACCGCAAAACTGGTTTTTTCTATAGCTTATATTTGTCACTTTGGACCAGAAAAAGATGATAAAAACGGCACCACAAATTCAAATTTATTAGAGTACAACATCAAACAATACATGAATAATCCATATTACAACAATCGTTCAAATCCAAATAATTAAACAAATAATGAAGGGTCCAGTTCATCACATGGAAAAACCAAATAAATTGGCAGACTAGCTCCTCCCATACAACTGCCAATGAAGTTCCATTAGATCAATCTGAAGCTGCCGGTGAGTGTCAGCATGCTCAATCTGCCGGTATGTCTCGAGGAATGCTTGGATCTTGTCTGGTTTTCTCAAAGGCTTCACACGACTGCCAACATTTTCATAGATAGGCAGCAGACCCAAATCCCTCCCGTCCTCAACAAGCATACCTTCATGATATTGTCCAGAGATTTCTGATCCCAGAAACGAGCATGACCTCGAACAATTGCAAACCTAGCTTGCAACACACCAAATGCCTTCTCAATATCCTTTATGCATGCTTCTTATGCAGTGGCAAAAACAAACTGTTTTTTCCCCTCTGGGTGTGAGATGGTTTTCACAAATGTGGACCAAGAGGGGTAGATGTCGTCGGCTAGATAATATCCCATGGTATAATCATGCCCGTTGACGGTGTATTTGCAAGTCGGGGAATCTCCACTTGCAAGCCTAGCAAAAAGATGAGATCTTGGCAGCACATTGATGTCATTTAGTGAACCTGACAAACCAGAAAAACAATGCCAAATCCACAAGTCCTCGGATTCCACTGTGTCAAGCACAATTGTTGGATCATGGTGATAGTCAGTGTACTGACCATGCCATGCAGTAGGGCATTTCTTCCACCTACAGTGCACACAATCAACACTGCCAAGCATCCCCGACCAACCTCTAGCTTCATTTTGCGCCATCAACCTCTTGGTGTCCTCCTCGTTAGGAGCTCAGAGATACTCCTCGCCAAAAAGCCTTATGATCACCTTCACAAAAATGCGCACATACTTGAGCGTAGTATCTTCACCAATGTGGAGATACTCTGCTAGAATATCATATGCAATCACTCGCATGGCAGCCGAGATCTTTTGACACGCGCTAAATCCAATCAGGCTGGCGGCGTTCCTCCGGCGAGTGAAAATCTTTCAATTGGCCTCACAAGCTTCGACACCTCACAAGTTTCGACTACGTGCATGAACAGATTCCTACGCATTCGATATCGCCTACGGAAGAGATGAGGCGGATAGGTAGGTACTGATACGTGTCAAGCGTATCTATAATTTTTGATGTTCCATGCTTGTTTTATAACAAATGCTACATTTTTTATTTGCTTTATATATCACTTTTATGCATTTTCTGGGACTAACCTATTAACAAGATGCCATAGTGCCAGTTCCTGTTTTTTGTTGTCTTTTTGTTTCAGAAGAAGCTAGTCGGGAAATATTCTGGGAATTGGACGAAATTTTACGGGACAAGTTTTTAACCGACATGAAGACGAAGTTTAAAGAGCAGCTGAGGTGGCGCACCAGGGGCCAGACGCCACCCCGGCGCGGCAGAAGGTGGGGCCGTGTCGGGGGGTCGTCTGGTGCACTCCGGTGGCCCCTCATGTCGCCTCTTCGCCTATATATCCTCCTCGCCTGGAAAACCCTAAACACCCGATCAAAAATCTACGAAAAGTTTCGTCGCCACCATCGTCGTCAACCCTAGTTCAGGAGGGTTCTGAAACTCTACCCGGCACCCTGCCAGAGGGAAGATCATCACCGGAGGGCTCTACACCGCCATGCCTGCCTCCGGAGTGATGTGTGAGTAGTTCCCCACGGGACTATGGGTGCATAGCAGTAGCTAGATGGTAGTCTCTCCACTTTATGCTATCATGTATAGATCTTGTGAGCTGCACTACATGATCAAGATTATCTTTATGTAATGCTACATGTTGTATTTGCTGGGATCCGATGAATTGTGAAGTTATGATCAAGTTTGTTCATCTATCTATCTATATGTTTTATTTATGTTCTTGCATGCTCTCCGATGCTAGTAGATGATTTGGTCAAGTAGATGCTAGTATCTACAAGAGGGGATATTTATGCTAGATAGTGGGTTCATATCTCCGGTTGCCTGGGCTCGAGATGACAGAAACGACTAAAGCTCTAGATGTGATGTTGTAGTGTCATTTGCATTGTTTACATTACACACTTTACTTATTGCAATTATCTGTTGCTTGCAACTTAATACTCGTGGGAGACATGGATGTTATCCTGTGGATGGATTATTAGTCATAGATGCAGCTAGCAAGCAGTCTATGTATCTTGTTGTAATGCCCAATAAATACTACAGTGAACATTATCTTGTCATAATATGCATTGTCATGCTTTTGCCATTTGTCAATTGCCTAGCTGTAATTTGTTTAACCAGCATGTGTTTATCTGTTTTATGGAGAGACACCTCTAGTGAACTGTGGACCCATGTCCTTTATTTTACACTGATAAAAACACCGTTTCCACCACGTTCAACATTCATTTGCTCGTTGTGCATTTTTTGCATTTACATTTATTTTTCATACCATATGTTTAATCCTTTGTATTCAGCAAGGTAGGAAGATTGACAACCTTCCTGTTTTGTTGGGACAAAATAGTTTAATTGTGTTATGCGCAGGTCCACGCCGAAGCTATAAGCGCTAGAGTAGTTTTGGCACCGTGTTGAAACTTTTCCAATTCCTACTGATTCGATAAACCTTGTAATTGTTAGCAAGAGAAATTTGCTGCTGTACTATTTCATACCTTCCTCTTGGATATCCCAACGAACGTGTGTTCCACGTCATCAGCACCTCGGTGAATTATTCTTGCATGAGCATTTCGTTGCCCAAAGCTCGGTTCCACAGGATACAAAGACGGCCCACGGTTGATCACCTCCGCTTTCTTTTTGGACCCCTCTCAAACGCCTTCACGGCGAGCATGAGCATGAGATGCAGTGCATCGTTGTCATTCTCTTCCTCGGATTACGAAGAATCGTCGAAAAATATTTGCTCCGACGGGGTCATATCAGCGAACGAACTCATCTATAAATT
The DNA here is from genome assembly GCA_947311845.1 of Poa pratensis. NCBI lineage: Eukaryota > Viridiplantae > Streptophyta > Magnoliopsida > Poales > Poaceae > Poa > Poa pratensis. The sequence goes on from CAMZMU010000064.1 coordinate 19,267,391, forward strand.
AAACATCTAATTAAGCTTGACAACGAATTGGATTCGATTCCTAAACTAAAAGTGCGAATAAATATAGCAATTTTTACCTTCAGTGGCGCAGGATCGGAGGCGGTGTCATGGGCGCCGCGGGTGGCGGAGAGCTGGGTCCGGGAGTGGCCACGGAGCTGCGGGGGAGAGGACGGCCTGGGCACCGGAGTGGCGACGGAGCTGCAGGAGAGCGGCTACGACGCGTCGATGTGGTTTCCCCTCTCTCCCATCGACGGATCCAGGGCTATCATGCGGGGGTGGAGACGACCTCGAGAGAGCTTGAGGAAGGCCGGGAACGGGGCGGCGCACGGCGGGACGCCAGGCGCGCGTGCGGGAAACGGCGAGGGCGAGCGAAATCGCGGGCGGGAGGCGGCGGCGCGGGATTTGGGAAACGGAAGCTGAATATTCAGCCCGCCAACACTTTGCGCGATATGAGGGGAACCGGAGAAATCAGCCCCGAAACTCCATATCTGTGGTTTCCTCGGATCCACTCACGGTGAACCATAAAAACTTTAATGGTTTGAGCGAATATACGGGATTTGCGTTGGTCGCCGTTTCCGCCCGAACCCTTAAAAAACGCACTTATTAGCCGGCCTATTTTGGCCATATGGTATCATACAGTTATCCATCGCTCTAATGCATATGAAATCCGAAGTACATATGGTATTCCAACATCTGATGAATTTAGAATTTGAATTATCACTGTATAATCTGGCTCTCATATAAAGCTCTTTGTTTGTCTGAAATACATAGGCCTCTGAATATTTTGCGTGAGGGTAAGGTGAAAGTGATAATAAAATCCATTATGCATCAGAAGAAAGTTCGTGCATATCATACATCCGATCTCGTGCGCCAAACAAATATTGAAATACTGAAACAAGTTATGTTCCACCTCCTAGAATTCTGCTTGACTGGACTGGACTTCCACCTCTTAGAATTCTGGCAACGGAGTTCAATGCCAGCAGTCCATGCATCTCACGTTCCGCCTCCTAGGATTCCAGGAACAGAGTTATCGCCGAGCCTATGGATGCTCCCTATATATGTAGCACTTGCGTTTTCCTCGGCTTAAGCCCGATCTCGCATCTCACCCCCCTGAACGTATCCATAATGCCGAAGCAGATCATCCACGGCGCCCACAAGGAGCACCAGGGTGCATCGGCAATGCCGGTTTCCACTGTGATGCTTGGCTGCAGCGTTGTGGGTTTCAGCTGGGCTAATAGCTCAGGTGCGACGTTTTTGCACTCTATTCACTAGAGAACGACGTCGTTCGTTGTAATAACTCTGCTACGACATCTCTCTGAGCAAAAATAGCCCAGGCACAACAAGGCCCTTAAGCGCAACCACCGTCAGGATTAGGGGTGGGACCCACGTGGATTAGTGGAGCCTGGTGGGACCCACTTCAGCGTGGGGCCCAGACAGCAGCGACGACGGTTAAACCGTTTTCCCTTTCGCGCGCATCCTCCCTCTTCTTCTCCAGCGACGAAGCACGCAACGCCGGCGAGCTCCGATTCAGACAATAACTCAAATTAAACCGAACCAATACACATTGAACCGAACTCTAATTAACAAACAGACAAGCAAACAAAGTAGATAATTAAAGTACTATTACAAACGGAGTAGTTTTAACGGCGGCTCGTCGGAGCAAAAGCCGCACGGGCAAGCAAACATAGTAGTTCTTAGCTATGAGGACGGACATCAACCGCAGCTCCAACCCCATCGATCCATCCAAAATTGGGCTCACCTGAGCCCTAGGGGTGCTGCGGCGACGAGGCGGCGGCGCCGCTCAGCCGGAGTCAGAGTCGGAGTCGGTTGCGCCCCATGGGATGTCTGCCTTGGACTCCTCGATGGCATGGCGGTACTGGTACTCGTAGAACTTCTTCTTCATCTCTCGGTCGGCCTCGAGCTGCTTCTGCTCGTCCTTGGTGTGCTCGAGGAGCTCGGCGGTGACCCAGTCGAGGTCGACGTCGTCGACGAAGTCCCCCGGCAGATACCCGCGCCAGGCGCGCGGTGCCGCGCCCTGCTGCTCCTCCACCTCCCTCTTCGGCGGCGGCAGCGGTGCTCGTGCGATGGCGGAGGTCCCCGCGCCAGAGGAGCTCCTCGTGCCTATCGCCGCCGCCGCCATCGCGCAGTCGTACTCCTCCACTTCGCGCCGGGCGTACGCAGGCGCCGCCTCCCACCCTAGATTCGTCCACGCGCGAGCGCCGCGCTTCCGACTGCCGTCGGAAGCAACCAGCTTAGCCCGTACGGGGTCAGCGGGCGCCAGCCGCTTCTGCCTTCTCCGCTCCTCATCGGAGCCGTTTCCACGGCCGGAATGGCCGCCGCGCGAGCAGGAACCTCCAGGCCTCATCCTCGTCGCACGTCAGGGCTTGATCTGTGGCGGAGGGGATGGATTGCGTGGCCGGCGGCGAGAGTGGCGGCGAGAGTGAAGTGGAGGGATAATAGCTAGGGTACGACACAATGGATATATAGGGAGGGGAACGAGAGGCGGTCGGTTGGGCCAGAGAAAGGGCTGGGCTGGGCCCAAAGTTGAACGGCGCACGGTGAATTTAATCAAGGAAAAACCATTAGCGGGCCAAATCCTACTGCTGGGCCAAAATTTAGTTTTTTTTCTAGGAATGGCGTGGAACTGGGAGTGGCCAATCAGAGCGCAGAACTGGGAGTGGCGCGGATCGGGGGTTTCCTTCTGATCCAACCGTTCACTAACCAACGATCAACGGCTCTGAAGCGGGGGGGGGGGGGGGGGTCGGACGGGGTTTCAGACGGGGTTTAGGGTTTCCGGGGTTTAGGGTTTTAGTGAGTTAGGATTGAGCATAAATAATTTAGAAAAAAACAAATAAATATGAAACTTTCGCTCACTGTTTACTTATGCAACTACGTTGCTAAAAAAAATTAAAACTTGTTATATCCACAATTAAATGAAAAACATTCACACAATTCAAGCTATCGGTGGAATGAGCTAGGGTTGAGCACAACTAATTCAAAAAAAAATCAAAACAACATACAACCAGCACACATGGTCTACTTAGGCAACTAAGTTGCTATAAAAAATATAAAACTTGTTATATCCACATTTCAATTCCAACATTCACACGTTCACCATATCGATGGAATGACCTAGGGTTGAGCATAAGTAATTCAAAAAAATCAAATAAATATAAAACCAACGCACATGGTCTACTTACATGACATAGTTATAAAAAAAATATAAACTTTGATTTTGAGTCGGTCAACGGTTTTGTGCAAAGTTTGACCAAACATTCAAATGAGCACAAATAATTCAAAAAAAAATCAAAATAACATAAAACCAGCGCACATGGTCTACTTACATGACATAGTTATGAAAAAAAAACTTGGTATATGAGTATTTTCATGAGAAATCCTTCACACAAATGACTTACCACGAACGAAGTTGTAGAGAGTTCAAGGAAGTGAGAGAGGGTTTGATGTTTTGAAAATTTAAAAAATTTGAAAAAATCACCAAAGCTTCATTTTGGTGTGACTAAGAATGACCCATGCTTAGTTTTTCATTTTGGTATTTAAAATTGTTTAAATGTTTCTCAAACTTAGGTTTGACCGATTTTAAAATAATCATAAAATATTCATAAAACTTCAAAAAAATGAAAATCCAGTGTACATGATCTTAGTTTGTCATGTGCTAACAGCTCCAACTGATAAATAAGGTCTAGATATATATCAAACAAGAAATGCTTCAATATGGTGTGAAATCTCACATCTCAAACTATGAACTCTCATGTGTGAAGAGAGGTGGTTTATGTTTTGAGAAATGACTCTATATTGGTCAAGGACACTATATTAGTGCAATAGATGTTAACCCTAGAGTTTGAAATCATTTGGAGAAGGTCAAAAAAATGACAGGATTAGAAATGGGGCTGTTTGGGCCTTTGGGGCTCTTTTGTAGCTCATTTTGGTGCATATTGATGCATTTTCATGCAATGCTTGAAATCTCACACCTTTGGCTATACCATATTGATGCATTACCATATTGATGCATTTTCATGCAATGCTTAATATGATGTAAATTTGTATTTTTGGTTCAAAGTTGAATTCAAAAAATCAAAAGAAAATAAATAATTTTCATATTATTTAAAAAATTCAAAATAACTTGTCCAAGTTTTGGTTCAAAGTATGAAATCATTGCAATATCCAAACCTAGCACAAATAACATGTACATTTGAATTTTGGTTCTAAGTATGAAATCATTGCAACATCACTAGAACACTAGCAACACTAGCAATATTTACATTTTGGTAAGTGTAAATAAAGAAGTAAATCAGTTTGCCTATAGATGACATCTTTTTATAAGCCTCTACCTAGTTGACTGAGTTTCAACTCGTTTTCAATCGCAGCTAATCGGACGGCGTGCGAATGCCACAATCGGTCGTGTCCAGAGCATGCCCCCATGTTCGACAGTTCGTCAAAGGTAGCTGTATGTTGCATTGTTGACAAAAGAAAAGGAACAGAAGAACAAGGAACACATGAACAAGGAACACAAGAATATACATTTTTTACAAGGTTTCACCCAAGGTGTTCGACAGAGTGATTACATGGCCAGTTCCCAAAAGTACTCCCCCAAAAGCTCTCAGCGCTGGGCAAACACTGCCTGAAAGAGTTTCAGGCACCTAACTAACAAAATGCGCCAGACTACAGTGTGCAGCTCATTCTTCCAGCGTCCATCTTCCCCCTGAACGCCATGGACCTGGAGCTGTCTCTGTTGTTGCAGGGGCGCCCGTTGTTGCAGATGGCTCTGTAGCTCTCTCCTCTAGATCAACTTCATCTCGCAGAGAATTTTTGAGCACACCAATCTATCCTCCTTCAGCCCGACAACTAGACTGAAATTCTCTAGGCTCACCGCTGCATCGAAATCCAGGCTCGGGGTTGAGCTTGTTGAAATCATGCTCGATGAGCTCTGGCCCGAGCTGCTCTGGTCGCCCGCAGCAATGTTGCGCATCAAGCCAAACCTCTGTCTCGGCCTCGGCGGCGAATGACGACAAACTGGAAAATCCTTGCCGCCGTAGCCATGATGCACCCACGCCTGCTTCAACACCCGATTCACCGAAATCCGGTATCGCTTGGAATGCAGATAGGTTGAATCCCTCGCCGCTGCCTGAGTCACGAATCGGGCCGCCGGTGGCCTCGGCGAATGTGTTCCCGCACCGCCCCCCATGCTCCACCCTCCCTCGTCGCCCGCCTGCCCTGCGTCGCCGCCCACCTGCTCGACTCTGATTGCCGCTTCTCTTCTCGCGCCGCCGCTCGACTCGCCCGCTCCATCTACCGCCGTCGCCGGGAAGATTTCCTCCAGCCCGGAAGCCGAGACGACAGGACAGGAGGAGTGAGGTGTGAGCTCCAAGCGTCGCCGGCGCGTGGCAGAGTTTTCCCCCCACGATCAGAGCACGTGTGAGGGCCCAACCGTAATTTACTATTCATGTAACGGTCAAACTGGATTTACCGCGAGGGGAAAGTGAATTAAACGCCACGTCGTAGCACAGTAATTATTGCTCAGACATGTGTCGCAACGGAGCTATTATCTTCAACTATGTCGCATCGCAGCCAATTCCCTGAAAAAACGTCGTACCTGAGCTATTCACCCGTTTCAGCTACAGGTGTGACGTCTGCGACTTCGACCTGCACAAGTTCTGCACGACCTGCCCACCGACGGCGTCCTTCGCCTTCCACGGCCAGCACCCGCTCACGCTCGAGCCTGCCGTGGTCCTTGACGAGGGTCGCTTCTGCGACCTCTGCGATATTTCCATCCGGGGCATGCACTACAGCTGCCGCCCGTGCGGCTTCGATGTGCACCCTGTCTGCTCTCAGCTGCCAGGCGCGGCCGTGTCGCCCCTGCACCCGGAGCCCCTTCTCATGCTCACCGTGGACGCGCCAGACAAGTGCACACGCTGTAGTACCAAATGTCTGTGGCGCTACTGGTGCGTTCCCTGCAAGCTCAACTTGCACCCCAGGTGCCTGCTTGGATCTGACAAGACACCGCTCACTCAACATTCCCGAAGGCATCGACAACCGCTTCAATCTTTTTTTTTTTGAAACGAGGCAAAATCTTTGCCTTTTATATTGATATAGGAGAAGCAAACATGACACGGCCGAGACCAAAAAGAAACATGTCATACATGAAAGGGCGAAAGAAAGTAGTCCCGCTAGGATCCAAATCACCCTACTCCGTCTATTCTCTCAGAAAGATATATCGTCATATCTTCAAAACGCAACTACGCGGCGTGGTCTGGGGGTCGGGAAGCAGATCAGGCGGAGACGTCCAGCACCGACGGAGGCGGGAAATCGCTTCCCCCTGGGCCAGCAAGGCCAATCAAAGCTTCATCCGCTGCCGTCATGGACGGCAAGTTCAGCCTGAGAAGGGTCCTCAACCCGTTGATTGCCGAATCAGAGAACGGAGCCTTCTTGCAGGTGTTCGTGAATTCTTTCGTAGCCTCCACCAGGGGCATATCTCCAAAGTCGAGCCCATTTTCTTGTGGAGGACACGCTGCGCTTTGCCGACCGCAGGGAGTTGAGGCTTCGCCGTGAGCCTACTGCTACGACGGTCGGGGGCGGGAAGGGCCGCATCAGCACGTGGCATTGGCGGAATAGGCGTGGGCAGCAGCGGCACAACCGGCAGGCTGAAAAGATCCGCGACACTGCGTATCATGATGCCAGATGAGGGAGTCGTACCCGCAGCGTCAGCAACATCATCATCATCACTGTCGTCATCAGTATCGGCAGCGAGGAGGTTTCCAATCGTAGCAGCCTCCGCGTCAGCGTCAATGACGTCCGCGACGGGCTGAAACTCCCTCCTCGCCCAGTCGCCCACCTCCTCGCCGTCCAGCAGTAGCTCCTGCTGATCCAGATCGGCGAGGCATGGCAGGAGCTGCTCCATCTCCTCGTCCTCATCATCCTCACTGGAAAATCCCCCGTCGCACAGTGCGTCGCCAGGAGGGATGAACACCATGGTGAGGCCATCCACGCTCTCTACGTCCACACTGGGATGTCCCCCCTCGCACGGCGCGTCGCCAGGTGAGAGCAGAACAGTGAGGCCTGCGTCCGGAGAAAGGAGCGGGTGACTACTAGACATCAAAGGAGGGCACTCCAAAGCCGGACGAGAGACCTCCGGCAACACCTCCCCAGACGCAGGGTGTGCATGTTCCTGGTTGCCGAGCGCGAGGTCGCTGGAGGTAGAGCTCGTCGGCGCGCTCTGGGCGTGGCGAGCTTGAGTTGGCGGAGTGCGAGTCGCAGTCGTAGCGGGAGACACGTGCTCCAGAGGGCGCCGCGCAGCCAAGCCAGTGCCGATCATGCCCATGAGAGGCGGTGGAGGGAGCACGGGCGGGTTGGAGGGTGCCCGGGAGTGGCCGCGACGATCCGAGCGGCGACGGTCGGCGGCGCCGTAGTCATCATGCTTGCGGTGGCGGTGGAGGTCCCTGTCGTCGCAGCGCCCATCGTGGCGGTATTTGCCGCGCCCACTGTCGCGAGAGCGGGAGCGAGAATGTCTTGGCTCGGTGCGGCTGGCCGCGCGGCACGCATGCCGTGCACGGCGGTCTTCACGTCTCTCTGGTGCGACGGAGTCCGATGCCGGGGCGAGTGTCCCGCGGCTTCGCGAGCGGTTTCTCCTGGCGCCCTCCGCCGCAGCGTCGTCGTGGCGTAGGGAGCATGCGGTCACTGGCGCAGGAGAGGAGGCCGGACGCGGCGGCTTGCAGTCACGCGCCCGTGTCCCCAACGCCAACAGAGAGCGCAGCGACGGGGGTCACGGCAGTCGACGAGCAGGTGGTCTCGTGCCTGGCACCGAAAACAGCGGCGAGCAGTGGATCGGCGGCACAAAGGGATGGAGCGGGGAGCGAGGCCGCGTCGAAGTGGTGGGGATTTCTGCTTCCTGGGCACTGGTGGATAAGAAGGAGAGGGGCGCCGCATTGATTTCTCGGAGTAGGCAGCAGAGCGGCGTGACAACACCAGAGTCCATCCCTCTTCAGTCGTAGGAGACGCAGTCCTCGAGCCCCTAGCTGCCGGAGCTGGAGGAGACGGGCGATGGGACGCCACATGAAGGCGAGCGGCAGGGACGGACGGCTCCTCTTGAATGCGTGGTGCAGGGATATTGAAGCGAACGGAGTGGCGAACACGTGCTGGAGTAGGGCCGTTGCGAGTTGAAGCCAGACGCAGGATGCCGGCGGGAGCTGCAAAAGGTGTCGAGGTAGGAGGAGGGCAGCCCGCCTGGCGCCATGCGGACATGGCCGAATTGATGGCGGCGCAGTCCGATGGAGAGGGCGTGTCGAGGTCGAGGGTACCCGTGATGACGCTCTGCAGCCGCGCCGGCCGCTGCCATCCGCGCACCGGCGGAGAGGAGGGCAGCAGGCCCGGCCAGCCCGATCCAGATCTGACGGAGGAGGTGCCCGCGGCCTCCATCACCACGGCAGGGGAGTCGGGGTCGATGCGCTGGAGGCAAGGCGGCGACAGAGTCGGCGCCGTCGAGGAGAGTGACTTCGGCGGCGCCACCACAGCATGCACGAGCATGTGCGGCGGGACGGAGCCCAACGCGGGGAGTGGCTTCCGCGAGCTGGACGAGGACGCTGACTCCGGCTGCGCCGGAGAAGCGGAGTCGACGACGAAGCCGGCCGCCGAAACAGACGTAGTGAGCACGGGCTTGGATGCCCTCTGAACGCGGCGGACAGGCGGCCTCCTGGAGCACGGGCTTGGATGCCGTCGAACGCGGTGGACAGGCGGCCTCCTGGAGCACGGGCTCGGGAGCCTGCGGGCGTGGCAGACGGTCGGCGACGCCGGCAGCGGATCTCGATCCAGATTCAGCAGCTTGGGAGCGGGCGAAACCAAGAAAAACTGGCCTGAAATTCTGCGGGATGGTGGCTGGCGGTGGTGGGAGGAGGTTTGGGTGCTGAACGGGGGCGGGGGCGGTCCTGGCGGCGGCCGGCGACGGCGACGACGGCCCCGTGGGTGGTCGCCCAACGGGTCGCAGGAGCGCATGGCTTTTTTTATCCTGCCCTCCACGTTTTTCTGAAAACCCCGCTTCAATCTTCACGCAGACTCTTCTGGTGATGAAGCATCAGGCTCGGACTGAGACGGCCAACTGGTGAGGGATGAACATCTGAATCAAATCATGTGGTGTCCAATCTGCGGTGTGCTGGGGTATATGAGTGAGTTGATTAATGAGGTAATGCGTTCTGTCTGTTTGGTCAGTTATATGTCTGTCGCCTCCGCATTTGTACTGCTGCTGCTTGTGCAACTTATGTCAAAACTTAAAAGGCCTGTTTTTTTTTAGGGTAACGTGAGCTTTGTTGATCATGAAATAATGTTGTTACAATCATTCATGATCATTGCCGACACGCAGGCCGGCGCTGAATCATAAAAAATACCACTAAACTCACGCTTACCCAACTTTGCAAACTCATGGGCAACGCTATTACGTTCCGCGTCAATTTTACTGACTCTAATATCAGGATAGAGTCTCAAGTCTCAACAGTTCCTGATTTTCCTTGTAGATGCTCCAAAATGCCGATCGATCTGATGTTGTTGAGTTTGTAGCCTGTACAACTCGTAAACAATCAGAGCTGACAATACCTGAGAGTCACTGGAGATTTATAAGGTGACGCAGGCCATCTAAATATGCCGCTCTACACTTGAGCACACTGGGATGAATTTCCATTCGGATAGCAGTACAGTGCCTTTATCATCACGTACAACCACACATGTACCAGCTTTGTGTTTGTAATTCCTCTGTTTTTGTGTGGCCTGCCACCTGAGGATTCCCAAAGGTTCTATCACCCTGCTCAAGTGCTGAAAGAGCACCTAACAATGGTGTTGGAGACTTGATAACAACTGTTGGCTGCGTGTACCAATTGATGCAGAGAGGCCGATATTCTTTCTCTTTTCGAAAAAAAAACGCAACTGTGAGCAACTTACGGTATTATTCAAATTAATATGGTGAACATTGTTTTATAATTCATCACCACTACCTATATTACCTCTTCAAACGGCTATGGAAAATTCGAGATATCATCGATAGAGAGTTTGTCTTATATTGCTAGATTATTACCTGCCTATTGGACCATATCTGGTATCACAATATTACCCGGTCTCTAATGCATACAAAATTGAACTACATACTGTTTGCCTACATCATAAAAACTTGTCGTGCAGAATGTACAATTGAAGCTATTGTTGTATAAACGTTGTGTAGTTAATTCAAACTATGCATTTTCTTGAAATATAACTCTGAAGTTACAAGCAACGAAACCAAACACTTATCCTGCCTACTGAACTTCTTGCATGAGGGCAACCAAAGAAGTGTGCTCATAAACACATTCTGAAGATGCCAACTTTTTTTCTTCCGTTTTTATGAATGGCCTGAAAAATGGAAGTGATAACTTGCTGAAGTGAATCGCCAGTATAGTGCAGCGTGATGAATGAATGAATGCGCACCATTATTAGCTCAGAATTAACCGTGATGAAAAATGTTATGAATACTCCACTGATTTGGAGAAGAATTTCTCCAAATCAGTGGAGTAGATGGAAACTGTGTTCGGCGATGGTTTAATGGAGGAGAGCTCCACTGATTTGGAGAAGGATTTGTGCCGTTTCTTCTCCTTCTTCATAGCCTCCATCTCGCACGCTTCAAAACAAAAAGAGTCTCCACCCTCCAGTTCTCCATCTCTCTCGCATTCCCCACACCCAAGCCAGCTAGAGCTGAATTAAAGAATCAAACAAGTATATAATAAACTAAAAAAAGGAGACATGGTGCTCCACCTCGTCTCGCCTAGCTGCTGAGGGCGAGGTCGTGTGCGGCGCTTTGGGAAGACAGGCAAGGTGACAGGGTCGCGTTCGGGTGGAGGTGCGTGGTTCCATCCAATAATGAGGCAGCGATGCTACGAACTTGCTCAAAACTAATTGCGGCGACAATCGCTGTGAACAGAAAAATACTCGCCCATTAGATGCTGCAGGGAGTAGTCCCGTCCCACCTCTTAGAATTTAGGAGCAGAGTTATTGCCCAGCCCACGGAATATATCTCTCCATATAACATGCATTAGGTTCAGCTCATATCCATCCCCCAATCTCCCACACCATTCCCTTGAGCGCATCCATTGCTAATGGCGAAGCAGATCCGCCACGACGCCCACAGGGATCACCCCCTGGTGCTCCGCGACACCGGCAACAGCTTCCGCTGCGACGGCTGCAACTGCCTCGGCGTGGGCTCCCACTACCTCTGCGACGCCTGCGACTTCGGCATGCACGAGTTCTGCGCGACGTGCCCACAGACGGCGCCCTTCTCCTTCCACGGTCAGCATCCGCTCACCTTCGAGCGCGGCGTGTTCGTGCATGAACCGCGCACATGCGACCTATGCGACGCGTCCATCCTGGCCATGCACTATAGCTGCCGCCCGTGCGGGTTCTTCGTGCACCCTGTCTGCTCTCAGATGCCAGCCACGGCCGCGTCGCCATTGCACCCGGCACACAACTTCGCGCTCACCGTGGCCGCGCCGGTCGAGTGCACGTTCTGTAGAACCAGCTGCGTGGGGCGCTACCAGTGCGCTCCCTGCAAGATCAACTTGCACCCCAGGTGCTTGCTCGGGATCGAGCAGCAGCAGACGCCGGAACCGCAATACAATCCCACTCCCGAAGACATGTATGTTCAGGCTCTCAACAATTCCATCTCACGTGTTGTACGCCTCAGTTTAATTTGATTGTCCAAAAAGTGATGTTGTCTGTCGAAAACGTTGGTGTTGATGTCATGTCCTGCCTGCCACGCCTGTTAGTTTTAATAATCGGTGAGCTACGTATTGTTGTGTCATTTGTATATGTATTTGATTTCCCTAATTTTATATTGATAAAGTCGTGCAAACAAACCTCTCGATTCATGCATTTTGTGTTTTGATTACTTTTAGGCAAGGCCTGAAACTCGATGGTCTGCTTCTGTTCAAAAGTGTCGTGCCACCGAAACTTCTTGGTTTCCATGCATGTGATATTTCAGAGTGATGTTTTCTGTCCGAAACCTTTAGTGTCAATGTCATGTCGTGCCATGCCTGTTGTTAATATCGGTCAACTACGTATTGTTGCGTCATTTGTATATGTATTTGATTTCTCTAATTTTGTATTGATAAAGTCGTGCAAGAAAATCTATCGATTCATGCATTTTGGTATATTTACTTTACTTGTGGACAATACCTGAAGCTCGTCGGTCCGCTTCCGTTCAAAAGTGTCATGCCACCCAAAATCTTTGGTATCCATGGAATACTTCATAGTTTAGACTTGCTTATATGGCAAGGCCTGCCATGCTAATTGGCAGGGCTAAATGTAAGTACACTCCTAGCTAATACTCAAGCCATTCCAAATATAAGGCGCGCTATTTTTATATTGATCTTTAATACTTTACTTTGATCATTAATATATATACTATATTAAATATATTGAGAATTTATAAATGGTACTCCCTCCATCACAGTTTACATGGCGCGCATGCGAAAAGTCTTAGACCTAGGTAATCACTGATTGGCCATAAAATATTTTGCCTCCGGTGCTTAATTAACTCGCATGCAGGTAATCCACCCCGCTTTCCCACCTGCATGCAGCAATTCCACCCAGTACGAGCAGCGGAAAGGAAAGGAAGGAGAGAGAAATGCGGGCCTAATTGATCTTAAAAGGCTCCAATTAAATCGGCAATTAATGCTATTGCGCCTAAATCTCCTTTGGTTGTGAGACTGCATGGAAATGGAATGGCGCCGTGTAAACTGTGACGGAGGGAGAACCGTTGGATTCGTCTTCCCAAAACCTTTTATTTCATATATCATTATAATAATTTTTACACATATTATAAGTATAAATTATGGCCAAAATTATACATTGTTGACCAACGAATTTAAGGAAGCCTTATATTTTGAGACGGAGGGAGCACATGCTCAAGAGTTTCTTGCTATACTTAGAGCAATGGCGGAGCCAGAATTAAAAAGTTATGATGTCAAATACATTTTTATGTATGAATTTGTATTTTTGGCATGATTTTTACCTTGTATATAAAGAATTTGCCAAAATGTCGTGTAGTAATTTAAATGCACACATATAGTGTGTCTCCGCCATTGACTTAGAGCAACTCCAGTAAATGACTTAAAATAGGGCATGCGACCAATAAACAGTTTTTACAACACGAGAGGCAACATAACAAAAAGATGATGTATGGATATATAGTGATGTTGAATTTTACATCATGCCTCGAATTTTAGAATTTTGTGACCCAAATATATATCACGAAGCGGCTGCCGCAAAACCAAAATGCAGCCATGCGCAACCCAACTACTGCGCTGAAATATCCCCACCCCACTCCCGCCACCCGCACCGCGCCGCCATCGAGTCCGGCCGAATCCACCACCGCCGTTGGATCCACCTCGCCGCCACAGGATGCCATCACGTCGTCACGTCCAGAGCAGCACCGATGTCCCTGTGGTGTGGTTGCAGTTGTCCGGTCGCTACGCCGTCAAGATCTCTTGTGACGACCATCGGGTGTGGCTCAGCACTTTCGATTGGGTGGAGGATGCCACAGGCGTATGACGCCACCGCATGGAGGTACAGCCGGCCGGAGTACGAGCTAAATTTCCTGGAGGTGGAGAGCCGACAAGTGGCAGAGTGCCACCAGATTTATGGGTTGTGTCTCACCAAGAGGAGAAGGAAAACCGCCTCCCATGCAGCAGCTCGACGCCCATGAGTCCGATGAGATGGCCATGGCTAGGCTTTGACAGGATCATTCGGAGTAGTGCAAGCGGAGTACGAGTTCTATTGGGCGAGGGATGCAAGCATGTGAAGAAGAAGAGCGACGAGGCTTGCCCCTCAACAGTGATCAATATGGAGTCCGATGATTCCTCCCGATCGATTGGTCTACCGATGGTAAGTGTAGTGTGGCTAGTTGTGTGTGCCCAGTGTAGTCTTGCTATTAGAGTGTGGCTAGTGGTGAACTTTCATTTTAAATTTGCATGTTCAAGTTCAAATATTATGTTGTTCGCAAATTCAAAGTATGCAATCAAGTTTCAATGGATGACCTATTTTATATCATCCTGATAACGAAATGTGGTGCCCTAAAACCCAAAAGAAGGGCCCTAGAATATATCATCTATTGGAGTAGCTTTTTGTTAACCCGTTTCTTGCAGGGCTGGGCTGACAGTGGTACAAAATGTGCCAGCCGCACAGGGCCCATGATTTTTAGGGGCCCCAAAGTTTTTGGGTTAGCTTCATTTTTGTGTTTTTTTTTTGCCAGGAGGTTAGTATAATTTTGGCAGCAGCACTAACGCTATGCGGAACCACAAGCAGAAAACGATCAGCCCACCCACGGCTTCATAACTCGTGGAGATCGTGTACATGTCGCTGCTCTCTCGGCTACCGATCCATTCGCTCAAAATAAAAATGCTACCGATCGATCAGGCTAATGACAGAGACTAGAGAGGGATAGAGGTAGACTCGTGTAGGGATCGTCAGGCCGCCGGCCGCCGGTTCGTCTCCTCCGTGCGGACGCCAGTTTGTCTCCTCGATCCGATCTGTACTGTGGCCAGTCGATGGCGTCACCGGACAGCGGCCGCACGCCGGCGCAAGGCGTCAAAGTCACACCCGCCTCCCCTGTGTCTTCCGCATGCTCCAGGTTCCGACTCCTATACCATGATGTGTTATTAACTGTATGGAATCAAGAGCCTACTCAATCGAATGTGTACTCGGCATGATCTACTTGAACTAGTGTTTGTCCTCTTTTGGGATTCGATGGCAAAATTTACAGATGTTTTTTGAGTTGAAAAATCTATCTATCAATAGGTAGATGTTTACTTTCGGCTGAACGATTCTAGATTTTAGTTCTACTGTCTTTGTACATGATGCTTGCAAAACTGCACTCTCATTGGTTACACAATTTTTGTTGACCGGTTTTATTATACTCTGAACCTGTGTTGCATATGTAGAGCTCTACACAAGGTCAAGGGTGTGGTCACAGTAAAAAACCCTCTAAGTATATGTTCGTGGATGTTGAATTGGAACGATTATTCATAGTATAGACTAATTTCCATGTAACATTTTATGGGCCATACATTATTATAATTTATATAGTTCTATTTTTATACGAAGGTGGGGCCCATTTTAGAGTTTTGCACGGGGCCCCAAATTTTGTCGGCCCGGCCCTGGTTTCTTGTTACTTGCGATGCAAACAAAGATCCATGTTCCTAATACCAGCCCTCTGGTAGGAAACTTCCAGAACCAAATTTTGGCTCACACCTCCTCTGGTAGGGTAATGTGTAATGTGTGAACCTCTAGCCTCAGGTTCCTAATACCAGCCCTCTAGCTCCTCTTTAGTTGCTGCTACGAGATGGATTGCTCTGTGTTCCTTGGTTTGACCATGCATTCAAGATATCTTTCTTAGGGTTTAAGTTTTCTTATACTAGTGATAACCCCAAGAGCAGGGGATCACTGTAGCATCTCTCAATGTGGAAGTAGGGTATCGATCCGCAGGAGTAAGAAGGAAAAGTTATCTATTCCCTACAACTAAAGTGTCACAAGTTTTAGTTGATTATGCACTAAACAAACAAGATGGTTAATTTAATGGATGGAAGTTTAATGTAACAAAACAAGAATGTAAAAGTGTCCCAATCCTCTTCAATGCAAGAGGACAAGACAAAGATTTTCTCTTATAGGAATAATGGACATGGGTTCATGGGTTCACTCAATCCTCTCTCCCATCTATGGTGATTATCATGTTATAGATAAAAAGTACACATAATTGTCATGCTTTAATGGTAAACTTCTATGACGGCTATATGTACTAAAACACATAGTTGAAAGAAAATAATCATTTGTGTTGCTAGGTCACCCTCGTAAGGCTAGCGTGGTTTGTTGTCACTCCCACATCATACTTCTTCCTTTTTACCCCCAGATAAAGAATGTTGGGCTGTATTGTGTCACTCAATACATATGCCGTTGTCACATCGGCCATCCCGTACCTACATACATCATACTTCATAATGGACAATATTCTAAACACTAGTGCAATGATTCATATTTCGTGTGCATGACCACATCTCTCTCATCTATCTACACTTGGTGGTGTCAATCACCTCATGACATGGATAAACAAGGCATTATGCATAAATCGAACCATCACATGCATCATAGAATATCTCCAAAGTATGACAAGTCATAAAAGATCCAACACAACGGTAAATGCATAACAAATATCATCTCATACCACAATATCCACCATAGGAATTGATAACCCCCAAGAGCAGGGGATCACTGTAGCACCTCTCAATGTGGAAGTAAGGTATCGATCCGCAGAAGTGAGAAGGAAAAGTTATCTATTCCCTACAACTAAAGTGTCACAAGTTTAAGTTGATTATGCACTAAACAAGTTTAAGGAACAAGATGGTTGACTTAATGGATGGAAGTTTAATGCAACAAAACAAGAATGTAAAAGTGTCCCAATCCTCTTCAATGCAAGAGGATAAGACAAATGTTTTCTCTTATAGGAACAATGGACATGGGTTCATGGATTCACTTAATCTTCTCTCTCTCATCTATGGTGATTATCATATTATGGATAAAGTACACACAATTGTCATATTTTAATGGTACCTTTTATGACGGCTATATGTCCTAAAACACATAGTTGAAAGAAGTACTCATTTGTGTTGCTATGTCACCCTCGTAAGGCTAGCGTGGTTATTGTCACTCCCACATCATACTCTTGCTTTTTACCCCCAGATAAAGAATGTTGGGCTATATTTCACATGTCACTCAATACATATGCCGTGTCACGTCGGCCATCCCGTACCTACATACATCATACTTCATAATGGACAATATTCTAAACACTAGTGCAATGATTCATATTTTGTGTGTGTGACCACATCTCTCTCATCTATCCACACTTGGTGGTGTCAATCACCTCATGACAAGGATAAACAAGGCATTATGCATAAATCAAACCATCACATGCATAATAAAATATCTCCAAAGTATGATAAATCATAAAAGCTCCAACACAACGGTAAATGCATAACAAATCATCTCATACCACAATATCCACCACAAAGGTATTACATAGATGACCGTAATCATGTTCAGCAACTCATACGGTACTAATTAGTGAAGCTCAAGAGAGAGATACATAAGTTACTTCCACAAACCCATAGTCCAGAGGGTGGACTACTCCCCCTTCATCATGGAGACGGTGGAGAAGTCATCGGAGAAGATGGAGACCACCCCGGCAGCGCCCCGCCGGAGTTTCCCCCTCCAATCTGCAGCTCCAGGTCTCTGTTTCGGTGTTTCTGTGTTTCGGCGGCGCTCCCTTTCGTGAAAGTCCTGGGGGGGGTCTATATATAGTCGTTTTTAGGTCAAGACGAAGCTTGGTAAGAAAGATCGACGATAGCGGAGGCCTCAGGGCCATTTTGGTGGGTCCCACGCGGTCAGGGAATCTGGCCACGTGGGCCCACCCCTTTCGACCTTCTGTTCTCCGTTTCTTCGATTCCTTTGCGCCTACGTTTCGTTCCTTCCAAAAAAAATGATCCCCGTAAAATCTCAGGTCATTTGGACGTCGTTTGGGTCCCTGAAACATCAACATATAGAAAAAAGGGGTTTTCTGACAGCGCAGGGTTAATTCCAGAAAAATTGGGAAGTTGTTAATTATCCCCAAAACTCAATATAAATCATGAATATAACCCTTATATGATGCAAATAACATGTAATAAAATGTAAAGTACATGTATGCATTTCACATGCATCAACATCCCCAAGCTTAACCCATGCTCGTTCCGAGTATGAAGGTGATAAAACTAACATGAACTTTGCATTTTAATACTATCAATGGATATCAAAGGTGATTACTATTGTTACATAGAGTCAAATGATTCATTCTTCAAAGGAATAACAATATGCAAGATAAACTATGAAGTGATATCAAATACTCAATGTAAAGATGTTCAATGATAAATTCACAAAGTGTAACATAAAAGAAAATACTATGGACCAAATGTATGCATAATGAAAAGTAAAAACATCCTATGGTGGTCATAGAGTACTTCTTATGAAAACTGAATATAAAAGGTGGACACTTTGGATAGATAAATAAGTAGAGCTAAAGCATGAATAAGTTTCATCTAACTTCCAAACACTTCTACTTAAGTTAATTCTTACAATGTGGTAGTTATTGGTGTGGAGCTCTCATTACCCCTATCATAGCATTTTGAATGATTAATGTTTAAAGTGAAAGCAAATATGAGTGGTGTGCTTGACAATGTATTGGTTGAATGTCTCATGTCCCTTAAATACAAGTAACTACACCATGCGTTACTCACTTTGGTCCATAAAAGAAAATTCAAATAAAGGTCATTGCAAGTAATAATAGTATCATCAAGAACTGCACTAGGGTACCTCTTGCCCCTTGACATGAACAAGCCCATGTCAAAACAACAAGACAAACAGACAATGAATAATCTCAGCACTCTTTTATTTACTATGGGTATTGCTTTTTATTATGAGGTGCATAACTGAATGAACATTATGGTTATGCTGTAAATTTCCATCATGAATGATGCATGGCTTAGATTAGCGGCCCAGACATTTCTCTAACCATTTATACACTCTTTGAACTTACTAAGTATCCACATTCATTTCACCCATGATAGGCATCCATAAACAAAAGTACATGACATCAACTAAATATAAATAAGTGCAATGTTGAAAGCTTGCCATGTGACAGCACATATGGGCTAACTCCCAACCAAAACAATTGTCAATCCCACAACTTCATAATTTTAATCACAATGGTTCATGCTTATTAAATGCAATAAAAGTAAATTGTGCATCAAGTTCGTGAGAGCTTTTAACCAATTTTTCCCATGACAATCAATAACATAAGCATTCAAATTCAGAAATGTAGATAACACAATATAACATGATAAACATACTTAGAATAGCATAAAGCTAATAGGTAGATATGGTGGACTCACTGGAAAAACTTTGGTTGAAGGTGTTGGGAAACAAGCTTTTTACTTGTTGTAATTTTTGGGCTAGCAATAGGGAGAAAGTTGACCATCTAAATGCATGCATAAGTGTCCATAGAACTAATCAATCCATGTTAAACCAAGTAAATGCATGCATAAGTGTCCATATAATGCAAAGTTCATGTATGCATTTTACATGCATCAACATCCCCAAGCTTAACCTATACTCGTCCTCGAGTATGAAGGTGATAAAACTAACATGGACTTTGCTTTTTAATACTATCAATGGATATCAAAGATGATTACTATTGCTACATAGAGTCAAATGATTCATTCTTCAAAGGAATAGCAATATACAAGATAGATTATGAAGTGATATCAAATATTCAATGTAAGGATGTTCAATGATAATTCACAAAGTGTAACATAGAAGAAAGTACTATGGACCAAATGTATGCATAATAAAAAGTAAAAACATCCTATAATGGTCATAGAGTATTCTTGTAAATCTGAATATAAAAGGTGGACACTTTGGAAAGATATATAAATAAGTAGAGGTAAAACATGAATAAGTTTCATCTAGCTTCCAAATGCTTCTACTTAAGTTAATGTTTGCAATGTGGTATCCATTGGTGTGGAGCTCTCATTACCCCTATCATAGCATCTTGAATGGTTAAAGTTTAAAGTGAAAGCAAATATGAGTAGTGTGCTTGACAAAGTATGGGTTGAATGCCTCATGCCCCGTGAATACGAGTACCTACACCACGGTGTTACTCAACTCGGGCCACAAAGCAAGTTCAAGTTAAAGTCATTGTAAGTAATATAATAGCGTCATCAAGAGCGTCAACTGGGGTACCTCTTGCCTCAGGACATGGAAACTAGCCCATGTCAAAATGACAAGACAAACAGACAATGAACAATCTCAGCACTCTTTTATTTACTATTTGTATAGCTTTTTATTATGACGTGCATCACTGAATGTTCACTTTGGTACGCTGTAAATTTCCACCATGAATGATGCATGGCTTAGGTTAGCGGCCCAGGCGTCTCTCTAGCCATTTATACAAACTCCTCAAACTTACTAAGTTTCCGCATTTATTTGGCACCATGATAAGCATCCATAAACAAAAGTACATGATATCAACTAAATATAATTAAGAGCACGTTGAAAGCTTGCCATGTGACAGCACATATGAGCTAACTCCCAACCAAGACTCTTGTCAAGCATACAACTTCATAATTTTAATCACAATGGTTCATGTTTATTAAGTGCAATAAAAGTAAAGTGTGCATCAAGTTCGTGAGAGCTTTTTAACCAACTTTCCCATAACAATCAATAACATAAGCATTTTAATTTGGAAACATAGATAATACAATATAACATGATAAACATACTCGGAATAGCATTAAGCTAATAGGTAGATATGGTGGACTCACTGGAAAACTTTGGTTGAAGGTGTTGGAAAACAAGTTTTTACTTGTTGGAATTTTTGGGCTAGCAAAAGGGAGAAAGTTGACCGTCTAAATGCATGCATAAGTGTCCATAGAACTAATCAATCCATGTTAAACAAAGTAAAGTAACATTCAGCATCAAAACATGAATAAAAGATAGCTCTTGATAAAACACTTGCAAATTAATACTCATTAAAAAGCACATGAATCATGCAACTATATGTATCTTTTTGAATCAACTCAAACATCCCTTTCCCAATCTTTTTAATAGCATCCAACTTAATTCAACCCAAATTTCCAGTAGCTCTCTCATAACATAAATGAAAAGTGGTGGTCTCACAAATAAAAACCAAACCGAAATAACAAAAATAAAAGACGCTCCAAGTTTATGCGATAAAGTGCATTGATCGAAAAACAGAAGTTAGACGTGTGCAAACCGAGAGTGTGTTGGTCCAATGGGGTTGTCTTCACATCCCCAAGCTTATGGTCTTCACCATCCTTGGATAACTCTTGGTGCATCTCCTCTAATCCCTGTGAAAAAACTTCAAAACACCGTTTCTCCCATCTCTTTTCTGTGGGGTGACATTAGTAGTGATAGACAAATGAATTGCTTGCTGCATAAAATCCTTAAACAAAAATGTGAAACATGTCCAGAAAGTATATAATGTTGTATGCCTACTTATAAACTCAATTGGATCAAAAAGATTCAAGTTAAAAGTTCAAAGAATGCATCAAACAAAATGGGACAGAATCTGTCCAGAAAAACAGCAGCAGCAAAACGCATTTTTCTACCCTACTTAAATATGTCGAAAAAATCTGAAAAAATTCACGCTTACAGAGGATGAAAAGTTGCAATTACAGTTCAAATTTCAGCTCATTCGGAGTTACAGAATAGAAATGAAAAATCATACCGTGCACAGATTCGTGCTGGAATAAAATCTCCGAATACAAATAGCAACTTTTTCAAACCAAAACGGGTAAAACTTGGCACTTTATTAAAAATTCCAGAAACAAAATTAAAAACTAAGTCTCTTGTTACAGCAAGAGGACACAAAGAAAATCAAAAATAAAAACAACCGGGTTGCCTCCCGTAAAGCGCTTTCTTTATAGCCATGTAGCTAGGCTTCTTACTTGATATCAAGATGGTTGGAGTGAGGTGGCTTGGCATCCCCAAGCTTGAATTCTTGTCCTTATTTGATATATGTTGGGTGAGTCTAGGGGTAACATCCCCAAGCTTGAGTGTTTGTCTCTCTTGATCTTTGTTCATCACCCTCAACTCTTCCACTTGAAAATTCTCTTTACACAAAACTCAACATAAAACTTGATTAGAGGGGTTAGTGTCTCCATAAATTAAATCCTCATAGGTACAGCAAAGACATATAATGAGTTGATTCTAAACATTAACTACTGTTACTAAGGTTATGTTTTGCTCTTTGATCAAAAGAACCACACAAAACATAGTAATGAGACTAATGCAAAATAAAAACAGAATCTGTCAAAAACTGGACAGCCTGAAAGGAGCGAATTTTTAGAGGCACTTATGTTGCTCAAATCAGAAAACTTTGAACTAATGAAATGTGTAATAACAACTGAATATTGCTGTCGTAAAATATCAGGTCAAAATTCCTCTTCTGTGATTTTTAACATTCTTCGCAGTGAAGCTTAGGAATCTGTTTTCTGGACAGCAAATCACTATTGTTTGATCCTAGCTCTCAAATAGGACCATCATCTAAAGCATTATCATATAGAATATCTAAACCAAATTCCTCATCACTTTCAAAGCTATTATCAATAATAATATCATTTTGAATGTGTTGATCATCATCAGAATCAGAATCAAAATAGCATGGTGAGTAAGGATATGGGCAATCCTCTAATACCTTTTCCTCTTCTCTATATTCTTCTTGTTCCTGCAAGCCATTAGATCTCTCCTTGATAGCAACAAGATTGTTATAATATTCAAGGATATAGGTATTCTTACAAAAGAGTTTCAAGAGTTGTTCAAGTGTTGTAGCAAGTCTTGGTGTGAGGCTACGAGCTTTATCTATATTAAACATAACTATCTCAAGAATTCCCATTACAATAGTAAATTCCTCGGCTGCCTTCATATCAGTGGTCATAATTTCATTATTATGGTAAGAGGCAATTATAGGCATACTCTCAAGCTTGCATTGAAAATTAAGATGCTTAGGATATTGATCTATGCAGCAAGATACATTATACCTATCACATAATCCATGGCCAATTACATTTAATGCTTCCATTATAAACCTTTTTTGATCAACATTAATTGATCCAACCATAGGGGGTTGCATAAGTACGTGACTCATACATTCCACGAACATAACAAATGAACTAATTTTTTTGTGTTTTTCAAATAAGGAGAGTATAAACTGATACATAACTAAAAGTAAAGCTAATGAGAAACTCACAACCAAACAAGTTTAAAGGAACCTCCCCAAGCTTAGATGATTGTAAGATATAAAACAAGATAAAATAAATCTAAAGTCTAGTGCACACAAGAATAGAAACTTAAGCGCTACGCTCCCCGGCAACGGCGCCAGAAAAGTACTTGATAACCCCCAAGAGCAGGGGATCACTGTAGCACCTCTCAATGTGGAAGTAGGGTATCGATCCGCAGGAGCAAGAAGGAAAAGTTATCTATTCCCTACAACTAAAGTGTCACAAGTTTTAGTTGATTATGCACTAAACAAGTTTAAAGAACAAGATGGTTGATTTAATGGATGGAAGTTTAATGTAACAAAACAAGAATGTAAAAGTGTCCCAATCCTCTTCAATGCAAGAGGACAAGACAAAGGTTTTCTCTTATAGGAACAATGGACATGGGTTCATGGGTTCACTCAATCCTCTCTCCCATCTATGGTGATTATCATGTTATAGATAAAAAGTACACACAATTGTCATGCTTTAATGGTAAACTTCTATGACGGCTACATGTCCTAAAACACATAGTTGAAAGAAAATAATCATTTGTGTTGCTAGGTCACCCTCGTAAGGCTAGCGTGGTTTGTTGTCACTCCCACATCATACTTCTTCCTTTTTACCCCCAGATAAAGGATGTTGGGCTGTATTGTGTCACTCAATACATATGCCGTTGTCACATCGGCCATCCCGTACCTACATACATCATACTTCATAATGGACAATATTCTAAACACTAGTGCAATGATTCATATTTCGTGTGCATGACCACATCTCTCTCATCTATCTACACTTGGTGGTGTCAATCACCTCATGACATGGATAAACAAGGCATTATGCATAAATCGAACCATCACATGCATCATAGAATATCTCCAAAGTATGACAAGTCATAAAAGATCCAACACAACGGTAAATGCATAACAAATATCATCTCATACCACAATATCCACCATAGGAATTACATAGATAGATCCATACTTATGCAAGGCACATCATATGGACTTCAACAATGATCATACATAGAGAGATTAGATCAAGTTACCACCACAAACCCAAAGTCCAGGGGGTGGACTACTCCCCCTTCATCATGGTGATGATGGTGGAGATGTTGGAGAAGATGGAGACCACCCCGGCAGCGCCCGCCGGAGTTTTCCCCCTCCAATCTGCAGCTCCAGGTCTTCTGTTTCGTGGTTTTGTGTTTCTGCGGCGCTCCCTTCCGAAAGCCGTCGGGGGACTATTTTTATAGTCGTTTTTAGGTCAAGACGAAGGCACGGGGACGAAGATCGACGGCATCGGAGGCTCGAGGCCCAGGATAGGGGGTCCCACGTGGCCAAGGAATCTGGCCGTGTGGGCCCACCTCTTTTGGCCCTCGGGTTTCCATTTTTTCGCTTCCTTCGCTCCTACGCTTTGTTCCTTCCAAAAATGATCCCCGCAAAATATTAGGTCATTTGGACGTCGTTTGGGTCCCTGAAACATCAAAATATAGAAAATAGGGTTTTCTGCCAGTGCAGGGTTAATTCCAGAAAAATAGGGAAACTGTGAAATATTCCCAAAATCAATATAAAACAATGATATAACCCTTATATGATGCAAATATGATTGAAATATAAGTAATATAATGCAAAGTTCATGTATGCATTTTACATGCATCAACTAGCCATCGAAGAGCAAAGAGCGGAAGGAGAAGGAAAAGAACATTGCTTGCCTGCGAGCACAACCCCCAATGGAGAGGAAGGATCAAGCATGTGATTGAGAGGTAAGAACTCGAGATGTGGGGAATAGTGGAGGGAGTGAGAGATGAGCCAAATGGGGAAATGCAGGGCCCAATTGTGAAAGGACAAGGATGTCGCCTAGAGGGGGGTGAATAGGCGATTAAAACTTTTCCGGTTTAGGCTTGATAATTGCGGAATATAACTAGCTGTTTAAATTAACAAGCCAACAACCTAAATATACTAGGCTCACCTATGTGCACCAACAAATTATGCTAAGCAAGACAAGCAACAAGGAGATAGCAATAGAACACTTCAAGCACGAAGGCTATCGTGCATAAGTAAACAGCTTGGGTATAGGAATAACCGAGCCACGCGGAGACGAAGATGTATTCCCGAGTTCCTCCTTTTAGGGGAGTACGTCTCGTTGGAGAGGTGCGAGATACCACAAAGGTCAACTCAACAGCCACAAAGGCTTCACCTTCTTCTCCAATGAACCGCACCACAAAGGATTAGTTCACCTTCCACTATCGGAATCCTTCAAGGCGGAATCCAGAGCCTTTACAACAACGATCCGGGGCACACACACCCACAACTGAATTGGGGGCTCCCGAACTGCTACAAGTGACCACAAGAGGTCTCAACCACCACAAAGGCGTCTAGGGTCTAAAGACCCAAGAGTAACAAGCTTACAAACTTTCAACTTCCACGAGTCCTCATGGAGAGCACAAACCGATGCACAAAGCAATGGCAAAAGCACAAGTGCTCAAATCGTTCACTCTCAAATCCCACCAAAAGCAACTAATGCTTATGGGGGAAGAAGAGAGGAAGAACAAAGAAGAACTCAACAAATGGAACTTCAAGATCAAGATCTACTAGGTTCCCCTCACTTAGAGGAGGAATGGATTGGTGGAATTATAGATCTAGATCTCCTCTCTCAAATCCCTCAAAGATATGCAAGAATCATGGGAGGAATTGGGAGAGGGGCAAGCTTTTCAAGATTAACAATGGAGGAGAGAGGGGAAAAACTTGCCCAAGTGGTTAGATACCCTTTGGGGAAGAAGGCCCCTTAAAAAGGTGGGGCAGAAATCTGCCTGTTGGGCATTTTCTGCGAGGCGCATAGAGGCCAGCCTTGGGCCCGGCCAGGCTGGCCTGGCACCCGAGGCAGCCGGCCTGGGGCCCTGCCAAGCGGGCCATCCAGAGACAAAGAGAAAAACTACAATAACTTTTTCATACGGACTCCGATTTCGATGATCTTTGGCTCGTTGGAATCGCAACAAAGAGCTCTTCAAGATTATGCAGAAAAACATCATAGTCCATCATGTGAGGATAAAGCCAAATGTAGAAAGGTAAAACCTCTCTATAAAAGATGAATTAGCAAAACCTCCAAAACCGAAAACGAAACAAGTTTTCCATACGAAATCCGTTTTTGGTGTACTTGGGCTTGTCATGAAGATCACAACAAGCACTAAAACTCAACAAGGAGAAAACCAAATAAGAACCAAGAAAGATGATGCCAAGTGTGCAAAGGTTTGAGCTCTCCACAAAGATGCGATCAAGTTACTCACTTGAGAACCCCTCTTGATAGTACGCCGTCTATCCTATAACCCGGTCTCCCACTAACACCCTGAGACTGATAAAATAGAAACCCTATCAAGATCATACATTTGCCTCTAGCATTCCACTTGAGCAAGATGATGACGATCTTGACTCCCTCAAGTTGGAACACTTTTTTTGATTGGGCTTGCTAGCACATGCTTGATGAAGATTTCTCCAAATACTCCCCCATACTCCATTATGGGAGAGCCTTGCTAAGCTCCGTTTTCTTGTATCCACTTGCACTTCATCTTCTCCTCTTGATGTATATGATGGATTGGAGATAAACATGAATGTTCACCCAATCTTCTTTCCAAGCCATGCTTGCAATAAGCTCAACTCTAGATGACCATTCTTCATATAAACCATTGGATAGAACCTTGGTCATCATATAATCTTCTAGACTCTAACACATGAACTCCAATCTTCTTCATGGACAAGATCTATAAAGATATCTCAATATAAACATTAGTCCATAGAGATTGTCATTAATTACCAAAACCACACATGAGGGCACATGCACTTTCAGATTGTGCGGAGGTAACCTATTTCTCATGCGCACTCTCACTTGCATTAACTGAGCTTGAAAACGCGCAATCGTAAGCATGTATAAGAGGTGTTCGACAACTCTACAGATCTACTTTTGAGCCAGCTTCATCAACCTCTGCTACAACCTGAAGCTCAAGCCCTAGTTTACTTTTATATCTTTAGATCTTAGTGTAGGGTTTCATAAACTTCCTCAGCTCGCATGTGAGCTTTTGTGCTTGATCCGTAAACTGGTAACCCTAGTGTTTGGTCCAATTGTCTGATGATGCTACGTAAGCAAGGCACTTGGTGCCTTTGATCTAAAAAATAAAATGTATAAGAGGTGCTTTAAGCAGCTTGCAAGGCTGACCTGACCCCTCATGGATACACTAAAAAATTTAAAACTTCGTTTGAGCCATGATGAAGGATAACAAACACGTCATTGCATCCAACGAATGAATGAATGAGATCACAATTTTCTTACCACCTCCATAATCACAACATATTCCATTTGCAATAGTAGGCAAACCAAGTGATATTTGAGGTTGTTTGCAATTACATCAACATTCATTTTTTTCCAAAAACGCGCGAGAGTACACCCTTTTTTTATAGATAGAGATAGAATGACAAGAGGCTTCAACAAAGGCACAAGCATACAAGTGCTGGAAACCTAGCAGAAAGAGTGTACATCAACTTGGATGTCTCACGTTGGCTCGTAGCTTTCGCACCCTCATGTGCTCTCTGCTTGACCTCAACATGCATCCGCCACCCACCTTTTCCAACTCCGCTGAAACCATTCCAACAATTTTCTCCCAGCCTTGATGCTCCGTGATGTGGTGTAATGAAGCGAAAGCCGTGTTCACCATCGTCTCCCATGTTGTAGTCAATTTTTCAAAAATTAAAGCAAACATTTATGACATTCACAAGTCCGACAAATTCCCCTCACATGTGAGTGGAGCCATATGTAGTTCATCTTGGAGACTAATTGTGTTAAGGGGGCATCGATAATCCAAGACCTCGTCCGGCGTCCGCCACATGTATTGTTATGCGCTTCCCGGACTATGATAAAAAAATTGAGCCACCTCGACATAGGAAAAGGGAAGTACTGGACCTTAGACCAAGATGAGCACAAACAGATCAGCAATGCATCATCAGTGAATGATGAAACAACTCTTTCTGGGAGGGAGAAAACTACGTAATTACTCACATTAGGCGTGCTTTGAACTCAGTTAGCCTTAGCCATGTTGTTGCCCAGTTGGGAGGCACACTTCCCTCACACAACAGTCTCGCTCAACTCTAGCAAGACGATGTTGTTTTGCTGAATCAGAATAATAGTTCAGCAAGATCATCTCCGTCAACAATTTTAATGGCCTCCCAATAAGCCTAATGAGGTCCGGGCAGAAAAGTAGAACCCAACGAAGGCCTACCCAAACATATGTCCGTACCCAACTTTCGGGGCCGGACATGTTCAGACATAGACCCATGTTCATCTAACCCATGCGCCAATCACTAATCGAAGATATTAAATCCACACACCGGTCCTCTCACCCACCCACTCTCTCCTCTCTGTTACTTTGTCATCATATGAAAAAGTGACGGGGCATATGTTCAGACATGGTGTGCATGGTGACAAAGCTAGTGCCGAGCAACGCCCCGGGCCAATGTGTCAAACAATACATCATAATATGCAAATTTTGTCACCATGGGCGTCAAAAGAGATTGGATTGCCAGGATCTTATCTCCGCCCCTGGGTGTGCAGACATCACTATAGCACATATGTGTGGACGTTTTTTGAGACCGACGACTGAAATGCTATAACATGTTTCATTCTAAATTTTCATGCATTTCCAAGTTTTTTTTTGCTCCCAGTGCCAGATGGCCAGATGTCGCCTGCCGCAGCCTTAGTCAGTTTCCCAAAACAATAGACAACGAACATAAATGGCAAGTCGTAACGTCGAGCGCTATGCCAAAATTTGATTTTTGAAGTCCCGCTCGCCACCTGTTTGAAAATCCGAACCGCGTCAAAGTCACCACCGGCCGCTTAATCCTTCCCCTTCCTTCCAATCAAACCCTCCCAAACCCCCACCCAAATCCATGGAGCCACGCGGCCGCCGGCGGAAGCAGCAGCAGGGGGAGGATGCGATGGGGGGCAAGGAGAACGGCGCCAGCGCGGCGCCGCCTCCCAAGAGGCCGCGCGCGGAGCGCAAGCCCCTCGCCGAGCTCCCCACCGCGAACAACGCTTCGGCGGCGGCGCCAGCGCCGATTCAGGCGTCGAAGCGGACGACTCGCGCGGCGGCGGCGAGGGAGGCTGCGGCCGCGGCGGTGGAGGAGGATGCGGGGAAGAGGGAGCTGACGCCCATTGCCGCCCGTCCGGTGGGCTCGAAGCAGGCGGACGCCGCGGCGGCGCAGGCGTCGGTCGCGCCGTACATCGAGGACATCGACCAGTACCTGCGGTCCCTTGAGGTGAGGGTTTCTCGATCCCATTTCTCGTTCAGGCATGCATCCGAGTCATTTAGAGGTGGACGAGTATGGTGGTGTGCTGACGAGATTTATTCCTGTTGTTTTGTCACGGTGATACAATGCCACCCCACATTTGGTATTTTCTGGGGCTTTTTCATGTTGTATGTATGAATTCTGGAATGTGGGGGATTGTATTGAGTTGGGGGGTTAAATAATTCGTTTTTGGTTGTGAGTTTGGGCCATTTCCAGCGTGTTTGCCATCTCTGCTAGCAGAAAAACAAGTCTTTGGAACTAAATTATGCGTGTCATCCTGATTGACTGAAGCTACTTGCATTGCCGCTAATGAAATGTGCTATATGTTGGTGTTATGGACTTATGATGACGAAAATGGGGAACATTTTGCGTGACTTTGTTCCATTTTGTGACACTGCAGACCGAACAATTGAGGAGGCCGAGGGATGACTATATTGGGGCAATACAGAAAGACATCAACGCCAACATGAGGGGATCCTAGTGGACTGGTTGGTGGATGTGGCTGACGAGTTCGACCTTCTCGCTGACACCCTTTACCTTGCTGTTTCATATATTGACCGCTTCCTCACAGCGAGTGTCATTAGCCGGAACAAGCTGCAACTGCTTGGCGTCGCTTCATTGTTTGTCGCTGCGTATGGGCCTATTTTTTTCCTCTTGTCTCCTTTTATGTTTGTCGCTGCGTATGGGCCTATGACTCGCCACTTAACATGAATGGAATGTTGTAGGAAGTATGAAGAAATCTATCCTCCTAAGGTGAATAAATTCAGTGACATTACTGATGGAACATACACGGATCAGCAGGTAGCCCCTTCCCCCATACTTGCAATTTCGTTAGTAATTTTACTAGAACTGTGATGTGTATTGTGGAGACACATTTGTAATTTGTATGCACTGCAGGTGGTGAAGATGGAGGCTGACATACTGAAATTTCTCAATTTTCAGATGGGGAGTCCCACTGTAAAATCTTTTCTGTGGTAAGCGCTCTATCCAATTTCTCCGTATTTAGAATAATAATTGTGCGCATACCTGTCATCGGCTGGTCAGTTACCATGTTTAAATCACAAATAGTACGCATTACTGCCATAATGGACTAAACAAATCCTAAGCCTAATGTTTGATACATGTCTGTTGTAGGAGATTCTTAACTTCATGTCATGAAGGCAATGTAAGCACATTTGAGCCCTCTACATTTGCCTCTCTTGATGTTATTCTTACAATATGTTTTCCTGTTCAAACTTCAGAGTGCAAGTGCAAAAAGGTTGGAGCTTATGTGTAGCTATCTTGCGGAATTGAGTTTGCTTGACTATGACTGCATAAGGTTCCTGCAATCGGTTATTGCTGCTGCCTGCTTGTTTGTAGCCAGGTTAACAATCCGCCCAAAGACTCGTCCTTGGGTAAGAGATGTCTTTTACTAAATCTTATCTAGCCACAGTACGCTTTGCTTCATAATTTCTGACATTTGCTTGTGCTAGACCTTGACGCTGCAAGAGAACACGGGATACAAGGTCTCTGATCTCAAGAGTTGCATCTTGAGGATACACGATTTGCAGTTGGGCAGAAAGTATCCAAACTTGAAAGCCGTCAGAGGCAAGTATAGTGAACGCAAGGTAAGATCTATTATGCCCGCTTTATTTTCTTTGGCTGTTACATGCATTGATCAAATTCTTATGCTCAATTATTGTACAGTTTGGGTGCGTGTCGACGGTGGCTTCACCGGATGAAATTTCTGCATCTTTTCTCGAAGACCTCAGCAAGTGAAATGCTAGCTGCATCTGTTGCAGGCCATGCACAAAATTCATCGTTAGTAGAATCGGGCAAGAATTTGCATGCCTGACAATGCAGCTAACTAGCTGCATTGGTATTTTGCTAGTACGCGACCCCAGCGGTTATTTGTATAGAGGCTAGCACTACGGTGGTAAAGCTGTAGTCAATGATTTCTGTATGAAAGCTTTCAGGCAATTCTAATGATTAGTTGCACATATTCTGCTTAAGGAGAGTACATATGAAGTGATGAGCATATTCTCAAAGTTGATATGGTGCCAGGAAATACTGCGCTTGTTCTCAGCAAGGAAACGTGTGTAGAACAGTAAATTGAATACTGCAGCTGTGTAGCCTCTGTGGAAAAGATGGGCCTGCAAAAGGCACGTCGCAAGTGCGTTGCACCGGATCCAAAATACACCAACATGTGCTCACAAACCTGAAAACAGTTAACATTTCATACCATTCAAACTAGTTAGACTCATCCTGATCTCATGGCATAACATTACAAATATTTTAGGTTTCACCCACATTTAGTCCTTCGACCTGTTCTATAAAAAAACCTCAAAAGAAAAAGAAAATAGAAACACACCACTTCTCCATTTTAGGCGGGGAGGAAAAACTGAAAATTCATTTGTTGGCCATACTGTTAGAAAAGCTAGGCAGAATTACAAAGTGGTCTTGTATATATACTGAGTGAGTATTAAACATGAAAAATAAATAGATAATAAGCTCAAGAAAAATCAAGAAGTATTTGTTAGGTTCCTCTAATTCCCTAGTTTTATTTGCAATACTTATATTTCTCTCTTAAAAAACATCATGATTGTTCTTCACTTACAACATTCCACATCTTTTCCTAACTTATCTAGCATATTCAAGTGACTGTCTATTTCTGTTTCCATTACTCATTTTTTTCTCGTATTCTATTTTACGACTCTCTTTTGTTAACCATGTTTCCATGTCATCCATCAAATCGCTTCAATTGTGAATAGGGACAAAATTGCCTGGTTTAAAAAATTGAGAATATTTATCTTTTCAAAATTGATTTCCTTTTCGTGCATGTGATTTTGGGGATCTTTTTGCATGATGTTTTTTCTAGGCGTGAAGATCGTACAAAATGATAGTCGCCTTGTCGTTATGATGGCACACACACAATCACACGCTTTATGAACATTAATATTTGTGATGGTGTGTGCCCTTCTATTTTTCCTGTGAGTCACAATGATTTATGTGTGGTTATACGTAACGATAATG
The DNA here is from genome assembly GCA_947311845.1 of Poa pratensis. Lineage (NCBI taxonomy): Eukaryota > Viridiplantae > Streptophyta > Magnoliopsida > Poales > Poaceae > Poa > Poa pratensis. The sequence continues at coordinate 19,299,618 of CAMZMU010000064.1, forward strand.
GTTAACCTCGTAGTGCAAGGTATTTTTTTATGTAAAATGTATTGTAATTGAATTTATAGGTTCACGAAATCGAGTGCTAAGGAATTTAGCCTGGAAACTAACTCCCGCCTACACACATACACCCATTCATAAGCCAAACGACGTTCAAAAACCAACATGAAGGAATGAAACCATGTGTCCAACAACGTGATTTGTATAACCATATACTGTTTTTTTAGTGGTAAAACTAAAAATTGAAAAATAAATAAATTATATATGCTCCACTGTGTATTAAGAGGAAGTTTCGTTTCATTTGGATAATCGTCTTATGATTATATAAATTCATATCTTTTGAGCTAATTTTTTTAATCATAAGCAGTGATTCAAATGAAACAAAACTTTCCAATAATAATCAATGAAACATATACGGTGATACGGTCTATTGTTTTTTTTCTATTTTCTGGACAGTTTGAATTTTGAATTTAAAAATTTGGATCCCAGCCATGTCCGTTGGATGTCTGATCGGAGGGCACTCCTATGGGCAAAGTCGGTTAATTTGCGTCACAAAGTTAATCTCTGTCCCGGGCGGAGTCGGAGTCGATGAAGACCGACCGCGTCTTCCCGCCTTTTAAAAGGCCGTGCAGGCGGCCACGGAACCTCAAGCTCCCGATCTTCACAATCGCAAACACCACATCGGCCTCCGTCGCTCGTTGCAACTGCCGCCGATGCCTTCGAAGCAGTGGACGCCGCGGCAGAGGATGGAGTACAGCATGGAGCGATGGAGAACATCGGGCGCGTATTCCCGCCACTCAAAAGGCCGGCGAGGCGGCCATGAACGGCCAAGCTCCCGATCGCAAACAACGGTACGGCGTCCGTCGCCGAGAGCTTCGAAGCAGCGGACGCCGTGGCAGTGGATGGAGGACAGCATGGCCGACAGAGCCATCCTGATAGACTTAACCTCGGAGCGATGGGGAACATCGGCCGCGTATTCCCGCCACTCAAAAGGCCGGCCAGGCCGCCACGAACGGCCAAAATCCCCGGCTCGGCGTCCGTCGTCGCTGAAACCATCGCCGAGAGCTTGGAAGCAGCGGACGCCGCGATGGAGAACATCGGCCGCGTATTCCCGCTACTCAAAAGGCCGGCCAGACGGCCACGAACGGCCAAGATCCCAATCGCAAACAGCGGTTCGGCGTCCGTCGTCGCCGAGACCTTCGAAGCAGCAGACGCCGCGGCAGAGTACGGAGGACAGGGACGACGACGAGAAGGAGAGCGTGGCCGACCGCGCCCGCCTGCTAGACTCGGACTCGGAGCCAGAGCATCCGGACCCCGTCGCGGCCCGGGCGGCTATCGACCCGTACGTCGAGGACATCGACAGCTACATGCGGTCCCTGGAGGTGAGTGTTTCTCGGTTCCTCTTCTCGTCCGATCACGCGTGCCGAAATCCGAGCTCGTTCTCGACATCGAATTGCTTGCTGGGATCAAATTTAGGAGCTGTCTTCTAAACTTTGTGAGTTTTTCAGGAGTTGAGGAGGCCGAGGCACTACATGCCGGACACAGTAATCCTCCCCTCCTGGAGGGCGACCCTAGTGGACTGGCTGGTGGAAGTGGCTGACGAGTTCCGCCTTGTGGCTGACACACTTCACCTTGCGGTCTCATATGTCGATCGCTTTCTGTCAGTGGGTGCCATTGTCCAGAGAGAGCTGCAGTTACTGGGCGCGGCTGCATTGCTTCTCGCTGCGTAAGGGACTACTAACCTGTTGTTTATCTTTTTCTTAGTTTATCTGTCAGAGCCAACATCTGACTAGCATGAACGGCATGCATGTTGCAGGAAATATGAAAGTGATAGATTTCGACATTCGGTGGAGACATACTGTTACATTACTGACAATACATACACCGAGCAGCAGATGCTCAAGATGGAGGCCAACATACTGAATTTGCTCAAGTTCGAGATGGGGTCTCCCACTGCAAGAACTTTTCTACGGTATGTACGTGCTAGGAGTATGCCTGAAACTTCTATAATTGCATAAAAATGTTTTCTTGTGATTATTGTCACACTGGACTCAAAAGATCCCAGTCTAATGTTTAATGCATGTCTGTTGCAGGAGATACCTGACTGCTTGCTGCCCACCCGATGTAAGCATCTTCTTGTAGCACCTGTCATTTATATTCACTTAATGTTCCTATTATAACATATGTTCCGCCTCTTCAAATCATAGCGCGCAAAAGCAAAAAAGCTGGAGTTTCTGTGTAGCTACCTTGCGGAATTAAGCTTGCTCGACTACGAGTGCACAAGGTTCAAGCCGTCAGTTGTTGCTGCTGCCTGCCTTTTTGTCGCCAGGTTCACAATCAACCCACATACTCGTCCTTGGGTAAGAAGACATCAATAGTAATTTGCTGACAACTGACTCTAGTTATGCTTTATAACTTTCTGACCTTAACCTTGTCTTTAATCTCCAGAACCTGATGCTGCAAACATATATGGACTACAAGGTCTCTGATCTCAAGTGTTGCATCTTGAGGATACACAATCTACAATCGATCGGAAGCCTAAGCCAAAAGGCCATAAAAGACAAGTATAGGCACTGCGAGGTAAGATCGGCCTTTGTTGCTATTTTGGCTTTCACATGCAAACTTTTTGTTTGACTTTGTTTGTTTGATCATCGTGCAGCTGGAGCGTGTGTCCGAAATGGCTTCGCCACATGAAATCCCTGAGTACTTCCTCAAAGACATCAAACATTGAAAGGCGGAAGTGCTCTCGCAACATTTTTGCAGGCAGCTGGAGCGTGTGCCCGAAATGGCTTCGCCACAGAAAATCTCTGGGTACTTCCTCAAAGACATCAAACACTCAAAGGCTGAAGTGCTCTCGCAACATTTTTGCAGGCGATGCAGAATTTACCATGTTAGTAGAATACGGGTTCGTCCAGACATTAGCGCACCACCAAGCGTCATGCTGCATCCTGTCAACGCGCCTGGCTATTGCAGAATCAGTTTTGTAAATAGACCGGATTAATCTAGCTTGCTGATGCCCACTTTTGCAAGTAGTTGATCCGGCCATTTCGGTTGCACTGATAGTGCAGCTAGCTAACTGAATTGATATTTTGGTAGTTTGCAACAAGAGCGGCTATTTGTACAGAGGTTAAACCGTTAAAGCATCTCTAGCCGATCCCTTAAAATGGTTAGAGAAGTAAAAACCTTATAAACATTCGAAGAGTAAAAACGTTACTCCAAGCGCTGGCCGACTCCTAAATACACTTGTCGCATCCCTTAAAATGGTTAGAGAAGTAAAAACCTTATAAACATCGTGGCCTTCGCACGCGAGCTTCGGGAGAACCGGGAGACCCATGAGCTCCTCGAGGTGGAGCGCGCTAACGACTAGTACATGGCGGAGCTCTGCAGCAAGTATCTGGAACGTGGCGAGGAGGAGCCCCGGCAGAACGAGGCCTACAAGGCAATTAAGACCGGCGGCAGAGCCAGGCAGTCCGGTGAGTCGGTCATCGATATTGTTATTAGCTCCGAAGACATCAACGACGTCAATTCGGAGGACTTAGAGGACGACCTCACCGATAACGTGTAGTTTATTGTATTTTAGTTTATATTGGCTTTAAAATTATGTTAGTAGTTTGAATTTTTTAAAGGAACTAGTTTGAATCAAATTTACTAGAATTGGCGTTCAAATGTTTTCAAGGAGTTAAGGTTAACGGATCGGCTAGAAACGGTTATTTTTTACAGGAGAAATTTAAGAAGTTAAACGATAAGAGGCCATATGGGGATCTAAATTTTGAAGAATCTAAACGAAGCACCAAATGTAGATTGCAAAAGAAAGCCTTAGCACTGTTGTAGTCAGTGATATTATTTTTGAAAGATTTCAGCCAAATTTAATGATTTGTCCTCATCGAGAAACAATGTGTAGAACAACACAAAATGATGCGGGCCCGACCTTTACGGATATATAGACCATGAAAAACACGATAAATACCATGGACAAAACTCGGGGATTACGTAAAATCACGGGAAACACAAGTACAAAAGGGAATAAATGGCAAAGCCTGCTCAAATCATTCACCAGACAAACAAAGTCCCACATGAAAGGCTCCCGATCTCATAATCAAGCCAACCTTACCCTTATTGAAACCGATTCTTCTTACCGGACGGTCCAAATCCAATAGAATCTTGAAATAAAGATTAAAAGATTCACTAGAATCTTAAGGTGAAATAGTTCCAATCGCACACGGTTGGACCTCTCTCTGTGTGTTATATCCTATCACTTACCCTACAAAATTAAACCGTGTGCAAGACTTCGACCCTACTCGACGACCAAATATTCTCATAGGGAAGATTTTTGTGAATTGTGTGCTATATATAGCACACAGTTTACGATAATAAATCGCTTCCTTGGGTGTGAAGTGTCACACACGGTTTTGGATACATAAATCATATGTAATCTCAATTGCTCTTCGGTTTCCGTTCGACGAATGTAGTCTTCTCGCCTTCGTCCTGCTTGTCACGCTTTAGTGACGAGACAACTTTATCGGCCGCATCGACGAGCCCTGTAAAATGCTCTCGCCGCCTGTTGACCATAGTAGCGCCACACTCTAGAATCACAATAAATAGTTCGCTTGAAGAAAACCGCTCGCCTTTTGTGCGTGCCTTAGCGGTGTCTTGCCGCGCCCGCTGCAATGGTACTCCTCCCTGTTTTCGGTAATTTTTATGACACGTTACGTGTTTTTTCAAAATGTTGCAAACACATTTTTGTTGTTGTTGTAAACGTCAGTGATTTTTGTTAAAGTATTTGTTTTTTTTCGCAAATGAATATGAGGTAAAACATATTGCTTGACCACTTTTTATAGCTAGAAACAAATGGTTTTTTGTTGAAATTGTTTGTGTTATTTTGCAATTCAATCCACAGAGAAAATGTTGTTTAACCACTTTGTTTGTAGATTTTCTTTTTTCAAAATGTTGGGGAATGGTAATTTTTTACATGGAGTTAGGATTTTTTTTACAACACCTCTGTCTAAAATAGCGTGCTATTGTGTTTAGCACCGACGATTTTAGAAGCTACGAAAGGCTATAGCCGGGCTATAGCGCAGCTAAGGCCATATAGCTGCTTTACTAAATAATGGGAAAATATTAATATTTGGCCAACATATATTCATATATATATATATCAATAATTGACATATGCATAACATATTAACATAGTCACATAATATATATACGAATAATTAGAAGTTCTAGATATGGTTCTTTCCACATATTACAACATTAACTAGCACAATTTAGAACATAATTCTGTTCGAATATTAGCATATTACATATCCACTTGTACCAAAAGGAAGTTCAAGACATGGTTGGCTTAAAGTTATTTGGTCTCCGAATTTGGGCTTAGCAGGACAAAATTGGGTCGAGCGAGACAAAATTTGGTCCAATTTTTTTTGGACCACCTAAGCAGAAAGATAGCGGCTAAGGGGCTAAACTGGGGCTAAATCCATTTAGCTGGGCTATTAGCGGCTACTATCTATTTAGCCTATGAAGGCCTTAGCTGTAGTGTGAACCCTCTCACAAGGCTATGGCTATAGCCGGGTGATAGTGGGCTATTTAAAACAGAGTACAACACTTAGAATTTTGTTGCAATAATAGGGGTAATTCATCACGGTGCAATTTGTGTTGTAAATATCGGAAAGGTGGGGACAAAGACATATACCCATTCGTTTTAAGTAGATAAGTTGGTGATTTCGCACAAAGTGAGGGGCTAATATGTAAGGGTGTGTTGTGGTTCATTCTGGACGTAGGATGGCGATCTGACGGCTTTGAGGGGACTGACTTTTGGGCATCTGTTGATCGACCTATGCTTAGCATGCCCTAAAACATATGATAGACTCTTTATATCCACATTTGTATTACTTCGAGTGTGTGTTTTCTATGTTGTACTACCTCTGTTCCTAGCGTTTTTTTAAGAACAATTGTAAAGTTTGACAGAAGTTACAGAGAAAACTAATAGTACCAATTAATAATATTCTATAGATACACTATGAAAATATATTTAATGATATATCTAATAACATTGATTTTACATGTATAGGTTTAATTTTCCTAGAACTTTGATCAAACGTCAAATAGTTTGAATTTTGATAAAATTCATACGCTTCCTTTTACAAAAAGGAGAGAGTATAAGCTTTGTACGTAACCTATGTGAACAAATTCTAATGGAAGCATAGCATGACTATCATATCAATCACTAATGGATTAGGCGAAGGCGCACACACAACGATGATGTACCCCCTATCTTTCAGTGTAAGATGTCCATTCTTTCAGTTGTAGCTAATGCCGCAAAAGCGGTCAAACCCCATGGTAACGATGGTGTAACTAAATGGAAAAGGCTAGAAACTCGTTGGGTAAAGCCAAATGTTGATGCCTGTTTTCATGCAAATAATATTCTGAGATTGTTGGCACGGTTCTCCGGGATTATCATGTTCATTTTATTGCAGTGTTAAGTAAATTTCTGCCTCATATAGCATTGATGACTCCGATGGCGGTGAACGAATGGCAGTGTTGGCTAATAGACTGGGATGTAATACGATCATTGCTGAAGGAGACGCATTGAGACTATCAAAGCTTTGTTCTGGGCATGAAGCTTGGTGGACTGAATCATCTGCTATTTTTGCAGATGGTATGGACATGGCCTTTTCGATAGGAAGTGTGACTTACCAGCATTGTCCAAGGAAAGAAAATAATACCGCGCATGAGCTAGGTAGAGTGTTTTTTATTAATAGAAAAGCTAGAGTGTGTTTTATACTTTTATTAATAAATGTGTCTAATTGGGACAATGAGCCCTCTATTTTTTTGCTGAACAATCTCATAAACGATAGAACTATTGCAGATTATCAATAAAACTCACTGCAGAGTTCTGATGTTTCCCTAAAAAAAAAGTCGGTACGAGCATTTGCAGGTACACCCTTCACCTCACGCTAGCACTATGAATGATGCACTGTTCTTTAAAAAGAGATATGCATCGACACATCAGGCTATACGAATATGGAAGCAAGTAACAGATTAAAGCTAAGTAATCATCATAAGTATTGCTCAACAATAGGTACATCGAAATTGGTGAAACTTTTCAGTCGAAGCTAAGTCATTACAAGCGCCAACACCAATTATTCTGCACTGAACCATAGGGCTTCTTCTAGTTCATAAAAGATACATCTGAACTTTAATCGTTCAGCTTTTCCTAAACTCGTCGGGTTCCTTCCGCACTACAGGACCCCCTCTTCGTAGGGTTTCCACGTAAATTGTTGCATAGCATGTTGCTATATGCCCAGGAATGCGTACCCAAAGGCATGGCGTAAGAACTTTTCGGTCCTAGGCGACCTACAACGAAAAACGAGTTAGAAACCAATATATAAATCGACAAGAATACATCTGAGAATTAAGCCGTGAAATACAATTACCATAGAATGTCATCGGGTTCTGTATTATTGGTACAGCGAGACGACTCGGCCGCGCCTGCAGTGGAGTTGGGTACACGCTGCAAAAGAATGTAGATGATTCTTGTTAATTACAAGCAGTGACTGGAAAAGTAGAACGGTTAATAAGAATATACTTATATAGCAAAGGAAGAGTTGAGTACATACCTTGTTCACCAGATTTGGTGTTACAGAGGAGCTAAACCGACGAAGGGAGCTCCCGCCATGGCTAATTGATGGGAAGAGCCGCCGCTGTTCCTCCCTGACGGCAGCCGTAAAATACGGCTGCAGTGGTCGCTGAAAGGCGTGACCGATCTTTCTAGCAGCAAGTCGAAGCGGCGACGCCATCGATTATTCGGTTCGTAGGACTCTACCGGCCTACTCCAGTTTTTTCCTCGCCGCTGGGTTGGTTCGAGTTCGTTGATCTCTTCTTCTGACCCCCTCCGCCCTCCTAGACCCCCGATCATATACTACCGGCTAGCCTAAAATCTCTGATGTCCGAGTATAACACCGATTGCAAGTACCAAACCAGGTCGACTTCCTGGCCATGTCCGTCTCCAAAAACTGCCCCATCTTTTCCCGGTTCCCCGGACGCTCGTAGCGAGCTTTAAGCGGCCGCTCATCCTAGCGCTAGTTGATGGGCCGGCTTAGGCCTGGCCCAGCAACAGGTATTGCATTTTTTTAATTTCGGAAATAGTTTTGACTAACAATATTTATTCGCACACCAGGTTGTTGGGGCCTGTGCAAAAAAAAAAAAAAAATCATGTTATGTGAGATGGAGATGAGAATAAATTAAACATTTTGGTTTTCGAGTTCGATTGGGATTCATGCTTCAAATTTGGTTTATGTGATTTTTTTCGCCATGTTTCTTTAGGAGCCTTCTTAAAGACTATTCAATACTCCACTTTGACACAAAATTTTGTACAATGTTGACCATGTCATAAAAGAGGAATAAAAAACTATTTGTAGAAATAATTCTAAAAGAGAATAAAGTAGATTCCCAAGTGTTAATAGCTGCATGGTGGCTGGATGACACTAAGTAGATTCCCAAGTGTTAATAGCTGCATGGTGGTTTTCGAGTTCTATTGGAATAAAAAACTATTTGTAGAAATAATTCTAAAAGACACGTGTTCCAACAACTAATGAAAGCAACGATTTGGTAACCCACATGGCATGTGGCAATGGAAAGAACCGGTTTTGAATCCCGGATGTTGTGCCACTCCCTCGCTATTCCTAACCATTCCTCTTCCCGCCTCTCATAAATTCGCCGCTCGCTAGGGTTCCGGCGGGATCCCCGTGCGGCTGATAGCGACCAGCTTGCCGTTATAAATATTCCATCTATTTATGTGTTAATGATTATGTGGCGTCTAATTTGGTAACCCACTTATTTGTGGCATCTAATTTCGGTGGGGTTTCTCTCAAGGATTAGCGAATAAAAGTAGCTTGGTTACACTACTAGTGGCGTTGCGCTTGGGTGCACGCCAAACCTATTGGTTCTAATGGAAGCACGTTATTTTTTATTTTTATTTTATAGAACTGTGGGGAAAAAGCTTTGCCCCAACCATTTATTAAGAAGAAGGTGCTCGGTTTATTAGTGGAAGAAACCGGGCGAAAACCATACAACAAACACCAACAACATGGGAGGGGCCAACACAGCCGCAAAAGGCAACACCTAAAACCAGCAACTCCCGAATTGACAACCCCACCCTACCTAAGCAACCACAGGCTGACGGCTACCCCAGGACCACGCAGCTGTCGTTAAGCAGTCGCGGGTGCCTTACCAATGTCGCCACCCTTCTTGCCTATGCTCCTAAGAGACTTCTTCACCTTCTTGATTATGCCAGTAGAAGCCTCCTCAGCTATGAGGCAAGCAATCACCTTGCCAGATCCAGGGCTAGCTGCCTCCAAGCAGGCGAGCAAACGACCAAGTTTTTCCGTGAAGACCGCCTCGTCCAAACGTGCCAAAAAACCTTCGCGGTCAAAGAGATCCACAGAGGAGGGCAACTCGTAGAACTCAGACGGAGGAGGGGATGGCGCCATGTCCACCGCCAAAGGCTCCAAAGAGCCAACCTCGTCACACAAGGGTGACTCTGGTGTAGCAACCACACCACCTACAGGAACCACACTCCCAATGGAATCGGGCGAGAGAGATGCCACACGGTCCAAAACACCACTCTCATCGAAGTCTAGCTCTTGCAGCTCACATGGCTCCTCACATGGCTCTTGTAGCTCAGGCAACTCGGTGATGACAACACTCTCAACAGCAGGCGGCGACACAAGCGGAGCACGAGGAGAAAATTCTCCAAAGCATTCAGTCTCCTCATCGACGGAGCCAACCTGAAGCTCAGGCGGCAAAGACACGGTTGATGCAAACTGAAGCTTGGCCAGAGTGTCGCGAAGCTCAGTGCGAAGCATCTCAACCTTTTGAAGGAGCTCCATGCGCATCAGGGCAAACTCAGACTCCAACGAAGAACCCAAAAAGGCGCTGGCATTTAAATCCTTGCAACATCCAGATGGGGATCTTGGCGACACCGGCACACATAGCGACGGGCGGTCCGCGATCGGAGAGCAAGCGTGAGCACCCGGAGAGTGATCGTGAGCAACCGGAGAGCGAACACGACAGAACCTCTCCCAATGACCAGGGAGACGGCAACGAATGCATCTATCATTATCTAACTAAAATTTTATTAGTCGGTGTGGAACATATGCAGGTGCACCATTACTGTTACCAAAATCTACAACTTCACCTCACGCTAACGCTCCATGCACTGTTCTTTCAAAAAATATGTGCATCGACACAACAGGCTATATGAATATGGAAGCAGGTAACAGACTAAAGCTAAGCAATCATGATACGCATTGTTCAAAAATAAGTGCACACAGCAATTAGAGACAGTTTTCAATCAAAGCTAAGTCGTTACAGCTTTACAAGCGCAACTCCAATTATTCTGCTCTCTGAACCATAGGGCTTCTTCTTGTTCATAAAATATAGATATCGGAACGTGGATCATTCCGACTCTTTCTCGTGTCATCAGGCTCCTTCCACTCTCCAGAGCCCCGAGTTTTCACGTAAATTGTTGTATAACATGTTGCAGACAACGCGACTGTGCACACCCAGGCAAGGGGTAAGAACTTTTTGCTCCTAGCTGACCTACAACGAAAAACAAGCCAAAGACCAAATTGTATAAAGATAATAAAACATCTAAAATCAAGTCATACGTTAGAATTACCATAGTGGTGGAGCTGTGGGTTCGGTATTATTCCGCCTCGACGCCTCAGCCGCACCTGCGGCGGAGTTGGGTCCATGCTGCAAGAATATAGATGCTTCTCGTTAATTACAAGCAGTGGCAGCAAAAAAGAACAGTAAATGAGAGTATATATATAGCCGAATCTAGGTTTTTTTTTCTAGCACCGGTTTCTTCTGCCTCCTAATATCCAAGGAATTACTTAATCTAGTAATGAGAGTATATCCTAAGAAGCAAAGCCGGCTATGCTTAATCTGGTGTTTCCCTTCTGCCTCCTAATATGAAATCTGGTGTTTTGTATGATATCAGCGCCGATCGACATGAAAAAAACTAGATCCGATTTTGTAAAGTCCACAAGCCCAGGAACGAGTGCACACACCTTGTTATTGTTGAACAGTTTTGGTGATTCGGAGGAGCTAAACCGACGAAGGGAACTCCTGCCATGGATAATAGTAGATGGGAAGAGCCGCCGCAGTTCCTCCTTGAGGGCTGCCGTAAAATACTGTTGTGGGCGCTGAAAGGCGCGACCGCAGATCTTTCTCGCAGCAAGTCGAAGCGGCGACGCCATCGATTATTCAGTTCGCAGGTCCAGGTCGGTTGAAGTTCGTTGATCTCTTCTTCTGATCTCCTCCGCCCTCCTAAACCCCCTGATCATATATTACCGGCTAGCCTAAAATCTCTGGTGTTCCACTATAACACGGATTGCAAGTACCAAACCAGCTGACCAGACTTCGTGGCCGTCTCCAAAAATCGCCCCATCTTTTCCCCGTTCCCCTGTCGCTCGTAGCGAGGTTTAAGCGGCCGCTCGTCCACAGCGCTTGTTAATGGGCCGGCTTCGGTCTCGCCCAGAAACAGGAATTGCATTTTTTTAGTTAATTTCGGAAATAGTTTTGATTAACAAAATCTATTAGCATACCAGATTTTTGGGGCCTATCAAAAATCATATTCTTCTCTGACATAGAGATGAGAATAATTTTTCTTGGTTTTTGAGTTCGATTGGGATTCATGCTTGAAAGGTTTTTCGTTTGAATCTTTTGCCATGTTTTTTAAGATACTTCTTAAACACACTCCTCCACTTCACACAACATTTTGAATATGTTGACCATGCTATAAAAGAGGTTTGCAAAAAGTGTTGTAAAAATAATTCGAAAAGAATAAGTGATTTCCCAAGTGCTAATAATTCACGGTGGCTGGATTCGCTCCTCGTCCGACCAATGCGTGTGATCAACGTGCTTCGAACTGCCAACAAAAGTGGCGTGTTGGTGGCCTACATGGCACGTGGAAACGAAGAGAGCCGTTTTCAATCTTGGGAGGCGTGCCACTCTCTCTTTGCCTATCCATTCCTCTCAGCGCCTCTCCGAAATTCTCGCTCGCTAGGGTTCCGGTGGGATCTGGATGTTGGAGAGTAGCCCGCGTGGGAGGACGTGCTACTCGGCGGCTGAGAGAGACCCCACGCGAATACGGATGTTCATAGGTGGAGAGGGCCCACGTGCAAGGGCGAGGTGCTCGACGGCATAGAGTGTTACGATCATCAGGGGATATCAGTCTGCACGCTCTAATGTGTGGGATGCTCGCTGCAAGGTGAACACCACGCTCTTTGGTGTGTGGTGTTCGGTGGTGACAACCACACGACATTATGAGGTAAGCTATAACAGTTTCCCCTCCTAGATCACGTGTGATTTGTTTAATTTTTGTACGGTAGATTCGGAAATCTATTTACGATTTTTTAGAAAGTTCATATTCATATAGAGCCCGCTCAATTATAATTTTAATAATTCCCTCTTGTTTTGTAGGAGTTGATGGAGAGGGGGGAAAAAAGGAGAGGTCCGTTGGTATTTTTTTTCTCGATATTTAACCCTGAGTCATCTTTGTGGGGAAAGAGCATCTTGCTGTAATACTTAGCGCTTAGAGTCCCAACAAGCTGGTATGCAAATAAGATTGTTGCCATCACCCCACCATAACAAAAAAATCTAGGATGGTCACTGCCTAGAAGGTGAGAATATTGTAAATATTAGTTTGCATGTGGTGATGACCCCGCGCAGTCACACAATTTATCGAGTATAAGTTATGTGAAGGTGTTTGTATTATTATATTCTTTCCTGGAAGTCTGAATAGGTTATGTGTGGTTGTGAATGTTAAAGGGACACCCCAAATTTCATTTGGTAGAAATGAAATGACACTATTGCCATTGTTTCATTTGTCTAATTTGAAATTACATGCTGAAATCATATTTGAACCAAACGATTTCCATAACAATTGTAGGGTAGCGGCAAGAATACACTAAACACATCATAGCCTTTCGCTGGAATTTGCAATTGGAATGACAATTCCAATTCTATCATAGCCAAACACGCTGGGCATGAGATTTTCAATTGAATTTCATGATTCCGCCCCAAAATTATGGCCGCCAAATGAGGTCTAAGGTTTTTATTTTGTAAATTCTCTTGAAAATGAAATTTACAAGTCCGTCAATTGGGTGTTAGGACATTTTGGCCGAGTGAAGCATTTTGGCTGTCGGGTGCATATGCACCAGGTATTTTTAATGTATTTTAAACTCATTTTGACATTACAAAATTAGTAAACAAAGTGTTCACAAAGTCGTTTCACGATTTTTTTTGTATTATTAAATAGAGGTGCATATGCATCTTTTTCTTAGAGAGAAGTGCATATGCACCTTTTTTTTTAGAAGTGCAAACCTGCGTATAATCAACAAATACAGACAGAAAATACATACGCAGACCCATACAGAACGCACTCAGCTCGAAGCACTACAGCAGCGACACACTGCTGAACCACCGTAGCTCCTCGTCGCCGACGAACCCGCCGAAGAAGAAGAGGCCACACCGCCACCCGCCTGGAAGAGGGAAGACCTCCAACCTTGAAGAAGACCGCAGGATCCACTCGCCGCCAGCGACGAGATCTAAGCCGATGAACACGCACGGCCAAGCCGCCCCCACGTCCAGCTCTAGCACCACCCACCGCCGGGACGGCCAGGCCGCACCAGATCCTGCACCAACGGGCCACCAACCCAGTGGCCCAACCCAGCGCCAGAGCCAAGCACAGCGCCCCGCACAGCAAACCCAACCTCTGCACCGTCGCCGGGGACCTCGCCGGTGCATCGACAGAGAGGAAGGGGAAGAAGATACTCACAAGCCTGGGACGTCGCCGCCGCCGCTCCGCCCAGCCAGAGGACAAACCTCACAAGATCCGTAGATCTCAGAGGACCCAAAACTCCCACCACGCCACCGCTGCCACCGGCGCCGGGAGGAGATGAACAACTGCTAGATCCATAGATCAGCGGGATGGAAACACCGTCCACCAGCCAGCGCCACCAGCACCGGCCAGGGAGAAGAAGGACGGCGACTTTATTCTTCCCAAACGGCAGTTGAAGCCTCTCCAAATTGACGCCATCGGGACCTACAACTACCCTATCTACACACCGGAGGCAGAGGAACGGGATCCCGACCACCACCCGCCGCTGAAGCGAGCGGAGGAGGCCGGGAACCACGCCCTCGCCGCCTGAGAGAAGGGGATGGAGACGCCTCGCCCTCTTTTCGCCTCTCTGTACTGTGCATATGCACCCTTGTGACAAAGTGGTTTCACATTTTGGCCGGCAGCGCCTACACAGACCCCACCCGCTTCAAAATGAGAAAACCCCAACTCCAAGGAAACAAACCACGCGAAGCAGCAGCAAGACGGCGGAGGCAGGCGATGGAGAACACCGGCCGCGAATTCCCGCCCCTTATAAGGCCGGCCAGGCGACCACGAACCGCCAATCTCCCGGTCCCAAACAACCCTTCGGCGTCCGTCGTCGCTGCAACCGTCGCCGATGGAGGACGGCGACGACGAGGAGGGGAGCGTGGCCAGCAGCGACGACGAGGAGCTGACCGTGGCCGGCCGCGCCCGCCTGCTGGACTCGTACTCGGAGCCGGAGCCGCCGGACCTCGTGGCGGCCCTGGCGGGTATCGCGCCGTACCTCGAGGACATCGACAGCTACATGCGGTCCCTGGAGGTGAGGGTTCCTCGATTCCTCTCCTCGTCCGACCAATTCGTTGTCGGCGTCGACTAGCCAGGGCTCGGATTCACCAATTTCGTGGTGTTGTGGTGACCTTAGTCTGTCGGGCTGGTACCGTTGGGTCGCGCTGGATAGAATTGGGGCATTTTGGGGCGTAATCACGTTGTACTCATGGGTTTCAGGAGTTTAGGGGATTCGATTGTGCTCTGAAGAAATCTCGATGTAGCCATTCAGTGTATTTGGCGCTGGATAGAATTGGAGGATTTCGGGCGTGATCACGTTGTACTCATGGATTTAAGGAATTTAGGGGATTGTGTTATGTTGTGGAACATTATCTACTTTCAATTACTGCTGGCTACGCTGATTGGATTGTGTTCAGAAGAGATCTCGATGTAGTCATTCAATGCTTTTGGTTATGGATGTGGAACATTATCTACTTTCAGTTACTGCTGGCTAACCAAATGGTGAAATTAGGCGATGAGTTTTTGCTACTCAATAGTATGTGAACTTCACTTGCTAGATTTGGAATCTCAACTTGTGAATTCTCCAGGATGTATGCCATCTTAATTGTCTCAAGTTACTGTCAATATTATCAACATAACATGATATGTTATCGTGTTCTCGTCGACGCAATTACTGTAAATTTTGTAAGGCTGTCTAAATTTGGTATGACTTTTTTGTATAAATTTTGTGAGGTTTTCAGGAGTTGAGGAGGCCGATGGACTATATGCCAGTGTTACCAATAGAGGGAGTTGTCACCCCCGATTGGAGGGCGAACCTAGTGGACTGGCTCGTGGAAGTGGCTGATGATTTAGTTCTTCCGGCTGACACACTTCACCTTGCGGTTTCATGTGTTGATCGCTTCCTCTCAGTGCGTGTGATGTTCCTGAGTCAGCTGCGGTTGCTCGGTGTGACCGCATTGCTTGTTGCGGCGTAGGGGACTAAACTCATGTCTATCATTTTTTTTATCTGGTAGAACGACCAGCTGACTAGCATGAACGGACTGTTGCAGGAAATATGAAGATGATAAATTTATACATCGGGTGCAATATTACAGTGCCTTTACTAACCAGGCATACACCAACCAGCAGGTTAGCCTTCCGCTTACTTTCACATTTCTTAGTAAAATTTCTGGGATCCCAAATGGTGGAGAAATATTTGTGGTTTTTATTCTCTGCAGGTGGTTCAGATGGAGGCCGACATACTGAATTTTCTTAAGTTTGAGATAGGGAGTCCCACTGCAAGAACTTTTCTACGGTATGTACTCTGTCTAAAACTTTGGAGGAGCAAATAGTAGTTACAATGTGAGTTGATTACACAGAACTACCACTTTACGCACTAAATTTCACAAAACTACCATTTTACATTTGAATCGCTAAAAACTACCACTCTACAGCTGATTGTTTGCAATGTGCGCAAATCCGTGTCTAAACCAAAATTGACAGCGATTATGACATTGGGGCCCCACAAGAACATGCTGACGTGGCTCGCAGCAGGATGATATGGCGGCATTGACTTGTTAGCCCTATTATAAAAATCAAAAATCCAAAAATAAAAAGGAAAAATAGGCACGGGACGTCCACCAGGCCGAGCGCGCCGCACCGTCCCCCGAGCGCGCCGCCGCCCTCCTGCCAGCGCGCCGTCGCCTCCTGCACGTGCATCGCCTCCCACCCCGCCGCCGGCATCCATCCGACGAGGGAGGCGCGCCCCGACGACCTGATGGAGGCGCACCTCCATGGCACGCTCCGTGCGGAGCTCCGCGAGGAGGGAGTCCCTGGCGTGGTCGAGCTCGGCGTCCTTGTCCACGCGCTTCCCGGCCGGCGCTGTCCCCGCGTGGCGAAGAATCTGAACGGGTGCCAGTTCCTGTGCCCGGATGTTGAAGGAGCGCCGGGAGGGCGATGTGCGCTACGTGTTCGACGAGGTCGCCGGAGAGATCGTGAGGCTCATGGGGCATGGCGTCGGCACCGAGTTCGTGGACCACATGGCGAGCCCCTCCACATCTCGCCGCCGCCTACGCCCCCTCCTCGAGCTCGCCACCGGGGGCTCACTGCCGCCCACGCCCCCTCCTCGCTCGCGGCCACGCACCACCTCCCTCGCCCACCTCCGGCAGCCGAAGGTCGTCCATGGCCGCCGCCGCCCCAGGCGTGGGGCGTGAGCTGGGTGGCCGTGGTCAGTGGCGGAACCACCACTGGGGCAAGCTGGGGCGACCGACCCAGGTCGCCGGCGGCAAGCTGAATATAGATTGCTGTAGCCCCAGGTTGAAAATTAATGAAATTGATAAGGGAGCGCGCGAAAATGGGCCTCACAATTCAGGCCCAGTAGAGCACAGCCGTTAGAACTCAGAACGTACACGACCTAATCGATCGTTCACTTGTTTCTCAATCGACCAAAATTCCCCAATCACTCCAAATCCCTAGCGCCGCTCGACCCGCCCCTGCTGCTCCCGCCGCCACCGCCGCGCCCGCCAAGACGCCTCCGGCCTCCCCTTTCCAGCGCAGCACACTGCCCCTGCTTCTGCTTGGCACGCCTCCTCCCAGTGCCTCCTCCTTCTCTGCTCGAAGGCCAGAGCTCGGAGCTCGGTTGCTCCAATCGGCGGTCCGTCGGTCCGGCCACCGACGAGGCGACGATGGATTACGACAGTGACATGGACTCAGATGAATACAATGAATTGGTGGAGGCGGAGGCTGAGGAGGTTAGGCTGAACGCGGAGGCAGAGGCGGCGGCAAAAGACGGCGCGACAACAATCAACAGGTATATTTCTCCACATTTGTAGATTAATTCATGTCTTGATGGAAATATGATATGCAAATGCAATAGCAGAAGTTATATGCAGAGCACTCAATTTAGCTCAAATTTGATTTTGTAGGACATTTTGCAAGCACATTTCGCAAGTTTATTGTTTTAGTAATGTTATTTTAATTGTACTTCGTTGATCATGACAATTGAATCTTTCGAGTACCGTTCATTTCATGATTCTTATCTAGTACATGCATTCGTGTGTTAATTTTTCTTGCCCACGAATGAGTTCGCCCCAGCAAACAAAATTTTCTGGTTCCGCCACTAGCCGTGGTTATCCTCTTCGTGGCGGCGCGAGGAGCTTCGACTCTTCCTCCGTGTGGAGCTCGCTCGAGGGAGGACGGTAGGGGCACTGAGCGGAGCGAGGCGGCGACTGGTGCCTCCCCCTGCGGCGTCGCCATTGGCGCCATGCGCCTATGCAGTGGGAGCGGGAGCAGGTCGTGCTGGCCGACCTCGAGCTCGCCGCGAGAGCGCCAAGCACCGAGCCGATGCCGCTCCAGTCGGGCGCGGTGGAGCAGGGCCGGAGGTTGAGCTCGGGGAGGCGGAGCCGGGCGCCGTGGAACAGAGGCGGTGGAGCGGGCCGGAGCTAGGGAAGGAGGAAAAGGGGAAGGCCGGGCGGCGTCTGTGGACTTTTTATTTTTCTTGAGATTTTTTTGTTTTTTATTCTCTGACAGGTGGGCCCATGCTGCCACATCAGCAAAGAGTCCACGCGTGCTGCCACCTCAGCCCTGACTGGTGGGTCCCACCTGTAGGAGCGAGTGTCAATTCGCGATCAATTCGATTTTAGCGCACATTGCAAACTCAGCTGTAGAGTGGTAGTTTTTAGGGATTCAAACGTAAAGTGGTAGTTTTGTGGAATTTAGTGCGTAAAGTGGTAGTTCTGTGCAATCAACTCTTACAATGTCTCAGTCACCTACACAAGTAGTATTATGATTGCTGCCATATTGTGCTTGAACCAATTTTAAGCCCGAATCCGTGTTATATTGCTAGTATACCACATAGGCAGTCTGTTACTAATTTTATTTTCATGAGATTTGGTGCGGTAGACAAAACACAGTTTCGATGGCCAGTCATCCCACGACCACGGCGTGTTGATTATGTACAATAGTCACCATGTTCATTGTTCAGTTCACATAAAATATGTTGTCTTATGATCACACTAGGCTCCAATTATTATAAGTCTAATGTTTAGTACATGTCTGTTGTAGGAGATACATAACTGCTTGTCGTCCAGACAATGTAAGCATCTTTTGTAGCACCTTTCATTTGTTCACTTGATGTTCTCTATTATAATATGTCCCCCTTCTTCGAACTTTAGCACACTGAAGCAAAAGTGCTGGAGTTTCTCTGTAGCTACCTTGCGGAATTAAGCCTGTTGGACTATGGCTGCACAAGGTTCAAGCCATCAGTTGTTGCTGCTGCCTGCCTTTTTGTGGCCAGGTTCATAATCAGACCAAATACATATCCTTGGGTAAGACATCATTGTTTCCTGAATCTACACTATGCTTTATAATTATCCGACATTAGCTTGTGTTTATTCTCCAGAACCCGACACTGCAAAGATACACGGATTACACGATCTCTGATCTCAACCTTTGCATCTTGAGGATACATGATTTGCAGTTGAAATCCAGGTTCATGGCAGAACAAAGCATACATGACAAGTATAATTGCGATGATGTAACATCGGCCTTCCCTGCTATTTTGACTTTCACATGCAAATTTTGTCTGAATTTGTTTTTTGAGGGAAATTTGTCTGAATTTGTTTGTTTGACCATTGTACAGCTTGAGTGGGTGTCGGAAATGGTTTCGCCAAAAGATATACCTGGGCACTTCCTCGTAGACTGAAAGGAAGAAAAACAAAAGGCAGAAGTGTTCTTGCAACATTTTTGCAGGCGATGCAGACTTTACAATGTTAGTAGAATACGGGTTCGTCCAGACATTAGCGCATCACCAATCCTGCTTCATTTCCATTGCAGACATTAGTGGCCATGACAGAGTTAGTTTTGTAAGTAGTGCATGACGATGTTCCAGCTGCATTTGATATTTTGGTGTGATGTGCGACTGGAACGTGTTTGTAACGGAGATAGAACATGGTGTCATGGTCAAGGATATTCAGTATGAAATTTCGATGCAAATCATAATGTGTTTCGGCATTTCCTTACTTCTTTTTTGTTGAATCTATTGTGCCTGATGAACTTATTTCCAAAAAGGAAATAGACACAAATAAGTCAGTTTATGTATAGAGATTATCTGAAAAAAATGCAACTATGTTCCCATCAAAAGAATCCGTTAGCTTGCCACTATGCAGCAGCGTACACAAGGCAATTAAATCGAGAGGATCACTGGGGTCTGCAGAATACAAGGGTTTCATAATTTTTAATAGGACAGATAAGCCATGCATAGGAAATCTTGCCTGTACACGTGACCATTTTCCTATTGCTGACTTCCATACCCACTATTGAATGTATAACAACTGCATTATCCCGCAACCAAAAGAATTATCTAAAAACGACGGTACGGGCCATTTTTTGGAATCTAATCGGGGCAATTTTTTGTCAGAACCCTAAAAACGACGGTGTATTTACGATTTTGGCACTTTTGTGGGGATTTTCTAGATATCTCTAAGTGTTTTTTTACATTGTACGTCCATAGGCATACATTGTGCTTGAACCAATTTCTCAGTCACCTACACAGGTAGTATTATGATTGCTGCCATATTGTGCTTGAACCAATTTTAAGCCCGAATCCGTGTTATCTTGCTAGTATATCACATAGGCAGTCTGTTACAAATTTTATTTTCCTGAGATTTAGTGTGGTAGACAGAACAGAACACAGTTTCGATGGCCAGTCCATCCCACGACCACGGTGTGTTGATTATGTACAATAGTCACCATCTTCAGTTCACATAACATATATGTTGTCTTGATTGTTGCCACACTAGGCTCAAATTATTACAAGTGACAAGACTAATGTTTAATGCATGTCTGTTGTAGGAGATACATAACTGCTTGTCGTCCAACGAATGTAAGCATCTTTTGTAGCACATGTCATTTATTCACTTGATGTTCTTTAGTATAACTAGTTAATTGCCCGTGCGTTGCAACGGGATATAAATATTTCAGTAGTAGTTTAATACCTCTTGTGTCAACAACAATTATATCTCCGTGCATATCAAGCAACGTCGTCGACATTATTTGACCACTAATCACTCTTCTACTTCTTCTTCATCCACTAACTATCTCTGCCTCCCGAATCCAACTTTATTTGCACGAGAAAATTTCCATCAAATATATATAGGATATTTTATATAGGGCCAAATTAAAATCAATAAGTTCATAAATCTCGATCGTGGATTGGTGTTGTCCGGTGGGTAGGATATATACTATTGCAACCTAAAAATAATGTTCAGTTTAGAAACTTTGAGATTTTATTTTGAAATGACAATGAATTTTCAGGCTTCAGGTGGGTAAAGTCAGCCTAAAAGTTAAAATGGTGTTTGCTCTAGGAAACTGAAATATGTCAAATTTCAGATATGACTTTGGTTCAAGAATTAAATTTGTGCAGTTTGGTGAACTAAACTTAATAAACTCAAGTCCTGAATATAGTTGTTGCTAGCTGATTTCCGCCAAATAAATTTTATAGGCTAGAGTGCTAAATGCCGATTTAGGTAGCAATAAAATCGAGTAGTGGCACATCGGTAGAACATCTATCCGGCAAATCGTCTATTCCAGTGGGCGGTCATATGAGTGAGATAATGTGATTTGGATCCACCATCATTTTTCATGCCAAACTGTATGCACGACCAATTCCAAAAGAGGGATTGGTTGTCAAAATACAAAATTTAAGGCTAAACTGAATGCTGGAATTTTTTACGAGACCAGCTGGAAAACTCGATAGCATTGCAGACATGGGCTGAGCAAGAAACTGGGAGAGAGAATGCACAATCTAAATATTTCCACCGAGCACCACAAAACTGAAATACAAATGGAAGAATCGCAACAGTGTGATTCTAAAATATCCTAGTTTCAAATGCATCCCTCCGATGAACAAGGAGATGTTAACAATAGTATGCAATGATGCAAATAGTTCCACAACACTGAAATCAGCTGGTATGGCAAGCAAAGCATCCAGACCACATAAATAACAGCATGTTGATAATATTACAGTCTACAACAACATCCTTCTTGACCACCACACCTTGTTGTTTTAAGCAACCTCTAAACATGGTTGATGCATCCTTATCAGGACAGAAACATTAATTCCACATTACAAGAGACCTCATATTGTTGTATGTTACCCTTTCCAAGATATGCCGGACTTGGAGATGAGAAAAACCTATACCATATCATGCTTTTTTACATTGTACGCCCCCATGGCCATTCCTTAAACTCTGTGTTCCAATGCAAGTGTAATCTTCATCCTAGGACCCTGAAAGAACAAATACCTTAAGCTTTACCTTTGCACCTCAAATCAAATTATACATATGCACAAGAAACAAAGCAGACTAACAATACTTTACACTGAATCTGAAAGTGACTATGTAGTATTTACCATATAGTCAGTCAACAGAACGTAAGTGCAAGCAAGAAAATTGTAAGCCAGCCCAATTCCTCAGCAAAATGACCCCAGCTCATGCATTCTAACTACTTCTGTGTACCTGTTTAACAGTTGAGTCTACAGTTTATGCAACCTCTAGCCCATTTAAAATTACCCTATAGATGACAAACAGAGTAACCAAAAAATGGACGATTTTAGTATGTGTTTCACTTACTATCAGGATGCCTGGTGCCTTCAGATCTCTTTCAGTCATGTCACGTAGTGCCCTCATGTCAATCTGCAAACAACAATTGTCAACCAAATAGAAGAAAAAAACACAATTTAGAGATTTAGGGGAATAACCAAACCTCCTCTGCCTTGAAGGCAACAAAATACTTCAAGTGATTTCAGAAAACTGCCGAGTGGACTTCCAACCTACAAGTGTTCCCAAAAAAATGTTGGGCAAGAACGCAAAACAAGCTAGTTACTAAAACTGTTCTATCACACATTCGACAAAAAAATAAGTTCACTTTCTCCTACAGTCCTACATCATGTACATTTAAGGATTCTATAATGTGTTCCACATCGGACACTCTAGTACTTTCTAAACTATCACATATTTCATGAAACACAACAAGCAACTGCTCCTTAGTTTCTATTGTGCTGCCATTGACTGACTTGAAGATCTCCTTTAAAATATGAAGCAAGTTGAAACTCGCAAACCAACTATTGGACCTCTTCTTCACATCGGTAGTGGTTTATGTTAGAGTGAAAGGCACCAGAGGTCACGAAGTTGCGCGAAAAGTAAGGATTGGTCACCAAGTTGAAAAACCTCAAAACGAGGTCACGAAGTTGTGGAGTAGTCAATTTTTGGTTATTCCGTCACGTTGGGTGTCAAGTTGCTGACGTGGCAGTGTGTTTTTTTACAAAAAACACCTTGAACTTTTATATATTCTAATTGTTAGGTCCTTCTCTGGACATGAAAGGCACCAGAGGTCACGAAGTTGCGCGAAAAGTAAGGATTGGTCACCAAGTTGAAAAACCTCAAAACGAGGTCACGAAGTTGTGGAGTAGTCAATTTTTGGTCATTCCGTCACGGTGGGCGTCAAGTTGCTGGCGTGGCAGTGTGTTTTTTTTTACAAAAAACACCTTGAACTTTTATATATTCTAATTGTTAGGTCCTTCTCCATATTTATTTTCGAGCTGCTCGCCGTGGCTGATTCGTGGGCGCGGCCTACAGCCTGATACACGGCGCAGGACATCTCGGAGGCTGTCCTCGTCGCAGGGTAGTGCAACTGGGCCGGAGGCGCCGGCCGGGAAGCCATACTCCTCCTTATACGAATACGCGAGGCCGAGACGTATAAAAGGAGCAGCAGGGCTGCTGCTTGTAACAACGAAAAATAGAAAAGAAATACAAAGCAAGGCGCGAGACGTGCCTTTGGCAATCAAATCGATTCCCGTATTTTCTTCGTGTCGCTAAGTTCGTAAGGTTCGAGTCGCCGGAAAGAATCGCTAGTATACGTCCGGCAAGCTAGCTCGTTCACGTACAGGAATCCATCACCAAGATCACGTCTAGCTAAGGTACTCACGTACGAGTACTAGCCAGTAATCGATCAACAGTTGCTGCTTCCAAAGTTGTACGTGCGTGTGGCCGGCTGATCTAGCGTTTCAAATCCAACACCGCGCTGCTCTCCGGTGACACCCTCCTCGCGCTCGCGTTCGAGCACCTTGCCCGCGGCTGCGCCGACCTCGGCGCTGTCCCCGCGGAGCGCGCGCTGCGGGCCGTGGCAGAGCTAGGGAACGCCACGGGTGCCGGCCGGGAAGCCATACTCCGGACAGGTCGCCGACAAGGCGTCGGAGGGCGCACCCGTGAGTCTCGTCATGCTGGAGCACATCCACTGCACAAGACAACGCGGCTCCTCGAGGCCACAGCTGTGTGTGGTGCAACTGTTGGCAGTGGTACGGACCGCGAGATTGAGAGAGTCCGGCGGTACGCGCGCTCCATCGGCTTGCTCTTCCAGGTGGTGGACGACGTGCGTGACGCGCACGTCGGAGCAGCTCGGAAAGACGGCGGGGAAGGACCAGGCAGCAACGTCAGCAACTTGAAAAAAGGAGAAGGACCTAACAATTAGAATATATAAAAGTTCAAGGTGTTTTTTGTAAAAAAACACACTGCCATGCCAGCAACTTGACGCCCACCGTGACGGAATGACCAAAAATTGACTACTCCACAACTTTGTGACCTCGTTTTGAGGTTTTTCAACTTGGTGACCAATCCTTACTTTTCGCGCAACTTCGTGACCTCTGGTGCCTTTCATGCCCGGAGAAGGACCTAACAATTAGAATATATAAAAGTTCAAGGTGTTTTTTATAAAAAAACACACTGCCACGTCAGCAACTTGACGCCCACCGTGACGGAATGACCAAAAATTGACTACTCCACAACTTCGTGACCTCGTTTTGAGGTTTTTCAACTTGGTGACCAATCCTTACTTTTCGCGCAACTTCGTGACCTCTGGTGCCTTTCACTCTTTATGTTATTTAACATCTCCATCTTTCTAAATACTGCAAGAACTGCCTTGACAAACAAATAGACAAAACACGCCCATGGCCTCTATGGTGACGCTGGAACTCCAGACTCTGCTACAGGGGCGTATCCAGTGGGGGTGCCATGGGTGCCATGTCACCCCCTAAAAGATGTAGAAATTTATATAGATACTAATGTTTGGACTATTTTTTGCTAAATGTTGCTAGTATTTGGACTAATTGTTGCTAAATGTTAAGTATAATAGGGAAGTTTTTAAGCTTGGCACCCCCACCAATTTTGTTCTAGATCCGCCACTGCTCTGCTAGCACACCAGGTAGCTCAGACTCTCCTACAGATGTAAGCTATGTAAATATTATGTTTTAAGCACTAACCCAAGAATGGCAGGAAAATGGTTTCTGGATCAGCCCATCCTGTAAGCCCAACAATTATGTCAGAATCGACAATAATACAATGTCTGGTATAGTAGTTCAAGAACACTATGGTACATTTCTTATTAATACATGATAGAATATGAAGTAAATTAGCAAAGATCCAAATGATATGCATGAGACATCAACGGGAAGTAAAAATTACTGAACTTGCATAGCTTCACTTTCTTTTCTTGGAATGCAAGAACCATATATCGGCAAAAAAGATTGACTGACTATATAAAGGACAAATTTCTTTAACAAAACTATTTACCAACAATAAGGCCTTCTAGGTGCCATAACTCTGGTTGCCAACTATTTAACAAAACTATTTACCAACAAATTTCTTAATTAATTAATAGCCCTCAAAATACCAACTCGAGAAGAGTAACAACAGCAAGTAAATGAACAGCTTACACGTGCAAAGAGAATGAATAGCAATCTATTCAGGTAAGCTGTTCCACTTGACAATTTTTCCCCAAATAAATCAGTCTTTTCTCTTTTGCGAGGGACAAGTGAATCAAATTGAAGAGTAATAACAGCAAGGCACGCTTCTGTAGGCAAATTACAGGTCAACAAGGTTACCTGCATGCTGCATGCCTGCATGGTGTTTGTACAGCCCGAAAACTGAATCCTAGTATATGCTCCATGTTAGCGTGACGCCAGATGCCAGTGAAGTTGCACTTCAGGAAGGCATGGCCGCCGTCTGAACCTTCTCTCCCATGCGTTGATGAATCGACTAATTCAATTTTGATAGGTTTTCCGCCGAGCCATCGTCGTCTCCGGGCCATCGAGGCCTCACTGTGAGCCAGAATGTCACGACCCAACCACAGGGATGTGACGAACAACTGGATCAGTACTAATATTCGGATAGGAGTTGGTGATACAACAGAGTTTGGGATGAGAAATCAGCAAAGCAAGGAGATGGGAAGCAGGAGCAGGAGGTGGGGAACAGAGCAAGGGAGAGAAGGTTACAGACGGTTCATTTCTTCCATGTTGTTCTCCTCTACGTCGCTTCCTTTATAAAGCTCATCCACCACTCCAGCAAGCCCAAGCCCAGTATCGGCCCACCCCATGTCATGACTTGGGCCAGTGGCGTCTCTGTGGCCAGGGTCATGACATTAGCGTGACTAATCGAGACCGTCCGCCATCGGCTGCCGTGCCTGCAGGGTGCGGTCTCTAGATGGAGTTTGGATGCGAGTCGGGGCCGTCGTCATGCCCCTCGCAGCGCGTCAAGAACTGTCGAAGGCCGATGGTCGTGGCTGGACCGCCGGAGGACGTGAGGCTCCGAATGAGCGTGGCGAAGTCGGCGATGGCCTGATGCGGGCTGTGGTCAGGTACCCCTCTGTTCGTGCTCGTGTTCCTGAAGACCTGAACACCGCCTCTTCGCTCCCGAACGGCACCGAGTACGTGCCTGTAGTACCGATGCTACATATGCATAGCAGATACATCAGTAAAACACATCTGCAATCATCCATACAGCAACTTAATTATGATATAGCTGTGCAATGTAATCCGATGAAGAGAAAAACGGACGTGTTGATCGATCATCGATAATGAAGGATTTACCTCGATGAAGACGAGCATGGACCTGAAGCGTCCTCGTTTCCGGCCTACGTACAAGAACACCGGAGCCTTCTTGCCGCCCCAGTACGTTGCGTTCACTGGAGGACGATAATGTGTTGCTCCATGATCCAGTCCGCGTTGATGGAATTTGTAGAAGAGTTGATTGTGATGCAGCAGCTGCCGTTGGAGATATTCATGGGTAGCTAAGATTTCCTTCGGTTTGCTCTTAAAAATCAGAAATAATCAGCCCGCGGATATGCATGACTCCACCCTAATGGCTGATCCTATTATTAAGGAGAGATATTGAGTAAGGTTGTTGGTGCTTTACGTGTGAGGACCCACTCGATCGCATTTGGCGTGTAAACTGGGATTCGTTAGGATGGGAGAAAATTGAGGGCAGTGGCATATTTTCCATAATTATCTAGAAGTGTGACACCATCCAAAGTGTGACACCACCAACTCAGTTTTAATAGTAAAGATATATGTCCCCCTTCTTCAAACTTTAGCGCGCAGATGCACATATGCTGGAGTTTCTCTGTAGCTACCTTGCGGAATTAAGCCTGTTGGACTATGGCTGCACAAGGTTCAAGCCATCAGTTGTTGCTGCTGCCTGCCTTTTTGTGGCCAGGCTCACAATCAAACCAAATACATATCCTTGGGTAAGACATCATTGTTTCCTGAATCTACACTATGCTTTATAATTAACTGACATTAGCTTGTGTTTATTCTCCAGAACCCGACACTGCAAAGATACACGGATTACACGATCTCTGATCTCAAGAGCTGCATCTTGAGGATACATGATTTAAAAAAAAAAATGATTGGCCGTACTGGGGAAGATAGCCCCAGCAGTTTGGCTGGCTTGAACCTTGTGCAGCCATAGTCCAACAGGCTTAATTCCGCAAGGTAGCTACAGAGAAACTCCAGCATATGTGCATCTGCGCGCTAAAGTTTGAAGAAGGGGGGCATATATCTTTACTATTAAAGCTGAGTTGGTGGTGTCACACTTTGGATGATGTCACACTTCTAGATAATTACGGAAAATATGCCACCGCCCTCAATTTTCTCCCATCCTAACGAATCCCAGTTTACACGCCAAATGCGATCGAGTGGGTCCTCACACGTAAAGCACCAACAACCTTACTCAATATCTCTCCTTAATAATAGGATCAGCCATTAGGGTGGAGTCATGCATATCCGCGGGCTGATTATTTCTGATTTTTAAGAGCAAACCGAAGGAAATCTTAGCTACCCATGAATATCTCCAACGGCAGCTGCTGCATCACAATCAACTCTTCACCACTCTGCTCCGCCGCCGGCCCCTTCGACTGACTGCCGCCGCCCCCAAGTCACAACGTCCGCGGCCAAGTCCTCTGCGGTCGTCGGAGCCCGTCGCCGGAGGAACCTCATCTGGACGCTCCGCTCCCGGTACGTTTAGCATCGCCCGACCTCCACCTCGCTCTCAAAGTGTTTGTGTAAATACCGGCACCGGATTTTGATTAAGTGTTCATGCATGTAGCCATGGATTCTTCGTCCGACGAGGAGTACGATTACTCGGCCATCGATAAGTTGGTTTACAAGGAGTTCATCGACGGGTCCAATGATGAAGACATGTTTGACGACGGAGACGAGGAGGCCACCATGTCCATGATGAGCATTCAAGAGAAAATGGAGAAGAAGGAGGAGCATGTTCTCAACTTCAAGGGATCAATTAAAGGGCGGATCACCGTGGACCGTGACAGGCTCAAAGGCGCTCGAGATCTGTATGACGATTACTTCAAGCGTCTGAAGCCGGTCTTTCATGAGGGGTTTTTCCGACGTCGGTTCCGGATGAGCTCAAGACTATTCGAGCACATACAAGAGAAAGTAACAAAGTATGATAACTATTTCAAGTTGAAGTATGATTGCTGCGGAAAACTATCCTTGTCTCCTATGCAGAAATGCACCGCTGATTTGAGAATGCTTGCGTATGGGAAAGCCGCGGATGCCATAGACGAGTATGTCCGGATGGGAGAGAGTACATGCATCGAGGCTATGGAGCACTTTGCATACGCCGTCGTGAAGGTGTTTGGGCCAAAATATCTGAGAGAACCTAATGCCGAGGACACCGCAAGGCTATTGGCCCTAGGAGAAGCAAGAGGATTTCCTGGTATGCTAGGTTCAGTAGATTGCATGCATTGGCAATAGAAAAACTGTCCAACGGGGTTGCGTGGGCGGTACCAAGGTCACAGCAAGGAGGCCATTATTGTACTTGAAGCTGTGGCATCTCAAGACTTATGGATTTGGCATGCTTTTTTTGGCATGCCCGGTTTTCAGAACGACATCAATGTGCTTCAGCGCTCTCCCTTGTTTAAGAGGCTCTGTGATGGGGATGCTCCACCATGCAACTACACCGTCAATGGACACGACTACACCATGGGATACTATCTTGCAGATGGTATCTATCCTCAGTGGGCGGCATTTGTGAAGACTATCAGTAATCCTACTGGTCTCAAAAAATGTGGCTTTGCAGCTGCACAGGAATCTGTTACGAAAGATGTCGAGAGGACATTTGGTGTGTTGCAAGCTCGTTGGGGCATAGTCCGTGGAGCCGCAATGATGTGGGATCCGGAGGTTCTATGGCAAATCATGACTTGTTGTGTAATTTTGCACAACATGATTGTGGAGGATGAGGGAGAAGGGGCAGCTCGCACTGATTTTGAGAAGGCTGGAGAACATGTCCACCTACCTGAACAAGAAGCGGAGTATGTCATGCAATTTCTTGAGATGCATCGACAATTTCGAGATGAAGTAGTGCACACCCAACTACTCAATGATCTGGTGGAGTATATGTATGTCTTCATGGGGAAGGAGTGAATTTTAATTTGCAATGATTTGTGTCCGAATAATGTGAACTTTTATGTCCGGCTACTTTTATTTGTTTAGATACAATTATGTTGTAATAACGTGATGTGAACTATTTATTTGAACATCAAAACTAACTCTATGATGGACGTGCATGACTTGCATGTATTTGGGTATCAATATTTGAACATTGTGGTTGTAGGACACTAGTTTTGGGGGTTGTCCGGTACGCGCCCGCGGACACTATGGGGGCCGAATTTGAGGGCTCCGCTTGGAGATGCTCTTACGAAGGGATACAAACACATCTAGGGGCAAAAACCTCCCTCGGGATGGAATAGAAAACAATTTGGCCCTCCTACACGTCCCTTTCTTTTGTTGCACGGATATGATGATCGCGTAAGGCATATTCTATGATTTATACTTCTATGTACTATCCTTGCTGGGACCTTAGCAAAGGTTCGTGATGCCTTCAAGAAAAAGGATCGTGCCAGAACACAGCTTCAGGAAACATATTAAACAGCATCATTGTTATGCTCGGATCATGGTACAAACCCATGTTCCATGAACTTACGTTTTTTTAAAACATAAACAGAAAATCAATGGAGATGTCACAAATGAATTGGGACAAGATGTTAAGCACTTCATTATTAAAGTATCACTGCCAACAACTCACAAGGACAACAGTAGCCGCATCAAACTTATCAGTATCAGGAATTCATTAGTAGTAAAGTCCTGTTTCTGGACAGTTCAACAATCTAATGAGAAATTTATTGTTCTATTTGAAAACATACGTTCCAAGATATATTACAAGTTGGAACTTAAAAACCAATAGATTTGTCGCAGTTCACACTCAATTTCCTGGTGATGCATTAATATGGTAGTGCTACTACCTATTCCTTGTAGCAAAAGATTTCCATGCGTAAAAATTAATCAAGTGCAAATTAACTGAAAATAACAAAAGAAAATCTAGGAAAAGGAATAGAAGAATATATGCATTGATATGGTAGTGCTACTACCTATTCCTTGAACCAAATGATTTCCATGCGTAAAATTAATCAAATGCAAATTAACTGAATAATAACAAAAAGAAATGAGGAAAAGGTTGGAAAACAATAAAAAGCCATCTAATTTGCACCGGATCGCCCAAAACTAAGGCATCACGTCCTAAAATCTTCTAAAATTGAAATAAACCAGGCAAACACTAGCAAGTCCCCCAGAAATTGCGTAAATATCACCAGGTTCATGACCTAGACACGAAAATTACTCAACCACTATATTTTCATGCGTCTTCCACATACTGGTACCATATTCCCGATATAACGGCAATCAGATTACTTATTTAAATGACGAGGATGACGAGCCCGGAAAGAGCCGGCGGCAGGGAGGAGATTCCATTTCCGCCGATGGGAGTGGACAGAGGCCGATTCCGCCGCGCGCGGACGAGCCGAGGCCGAATACGATACCCCACGGGGGGGGGGGGGGCCGAGGCCGAGGCCGCGAGCGGACGAGGCGAGGAAGATTCCGCGGCTAGCACACGGCGCGATCTTGGCAAGTCACATCTCTGCGGGGCAGAGCTAGCGGTGGTCGGAGGTGACGCGCGGCTGAGAGGGTTCTGGCAACTAATATTTTATACTAAATTTTATACCTTTTCGAAAAAATTGCATACTACATTATTTTTTTTTTGAGAACACATACTACATTATTAAGGACTACAAACTTGCTTGTGCATACTAATTAAAAACTTGCTTATTGGGATATTAACCAAATAGAAATGCTACTAGATTTCAGTCAAATTTTTAATTGTTTGAATTGTGTAATCTTCAATTGTGAAGATTGGGAAACCGACTTAAAGCTGATTGCCGGTAATTCAATTCAGGACAATCACAAGTATAATGTCCATATTCTCCGGTCATTAATAACAAATTGTTGGATCATACTGAACACAAATTTAGTTTTGTTGTGCTAAACTTAAATTATAGTTTAGAACAAAATTTCCTTCTCGACTTTTTTTCAATAATTTCATAAATTGCATAGTTTATATTCATGATAAAGATATCAGAGTATGACCTAACAAATATCTTAAGTGGTATATGGTAGTACATGACTAGGTAATCGTATTTACTGAAACTTCTAGAATTTTAATTAAATTATTACCATGATTATTTATTGATATTTCCTAGGAAAAATGTGTCTTATAAGTTAGTTGGGCTCAGTAATAAGTTTAAATTTTCGCGCATGTCACATGTATTTAAGACTTTCAGTAGACACTTGTAGTTATCTAAACAAACTTGACGCCAGAATGCTAAACAACATACATCACTGACTCATATCTGATCCAAATAAAAAATTGCCAATTCAACAAAAATGATGTGATCTGTTTGTACAGTTTCTACAGGTGCAAACTTGAGGCCAGAATTCTAAACAAAATTACACCATATCATATCACAGGCTAAGTAGAGACTATTGATCTCAACCTATTGAGAGTTTACATGGGGGAATCGGAGAAGAAAAAAGGGAAATTACATATTTGGTATGAAGACCTTATTTGGATTAAATATATGTGAATAATGAACAGAGTATTATAGGATGATCTCCTCTTGCACACTGACATTGAGAGTTTTATTTGGGAGCACGATGCTGTTAGTTACAACTACTTCATCTTCAACATCAACAGCTTCACCTGCATTTAGATAGCAAGTTAAATTGAGCATACGAACTAGCCTCATTTAAAGCATATTTCACAAGATTCTTATGGAAGGTAACAAAATATC
Organism: Poa pratensis; assembly: GCA_947311845.1. NCBI lineage: Eukaryota > Viridiplantae > Streptophyta > Magnoliopsida > Poales > Poaceae > Poa > Poa pratensis. Next base: position 19,331,791 of record CAMZMU010000064.1, read on the forward strand.
ATCTAGGTAGGGTCTTACCAAGAATGGTGATACCAAGTTTGGCATTGTGGTCACCTTCACCCTGGATTCAAAAGAGTACATTTGTTACGTGATGCACCCAGAAAAGACTGGACTGGCAGTAATAATACATAATAGCATCATTATCTCAAAAGGAATCCAAGTGAGATGTACAATCACCATAATAATTTTGCACGTGGACCCATAAAATACCATGTTAAAAACAGTAAATGGGCTAAATGCAGGAAGGCATGAACAGTGATGAAATTTACATAAGATCAGATGCATACATTCATCTCGCTCAAACCTAAGATCAAAGAAATACATATTGCTCTCAAATTGGACCCGAACAGACATGGCCTCCAGAATATCAAAGGTTGTAAGCTTTGTATAGATGCTTGAGAATGAATGCAATGAATATAAGGGGTGTCATAAATTTTTTAATAGGATAGATAAGCCATGCATAGGAAATCTTGCCTGTACACGTGACCACTTTCCTATTGTTGACTTCCAACCTACTATTGAATGTATGACAACTGCATTATCCTGCAACCAAAGGAATTATCTGAGATACAGGTGCCTAAACATGGGTTATCACTTGATACACATAGAAAAACTAACCATAATTTCAACATCATCTAAAATGATGCAATTGATAAGCCTGACACCCGCTCCAATGCGTGCATTTGCTGATAACGAGACATTGGGACCGATCTGTATACGGATGGAGAATAAAAGGAGAAAACCATCACTCACTGTGTGAAGGATATCAGACATCATGATATATCACAATCTACACAAGATATGTTGAAGAATCAGATGTCACCTTCGCAGTTGGATGCACCTTTGCAGATGGATGGATGTACACATCACCTATAATAGTGGCACTCTTTTTGCCATCTCCAGAGGCTAAAAGATGAGGAGAGGTATGGCGGAACTGGGAAAGATACAGACCAGAGCATCTCAAAGACATCCTACGCATAGATGCAACACTGGTTACTTAACAACTCCAAGATTAGGAAGAGAACTATTAAGAACAATATATACCCTGGGGTCTTTATCTGTTCCCAAAAATCAAGTGTCTGGTATGTGTAAAGTTCCTTCTTTCCTGCTAGAGGCGATAGGATATCTTGATCTAACCTAACATAATCTGCCGGAAGTGCCCTGTTAACAATTAACACAAGATATTAAGTCTACAGTAAATACTTTGGGATCACCTTAATGGGAGCTCTACCATTTTAAAAGCATAGAAGTAGAGAGAGAGAGAATAGCCATGTTGCAACGAATACACACATCATGCTTCTGATTTCCACATTAAAAAAAAAAAGGTCTGTCCTTAATCAGAGCAACACTAGTAGAAGAAAGTATTCTTTCTTTTACAAATCCAACAAGGTATGATGGCCAATCAGTCATCCTTTTTATTTAGTGAAGGGCATAGCCCCAACTTCCACTAATAAAGCCGACAAAACAGCAAGATATGTTACGAAACGGGATACAAACACATCCAGGGGCAAAACCCCCCTGAGGATGAATAGAAAACAATTTGGCCCTCCTACACGTCCCTTTCTTTTGTTGCACGGATATAATGACCGCGTAAGGCATATCCTATGATTTATACTTCTATGTACTATCCGCACTGGGACCTTAACAAAGGTTCGTGATGCCTTCAAGAAAAAGGATCATGTTCCATGAAGTTATGTTTTTTTAAAACATAAACAGAAAATCTATGGAGATGCCCCAAATGAATTGGAACAAGATGTTAAGCACTTAATTGTTATAGTATCATTGGCAACAACTCACAGGGACAACAGTAGCCGCATCAAACTTATCAGTATCAGGAATTCATTAGTAGTAAAGTCCTGTTTCTGGACAGTTCAACAATCTAATGAGAAACTAATTTGCTAGAAAGATCAATGGTATTATGTTCTGTTTGAAAACATACGTTCCAAGATATTTGTATTACAAGTTAGAGCTTAAATATCAATAGACTTGTCGCAGTTCTCACTCAATTTCCTGGTGGTGCATTAATATGGTAGTGCTACTACCTATTTCTTGAACCAAAAGATTTCCATGCGTAAAAATTAATCAAATGCAAATTAACTGAAAAATAACAAAAAAAAATCTAGGGAAAGGGATAGAAGAATATATGCATTAATATGGTAGTGCTATTACCTATTCCTTGAACAAAAGAAATCCATGCGTAAAATTAATCACATGCAAATTAACTGACTAATAACAAAAAAATTGAGGAAAAGGAATAGAAGAATATATCATAGACACATACTTCGTTGCTGATTGAAGAGCTTCGAAGCTAGATACGCGGCGAATATTAGCTGAAATTTAGCATTGAAAGCGATTAAATTTTGTGTTGTAAATAGGAAGTACCATTCAGATAAAAAAAACAAGAATAAGGAAGAAAACATTAAACTAATAGAAGCAATATACTTTCTTAAATTTAGATCTCACTAAGCTACCAGAAATTTTAGGTCAATTGAATCAGTCAAACCTCTTTGACTAATGGTTTAACTTACGGCAACGGCAAAATGAAAACATGCCTCATGGAAGTGTAGGAGGGATTTTTTTTTTGAAATTTTTGAATTGAAGAAATAAGCATGCCTAATCGTAGAAACGAATTTATTACCCCCGAAAGCTCGAGAGGAAGTTTGATATGTAAGCTTTGAGTGTATCAGAGGAGTTTGATGTCTCCATGTTGTAGAGTGATAAATAAACATGGATAATATGTTTGAACAAATAAGAAATCTAAAAGAGAAAAAAGGCTGTAATATTAATACCTCTGTCTTTCTTCTGTTTTAGGACATCCTCGATGGCATTAAAGATATCGGGTGTAAATATATAGACACCACAATTTATGAGATCGCTCACCTACACATGACTAAAATGCATTAGAGCTAAGCTATTTACTCATCAGGAACAATTGGTTGTCCCAAAATAATCTGAAATCTATACAAGACGCATAAGTCTCAAAATGGAAAATATAAGAACAAACAAAATAACAAATAATCAGCAATTTTTACTCACAAAAGTCTCTGGCTTTTCCGTATAGTGTAATAGTTCATTTGTTTCAGGATCAGCTACTAACTCGCCAAACTGGTTAGCTGACTCTGCAGATACCTGGGAAAGAATTTAGGGAGAATGCTATGCATGAGAATACTACTAGAACACTGATTGTCGTTAATATGAAGACTAATATGGAATTTGTACTATATTGTTCTCAGACCTTATTGACTAGCAAAGTGCCCATTCCACCATACCTTTTATGGGCCTCTGCAATGATGATATGGTGATACATTTAGTGATCAGTATCCAACAAAGCAAACACTGTTAATTTACAATGAGCAATCCTAACTTACCGAGCATTTCTGGCAGGGGGAAGCTTGAACAGACGTCACAGTTGAGCAAAACAATGTATGACTGCCAAAACAAAAGAAAAATTTAGAAGGCGAAAGTTCCCTTGATCCAACCCAGCACGGCGAAGTAGATTGCAAGAAAATCCAAGCAGTTGCATGTATCCCATTGCAAAAAAAAGTGTCAATCAAACAGCCAGTATCTACGCAGCAATCCAATGATTTCATTTTAACAAACAATTGAAGCTGATATACATAGGCAGAGAGCAGACCGGACTGTCCTCCATGATGTAATCCCTGAAGCTGTAGAGCCCCCGGCCGACCCGTGTGGCTTATCCTCCCTCAGGTACCTATAGAATTTAACAGCGGGACTGTCAATGTCAGTTGTTCAGACTTGAGAGCAATCAAAAGCTCGATGCACGCGAACTGGCAGGAATTTGAAGTGAAGGTGGAGGGCGGTGCAGGAAGCAACGGACCTGACTGGGATCCTGAGCTCGTTGGAGATGGAGGAGACGTAGAGCGCGAACTCCCGCTCCTCGTAGAAGCCGATGAGGTATATCTGCGCCAGGTTGGGGATCTGCAGCAGCGGGATCCAGAAGGCTTAATTCTCTCACACGAGCCGCACACGGCGAAGGAGAAGCAGAGGAGAAGGGAGGGAGCATACGCGGCGGCAGGCGGAGATGGGGTGGTGCACCATGGGCTGGCCGGCGAGCGGGAAGAGCGGCTTGGGCACGTTGAGCGACAGCGGCCGGAACCTCGTCCCTGCAGACACAGACAGCACCAAACGATCAGAGAGGAGGCCATCAATTCAGGCATTGGAGGGAGGGAGCGGGCGCAGATCTGCTGACCCTTGGTGGGGCCGCCGACCATGATGACGGCGACGACGCGCTGCTCGGAACCGGCCATGGCTCAGGCTGGCTTCTTGTTCCGGTCCGGTCGCGGCGCTTCGACGGCGGGCGGCGTAGCTGAGTCTGAGTAGCGGGCGTACCGCGGCTGCGCGGGCGTGGTGAGATTTGAGGCGATGGGACTCGGACGGAGGGGAGCGCTAGCTTGGACCTTGGGTTTGACGATGACGGGAGGGAGCAGCGGGCAGCGCGTGTTGCCGATGAGCTCTGATTCTACGGGGTTCGCAGTCGTGGCAGAGTTCCGCTTTTGAGACGTGATGACGAGAAATCCAACGGGCCACTTTAGTTCTGGGAAAAATCAAAAATATACTCCAACTGAGTCAAATAAAATGGAACGGAGGGAGTACCAAGTTTTAGCTCTTACAGCACTTGTAGGCTTAGTGCGAACTCAGCGAAAGTAGGAATCTGCGAAAACGAGAACCAGGCACGCAGGATGAGTGCATCAGATCACACCAACGCGTTCTGTCTTGACAGCAGCCTCCGACGGCTTCATCTTCTTGAGAGGGGTGTTCCCCAGCGTCGGAGACCAGCAATCCAGGTCCAATGGGGACGCAGGACTCAGCATCAGCTGCTTCTTGGCGGCAGGGTCCTTGCTTCTCACAGGTGAAGTAGGGGGGTCGGTGGAGTCCGACAGCTTCAGGGAACCAAGCAGGAAACTTGTTGCCCAGCCTCCCAAGGTATCTTTTGGTTGAGCTCCTTCCAGGTGGTCAACACTTAGCCACTGATCGCAAGAGGAGATCTCAGCTTTTGTGAAAGGAACTGGCAGAATTCTTTCTTGTCCAGAGCCTCTCCATTGCAAAGGATGCACCAATTTCTCAGAGTCCTCAGCAGCATAGACCATACCTGCTTTATATCCAACCAAATTGCGCTATTAAACACAATATCATTCCTAGTTTTCCAGAGACACCATAAGGTAGCTGATGAAACAGAATTTAAAGCAGAGTTCTTGTTGTTTGACACCCAGAACCTAGCAACAGACTCATAGCTGTGTCCTATATCTCTACCAAAGAATTCTGACGGTAAATTCCAAGTGTTTTCAGCTACAACACAACCAAACATTAAGTGTTGGACTGATTCTAATTCAGTACAGAAGACACAGTCTTCTGGTCTGATTATTTGTCTCTTCTTTAAGTTGTCTCTCGTCATAATTTTATTATGCGCCAACAACCAAAGGAAGATATGAATCTTTGGCGGCACACAAAGGTTCTAGATGGAGGGGATAAAAATTGGACAAACCCCTCTAAAATTAATGACATGATAAAGAGAACTAGTGGTATAAACTCCTTTGTTTTCTAATTGCCAAATCAGCGCATCCGTGTCGTCTGACAGGGAAATACTTCTACAGATATGTTCTAATTCATACCACTTTTCCATCATCCTAGGTTGAAAAACTCTTCTAAAAGTTAATTTGAGAACATCACCATCCCAGACCTCAGCGATGGCGGCATTTTGCTCATTGCAAATCTGGTAAACATCCCAGTACTGAACTGCTAGGGGGAGGTACCAAACCACCTGTCCTCCCAGAATTTGATTTTTTTCCCCATTCCCTATCGTCCATCTAAAACCAAACTTTATCGATTTAATCACGGACATGAGGCCTTTCCAAAATCTTGAGCAACCCAACGTGTTACTATTGAAGATGTTTGGCATGTTTGTGTTATATTTGTGGTTTACCATATCTTTCCAAAGTCTATCTTCTTGGGAAAGGTACCGTTTAATCCATGATCCTAATAGACAAAGGTTAATTTCTCTCAAGTTGGGGATTCCTAAACCCCCAAATTCTTTCTTCATACAAACTAGGCGCCAATTGGCCAGATGAAGTTTCCTATGTCCTTGAAAGTCATTCCAGAGACAGTGTGCCATCTGGGTATTTATCATCTCAATTGCCCATTTAGAGAATTTGAAGAAAGACAGCAGGTAAATGGGGATGATTGCTAAGCAGGATTTGATTAAAACCAGCCCTGCATAGGACAGGAGTTTGTGTGAGGACCCCGGATTAATTATCCGAGATACTCGTTATGTTTCCTGCAACAGTCCCATGATCAGTGTGCTGTTGCACATAACTTGAGTTGGTATCACAGAACACCCACAAATACCGAATAAATATACTTACGTGCTTGAAGTGATCAGCTTCAACAAGGTACTTGCAGCGGAATCACCAAATCAACGTGGAGCCCAAGTCATTCGCCTTAACCCTACAGGCAACTGACTGGGAAGCGCCCTAGTTTGCAAAGACGTCAGTGGACTCCTTTTCTTCGAACTGCTCCTCTCTGAAATCTGGCTAAGACAACAGCCAGGGACGAAACCAATATGAGTACATTTGATTGTACTCGCAAACTACCCCAACAGGAACAAGCACTAGTTTTAATTTTTCAAAGACCTTTATTTTTAGGAAAAACCTCACTAGATCTTTATTTTAAAAAGAGAAGAGTAGATTTTTAATCCTGTTGAAGACAAAACATTTTGGAAAGTAGTTTTCTCGCTATCCTTGTTGAAAAAGGTTAGAAGTCCTTTTTAAATCTGTTCCTTGAAAAATACACCTTTGTTTGGAAAGGGGGTGAGAAATCTCTTTTAAAACTTTTTCCTTGAAAATCACCACCTCGTCTATCTCTCTAAAACCCTACCTTTTTCCGAACATAGCCCCCTTCAGGGCCATTCACCCTCCAGCAACCCTATACCACCCTTTCCGGTATAGTTGCATAAAACATTCGCCGATTCATTTTCTTTCCAAAACTCAGGACTTTGTAAAACTTGCACATGAGACCCAGCAGTTCGTTCCAACTGTCCATATCCGAGGACTCGGCTATTCGAATAGTTTTTTTTCCCTCTGCAGAGGTAGCACGCTTTTCCCACATCCATCCGGTTTCCCGGCCATAGCCTCTCCTTTGCTCATGCTAGTATAGGATCCTACCGCTACGACACTTTCCATCCACACTCAAATCCTCAGAAACTAAGTGTGAGGACTCGTAGTTCTGCCCGGCGGACCCAAGGGAGCCCTTCAATCCTCTTTCTACAACACGTTCATACCGGCTTCCGGTAGACTTCACTTAAGAGGACCCAGGTCAGGGGGTAGGTCCTCAGACCATCCCCTCATGGAACGAGGTTATCCTCGTTGTTGAGGCATCCAGTACTAACATGAGCAAATTATATGACCACGCCCCGCCCCATATGGGGGTAAATGTGGTCGCACAGATTATTGGTTGTTCAGTAAGTACCAGGACACAATGTGCATTTTTCATAAACAACAACTTTTCTGTCTCAACACCGACGTCTCGGCATTTCATAACCCATCCAAGGGTTTTCAAAGGAGTTTTGTAAACACAAAGGATTTTCCCATCCTATAGTTTTATATCAACAACTGATATTTCTACATAAGGTGGCAAAATAGTTGTCATAAACCTCTAAAAAGGTTTTCACAATCATTTCCAATTTTCATAGCAAAATATTTTTAACCAAAACTTGGGTGGTTCGTAGTCCCACCAAAAAGGATTTTCATAGAAGGTTTTGGGGTAAAACAAATTCATTTCGAAATCGTTGTATACCTTTGACACCTCTATATCGGGTGTCTCAATAATATACTTGTATTTTGGAAAAAGGGGTTTTCAAGATCAGGGCTTTCGTGGCAAACACCACATAAATCATTTATGCTATTTATAAGTAAAACAGGTAAATCAAGATAGAGATATATAGGTGCAAGCTCGGTGGAGTAGCTTGCCTGGCTTCGGCATAACGTCCTTGGTCTTCTTCTCACTGATTAAAGAAATAAACTCCGATTCTCCTCCAATAAATCCTCTCCAAGGACCACTCCGGTATCGATATTATCTAGCGTCGCAACCAGGGAATAACAACACTTAATACACCAAACGAAGCCACAAATGTTGCACAAGCAAATAACAATCACAATCATCAAACTAATTATTCAAGCAACAAACTAGGATCTACACCTATAAGGGCCTTTTACAAACTAGTGGTCTGACACTTCTACACAAGCTAGGGCCAAACAATAGGTAGCAAGGGATGACATGCTACAATATCAGTAGCTAGGAAATGCTACTGATATTCCACATAAATTTTGAAATTCATGCACACAAATGATTTTATTTGCAAACAACTCCAGAGAGTTAGGAAATCCTAGGAATATCCATACTAGGGATATTATTCCCTAATAATAACCAGTAACACTAACTTCTTCTTAGCATGTGATCAAACCAGTAGCAATATGGTATGCTACTGATGATCTAGCAATGCTATCTAAAATATTGTCACACTAAGGAATTTCTACTAAAACAAGTCCTATTACTAGGAAAATCCATGAAAATACTACTCTAGTACTATTAACACTTAGAGGACTAAATGCACTACTAAACCTTTTTCCAAAGTGCTATGGCACAGAGCTATCACACTCCTAGTAACTAGTATCACACTTATACATGCTAGAAAACACAAAAGGGATACTAGCACAACCTAAATAGTTAAATAAAACTATAGACATTCATTGGCAGAAAAGCATACCACCTAGTTATTTACACCTAAAATAAACTATAGCTCTAAAAATCACACCAAGCTAGGATTAGGTACTCCTAATCATACAGAAGCTCACACAAGTGGATTCACTCCAAATATCATCACCAAATAATTTACAAAAAACCCTAAATGGCTCTCTGGTCATTTACCAAAGTGGATGCCATTTTATTTAGGAAGCTCATTTGCATGAGAGGCAAATTTCTACTGCTAGGCATCACTCAGACCTTTCCAAAACAGTTGAGTTTGCATCAATAGCTATCATAGAAAAATGGCTATTGAGTTTTTGGTAAAAAGCAGTAGTTCTGGCTCACATTTAATTTCTCCAAAACTATTCATCCAAAAGTGTTTCTACCACTTAGATCTGGCTGGGAATATGCTAGGGTACCTCCCTGATTTTTGGTTTGGTCCACTAGGCCCTTAAACTATTTTAGAACTATTTAAACTAGAGGTCCAGAAACAAATCTAGAAGTAAAAGAATAAACAACCTTAAAAAAAGGCAGTGGGCTGGATCGGGCTGGAGTTGGGCTGTGCCGTGAGGGAGGAAGCCCAGCTCGCGGCCCACGAGCTTGAGCGAAGCGGTACGGGCTGGCTTCTCCTTCCTCGACACGAGCAGGGCACGGACGCGGGCTGCCGGAGCGCGGCGAGGATGGCGACGGCGGCTCCGACGTCCTGAAAAGAAATGGGGATGCCTATGAGAGGGAACACGGCAAGGGGAGCACGTGTGCACAAAAATGGCGGAGAAAGGTGGCCTGTGCCCACCGCGAGCTTGCTCGCATGTCCGCGGCCGGAGAAGAAGAGGATCGGGATGGCGACGGCGATCCCGGGCGTCCCTCTGCGATTCCTTGCGCAGAGAGGGGAAGTAGTGCACGGCGAAGGTGCTGGTAGGCTTGGATTGGGATGGGGAGGTTTGAATCATCGGCGATGCGGGTCGGCAGCTTCGGCCGGGGTTCGGGTTCAATGGAAGAATGCGCATTGAGTGAGGGGGTGAGGGAGCAGGGAGAGCAGCTGGGCGTGCTTCTTATCGTCTCACGGAGCTGCGCAGAGGAGAGGGGTCCAGCGGTGTCGACATTGCACGGGGGAGCACGGCGTCGACGGTGTGCGCAACACGGCGTCCGTGCCGTGCCGCGTTGCCGCAGCAGAGGAGATGGTGACAAGGGAGGGCAGAGGAGGCAGCGTGCGAGGCTTCATCGTTTCCTCCAGGGCGTGGCGTGCGTCAGGGCGAAGCAGGGAGAGCACGGCGAGCTCGGGAGCACGCCTCCGTGCCGTGCTGCCATGGAGCGACAGAGGTCAACGGAGGTTTTGCAACACGCCCCCTAACTCCTCTTTTCCTCTCACGGATAGGTCCTCGGCTAAAAACCTTTGTTTCCTTTTTGAAACCAGTAGGGTTTCTAGAATTTATTTGAGGGGTTTAAACATTTTACAAAATTTAGAGAAAATTTATGTAGCCTCCCCTATATAGGAGGAAGCTCCACAAAAATTGGTTTTACAAAATAAAAATGTTTTGCTCCATTTTTGTTCATAGGATTTAAATAAACCATTTTTGGAAATTAATAATTTGAGACTCCTTTAATATTTAAACCAGAGATAAAATAGTTTGTAGAACCTTGGGAGCTTTCTTGACAAATAAGATACTTCAAATAAGTTTTATTTTCATAGAGAAAACATTTGTTTTGAGGAATAGAGAAAATTGGGAGGGAATTTATTTATGAAGATCATTTTAACTTATGACCTTCATTTCTTTTTAACAAAAGAAAGGAGGGGTTTGTTTTTAAATCAACAAGTAGGTTTACTAAAGGAGGGAGTGATATGAAATGGAGAGAATCATCATTTCATCTCCTCCCCTAGAATTTTGATAAAGAAAGTATATTTGTTTTCATAAAATAGAGGGATAGATAAGGAGAGAGTTTATTGAAATCATCTCCCTGAATTTTAGAAATTAACTTGGGGTGCCCTAAGGTAGAGGGTTTGTGTTCCTCTTCAAGTCACACTCCAAACTTGGTTGCCAAGGGTGTCCTAAGGTAGTAATAACACTACTGAGGAATTATCCTCACAAGAGCATCACACACAACAGCAAAATCACAATAATAGCAACAGCACCAAAATACCAGCAACACAACAATATCCACAACTCAAACAAGACCACACACTTCAAACCACAAGAATTAAATCACACACCTTTTTCCATAACTAACAATGCCATTTTGTAAAAGTGGCCACACCCAACTATGACAAGATGTTGTTTAAGGGGGTATATCGACCCATAACTTAATAGTTTCCAAAATGGTTTGGTAAAGGGAAAATATGTGAGGTAATATATTTCCCACTAGTATTTCTTTTAAACAGAGTTGAAACATTGGGGTTTCTAAAGATAGGAATTTTGAATAGTCAAGGTTGAAGAAAAGGATAGGAGATCACAGATAGTTCTCCATATTTTATAAACATGAAATTTTGGAAATACTTTTACTGTCTCAAATTAAAGAGTATTTTATTTGTTGCTAGAACCAAATCATTTTTGAAATAAACTTTTGGCCAACATAAGAATGGGAAAGACATATGGAATATATTCTTGTCATAACATGGTCACCAGTGTTGTAAATATATTACCTAGGTTGGGTTCTTGAGTTGACAAACACAAGTCAACAATCACAAACACCAAGTTACACAAGGTCAACCAGAACAAAATAAGGGAAAAACACAATCAGTTGTGAAATAATTCAAAAGTTTTTGTTGGTTCTGAAATTTGGGTCTTGTTTACCCTTGTCATAAATTTGGGATGTTACAGATCCTTCCCCCCTTAAGAATAAATCTCGTCCTCGAGATTTGCCCAGGGGTACAGGGGAGATACGAGGGCAAAATATTTTATTTTAGAAAGGTCGTATATTCACTTTCGTGTATACACGGGTTTTGAAAAACAACAGGGTTTTTCTTTAAAATACCCCTAGCTGTGCCACCAATAATTGGCTTATGGACACAGTGGGTTTGGTTTATCCGAGGAAATTACCTTTGCAGGGGTTTTTACAGGAAAAGCGAGGGATAAAGGATAGAGGGACACGGGGGGTTTAACTGCTGACTCACTGGCATGTGGGGCCGGGGCCCACCTGGCGATCTCTCCTCCGTTTCTTCTCTTCTTCTTCCTCGCTCGTTCTGGTTCCGCACTCGCTCCGTCTTCAGTGCGCAGAGCACTCACCCGCGGTACTGCTGCGCGTGCTGTCCGTCGATGCAGCGGTAGACACGGCTTTGGGGGACACGATGCCTAGGTGGTTCCGCGCCATTAAGGCGAGTACGGCTCGCGATTCCTCCACTTTCCCGCGCAGTGTGGTGTCGAGGAGCGGCGTCCGAGCTTGGTTTATAACTAGCGACCTCAAAAAACATTTCTTCTATCGCGTCGTCACCATGGGCTTTATTACCGATTTCTTCAGAGCCTATGTTGATGCGATGGAGGATGCGGGCTTCCTCGAGGGCTGCTTCGTCTTTGTGCTCTTTGTGTTCTGGATTTCGACGGTGTTCAGCCTGCTGTTTGCGGTAGTGGTCCTCCTAGCCGTGGCCTTATGCCATTGGCGGTCTGGCGCGGGGGCTGGTGTTGCGACAGTGGCGCCTGCTGCGCCGGAGGAGCCAGATGCGGCGGAGGAGCTTGTGGCAGTGGAGCAGCAAGTTGCAGCGCCGGTGGAGGAGGTGGCAGATCTTCCGGCTGGAGGTGAGCAGGCCGCTCGAGCCGTCTGCCGCTGTCGGGCGGCGCGCGACTCGGCTCTGAGTGAGCCAGGCTCATCCTCTGGTGGCGTCATGGAGCTCGAGAGGGAGTAGGAATCTCTGGGGTGTCGTTGCATCCGTGCTGGCAGTGTTCTTCGTGGGAGTATTGGAGGCAGATAATACCCCCAGGACATACGTCAGGGCATAGTCCTTTAATGAGATCTCTAGAGGCTGCTTTGACCAGCATCTTAGTTAGTACGTCCACTACTGAATTAAAGAGCAGAGGAGATAATGGATCTCCTTGTCGGAGTCCTTTACCGGTAGTAAAGAAGTTACCTTCTACATTATTAATTTTGACACCTATTGACCCTCCATGAGTAGCCTGAATAATCCATCTAACCCAAGTGGGACTAAAACCTCTTAGAACTAGCAACTCTATTAGAAAGTCTAGGTTTACTTTATCGAAAGCTTTTTCATAATCTAACTTAAGTACAAGACCTTTCTCATGAGAACTATGCACCGAATGAAGGATCTCATGTGTAGTAACTACGCTTTCTAGAATAAATCTACCTTTGACAAAGGCTGACTGATTTGGGGCGATCAGTCGGTGAAGGATTTGCGCTAATCTGTTTGTCAGCACCTTAGTGAAGATTTTAAAACTACAATTTAACAAGCTAATGGGTCTAAATATCTTCATAGAAGTAGCATCCGGTTCCTTCGGAATTAAAGTAACAATAGCAAAATTAAGTCTATAAATATCTAGTTCCCCTCGATGAAAGTCAGCAAACAGGGCGAACAGATCATTGATACGTCTCAAACGTATCTATAATTTCTCATGTTCCATGTTGATATTATACCAATTGTTACATGTTTTATATACACTTCATAGCATTTTTATGCATTTTCTGGGACTAACCTATTAACAAGATGCCACAGTTCAGTTCCTGTTTTATGATGTTTTTGTATTTCAGAAAATCTGTTCTGGAAATATTCTCGGAATTGGACGAAACCTGGACAGGACCTCCTATTTTTCCAACACGTACACGAAGTCCGAAGGAGAGACGGAGGCGACCGAGGAGGGCGCCACACCCTAGGGCGGCGCGGCCCCCCTCCAACCGCGTCGTGGTGGGGTGTGGGCCCCCGGGTCGCTCCAGCCGCCGCCCTTTCGCCTATTTATTCATCTTCACGGGAAAACCCTAGACACCCGAGCCTCCATCCACGAAAAGTTCCGTAGCCGCCGTCGTCAACCCTAGCTCGGGAGGGTTCTGAAGCTCTTCCCGGCACCCTGCCGGAGAGGGGAATCATCACCGGAGGGCTCTACATCACCATGCCTGCCTCCAGAGTGATGCGTGAGTAGTTCATCTTTGGACTACGGGTCCATAGCAGTAGCTAGATGGTTGTCTCTCCACTTTATGCTATCATGTTTAGATCTTGTGAGCTGCCTATCATGATCAAGATCATCTTATTGTAATGCTACATGTTGTGTTTGCTGGGATCCGATGAATATTGAATACTATGTCAAGTTGATTATCAATCTATCTTATATGTTATTTATGATCTTGCATGCTTTCCGTTACTAGTAGATGCTTTGGCCAAGTAGATGCTTGTAACTCCAAGAGTTAGTATTTATGCTAGATAGTGGGTTCATGCCTCCGGTAATCTGGGAGAGTGACAACAACTTCTAAGATTGTGGATGTGTGTTGCCACTAGGGATAAAATAACCGATGCTTAGCTTAAGGGTGCGCCGTTAGGTCTAATGCATTTGTTTACATTACGCACATTACTTAATGCGATTATCCGTTGCTTGCAACTTAATACCAACGGGGAACTCGGTATGACAACCTGGAGGTGGATTATTAGTCATAGACGCTGTTGGATAACGGTCTATGTATTTTGTCGTAATGCCCACATGAATATCATAGTAATCATCATGTCATATATATGCATTGTCATGCGCTCAATATTTTGTCAATTGCCCAGCTGTAATTTGTTCACCCAGCATGTTAGTTATCTTTTATGGAGAGACACCACTAGTGAACTGTGGACCCCGGTCCATTCTTTTACACTGATAATACAACCAACTGCAATCATTGTTCCTTTTCATTCTCTGCAATTAAACACTATTTTCCACACCATACGTTTAATCCTTTGTTTTCAGCAAGCCGGAGATTGACAACCTCACTGTTTCGTTGGGGCAAAGTAGTTTGATTGTGTTGTGTGCAGGTTCCACGTCAGCCGAACTCCACGCAAGTACTGGCACCAACAACCTTCAGAAGTGATTTCTTGCTCCTACTGGATCGATAACCTTGGTTTCTTACTGAGGGAAACTGCTGCTGCACTGCTTCATACCTTCCTCTTGGGGTCTCCCAACGAACGTGTGTCCACGTCATCAAGCATTTTTCTGGCGCCGTTGCCGGGGAGCAAGAGGATTTCTGCAAGGGGAGTTTCACGCTTCCAATCTCTTTACTTTGTTATTGTCTTGCTTAGTTTATTTTTATCTTGTCTTGTTTGCTTTATTTATCAAAAACACAAAAAAAATTGCTTATTTCGAATTGTTATTTCAGTCTTGTTATCATGTCTAGCCCTGTTCCTGTAGTCATGTCACCTGAGGAAGAGATTTCACTTTCAAGCAAGGGAGTGAGAGAGTTTTAAAGATGCTTGGTCTAGAATTTTTGAGTCCTATGCTAAAACTGAACCTAAAATGACTTTAAGCCTGCTCCTTAGTAGCTTTTATTTTGGTCTTGTTCTTTGCTACAGATATGCTTTAGATGCTGTGGTAGGAGGAGATTTCCTTCGTTGATGGGGATCAAGCTTTTAATGCTATAAAAAATGATTACAATTTCTAGCCCTCCAATCAGTAAAATTGATTCGGCTTCAAAGCATAAATGATAGATTAAATACTCTTGAAACAAACATATCTGGTCTAAAAGAAGGGTATAATCAGATTCGTGAACACTATGATAATGTGCCAGTAAATTTTGAACCATCGGGATGGATTCCCTCATAAAAGTTGTTATCAATGGTGAAACTTCCATGCTCGTGTGATATTATGTCTGAATTTGTTTAATGCCCAAGGAATTTTGATTCCTTAAATCTTTGGGAGCTTTCCAAATGTGAAATTGTATAATTTTGGTGATAATACCATTAAATTACCAAAGGAGTAGCCGAAGGAGTATTTACAAAACTCCTGGGGATAACAATATCTATTGATTATCTTGTCATTGAATGTGCAGGAAGGACAAATTACGCTTGGAAGATCTCTGTTGAAACGCTTTGGAGCAATAATAGATGGGCCAAGGCACTATGAATTTCGCCTCTTCACCTATGTGTAACCAAGTATTTCCTAAAGATAAGGGTAAGGGTAAGAGAGCTAAGCGTAAGATTGTTGATGCTTCTTCACTTGGAAACACTTGATTCTTACTTTCTGCGCCTAGCTGAAAGGCGTTAAAGAAAAGCGCTTATGGGAGACAACCCATTATTTTATTTCTGCAATTTTTCTTTTCTTTTTGAGTCAAGGAGTTGTTTACTTCTGTAACAATTCCTTTGTATCTTTATTTTATCGCATTGTTGTGCCAAGTGCCTCTAATAGGAAGATGATGCTAGATTTGGATTTCTGCGCAGGAACAGATTTCTGCTGTTCACCGTTTTACTTCTGTAAAATCACAGAAAAATTATTTAAATCTGCAAATTTTTGTGCGTGATCCTCAGATATGTACGCATCTTTCGTTAGTTTAGTTTTTCGATCTGAGCAACGTAAGTGCCTCGAAAAAATTCGTCTTTACAGACTGTTCTGTTTAGACAGATTCTGTCTTTTATTTTTCGCATTCTCTCTTTTACTAGTGTTGAGTGGAATTCTTTTTTAGGGTGAAGAGCTTCACATAACATCAGTGGCAGTAGTTAATGTTAAAAGTAACGGTCATGTTTGTGTCCTTATAGAACATGTGAGTTTTTGATTGTGCACTAACCCTCTAATGAGAATTACTCTGAGTTTGGTGTGGCGGAAGTTTTCAAGGGTCAAGAGAGAAGGATGATATAATGTGATCAAGAAGAGTGAAGAGCTTAAGCTTGGGGATGCTCCCATGGATCACCCCAGCATATTTCAAGAAGACTCAAGCGTCTAAGCTTGGGGATGCCCAAGGCATCCCCTTCTTCATCAGCAACTTATCAGGTCATCTCTAGTGAAACTATATTTTAATTCTTTCACATCATATGTGCTTTACTTGGAGCGTCTGTGTGCTTTTATTTTCAGTATTTTATTTTTCTTATGGTCAACTTGATTGGACCCTAGCATTCTTGATTGGGAGAGAGACACGCTCCGCTTTTTCATATGAATACTCCTATTCTTCACTTATACTTGTTGAGTATTCTTATCTAGCTATTGCTATGCTTTTAGCTCCTGTTTTGCATGCATCTCTTATTCAGAGCTGTTAGTTCTTTTAAAGAAAGTACTCTCTTGCTTCACTTATAATTGTTTGGAGAGTTTATGTTGAAATAAATTGATTGGTGTTTGGTTGGAACAGAAAATGTTGCATGTGGTAGATGGTATAATGGAAAAAGCTTACATATTCTTGTAGATCACTGTATTGGATAATTTGATACTTGTCAATTGTTTTGAGTTATCAAGTAGTTCATGTTTAAGCTTTTGTATCATGTAGTTAAAACCTATTAATGAAGAACTACCGTAAAGCTCGTTGAAATTTGGTTTGCATGATTGGTATCTCTAAGGTCTAGATATTTTCTAGTAAAAGGGTTTGGTTAACAAGGAAGACAGTGTAGAGTCTTATAATGCTTGCAATATGTTTTCATATAAGTCTTGCTGTGTCGGTTGATATCCTGTGTTTGCTTCAAATAACCTTGCTAGCCTAAACTCTGTACTGAGAGGGAATGCTTCTCGTGCATCCAAAACCTTGAGCCAAAATCCATGCCATCTGTGTCCACCATAACTACCTATATGTGGTATTTCCTTGCCATTCCAAGTAAATTTTTCATGTGCTACCTTTAAACTATTCAAAAATTATTACTCCTATTTTGTGTCAATGTTTACCAAGCTCATGAGGACGGGGTGGATGTCTTTATGTCAACTGTCAAACAGACTTTACCACCGGACTAGCGGCATATACATCCGCTTATCCATTAATTTTGCAAAAAGAGCTGGCAAATGGGGTGCCCAGTCCCAATTAATTACAACTTTAACCGCTTAATTCTCTTCACATTTTTGCCCTGATTTATCAGTCAAGCAATGACAAACAGTGAAATATCTGCATGTGTAAACAAAAGAGAAGAGGGATGATCTGCCTTGCTGGTAGAAATAACGTCCTTCATGGGAGCCGCTCTTAAAAGTCTGGTTGGCAGGGGTCATATTGTACTTTCCATTTTCTGATTCGTTGACAATTAACAAACACCTCCAAAACTTATTTTTACTCTCTATATGATTTCAAAAACTTAAAAAGCTCTAGCACATGATTTAATCCCTGCTTCCCTCTGCGAAGGGCCTTTCTTTTACTTTTATGTTGAGTCAGTTTTCCTACTTCTTTCTATCTCAGAAGCAAACACTAGTGTCAACTTTGGTGCAACAATTTTTATATGCTTGTATATTGCACTTATTATATTGCTTTGTGTTGACAAATATCCATGAGATATATATGTTGAAAGTTGAAAGCAATTGCTGAAGCTTAAATCTTCCTTTGTGTTGGTTAAATACCTTTTACTTAGAATCTATTGCTTTATGAGTTAACTCTTATGCAAAACTCTTTGATGCTTGTCTCGAAAGTACTATTCATGAAAAGTTTTTGCTTATATGATTCAGTTGTTTGCTCATTATCTACTTGCTAGCAAACTATAGACCATTGACCTGGATCACTTCATTCATAACATGTGCTTTACAATACTATTTGATCAAGATTATGATTGTAGCATGTCACCTCAGAAATTATTTTGTTTTTATCGTTTTACCTACTCGAGGACGAGTAGAACTAAGCTTGGGGATGCTTGATACGTCTCAAACGTATCTATAATTTCTGATGTTCCATGTTGATATTATACCAATTGTTACATGTTTTATATACACTTCATAGCATTTTTATGCATTTTCTGGGACTAACCTATTAACAAGATGCCACAGTGCCAGTTCCTGTTTTCTGCTGTTTTTGTATTCAGAAAAGCTGTCTGGAAATATTCTCGGAATTGGACGAAACTTGGACAGACCTCCTATTTTTCCAACACGTACACGAGTCCAAGGAGAGACGGAGGCGACCGAGGAGGGCGCCACACCTAGGGCGGCGCGGCCCCCCTCCAACCCGCCGTGGTGGGGTGTGGGCCCCCGGGTCGCTCCAGCCGCCGCCCTTTCGCCTATTTATTCATCTTCACGGGAAAACCCTAGACACCCGAGCCTTATCCACGAAAAGTTCCGAGAGCCGCCGCCGTCATCAACCCTAGCTCGGGAGGGTTCAGAAGCTCTTCCCGGCACCCTGCCGGAGAGGGGAATCATCACCGGAGGGCTCTACATCACCATGCCTGCCTCCGGAGTGATGCGTGAGTAGTTCATCTTTGGACTACGGGTCCATAGCAGTAGCTAGATGGTTGTCTCTCCACTTTATGCTATCATGTTTAGATCTTGTGAGCTGCCTATCATGATCAAGATCATCTTATTGTAATGCTACATGTTGTGTTTGCTGGGATCCGATGAATATTGAATACTATGTCAAGTTGATTATCAATCTATCTTATATGTTATTTATGATCTTGCATGCTTTCCGTTACTAGTAGATGCTTTGGCCAAGTAGATGCTTGTAACTCCAAGAGTTAGTATTTATGCTAGATAGTGGGTTCATGCCTCCGGTAATCTGGGAGAGTGACAGCAACTTCTAAGATTGTGGATGTGCTGTTGCCACTAGGGATAAAATAACCGATGCTTAGCTTAAGGGTGCGCCGTTAGGTCTAATGCATTTGTTTACATTACGCACATTACTTAATGCGATTATCCGTTGCTTGCAACTTAATACCAACGGGGAACTCGGTATGACAACCTGGAGGTGGATTATTAGTCATAGACGCTGTTGGATAACGGTCTATGTATTTTGTCGTAATGCCCACATGAATATCATAGTAATCATCATGTCATATATATGCATTGTCATGCGCTCAATATTTTGTCAATTGCCCAGCTGTAATTTGTTCACCCAGCATGTTAGTTATCTTTTATGGAGAGACACCACTAGTGAACTGTGGACCCCGGTCCATTCTTTTACACTGATAATACAACCAACTGCAATCATTGTTCCTTTTCATTCTCTGCAATTAAACACTATTTTCCACACCATACGTTTAATCCTTTGTTTTCAGCAAGCCAGGAAGATTGACACCCTTCCTGTTTCGTTGGGGCAAAGTAGTTTGATTGTATTGTGTGCAGGTTCCACGTCAACAGCCGAACTCCCTTCCACATGCAAGTACTTTTCTGGCACCGTTGACAACCTTCAGAAGTGCTTCTTTCTCCTACTGGATCTAATAACCTTGGTATCTTACTGAGGGAAACTTGCTGCTGCACTGCTTCATATCTTCCTCTTGGGGTCTCCCAACGAACGTGTGTCCCACGTCATCAATCATCTTTAACTAGATCCCAAAATTGCTGATAAAAAATAAAAGGGATGTCGTCCGGCCCCGGCGCTCCATCTGAGTAAGACTCGAAAACAGCTTTCCTAATTTCCTCTTCAGAGAAAGGTGCCTGAAGCATATCATTCTCTTCACTAGTAACTTTCTCGTCTTCCGTAAAGAAGTCAGGATGGAGACTACAACCGTGCCCATCCTCTTTACCGAAAATATCTTTGTAGTAAGAAGTAACTATATCTAACATGTCGGGCAATTCCGTGGAAATGCCATCAGGGCCTTCTAAGGAATGGATCATAGTTTTTCTCCTCTTCTGATTAGCTACTGCATGGAAATAGGCTCTATTCATATCACCCTCTTTAATGTTTTTGTCTCTCGACCTTTGCTTAGCTTTAGTCTCTTCTTTTAACCAAATTTTCCGAATCTCTAGTTGTATTTCTTTCATTTTTCTCTGTTCTATTTCTGACAACTCTTCTGTCTCCGATTTAATATCTAGTTTGTCAAATTCATCCATCAGGCCTGATTTGAGCTTCCTTAATTCAGCCTCAATGTTTCTACTCCAACCTTTAGTGTTCTTTCTGAATTTCCTAAGTTTGTTCTGACATCTATCTAGAGCCGTTAAACCTTGGACTGGTTCAGTCCAAATTTTCTCAATTAGAGGTTTAAAATCATCTCTAAGAAGCCACCACTTCTCAAATTTATAACTTGGTGGCCTAGTAATTGTGTTAACCCCAGAATCCCATAAAATGGGAGTGTGGTCACTACCCAGTCTAGGTAAAGCTTGACAAGAAGCTAAAGGAAAAATAACATCTAATTCAGTATTGCTGAAAAACCTATCGATAGTCGACATAATCAGATCTACTTGGTTATTAGCCCACGTATATTTCCTTCCAGAAAGTCTAATTTCTAGCAAGCTCCAGATTTCTATCCAGGCATTGAACTTATCACTCCATTTATGGTTTATGTTACCATTACTTTTATCATTCTGGAATCTAACTAGGTTGAAATCCCCACCAACTAAGGTAGGCAAAGTACTATCTATAAAGAGGGAGTGTAATTCAGAGATGAAGGCTTCTTTTCCTTCTTCATAAGGAGAGCCATATAACGAAACCACTCTAAATTGTACATCTTTATTCTTATATTTTAGAACACATGAAACAGAGAACTCTCTGATGTCCCAAGAGATCACATCAAAGATATCTGAATCAACACCAACTAGGATTCCTCCAGCACTACCCTTTGTTGGGAGGCAGTTCCAGATAAAGATTCTATTACCAACTAGAGATTTTAGGTAAGAGTCTGAGAAGGACTTTTTTTTAGTTTCTGAAAAACCTACAATGGAAGCATGAGTTTTATTTATAGTATCCACTATGAGAGGTTTTCTACCTTTAGCATCTATACCTCTGATATTTAATTGCATGCAATTCATGGAGACTGTTTTTTCCTAGGGTGCTTGCCCCGTCTATATTTACTGACTTTTGTCCACATCTCTTCGCTAAGCACGTAGTCATCTATTCTACCATCATCATCGTCAATACTAGTAGCAAAATTATTACAGAGATCTACATTTGGAGTGCTAGGGGAACTTGGGCTCGAATGAGTTCCCAGTTGGTTATTTATGTTTCTAGGGGGTGAAGAAGCCACAGACTCTACATCTATTTGCGTCTGTGGTTGATAGTAGTATATTTTAGGATTTCATAAATCATAATGGTACGCCTATGGGCGAGGCACATTGTAGCCTCATTTGATTGGAAGAGAGTCAGCGGCTTTCGGTTGCTCCAAGGCCAACCACTTCATTCCGTAAGCATGAATCCGTAAATATCAACTTGTATGTGTACCATTATTTCTTAAATGTAGATGAAATTCGTATAGAGTTTTTTGTTTTAAAATAGTGAATCTCATCCTCTAAAATTCTTATGAATTGCTTACACTGCTACTTCCATACGATTTCTAGTAAGAGATTAGACCTTCTAGGGTAATTTTCTTGTGTAACAAATATACAATGTACACAACAACAAACAGAAATATGTGTTTCACCTATTGGGCAACCAGACAACTTTCTGGCAGATACCCTCGTTGATTCCACGTAGCATAACACCTTATTCCTATGTTTTTTTCCCCATGATTTTGATATCATGCAAACCAACAAGGCCCTAAATCTTGGCAAAATCAAGATGATAAAGCCCCGTTATAGGGATAAAAAACAAATACATTGGCATGTATGATGATACTGGTAGTTTTTGTTTCTTAGACCATCCACACCATGAATCCTAACCGATCGTACAATGTGGGAATCTTGCATCACTTTATAAACTTGAAATGCTAGATCTTCTGATGTTATGTTTGGGTTCTGCTTGTCACACTTTGTCATGTATTAAAGTTCTAGCTTTGAACGAGTCAAGCTTATATAAGTTTAATCATATATGAACAAAAAGATGTGATAATAATGTCTAACACATCAAATGTATATAGTAGGTAACTATACTTTGTGACAAATATAATCAAACTGTTGTAGATGTTTCATATATTTGTAGACTTGGGCAAACTAATATGTGGACTACACGCATAGAAGAGTACCCTCCTTTACGCTATAGCCCGGGAGATGTCTTGTGGATTATTGTAAGAATGTGAAACACGTAGATTTCATAAAGTTATCTTGACACATTAATTGAATTTTTCATGAATTTGTTGGAAGACTCGTTGTGCCTTGACTTCACAAAATAATTCAAACTTTAGGTTGGACATCATGTTTAGAACCTCAAAAATATGAACGAACCAAAGATTTACAAAAATAATAGGTTTGTTTCTACGATTTAACGAGCCTCATAAGGGGGAAAATGCATGTGATTCTAGACAAAGAATTATATAAAAATAATTTGTTAACAAGAAGGCATGGACGGTCAAGCACGTCAATCCCGTGCCAGCATCAAGCCATTCGCCAATGTGATCATGTTCTAGGGCCTAGCAACCACAAACGCGAGCACTATTTTCTCTGGCAAAGATAGATACGTTAGAATAGTCCGGCATCATAGGTTTATGTGGTGCGTCAAAATATGTAAAGATTTAAGGGCATCATCGAAGATAATGTTTAGATTTCTCCTCACCATCTATTCGCTTCCGCATTATTGTCCTAAAAATTTTGAGCCTCAATCATCACCTCACACCTTGCTCTACGAAAATGCATCAGAAAAAGAGGGTTCAAAGTTTTTAAAAAGGAAAATGTAGACTATTTTCACTAGACGGGGTAATTAATGTCACAAAGTACAATTAGAGGGGATTCACTTTTTTTAGGGTGCTCGACGTGGTCTTTCTTTTTGGGGGTGAGAAATATGTGGTTTGTTTCCACGGGACAGGCCAACCGGGCCGCGTGCACGGCAGAGATCAGTCATGCCGGTTGTGTAGGACCCGTCCGCACAGAGCAGCCCAGACAATTTTTGTTTCGTACTGTGTTGGAGACTTGGAGTCAGCCCAAGCACCGAGATACTGGTGTGGCAACGGGGCAGAGGCCCAATGACAAAGGTAGCAGTGGCTAAACCTAGCAACCATAGTTCAAATCTCGTCGGGAGCGAATTTCTGTAATTCTCACAAAGGAGCAATTCTTCTATAAAAAGAAGCCACCAAGAGCTAGTCCTGGTTGGTCTTGTTTTTTTTTTCGGCAACTCGCACGAGGCCGAGAGTGTGCAACTGCTGCTATGATGACTGGAACGAATTCAGCAGATTTCAAAAACATTGGTACGGTAACTTGAAAATTAAATGCTCCCAACAATATCTCCTGAATTTCAAAAAAAAACAATATCTCCTATCTCTATCCGAACGAACGCAGCATTGAGTCAGTCGCCCCTATCCGAATTGATTTCATACCATTCCCGGCTTGATTTGAACGTTGCAATTCAAACTCAAACCAAAAAGATCGCGCGTAATGTGCCAAAAAAATCGTGCCATTAAAACCTAGAGCCACAAACGTTGCGGTTCCTCACCCTTCCCGTGGCACTCCATCGCGGCTCGAAACCAAAGGGATTTCACGACAGCATGCAAATACTCTAGAGCTCACGACCAATTTTGGTGTTGTTTCTTCTGGCATGCTACCGCGGTACTATTAAGGACATTTACAATGGTTTTATCTTAGCAATGTCACGTAAAATGATTACTGAGTTGGAGGAAAGAAAAAATGATAAACGAGATTTGCTTTCTCTTATCTAAACGACGATCTATTAGCACAATATATCTCACCACATATTTAGAATGTTTGGTCACTCGAGATAAGGCTAAGAAAACAACCCATTACACATCAAATGTTATTGTCATATCTAAATTGTGTGGCAGGTTTGATATAATACCGTCTTATCAATCATTATACAAGCTCTAACAAATGATCCGGATCATCAAACACACCTAACCTCAACCTATATGTTTAGGTCTTTAATTTACATACAGCTCTCCACTTCTCAATTTTTCGTAAAATGAAGAAACAATAGATTTGTAATGTTATGTCCTCTCAAATGCTGCAGATTGAGATTATTCTTGTTTACTAAAAGTAAAAAATATAGGTGCATTTTCAACATATCACATTTAATAGAAAATTCCCTATATAATGCAATCCTACAAATCAAACAACATATAAATTTTTAAGAATTAGGATGTTCCAAAACCAACATGTGGGCCTAACATGTACTCCCTCTGTTCCTAAATGTAAGACTTTTTAGCATTTTTGGGTCCACATGTCTCTAGACATGTTTTAGTGCAACATTCAAATGTAAGACTTTTTAGCATTTTTGGGTCCACATGTCTCTAGACATGTTTTAGTGCAACATTCAAATGAATTTTACACTTAAATATGTCTAGATACATATGGGCCCAAACATGCTAAAAAGTCTTACATTTCGGAATGGAGGGAGTACATTCACATTAGGAAACTACAACTAGACCTGGAAATAAAATTCGAAACTGGCGAGCTACTCGACTCATTAAGAGTGAGGCTCATTTAACTTAAACTTGTGAGTTTGATAAGTCGAGCCAAGCCACTAATTTTGATTAGTGAGCCTAATGAACGAGCTAACGAGCAACTCGTGAGACCTGACAAACTTTTAAAACACTCTGCACTAGGCCAGAACAAGCACAACTGGCCAGACCACATGCGAGAATAAGCAGACATGCCCACAACCCAATTGGAGTCAACGGGAGCAAGAAAGGATTGACATATTCTTGATAAACCATCGTATATGTGTGTGACACTTGCTACTGGTTGTATGATGGAACATGTTTAATGTTGCCTCTTGAGTATGTTAGACATATGTGGATTATGTAAACTATGAGCTTTGACCTGATTTAGTATTTGTTGTGAATTGAATTAATATTTCTTGTAAGTTCTTTGAAATTGGATTGTCTATTGTGGCATATAGTTATTGGGTACATTGTTGCTGCCAAAATTTAACAAGTTTTGTCGAGCTTAATGAGTCAACTTGGGTCTTTAACGAGCCGAGCTGAACTTTTTGCTCTTAAAATGAACGAGCTTGGAGAGTTTGAGCCTATCGAGATCGAGGTAAATGACTGAGCTGGCTTGTTATCCAAAATAAAAGCATATCTTTCCCCCTAGATTTGAATGCAGTCAAACAACTGAGCAGCCAGCAAAAGGTAGAAGAACAAAGTCGGCTAAGATTCACCGGTATACATTTGTCACGACATAGTCCATACAGAGCTCGAGATTGTTTCCTCACAACAGCTAATGCAACGCCCCGACCATGCATGGCGTGACGCTGCCAGGGTGAGACAGTGTCGGTGTAGTTTGTTGCCACGACACGAAATGCGTCTGGCGGCCGATTCAGTCATAATTTGGACTCGGAAAGTTTTGAAATACATATAGTTTTATACTAAATTTATAGTTTAAACTTATTGTTAGCATCATACGGTCTTTGTTTTCGGTTAGATATTTGTCATAGTTAATCATATAGCGAAGTTTTAAATATTAGTTAATTTTTGTGGTTATACAAATAATGTGTGTCGATGAAAAATATGATTGCATTACTATATTTAAACAAAATTTGAAATAGTATTCTCTTAATAAATTATTTTGCAAGTGCATAAAATATGTATTATACACATTTATGTTAGAGGTATCATAAGTTCATAACCACATGGTCTGAAAAATATCATAATAGTTGTTTTAGTATATGATGAGTAGGTAAACATATTTGTAGAAACATCCAGGGTATACATTGAACTTCATGAGTATATTTTGAAAGAAAAATCAAATACACCACACGTTGAGCACGAGTGACCCTAGATTAGCACCGTAGTCGTATTTGGTTAACGGTATTCTGTAAATACGATGACCAAAGTGAACCTGCAGACAAGTCCGCTGACAAGTTTCAAAAACTTCAGTACAGTATCTTGCAAATTAAATGTTCCCAACAGTATCTCCTGGCCTCATCTATTCCAGCGAACGCAGCACTGAGTCAGTCGCGCCCATCCGAATTGATTTCCTACCATTCATTTCCCGGCTCGATTTGAACGTTGCGATTTCAAACTCGAGGTTCAGCAGCACCCATTCGGCATCATCACAGTTGGAGTTCCTCACCTCCCGCAACCCTAGCCGCGCGACCGCGCCGCCGGCCTGCCGGCCCGCGCCGCCACCTCCCCACCTCCTCTCCCCCGCGTTCCTCGTGCGTCCGCGTCGCCCCCGCGGCGGCTGGGCGCGGCCCCTTTCCCTCCCGCGACCCGCGTCGCCCCCGCGGCGGCCGGGCCGCGCCGCCGCCCTCTCGCCCCAAGCTCTCCCTCCTCTCTTCCCTCCCGCCGTCGCCGGTGGCTGCTCCGGCACCTCGCCGGGCGGCGCCGATGGCGGCGGACCCTCGGTTTCTCCCCTCCTAGGCTAGGGTGGCGCGGGGCAGCCATGGCCTGGGAGGTGCAGCTCGACGGCGACAGTTCGGTGCGGCGGCAGGGCTCCTGGTGCTGCGCTGGTGGCCGAGGTGGTGAGGGTGCCACCGTTGGTGGCCGTGGCGGCGGTGGTGGAGCTCCGGCCCTGCAGGCCCAGATCTGGGCCCTTCGGGGCTGATCTGGATCTGGGCGGGCTCTGTCCTGCTGCCTCCGGTTGACCTGCTGAGTGGCTTGTGACGAAGATGGCAGTGGTGACGCCGCGTCTGTCTGCAGCGTGGCGGCGGGAGCTTCACGGGCATGTATGGGTCCGGCCGAGCCTATGGGCCGATCAAGAGGGTAGCGGCGGCAACAGCTTACGTGCAGCAGCATGGCGGCGGGGACTTTACGAGCCTCCCGGGGCTCGGCCGGGCCTGCCCGGCCTGGTGTGTCCCTGCTGCCGTGTCCGGTCGGCACCCGCTGATGGCGGTAGAGGATGTTTTCCAGATGGCTGTGCTGCTGCCGCCCTCCGGTTCCAATGGCCCGGTGTGCTCTTGTTGTTGCGTCCGGTCGGCTACCGTCTGCGGCGGTGGAGGCTGTTCCCTCCCACGTGGTTGTGATACTGCCGGACCTTGTCTATGGCTGCTTCGTCTCGGGTTGGCCGGCCTTGCAACGTTTGCCTTGGTGAGACGACGATGGTGACTTCAAGACTTTTTGAGGAGTCGGATGGCAAGTTTGGTGGAGCGCTTCAGATTGTCTGGGATGTGGTTTTTTGGGGGTCGGGATAAATCCCTGCCATTTGGCACCGACGCGGTGACACTCGAGAGTGTCACCCTTCCTTCCTGGAGGGTGTCGGGTGTACCTCTTCCCCACACCTCAGAGCATACCGGGGGAAACTGTAACACCCCAATTTTGGGAAGTCAGAAAAACACAGATTTTAGAGAGCCAAAAATCAGGACCAACAAAAACTTTTTGAAAAGGCTTCACTAATGCTTGTGTTTCACTTCCCATTGCTCTGTTTAACCTTGTCTGCTTTGTTGTTTGAGTTAACAACCACTGAAAACGCCAACCTTTGAACTGAACTGTTATAGCATATCATTTAATTTTTGGTGATCATGTCATGGCAAGAGAAATAATCCATATGTCATCTCCAATCTTATGTTGGCCAAACTCTTTTTCAAGGAGGTCTTTATTTTAAATACAACCCAAAAGCCTACTATTTGAGAAAGTAGAAGTTTTCCAAAATCTAAGTGTTTCCAAAACTATGGAGATCTATGTACTATCTCCTACTTATTTTGCACCTTGATGTGTTGCAAGTATCAACATATCCTATTTTAAAGCTCCTATTTTCAAAACACCTTTTGAGAATGATACAAGTTGGAGATATATTACTCCTATAGTTTACTTTATCAAACCTTTTGAAAAATAGCAAGATATGAGTTGAGGTAATTTTTAACACCATCTTGTCATGATTATGTGTGCTCACTATATCACCTAATCATATTAAGTGTTATGTAAATTTTTGATTGTTATTTGTTTGTGTTTGAGTGGTAGTGATAATTGCTTGGGTTATTGAGTTGCTTATTTGTTGTGGCTTGTTGAATGGTTTGATTCGTGTTGACTTGTTTGTGTTAAACAGTGTTATTAGCTACTTTCAGAAAAAGGCTAGAGTTGGTTATTAAATTATTTTGTGAACAAAAGTATCTCCTAAAACCTTGAGAAAAATCTCTGACATGCTCATGGTCATGTGGGGCCTAAATGAGCATCATTACCATCTTTCCTAACTCAAACTCTTGAATAAACATGGCAAAACCCTTCTATGGTCCTATCTTCTTTTCTGTTAAAAGATACCATCTTTGGAGTCTTACCATTCTCTTGCCTTTGGTCAATTTAGAAATGCATCATCATAGATCTCTTCTACTCCCATCTTATCTTGACATCCAAGCTGTAATTTGAATCTTTCATACTCATTTGCTTATCTGTCCATGTTCACTTTGTGGTCTAGTCAAAACAGTGACCATAACTCCAGTATTTTATAGCCTTTTGACATTTTTTTTTGGCACTGAAACCTTGCCTTTATGGCAATGCAGCACCACCTCATCCATTCTTGGCATCTTATCTATCAACTCAAAGCTTTTTTTAAGCCTTTCATGTTTTAAATGTCCATATTCCATGCTGGTTTTGATGCCACTACGACAACAGTTTTCTGGGACTTAGAAATTTTTCACTAAGTCCTAAACTCTGAATTTTCTGAACCTGTTATTTTATTCTCTTTTTGTCTCCTTGCAAAACCATCCAAACATCCTTTTTCATGAGTTTATTGATGACCATCGTGATCCTCATAGTTAGTATATCACTCCTATACCTTTCTCCTTGATTTTTATGGCCATCTGGTCACTTTTCCATGATGGTTTTGTCAGCATCGTGATAGCAGATTTCTGAATTTTCTGTCAACTTCTAAAACTGTCCAAACTTTTCAAATTCGATTCTAAACCTTTCAATATCTCTCCAAAACCTCCCTACATTGCTAGTTACTCATTTGACATAATTTTGGGCAGTACTTGGAATTGTGGTCATGAGGGAGACAAGAGGAGAGGAGGTGGCCGTGGCATTAAGGCCATGCATGGCCATGGCAAGCTCCACCCTCCTCACCCCTCTCCATTCAATGGTGTGGCGTGTGTTCCTGGAACCCACTGCCCTCCTTGGCCCGCTTGTCATCGACCCGGGGTAGCCCACACCCCTCTCTCACTCCTCTCCACCTCGGGAACCCGCAGCCATAGTTGTGCAAGATATCTCCCTCCTCTCGACCGTGTGAGACAAGCCAGTGGGCGTCGACGGCGCCCTGCAGCTCTGGCTACCCTGCGGACACCCCCTCTCCCTCTCTCCTGCACCCCAGCACCGCACAGCTCACCCAATCGCGCCCGGTCTTTTTGTCAAGGACCTGGCGGGCAGACAAGACCTCTCCTTGCTCTCCTCGCGTGCCAACGGCCCTCTTCCAGGAGCTAGTGTCCAAGGCATGCTGCAGCTCGAGAACACGCTCCTCCACCGCCTCCCTCACCCAATCGCTGCCTCGTGCCCTCCTCACTCGTGCCCATGATCGGAGTCCACCATGGACCGGTCATCTCGTGGATAGAAGGCCACAGGCCCTCTACCGCACTCTCTCCATGCCCATTACACTCCTCCACCATCACTCTCCCACCCCTATGAAAATCTCGAGCTCTCGCGTCCTCTGCCGCCGAGGAACACGAGAAGTTCATCGCGGTCCTGAGATCTTGCCCGGACGAATGCGAGCGCCACCGTCCCTCTTTCTCCACCATTCTTGCACCCTCGAGTTCCTCTTCTTCTGCTCCCCCTCATGCGCCCTTTCTCTTTGACCAGGAATCCACGGAGCAGCCGCTGCCATCCCGTACCCGTCGCGGACGTCGTCGAGTTCGCCGTCGTTCTAGGCCGCTCCATCAAGAACTGCAGCCACCCACAGCCTCCCCAAGCTCTATGCGTCCCCACCAACCCTAGGAGGTCCCGTACGTGCCCCCAAGGTGAGTAGCCCGAGCTCCACGCCATTGCCGGACCTCTGTCCTTGTTCTGTGCGTCTCAGCCAAGGAGAAGAACAGCAGCCGTCGGATTCCAGATCAACGATCCAGATTGAAACCTGTTTTTTTAATTTTCCTGCGCGCCTGGGCGCGATCTGGGCCGAATTCGCGCGGCACACCCGGATCTGGGCCAGATCTGGCCCGTTTAACTTTTTTCCTGTTAATTCCTTTTCTGTTTTGATAAATCCTGCTAGATCTGCTCTAGGTTTAAATTCACCATTTAATCCCTGTGCATGCAATTTGAGTGATTCAAATTTTTTAGTGTTCCTACGTGTTTTCTTAAACGTCCAGAACTGGTTGCATGCAAAAATATAATTCTAAGTGCTGTATATATTTAATCTTGTAGAAAGTTCCTTTTTCACTAAATCATTAATATCTAGAGTTTTACAAATCCAAATCTTGCAAACTAAAATTCTATGGGTAGCCTGAAATGGTATCTTTTTAGAGATTTTAGTCTTGCATGTAAATTAATCTTATAACTTAAGTTGTTTTCTGTTTACTAAAAGACCAGAGAGCAATTTGGTGATTTTTGTAGATTTTTGTGTGTGGAATTTTAGGGCAAATCCAATTGTTTTAGTTTCCAGTAATAACAGAGAACCAAAATCCAAATTTTCATGACTGTTTGATTAATAGAACTCTCTAGGTGAAATAATTAGTAAACGTGTTGTTTTCTGCCTTTAAAATAGAGAAAAGGTTTAAATGCCTTTATTAGGAAAGTGTTATTTGTATTTATTGATGATTGTTTGGTACTGCCATATGGTTGATACCGTTGTTTAACTTACTAGTATATGTTAGTATTGTTAGTGGCTTGTGTTAGGGTTGATTTGAGTTAAGCGTGTGCTTTTAAGTGGTGATTAAGACTTTAACACTTGTTTAATTATGTTGTTGTTGTTCAATAAATTATATGAGCTAAATAACCACTTTCAACTAAGAATGTTAGCCACTGGTTGTTTAAGCTTGTTAGTAATGCTTAGCCTTGCAAGTTAGCAGTAATCCCTAAAAAATTGTCTAATCACTACTTTAACCCTTTTTGAGGAAAAATAAGTGGTGATGTTGTTGCCAAACTTGTTTGGTAGATGTTAGTCATGCACCTTGATTTTTGTTTGTCATAATTGCTTGATATCTTGAGTGTACCTTGCTGTATGATTGATTGTGTTCTTTTTATTTTGCGACGCTAGACATTAACGCTATCGGAGTGGCCGATGAAGAGGATTTATCTGCAAAGTATGGGAATTCATTTATATTGATCAACAAGAAGAGGTCCAGGGACATATTGCTGAGCCAGGCAAGCCACCTCAACACCCTATTGAACTCCTATTATTTGTACAAAGCATGTCTTATTTTCAAAATGAAATAATGCATGTTTTATCTTTTATGTGGCATTTTGTCACCCCAAAACTATTTACAAAATATTGTTTGGCCAAAGATATCTACTAGTATATAATAGGTTTTATAAAAATAAGTCTTTACTTAAGAAACCTTCTACTGAAGGCGCTATCAAGAAAATTATACTTTCTAGTAGTATATCCTTATACTCTTACCTCAAAACTATAGGATGGGAGCCTGGATTTGATGAAATGTTTTTGGAAGAAAACCCGAGTCGCTGGGAGCGATCGGTAAGAAATTATTTTATATAACCCATGTTGCTGGGAGCAAATGGAGATGTTCATGAAAACCCGAAGTGCTGGGAGCATTCGGTGAGTTTACGAAAACCCGAGCTGCTGGGAGCAGTCGGAGGTGGAGATGTTTTTGAAAAACAAAGTACAGCCCTAGCGGCCGCCCGAACAATTAACCCGTGCAACCACATTACCTGAGATGGTAGGGCTTAGCCGGAAACTTGTTTATCTTAGTACGGAGCGCCTCAAAATGCTTAGGAGAGCGGGGCTCTCTGAACCAAGTTATCTAAATGCGGGATCCAGTTCGAGTCTGGATCGCTGCTGGTCGCAAACAGTGGGCCTCCTGTCATGGCGCAGTGTTGCCTGGAGAGACCGGATCGATACGATGGTCATCTCCACTGGGTGCCGTGGAGATCCAGTCCCACTGAAGAGGAGGCTCTGTACTAGGGTCGACATAGTGAAAAGCTTTGATCAGGTTATCCGAACCCCCGCATACTGATGTATGACGGACCGTGGCTGATCACGGCGGAATGACCGTTTGGTGTGGTGAAAGTGCACCACCTCTGCAGAGTGTAAAACTATTCGAATAGCCGTGTCCGCGGTCATGGACGGTTGAAAAGGTCCCCGATCTAGGCGTACGGGCAATTTTTATGTTTTCAAAAGAAAAGTGTTTTCTCGGTGGAAGCAAGGAGGCATCAGGAAGGTACCTGGGAGGTACGGATTTGGGAGAAGATGGTTGGTCTCAGAGAGACAACTCAGTCTGATCTCGTGGAAAGGAAAAAGGGGTATCCCCATCCTAGTGTCTTTGAAAAGTTTTACAAAGTGTTTTACAAAGATGTGGGAATAGTTCATGCTATTCCTTCACGAGAGAATTCTATCTCTAAATGTTTTGTTTAAACAGGCCATCATCTCTATGTCTAAAAACATCGTTGGCGAAAACTAAGCCCTATAGCCCTATATAGCAGCTATCCCAGTTTTCGAAAATGTTTTATGGCATTACCATGAAAACTTAAGACTTGAGGTGGTTTTGCGAGTACGTAAATGTACTCATATGGCTGTGTCCCTGGATATTCAAACGTCCAGATTTCAACGAGGGGATGAACAACGAGGAGGAGGAGTACGCCGACGATTACGCCAACTGAGTGTCACCGGTCAACTGCTCTGTGGGAATATGTCCGGTTGTGACGAGGGCCGACGCTAGCCGAAAGTTTCCGCTATATCGTAGCTAATTCCGTCCTGCGTGACGTTGGTTGCAGGCTTGGTCGTGTGAACATCATTTATGTAAGTCTTGTACTAATCGAGTTGGATGATGTAACTTTGTATACCATGTTGGTTATGTGATCGCGATGCACTGATCATTGGGATCGTGATCTGTTTACATAACGTGGGCACCTCGAACTTCGGTACGAGGGGCCCTCACAGAAACCCTAGGACCAGTCCGGGCAGCAGCGTCGTCGTCGTCGCCTTACTTCTTGAAGGTGTTGCTTGGTACGCGGCGATTCAGAGTGCTAGATCGTGGTGGGATTATTCCGGAGAGGACGCAGCGGTTGCGAGTCGTTTTCGTTTTCGTTGATCCGCCGTTGTCAGCCTTGTTTTCTCTTTTTTTTTCTCTTTCTTTTCTTTTGGACTTGGCTGTGCTGTTTTGCCCCAGCAGTGGACTCAAAATTGTACCGTGCGGTTGCTATATTTATATAACGGGGCGAAAACCTATTTGTTCATTTCAAACTCGAACCAAAAAGATCGCACGTAACGTGCAAACAAATCGTGCCATTAAAACCTGGAGCCACCGACCGATCCCACCATTCTGCAAAACAATCTCTCGCGCCTTTCTTGACGCCACGGCAACCCCCGACCCGAACAAACCATCGAGTACAAGGACGCACCACCGCACCGCACCGAGTCCACCGAGTCGTCACGCCACCGCTTTTAAATAAATCCCCCACCGCGACCGGATCGAACGGCCGGCCTGCATACCAACCTAGGGTTTCGAGTCTCTGCGCGAATGGGCCCCGACGAGCTCTCCCCCGCCGCCGCCGTCAGCGACGGCGAGGCCGCACCGTTCTCCTTCAGCATCTGGCCGCCGACGCAGCGGACGCGGGACGCGGTGGTGCGGCGCCTCGTCGACACCCTCGCGGGGGACGCGCTCCTCTGCAAGCGCTACGGCGCCGTCCCCGCCGCGGACGCCGACCCCGCCGCGCGCGCCATCGAGGCCGAGGCCTTCGACGCCGCCGCAGTCACGGGGGGCGCCGCCGCCTCCGTCGAGGAGGGCATCGAGGCGCTGCAGCTCTACTCCAAGGAGGTCAGCCGCCGCCTCCTCGACTTCGTCAAGTCACGCTCCGCCGCCGCCAAGGCCGAGCCCCCCAAGGAGGAGCCTGCCGCCGTCAAGGACGAGCCCTCCGAGGAGGCCGCCGCCTGAGCCTCGGGCATTCATTTCGCTCATGCGTTGAGATAATTTGCGCCTAGAGTTTGCTTGGGATGGGTTGTCTGTAGGTGTTGGCGTGTCTATGATGTTATTGTTCTTTGACTAGGTGGCTGCTTGTTCTGTTCTTTTTTCTATTGTGTTTGCTTCTCGTTTGTATCTCTGAACAAGGATTGTCTTCACTCTCAATTGCAATTGGATCAATACATGCTAGTATCATCCAACTCTGTACTGAATTCAGACTAAGTTGAGAGCAATAACCAAATTAAGAGCAGTCCACCCTTCTGTTTCAGTGACAATAATCTGTTCTGA
Organism: Poa pratensis; assembly: GCA_947311845.1. Lineage (NCBI taxonomy): Eukaryota > Viridiplantae > Streptophyta > Magnoliopsida > Poales > Poaceae > Poa > Poa pratensis. The sequence continues at coordinate 19,366,654 of CAMZMU010000064.1, forward strand.
ACCCTGATCGTTGATCATAGTTATATGAATCTGAATTGCATGGGAACGCTTCTTTTTATTACTGGAGAATATGGCGTGGGCAACCAAAAGATTCTGGCTCTTTTCATTTTTGTAAGTATGCTCTCTATTTGATTGCTACCGGTACCTCTTAAGCAAGGAATACCTGCAATTTTCAGACCAATACATGTGATTGGAATCTCTAGCATGTATTTAACCTGATGGTGGAATTTGAGACTGAAGATGATAGTCAATAACCCAAATCAAGAGCTGCAGCTGCTCTTCTGATTCAGTACCACTATGAACTCGGATCATTGCTTATTAGTCCAGTAGGAATATGCATCCGTACGGGAAGACATCTAATTACTGAAGAATATGCAGTCCCCAGTCAAAACATTGTGTCACTCAGTTTTTGCATATGAATGATTTGCAATATCTTGTAGCATTGATCATCATATCTTGATCTGTATCTGTTATTGACGATCATCTTGTAGCCACGATCATCACATCTTGCTATGGGTAGTGAATGCCTGTTATGCATTTTTTTCGTTTTCTGAGAATCTATAGTCAGTCCTTTAAAAGATGTCATATGGAAGAGCAACATCTTTTATGACAAAAAAGTAGTGAGAACGGTTCTTTTGCAAAAAGTATGCTTCTCTTTTCTTTTGCCTATCACCTAGCGATAACGTTTCAACTGAAAAAACTCTTGCAGAATCACAAAAATTCCTAGATCATTATTTGGTTGGTTATGTTACAGCTTTCACTACCAACCCTTAGGATCAGTTACACAAAGATAATGGGAGTTCTTGCGATTCTTGGATGGCGATGGTCTTGTCCCCAACTAACCAGGCTGACTTGAAACGTTCTTGTTTAGTTCCAGATGAATTGATATTTTATAATTAGTTTCAACAAGATGAAGATAGGACATCATATATGATTGGATGGTGCCCCACAACGGAGCATATTCTCCAGATCACAAGGGGGCCCCTTTGTGGAACCAAGTTGGAATTATCGTTGGTGTTTTGATTCTTCGACACTTCACTGACAGGAATTGATATAGTTTTTATTAGCAGATGAGCGAATGCTCTCATGTGATGCTTTTTACTCGAATAGTTTTAGGACTTGTGGTGCGATTTACTCTAAAATAAATATTCATACAATTCAAACTAATTATTCGACAGGTTCAAAACAAATGTCTGAGGCACTTTACTCTAAAATAAATAGTCATACAGTTCAAACTAAATATTCGAGAGGTTCAAAACAAATGCCCATATGGTCAATAAAGAATATGCACTAGGTTGAAATAAATTTTCACAAAATAAATATTTATAAAGTTTGAAAAAATTGTTCATGGGGTTTGATATCAATGTTGAAGATTATACGTTAATGTTCATGTATTAGATATTTTTACTTGAATATGAAAATAAAACAAGAAATATCGATAAATCTGCAAGTATAACCCATAAGATATAAAAAGGCAATAAAGAAAAGAAAATAGAAAATAGGGAAAAACATGAAAAGCAAGAAAAGGAAATATGAAGGCTTGGATGGTGTATGGGTTGGCCCACTTGCGCACAAAATGTGAGTGTCGCCCCTATATGACACAACGAGCGCCCCTAGTTGATGCAATGAGCATCATATAGTTTGTCGATACCACGAACAACCCACCAATAGGTAAGTTTTTTATTTTTATTTTCTATTGTTATCTTACAAATATATTTAATTTTGATAAAATACTTTTATACTAAAACAATGTGTAGTTCAAAAAAAAATTGCTCACATTTGTTGAAATAGATGTTTATGCATATGTGGTAAATGTTCATTCGCATCAAAATTAATGTTTGCTTGATATAAAAGTTATTTCGATATATGATAAAATTGTTCATAAGGAAAAGAAAAAATGGTCATACTATATTAACTTATATGTATGCCTACGCAGCATAAGTCAGATGATAAAAAGTGGCTTTACAACCAAAAGAATTAACTTATATGTATGCCTACGGAGTATAATCCACACCAATTTATGCTCATTGATTATAACTACAAGTGTAGTGAAAGCCTGAAATACATGTGACATACTCAAAAATTGAAACTTATTACTGAGCCCAACTAACTTATAAGACACCTTTTGCCTAGGAAGTATTAATAAATAATCATGCTAATAATTTAATTTATTTTCTAGAAGTTTCAGTAAATATCGTTACCTAGCCATATACTATATACCACTAAAGATATTTGTTTGGTCATACTTTGATATCTTTATCATGAATACATATAACATAATACGTGTTCAGTATTATCCGACAATTCGTTTAACCGAAGAATATGAATTATACTTATGATTGTCCTGAATTGAATTACAATAAATTTGCTTTAAGTCGGTTACCAATCTCCATAATTGATTACACAATTAAACAATTAAAATTTTGACTGAAATTTAGTGGCATTTCTATATGGTTAATATCCCAACAAGCAAGTATGTAGTCTTTAATAATGTACAGAGTAGTATGTAATTTTTTCTAAAAGGTATAAAATGTAGTATAAAATATAAGCTGCCGGCATGGCCGCGTTTGCCCGAGCCGACCTTCACCTCCCACCTCGGCGGTACCACCTACTAAGTACGTTGATGAGAAACTGAAGGCTAGCAACATAGAACATCAGCAATCCAGAAAGTTGCGACAGGCACGCACCACGAGTTTGTCAGGAAATGTAATGACGCAACAACCGCCATGCAAGACGAAGTGGTAGGCTTATGACATATTTATAAAATATATTATGTGGATTCTCGGTACATCCAGTTCAATAAACCTTACCCTGAATGTGGTGCTTGCTGGTAGCTTGGTTACTTGAGTTGGTTACATAAGTGGAGTTTGTTCTACCATACCAAACTTTCTGGTGGCAACAGTTCGCAGTTTGCATACCCAACTAAACTGCGGTGGTACTACTAGAGTACTAATATTAGTGGCGTCCATCGCCTATGTTGTTGTGATATACAGCTCCAGAACTTGGTAGGTACGTTTGCTGGATCTGGCTGAATCATCACTTGCTTTCAGTTCCTGAAAAAACATTGCTTACTCTAGCATTATTGTGGTGTTCATGCTACTCAGCATTTCTTGATGTTGCCACAAAGAGCCTATATGTTAACTTGTTCAGGTTTTTCAGTGAGATGATTCTTACTATCTTTACAAGACGATGTCCATGTGAAGTTTTTTTACATTCCATATGGGATAGAAAGCACATGTTTAGATAATTCTGTAATTTGTTTTTCTTTTGCCTAGTGTACAAGTCAGACAAAGAAATGATCATAAACATGCTCTGTGATCTGGAATTAGATGAGCAACTGAAAAGATAATACACTCACGTCTGAATGATGCCCTCTTGAAGAACTATAACCAGGATGCAACGGAAACATAGATCTAAAAATATCTAGAAACAAGAAGGTGAAAGTTTTCACATCATTATTTACTTGTACGTTCAATGCAAAAGTATACACGGTTGCCTGAAATCAATATTACAACATCTTACTGAAATATGTAAGACAAAAGTTACAAGACCTCGTGAAGGAAATGAACACCAATATTTCAGCAATGATCGTCTTACAATATAGGAATACAGGAGTTACAAATGATGCTTTATTAGTAATTAAACAAACCAGAATGATAAAATCGAGATTGACATAGACGCAGCAGATGCACCATACCAGAATGCTATTGCAGAAGGAACCATTCTGCCGCATTCACATCCAACCATTTTAAAATTTCAAAAAAAAATCCGAAAAATAACATTGTAATGGGAGTATCTACTCGTGTGAGTCAAAACTGGAACAAAAATTGTAAATTTGTAGCACGCGCGGGTGCGGGACTGTCCTGAAATTTCCCCTCACCCCGCAGCCGCTGTCGATTCCGGCCACCGCCGCCGCACCCAGGACTGCCCCGCCCGCCCGCGGCCTACCAACCTAGGGTTTCGAGCTCTCCCCCGCTCGCCGTCCATGGCCCCCGACGAGCTCTCCCCCGCTCGCCGTCCATGGCCCCCGACGAGCTCTCCCCCGCTGCCGCGGGAGGCAACGGCGAGACCGTCCCCGTTCTCGTGCATCATCTGGCCGCCGACGCAGCGGATGCGGGCCGTGGTGGTGCGGCGCCTGGTGAACAACCTCTCGGGTGACAACTTCCTCTGCAAGCGCTACGGCGCCGTGCCGGCCGCAGACGCCGACCCCGCCGCGCGCGCCATCGAGGTCTGAGGCCTTCGACGCCGCCGCCGTCACCGGCGGGGCAGCCGCCTCCCTCGAGGAGGGCATGGAGGCGCTGCAACTCTACTCCAAGGAGGTCATCCGCCGCCTCCACGACTTCGTCAAGTCACGCTCCGCCGCCGCCAAGGCCGAGGCCAACCCTCCCAAGGAGGAGCCGGCCGCCGCCGTCAAGGACGAGCCCTCCGAGGAGGTCGCCGACTGAGCCTCGGACGTTCGTTTCGTTTATCCGTTGAGATGATTTGCACCTAGAGTTCGCAAATTTTCAGATCAATACATATAATCAAAATCTCTAGCATGTATGAAGGTGATATGCAATAACCCAAATCAAGAGCTGCAGCTGTTCTTCTGTTTCAGTACCACTATGAACTCCGATCATTTCTTATAGTCCAGTAGGAATATTCATGCACAGGGAAGACATCTAATTACTGAAGAATATGCAGTCCCCAATCAAAACATTGTGTGTCTCAGTTTTTGCATATGAATGATAAGCAATATCTAGTGACATGTTTACTAGCCGGTACAGTATATTAGTAGATTTGGATCTATATCTATCATTGGCAATTATCTTGTACTAGCATGGATCATCATAGCTTGGATCTGAATATGTTATTGACGATCATCTTGTAGCCAGGATCATCATATCTTGCTATGGGTAGTAAATGCATATTATGCATTTTTTTTTACTTTCCATAGAATCTGTAGTCAGTCATTTTAAAGATGTCATATAGAAGAGCGACACTTTTTTGGAAAACATGTGATAGGGAAGAGCAACATTTTCTATGAAAAAAAAGTAGGCTTCTCTTTACTTTTGCCTAACAACTAGTGAGGACGTTTCAGCTCACAAAACTCTTTCACAATTACTATAATTCCTATTTCATTATTTGGTTGGTGATGCTACAACTTTCTACTTCCAGCCCTTAGGATCAGCTGCACCAAAATAATGGAGTTCTTGCAATACTTGGACGGTGATGGTCTTGTCCCCAACCGACCAGGCTGGCTGATTTGAAACGTTGTTGTTTAGTTCCACATGGATTGGTATTTTCTAATTAGTTCAAGATGAAGATAGGACATCTTATATGATTGGATGGTGCCCCACACCTGCAGCATATGCTCCGGATCATAAGGGGGCCCCTTTGTGGAACAAAGTCGGAATTCTCGTCAGTGTTTTTATTCTTAGACACTTCACTGACAGGAATTGACACAGTTTCACATCTGTTTTTATTAGCCGATGAGCAAATGCTCTTGTGTGATGCTTTTATAAAATGGCACCGTTGGGGTGAACTATGGGGTCTCTAGGCTCATCCAGTTCATTTGTTTAATAGATATTGCACACGAATTTGATGCTTGCTGGTTGGTTGGTCACTTGAGTTTGATCACATAAGTGGTGTTTGTTGTACCATACCAAGCTTTCTGGTGGCAATAGTTTGCGGTTTGCATACCCTCTCAACTAAACTGCAGTACTACTAGGGTACTAATATTAGTGGTGTCCGTTCTCTATGCTGTTGTACTATACAGCTCCAGAACTTGGTAGCTACGTTTGCTGGAGCTGGGTATATCATCGCTTGGTTTCAGTTCCATAAACAAAAGCATCGCTTGATCCGGCATTGTCTTGGTGTTCATGCTCTATCTTTGGTACGCTCAAAAAAAAAAAACTAACTCTATCTTTGGACAGTTCCCGCAGAGCAGAATATTGAATCTAAACTCCTTGAATTATGAGGATATCGTGGTAAATGAGACCAGGGTGCTTCCTGACAAAGACGACGTGCAATGTAAGTTATCGATCGCTCCAAGCTATACATATAGAACAGAAAGCACATGCTTAGACAATGTCTGTAATTTTCTCTTCTGCCTAGTATATCAAATAGGAAGTCGGACAGACAAATGGTCATAATCATGATCTGTGTTCTGGAATTGGGTGAGCAACTGAAAAAGATAATACACTCAAGATATATCTAGAAACAAGGTGAAAATTTCCACGACATTATTTACTCAAATGTTCAATACAAAATAGACACACAGTTACATGAAATCAATATTAAGGCATGTAACTGAAATAACATAAAAGGTACAGGGCCTCCTTGAAGGCAATGGAAACCAATATTTCAACAACAACAATCGTCTTAGAATACATAAATACTGGAGTTACAGTATAGAAATACATTAGTTATAGTATAGAAATATAGGAGTTACAAATAGCAGGAGGCGGCGTTTTGGGTAGTAGGTGCAGATGCAGTTACTATGTAAAACATTTTTATTTTTTTAAAAAATGTCAAAAAATTACAGAAAAAAATCCGGATATACATTAGAACATTTTGTATTAGCGCAAAAAAATGTCGTGGAGAAAAAACATTTTATGTGACCTGTGCAAAAAAGACAAAAAAATGTCTCGTATAAAATCATTTTGGAGCGTCCGGATTTGTCTTTTTTGCACAGGTCACAAAAAATATTGTTTCTTCACGTAATTTTTTGTGCTAACATAAAATGTCTTTAAGTATATCCGAAATTTTTATTTTGAATTTTTTGACATTTTAAAAGTTATTTTTTGGACGGTGGGTGCATCTGCACCTACTACCCATTATGGATTTTCGTTACAAATAATGTTTTAGTAATTAAACAAACCAGAGTTATTAAATCAAGATTGACTTAGAAGATGCACCATACCAGAATGCTATTGCAGAAACAACCATTTTGCCGCATTCACACACGAAGCACTGGAACATGCACCATCTTCTCGTGCATTCCATTCTTGTCCCACTGAGTTTTGAAGTCCTTGTGCAAGCCCAGCAGCCAGAGATTCTTCAAGGAGCAAAGGGATTCAATGCCTTGAGGGACCTTATGAAGCTTCGACAGCGACAAAACATACAAAGCTTCAATGCCAGGAAGGGCACCACCCATGATATTTAGCTCCTTGACATCAGGCATGTCCTTCAAGACAAGTGTCTTGAGATGAGGAAAGGAGTATGCAGAAAGATCCAAAATAGCTGCACTAGGCACGTTGTTAAGTCTCACATATGTGAGGTTCGGCAAGTTTGATGCAAGAATCCCCAGCGGATCTCCCCCAAGGTTACACCTGCTTAGAGCTAGATACTTGAGATTAGCTCCGTGGCCACGGAATATCGGGCAATCCAGTGTTCCTTGGCCCCCCTCTGATGATTAACCTGTGAAGATGTGTAGAAGTTGGCTTGAGTCTCTCGAAACAAAGTGCCTCATTCTCATCCTTTGCAGAAAGAAGCAAGCTGGAAAGAAGTGGCATATTTGACAGGGTAGCAAAAATATTTGCACAATCAGTAGAACTTATGTTGTCGATCCACACACTTTTCAGTTGCATCATTCTCTTCAGCTGCTCAGCCAAGTCCTTGTTTGCTTGGACCGTCTCAAGAGTCTGCAGTTCTTCCATGTTGGACCTTTAGGTGCTTGAATTCCGATAAAGTATAAAAACTCTGATTGCTTCTCATCAGCAAATCTATCAGCTAAGAGGTGTCGTAGCTTCTTCATCTTAGCAATCCCTCTTGGTAGCTTCTCTATTTTAGTTTGCTTGATGTCCAGAGTGAGCAGGTTAGATAGGTTCTCAACAGAGTCCGGGAGTGACTTGACCTTGGTGCGGCGTAAGCCAATGTACCGTAAATTGAAGAGAGTCCCTATCAATGCTGGTACTTCAGTGATTTCAGAGTCTTGTAGCTCGAGGACAGTCAGGTATCTGGATTCAGACAGAACTGAGGTAGCATGGCAGGTGTGGATGAAATTGCTTCCAATGCCACTAGAGTTCGAAGACGTGGAAGTGAAACCTTCAGTGCAGTATTCTCTTTCCATCCGCATGCTGACAGACGACGAACATCCCTATCCATCTGCGTCATTGTGGCATAATCGTTTGCGGATACAAATCCCTCCTCTGCCGCAATGCAAAGAGCCAGGTCTCGCACAATATCATGCATAGTGCAGCTGCTCACCCTCCCAAGTTCATCTGTCTCTTTGAGTATAAGCAGATTGCGGTGGATCAGTTCCATTAGGTTTCTCTCAGCCACCTCCTCTGGGGTGCTATTTCCTCTGCTCAACACAAAGCCTTCTGCAACCCATAGCCTCACAAGGCTCTCACTTGACATTGCGTAGTCTTCAGGGAAGAGGCTGCAGTACAATAAGCAGTTTCTGAGGTCTCCTGATAGGTCATGGTAGCTCAGATTCAGAACTGCTCGGACATTATTACTATTTGACAGCTCAGTTCGAAGTTGATTGTACATTTGCTCCCAGTTGTGTTGTGTCTGTGGCATCGAAGACAAGAGGCCTCCCATTGTTACTATTGCTAGTGGCAGGCCCTGACACCTATCTACTATACAAGTAGCGGTTTTCATCAGATGACTGGGGCACTCATGGTCTTTTTGCAATAAAAGACCCTTCTGCTGAAGAGTTCAAATGCGTGAGTCTTCCCCAAAGGCTTGAGATCGAGACGACGTGTCGAGCGAGCAAGAGCAGCAACATGATTCTGCCTTGTCGTGATGATGATGCGACTTCCTTGAGAATTCTGGAATGCATCACGCATTTGAAAGTACACTTCCTGGTTCCAGACATCATCTAACACGATCAAACATTTCCTATCTTTGAGCATTTCTTTTATTTCTTCCTGCAGGTCATGCGCATCCATCCTGTCAATGTTAGATGATGCTGGTTGTTCAGTGTAGCCAACCTTCCTGAGTAACTTCCTCAACAGAGCATCCACAGTGTAGGTCTGAGACACAACTATCCATGCTTTAGCTTTGAAATTGACCTTTTCACGTTCATACACATTTGTGACGAGGGTTGTTTTTCCCAACCCACCCATACCTGACACCGTTATCACCTGGCTGTCCATCTCATCCGAGTACAGCCATCCAGTCAGCATTCTCCTGTTGTCTTCAATTCCAATAAGATCTTCATCTGTCACAAGTTCAGGGCTATCTTGGGATCGTTGTCTTTCCTTCTCAGCAAAGTTGTCATGACCAAGCTGGGAAGGTTCCAACCACTTTTCCTTGAGTCTGGTAACTTGGTTGATCTCCTTCTCTATCTGGATTACCTCATCAACAATTTGACTGAAAACTAGGACATAATGGGTTCCCTTAATGAGGTATTTCTTCAGAAAATGTTCTTCCACCATTTGAAGGGAGTGATATGAATATTTGTCCATTACGTCCTCAACACGGTAGGCCACCTTCCTCACATCCTCAATCCAACCCTTCACGACTTTATCAGTAAGGTATGTTGTGCCTATCTGCTGTATGACATTGTTCATAGTTTTTAACTCCGCCCTTATTTGAGCAATCTTGTTGTTCAGATCAATCAGATTTTCAACCTTCTCTGACAGCTTGGCCACCAATTTCTTGGCAGTTTCATTAGCTAAAACAATCCCAATCTTCTTGGTGGCAAGGAGCACCGCCTCCGTCATTTGTGCTGAACAAAGTAAACATTGATCATGTGTTAAACAGGACAAGAACAAATTTGATCCAAAAACTTTATGTCTCAAGTTAGCTCATATGTTCAAAGAGAAACTTTCTCCAATGGTAGATTTACTCCTGTTATTTTCCCAAATCAAAATTTCTAGCTTCGTTGACACTTAAGCTCCACTGGTTTCATGCATGGATGGAATGTGTACCTCTGTTGATATTTAAAACGAATTTTTCTCAATGCATCACGAGTGAAGATACCTGGTACCAGTGTACCAGTACCTGATAAATGTATATTCGCAAGATAAGAAAATTCATTTGATACTGAGATGATCTGACAGAACTACTAAATACATTACAGATAAGGAAAGAGATATAGAGTTTTGCTCTTGCTGTAGATGGTAGGGCGTCCAGTTGTGACGCCACCAACTGCAAGAGATTCAGTTGTGTTGTGAAAGATGAAACTTCACATACCGATGATTCACATCAGAATGGAATGCGCAGCTGCTGGAAGCCACAGTCAAGACAGGCTAGGAGCCTAGCGGGGAATCGCTGAAGTGAAAGGAGAAGCATCGATCGATTCGGAAGAGCATATGAATCACACCCTAATATGGAGATCGGATTTGCTATCTCGGAGCGATAACCAACGTCCGCCGCTCAGATCCGGACACCATATCCTGAGAGAGAGACCTCTCTTGTTAAGTCAACTGACATGAGAACTTCCGTAACCATATCCATTGTCGTTCCTCTAAAAAAAATGTAGTAAATCGAATCGAGAGGGCAGTGATTTCCCTGCTCGAACGGTAGACCCTCCAAAAATAGAATTGCGGATTATCAGCTCAGGGACCTCGATCTAGTCACTCTGAGGACCCGGAGAGAGTGCTAGTTCAGAGAGTTCAGAGTATGCCTCTGAGCAGCGACAGAACCAAACTAAACAGGGATGACGAACTAGTATTACTTAATCCTAATCTAGCGTAAGGAAAAACATGTACGCACCTGTTGATCGCAATGGAGCTGGCTTGCTGTGTGTGTGTGGACGTGTGGACTGGACTGGGGAGCTTGACTTGGGACTTGGGGCTGGGGCAATGAACTAGCTGCAGCCTGCAGGTCCGTCGCTTCTTTAGGAAAGCACATCTTTGTTTCGGAGAATCTTCGTTTTTTTTGGGTCAACTCTTGGTTATTCGACCCTTTCCTCCTCTCTTTTTTTTTCTTTCTTTTTTGCGTTGGAGAAGACTTGACACCACGGTACACACCACCTAGTGGGCGACCATAACACGTTTGGCAGACGTCATGGGCATTTTCGGTTAGCAGGACTTCTAAATATACAAATAGTAAAATGCCTGATTGGAGCGGCCATGTCATCAAAGAGAGTTTAACACAACATGAAAAACAAATTAGTTGTAGCAAGATGTATGAATGGATGAGAATTTCCCTTTAAAATATAGCAAATTTTATGGAAAACTCCCAAGGTTGCAATCATGGAAATCAAACGATTTACTAGCAAAATTTCCTACGATGCAAACCCCACAGAAAAATCTATAAAATTTCTTTTAACCGAAAAAGTAAGTCTTAGTAATCATTCGCAAAAAAGTAAGTCTTGGTAATGCCTTAGAGCATGTACAATGTTGGCGATCAGAAGAGGCACTAGATGATTTTCCCGCCTGATACATTTGATTTCTGGTCGATCCTGGGATTCATGTCGCCATCAATGCGAGTGCTTTGGCTTTATTTTTCTCACGCGTGACTTGCCTTGTTTGGACAAAATCACAAATTAGAGTATGTATGATACAATAGATTACCGGAAACAAAAAGTATGTATAACACATTCAACAACAGTTACACGATCATCAATTCCATCAGCAACACGCTTATATATGTATAGTCGAAATCACAGTACGAATAGCTTATTGCTAAGTATTCTCTCTATACCACAATATAAGACGTTTAGCTAGCTAAAATATAGAGGGAGTATATTCAAACATGAACTCGCGAGTCCCATCCGTATGTAATGTCAACCCCAAAGATGAAATTTATATTTTATGTTTATGCCCTTTCCCTTCTCAAATCGATACAAGCAAAAGAACCAGTGCACTATTATATTTTGTGTTAGCAATGTCATCTTTAATTTCCCATTTTACCTTAGTTAACCAGTATTGTCAAATCTCAATGGATTATCCATTTCTATTAGCACTATTATCGCCACTTCTCTGTTATTATACATATCTGATTGACTCTTGTCTTTTGGAGAATTATATATGGTCAAAACTGGTGCATACTTTAAAATTTGGTGTATTGTTGCCTAGAAAATTTGTAGACTGTCATGCTCGTTGTAGAGTTGTGCACCCTGGAGTCGTTTGCTGTAGCTCCGCCGCTACAAACGGGTGAACTCGCGAGGCCCATCCGTATGTTGAGTCAACCCCCAAATACGACATTTTATATTTTGTGTTTATGCCCTCTCCCATCCCAAATCGATAGAAACAAAAGAATTATAAGTTCTCGGACCACCTTATTCTCAAATTGATATAGAGCGTTCAAAATGGAGAGGACGGGGTAGAAAGCAAAACTTCGAACATCCTCACATGTTCCTGACCAGGCGAAGATCCACCGTAGATTGGCCATCGGACGGTGCACAACACCGTAGCGCACGTGTACACAAGGGCCGAGTCGCACGAGTCATCCCCACGGAAACCATCGCTGCTACTTCACGTTCTTCCCGTTCTATATCTCGGTATCGCCATTCCCCAACAGAAAAAAAAAAAACACGCACCGGCCGAGACCCCACACCCTATCGCCGGCACAACAGAAACGCCGCCGCGCCGCCTGAATCCCACGCCCCATCCCCCGGCCCCTCGCCGTCGCCGCCATCGCCGTTCCCGTTCTTACTCGTCGGGGTCCTGCTGCATCCGCCCCATCCGCAAGTCTCCGGTGAGTCCTCCGATCCGGCGATTAGTTAAATCCCACTGACCTCCACAACTTTCGGGTGTGGTACTGCACATCCGGCGCACCATCGAGATCCGCCCCAGCCGCATGAGTAGTCGGATGCCATCTTCCGGCCCGCGAAATGCCGTGCTCTTCTGTTTAGCGACTTAGGTTATTCATGTCCCTCAGCGCCGCTGCTGATCTGCCCTGAGGCTCTAGATTTGAAACTTTGTGCTGCACTATAGAGAAAACGGCGGCTGCTGATCCTAGACTTAGGTCCAGTGCTCTTCTAGAGCTCTGTTACTAAGACTTACTTGACGGTCCTGTTTCTTTTTCACAAACTTGTGTCTGATGTTTACACGTTCTGCAGGATTTCGTGACCTTCTTCACCGGTGTCGTAGCTGTTGATAAGATGGTTTCCTTTGAGATGAACGACCTCAAGAGTATGGACTGACACCATTCTGTTAACCCGTCCTCTAATTTTTGTTTCATTTGTGTATGATTGGAGCGCTGATAACTGGCTTTAGGAACTAGATGTTGAACTGGTTTATTCCTTCTCATGTGTTTCTGCTTCTGATATCCACGTGTTATCAGATTGCTATTATGCCACCAGATGATACAAATACTCACTAATTAGTCTCTTACCTTCTGTTTATTCTAAAAGGCTGGCTTATTCATCATGCATGTGGTACATAGTCTGCTGCTTTTTCCAAGCATCTAATTCATCATATTCTCATATGTTCGGAAAAGTGACCTGTATATCATCTCTCTCAACAAATATCTAGCACCATACAGCTAGTTACAAGTGAGCTGGACCAGCACATGAAACTCTGGGACCAAACCATACCAGTTGGCTCTGCCTTGTAGTGAAAGTGAAGTTATAAGATCAGAGTTAGTGTATATTTTGCCATGGGTACTGGATTGTTTAGGAATAGTGTTTAAAACCCAGCACTATACATGATGCCAACTCCATGGTCTGTGCCCTCTAGTTGGCCACTGGTGATGCCATTTTGGCTGTTCAATACTGGTGAATGGTCAGCTGTTCGACTTTTTGGCTCGGCTGAAGTTCAGTTTTTTTTTTGGCTGATTTAGTGCTCTAAAATAATCTGCAAGCCTCTGACTATGGAAGCTTTGTGCAGTGGAACGCTTTAAATTTGAAGTATAGTGAGTAGGATGCTTTCTGGTCTTTTTGGTAACCAATACTAATGGTGTAAACTTATCTGTTGAGTTAGTAACATTATGCAAGTAATGTTAGGGACAGTGGGTTATGAACTATGCAGCTTAGAAAACAATTTGTTCTTCTCACTCAATGGTTTATGACACATGCATTTTATCTTCATCAGAGATTGGGCTAGGCCTGACAGGCTTTGGAGTTTTCTTCTCCTTCCTGGGAATCGTTTTCTTCTTTGACAAGGGGCTTATTGCGATGGGCAATGTAAGTTTCCTTTTCTCAGTCTTCTCCTTGAGGCTTGATCTGAATAGCTGAATTTACTAGTATGCTCATGGTTCACTTTTTTCTCATGTATGTATTCTTTCAGATACTCTTCCTGTCAGGTTTGGGTTTGACAATTGGTCTGAAATCAACTATGCAGTTCTTCACAAAGCCTAAGAATTATAAGGTTTGGCAAGCACTAAATCGATATTGCTATTCCCCTTTAGCATCTATATTATATAATTAACTGATGTGATGAACAGGGAACCATCTCTTTTGGTGCTGGTTTTTTCCTGGTTCTCATTGGATGGCCTTTCTTTGGCATGCTCTTAGAGGCATATGGATTTGTCGTACTCTTCAGGTTAGATTTTTCATCATTTTTCTCTTCATTAAAACCTGCCCTTTTATGTTTAGACAAAACCTAAAAAGGTTATTCAATGTTATGCTGACAATTATGTGCAAAACCAATGTGTTGTTCACTAAAAAATCCATTATTCTCATAAAAAGTGAAGTTGTATGTGTAATTGTCACTGATTTGCATTCCTTTGCAGTGGATTTTGGCCAACTCTTGCAGTTTTCCTTCAAAGAATTCCTATCCTTGGCTGGATTTTTCAACAACCATTTGTCACATCGGTATGGACTGCAGCAGATATTCTCCATTTGTTGCTGATAGACATGGAGCTTGATCTTTTTCATATTCTGACTAGTTCAATTTACCTGTTTGCAGTTCCTTGACCGTTACAGGGGGAAACGAGTGCCGGTGTAATATGCTCTCGCGCTATGTTTCTTATGGTGTATTCTTTTTCTTCTTGGGGGACAACAGTGAATAGTTATCCTAGTGTGGTCTTTTTCTTATGCCCGTTTACTTACTGGTGGGACTGTTCTTGTAAATTACACAAAAAATCCGACCGACTGGTTTTGTCGATGACCAAGATGCAAAATGTCTGATCATACCGGGTTGAGAATATGTAGCTGTAGAAGAATGCTCTCGAAGTAGAAGCTGTATGCTGTGTCTGCTTTGTACTTATGTCAGCCCCAGATATAGATATTCGTCTTGAGCTTGTGTTCCGTTTATTTCTGTGTGCACTTCATAGCTTGAAGAAAGGAAACGTGATGCGATTTAAATTAATTCATGATGATTCATATACAGCCCTTGTGGTTTTCACAATTTGGAATATTTTTATAGATTCCTTCGTTTGTTGTTCTCGCATTAGATTTGAAATTTGTGCTCTGATGGGAAGTGTTTGTTTGCTGGAGTGTGGTGTTGCGCTTTTCTGATTTAGTAGAGCCCTGGTTTGCTTTGCCAGCTTACACGGTAAATCTGATAGCAGATTGACAAGTATGTGATGTCTTATATACCGATAATTGGGTACTGCACGAACATATGAAGATGAGCAGCAGCAGAGATCATTAGACAAACATAATACTGAAATCGAGCTTAACAATTGCTGTCTACGAGGAATCTGACTTCACGTTTGGCAAGACAGTCAGAGAATACCACTGTAAGCAATGCACTAACAGTTTACACGAATTAACATCTGATGAACTGCATCCATCACTAACAAAACCTAATCCTAGACCACAAAACTAGCCAATATTTCGCCAGCATTGAGCATTGCTCTGTCATTCTGTAGGAACCAACACCACCCAGATTCTTCATACCATTCCAGCTGGTCATATGGACGTTGAGGCCTATCCAACTAACTTGACCTGGTGTTGTTAAGAAACACTTCAGACGACGGCATGTGCAGATCAGGCGCCTGGGCTGCCTGACCGGAATGTAGAATGGAGTTAGCCCAGTTGGCCGATCTGTGCACGATCCTCGATGGGATGCGGTCGCTGTCTTCGCCTCCGGACGCTTCGTATCCATCGCTCGTCGATCTTGTGAACTCGATGTGAGCTGGATGTGGCATGGCTCCCAGCATCTCATCAGCAGTGGACGAAGAAATCCGGAATGGGTGGAGATCAGGCGAATCGAAGCTGCTTTCAGGCGAGGAGGCGGCGATTCTGGAGGATGCGGCGGTGCTCGGTTGAAATGCGCTCCTCGCTTCTAGCTGCAATGGGGCTAGACTGGCAGAAGCTTCGATTCCTGCATCGCTGTAGTTACTCTCGGTGCCACTTGCAGATAGCCTTGCGAGGGGTCGAGAGAGAGTTCAGCGGGGAATCGCCCCCTCCGGTTCTCATGGATGATCGGAGGGTCTTGCCTTGCGATTGGCTTCAGAATTTTGGATTTCTTCTTTGCCTGTGCAGCTGCTTTTGACACTTCCTCAGCATTAAGGCGTGCCAGCGTCCAGGGACTGATTTTTACTGCCCCGTTTCGTCTTCTTGCCCCTTCTGCTACCTTCATCTTCTTGCTTCCTGGGTTTTGTGGCATGCCAATCTCCGGAGGGATGACATCAAACTGTGAAAGAATAGAGTGATTAATAAGCATCAGCTAAACTCCTTCGGATTTTTTTGATACCTTTTGTTCATCAGAATTAAAGCTTGCTTTTGATTCAATAGTAAAAGCAGGCATTCGTAAAATTGATTTTGATTCCCATTGATAAATTAGTACGCTTATTTGAGTTATTTCAACATTAATTAAGTAGTTTACTAATCGGACAACTCGAGAGCAGGTGCAAATTCATGGACTTGAAATGCCAAATGTCACTAAGCAAAAAGGCATGCATACATGTTGTAATATCTGGTTGAGGTTGCTTCATACCGAGAGCACAAATGAATGGACATATTCATCTTATGAACATAACAACAGCACATGCTTCACTGGAAAATTGATACAAACAAGATCCTAAAAGATGATCTATAGGATTAATAGTGTAATATATTTTGCTGTACTTTCACATCCATGTTTTGTGTTCTCTTGCTTATATATAGCTCTTGATAGAAATAAACTATTTGTAGTCACATACCTGATCTTCAAGGAATAATCGTGGCGGAGTGCACCATGAACCACGATTGAGTGGACCAAAAGAACTTGCCGTGCTAAATCCAGTAACAGAACTAATAATAGACATATGTGGACTTTGGTGACCAGCAACCTCTTCTTGCTGATCCTCCTCTTGCTCTCTCAAAGCTATGATGTAATCATATGTACTAATTCCCTAAACCAGTACAAGAAACAGGATAGTAATTAACCTCCAGTGTTAGGGAAAAGACATGTTCAGATGGACATAGGAAGACTTCTCTTCGATGGCATAATGGTTTAAGGAAATATTGTACATGCTATATGACTTTGGCAACATATAGATAAATTTCTGACTTAATTCAAATTAGTATTGGTTAAAGGAGCTGGTTGCAGGCCAATTAGAAGCATATAGGACCAAACAATAAATAGGAGTTGTAACAGTTTGGGATAGATGAAGGGAGGATTGACCTAGCAATATATGGAATAATGGTAACTCCCTCTCTCTGACTGGCATTCACAGTTTGATGAAGGTCTGAAAGTAACTTACCTTCTTGATAAGAAGAATATGGAAGCATAGCAGTTGAGCAAGTGGTACAGTCGCAATCATTGCTAGTATGGTGCAGGTAGCCTGCAAAAAGTACAATCATGCATCAGAATAGTAACATGTAAAATCATGCGAAATGTTGTAAAAACTATCTAGTCGCGCCTTAATGCAATAAACATTTATTAGACAGAAAAGCTTTATCATCTCACCACGACAATTACAAATGCTACAGTTGAGAAGCTGCTTCCTAACTTTGAGTCAATCTGTCCGGAGAACTCCCCTCGCTTCACAATGCAGAGAATAATCACAAGGATTCCTGACAACCACTGGACTACAAGCTGGTCCAAAGTGTAAATAGCACGGAGACCTGTCAATGATCAACCAGAATAAAAGGTACATGGAAAAAAAATGCTAACTACATGCATGCATATGTTATGATGACTGCTGATGAAGTTATGTTTTCGCCATTTTGATGCAAACTGAAGATCAATGCAGTGGTAGCCATCATTGTTTTAACTTATTATACTATTTTCAGATCACATTCTCATCAACTCACAGAGATCCACGCTTACCAGGAGAACAGCAGAAGACATAAGAATGAAGAACCCTTTGTAGTTCCTTTTCCCTATGCAATTGTTAAGCCACTGCGACATTGAGAGAAGAAGGACATTAGAGGACATAGTAATATGTTACATTCTTGACAGGAAGCAGGAATATCAATATCAAGGCAGAAAACAACGAAAATGCATCTTACCCTGCAATGGTGATCAAAGCCATCAACACACTTGTCACACACTCTACAATGCTTACTGTTCTTCAAAACCTACATAATTACATACACAGTTGTAATAACATGTCGCAGAAAGAGGTGAAGAAGTCATGCCATTCCCCATAAGATAGAACAAAGTAAAGTATTACCTAATGTAGCAATAAACTAAAACTTTGCATCATGTTGTATTGCAGTTTAGAATACATAACACACTGAAGGTTGATGGCTAGTATGCGCATGGTTTTTAAGGCGTTAAGGCATCCTAAGGCGAAGGGGGGGCGCCTAGGCGGACGCTTTACGGTCGTTTTTCTAAGGCGGAGGGGGGCGCCCTGACGCCTAGGCGACGCTTTAGACGCCTAGGCGGACGCCTTGAAAACCATGGCGCACATCATGTTGTATTGCAGTTTAGAATACATAACACACGGAAGGTTGATGGCTAGTTTGCGCAACTAGAATGCACTGAAACAGTGGGTTTGACAAGATACAGATATAAGCACATATGGGAATCGGATAATCGTCTAAATTTTGTAATCACAAGAACATTGATCCAAACTAATAGAGAATATCTTGTAGGTCTGACTACAAGCAGATAGCTTCAGTAGTTATAAAATTTTATTGTGCATTCTAATGTTAGTTCAAGTTCATCTGCATTTGGCACACTAAGCACGAACTGATGAAATGTACATGTGCAAGACAACATTTTAAGCAATTGCTGATGAATACTGTTGGAGTCAGACACAATGACAGAAACACTGAATTTTCACATCAGTTAGAAATACCTCTGCTTCACAGAGGCTGCAGAAGAACATGCCATCTTCACTGGCGTTATCTTCAGAGCGTTGGTCCTCGGAATGGAGGCATCTTTTGCAGATGCAGGAAAAGGGCAGACAGACTAAGCAGAGCAGCTGAGAGCATCTGGGCCAAGAAGGCGAGTCCTTTGCCCCGAGCATGCTGCTCAGCTTCTCACTGTTATCAGCAGCTTCTACTAGGCTGGAGTGTCTGGCGGATTTGCAGATGCCAGGGTCGGCGGGATTGGTGGCGGCGCACCAAATGTAGAGCACGACGACGGATGTAATCTGCAAGCAGGAGCGCAGCCGGTCATCAATCTGCGGGACAGAAACTGGATCTGTTGTGGGTGGAGGGGGGCAGGGCAGGAGGAGAGCTCACTGACCAAGGGGGTGTAGAGGCCCATGGCGGCGTACTGCGCGGCCTTGCCGCCGACGAAGGGCAGGAAGAAGACGTAGAAGGCGAAGCCGAGCGCGGCGAAGACGGCTATGGCCACCACCTGGAGAGGGTGGTACGGCAGCTGCCACCCGTGGCTCCTCATTGCCCCCGCCCCCCGGCCGGTTTCTTTGTTTCTTGCTTCTCCGAGGACGAAGGAGGAGACGGCAATGCCCGGCCAGCCCGGGGCTACTAGCGAGAAGCAAGAAGCACGAATTCCTCGACCTCAAGCGCCATGTGCGTGCGCTTCTTTCCCCGTTGTGGAGGGCAAGCGAAGCGCGGCGCAGGACCAGCGGATGGGAGCGCCGGGGAGCGACCAAAAAAGAAGTGTTTTTTCTTGTTTGTTTGCTTGTTTTTGGTTGGGGGAAAGGGATGGCCGAATGGAATGGGGGTTTCTCCGACCTCCGGTAATGGAGAGAGGCGCTGCGGCGAGAGCATCCAATGTCTGTATCGGGGAGCGTGACGACGACTGCGCGGTCCGGAGGTTGGAATTATTGTGGGGAGGGTGTCAGTGTTTTTGCCTGGCTTCGCTTCCTTGCTTCGAATCGAACCCCTCTGCTTTTATTAGTCCGCTTGACCTCTGTACCGTGGTCCATGGTGTTTTCGCTCATTGTTCGCCTTTACAGAAATGAAAATCAGAAATACCGAGCGAGGCGTTTTGGAGTTCGGGCTCCATAGAACCCTTATTTTGAATATTTTGAAATTGACATTTTGAAGTTAAAAATAATTATATAAATTTTGGGCAATGATAACTTCTACTCCCTCCGTTTTTTAATACTCCCTCCATCCAAAAATAAGTGTCTCAAATTTGCTCAAAAGTGGATGTATCTATACGTGAAACATGTCTAGATACATTCACTTTTGGACAAACTTGAGACACTTATTTTAAGACGGAGGGAGTATAAGATGTTTTAGCTTTTATCCACATGCACACAAACGTACGTAGACACATTTTTATATGCATGTTCACTCATTTTAGTGTGCATATAGACAACATGTGTACTACCTAAAACATCTTATATTAAAAAAAGAAAGAGTAATAGTGTGCAGAAAACTCAATCAAAATACTCCCTTTGCCCCCAATGTAGGAGTATATTGGGATGGTGGGAGTATTATGTATTTCGGACTGTGTAAAAAAGACACACAAATGGATCTTGCTAGTGACTGGTGCAAGTTTTGAAAACTTTCTGAAAGATATTTCCTGCTGAGATTTTGCAGGATCGTCGGATTTTTTGGATTTTTTCTGAAACTTCAAAATGTCGATTTTGCAGGATCATCGGATTTTTTGGATTTTTTCTGAAACTTCGAAATGTCGATTTTACATTCTATTAAAAAAAAGCGCCATATAGCTCGGGCGCTATTTTTGGTTTTCGAGGACAATATTGTTAGAAAAAAGAGCTCCAAGTAGCTCGGGGCTGGGAGTTTCAAAATGTCAACATCTAGGAGTATAGTGTTTTATAGATCAAACACTGAATGAGTGAATAGCTTTTTCTTCAGAAACAATCCGTGATTACTGCCATTGCGCCGTCCTAATTCATAACCTATCTTTGTGTTTTATAGATCAAACACTGAATGAGCCTCGAGCTTTGTGTCCACCCCTACCTATCTAGACCCTAGAGTTAGACTAGTCATAATGGGGAGTAACTTAGACTAGTAACATGCATAGTGGAGAGTAACATGTGTGTAGTGTCATATTTAATAGGTTATACACTCATCTTGTCTTGAAATGTGTGATGTTATGGTAACAAAGCTAGTTACCACACTCATCTCTCTCCTCATTAATTACCCGCCACATCAGATTTTTTGCCTATGTGACACTGATGTTACTCCCCATTGTAACTAGGAAGAGAGTGCAAAGCATGACAAACAAGACAAACATATTGCCGTGATTACGGGAGTAACATGACATGCAAAGGAGCATTATCTCTCACGCAAACCGAGTGGCGAGTTTCGTCCCGCGAGTGTGGACAGCAACATGGCATGATTAGCAGCATCATCTAAACATCTAGACATCTACACTTAGGCACTCGGAACTCTTGTTAATTAGCCGGCAATTAGACAAATCTGAGGAGACACCAACTAATTACAGAGGTTTAAGTAGTTTCAATTTTTTTTACAGAGGTTTAAGTATACAACCGTGCGAGTGTGCGTCCGAAAGGCCGGGGCAGACCAAAACTAGCCTAGAATCTGAGGAGAGACCAGCTTTTGGTTGCCTCAAAAGCATACAATTACGCCCTCTCTCTCGTCCGTCGGGATGGTCAAACAGAACTGGCGCCATTCCGTTGGGCATGTGACCCCGCTTGCCTACGGGCCTTCTCCTTCTCCATCACGTGCATGTTATGCTACGCTCGTGCTCTCCCGTCCCGTGATGATGCGGTCGGATAGGGTAACGTGTCCTGCCACGGCCTAGCTACAGACCTTTGGGTCCTTTGGTTAAAATGCTTTTCAAATGAATTTTGTAGGATTCTTTTTAGATGAAAGGCTCGAAATGAGCCCGGATTTAAATTAACGAAGCCATCAACCGGCCAGGAATTACAAGTGTTACAACGCACGTTAGGGTTACCAGCTAGAGATACAAGCACACTTTAAATTACAAGGTTCTTACGAACTTACTTATGGCGGTTAAAAATACCGCTTAAAATTAAAAATTTCATGTGGTTTCTTAATAGAAAAGTCTTGCTTACAAAGGATAATCTTGCAGAGAGAAATTGGCAAGGGAATTCTAAGTGCGCCTTTTGTGGGTGCAATGAAACCATTGAACACTTGTTTCTATCTTTCCCGTTTGCAAAACTTGTTTGGCGTGTTGTGTTTTGTACCTACAATATTCCTCCCCCTACCAATATTTCGAATATGTTTGGAAATTGGTTAAATGGGGTAGATAAAAAGACCAAGGCTAGGATTCGTATTGCGTTTCAACTATTTGTTGGTCTATTTGGAATTGTAGGAACAATCTTGTTTTTAACAGGAAAGATACTTTTCATGTCTTACAGGTTATTCATATGGCGGTACACTGGATCCAGTTATGGGCTTTCCTGCTACCTTCGGACCAACGGGACCTTATGGTGGCTGGGTGCACGAGACTACTGCGGGTGGCACAGGATTTTTTCTTCCGGCATACGTGACAACATATTAGTCGACTTTCGTAGTTGTACTTTACTTTGTCAGTGTCGGTTGAGGAGTGTCTCAATCTTTTGTGATTCTTGAGATGTAAACTCAAATAACATACGATCAAACTTTGTAATAATCGTCTGTGTGCATCACTTGATGCAGAGGCTGGGATTAATAAAATTCCCTTTTCTAAAAAAAAGAGATACAAGCACAAAGCTGTAGAACCCCCACCTTTTAATAAAGGTTGGGATCCCTGTGTTAATGTGCTAGTCCCTGGATCGACTTGCTAGCACCACAGTTCAAGATGAAATATCATGCAAATGCGTCAAGTTCTCATTAATTCGCATGATCCAAACTTACATTATCTCTTACATCTTGCATACTACTCCCTCCGTTTCAAAATATAAGTCGCACCACCTACTTTCCACCTACATGTATCTAGACATGTTTTAGTGCAAGGTTCACATGTATCTTGCACTAAAACATGTCTAGATACATGTGTGTAGAAAGTAGGTGGAAAGACTTATATTTTGAAACGGAGGGAGTACAAGGCTAGCATTATACAAAGTTCAGCAGCGGAAAACATTGGATACGATGAGCCTCATCATCTTAACGTGACACAGGCAAACATGTTGGTTGTAGACTCGAAACCCTGACGACATCCTCACTCATCGTTTGTTGAACCTGCAACGGTGAGTTACAACCCAAATTCGTTGGGTCAGCACAATTGAATTGTGATGGCAAGATGACAGTTATGTGGATTGTAAATGGTAAACTATCATCTACATGTATATTTGGCCAGGTAGAGTTCTCAAGTCTAGTTTGCATAAAGCCAGTTTTATCCTATCTTTTGTAAAAACCTTTTCATCTTAGACAAAGAGTACCACTGATAGACACCAGTGTACACCTTTGACAACTAATCTTGACGAACACCACTGATAGACAACAGTGAGCTCCCAACTCTTGTTCACCCGCAAGTTTTAATTTAGAAAATGAGTTGAGGAGACCTTCAACATCTTCAAGTTCAGACACCCTCGGATGTCTGCTCCAGCCCACTCGTTCATTGTTTTCCCATGACTTGATCAGTCACAGTTTATGAGTATGTCAATAGGTCAGGCACTCAGCCCCTATATGTCGCTCATCAAATCTAGTGTCAGCATGTCAGTAGGTCAGGCACCCAGCCCCTACTATGCCACTCGTTGTCAAACGTGAACATATCAATAGGTCAGGCATCCAGCCCCTACTATGTCACTCGTCGTAAAGTCTAATGTGAACATGTCAATAGGTCAGGCCTTCAAGCCCCCTACTATGTCACTCATCGTCCAATGTGAACATATCAATAGGTCAGGCCTTCAAGCCCCCTACTATGTCACTCGTCGTCCAATGTGAACATATCAACAGGTCAGGCATCCAGCCCCTACTATGTCACTCGTCGTCCAATGTGAACATATCAATAGGTCAGGCCTTCAAGCCCCCTACTATGTCACTCGTCGTCCAATGTGAACATATCAATAGGTCAGGCATCCAGCCCCTACTATGTCACTCGCCGTGAAGTCTAATGTGAACATATCAATAGGTCAGGCATCCAGCCCCTACTATGTCACTCGTCGTGAAGTCTAATGTGAACATATCAATAGGTCAGGCATCAAGCCCCTACTATGTCACTCGTCGTGAAGTCTAACATGACATATCAGTAGGTCAGGTCATAAACCACCTACTCATGTCACTTGGACAATTTAATCCAATCAACTCTTGCAATTCAGGAGTCTCATGTTGCTTCGATCAAAAAACCAAACATATGCTCTCATATGTGACAACCAAACATATGCTCTCATATATGACAACCTCTTGATTTGATATCAACTTCGTCTACAAGAATTTCTAAGCAAACAACTCCCACGTTGGTTTTCTACTGAATCAGTCAAGATAACATGTGGCTATCCTAGTTAGGTTTGCATGGCACAGTACTTTGATAACCTTGTCATGCATACTGTCAAAACTCTAATGCATAATTGAACAAAATGGGACATTTATGATTGGAGTGTCACTTGGCTTGGCCAACTGAAGAGTTGTAATCACACTCTTCACAACATGCAAAACACTCCGTACAATCTAAAAGAATGGATAATTCACAATCAAGCACCATCCAACACATATGCACAAACAAGGGAATATGGTATGCATGTATGAGTGAAAACAACATTGTTAAATGGACTAAGCCACTTCATTAGTTCTCTGGTTGCTACAAGATGCATGATGACATGAGCAATTTTTGTTTTTATGCGTTGTTATTATTTAAAAGCATTTTTAACACTAGAGGGTTTTACAAACAAAAATGTTACCTTTTAATTTTATTAATCAATAAAATAGTGTGATAGACTCTCTGGATAGAGGAGTTAAATCTTGTCATTTAGAAAAAGGATTCATTTCAAAAACATTTTTAAAACTAAAGTTTTGAATTTAATGACCGAAATGGCTCTCTACATTTTGACCAAATTTAACAGATGCAACGTGCAAAAATAATGATGGAACAATAAACTACAAGTCTAGAGCTTTCGAACGGTATATAATTTGTTAAATTTGGCCTAGTAGATTAATTGTTATGGTTTTTACAAGTTGCAGTAATTCTTGTCCGAAATTCGATTTAAAAAAAGAAAGAAAAAAAGAAAAGAAAGAAAGAAAGAGCATAGACTCGAACCTGGTATCTGCTAGAACAGATAAGAGGCCGCTAGCCACTGGACTGCGTGACGTTTGGTGTTATGAAGGAGAACTGAACTTTAAAGAAGACTGCGTGCGACGGTAACTGAACATACACAGAAAAGCTTCAGAGTACGAACGCGAAGACGGCAGCGAGCTGCTGGTGATCCTCTCGCGCGAGCTCGACGGGACGGAGGGGTCGGGTTACGGCGTGGTTACCTGGAGACAGAGGAGGTCGAGGCGATCTTGGTGGTGTGGTCTACGGCGACGCGTTCTTCCCGGAATGACGGCGACGAGCGGCCGGAGAGGCGCGGTACTCCGGCGAGCTTCGGGAGAGCTCGCTCCGCGTGATTCACTGCACGATAAAAATAGGGGAGGGTATCATGGGGTGCTCCAAGACGTGGGGAAGGTAGGGAGCCAGAAATGGGCGAGGGGAACTCACCGCGGCGGCCAGAAATGGAGTTTTACGGCGGCGGCCGTGCTCAACTCCGGCGAGCAAATTCGTGCGGTTAGAGGCGCGATTCGAGATGGGGAGAGGGGGGAAATGGAGCGGGGGCTGTGCTACACCGTGCAGCAGATGGGTGGGGTTAAGAGGGCTCGAGGGAGTGGGGACCGTGCTCGGGATCGTGGGCGCGGGCACGGCCATGGGCAGTTGCTGGAGGAGAGGGATGACGAGTGGGTCCGGGTGTCATTGAGAGTGAGATAGAAGTGGGCTGGGCTGGCTGGGGCTGCGCGCGCGACAGATAGGACGATGGCTGGCCGGGCTCGGCCCAATTCTTTTTTTTTCTTCTCTTTTGTTTTTTTTTCTGGTTTTTCTTATTTCTTTTGTATGTTTTGTCTTATAATTCCAAATCAAATCAAACCAGTTTATATAGATTTGTAAAATCAAAACCTTTATTTTAAAGCTTACAAACATACTTTTCCAAACATTTTTTTTTAATTTGAAAATCTAAAATAATGCACAAAGGTTTTATTAGAACCTTTGGGTTCATTTTATAACATGAGGTTTTATAAATTCCTTTTTTTAATCAAAACTGAAATCTAGAAAAGATATGAGTAATATCACCAATGTGATAAACTCAATAAAGTACTTTGATACCAATTATTTTATTTCAAAAGAGTTTGATAATTCATTTTTAAATAAAAACAATCATTTGAAATACCAAATTAGACATTTCATTTCAAAACTTTAAATCTTGAAAATAGATGGTAAGGAATTATTTAAATTTCAAATACTCTTTCATAACATGGGCTTTATAAATCCACATATAGAATACCACCAAACCAATTCAAATTCATAAGAATGAATCAAACCGAAACCCTTTTCGAAAATAGAGTATGTTTAATATTTTAAAAGATTTGTAAATAGGGTTTATCAAGTAATTGAAAATAATATATGGGATTCGATTTCAATTTCGGATGATTTATTTTATTCAATCCAAAGTTTTGATTTTTAGTGATTTTTAAAACATTCCAAAAATCTGGGATGTTACAAAAGCACAACTAAAAGACCACAAAAGATGTGGGAAACAAGCAAAACTAAAAAAACTAACTTGTGTCCGTTGATGAAACCTCGTCTTCAGTTGCACCCGAGAGGAACCGACCCTGATCGAAAATAGCAAACCTCATTTTGTAGAATTTCACTCCATAGGAAGTTGAATTCCTTCCTCTGGAGTGCATTTGGTTCAAATAAATGAATTTTCTAAAATTCTTATGAATTGCTTTACTACACTATAATCTCTTACGGTTTCTAGCAAGAGGTTAGACCTCTTGGAAAATTCCTATGCGTGTGTGACAAGTGACAACTGTTAGGTTTTAGCACAATGCGGTCTAACCTCTATTTCTCGATCATTTTCCGTGGCAAAGCTCACAATAATCCGTTTGAGGCTAGGGGTTAGGGAACTTTAAGTAGTGCTAATTTCAATTTTATTTAAAACGTAATTCTACAGATAATTACCAGAAATTTCAGGTTAATCGAACCAACCACAATCATTAGTAACCATTTAGCAGTCTCAATTTGAAATTAGTCCCACAAGCACACGTGTGTGAGTCACGTGTCGATTTTGAATCATAACTCGAATTGCAGGTTTTAACAATCATCGAGCCAACCCTATGCACAACCCGTCATTTTACTATACTGTTCCCGGGTATAATTCCATCATATTAATACACTGTGTTCCAGTATAGCTGTACCGGTTTACTTAAGTATATTTTCTTAAGTATAATTCCACATCATCAATTCTTTGTTACTTCCATGATAGTTCCACACTGAAGTTTAATTCCGGACAATGTAGTATATACATAAAATGTTGCAATACACAAATTTCTACAACAACTATGCAATGTACTCAACTTTTTGGTTCGGGATAACCAAAAATCAAATTGTTCAACCTTCAAATCTATCATATCATATCATGCCCAAACTCATGTTGATAACATCAAAACATTTAGGGACGGAAAAACCCTTTCATAGTGGACCTCGACACGTTGGCGGAGCTATGTTGAAGGCTTGAAGGCGAACTAGACCGTGGCCCACCTAGATCAGCCCAAAACGTGAAGGATTAGAAAAAATTGTTCATAAAAGGAAAAGAAAACATGCTCCTATTTGGGCTAGTCTAACTATTTTTTTTGTGAATCTCCGCCAATGTACCTTGATAGGACACGAAACTACTCCCTCCGGTTCACAAAAACCGTCGTTGGTTGCACAATTGAACTGTACGTGATTGGTCGTTTTGGGGCGACACTTATTCAGGACCGGAGGTAGTAGGTATTAGCCTACCGGCTTATGTTGCAAGGATTTGAGCCCGAAAACGACATATGACAACAAGGGGCTAATGTTGAAGTGTTTTTATCATGGCCGCATCCTGGCCAATTAACGGAACATTATTTTATAAATATCAGAATTTATATATTAAAAATGTTGACAAATAAACATTCATACTGTTAAAAAAATTGTTCACATGGCTTAAAATAAATATTCATTCAATTCAAAATAATTCTTCATGTTCTTAAAACAAATATTCATACGATTCAAAATAATTATTCTAGATGTTCAAAACAAATGCTCATACAGTTATAAAAATTATGCACACGGTTCAAAATAACCGTTCACAAAATAAATATTACAAAGTTCAAAATAATTGTTCACTAGGTTTGATATAAATGTCGAAGAGATTCTAAATGAATGTACATGTATTTTTTGACGTGGCTAGCGCCCCCTATTTGACACAATGAGCATTAAACAGTATTTGCCGATAACAAAAACAATCATAAACAGGTAATTTTCTTATTTTCTTTTTTAATCTTAAAATTACATTTACTTTATAAAATAATTTTATACTAAAAATGTGTAGTGAGAAAAATATTGTTCACATATGTCAAAATAGATGGTTATGCGCATATGAGTAAATGTTCATTCGCATCAAATGTAATGTTCGTGAGATATGAAATTTATTTTGTATATGATTAAAGAAATCATACAGAAAACAAAAAAGTGTCCATGCTATATAAAAGTTTAAAATAGAGTGTTTGATTCCTAAACTAATGTATGTATTTGCAACAAAAATCGAAAAGGGGAAATCTGCAAGAAATAACCGTAATTTTTTAATATATATTGTTATCAATTACACCTAAGACACCATTATTGAATACATTAAAATAAATAAATTCTCAATTTGCAGAGCAAGCCTATGGCATGGACAGTGTAACATGTAGGAGGGAATAAATCAGATAAGTACAATGTGTTCATTAGTTCGTACAGAAATCTATGCTAACTAGATTTTAATGTTTAAGTTTGTACACCACATTTTATTTTAAAACTAGTGGGGGCACTCGTATAAGCTAGAAGATAAATTCGGATGTGCATGCAAGAATATAATTAAATCGTATGCATACATACGTAATAGAATTCACACCATTTTACGTTCAATTGTTATAATTACAAGTGTCCATTTAAATACAGGTGGCATGCACACAAATTCAACTTATTATTTAACCCACCTAAATTATAAGACATATTTTTACTAGGAAATATCAATAAACAATCATGTTAATAATTTAATTTAGTTTCTAGAAGGATTAAGATATTTGTTAGGTCATACTCTTTAGATATCTTTGTCATGAATGCATATAAACTATATAGTTTAAGCAATTGTTGAAACATAATCGAGAATAAAATTGGAAACAACAGTTTAACTTTAGCACAAGAAGACTAAATATGTGTTGAGTACCGTCCGACAAGTTGTTTATCAATGAATGCAGAATATGAACTTTATACTTATGATCATCATTAGTTGAATTACAATCAAATTGCAGTAAGTCGATTACCAATATCCACAATGGATATTACACAGTTCAAACAATTAGGAATTTGACTACAATTTGGTAGCATTTTATATGGTTAATATTCACACAAGCAAATTTGTATTATGCACAAGTAAGTTTGGTGTCGTTAATAATGTAGTATGCAATTTCTTATAAAAAGTATAAAATTTTAGTATAAATATTAGCAAAAATTATGTTCTTCGTTGTGTTTCATTGCAATTGTATAACATGAAATAGGACAAACTAGGAGAGTACTTGTGCATTGCCACAGAAACACAAAAACATATTGATACGTTGAATAAAATATAGCCATTCTATTTTATAAATGTGGGTTAAACATTTTTTGGTTTCTTCATATCTTTTTCTTGCTTTTTAAACCATATCATACATTTTTCTTATTATTCATTTTTTCCATCACTCTCTCTTTGGCTCTTTTACTATCCCTTTCTTTATTTTTTGTTTCTGGTAGCATTTTAGTCTAATGATGCGAATGTGTGACTTCTGCTCAATAATTGTTAGTCGATCCACACATTGATCTGATTAGCAAAGTGCACACACATGACATGGTTGCGATGATGGTCGATGGAGTTGTATTTGTGAAACCACTTTGAGTATCGAGCGATCGTGGAATGGTAATTGGGGTTGACGGTCTTTTGTTATGTTTTTGCCTATTTGCCTAGACTTGCGCAAGTTTGCCAGATCAAGCAGCTAGCGTGAATTCTCCAGTCCAGTGGAATGCTTGATTGTTGGCTTGGGCCGAAATGTACATAGGCACTCGTGTAAATTTAACAACCTCGTACGTGTCGTTATAGTATTGAAGATCATGTACCCCTATTAAGTGACGTCACAGAGATTTTCTGTTTTCCAGTTAATTCGAAAGGAAAGCAACAGTTCCCATCTTATAACAGGTTTGCCTTTTCCATAAATATGCACTTTACCATTTATAGAAGACGTGTTTTGCAGTCATATGGAACCAACAGTTCCGATTACTTGGTAGGACATTGATCGTCTGACGTGCCCAACCCTGCCTTACTTGGTATGGTCATGTGTTCTCATTGGTAGATGTGGTCAGCAAGGCTTTTGTCTTTTCAGATCTAGGATAGAATTCTCAGACTAACACTTATATGTCTTATTTAATCTTACTGTTGGAGTGGAACGAGTTGAGTACGTCAGACTAAAGTATCCTCTATTCACTTGCTCCTGGCATGGAATTTGTACACTGTTCTTTCTGCAATTATGAAAGAAAAAAACCTGAATGAGCAAAGATTTTACTTTTGCATGTGCAGTGCAGCTGACTGAAAATTTGCAGCTACTTCTACCACTCTGGCAAAAAAAAAAATCTTTGCTCTACCACTCTGTGTGAATAATTTATACTATAATTTATTTGTGCACACCTTTGTACATGAATGCCGGAAAAATGTTGTCCTCCAGGGTATAGCTAGTAATACCGAAGTACCATTGTAGATATTAAGTTGCGCTTATATTTACAAAATAATTGATGACTGAGAAGGAATGAACAAGATTAATATGGAGCATGGAAATGATTTACTTATACCATATTCTTCTTTGTGTTAGTACATTTCTTATTGTTATACATGATTTTTTGTGAGTTATAGCCGCTTCATCAACATGTGGCCATTTTTTATGTAATTTCAAAACTATTCTATTGGACAATCACATGCTTTTGATTTATGTTTCGCGCAGCAAAACACGTGGCATATCATCTATTTCATATTATGTGCAAACACACAAATTGAAATTGGAACAGACCTACAACACTTGAACAACATCATCGCAAGTGTGTTGTCATTATCCACATCTCAATTGTTCTACCATTATCATACACATTGCAGATGGTAATATTCAGAAATTTTGGTAGCCCAAATCCAATATCAAAAGGGAATTCATTGAAAAAAATATTGGAGTATTTAGAATTCAAATTCTATTAAAATTTACACGCAAATCTCACATACGAAGAGCCTCTTCACCCCATCGCCATTGTCCCCCACCTCAGCATCTGCTTTCTCTGCCTCACGAACGCGACCCAAAACCCACTCCTCAGCCAGCCTCCATAGGAGCCACCGCCTCCTATGCTCGGAGCGCCGCCCGCCATGCCTCCGCGCCGTCGAGAACGTGGGCCGGCGCCGTCGTCCTGTCCCTCCCCCTCTCTCTACCACCGCGCCTCCTGCGAGGCCATACTCGGCCCTCCCTCTCCCTACTGCCGCGTCTCCTGCGGGGCCACTCTCGGCCCTCGCCGTCGCGCCTCTGCCCTGGCTGCGCCTCCCATTATCTCTCCTCACTGCAACACGTTGTGTCCGTCGTCTCGCCACCCAGGAGCCCTGGAGGACTGCCGTGGCGTCAAACCATCATGGCGAATCATCTGCATATTCGCGCCATCTCCTCCGACCCGCTGCTTCTGACGAAACACCCAACTGAATGTTCTCTTGTTGTCTGACAAAACGTTAAACATAGGTAATGCCCGGCGTCCCGTCGCCGACAGTTGTTCTTGAAGTGGCCTGAACTCGGCTAGCTACATGACGACCAGCCTTCAGGGAAACTTTTGCCCATGGATTCGAGCTCGACGGCTCTGTTCGGCTGTACCAAAGCCTGCCCACTTTGTACATGGTTCTGGTTCTCCATCCAGCGAATCTGTTGTCTGCCCTGTTCAGGAGAGACTGCAGCTCTTCGCCGCGAAGCTTCCAGATCGACAAAGGGATTCCCAGGTACTGCTGGGAATTGCTTGATGCATGGGGCAGTTTATGTGCTGCTGGACAACCTGCATGTGTTCCTCTTCGCAGCATATAGGCGTCATCGAGCTCCTGAAGATATATTGGTTTGCAGGCCGGTGGTGTCACTGAAGATTTGCAACATACAGGACAACTGAATGACAACGACTTAATTAACACGTGGATGTTTCCGAGGATTGTTACATTTCCGATCCTTTTATATCTCAGTTTATTGTTTAGTTAGTATCCTGTACGACTTATCCACTTCATAATTTTGCACGAACGGATTCGAAATGCAGGTATTTAGACCTTTCGGGGCTTGATATACAACCTGCAAGTATCTATTTTGCTGCTGCTTTAAAACACTTCAGACCAACTATCCTTTACTGACCTGACATTCCATTTAGTTTTGCTTCCCGTATCAGCGCCAGCATGAATGCATATGGTAATTTGGGCGTGTTGGTGTTTGCCACCTGGCAAGTTTAGCTTGTCTCTGTGCCTGTCCTCCTCCTGTCTGCTAAGTTGCAGGTACTTTACAACTGACCTGTTCTCTCTATGCATGCACATTAGTTAGTCAGTTATGCTTGGCGGTGGCACTGAGATATGGATGATTCTGCAGAGACACTACTTGAACTATGCAGTGGAACTGATGAGGATTAACGGCACCATGAAATCTCGGAGAATCAATTTCGTTGGCCAGCGTAATAAAGGCCTTCGGGCAAGAAGGTCGCGTTTTCGCTAAAATGTTGGAGCTCGTTGATAACAATGCGAGCCTATGTTTCCATAATTTTGTGGCAACTGAATGACTTTACTCTACGCTTGGAGATAATGAGCGCTGCTATCCTTTCGTCATCTGCATTTGCCATCGCTGTTCTGCCCAGGGAACTTTTACCTCAGGTAGGATACACCGCGTCCATCGACAACGCGACGGACGCCGTCGTGCAGAGGACCGCACCGTCGTCACGGTCGCGAACCATCAGCGATGTTACTTATGGTAATCACGATCGTTTCAAGCTTGTTTTCTAACCTGAAGATAGTGTTTATTTAGAGAAGTCTGATTGATGCTGTTGCTTCAGGTGAGGTGGTGCAGTACGAGCAGCCTGGGAAGCTGATGGAGAGAGAGGGGCCGCTGTTCAGGGAACTCGTCAGGAAGTACTGCTCTCAATATGACAGTTTGCGAGGTATATAAATATAAATTCATATTTATATATTGAATGTTGGGAGTAGTAGCTAATTTTTGTGTCGAGTGAGTATGTGATGGATCATTCTGTTGTGATGGATCCAACAGAATGAAGTATGCACCGGTATGTCTGAGTCTTAGTCAAGTGAGTATAAAAGCTCTCATGATCATCAGTTTCAAACTACGTAAGGTCGCTCAGGCTTTACAAAGTTGGAGTGCAAAAAAGTTTGGTGAGATTAAACAGCAAATAGTTTGGGCCAATACCTTGATCGCGCTTTTGGATCAGGCGGAGGAGATCATGACCATCTCTTTCCAAGAAAGATGGTTACGCAGGGAACTCAAAAGAAAATTGCTAGGTTTATGCACAATTGAGAGATCCATGGCGAGACAAAGATCTAGGCTAACTTGGCTCGGTGAGGGAGATGCAAACACGAGCTTTTTTCATCAGCACGCAAGTCACAGGAGGAGGAAATTTTTTATTGGATCAATAAAGGAAGGAGACCAATGGGTCGTATCTCATGAGGAAATCGAAAACGTACTACACCAACATTACAGTGATCGTTTTGGTAAGCCATCCGCCAGGGCTGCAAGCATTGATCTGGACTATATAGGTATGAAAA
This sequence comes from Poa pratensis, assembly GCA_947311845.1. NCBI lineage: Eukaryota > Viridiplantae > Streptophyta > Magnoliopsida > Poales > Poaceae > Poa > Poa pratensis. The sequence continues at coordinate 19,400,752 of CAMZMU010000064.1, forward strand.
CACACGATTTGCAGGATCTAGAAAATGTTTTCACAGAAAAGGAAATTTGGGAAGCAATAAAAGACATGCCAAATGAAAAGGCCCCCGGTCCAGATGGATATATTATATCTTTTTACCAAAATTGCTGGAACATAATCAAGGAGGACCTTTTGGCAGCTTTCACTGCCTTTTATAATTGGATGGTCGCAACCTTGAAAAAATAAACAGTGCATATATGATTCTCTTACCAAAAAAACCAGGGGCTTGCGAGCCGGCGGATTTTCGACCAATAAGCTTGGTCCACAGCCTCACCAAGATCATTTCAAAAGTTCTTGCCAACAGACTTGCTAAGGTGCTACCTCAACTTGTTGGAACAAATCAAGGGGCTTTTATGAAGGGTCGTTCGGTACATGATAATTTCAAGCTAGTCAAGGAGTCCGCAAAATTCTTAAAAAGGAAAAAATGCCCAAGCATTCTCTTGAAGCTAGACATAGCCAAAGCCTTTGATACGGTTGCTTGGCCGTTCCTCTTTGAAGTTCTAGCTAAGAAAGGGTTTGGGAATAAACGGCGGTCGTGGATCGCCATGCTCCTATCAACATCGGCATCCAGCATCCTACTAAACGGGATCCCCGGGAATTATATTTGGCATGCAAGAGGTCTCAGACAAGGAGACGCCTTATCTCCTATGCTCTTTATTTTGGTTATGGACGCATTGTGCCTCCTGTTTGAAAACGCTGACGAGGTCGGTGCCTTAACCATGTTTCAAGCACCGCAAGCTGTACCACAACGCTTATCCGTATACGCTGACGACGTGATTCTATTCATCAAAGCTTCCCAAAGAGAGGCAATGGCAGTCAAACAAATTCTTGATATTTTTGGACAAGCTTCCGGACTGAAATACAACATGAACAAAAGCTCCGTCTCGGCTCTGTTCTGTGATGAGGACACCTTGAAAGAAATCAGTGCAGTCTTGAACTGTCAGGTCGCCACGCTGCCTATCACCTACCTCGGTCTACCCCTACACACAAGAAAAGCAAGAAAGGAGGATTTCCAAGCCTTGATAGATAAAATCAGAAGCAGACTTGCTGCGTGGAAAACCCATATGTTGACACAAGGAGGCCGGCTCATACTGGTACAGTCCGTGCTGAGCGCCATGGCAATTTTTCATCTCATATCTTTGGACCCCCCACCGTGGGTCTTCAAAGCCATTGATAAAATTCGAAGGGCATTTTTATGGAAAGGAACTGATTCGGTTCAAGGAGGTAAATGCCTCGTCAACTGGCAGACGGTATGTCAACCAAAAGCCAATGGAGGACTTGGCATCCTAGATTTGCAAGTGATGAACACTGCTTTTAACACTCGTTGGGCTTGGTCGCTTAGAGCTGAGGAGAAGAAAGCATGGACGAGCCTTGTCAGTCCCGCAGATCATCAAACCAGGAGCATTTTTAACGCCGCGGCAAGAGTGAGAATTGGAAACGGAGAAAGAACATACTTCTGGACGGACAAATGGTTAAATGGAAAGACAATAGAAGAAATTGCTCCTGAAGTTTTTTCAACCATAAACCTCGATACAAAAGCTCGCAGAACTGTGGCCCAAGCTTTAACCCATGGAAGATGGATCGAGGACATCAAGAAACCGATCAACATCGACATGTTTTTGCAAATCCTGAAGATATGGGAGGAGTGTACCTCTGTTCAACTCTTGCCACACCAAGAGGATGAATGGAGCTGGTCGTGGGAGGCTAAAAGAAAGTTCACAACAAAATCTGTCTACCGGGCGCACTATGCGGCAAAAACGCAAAGTGATCTGGCCTCCGCAATTTGGGGTTCATGGGCCCCTCTGAGATTCAAGATAGCCGCGTGGCTGTTTATTCGTGGCAGAATTTGGACTGCGGATCGACTTGCTAAAAGAGGTCTACCGCACAACGATAAATGTGCATTCTGTAACACCACGAACGAAGACGCCCAACATCTTTTCCTCGGCTGCGCCATAAGCAACATCATCTGGAGCAAAATGCTCACTTGGGCAAACCTGCACAATCTGGCTCCTAGCACCAGTGATTGTCTTCAGAACTGGTGGAAAGAAGCAAGAAGCAGGGTTACAGGAAAAAAGCGAAGAAAGCTAGACTCCCTTATAATGCTTACGAGCTGGACTATTTGGACTGAAAGAAATAACAGAATTTTTGAGAAGACTTGCAAGCCGATCAACATTATCTTTGAGCAGATAAAGAACGAAGCAAGGCATTGGAACTTGGCGAGCAAGGGTCGCATGCATCTCAACGAAGACTGAATTTTCTGAACCTAGCCTTTGTTTGGTCGTTGTGTGTATTCAGGCCTTCTGTAGTTGTTGTTCGGAAGTAGTCAGGTCGTTCTAGTAGTTTGTTGTATAGGTAGGTCGCTCTCCTTTCTTTTGCTGGTTCCCAGCAGCTCTGTAATTTTAGGCTCGTCGAGCCTTTCTCTCCTTCTATAATAATACATGCAGCACTCATGCATGGTTCTAAAAAATCATCAGCAGGAAAGAGAAGTATAAAATGGAGGGGCCTCTTTCTTTTATCAGTCAGCTGCTGTAACCTGGGTCCAGCTGCTACACAGGGCTTTAATCTTTTCACATTTATAACATATCAAGTGAAAAAAAACAATGATTTGCTTTCTCTGCTTATCATATCATATAAAATGAAGAAAACAAATAAGACAATAAACTTCAAGAAAATTATAGGTCCCCGCAAAATAAAGCAACGAAATGACATGTTATGACATTTCGTAATGGGTATATGTTTGGCCCCTCCTCCTTTTCCGGGCTTGGGACCGGCTATGCAACATGAAGTGGAACATCATATTAGCAAAGGCAGAGTTACACCCGCATCCCTCCCTTCTAGTTGAGACCCCCCCCCCCCCCCCCCCCCCCCCCCCCCACACACATACACAAAAACCCAAGACATATTTTTGGAGTTTTTTATCCTAAGTAAACGACGATGAAACATATTACTTGACACCATAAAGCTAACAAACACCTTTTTTGTGGTCAACAAAGCAACCAAATACTTTTTTTTTATGATTTTGTCTCTTCTTAGCTACAGAAGACAATAAAGCAAACAAAAAGCTTTTTTGGATTTTTCTTTTGCCTTTGCTACAAAAGATAATAAAGCAAACAAACATTTTTTGTAAATTCCTTTTTGCAGCAAAAGAGAACACATAATGTATATTTCTTAGCGGCAAAAAGTAGGACTATTGTTTAAGCCATATAAGGCGAAACACCCTAGGAGAGAATGTGGGAACTAATTTTTTGTCACATATCAAATTTGTTTTTCCTTGCAACGTGGAACTAGGTAACTAGCCACAATTTTTTTTACAAGTACACAAAGAAACTTAATTTTTTATTTTTCCCTGAGCCAAGAAGCAAGCTAGCTGCAGGAATGACTAGCCAGTAACATTGATTCGGAAGTCTCTCGCTATTTAAATACTTCTGCTAAGTATTTAACATCGCCAACCTACATATATGAAATAACGTGTCACAGACTGTATAAACGCTGGTTGTATAAAATGAGAGGAAAGTTTCAGACATATATGTGCAATGAATATATTGGGTAAGACAAAAGTAAAAGAAGTGGCATATCTACTACGGAGTATATAACTATATATTTGGTATGTCGTGCACATATAGATAGGACGAACAGATGAGGGTGAGATTTATTAATGCTAGATGTTACCTTGCCATCTCCTGTATAAACGCTTGGTTGTATAAAATGAGATTTAGCTATTATGATCTACCTTGCCACCTAAACGCTTGGTTGTATAAAATGAGATTTATTAATGCTAGATGTTACCTAGTATACTAGATGTTACATAGGGAGCTTGCGTACCTTGATGCAGGTTGGAGCAGCACAGCTATCTTAGCTAGACTCCATATGCATCGGGATCCTGAAAAAAAAAACTTCACATTTAGCGTGCGACGGAAATTAATAAACCTGCGATGCTCATCGAGATCAAGGGTATAAATGCACTTACGTCAAGACTTTCTAAGGAACCTCTATAATCTTCTATACGACACGCCGGGATGGTTGGGATGGATGTCGATTGCGTACCTCACAGTTTGTTGAGCCTTGCGCCAGTCCTCCTCCTTGATACGACCACCAGACCACATCCAGATAGTGACATTTTGCAGCATAGGGAGGTTCACCAAGCTACCACCATCGAAGTGAATGTTTCCATCCCTAGAGGTCCACACATCGACCGAGAACCGGAGGAATTCAAGGATCGGCATAGCTCCTGGTAGAAATGGGCTAGGCGATGCCAAACTCGTCTCGTAAACCCTCAGTTTGGGGAATAAACCTACACCTGCACTGCCCATTACAAAATGGCCCTGGTGGGGGCGATGACAAGTTCGGCGGAGACTACTCCGACGCGAACCGGGCGTTGGTCGTCCGCAGCGATGGCGCACGGAAGCGGTCCGCCCGCCGGTATAAGCTCGACGAGCCGGTGCCGGAGTCGTTACTCCGCCGCGAGGTGTCGGAGTTTGACCGGCTCCGGCGGGAGCGGGAGATGGCCCGTCGCCGCCGCGAGCAGCAGCGCCTCCACGGCGAGGGCAGCTCCTCCGCGGGCGCCAGCAGCTCCTCCGCCGCGCCAGCTGCTCCTCAGCCGGAGGGCTACGACCCCGAGCACTTCGGCATCACGCTAAGGCCGGAGGATTTCATCCCCGATGAGCAGCTCGAGCGCACGCTGGCGATGACGTTGCTGCGGTCCAGGCACGAGGCGGCGGAGCACGCCACCCAGGTCAAGCACGATGAGGAGCTCGACGAGGTCCTCCTGCAGCAGAGCCTGGTCATCAGCTGCCTCCCGCCCGTCATCGACCTCGTCTCCGACGAGGAGTGAAGCTCCTCCGCCGCTGCATCGCCGCCGCGCCCGTGGCTCCGGTGAGGAGCCAAATTTTGCGTTCTAGGGTTTGGGCGGCCATCTGTAGTTTTAGGCTTAGTCTAGGGTTTGTATTTTGTGTAAAATCAACGAAGAACATCAATCTGTAGCGAAGAACATCCAAAATGATGAACTTCCTTTTGTTCCCGCGAATCTGAAATGTTGAAATTCGCGACTTTGCAGTTTTGTTTGCGGGCTCTGTTATTCGCGGCACGCTTTCTTGCGCAAGAACACGAAAAACGCAACCCTCAAAACAGTTTTGCGGTTCCACGTTATGCGGGCTCTGCTAGAGATGCTCTTAGTAGACCAATACTCTCTGGCAGTTTCTTTATCTCGTAGTTACTAGCCAAGTCCAGCACCTGTAAGAACTTGAGATTACCTATTTCTTCGGGAACCTCAGGGATATCCCTGCCCCCTACTCCAAGATACCTCAAGTGAACTAACTTTCCAAGATCCTCAAGTGGATTAGTCTCGTGCACATAATTAGCATGAACTAACAAATTTAGGACACGCAAAACTTGAAAGCATAAAAGTGAAGGCAACTTATCAACATGGCACATGCCATTAAATGATTGTTGGGGGATCATAACCCGGTAGGCCCATGAAGAAGGAAGCGTGACCCGCCTGGCAGGAGGCCAGACGAGGTCAGCTAATCATCACCATGGGCCGGGTTATACTAATGGTCCGCTGAGCTTGTCCGTAACCTGGCCAGTACAAGGAAGGTTCCGGAAGACCCGGAGGCGGTATGCGACACAGCGTCCAAGACTTGGAGTTCACGCAAGACTAGAGGAGATAGAGTAGGATTCCTAGTACGGGTATAACCCGGCTTTACCTTGTACGCGACCAGGGGACCCGGCAGCCTTTATAAGCCGGCTCCTAGGTCATAGACAGATAAGAAAAAAGTTAGTCGAGACACTCTTGTAACCTAGACTTGTAACTCGGCGATATCAGAGCCCGGGTTACGAGATCTCCAGCATCAATATAGACAAAGCAGGAAGTAGGTCTTTATCTCCAATGGAGAGGCTGAACCTGGGTAAACCCTTTTTCCCCGTGGAGCGTGACAATCTTCCGTACACCAGAGCCGCCGTAAGCCCCAACTCAAGTTACCCCTGGTAACATCTGCCGTGACAATCCCACGCTAGCCAGAGGTTCCTTTCTCTCTCCAATAGCTAATCGACGAGCATTGGTATGTGAAGATGTGTATTGCTCGTTACTATCCAATATTGTAACAAAGTTGTCTTCCTTTGCTAATACACAAATCATATCAAGTACCATATCATGGACACGGCAACCACTTATGATGCATTCATCCGGGGTTTCTACTGGCAGCAGCATACTTTTATTTACTAGCTCGTTGAAATATCTCTGGCCAATCTCAAATAATCCTACCCCTGGTTCCTCCTGGATGAAACCCTCACCAACCCACTTCCATATCAAACTATCTTTCATAATCAAATGATCTTCAGGGTATATGCTCAGATGCAATAAGCAAGTCCTTAGGTGGCGGGGTAGATCATAATAGCTATATAAAAGTATCTTTCTCGTGTTATCAACATCTTTGTTATCTTCATGCCCAAAACCGATTGAGTTGTATACCTTAGACCAAAACTCCACTGGTTTATTTACAAGCAGACTAGCGATTGTGATTATAGCCAGTGGCGGCGCCAGTAGGGGGTCGAGGTGGTCGGTCGACCCCCCTCACTTTTGGGTGAAAAAAAATTAGATACCCCTTTCAGCGTCGACTGGAACCACTCCTTGCTCTGTCTCGACCCGACGAGGCGACGAACCCATCCCTAGCTCGATCTCCAGCCTCCAACGCCCGCCGCTCGATCTCCATCGCCGCCACCCGCCACCCGCCGCCCCCCACACCGGCCACCGCCGCGCCCCGCCCGGCCGGCCCTCAGTCTCCCACCGCCGCGGCGCTCATCTCCTGGCGGCCGGCGCCCGCCCCCATCCGCCCCCCGCTCGATCTCCATCGCCGCCACCCGCCACCCGCCGCCCCCCACGCCGGCCACCGCCGCACCGCTCATCTCCTGGCGGCCGGCGCCCGCCCCCATCTACTCAGTGCTCCGTCTCCTTCCGGTGGTTCCAGAGGTACTCCCTTTCTCCGTCCCTTTTCTTTTGCTGGTTACCGGTCGTCCTTGGAAAGTTAGCAGCGAACTAATGAAACTGAACCATTGTGCACTGAAACTGAAAGGTGTGCTTTTTTGCTATTAATTCTGCCTTTTCGGTGGAGGGTTGATACTGAACCATTGTGCACCTACAAGAAATTAAGTGTGCCTCAGTGCCTGTAAGTCTGTAACACCTGCAATTCATCTAGTGCCTGCTCGATTTGATGGATTCCGACGAAGAAGCCGAGTGGGTAGGGATGCAGGCCGAGGAGGACGAAGCTGCAGCAGCCTTGGTTCTAGCTCGGCAAGAAGAGGAGGCAGCCATCTCCAGAAACCTCAAGAGGTTACGGCAGGTTAGTTTTTTTAGATAAGAGGGTGCGGGTCCCCGGCCTCTGCATCAAAGTGATGCACACAGCCATCCGCAATTATTCATCAAAGTTTACAAGTTACAACATTGATCAAACCGAAGTCAGCCGCTCGGCAACAAAAAGTCGCTACAACTATGATGGGGGTGGCCATGATCAGATCCGCATGCCTTGACCTCCCACCTACACGCATCATCTACAACCGGAGTACCGGTCCAGCAAACTCTCAACGCGCACCGCATGCGCGCGCTACAGAAGTCGCTACCGCCGTCTTCCTCGAACCCATCTTCAGGCAAAGATCAACGCCATGGCCTTGCAAGACCAGCCGGCGACGTCGCCATGACGCCAAACATCATATCCGATCTGCGCGTCATCATCATCACACGTCCAGCGCCGAGACTCCGATGCGCCGCGCCGCCAAGACTTGCCGTCGACGACGTGTTAGATGCCTCAACACGCCACCTCTCCTTGCCCGACCCATCCAGCATCTGCTCCAAAACGATGCCCCCAGGAGGGAGAACGACCCTGAAAGGGCCGTCATCGTCCGATCCGGGAGACCCAGATCTAGGGTTTCCCCCGGAGCAGTCCAAGATGCGTGACGCGGACTGCAATGACGATGCCTCGATAAGGAAACGACGTCGGAGACGCCGCCATCGTCCGCCATAGCCGAAGCCGGCGCGATTTTCACCGGCAGCCGCACCACCCGACCTCGTCGCTGGCCGGATCGCGCTAGGCCCATCATGGGGCCCAAGCGCCGACAGCGGAGCGCCGCCGCCCCTCGCTGCCCCCTTCTCGCACCTTCGGATGTGTCGAAGATGGATCTCGATGGGACCGAGATCCGCAGCCACCGCCGCCGCATCGCGGCCGCCGATCGCCGCCGCACGGCCAGGCAGCCGCCATGGCCGTCGTGCATAGCCCCCTGCCCGAGGCGCCCCAATCACGCCCGGTAGTGGCCACCACAACCTCCAGCCCTAGCGCCTTTGGCGCCGGGCGCCGCCGCCACCGCGGCAAAAGCCGGCGGCAACGGCGGCAGGCTTCGCTCGCCGAGAGGAGGAGTTGAGGGGCCGGGATCTGATCCCCCTGGCGCCGCCCTGGGGTGGCGGCGCGGAGGAGTTGAGGTTTCCTCTTTTGATTTCAGATTTTAATTATGATGTCTGTTGTCTAGTGACCAGCAGTGTGTACTGTGTAGGAGATGTTGATGAAAGATTGATTTTGATTTCTGTGTTGCAGGATACTCAAAAAGCAAATGCTGCTGAAATCTTTGATGTAGCAAATGTTGTTGTTGATCCTGGAGTTCGGAGACCAATCCATGAATATGGTACCCCTGAAATCAGAGATAAAATGAGATGGGCATATTTGTCTAGAGGCCGTAATCGTTTAATTGGTCATAATTTCCCGAAAACAAAATTTGGTCCGGATATGCGGTCATTTCTAGATGTATGGTACACCAAATATGATTGGATAGAGTATAGTGTGGAGAAGGATGCTGCATATTGTTTCCACTGTTTTGTTTTCAAATCTTCAAGCAATAGTTCACACTTTGGTCATGATGTTTTCACAAAGAAGGGGTTTAGAAATTGGAAGAAAGCATCGGAAAATTTCAATTCTCATGTAGGTGGACCAAATAGCATTCACAACAATGCAAGACATAGTTGTGAAGATTTCAGCAATAAAAAACAAAGTGTGGCATATGCTATTGTTTGTCAAGAAGAACAATTGCATATTAATTATGAAATTCGTTTGAGGACTGCTGTGGGTGTTGTCAGATTTCTACTTGAACAAGGTTTGGCTTTTCGTGGGCATGACGAGTCTAGCACTTCCTTGAACAAGGGCAATTTCCGTGAGATGTTGGATTGGTATGGCGCAAGATGCAAGGAGGTAGCCAATGTGATGAATGAGAATGCTCCTGGCAATTGTCAATTGACATCTCGTGAAATCCAACTAGATATAGCAAAAGCATGTGCAGAAGAGACTACACAAGTTATAATGAGTGAGCTTGGAAATGCCCCTTTTTCTCTACTTGTTGACGAGTCTCGTGATGTATCGGTCAAAGAGCAAATGGCTGTGGTTTTGAGGTTAGTCATTTGCTTATTGTAATCTTATATGTTATTGGCTAGTTTCTCTCTACTCACTTATTGTAATCTTATATGTTCTTGTCTTATTGTTTGTAGGTTTGTGAACCAAAAAGGAGAGATCATGGAAAGATTGCTCGGTGTTAAGCATGTTCTTGATACTACATCGGCTTCTTTGAAAAGTAATTTAGATGCAATGTTTGTTGACCATAATTTGTCCATGTCAAGATTAAGAGGACAAGGATACGATGGTGCCTCTAATATGAGTGGGGAGCTACATGGTTTAAAAACATTGGTATTGGAAGACAACCCTCATGCTTTTTTATGTGCATTGTATTGCCCACCAACTTCAATTGGTGGTTGTGGCGGTAGTCAAAGGACTTCTACCAATTGGTCACTTCTTTGGTCACTTAAACAAGATTGTCAGCATGGTGAGTGCCTCTTGTACATAATTGCAAATACTTGTCAACTCTTTATCTATGTAGGTGAGTGCCTCTTGTAATTTCAATTCTAATTTTTTCAATTTCTTGTAGGTGAGTGCCTCTTGTAAGAAGAAAGATGCATTGTTGCAATTGCATCATGACCGTTTGGTAGCATAACTAGAGAGTGGGGAGATCTCATCGGGAAGAGGCCAAAATCAAGAGACAAGTTTAGCAAGACCAGGGGATACTCGTTGGGGATCACACCATAGAACTCTAATTCGGATAAAAAATATGTGGGATTCTGTTGTTGAAGTGCTATGCAGTGTTTCTCATGATGGAACAGATGCCGAGGAGAGAGGTTTGGCTTCAGGTTATATGATATACATGGAAAGCTTTGAATTTGTTATTATATTGCATTTGATGCTTCGAGTGCTTGGTTTAACAAATGGTTTGTCACAATCATTGCAATCCAAGGATCAGAACATAGTGAGCGCTATGAATATGATTGTCTCAGTTAAAAGTCTATTGCAGAATTTGAGAGATGATGGATGGGAGCCTCTATTGGGTGCTGCTACTAACTTTTGTGGTGGAAGAAACATTATTGTACCGAACATGGCTGATAACATTCTGGCTAGGGGGTATTCAAGGAGCTCACGCAAGATGGTTACTAACTACCATCATTACAAGGTACAACTCTTTAATGAGGTGCTTGACATAAACATAAGTGAGATGAATCATAGATTTTCTGAAACCTCTATACGCATATTATTGTGCACTGCATGCTTTGATCCTAGAGACTCATTTAGCAGTTTTGATAATGATATGCTAGTTGAGCTTGCAACTATGTACTCTGCTGATTTCACTTCATATGATTGTTGTCTCTTGGTTGACGAACTGGATATATATGTTGATGTGATGAAGAGAAGTCCTGAATTCATAGCTTGTGATAGTCTGAGTGGTCTTGCTCTCAAGTTGGTTCAGAAGAAACACCATTTGACATTTCCATTGGTCTATCGTCTTATTACACTTGTGTTGACATTACCTGTGGCAACAGCACAAGTTGAGAGAGTTTTCTCGGTCATGCATATTATAAAGACAGATCTTCGAAACAAGATATGGGATGATTGGCTGAATAATTTGATGATTTGCTATGTTGAGAAAGAGATATTTGAAAAAATTGATGACAAGAAGATTATGCTGCGTTTCCATTCCTACAATGATCGTAGAGGTCATCTTCCTCGACACTTTCGCCTTGCCAACATGGATTCAACTTAATGGTACTATCTTCTTATCAAAATGTAGCACTATTTTTTATGTAGTTTTTTTTGTTCTTTGTAGTCAGTTTGTACTTGTGCTTCATGACTTATTTACATTGTTCTTTCCGTACAATTGTATATTACATGTGTTGTCAAAAAAAAAATCGCCGGTGGCACACCTTTTACTGTTCGCCCCCCTCGTCTCAATTCCTGGCTCCGCCACTGATTATAGCCAAGGGTACACCACCACACTTATGTAATATTTTATCGTATACCTTTGCGGGCACATCAGAAGTGCATTTGCTATTACCACCAAAAAATCTTGTATGAAATAACTCCTTAGATAAATAATGTGAAACTGGTTCTAGCCTGTATACTTCACCCGTCTTTGTAGCAACGTCAAGAATACGAGTTGTTGTGATTATCCTGCTTGCACAATTATCATGCACCAAAGCACATCTGACTATTTCCCATATTTCTGTCTCGCACATATCATCAATAACAATGAAGTACCTATCCACGTACATAACGTAAGAGGCATTAAAAATTAGTCAAAGCATTTGAGATATCTACCAAGAAAACAAGATTGGAATCTAAGATTGACATTACTGATATAAAGAAAATAGAGAATAGGGTGAGTACCTCTTGTTCTCGAGTAATCCTCGTAGTGTGTTAATCAATTGCCTGTCATCCAACTCGGGGTACTTCTTCTTGTCAATTTCAAAGAGAATGTCGTTGAGAAGTTTCTTCACACCAGAGTTCCTTCCCACTTGGCGAGATTTGCTCTTCGTGAACAAGTCGCCGATCTTCTTCATGAGCCGCTTGAGCTTGCGCGGCTTGACGGCAGGCTCAACGCCCTCGGCGCGCACCAGGAACTTGTTGATGATGTCCTCCATTACGTATGACAGGTCCCTGACCTCGTCGGCCCAGTGCTTGACCTGCTGGTCGAGCTGGTCCCGCGGCACGCCCCCAACCTTGCGGAGGGCGATGTACATGCTCGTCAGCTCTCTCTTCGTATACTCGATGTCTTCCTTGACGCCGGTCTGCAGCTTGTACTCCTCCATGAGTAGGTTGCCAAGCTTGAGGAGCAGGCTGCCCATGGCCCCCGTTGCGTGGTCCATGGTTGGTCTCAGCAGCTGGAGGCTCGGTTTGTTTGCGTGCACTAATGTTTGGTTTGTGATGTGATTAGTACTACACTACATCACGGATGACATTTTGGGGCACTTTGAAGTGCCCCTATATGTCAATATTGTGCCCCTAATTGTTTTTGGGGCACTTTGTACATGTGCCACTGGCGCTCATGACGGTAAAGGTTATTGGGGCACTTCTTAATGTGCCTCAAAAAGTGCCTCAAAATGTAACCATTAGAGGCACTTTAAGATTTGCCCCTAATTGAATTAGGGGCACTTTCTCAAAATGTCCCAAATACCTATTGGGGCACTTTGAGGAACTGCCCCAAATACGTATTGAGAAACTGCCACTAATTGAATTATGGGTAAATTCAAAAATTGCTTCAAATAAAACTTGACAAACGAACTAAATGCATACTGAAAGTAACGTACAATCTGTTATACAAATCACATATTGTATCCAATTCTATATATCCTTACCAATCACATTTACATCCGAGACTGAAAACATCACTCAAACAACACCTCAACAAGTCTATGAAACAAGCATGAACATCTGAGCACCTCCACAAGACTGAAAACATCACTCAAACAACACCTCAACAAGTCTATGAAACAAGCCTGAACACCTGAGCACCTCCACGAGACTAAGAACATCACCTGAGCACCTCCACAAGTTGCTTGTAAGATATGCATTTGACAGGGAAAAGCAAGTTTGGTTTACTTGACTGAAATGCAACAACAAATAAACAACCTTAGTGTAGAAAAAGAAAGAACATAACCGGTACTGCAATAATAATCCCCCGAAATAAAAAATATACCCTTTTATGCTGAAGATACCTGACTACTTTGCAGTTCCACGGTAGTTTAGGATTTAACAAACAAGCCACAGCTTCTAGTAAAATTGGACAACGGGCATTGCTGTGGTTTCCAGTGACATCAAAAGTTGGTTACTCCAATCATACCTATCAAAACAAAATAAACAAGTCAAATGTAATGTTATTCATTCGATCATTGATCATGGAACTATAGCATCAGCTGGAGCATGCACATCAGTTACATAATTACAGCAAGAAAAGAAGCAGGACATAAATATCAATTGGAAGGTAATTCAATAAAATAACTATATCCAATACAATTTTCATGTACTGACTACACACAACAAAACTTGAAATCACATTAAGAAGATGTTGGACGTCCCCTAGTGAAATAATAACTGCATGTTTTATTCACAGAAGTTCACTCGGCACAAGCTGATCTTGAGCAGAAATCATAAGAACAGAGTCAAATTATACGTTCCATTAAGAATCGTCCTATTTCGACAAAAACATAGTAATGCACAGAAATTAAAATTCAGAGGGTATTCAATCAACTTAGGATTAATAACTGTATTTTTGCATCATGTGATTAGCAAGAACATATTAGAAGAATATTTGGAATATCAGCTTTCAATAATTGAACTCACCTCTTCTGATGGATAGCATACACACACATAACTGTATACCAATAGGAATTTTTTCCAGGACACGGTTTTGATCCTAGTTTTATCTGACATATATTCATACTTCTAAACATGCAAGATAGCAAATGTACTTGCAACCAACATGCTTTTGTCAGAGACATAGTGCATGACTAGTGGACTGTCTTTACAACCACCAACAAAGAAATGGTTATGATTATCTAGCCAAAGGCAACATGAACAACCATAGGTGACAGTAATGCACAGATTAGAAGAATATTTGGAATATCAGCTTTCAATAATTGAACTCACCTCTTCTGATGGACAACATACACACAGATAACTATATACCAATAGGAATTTTTTCCAGGACACGGTTTTGATCCTAGTTTTATCTGACATATATTCATACTTCTAAACATGCAAGATAGCAAATGTACTTGCAACCAACATGCTTTTGTCAGAGACATAGTGCATGACTAGTGGACTGTCTTTGCAACCACCAACAAAGAAATGGTTATGATTATCTAGCCAAAGGCAACATGAACAACCATAGGTGACAGTAATGCTTGTCACTCAGAAATACGTGACCGAACTGTGCCTGCATTCAAACATACAACAAGCAATATTCTACGGTACATGAAAAGTAACAAACGCATGGTCTGCAACTAATCTCCAGAAATCATAGTTCATTTAAACTAAGTATGAGCATGTGAATAGGGGTTTCGATCAACTGCAACAAATTTATGAACAATTAAAATACCTACCGCAAATAGCAAATCTTCAAATAGTAGAGTCATCAAAAAAGGATTAGGGAGGCGAACTGACCAGATCCATGGTTTCTCACGGCAGTACAGGAAGGAGCATCTGGAATCCATTGTATTACTCTATCTGCTCACTTGTCCTGCAATAAGAAAAGAGAAAATTAAACTTAGCAACCAAGACTTGGCCTGACACTCACATCAAAGACGACGCTGTTCGCAAAACAAAACAAAACTTAATCTGCACAGAGCTGTATCCAGATGTGCACAATCCACAATAGATTGAAAATATCGCCAATAGAGAAAACTGTGGCTAGCAAAACCTGTAGAATATAAGAATCTATTCATCTTAACTGAGAAAAGGTGATGAGAAGCAAAGCTAATCTATAAGTCAACCATGTTCATCTAAACATACCAGCAAAACCATAAGTCAAACTGAAAGGAACTCATAGGTTACGCTTCACAGCCTGAATTTGAGTCTTCTTAGCTCACCAAGGTCTCAACTTCATGCAGCAGAAAACATTTATAAGATTTGTTTCACACTCAAAACATCAAGGTGTATCAGTAAAAATTAATTTCTTCAATTTTAATTACAAATGTTGGTTTGGTACCATTAAGATAGGCCTAGATAGTATCCTATAGTTTTCAGACAATTAGTGATGCTCAAAATGCCTAAACTCTATTCTCAAATACTCCAAGCAACTGAGCCTCTCAAATATTCCAAGCAACTGAGTCTCTCAAATACTCCAAGCAAGTGAGCCCAAAACCTTGCAGCTGAGAGATACGGTACAGCCTAACCCTAATTGTAATAGATGTATGCATTAAAAATGGCATAGGTACTGTTTCGACGAAACCAATGGACTACTGTATCTCCAAAACTTAAAAACTGAACCACAACTAAGAAACAGCGAATTCAGTGTGCAAGACATTTCAGATGTCAGTACCAACATGCCAAATAGTTACTGCCATAAATGCCATAAGTTAGTTCATTTATAAAATAGCTGATGATGGTAGACCTGCAACTAAAAAAGTTTAGCACAGAATTTCAGGTAAGTGTTAGATGTAGCAGCTACTTTCTAGACTCGACCACTTTCATCTAAATTAGATCAGGATAAATTAGTTCATGCCAAACATATGTAACTAGCATGTTAAAATATAGTGAAATAACTAATTTCAATCCAAATTAGCCTGAAGTTTTATGGAACCATGTTGCATGTACTGACCAATAAAACAAGCTGCATATAGTGTTCAATCTGGTCAGCCTTAAACATGATACCGAGTAGAACATAACACAGGTAAATCAAAACCTAAACACTACATAATTACAGTTACAACCATAAATGCCATAAGTAATACCAAACTATATACTCGTGCGATCAATAATTTCAGTCTGAGACGCCAATCACAGACATGCCACTAGTTCAAAGCTACACGCAGCTACAGGACAACCTAAAATCATAGGCATCACAAGCCTACATGAGCACCAAAGGAACAAAATCAAGCCACAGGAACTAGAGGAAGCATGAAACATCCTGAGGCGGCGCGAAATCTGGAGGATTTACCTGATGATTGCGGACGTGCTCGCGGGCATGTCCTCCTTCTGCGCCTCGATGAACCCGAACTTGCATTTGTCGTGGTAGGGCTTGGAGTTGAACTGCTGCCACTTGCGAGCCTTCTCCACGACGCCGTGAGCGGCTCGCCGGCCTGTGATGGCCGGCGCGGGCGGGGTATGGGGGCGCGCCTACCGTGCCCAGGGGAGCCGATCCGTTCCACATCGGTGGCGATGGCCCTCCGCTGCTGCTGCTAGGGTTTAAGTCTAGGGTTAGCTGCGGGCTCGCGCTCGAGAGCGGGGAGGCGTCAAGGCGACGGGGGAATCGGAGGAGGATAAACGGCACGGCCGCACTGGTGTAACGGCGGCGCCGGAGAGGGCCGACGACGGCCGCAGCTGCAGGCGGCGGCGGCGCATCGCGAAAGGTAGAGGAGAAGGAGGCGAAAAAGGGGTGATCCTGTTCAGCGCCCACAGTGTCCATTTACGAGCGTACGCCGTACGCGTACCCTCCTGCGCTACTAGCGTTCCTTACTGGGCTTGGCCCATTTTACTAGTTCGCTCAATTCTGCGGAAGCACGTAAAAGAAAAGATGGAGCGTAGCGTTTTCTTTTTTTTCCTGAACTGAGCCTACAGTTGCTTAGATCAACCTGATAGGGTCAGCTTCGACGATCTGGTAAACAAGATTGTGACGAACACAAAAAGTGTTCCGAAGATTTTGAACATTTTTTAATTTGAAATATCCAATTTAAACATTTTCAATTTTTGATTTTTTTCTAATATTTTAAATTTTTGAATCTATTTAAGTATGATCAATTTTCAAATCTGAACCTTTTTACATTTTGATTTACTCACATCTCAGAATTTTTTAAATTTGAAAAAATTTAATCTAAAAAAGAAAATGATTCATGAATTAAAAAATGGTTCCTGAAAATTGTTCATGAATTTTAAAAAGGTTCACGAAAAAAGGTTCATGGATTTGTGAAATGGTTCATAAATTTGAAAATGGTAAATGAATTAAAAATTGGTTTGTAAATTTAGAAAGTTCACAAAAGTTGTTCATCAATTTAGCAACGCAGCGGGCGTTGGCCGCGAGAAAGGGGATCGAGAAGGAGAGAGTCGTGTCCGTGCGTAGCGGATCGCCAACCATACTAATAAGCCGAAGCTAAAAGTCAAAAGCAACAATTTAAGTGTTTTTTGGACTTATAAGGCAAAGCCAAAAGCTAAATAAAATCTAACCAAACACCGTCTAATCTATTCTGACCACGGGAATCATACAAGTAAAATCCTAATAATCCTAAAACCCCAAACCAAGAAAATTATCAAAGTAACAAATAAGATGAAGCTTACAAACTTTGCGACTCTCAGGTTCCTTGACGCAAGCAAATACAAAAGCAGCAACAACGACGTTCAAAGAGGAGACGGAAAAACAAAAGTCAACAACAAGCCAGGAAGCCAAGTAGCAAACACGCTTGTATGCATTTTGCATTAGTTGCTACCGTGTAGGTAAGAGATGAATAATATCCGGTCTCCATTCTAGCATGAAATAATCGGGGGTCAGCTGGTTACAAGCAGCTGCACTTTGCTCTACAGGATTCGAGTCCTGCTCACTAAGTTGATTTTTAGAGCGCACAGCCAATTTTAAGTTGGTTTTTTAAACTATGTTCTACACTATCCATAAAATGTTTTAATCTTTAGAGCACTTTCTAAACTGCCCCAAAAGCTGTGACTGAGGCACTTTGTCAAAATGCCCTAATAGGTATGATATTTTGGGGCACTTTGCCAAAATGCCCCAATAGCTTATGATCTTTTGGAACACTTTGTCAAAGTGCCTCAATAGGTATGACATTTGGAAACAGTTTGGTAAAATGCCCCAAAATATCATACCTATTGGGGCACTTTGTCAAAGTGCCCCTAATTGAAATTTTTTGGGGCACTTTGAAAAGTGCCCTAACGAAAATGCCCCAAAATGTATGCCGTGGGGAAAATATCTAGTGATCCCACGTCTCATATCCATGATACCAATTCTAAAAGCTCAATTTTGAAGTCTCAAAAAATTCTGAAAAAAAATAGTGAGTGTTCACAAGATGTGTTTTTACATTCCCTAAAATTTTCAGAACCAAAATAGAAATACACACATAGAAACAAAAAGAACAAATTGCTATGTGAATAGTTCCATTTTGTGTTTTGTCTTTTTGTGACACTATTCATCGTAGGATTTATCTTTTTTGTTTTTATGCGTATACATCGAATTTGGTTCTGCGAATTGTAGGAATCGTAAACACACAACTTGTGAACACCCACAATGTTTTTCAGAATTTTTTAAAACTTCAAAATTTGAATTTTTAAGATGTGGTATCATGGTAGCATATGAGCTGTGGGATCACTGGATAAATATCTAGTGATGCCACGTCTCATATGGTACCGTGATGTAGTGCTAGCTCGCGTACGCGCTTTATAGCTGTTTCTTGATAAACGAAACTTCTATTCTTTATGTGTGGCTGTGCTGCTTTCATTCAGACGAGCTGCTTTCCTGTATTTTCTCCACTTGACGTCTGAATGAAAGGAATGTTCAGCTAATCATGTGGATCTAGGCGAGCTTTGACCGAGTCAAGTCACTCGGCTGTCTAGGGCCACTGTCTAAACCATGTCGGCAGCCCAGACTGGTTCAAACAGACCTTTTTCAAGCTAAGTCATGACACCACTCTCAGATCTGACTTATTGAGTGAACTTACATGCGGCATCGTCTTTACCCTATAAGAAAACACCATGTTATGTATTAAGCAATACAATCAGCGACCTTTCTTGTCGGATAATTGGGCACATGGGCAGTGGCGGATCCAGGAATTTGTCCAAGCTTGGGCGCGACGTACTGCAACTAAAATATTCTCGAACAAATGAAGGAAATATGGAACCAATTTTGTGTTCAAAATCGTTTTACTACAGAAACACGAATATATTACTTTACACGCTCGCAACACATTCCAATGTTCACAAGTTCACAACACAAGAACTACCAAAATACTAATTAAACTCGGACGATTGACACGAAAAGTTGAAATGCCCAACTCTGACAAACAGACTCTACAAGATAAAAAGAAAGATGTATTAGTAAATCATATGAACATGCCATGAAAATATAAAAATCATATGAACATGCCTTAAAATATATTCATCTTGATTCATGGGATAAAAAATATACCAAGATAGTAACAATGATGTGCTAATTAGCCCTAGGCCTACGAGGTAAATGTTTCCTCCTCTTCATAGCTTGAAACTGTTGAGCGATAACACCACTATCAAGTTGTTTAAATATCTCCCGCTCGGTGTAACATATCACCAAGTCATTGAACCATTCATTTTTTAGCTTGTTGCACAATTTGGACTTGATGATCTTCATTGATGAAAAAGCCCTCTCAACCAATGCGTTTGACATCGGTAATATTAAGGCCAACTCAATAAGCTTGTAGACCAACGGGAAGACCAAATGCTTCCCTGTTTGAACCATCTTTGTAACCAAACTCTCAAGATTTGTGCAAGAAGAAAAGGAGGCATGAACTGTCACATGGTGAATGTAATTCTCAAGTTGGCCTCTAATATTTGCACGGTCACTATTAGAGAAATCCGCATGATAAATTGAAGATAAGAGAGCAAGATTGTCCACATTAAACATTGAAAAAGAGTTCTTCGGACTAAGGCATGAGAAACACTCTAATACATCCATAGATGCTTCACAAAAGCGATGATCCATCTCAGCACATATCTTTTTCCAAGACCAACAAGTCACTCAATCCACTCTCTTTTTCCAGGGCAACGGGGCCAAGGGTTTGGCTCTGCAATGTGTTCAGTTGGGGAACGGAAACATGACGAATGAGCCACTCGATCCACTCTCTTTTTCCAGGACCAACGAGTCGCGAGTCACGGCCTCCTTTTCCCTGTAAGGCATAGCCCAATTGCGGAACAACCCAATTCCACGCGCCCAAGGGCCACCAAGCCGAGCATTTTGCCCCTGCCAGATGGGATTTGGTCGCTAGTTTTCCTCTCGCGTACGAGACGAGCACGAGCGAAGCCCGGGAGAGCGCTGGTGAGGAGGACGCTGCATCCGCCCATGCACGCGGCTCCCTGATCTTCTAATCTAGAGTATTGATACACTCCAAATGTATCGTCTTTACCCTTATGAACACGCGACATGATATGCTTTCCTATGGTCCTTTGTTGCTACCTCACAATTTTCGATGCGTCTCTTCATGTGTTCGACGTTCGCGAAGATGGTTGCATGTGGAGATTAACTCGCTCCTCTCAGCTTCCAATTCCTCGTTATAGAGATAGCCAAAGGACGAAGAGAGGGTTCCATAGCAGAACCCGCAGTTCTCTGTTGGTTCAGTCTTTTAGGAGACATGATGTGGTGGAGAGGAGATGCTAATGGATTATCAGAGTGAAACTGCGAGCGTGTAGGAAGGAAAAAGAGGATGGGAAACATAACAGAGAGATGTGGCTTTTATAGCCAGTTCATCGTCCTTTCGCAGAAGAACCAGTGAACCGAGTTTGCAGAAGACGAAGGGAAATATTTTGTTGTTAGGCTGTCGCAGGAGCCGAGGCATTCACCCCCTTGCTAAATGCATGCTGCAGGGATCGATGTAGGAAGGGCAATCAAGGTTTGCTTGATGTATTTTTTTTAACACGGAGATGTTTCCTTGTTTCATATACGTATCTGAACGCAATAGAAATGGAAGTGGTAAATATCCTGATTCGTTTCTACAACTATAAATACAAATGTGGTATTGGATTTTGAAACAAATGTGGATATGGAAATAGATATATTTGTATTCAAATTAAATTATGTTAGTCAATTTTGATAATTCCATCCCCGTACCATAATTAAGCAACCTAGCTAAAAGAGTAAGAAAGTGGTCAAATGTATTTTTCTGTGATTGAACTTTAAACTTTGGTGTATTACATATTTATTGTTGTGCCATTCTATAGTTGAGTCATTATAAGACATGAGTTGTTATATTCGTTTCTGTTTCGAATTGAGAAATCCGATCCACATCCGTATTCGAGTAACATCCAATCCACATTCGTATCCCACAACATCCATATTTGAATTTGTATTTGTTTTGAAAATATGAAAACTGATGTGGGAAGGGTACTATCCGATCCGTTTGCACCCCTAGCGTTAGGCTTGTGATGTGTATAATTGGACCTTACGTGATTTTCTTCCCAAAATTCTTGTGCGATATTATGACTTTTTCTACCCAATAAAACATATTAAAAAGCATTTCTGTATCAAACAAAGGCTTGTACGATTCGAGTGGACATGACATTACAATCATGTCTTTTCTTCCGATTCCCATGTTTTTGGAACCCTACGAATCTCTGAAGAGATGCACATAGCCATGTTATTACCAAGTTCAAAATGTGAGATTATTACAATTCATGGAACGCATAGGGTTGATACCAAAATCAACCAATATAATGACTAGCCATTCTGAAGTCTGGTAATATGCCGCCAAGTAACTTGGCTGTAAAAATTATGAGCAACCATGAGCAGCCGTTTGCACTAGAAGCCTTAGGTTTCCGCTCACCCGATGGGAAGAGGAAAGACCATAGCTGGATCCGGTGCGCGGCCAAACGGATAAAAAATTGTACATTTGTCTTGTTAAAATTAGTATCATTGTGACCTGTCCAAATGGACCAACAGAAAGCGACAAATAGGATTGGGGAGAAAGACCAAATAGAAAGTGTATTTTGAACTTCTCTAAAATCTTTAGAATTCAAATTCTCTAAAATCTACTACATGGAAATGTCAGATACCTCTTCACCCCATCGCCATCGTCCCCCACCTCAGCATCTGCTTTCTCTGCCTCACGAACGCGACCCAAAACCCCTCTCCATAACCCACTCCTCCGCCCGCCATGGCCGCCGGGCGGGCCTTCCTCTGCGCCCCAGCCTCCATCGGAGCCACCGCCTGCCGGTTAGCCTTCGCCTCACCCCTTCTCCGCCCCCTCGCCTCCGCGCCCCACCGCCGCGGCCGCGCCCGCTGCTGCGCCTCAATCTCCTCGTCCTCAGATGCCTCCGCCCCCGCGCCGCCACCCTACGTGCTCACCACGCCGCTCTACTACGTCAACGCGCCGCCGCACATGGGCAGCGCATACACCACCATCGCCGCCGACGCCGTCGCCCGCTTCCAGGCAAGCCTCCGCACAATTCTCACAAGCGCCATGCTACGAATTCTGAGTGCATTAGTCGAGATCCACCCGCTGGCACATTGCATTTTGATATCCAACCTGTATGAAACATTGATAGTGTCTGGTGCGCTTCGTTGTTCTGTAGTCCGGTGGTGAACGTGCCAGCGCATATGTACTGCAGGAATGTAGATGCACATACTTCATATATCTTAGCAATGCTAAATTTTCCATTTCAATGATTTGTTTGATTGACTATCTAAGAATCTATTTCATGCCGCTTATCTGGTTTCAGAGATTGCTAGCGAAGAGGGTTATATTCATTACTGGAACAGATGAACATGGTGAGAAAATTGCCACTTCAGCAGAGGCTAGTGGTAGAAACCCCAAGGAGCACTGCGATATAATTTCGAATTCATACAAGACGCTTTGGGCTGATGTATGTCACAGCAAGATTTCTTTTCAGTTTACCAATATGTCGTAAATCTGGAGCTCATGTTTCTCTTCCAACTTTGTTTTTTTCTTGCAGCTGGACATAGAGTATGACAGGTTTATTCGCACAACCGATCCTAAGCATGAAGCTGTTGTTAATGACTTCTATTCTAGAGTTCTAAGCAGTGGTGACATATATAGAGCTGATTACGAAGGGCTTTACTGTGTGAGCTGTGAGGAGTATAAGGTAAGCTTCTGCTTGTACCTTCTCATATGTCTTAATAGCAAAATTCTGTAGGTAAATGTATTTATAATTGTATGAATATTTAATCATAACAATTGTTACCATGTGCATCAATCTAGGTTATCTCTAATTTATGTGCTGGTGACTCTCTCACAGTGTCACCCAAAACTGTGGAAGTCAAGTATCCTTTCCCCTCGCGTCGCCCCCCCAGGTGGCGCCAGGGCGACCACTCCCGCCGCCAGCTCCTCTCCTCCGCCGGCCCGCCCTGCCGCTGCCGTCGCCGGCCTCGGCCGCGGCGGTGGCGGCCCCCCTCCGCTGCCAAAAGGGTGGTCGGGGGGACGGGTCTCTAGCTCGCGACGGAGAGGGACCGCCCCGTGGGGGCGACGGCGGTTGAGACGGAGGACGCCGGGCCGGTGGGCCCGGATGGAGGCGGCGAAGGTGCGGGAGATGACGGCGGAGGCTGCGGGCGGCGGTGCAGGGCACGGAGCGGCCGTCGCCTGCTGCGGGCGTGGCGGCACCTCAGATGGGCTTGGCGGGCCGTTGGGCCCGCCGGGCCCCGGCTCGGGGACCCGTCACTGCTCCGGCGAGGAGGAAGTGCCTGTGACGATGGCTCCGTGCGGAGGTGGGCGTCCCGGCGGTGGGCCCGTCGCGTGGGGCGGGTCGGCGGCCGTTGGGGTCGCCGCGTGAGGTGCGCTGGCGGGCGGCGATGGTGGTTCTGGGGGCTTCGGTGTGGTGGTCGACAACGATGGAGTGATGCTCAGCAAGCCCTGCTCCATGGTCTTGATGATCTGCGGCCTTTTCTGATGTGGAGGAGCTCCGGGCGAAAGCCCTGCACTGACCACGGTCAGTGCCGGTGACAATGGCGCTTCGGGCGTCATCTTCCTCCTTGGAGGTGTCACCGTGGACTCCATTTCCTCTCCGAAAATGGTCCGGATTCTCCGGGTGAAAGCCTTGGCTCCGGTTGGTCGGAGCGGACGACGGCGGCGTTTTCGTTGCTTCCCTCTTGGGGGCGTCGTCTTGGAGAACCAGCTGGTGTCTTTTGCGCGGAGCTCCTTTTGCGCCATGGTTTGGTGGACGTCGGGGCAGCGGCTCCGGATGGTGGTTGTGAGCCGAGGCGGCGGCCTCGGGAAGCGATGCAACGGCAAATCTATGGGGTAGTGTTGTTGCCCCGCATGGCGTGGGCGACAATCTCGAGCTGTGAGGGCGGCGGGGTTGTCGGCTCGGTCAACGCACCCCTGTGGGGGTGGTCTGGTAGTATGTCGAGGCGGCGGCCTCGGATGTGGTGTGGCGGCCGTGGTCTGCGGGCAGTTGCTCTGTGTAGTTTGGGCTGCGGGCAGCTAGGTCGTGCGGCGTTGCAGCTCGGGCGCGAGCGGTGGCATGTCGGGGCGGCGGCCCCGGAAGGTGGTTCAGGTGGATTGCGCAGGGCGTGACAGAGAGGTGGATGTCGGGGCGGCGGCCCCGAGGTGTTCGCGTTGAGGCTTCTGTGGCGACGATGATGATGATGTGCGATGTCGGAGATGCGGCTGTGGCTGCGGTAGTCGGCTCTTCTCCGGCGTGTCCTTGGGGTTGCCTCGGCGTGTTTTGTTGCTGAGAAGTCGAAGCTGCTGTGGTGTTCCCGGTGGTGTACGATGACTGGCGGCAGATGTTCCTTTCGGCGGGTTTCCACGGCGCCAGCCTGCCTGGTTCTCTCTTCTTAGCTCTTCATCGTCTCGAAGCTGCGCTGTCTTGTCGCAGGGGGCTGTGTGGCACGGATCTTCATTTGGCTCCACACGGCCACGACGGTGTGGGTTGGCTTGACGACTGCCTGCGGCGAAGTCGGAGTCGCATGCTCGGAGTTTCGGGATTGGCGGCATGGCCCCCCAGGGGAGATGTGATGACGATGACGCCTTCGTGCGGTCTAGACGAGGCCCTCTCTTGAGCGGCGTGTGGGGTTTTCTTTTTTGGTGCCGCTCAGCGGTTGTGTTGGTTTTCGCCGGGTTTGGCCGGCGAGTGGTGCTTTGTGTTGTACGGTTTTTGGCCGGTTTTCCTTATAAACTGTCCAACTCTTTTTCGGCTTAATCAATAGATTGTCTAAGTTTTGAAAAAAAAAATATGTGCTGGTACTTGTAAAAAATAAAAATGTCAGTTTTGTTGATTTGACACAGGATGAAAAAGAGTTGGCGGAAAATAATTGCTGTCCTGTCCATCTCAAGCCTTGTGTACCTAGAAAGGAAGATAACTATTTCTTTGCCTTATCAAAATATCAGCATAAGTTAGAAGAGCTACTGACAAGAAATCCCAATTTTGTAAGGCCATCACATCGCTTGCACGAGGTGAGGTTTTATCCTCTATATATTTTGTTCATTCTGATATGTGTTTATTGAGTTACTGCTACGAATTGCAGCAGAAAAGTGTAGAACTGTTTGCTTATTAGATGGAGACTCTAATTATATTGATTTGACTACTGACAGACTAAAAAAATGCACCATGCCAGCATATGTATTATTGAAGATTTGGCATGATTTCTTGAAATATATTTCTGCAGTCAAACATGTAAGAAACTATGTTTGTTTTGTTAGGCCATCACATTTCTTCTTGCCAGGAAGTTCTGTTGACATGTTGAAGAAACATGCCCACGAAACATTTTCTTTCTGGCGACCTGTCGAATGGTCACTTAGATGCTTCCTTATTCCTAACTAGGTTAAAGATATGAACCTAGATTTCAGCGTTACAGTTTTGAAAAAAAAACTGCCAAATGTTGCTGTACATATGGTTACAGTAAAAATAGTCTATAGTCAGTGAAGATTATGTTTAGACCACAACCATTCTCATGTATCTTTAGCTTTTGCAGCAATGTCATAACAGGATTTTGTGACTTATGGTGCGAGTTTGTGGTTGGGGAGCCATGTGGCTGTTCAATCCAATCCTGGACTTCGTCACTGATGTAGTCGCTGGCAATTTTCCCAGCTTATCTTTGAAACAGAGTCATGATGTTTTGTCTAAAAAATGTTACTTAGCACTTGAAACCTGGCCATTACACGTTTATTTTCATTTTGCTGGCAAGATGGGATTACTATGACATCTCAAAGTACATATGTGCATCAGTGCATGCCTAACACAATGACCATCCATAATGTAAATTATAAAGTAGCCTGTATTCTGCTCACAGTTGGACCCTATTGGATTCAACTTGCAAGAGAAAACACACCTTCGTCCCTTGTAAAGTGATAGTACAATATAATTTTTTCTTATGTAAATGTCCAAGATTCATAATCTTATACCGATGCCTCATATTTTAGCCTCCATTAAAAATATAACCT
Source organism: Poa pratensis (assembly GCA_947311845.1). Classification (NCBI taxonomy): domain Eukaryota; kingdom Viridiplantae; phylum Streptophyta; class Magnoliopsida; order Poales; family Poaceae; genus Poa; species Poa pratensis. Next base: position 19,426,921 of record CAMZMU010000064.1, read on the forward strand.
TGGATGCTTCATTAATTGCCAGTCTTCCAACTCACATGTTTTTATTTTCATGGTTTTAGAATGCTCTTATTCTTTGTTATTTTTCTAATTAAGACACAGCTGTAGGTCGAAGGCTGGATTAAAAGTGGACTGAGAGACTTTTCTATTTCTCGTGCATCTGTCGAATGGGGCATTCCAGTGCCCAATGACACCAAACAAACAATATACGTATGGTTTGATGCCTTATTAGGGTATGTTTCTCTGTTTCATACCTGCTGCTTGGCATTTTAGTAAACATGGACAAGTTGCATATTCTCACTCAAGTTCTACTGTATAAATATGGCATGTAGGTGGTGTGCTGTATGGTATTAGTGTCCTTTCCTAAATCCTACCGTGCAATTATAGAAGACACTTAACTTCATGCTTGGCAATGGCAAATTATTGGATGAATTCTTCCTTTTTTTTTTGCTCAAAACTGTGAACTTTCTATGCACAAACAAAAACTGCTAAGAGACTATTAGAACCTTAACTTTGGAGTGCTTTGAAGTTTGAATATTATAATTCATTTCTCCAAGAACTCTTATTGCCTGTATTGTTTAGCAGTAGGTCTTCATAACATTTTTGTAGTATAATTGCTCAGAATTCATCGAAGTGCCTCACTGAAGGCTCTTCTTGATGATATCTTCTCAATATAATGAGTCTACGACAATGACAACTAGTTCCTCTTTGTGCTAGCAGCCTAGCACACTTGTCGCCCATCATGTGTGCTGTTATCTATTTTATTTATTTATTTATTTTATTTTATCTAGTGGTAATCTGTTTCTACTAGTCCTTTGGTTTGTGCACACGCCTAATATTCAATATCCTGTTATAGTCTACGTAAAGTTACTCCTGCATATTTATATTGGACAATGGATACTCTACCACTTATGCATTACTAAACCCATGCATGACCAGTCAACTTGCAAAAATGAGGCCAGAGTACATAATCTTATGTAGTTCATTTTCGGTATGTTTGTGCCTGTAGTTATCTTTCGGCGGCCCTAGATGATGGGGAGCAGGCAAGTTTACAGAAAGCTGTTGATCGTGGTTGGCCTGCCTCTCTACACCTGATAGGAAAGGTCGGTTTAAATTTTGCAGCTGTTGCAAACATTCATATTCCTTGTTTCAAGTTAGAGCAAACCGCCATATGCATCTCTTAGTCATTTTTAACATGTTCGTTGGTCCATGTTGATTGATTTCTTGTGATTGTTAGGAGCTCTCATTTTGATGTGAACTACTTGGATAGTGACACTTGCCTCTTTAGCTTAGTTGCTAAGGGAGAGTACTAAAAAAGTAAAAATATGAAATCAATCAACTGAATAACCAAGCATAAACTCCTTTATGTTGATGTATATATGTTAGCCAGCTAACATTACATAACTTCTCAATTTTTCATGTGGCGAAACTCAGGGATGAGTCTCACTCCTTCCAGTTCTCAGCTAGATCCCATTTCGTTCAAACTTATTTCGACTGGGCCCTTTTGCTCAGGCTCATCTGCAGCTACTTGCCTAATAAAAATATATTGTGTGATGCTGAGTTGGTGACGTAGAACTGGTAGGTCACAGTTGAAGGCTTGAAGCAATTTTGACAGAAGCATGCCTTAATTTTCAAAACCGAGAGATGTGTGCCTCAGCTATGAAATAGAAAAGAACAACACAACTCTTGTCAGACGTTAAATCTGATGAATTGCCAACATCGTAAAATGTACTATTATCTCGATTGTTTGTTAGTACTAATCTACTGCTCCAAGTACATTTAATTTTTTTGTTCCACCGCAAACTGGGCAATGCTCACAAAATTTACTTGGAGTTGGTCACTTACTTCTGTAGATATTGACATTTTTCCCGTTTACAAGCAAGAACATTGGTAAACTTCTTTGTTTTATTGTTTCATTCAGTCTGATGGTTTCTCGTGCATGTACCTCAGGACATATTGCGGTTTCATGCAGTTTATTGGCCAGCGATGCTAATGTCAGCAGGGATAAGCGTTCCTGATGCAGTGTTTGGTCATGGATTCTTGACAAAGGTGACCTTACATATTTCCACTGTTCTTGTTTTCATCTAAAAAACTTTTATAAATTGTGAATCCATATATTTTTACATAGAATTTGAGCATGCCTATGTGAAAATCGTATGCTAGTTGGTAGGGCTGTTCAGCCTTTTCCTGCCACTATATGTGCATTTCCCTATCTAGCCATTTGCACATCAGTTGCTGCAGGGTCGAATTTCATTGGTCCTGTTTTATGGCTCTAACCTTCCCCTTCTGCAAATTTTAATTTTCTAAAGCATGAAACAATTTATATCCCGTTTTCAATATCCCATGGAATCCTAGATGACTTTCCGCTCTAGATATTGTCACTCAATATCATTCTACCTTGAATTCATCGCATTTTACGATTTTAATCTAACTTGTATGATGGTATTGTCTGACACCTGTTAATAATGGTACTGCACATGTCACAAGTTAGCACACTCATGTTAGTATATGCTATATCTATTTAGCATCTGCCTTTACCTGTTCGTACCTCACATATTGTCATATAGTTATGACTGGAGCTCAGAGAATTCTGTGTTTTTTGGCCACCTTCTTCCTTTTTCAAGTTTGCAACCCTCTCTTCTGTATGCCATTCAAATAACAAGCTATATTCTCCTTTTTTGTGAAATAAATGTTTTTCTTCTCCCTCCTCCCGTACATTTGTCCATTTCTGGGGAATCTATTCCACGATATTTTTTCATCGAGGAATTCTCTACCCCTACTTTATTGTTGTAGGATAGGTTAGTGGTAGCAGTATTTCATTTTACAAGGATATATAAGGTCCAATGGCATGAACTGTTCATAAATTGTGCGCTCATGGTTGCCTCAGAAAAATGTTGCAAAACACAGAGCGCTGGTGAACAACAAATATGAATTCTATATGTGCTATCAGCAAGGTTTTTCGCATTAAATCACTTTTATTTCATGCAGCAATGCTTTTTATTTTGTAATTTTAGGATGGAATGAAGATGGGAAAATCATTAGGCAACACACTTGAACCAAAGGATCTGGTAGACAGATTTGGAGCGGATGCTGTTAGGTACTTCTTCTTGCGAGAAGTAGAATTCGGGAATGATGGTGACTATTCAGAAGAACGCTTTATCAATACAGTCAACGCACATCTTGCTAACACAATAGGTATTTATGTGCTCTAATTTTTTATTTGTTTATGTTTTGACTGTCTGTCTTCATTTATTAGTGATGATCCCATTCTCATCTGAACAGGAAACCTCCTCAATCGGACACTTGGTCTCCTAAAAAAGAATTGTAACTCTACGCTAGCTTTTGATTCAATTGCTGCTGCAGATGGCAATTCATTCAGGAATAATGTTGAAAACTTGGTGAGTTTGGTCTCCTTGGTATCTTGGTAAATTACGACACAGAGTGTGGAAGTTGATATAAACAATTGATGTGTGATTGCATTATTTCAGATGGGGTGTAGGTTGTCTGAATTGGCTTTATAACTTCAAGACAATAAATGATCTAACTAGACAAATTCTGTATGAGTGAAATCGTTTCGTATTATGATTTCCAAAGCTTGAAACCCTCAAGCCTGTATATGTAACGGTTGCTCTTTGTTTGGTTACTATCTCCATAAGTATGGAGGCCGTGCTGACGTCTCAAGCTTATGTGTGCCATTAAGAGCTTAAGGTTTCAAGATCAGAATAATCTTTGTTAGTGCTCCTTTAAGTTTATTTCTTAGCCTACAGCAAGTAAAGACAACCACCATTATGTTCCTAGCTGAACTCTTTTATTATTTCCCTTCTAGGAGCCATAGATAATGGATATAAATTATGATGTTTGCTCAATCAATAATATGTGGCAATAAGCCTATAAGGGCTCCAGACACTGTTGCATCTGAATATTTGAGAGCATCTGAATACTTCAGACACTGTTGTCAATTATGCATTGGTTCCATTGATGTTTCAAACACATGCTGCATCTGAATATTTCAGATCATCACCTGCTGTTCATCTGCTTAATAAAAAAATATGTTTAAATACATGTTTGCACTGCACTTCTATTGTATCTATTTGTGTTACAGTGGTATAAAATGTTTATACAGGTGGGCAAGGCGAAGGACCATTATGAAAATCTTTCGTTGACATCAGCGTGTGAATCTGTTCTAGAAATTGGTAACTTAGGAAACTTGTACATTGATGAGCAAGCACCATGGTCTTGTTTTAAGAAAGGCGGTGAGAGTGCTGAAAAGGCTGCAAAGGTAAACACTTCAAATTTGAAACTATATCTATTTCTCTTCCTCTTGGGCTTGACGTGCCTGTTTCAGAATTTACTTGTCAAAATTTAATGTTCATAAGGTCAAACTGCACATGGCAGCCTTTGCTCCTTTTATGTTTGTAGAAGAAACCCAATCTGTGTGAGCTTCAAAATTCTTTATTTTCTATATATTCTACTATCCTAGTGCACATATTTCCCATGTCACAACAGTTCTAATGTTATGGTTGTAATAATGAAACGATGCCTAACTTTATTTGTTCTGATAATTGGTGAGCTGATTTTTGGGTGGCAAGGGACTCTTGTGTTATTTAATAGAAGCGTGACACGTAACATATTTACTAATCATCTGTAAAGTTTAACTCCATTGTTGGTGCCCTGGTGGAATAAATGATTGAACTGTTTATGCCAAGTATTTGGCATGTTTATTGTCATCGTATGAATTAAACTTCACCTTCATGTACCATTGATATTATAAATTAGAATTTGATTGGTATGCTAACATTTTGTTTTAAATTATTCGTTTAACTTTCTCCACTTCACTGCAGGATCTCGTCATTATTCTAGAGACAATGAGAATAATTGCAATAGCGTTGTCTCCGGTCACTCCAAGCCTTTCCTTGAGGATTTATACACAGCTTGGTTTCACAGAGGACCAGTTCAGTACATTGAGATGGGTATGTTCTTGTGACTAGGGATATGTTGTTTAATTCCATCCCCAATTTGCAAAGTATTTTGTGGTCATCCTCTAGTATGTATATAATATCTATTCCTCCGGAAAACACAATGTTCAAAAACTAAAGTAGCAAATCTGCAATCTCAGGATGTTCCAGTGGCATGACTTGCTTATAATTTATGTAAACTGTCCTGTAGGATGATACCAAATGGGGAGTCCTTAAAGCAGGCCAGGCAATGATGGAGCCGAGGCCTATATTTGCAAAAATAGAAACCGAAGTTGAAGAGAAAGGTCAAGCAAGTCCCAAGGAGGGGAAGAAGAAAGCTGGTAGTAAAGGACTCGTGGAGGCATGAGTTAGGTTTGTGGGTAATGAACTACTGACTGAATGGCTCCCCAGCTTCTAGCATTATGGATGCCTACTTTGCCAAACTATCATGCTGGTGTAGATAGCATAAAACAGCCGGCGGGCTTGAAGCTTGGTGGCAGGAAGGCTTATTTTTTATTTACAGAACTGAACTTGGCAATTTTGTTCTCTTAGGCTTTTCCAATTCAAGTCTGTACGATGATATGACTAAACTGGTACGCCTCTCTCTTCTTTTGGAAAGATGAGTCATCCACGTTTCCAACAACTAGTTCAGTGATATGATTATACTGCGATGCTAAAAACTGTAGGACTTGTGTAACTTCTCAGCGATGCTCATTTGTATTTTGTTATTGCTGTTACGGAAAATTGTGTCTGGTAAGTCTTTTGGTTTTCTTCCACCGTGATCGTTTCGCCAGCTGAATATGTCAGTTGGTACTGTGGCAGCAGACCACTAACGTGAGGAGAAACGAGATATACGGGCGGTCAAATTTTATTATCCTTGCAATCTCTAAATCATATCAAGAATCTCGCCTGTTGTACTTGTCCTGCTTGCTGGCAGTCGCTCAGAGGATTGGTAGCTGAATGAGAAGAGCTTGTGGTCTATGTATGTGTAATGTTTCATAATCATTCAACTGGAGTGACCCAGCGAACCACATCGAGCATGCCACAGCCGTCAATCAGAAACAGCAAGCTTTTCTTGAACAGAGAATCAAAGACGCTACATTTCGGTGGTTTCCGCTGAAGAAAAGGATTTGCCTCTTGCCGGATCTGGTACAGAACTTCTGCTGTTGCCCTGTCCTTGGTATTTTATCGGATTCAGTATACGGGGAATAGCAACTTGTGGCAATATGCTGGTACCAGACTGATTAAACAAGAGCATTTTGAGACCATTTTATTGGCATCTTGTTTGATCTGATACACAAGATCAAGTGAAAAAACTTTTAAATCTTGACGGGTAGAGGAGAGATTAAGAACTCAACCGAGGGCAATACTTCTATATTTTCCAAACTTCCGAAGTCTCGAATCAAAAAGTAAATCCAAAATCTTGCATGGAAAAGTGGTGTCCTCGATATTTCTTATTACAACGAAAAACAACACAACCATAGTCCGCAATACTACCGGATCAACAGCTGAGCGGATCGAAGGATACGAGCTTTCGGGTGGTGGTGGTCGCCCAGTCCTGCTCGAACACTTCCGCCTTGTACACGCCGTGTTTGCCGTTTGGCAGCAGGGCGTCGATGCCGAGCCGGTAGTTCATGCCGCCGGCAATGATCTGCATCACGCCGCTCACTACCTTGCTGAACCTGAGCCCGTCGTTGTTTACCTTGGTGTGCTTCACCACCGCAAACTCTCCTAGGTCCTGGACGTGCGGGTCGGTGACGTTCGTGATCGGTTGCCATTTCCCAACAAGCGTTGCGCCGGGCGGGGCAGCGGCGACAAGGACGGCTGCGCCGGCGACGAGGAGAAAGAGGAGGAGGTTCATCCTCATGGTTGCTAGGCGGCGGCTATGTTCTGCCTTCGATGGAGTTTGGAAAATCTCAGATGGTGTGAGGAGCGGGATGACTGACTGCCGAGTATTTAAAGAGATTATTTGTATGCATATATTAAATGCTACACATTAATACTGGTTAGATATCCATATCTACTGTGAGTTATTATGTAGGCAATAATCTACTGTGAGTACTATAAGATTTAGTATAATCTACTGTCAGTACTATAAGATTTAATATCAATTTATTATGTGGGATACGATTTGGGTGTGCATGTTATTTCCAGTGAGTACTATAAGATTTATTATAATCTACTGTGAGTACTATAAGATTTAGTATCAATTTATTATGTAGGATACGATTTCGGTGTGCATGTTGTTTCCACGACCTCGTCAACGCGTGACAGTGCTTGCGAATTTGCTTGGTATCGAATGAGATGGCCGGCGAGGAGTCCAGTCAGTCTAGACAGGGCCGACTCTGACCCTAGGCGACCTTGTGCGACGCACAAGGGCCCATGTCTGGGAAGGGCTCATCACTGCATATGTCTATGTACACTGGTTGCAGTTGGGCTGGAAAAAAAGTAAGTTATAAAGAGCCCAGGCGCCCAGCAGGGAGAGGAAAAGGGCACCCTCGTTGTTCGCCAGTTTGATCTTGATATTATTGTCCTCGGTGATTTTGTATCCAGAAATTCCCGAAGAAGTTTATTTGTGAAACACTGAAACATTATTGACGATGAACTCATTGGAATTTGGTTTTTATCTGAGGTAATGAAATAAGAAAGAATTATTACTTGTTATATTTTGCAGCTGTTTTAGACTTTCTGTCGTAATATGACATTGCTTAATCGCTTATATAAATTATTTATAGATGTCTCGGAACAAGAATGTGTGGTTGGATGTAAAATTTTAACATTTTACGTCATAAACGTACACATATATATAGTGCTTTTAGGGGCCAATTTTTCAACCTTTCACTAGGGCCCCGTAAAATATAGAGCCGGAGGCCCTGTGTCTAGACGACATGTTTGCTCATCATCTTACTCTGCCGATATGCACTCGTCTTCTCCTCCGGCCCGGCACACGTTGCAGCCGGAGAGGAACGAGGAAAACTAGATGAACAATCTAGATGTAGACACCGTTTGTAGAAGGACAACAACCAAACGAGGGCCAATGAAGGCAAAATGGGCTTGCAAATTTCCGTTTCGGCCGGGAAATGGATCCATGTACTACACTGTATTTTCAGTGTTCAGCAACATGAAACTTTGCAATTTTGAAGTGCAAGTATAGACCATGGACTTGACTGAAATTCAAATACATTTAGACATTGCTTTAAATGAATTATATGTCGCAATCGGTACACCTTTAGTACACATCTAGTGCATTTCTGTTTTACTTTTGTGGCGCTGGAGAAAAACTCCAGGCCTCTCTTTTTATTTTCGGCCTTTTTAGTTTTCGTTCTTTGGCCTCACGGCTTTGTACTTCTTGTACGTGTTCTCCCCGTCTAAAGCAATAAGAAAAACAGGCTAGGCTGCCTTTTCGTCAAAAAAAAAAATCCATTCCAAGTCGAACTATTTATTCTCCCGCCAGCTAGTACTAGTACGTCGCCGCTTAGTTCGCTGGGCTAAAGGAGATGAGGGTGCGGGTGTTGTCCCGGACCTCCTCGACTAACATATTGCTTCGTATCTGCCCTGCTTGCCGGCGCCGTTCAGCGCTTCGATGACAAGGTGATACTTCACGCCGGCGTCAGACTGCTCCTCGCCGCTCACCACCTTGCTGAACTTGAGCCCGTCGTGCGCCTGCTTGACGTGCTCCGCCACCGCCCACCCGCCGAGCTCCTGGACGTGCGGCTCGTTGATGGGGTCCCCGATCGGGTACCATGACACCTGGGCGGACGTGGCAACGGGATAAGCCACGGCGACGACGGCGACAACGACGAGGAGCAGGCTGAAGGTTTTCAGGGCTGGTGGTTATGTGGTCACGCGGCTTTGGGTCGACGGATGTGGTTTGCAGCTTGATTTGAGATCGATGGAGGAATACGACTTAGACGTGGGCATCTAAATAGTGTTCACATTCGCAGGCACATAATAATTCGATGCTTATCCGCGATATGTGATTTAGTTGTATCAATTAACTAGAGGTATATACCTTAATTGTTGTACTAAAGTACTTCCCTGAAATAAAGTTGGCTGCATTTTTTTTTTTTTTTTGAGATAGAGTTGGCTGCATATGAACAAGGACCCGATAACCTTGGTTAGTTTTTCTTTGGAAATGTATCGAGCAATACCGATTTAGCAGAGCACTTCTTCCAAAACGACCCATGTTTAGCCCATCTCGTGGAAGGCCGGAAGCCTTTCGATCTCTAACGTCGTGTGCTCAGTCAAAAGTCAGACCTATCTACTCCTTCCACATCGACTCATCGCTCCTACTACCGCCGCCAGTGGGCGCTACGCCAGTTGAAAGCCACCAGGAGACGATCGAGGGCTCTGTCGTGGTGTCAGGTGTGCCGCCATGATCGCTCTGCTTCTATGGATCTTGCCGTGGTGCCCCAATACCGTACCGCTGTGAGATCGAGTCTACCGGTAACCATATTTATTCCTCGAGCACGAAAATCTCAAGGTACATGGCTTAATTAGTACTACTAATATATCCCTTTTTACGGGTTATAATTTGCTAGTCAAATAAGTTATAACACTTGCACATATAATCCAATGAATTAGCGTGTGTATCATTTGACGAGCTTGATGTCAAAGAGTAAAATTTAACAAAGAAAATAATTATTTGGTTTGTCAAACATATTTTACTACGTAGAGGAATATATTTCTGTATTTCTGTTGATACCACCGCATACTATGTTGAAATTTAAATTATTATACAGCTTATTTTATTGTGTGATTATTGTTCTCTTCGGGCCCTTGTGTTCAAATTCTAATTCTACGACTAGTTCGGCCCAAAACTAAGCGATTAGGTGTTTGCACCGTATTTTTTCACATCTATAGATAGTGGATTTCATTTAGAAGAATATGTTGCATGACTATTCTTTCTAGAAATGGTTGTAAGTAAACGATAGTTTGCCCAGCAAGCCTGCCTTCTCCAAATTTTATGTTTTCCTTATAAATTAATGGTCTCTTTAGATCAAGATGTCTTCATGAAGTTAGTGCACATCTTCAAGGGAAACCCTACCCCCAAAAGTTTATATATTTCGGCTCCTATAAGGACAACCTTTACGAGTACTAGATAGACATTAACACTTATTCTTAAAGTATAATGAGCCAACCAATTCTTAGTTCACACCTTTGATTAAGTTTGCTAGCATATCAATTTAATATGGTATTAGAGCAATATATCTCAAGTTCAAAACATCGTCAACACACTATTAAATATAAATTAGTTGCGGCATTTTTTCACACATCTAAGGTATTCCTATACGTGAGGGGAAGTAACCGACAATTCCTCTTAGTTCGGACATTTGATTGAGTTGGCTAGTGCAGCAGTACAATATAGTATCATACGGTACTTTGCAAGTCTTTCAACAAAAGTATATACTCCTTAACATATTTATGCTAAAATAGTTGCAATGTACCGTATATCTTATCATACATTTCTTCCATTCCAAAAATTGTCATTACAAGGTAACATCTGTCTACCCCATATGGGTTACACTGTTTCTTCACATTAATATCAGGAAACTCAAATACAATGTTTTTCTCTTACCCATGGATATTCATGTGACCTAAAAGCTAGACGGCAATTTCGACACGAAGGTGGCAAAGAGCCAACAACTACCGAGATGAGATTTTGTAACATCTGGTAAGGATAAACCAAAAATGTATAAGCATAACAAAAAAAAAAGTGAGCCTAAATCGTTATCACTGTTTCCTCTTGAATGTTATGCAACGTGACAAGGCACCTACATTTATGGAGGCTCGCATGGCAAGAGAGCTCCTCCCCCCCTTTGGGAAGAAGAGGGAGTACGAGAGTTCGTCATAGAAGCTCAGTGCGTCACGTATATATACAATACATCTCATTAGTGTTAATGTTGATGGTAATGTGCACTTCAACCTTCTTGTTAGACAGCCACCCTCAAACCAGATAGAAGCCACCTCAGACGATATAGGTTTCTTATGTATCCATTGATCCAACTTGTGATAGGTATTCAATTTATCCACTATCCAACTCAATTAAAAGTCTGAACTAAGAGGAAGGGTCGGTCATTATACTTTAAGACTCCCATATAGAAAGACCTTAGACGTAGGATCAATAAAGGCACTTACCACATTCTGGGAATCATTGTTGCCACTATTATAAAGACAATGCTGATTCGAGGTTGTGGTCATGCCACAAAAATGAAGGATATCACTTCTATTAGATTCTTCGTGGCGATGAGCTCCGCCAATCGTTCCCCGTAGAAGTGAGTTTTCGTTCTTTCCTTCTTCACTTTTATCCTGTAGATGGTCCCGTGAACATCAAAGTGCACAATGTTGCCGACAAGCTATCGGCGTCGTGGAGGGGAGTCGCGGACGGTGGCAGCGGTGGTTCGACGGAACGGCGACGGCGGGGTGCAGCGTCACGGACGGTGGTGGCAGCGGCTCGAGGGGGTGGCCTGGCGGCAGCTCAAATGGGTGGCGCGGCGGCGGGGTGGGAGAGGAGAGGTGCGGCGGTGCGGTGGCGACGTCGGGGTGGGGGGTGGGTGCGGGAGTGGTGTGTGTTTTGGTGGTGTGTGGATGGGAGTGTGGATATGGTTAGGGTATGTCTAAAAATAGGCAATGTTTTATTTTGAGTGAAGTCTAAAAATAGAATTTATTTTTTCTTTATATCTAAAGGATTAATATTTTTAAGATTGTAATGTTTTTAAGTCTAAAAATAGGCACCGTCGCAATATGACACTATTTATTTTGGTAATGTTTTGTTATTTTTTTCCTTGTAATGAAAATTTTACGAGTGTTCATGACCATGGTGTGGAGTTCCGGATATTTATGCTTGTTAGGGGCTGGCTCGGCAGATATGTGTGAGGCGCTCATACTGCTTTGGCACACTGAGTTTATATTTTGAATTCATGATCAACTTAAATTGGGCATGGAGGAGGCCCTCTTATGGAACTCATCCACATATACGTTCAATTTCACAACACCAAGGATGTGCTTCTTGAGCAACATCTCTTTCATCGTCTCTAGATTTTCCCTAATCACTCGGCCGATAAGACTTGTCATTCAGCAACAATTCATTAAGTATGTCATCCCAGTTTGCTTGCATGTCATTGTCAATAAGATGTCAGATGTGTCATATGTCTTTATAATTCCATGGCGTCCATATGCCTCCATTTCAAGCGGGGAAACGAGCATAGGGGGCGGATGATGTACAGTCACCAACTCCACTGTAATAGTAGAGATATGTAGGTGTAAAAAAAACTCATATACAACCTTCTGTAACTGTATTATGAGTTTTTGACTTGCGTCAAATCCGTATATATAATTCAAGACACACGCCTCCATTTGAATTTTGAGGCAACTGAACTATAACTTAACCGACAATTTAATTGTGCAACTAACGATAAATAATGTCGCATCGTCGACCTGCGATGCGATTTGTGTGCAGCCCGGCCAATTAACATAGGTAGAACTCCGGATTCAGGGCTCGAACCTGATCTCGTACTCCTCCTTGTCAACCCTGAGGAGATGTGAGCCTGCACCGATCACCTTCTTGCCGTCCTCCCTCGCCCAGCTAAAGTGCTCGCATGGGCTGACGTCAAAGCTCAGCCTGGCCTTCTCACCGGCCCTGACATGCTGGGTTCGGAACCCAACCAGCTGACTCACCGGCCGCCCGCTCGTCGCGTTGGGCCACCGGAGGAACATGAGCACCGAGTGCTTCCCGTCCATGGGACCGTGATTCTGCACCTCGACCACGGCTGGGAACTTGAGCTGTTCGCACCCATCGGCCCCGATCTCCTCGACGACATAGCTCGCGCCGCCGTCAGCAGTTGGCGTGGCGGTCAGGCCGGCGAGCAGATTCGTGTTTGGTGCTCTGTTACTACCGGCTCTCGACGGGACAACCAGTTGGCGGGAGAATTTAGAGTAGCTGAGTCCGTCGCCGAACTTGTAGACGGTGTTGCCCTGGTAGAAGCGGTAGCTCCGGCCAGGGTAGCCGGTGGCAGGGTCGGCGCGCATCCGCATGTCCGTCATGGGCACCCTGGTGAACGCCTCCGGGTACCACGTCACGGGCAGCCTGCCGCTGGGATTGTGTTCTCCGAACAGAACCTTGGCGATAGCAAGCCCACCAGCCTGACCAGGGTAGCCGGCCCACAGGATCGCGCCGATCTTCGGGTTATATTTGGCGAATGATACGTCGACCGGACCGCCGGTGAGGAGCACCAGGATGACCGGCCGTTTCGCCGCGTTGGCGACCGCGGTGATAAGGTTCTGCTGCTGCCCTGGCAGCAGAAGGCTCATCCTGTCGAGCCCTTCCTGCTCCTGCCTCTGGCTCAGGCCCATGAACATGATCACGTAGTCCGACGAGCCAGCCAGCACCACCGCCTGGTCCGTCGCGGCAAAGCCGCACGCCGCCGAGTCGCACCCGGCCAGGAACCTGATGTTCTTCACGTACCCCTGGAGTCCCTGTAGCGGCGTGGTGGTCTCGCACGGAGGGCCGAAGTAGTTGCCGTTGAGGGCGCCGGGATCGTTGGCGTTATGGCCGATGACCGCGGCGGACCCGACCGCGGATCGGTCAAGCGGGAGGATGCCGGCGTTCTTGAGCAGGACGATGCCGCTCTGCGCCGCCTCGAGGGAGAGCCACTTGTGCGCAGGCGAGCACACGTCGTTGGCGCCAAGGTTCCCGTACAACGCGCTGCCCCTGGGGTCACCGTCGAAGTGGCCCAGCCGCATCCTGACGGTGAAGAGGTTCCGGAGGGCCCTGTCCACGTCCTGCTCGGACATCTTTCCCTGCTGGACCGCGGCCATGCCGTGCACCTGTGTGTAGTTCCCGCAGTTCAAATCCAGCCCTGAAAAAAAGTTGCAGTTTTTTCTCATCTTATCAGTTCACTTCTTGCAATCTGCAAAACTAAGGATACGAGAGAGCAGCGTACCGGCCGTGAGGGCAGCAGCAACCGTTTCCTCTGGCGTCGCCCTGTAGCGCTGCGCATCATGCATGAGTGCCACTGCGTCACAGTCCGAAGAAACGTACCTGCATATGTATGTGGAGGCCAAATTAAAAACAACCAAATTGTTTTAACCACTATTGGTCACAAAATAACATATTTCCATCCTCCTGATAGAATCTTTAATTTGTGGATGTATGTGTTAATTACCCGTTAGTCCCCAGTCTCCTTTGAAGGTTTTGGTGAGCAAGTCAGAGCTGGCGCATGCAGGAACACCGTTGATGGTGGTGTAGGCGCACATGACGCAGCTGGCCCTGCCTTCCTCGACACAGCTCTAACGGCGGGTTGAAGGTGTCCGCCATGTCCTGCGCCGTCACCCTCGCGTTGAAGTCGTACCGTATGGCCCCGTTCCACTCCTCCAGGTCGTACGCCGAGGCGTGCTTGCAGCAGCCGAGGTCTGCAGCGTCGCCGGCGAGGCGCCCTGAGCCCCTGACGAAGGCGACGGCGTACTTGCTCGCCGTGGTCGGGTCCTCGCCGGGGGTCTCCTGGCCGCGCCCCCACCGGGGGTCGCGGTAGATGTTCACGTTGGGGACCAGATGGTGAGCCCCTCCGCTTGGCCGACGTTGTACAGCGCCCTCGCCTCTGTCCCGATCGCCTGAATGCATCATCATGCAAAGCATTAGTGATCACGGATGAATAATGTTTCACATGGCAGACAATTTAGAGTCTAGATTGAGGCGATCGCACGACTACCAGCTGATCGATCGATAGGACCGATGCTTCCGGTGCACGCGCGGTTGGTGCCTACAGCTAAGTTGGTCACCTTTGCAGTACACAAGTGTATCTACCTACCCATTAATATGAGCTGTACTTGTTTCTGTAATTAACCGTTGTGATCGAGAGATGGATCATGGAGGCCACACAGTGACAAAGACAGCATGTTGTCGAAAATGCCAATTGCTCTCTATCACGCTTTTGTCCATTTTTAGTATAGCCGTAATACACTAGCATATCCAGGACAAATCTTTGGCATAAAAGGTTAAAGTGGTTCTCAAAAGGTTATCAGCATTTGCCAAAAAAATGAAAACTTTTATCAATATGTCTGACGAACCTTGCAAAGTTTTATGGTGTCGACATTGTGTCCGCAAGATGCAAAAAAAAGGGAAGGAAACTTAGTAGTAGCATATATACTATTTGCTAATTTTGTTTCTATATCATTTTTTTGCGGGGGTTTCTATATCAAGTTGGATCATCTACTTTTTTCTGACACAAACATATATACCCTGCGTAAAACCTTCCAAACTATTCATACTATCCTTAGTTAAACAGAAAACATGCATTTTCATGCAGAATGTCAGTTAGACAATGACAAATATACAGTTAAACATCCTAAACTACGACCAAAACATTCAAGATCTAACCAAGCGTCCGTGCAGATTGCTGTACTAATTAATCTGTACAAGATATGGTGGGTACACCATACCCACCGCCGGCACAGGAATCAACATAGGTTGTTAGTTAGGACCAAAGAGCTAGCTGGACATGTAGATCTACATGTTCACTCATTCATTTTCCTATCGATAGGTAGGGATCTCAATGAATCAAATCGTAGCACATCTGCTATTCAGTTACCCTTTTTCTGTAGTGCAAGTGCAATCATGTTTCATCTGCACTTTCAGTTTAACCGCACTTAAGTTGGGCATTTCTGTCCTGTTAGTATACGGAAGTACTCCTAGCTAGGTAGTATGGTTTGATTGACCTTTACGTAAACCTTTAACCAACTACTATCATCATGAATAACTTTTGGTTCTGTTTGATTGGCTTCAATAGTTAGCTATTTTTTGTTTGATTCCGTAAGGTAGGTGGTGAATGATGGAAACATTAGCCTTTCTAAGTTATTTCCCTAAGATGTGTGTTTCTTAGTATGAGCCTAGCAAGCTCTAAAGGAGGGAGTAGCTAGTGTGGTTAAGTTGACCCTTACATAAACCTTCATCCAATTACATCACCATGTATAAGATTGGTTCATTTGATTGGCCTCATTAGTTAGTATTCTTGTATGTTGGATTCCCTTGCATTCGAATTAGCTTAGCATTACCGGTTTCTTCGATTTAAAAATCCATATACTTTTTTCTATCAGGATTGTTTGATTTGTAGGACTCAATTCTATTGGAAATTTCTTGGCGTAATTTCTTTTGTAGTGCTTTTCAAAGGGAAAAAAATCATGGTGAAACCAAACAAATTTTAGCCCGTAGAATTGGATTGATGTGCCACTACAATCATGTACCTACTCATGTGTATCAGAATCATGAGAATCAAAGAGGGGATAAGACGTTGCTATTTTCAGACAAAATGGTGGACATTAGATGGAGAGAGATCGTAAAAGAGCCCAGAACGAATGTTGTGATTTTTCTCCCGGCCTTTAGTGACACTGATATTTATAAAAATACAAAAAATAGTTTAAAAAATCTTTTTTGACAGGTATATTTATAAATGTCTTCTACGTGTGTGCAATATTTTATTATAAAAATACACTAAATTGTACGTTACACAGAAAAGAACACTTGTGGCTCTTGAAAAAAACATATATTTGTATTTTTTGTACACCACAGCCAAAAAGATACGTTGATTCCAATTTGTACATACATACGAACACATGCGTGTACATGCATTTTTTCAGAATCCTTTTTGTATATGGTATTTTTTAAGAATTGTTAAGATTTCTAATAATTTTGAAATATAGTATATAGTATTTTCAAAACGACCTCCCGTTTCTCTTTTTCGCCCCAGCCCCCATGTCGTGCCAGCGAGTTTGGCTGACTGGCACCAGTGTCCACGTCCTCACCACCCACCCATCGATCACTCCATCAGGCTGCTTCTGGCTTCTCCTGAACGACTACGACGCGCTACCTGTGTGCCTATTCCATCCTAGGTTGAGCGCCGAAAAAATTATCTTCATCTTCAGTTGCTCCCAACCATTTTGTTTTCTTTTTTAGTTCGCCTGAGTTGGCCGAGCGGAGGTACATACCTCCCCGATACGGTACCAGAGGTTCTCGTCGAAGGAGGCGGCGGTGAGCAGCACTTGAGGGAAGCTGGTGATGGCGCGGACGGCGCCGTCGAAGTGCATGCCGTGGCCCCAGAAGGAGAGCCCGTGCAGCCCCTCCGACCACCACTTGTACGCCGGGACGCCCAGCCGCGGCACCCCCGCCGCCTCGTCGCCCAGCTGCGACACCTTCTCCGCCAGCGTCAGCCGCGACACCAGGTCCGCCGCCCGCTGCTCGACCGGCAGACGCGAGTCGCAGAACGCGTAGCCCTGCGTTGCCCCCGGAGCGCATGAGAACGGCGGGCTACCGGCAACCGCCATTTGCGGCAATGCCAGAACCCCGGCCAGCGTGAGTAGTGCCACCATGCCGGTGGTGTAGTAAGAGAAGGCGCCCATGGAGTGTTTGAGGAGGATGAACAGACAGGAGGAGGGAGTGTTGGTGGCGATTAGTTCTTCCTTATATAGGCGTCCTTGGCAGCTTGGCTAGTGACCCGATCACTGTCTGGTTGAAACTTGGAAGTTGGCTTTAACTTCTTTCAGCATTTGCTTGAACGTGAACTGGGCTCCATTCAGACGATATATATAGAGGCAAAATCCAGTGTCGGCATGGACCCCGAGACAGCTGTATTGCAAACTATGTAGTACTCCATAATTCCCATTGTCATGCCACTTATGTCCATCGTGATTTTTTCTTGAACTGATGTCTATTGGGCTTCCGTTAGATTATGCATGACAGAGGTATCTTATTCGGAATTAACACGGTAACTCTTCATATAAAGGTTGACGTGGGAGATTTATGTGTCAAGTTCCATGTGCGAAAAGATGATGGGTTTGAATGGGTACTGGTGGTTTATGCGGGTTACCTAGGATGCCCTGAAATAGAATTTTTTGTCATAGTTGGTTTGTATTTGTGACTCAGAATCACTCCCTATGTTGGCATTCATTGTCAAGAGGAAAATAACAACCATAACTTTGGCCTTTCATTTTTAATGCGGTTATTAAAATTCTAGACATAAGAGAATTCATTTTTCATGGAAAATAATATAGTTGGCCAATAGTTTAGAGAACCTGACTTATGAAATTCTATACCCCGTTCTAGCTAGCGTCAATTAGAAAAAATATGTTTAGTAACCGTGTGTGCTCTTCAATAGGTGATGTCATATCACACTCCATTGTTGATCGAGTCTGGCAACCCAACTCATCTTAGCAACAAAGCCCGTAAACAAGGGTTCTACGAAATTGTGGATGCTGAATGAGCATCAGTAACCAGTGGTGCAACCCCGTGGAAGAACTTCCTCTTATTCTCCTACACATAAGACTATACATCTTTCTCAAAACAGGCACCATACCAACCTACCATAGCATTTTCATAATTGTTCCGAAATATATTGCCATGCAACTTCAATTTTAAATTACATGACTTGTTGTCATTCATTATTGTTATATTGCTTTGCATGATCATGTACAGCTGACTTGTTGGTTTACCCATGTTACGCTAGATCATTGCACATCCTGCAACGCTGGCAGAGGCATTCCGTTTTTATACATTATGTTGTAATCATTATGAGTTATTTGTATCAAAAGTGTGTTTTCAATCAACCCCTTCGAAAAGATGACATAACAAGATCCGCCATCTAAGACAATATCTTAGAGGGAGACTAGTGGGCTAACTTATATGGCACTTGCTAAAAGGAAAAGGGGAGCTTCGGAGTATTATTGCTGAGATAGACATGAAGGCAGAGCAAGCCCGACTTAGTGCGGCCGAACCGGCTACCAAGAGGGATGTTGACCAACACGTGGCTATGGCCGTGAGAGATAAAGAGACTAAGTGATATCGGAGTGTCAAAGTTTAACATGTGTGGTGGTGAGTTATACCCGATATTTTCATTTTAATAGTTGATGGGAAGCATCAAAAGAAGAAATTTCAGTTAGGTAAGCGTCAGTCAAAAACCTACATTAACAATAGCTATAAGAAGTTATTCGGGGCACCCGTACAAAACTATCTCTATAGTAGAAGAGGGTATAAAGTCTATTTCTCAATAACCTCGGGACAAGAATGACCCTCATGAGAGGTCATCACTCAATTAAATGGAGCATAATAAACTCCTAGAACAGACGTGTTTCCCTTTGAGTTCTATCAGAGATTCTGGGGTGTTATAAAAGTGGATCACATGTCTTTATTTGTTCAACTCCAACTAGGTAGTTGACACTATTTCACGTGAGCTTTTGGATCATTATTTGGTCACCTAAGGAAGATGTGGTTCAAATCCATCAATATAGTTCTATTTGTCTCCTATATGTGAGCTTCAAAATTTTCACTAAGGCTGGAACCAATCGTATTGCATAATTTCCCATAAAGTAGCTCTTCCAACGCAAACGGCATTCATTTCAAGATGGAACATCCTATAGAGGGTGGTTGTCTGACATGAGGTTATGCATGCTACATATAGGGAATAATGAGGTAATTTTCAAGCAAGACTTCGAGAAATCTTATGATAAGATTAAATGGAAATTCATGCAGCAAAACATGCATATGAAAGGTTTTGCGCCACTATGGTGTGAATGGATTTCACAATTTCTGTGGAGTAAGTGTTGGTATTAAATTTGATGACATCGGTCATTATTTCAACAAACAAAGAAAGGCTTGAGACAAGGTGGTAATATTTCTCTAGTTCTGTTTTTTCAATTATTGGCCTAAAAATTAACTTCCATAAGAGTGGGATATCCGGCTGGGGAGGGCTAACTAGTACGATGACTAATTCACACAATTTTTGGTTGTGAGTATGTTGTTTCCCTTTTTGATAACTTTGTATCCCTAAGTATTGCCTCAAGCTCCGAAACAATTAATCTTGTAAAGGCAAGCTTCTCTTCTATGGGATCGTCTTGTGCTTGTAATTTTGGTTCTCACTAGTTTGTGATGTTTATGTTATCTTTCTTCGTAATACCTAAAGTAGTGACAAAAGTACTAAATTTTACAAATCCAAACTCTTCTCGCAAACGGATGAACATAGATGGTGGAACATTATTTGTCGACCAGAAGATAGGCAATCTGTGAGTGGAGGGTATTAGATATAAAATATAAGTGCCTACTAAGACAATAGTTGTATAATAAGTTGTTAAATGTGAAAGGTGTATACAAGAGTTGCTTGGTAAAAAGTACCTTCACTCCAAAAATTTCTCATAGTTGATAGCCAAATCTACAAATTGTTTTTTCTGAAAAGAGGAGAGTTTTTAGTGCTGGCTCTTTTTTAGTCAGGATTGCAATTGGTACTTGTTTTTGGGAGAACAAATGGCTTGGAGATAGGCATGTGTCAGCATTATTTAGCCTTATATAGCATAGTACAAAAATATTATGTTAACAATATTATATTTTTCAAAGTGTCATTCAATATTAGTTTTTGGCAAACTTTAATCGGGTATAATTGAAAATCTTGTTTACATTTTTTCTAGCTATCTATGGAGCTTAATTTGTCACAAGTTCGTGATGTATTCTTGTGGTGGTTCCATACTTATGGCACTTTCTTGGGGAAACCCATGTTTGCGGGTCTAATTAATGGTAATTGGGATATCGTGGTTTTTTGAAATTTTGCAACCTTAAAGTGTAATTAAAATAATAATATTTATATGTATTCTTGTGGTTCCATACTTCGTTAAAGATAACTTTTAACAAAGTATAATCTCGTGAAGCATATTTGTAATAGAAGTCAGTAATATTGCTTCTGTGACAAGGCACGAATGACTGGACACCAATTTCTTTCACATCTTGTTTGCCCTCCTTGTGTGGCGAATGGTTCATGTCTCTTTTAACTTACCGACACCAAATAAAAAATGGATATGTTCACGAACCGACTGAATGAGGTTAATGCGCAATTTAAGGCTTGGATCTAGGTGATAATGTGTGCTTTATGTTGGGCTATTTGGAAATGTTGTAATTATATTTTCCTAATAAGATAGGTGTCTCTCACTTTGTAAGGTTATTCACGAGGCAAAGAACTGGATCCATGGTCCTTTTCACACCTTCTGGGTGCGTAGGCATCTCTGGACTATGTATGCAACCATTTGGAGGGATATATTCAACCAATATTAATGACAGTTTCACAATAAGATTTTGCTGCATAAATGTGCGATGTAATCTTTTTGTGTTTGGCTGAATCTTCTATTGTTTATGTCTGTTGCAATATTTCCGTTACCCTCGGATCGGCATCAGCTAGCTCTTTGATCAGGCTGGCGAGGATGGAGACGGCGACTAATTCCTTCACGTCCAGATCACGTAAGTTTCAATTGACTAGGGCGTTGGGCCAAACAGGCATGATGTCCTTGTTTGGCGTATGCATTGTTTTTTTTTTGAATGGGATGAGCGGGCCACGAGGGCCCCGCGAGACCCGAGTGCCAAACGCCATTTACTAGGTCCACACAGAATTCGCTGCAATAGATGTTAGACTTATGGTAGACTTGTCACGAGGATCGGCCACGATAATCAGAAACCCCACCTTGTATGTCGACCATCCTATTCCTACTAGCAACGCCATGGCGTATATAGGTGTGAAACAACAAGGTTTTTAGCAAGGGAATGAGAGGGTGGCGCCATTGGCTGCCCCAATGCTAATATGCCTCCAAAACGGGAAAAAAATCGGTGGCAAGCTTTCTCCGGAGGCCCCCCAAGAAGGCTTCCGTGGAGACAATTATGGCTATGGCGGTGGTGGAGGGGCTCGTCATGGGGATGATGGTAGCAGAACACAAGGTTTTTGTTCGCACAATTCCTGGTTTTGGCTTGGCACAAGCTGGATTGTCACAATGGCAAGGAAATGATTTTGGAAACCCTAACGATGGTTGGGGAGATGATAATAAACAATATTACAATGGACAAAGCTTCAGTGAGGGCTGTGGTGATTATGAAGAAAGGTACTACGAGAGAAATCAACGTAATAACCAGTGCTATGGTGGCTATCGTAGTGGAGGTGGGAATCGTTTCCGCCGGCAAGATCCTCACCCAAATGCACAAGGCGAGAGGTCTCGTAATACTGCCCGTGGAGGAGGCAGCGATGGCCGGTTCTAGGATGTAAACAATGGCCTCTTCAAACTTGTGGTGCAGCAAATAAAGATGTCGGGGACCACGGGCCGGTGATACAGATTGCTGCCGCGCCAAGCGGAAATCTTGCACCGGGTCCTATAGTTGTGGTTGCAAACATTTATGTCCAAGAACAACAAGTTGTCGTGACGGCAGGGGCCTCATCCTTAGCTACTGATATGATGATTGATGATGCTACTAAGTGTGCAAAAGTAAAGAGAAGGTGGTTATTTTTTGTGCACACTGAGCATTTTGCAGTTGATTGTGTTGTTGTTCTTTGCGTGCATTCTGAATCTGCATCTCGTGCTACATCAGATTTTCATTCTTATGCTATGCAAAAAATCCACTGCTATTATGTATGAATTCCTAGATGCCCTTGTTTCCTTTGAGGCACCGAAGTCATGAGAGTTAAGTTTCATGCAAGGATGATAGCGGAAAACTTGGTCGTATTACTTAATTGGGAGGGTCTATGTTGGCATAGAAGGTAATCAAAGAGCTTCAATGGCTGGTGCCAGACAATTTTCAGTGGGATCTCAGGCCAAAGGGGGAGAACATATTTAGAGTTTCCTTCCTTTCAAAGGCGGATCTGGCTCGACTGTGGAAGATCAAGCAGGTAAATATGGAAGATTTGCCAAAAAAAAATGCCGTTTGATGATTTGTTCTCTCAAGTAGTGGAGAAATTGCGGTGACCCAGCACACCACTGCATATTGTAGTGTGCAAGTCGTTGACATAACACCCGCGGAAGGACTATTCCATAAATATTACATCCCTCAGAGTAGTACAACAGAAACATTGTGGGTCCACTTTATTACACACTGCTAAAGATTACAAGCCAGAAATGCATAAAAACTTCGACGTTCTCCTCCGACGTGGGAGGAAGGTCTATTATTGCGATGTTGACAGGTGTCAACCTACTAGCGATAGAAAACAGCAAACTAAGAACCATCTTGGCTCAGCACCTAAATAGTACTAGTCTAGTCTGACTCGGCCTGGCTCCTATTAGAGCTATTCTAAGTCTCCACCTCCTCTTCTTCAATGTCGTCGGCTCCGTAGGCGATGATGTAGTCGACGCCCTCTATTCCTCCAGACAGATCAGGTGCTTCAAAGTAGACGTCATCGGCATGGTATGCTCCATAATTCCCGTCAATGGCCTCCTCAAAGTCTAAGCATGGGGTACAAAGGGAACGAATGAGTAACATCGTTACTCAGCAAGTTCAGCTTAACGCTTAGATAAGTGGAATGCACTAGCTACTATCTTGACCAAAAAGTCAAGATGCATATGCAAGTTTTGTAAAACATTTTTAGGAAAAGGTATATTTTATTTTAGAAAACTATGCCCCCAGCCTCCACGGGTTTTGCGAATCACATGGGATTCCTTTCCCGCCGCGACCATAGTTCTCTCCTGGAACAAGGATGTAACAGTCACAATTTATTTTTTTAACTCTGCAGAGCTGCATCACTTTACCCAACAGCAGCCTGGCTCCTTATGCTCCCCCAGCACACCATGTGTGCTATAGCCAGAACTCAGGGAAACAAGTCATGTGGAGTCGCTTCCCCGCACAACGCATATCCGCCCATTTGTGACGCGGCTGGTAACTAAGACCACTGGCCCACCACCCCTCCCGAGCTTCTATTCCAGTCACCACGTCAGGTGGGAAGGTCACGCGCTTCCATGCAGTTGGCCGCCGCAACGGACGCAACCAGGTAATAGCATGCCGAGGATAAGCGAACGAGGGAAGAAACCTCTGACAAGACCATCCATAGTGAATCTGTTGGCTGATGATGTCGATACGGCACGTAAGGATCACTGGGCCATGGGTTATTAATCCTAGGTATATACTTTCACGTACAATGGAACCTCCCCCACAACATCAAACCGTGGTTCCATTGCCAGCCAACCATAATAAGTATAGCAATTCACATCATTCGAAAATAGGTTTTTTTTTCATGCAATGATAAACCATAGTATTTTGCAATTACTTTGATAAAAATAATCAATCAAGGACATGCAAGTTGGAACTTGCCTTGAGACTGATAGGTAGTGCAGTCTAAAACTTCCGACGAATTGGGAACCTCGTGTTCTGAAATCAACATCATTGTCTATATGAGACAATGTTCGAAAATCCAAATGTATGCTATTATGCATAGAATGCAATGCTTTTCCCCAGAAATTTATTAAAAGCTTTGATAATGATTTTGAAATGGTCTTTTATTCAGATTTTTATTTAGGATGAGTGACATGACAGTCATGATATAGTTCAAACTATACTTTGAACTTAGTAATTAATTTTCCCATAATATTTCTTTTGAAAATAATTTGAAATATTTCAAAGTCATTTCCACTTAAGGATCCTTCGAATTTTTGCTACAGGAAATACTTTTCAAAACTTCAAATAGATATTTTATTTGAATAGCTTATTTCCTTCTGTTATGTATAGATATTTTATTTGTATTTTTAGGAATTTATTTGAATTTATAATGAGTTTTCAAACTCAGTGTAATTTCACAAATTAGTGAATTGCCAAAAAGGTCCCTGGTCAACCCCTGGTTGAACCAGTTCAAAGAGTGGGCTCGGGTCCGGTCAACCGGCTGAGCCACTCTCCTCCCTCTCTCTCTAGCACACATGAGTCCGAGCTCGACCATCTCTGGTGCCCGAGTCGCCTGCGCCGTCGCCGCCTTGCTCTGGCTAACTCCGGCCACCTCCGCCGCCGTGGCTTGGGGCAAAATGATCC
The DNA here is from genome assembly GCA_947311845.1 of Poa pratensis. NCBI lineage: Eukaryota > Viridiplantae > Streptophyta > Magnoliopsida > Poales > Poaceae > Poa > Poa pratensis. The sequence goes on from CAMZMU010000064.1 coordinate 19,451,668, forward strand.
CCTCGCTCCGCTCTTCCATCCAGCCCGAGCGATTTGTGCCTCTCTTCCTCTCGTGGCCACGCTCAACTCAACCCTAGGGTTAGGGTTTCGGTGCCGGCGCCGCTCGCCTTCCTCCGGTACCTCTTCTCCGGCGTGCCCACCATGGCTCGGCACAGAGCTTCAACCTCTGTGCCGCCGTGGTGCGGTGGTGCTGGTTCCACGACCTCCGTGTGCCCCCTCCATCGGTAGCGCGAACACTGCCTCGCCGCCGTGGAGCTACGGCCATGGACGCACGGTAAGAACTCCTTCCCTTTCTTTCTCCTCCAATCCCTAGTCCCACTACTAGTTCTAGATACTATTAAGCTTGGATTAAGCATGGATGTATTATATTTGTTAGGTTTTTGATGAACTGGAGATGATTCCTTGATGAATTGCTCTCGAATATGCACTGATTATTCTCTGTGCATCAAGAATGAGATGAATGGTGTAGATCTAGTGTATTTAGATCACTCCATGACCTCTGGAATTTATGTTGGAAGCATTTCTTGCTCACATATGAAGAAAATCATTTTAGATAATTATTTCTGAGCTAGAACTTGTATTGCATGATCTAGTTGTGATGATCAATTGATTTGGGCATGATTTAGACATGTTTTGCTTGCTGTGATGCCTCCTTGTAGAGTTACACAGTAGCTTTCTTGTTTAGAAATGCTTTTTATGCTTTCATGTGCTTCTTTCAGTGCAAAGATGTGCTAAGCACAGCTAATCCAGCTCTGCTGGTTCACTGCCTTGTGTAAAATTTTGGTAAAACAAATAAGAACAGATACTACCCTGCTGCTATTTTCCCTTGCCCCTTTATGCTCAAACAATTGCTAAAACAAGCAACTGCACTTCCTTTCTTCTCTCTTTCCTAGCTTGTTGCAAAGAACAGATGCTTCTCTGCCTTGCAAATCTTTTTTTCTACAGCACCCTACCTTGCTTAGCAAGGTTCTGTTAAGAACAGATGCTGAAAACATCTCTCTAGCATGGTTCTGTCATTTACAGAATCTGCTTGGTCTCTCTCTAGCTCACAGGATCAACCTGCTGTTGTTGAGCAGCTTGTGCTTCTGGAAAATGATGATAACCTGCGTCTTGTGGATTTTGCCTCCTCCTCCTCGCTGCTTCAAAATTCCTAGAGTGTATTTATCTAGCTGAAATGGCTTGGATTGGATAGGTTCAGGTTACTTCCATGATGTGCTTGTGATTTGTGGTTGTTCTTGGTGAAGAACAGATGGAAATGTATGTGCTAGGTACTCTGGTAGATGTGAAACGTGTGTGTTGTGATTACTGCGAGCTGTGTGTACTGTGGGCTGTGATCTGACCATGTATTTATACTGATTTGGTGTGTCCTGGGCTGGTGACACCCGGATAATTGGGTTGTGGTGATTCACCTGCTTACAGTGGCCCTCTCCACCTCGAGCTGCCTTATTTGACTGCTTTTGGCTCTCCTTTTAACCTTGGAGATAAGCTCCTGCTGCTGCTGTGCAGTTCATCACCCCTTGGTGATATGTACTGAGTCATTGATCTTATCTTGCTTCAGATATTTGTGATGGATGGCTTGGCTGTGAAGGAATGATTTACATAGTTGGTTTATTGTGATTAAACTCAAGTGTATGTGTTAATTAAGCTAATCACTAGCTTAATAAGTGAGATTAGGATCCATTTGTCTAATCCATTGGCAAATGTGATACCATGATGTGGCTTTTATTTCCATTTCTTTCCTGTTTTAATTGGGGAGGTTGTAAATTTATGTGTTGCTTTGTTGTTAAAGATCATGGGATCAAAATGCTCTAGACAACACTTGTTGCCTTTGCTTTATGTTGCTCCAAAAATGGTTCTGTCCAATGCTGCAAACAAGCCTTTACCCCTTTTGTTGCCTTCGGATTAATGAGCATGATCAAGAATGATCAGTCCCACGGTTGCCTTTGGTTTATTTACATTCTCCACTACTTAGCCTAATTAAACCCTAGTTTTGGTTAGGCTAAAACCAGGTTCAATACATAAACCTGCCAGCACCAAATGGTGTTGGCAACATTTTAATACTAACCCCCCATTCCTTTTATTTGTGGTGTTTATTTTGCAGGTTAGGAGATCTTCAAAGAATTCATGAAGATTTAGTTTAGGAAATTTTATTAATCTGTTTGTAATTTCCAATGGTTGTAAGATATATTTCAATAAAGATGTATATCTAAATTGGAGAAGTCTTGTAATGTGAATTCAGTAGAGCTTTGTTTTTGAATTATGAATAATGCATTGTATAAGAATTGGTGTTGTGAAGCAATAAGATTTGAAGTATTCCTCCACTTATTTCCATTATGTTTTATTGATATTAACTATGTAAAGAGATTTCATATATGTGTTGGTAACAGAATAGATAAGGTATAGAATTGATTTAAATTTGGATTTGATCGAATTCCTTTCGAAATCCAGATATTAGTTTTAAGCAATAATAATGTTGTGTTTTTGAAAATATGACTTCGGGTGTATCGACACCTGTAGACTATCTGTCGATGACTGTCTCCCAGCCCCTCAACACTCGTATGGCGTCAACCCTAGATCTTTTTAGCACAAAAGCGCGAAAATTTTCCAGGTTTCACCAAAAGATGCATGAATGTACAAATGCAATTCCTAATTCTACCCTCTCGAGTCCTATAACTGCGGGGTATTACAGAAATGGAGTTGTATGGATGTATGGTGAGAGTAAAATGATGCACATATAATCTTCGTCGTGGTTATTTGGCTCTTCTTGGGGTGGATTCCCTCGTTCGAAAAACTAAGGAGGTGGATATGGTTTTCACTACAGAGGAAGGAGTGATTCACATTCTAGTCTCAGGCACACAACTACGGTATATTCGTGAGTGCACTGGACATTATTATGATGGATATAGTTTAATTATTAAATTATTGGTCGAGAAAAACCAGTACACGGAGGGATGAGATACCACTACCCGAAGATCACAACGGAGACAATTTGGAGCAGCATGATGAGGATCAGGGGAATGATACATATCGACGTGAAAAATCAAAGGGGTACGAAAGATATTAGATTTTTCTAAATCAAGATTCTTCTAGCAGAGTGATGGTCACAAAAGAAAGTGTAGACTGACTAAGTGGAATATCATATGTCGTCCTAAGGATCAAGGAGGTCTTGGGGTCGAGGTTCTTGAGATAAAAAATAAGTTTTTACTCAGCAAGTGGATGTATAAAAATGAGGGAGAGGTGTCGCAGGGGTTACTACACAAAAAATACCTCTAATCAAAAACTCTATCTCAGATCTAAATGAATCCAACTCACTACCCTTTTGGAAAGAAATTTTGAAACTTAGGGAAGGGTTCTTTTCTAGGGGTCATGTTGTGGTTGGATATGACATGGGTGCACATTTTTGGGAGTAAAACTGGTTAGGTGACAAGCCCCTCTCTCCCAATAATATCCATCTCTCTATAACGTGTACAACGAAAAGAAGTTTCACTCGCTAGCGTCATGGAGACAACCCCTTTGAATATAGCATTTCCAAGAGTTTTAACTGGAAATAAGTGGACGACATGGTTACACTTGGTCCAACGCTTGATGGATGTTGAGTTATTAGATGGCTAAGATGTTTTCAAGTGGGGCTTAACAAAATTTGGTACTTTCAAGGTTAAGTCCATGTATGCGGGCCTTTTGAGTGGCCATACTCGCTTTGTGGGCAAATATATTTAAAAATGGAAGTTGCACTGAAACATGAATTTTCATGTGGTTATTTCACCAAAATGTAATTCTTTCAAAGGATAACTTGGCAAAACTAAATTGGTAGGGTGATACAAAATGTTGCTATTGTGACAAAGTAGAAACAATGCAACACTAGTTTATTGATTGTCTGTGTGAAAAAATATTATGGCATAGAGTACATATGGAATTTAACCTCTCCCCTCCAAAAAAAATATAACAACTTTGTTTGGTAACTGGTTAACGGAGATAGATAAGAAAGTTAAAGTTAAAATTGGAGTGGGTGTTTTGTGCTTTACTTTGGGTCATATGGAATGCAAAATATGATTTCATTTTTAACAAGTCAAATGCTTCCTTTTCTACAGGTTATCTTTTTCGTTACCCATTGAATCCGTATGTGGTTTTATGTCCTATCAGTGGAAACAGCGCCGGGAAATAGATTTTTGGTGCAGCCATTTGGAAAGAGTTGCACATGATTTATTCACCTGGTGCGGCTGATGGCTTTACTACAGGATTACATGCTGATGTCGTGGCGTTTATTTTTATTTTGTCTTTTTAGATGGTTGATACATGTGAATTGCATTGTAATCTGAGTACCAATTTTTTATTTTGCAATAAAATGGCTATATGCATGAATCAATGCAGAGGCCGCGGAAAAAACAAAACGTCAATATAAATATAGCGGTATGCATCAACACACGCAGAAGGTCGAGGTTTTTCCTTTTTGGAAAAGGTCAATTGTGCTTACATGCAACAGCCGCGAAATTATTGAACATGACTACATAGGTTGGTCACACTGGGAGTATTATACACCAATATAATAATACATATGACACTAGTGTATGATACTAACTCTATAATGCATAGTATCATACGATAGTATCACAGTTTAACACTATCTATTAGTTTGTAGAATATTTTTTTTAGATAAAAGGCTTTTTATTGCCCAACTTTGAGTTAACAAAGCCACCAGTTCACACAGTTATTACAATGCTGCGGCATACAGCTTAGCCAAAGAGTTAAAGTGTTGCGGCATACAGCTTCGCCAAAGGAACTACCAAAGGGTTGTGGCATACAGCTTAGCCAGATAAAACAGGAGCTAAAAAAAAGGACTTCAGCAGCATCCAGCCGGGAAGCAGACGAAGACACGAACGTGAGATCAATGATGTCTTGGCTTGAGTTCGGCATGCGTCCTGAGGAGCTCACTAACGAGTTGCCTTGCTCCCTCCACGTCCTGCGACTTTAGGGCGGCGCTCCAGGTCTGCAAAAAGATGATGGTTTTGTAGACAATGTCAGCGGGATGCTTGATAAATTTTGCCTCTATCGCGCTCTTATTGCGCACTTGCCAAAGTGCCCAGGATTGAGCAGCGAACAACACCCAAGTTAGACGCCTCTCAGCCTTGGGCAAGTTAGAGAGATATGAAAACAGATGGGCGAAATTGGAGGGGGACCAAGCCCTCCCTAGGACTCGGCGAAGGACACTCCAAGCAAATTTAGCTAGGGAACAAGAAAAGAAAATATGACTGGCGTCTTCATCCGCCCCGCAAATGACACATTTCCCATCAGAAGGCCCTTTCCTAGTTGCTAACTGCTGACCCGATGGGAGACGATCAATGATCAGCTGCCAGGTAAAGATCTTTATTTTGAGGGGCAGTTTTGCTTTCCAAACATCTTTAAAGTGAGCTATGGACGCCCCCTGCGCAAGCTTTTTGTACATCGAGTTAACGGAATAGGTACCAGAGGGATCAAGGGTCCAGGAAACTGAATCCTCATCAGAAGAGAGCTCAATATCCTCAATGATCGCGGCTAAGGAAGCCCACTGGTTGGCCCCTGCCATATCCAGGGTACGACGAAACCTACATCCTCCTTCAGCCGCCTGGGCGACAGAGATCAGCGGGTCCGCGCAGATTCTAAACAGAGTCGGAAACCGAGCGCACAGCGGCTCATTACCGCACCACCAATCGGACCAAAATAAAGTTTTGTGCCCGTTCTGCACCCTAAATTTGGCTCCTAATTTGAACAAGTCTTTGATCTTATGCAAACTTTTCCAGAACTGCGAGCCCCCCCGGCTCGAGCTGGAGAATATATCGCCATTCCTAGTGTACTTGGCTCTGATCAGCACAGCCCAAATTGAGTTATCCATCTTGTATAACTTCCAAATCCATTTCAAGAGTAGCGCCGTGTTCATGAGTCTCGAGTTTATGAGACCGAGACCCCCACAGTCTTTAGGTCTACATACCGCAGGCCAGTTTAGCATATGGTACTTCCTATTAGGACCAGTTCCTTCCCAAAAGAACCGTCCTCTAAGCGAATCAAATTGTTCATGGACCCCCTCTTGAAGGAGAAAAAGGCCCATCGCATACACCGTAAGACTCGCCAGACAAGAGTTGGACAGGATAAGGCGGCCACCCGAAGAAAGGAACCTTCCTATCCAAGGTTCCACCCTGGCACCCAGTTTTTCAACCAAAAAGTGCCACTGCTCGATCGTGAGCTTCTTGTCCGAGATTGGTAGGCCCAGGTAGAAGAAAGGGAAAGACCCAAGCTTGCAGTTGAGTTTATTGGCAATGGTGGAACTATTGGTCCCTTCTCCTAACACAAAGACTTCACTTTTGTGGTAATTAATTTTCAGTCCCGACATGTTCTCGAAACACATCAACAAAAATTTCAGGTTAGCAACCCCCAGGTCGCTATTCTGGAGAAGAATAATTGTATCATCCGCGTACTGCAGATGGGTGATCCCCCCGGCACTAGGTGAGGAACCACCCCCTTAATATGGCCCGCACGGTTGGCCGCCGAAAGCATCGCAGAGAGCCCTTCTGCGATGAAGTTAAAGAGGAGAGGCGAAAGAGGGTCCCCTTGACGCACTCCCCGCTTATTGCGAAAGAACGGACCCATTTCACCGTTAATGGAAATCGCTGTCTGCCCCCCGGCAACCAGCTGGTGGATCCTATGGATAACTCCAGGGTCAAACCCCTTCCTTCGGAGCACTTCGACCAGGAAGTCCCAATTTACGCGATCATAGGCTTTTTCAAAATCGAGCTTGAGTAAGATGCCCCCTAGCTTCTTACTCTTTAGCTCATGCACGATTTCGTGCAACGCCAGGGCACCGTCTAAGATGAACCGGCCTTTGATAAACGCAGACTGGTTCTGACTGATAATTCTATTAGCCACCGGATCGAGTCTCACTGCAAAGGCTTTGGACACAATCTTAAAGATGACATTAATCAGGGCAATGGGTCTGAACTGGGTTATCTTATCAGCCCCGGGCACTTTCGGAATGAGGGATAGCACACCAAAGTTCAGCCTAGAAATGTCAATCCTCCCTAGGATGAAATCATTCAGAATATGAAGAACACCGTTCTTCACCAATGGCCAACAGTTCTTGAAAAAAAGAACAGGGAATCCGTCCGGCCCCGGCGCCGTGTCAGTTTTTAGCTCCTTGACGAGATGCTCGAGTTCTTCTTCAGAGTAGGTTATGGACAGGGCTGTGTTTTCTTGCCTCGTAACTAGCTGGGCCCTGTCCAAGTGTTAGCAGCTAACCCGCAAAGTCTACCGAGGAGCTCCCCATGAGTTCCCGGTAGAAGGCGTAAATGTGTTCTTGTAGTTCCAGTTTCCCCGAGATAGGGCCATGGTCGGCGACAAGAGACGAGATATTGCACCTACGCCGCTTCCCGTTGGCCACCGCATGAAAGTATGCGGTGTTGGCATCCCCCTGGATGGCCCATCTAATCCTGCCCCTTTGCCTCCAATATTCCTCCTCGAGCTTGTAGATGTGCATGAGTTGTTCCTCCAAGAGGTAGCGCCGTTCCCAATCCTCCTCATCAATACCCGAGGAATCAGCAGTGTTGTCGATATCCTGAATTTGAGATAGAAGGTGTTCCTTTTGTGTTCTGGCGTCGTTACCCAGATTTCTACTCCAGCCACGAAGATATTGGCGCAGCCCCGCACTCATGTAAGACCACCAGTCAATAATATCCCTACCCTTAACCTTGGCTGCTAAACCCTCCCAAGAGTTTAGTAACACCTCCTGAAATTGAGGAAGTTGGAACCAGCCTGTTTCAAAAAAGAACCGGTTACTCCTGATCGGAGGGCCCTCCCCTGAATCAAAGATTAAAGGCGTGTGATCGGAACCTAAACAGGTTTCTGCCACAAGCGAGCAGAGAGGCCACGCTGCCACCAGGCTGGCTGAGATAAAGACTCTATCTAAAACGCACCGAACTGGGTTTAACCTTTTATTGGTCCAAGTGTACCTCGCACCCGAGCGAGGTAGTTCCGCCATGCCCCAATTGGCGATGTGCGAGTTAAAAAGTTGAATGCGGCCCCAGTTTATTCTGTCATTGTTCTTGTCAAGGCTACTGCGGATAAGGTTGAAATCCCCTCCTAGGACCATTGGAATGGTGGTGAGGCTGATTTTCCTAGACAGCTCATCCAGAAAGGCTTCCGACTTGGCATGATCGGCCGGACCATATACCCCAATGATCTCAAGCAAGCTGTTGGAGGGTCGATGGAGAACAGAAAGGCTAAGAAAAAACTGGCCCATATCCTTTCTGCCCACCTCGAAAAGACTATCTCTAACGCCCAACAGAAGACCCCCGAGTGCCCCGCGGCAGGGATCCAGCTCCAAAGAAGAGGTCTCCCACCTCTAAACTACGGAGCTCCTGGTCGGAAAAATCCTGTTTTATCGTTTCTTGAAGGCAAACAACATCGATCTTGTGTTTCCGGAGATATTCTTTTAGCAGAGTCCGGCGTCCCGGTACACCGAACCCGCGGATGTTAAGAAAGAGGCAACGCATTAAGACACCCGTCCCTGCGCCCGTGCTTGGCGGGTGTATGGCTTGTTAGCACTAGGATCAGCCACTTTCTTGGTTCTGCCTCTTCGGGTCGGGCCCAGAGCCTTCCCTTGCTTCTTCTGGGAGCTTGTGAGTTTCACGGTCTCGGCAGCAGGCGAGGCCCCTGCCTTCCTGCCCGAGCTAGGACGAACGTCGGGGTGACCCCTGTCACCTCATTTACTTTTCCTTTCTCAGCAGCTTTCTCCATCGCTAGTTTAGCTTCGGCCTTAGCGCGAGCCAGAGCAAGCTCAGCTTGGGCGAGCTCAGTGGCACGGAAGATAGAAAGAATTTCCGCGGGGGAGCCCGCGGCAGAGTCAAAAGTAACGCAACTATCGCGCCACTGAAAGGAAATGTGCATCGGGCAAGGAATCCAAGACAGTAAAATCAGAGGTCGAGAAAGTACCTGTCGCGTTCTTTTCCTTGGTGCGCTGGATCGCCTTGGCCAGGACCGGTTCGCCTGCACTTCTTTCAGCTCTAGCACTCTTACGCTCTCCCTTTGCTGGCGTCGCCTTGGTCCTTGGAGCGCGATGACCTGTGCCGAGAGCACCGGCACCGGTGCCTCCGCTAGCAGCTGCTTGCCTTGGTCAGAATCATCGGAGAACTCGAGAGATCGCTGGATATCATGATCATGGCGGATACGCGAGAGGCGCTCCGCGTTGGACTTGCTTCGCCGTTCCTTGTCCCTCCGCTGATCTGCCTCCAGCTTCTCGGCGAGCGGTGAGCACGGTGATGGCTGCGCATCCCCCTTGGAAGCCGAGCCAAAGGTGATTGAAGGAGAGCCCTGAGGGTGCCCAGTAGTTACGGTGGCCGTGGATGCAGATGGAGTCAAAGACAAGCTCGCAGAGAGAGCAAGCTTGCCCGAGGTGAAGCGGGCTCGGGGATGGCTGCGGTCTGCTTATCCTTGTTGGAGAGGAAGGAGCCGTATTGATTGATAGGAGGGGGAGCCGGCACCTTGCCAAAGCTGCTGTCTTGGACAAGCTCCTGAGCTTCCACCACGGATTCTTTGACAGTCTTGGAGTTGTTGTCCTTGGAGGCAGGAGGGGCCGATTTTGCTTTCTCCCTAGAGTCGTGCGAGCCCCTGCGGCCGACCCAGGTGTCTTTCTCCTTTCTTCCTCTGAGCTTCTGCCCATGTCATCGTCCTCCTTCCCTCTTGAGTGGTCCTTCGGCGGCGGAGGCGGAGGTGAGGGCGAAATCGATCTGTCGCGGCGGGGTTGTTCCACCTCCACCCGAACTTTGAACCCCTGTCCGTTGACAAACATCATCACATACTCCACCACTGGCTCGGTGGTTCTGATACCGATTCTCATCCGCACTGGGTCCAGCGGGTCTGGGAGGGAGCTCATCCACTTCCATGGGTCTGCCAATGGGGCGGGCCGCCACCATCAGCTTGTTGGTGTAGCGGTACGGAGGCGGGACCCCGTGGAGGCGGACCCAGGCCTCTGACAGCACCTCAGCGGCCTGATCAGTGAGGCCCCCCTCCATGACAAGCGCCCGAGCCTTGGAGAATGGTAGACGAAGACCCCCTCCTCGACTAGCCATCCTCAAATTTCCAGCAGACGGGAAAACCAGAGAGAAGTCTGATTCCGATAGAATTTTCACTTGCCAGTCCCAGGATGGATCCACCAGTTCTCTGAACTCCTCTGCCACTTGTTCGGCCGTCAGGATAGCATCCTCCACGTAGAGCGTGGCCGAGTTGGGTGTTTCCTGGATCAGGTCTTCCTCGGTTGTTTCTAAGCACATGAACCCAATCCCATTCCGGCCATACCCTGCCCAGAAAGGTTCACGGCGCTCCCCAGCAGCCGGGCACATCGCAGTCACATGGCCCTTCAAGTTACACTTGTTGCAGAACGGGTCGCCCTTGCACGCCATCTGCATGTGCCCAGACTGGCCGCACTTGTAGCAAGTGATGTTGGATGCGTCGAGTGGAGGCGGCGGTGGGAGGATTTCGGTTGGCACCGCAGCCCTAGCCCCCATGGCTGAGCTCTCGGCCTGGAGTTGCGAGGCCCCTGCCTGGCATTGAAGTTGTTGGATGAGCCGCCACCGCGGCCGTACTCGCGCCCCCGCGTGTACTGCCCCGGCGGCTGCCTGTTCCTCTCCTCTCTTTGGTGGGCTTCATCACGAGCCCGCTGGATGGCAACATCACGCTCCCTTTGTTGCCTGCGATGTTCCGTATTTTCCCTCTCTATACGGTTGGCCAACTCCCGTCGGCTCCCTCCACCGGCGTAGTTGTCGACGGAGCGCTTGCCCCGCCGGTAGTCATCGTCGCGGCCGTTGACCATCGGAACCAGGAGGAGGGGGAGATCTGGGTCGTTGGAGGGGATGAGCCGCTTGGCTCTTTTCTTGTTGCGCCGCACGTCTCGAGGGGGAGCAGGAAACCCTAGGAGTGGATCTAGGGTTCCCGCAGGGAGCCACCTCCACTTATGTATCTGCGGTGGGGAAGGGCTGGGGTGGTGGGTGGATGGGCTGGCCATGGGCGACAAAGCGGCCGAGAGCGAAACGGAGGATGGGCCCCCAGGTCCACTGGGCCCCAGCCCAGCATTCGGCCCAACAACAATTGAGTCCACGACAGCCGAAACGCTTCCGAGAAACCCTAGATCTGGGATTGCAGGCGGCACTGCGTCGCCGGCAGGATGGCCACCTCCAGGGAACCGACGAGCAGCACCCTGCTTCGTCGGTCGGGGTCGGAGATGACCCAACCCCCGAAGAGGCGGCGGCAGATGGCCGGAGCGGGAGCGGCGGGAAGTCAAACGCCCCAATAGCATCGCCCGAAGAAGTCAGAGCAGGGGCGCCGGAAGCCGGACCCGAGACGGCCGAAGAGCAGCGGCCAGAGGCATCCGCCGGCGCGGCAGGAGCACCGCACCCTTGCGGTCCCCTCAGCTCCGGCGGGAAGAAATCCCCCAGGACCGAGGACGGAGAGCGACGGCGAGGGGACGGTGACCCATCACTATCCCCCGCGTCGGAGAGGTCTTGAGGCTGGGGCACGTCGAGGTCAAGCGCGGCGAGCAGGTCGAAGGGTCCACGACGCTTTCCACCTCGCACGGCGGCACCCCCAAGGCGCCGGCGCGGAGGAGCGGGGGCGAGGCTAGGCGTGCCCGGCCAGTCGCCATGTGCGTCGCGAGAGCCCAGACACATATTCCCTCCCAGACCGCCTAATAAAAAAAAATGATATCACTAAATTTCAATGTAAATATGTGTACAAGATCCATTTGCCATTAAATTTTATATTTCCATATCATATCATGATATCACTATCCTCTCTCTTTTTATTAATCGTTCTGCCACCTCAATTTTTTCCCAAAATGATATACGTGATACTATTTATAGGATACTCCCACTATGGTAGCCTCAGCATTATCAATAAATCCCTTGACCGACACCCATAGACCATAGTAGACTAGAGAACGTGCCGTCGACATGGACCTAGCTTCTACGCGCGAACCTTTCCTCGGTAAAATTAATTGATGAAAAGCACTGCATCGTTTCGACGAATTGTCGTCGGCACAGGTTTCTTTCAGTGCCATGAGGCGCCACTGCCTACCACTTCGTTTCCATGCAAGCAGAGACCACGACAAGATGCCAAGGGGGCGGGTGGCACACGCACAGGTTGATAGTGTTGATCCTTCTTGCTCAGCTGGTAGCCTCGATCTCGTGCACTAAATCCACTCTAACTACCTCCGACTAGAAAAGAGATGACATCGATTTTGATCGGTAGCATGCAGACGAGAAAACAGATGCCATCAAATTTTGATCGGTAGCTTGCAAACAACAAAAGAGATGCCATCAAATTTTGATCGGTGATATGCAAACAAGGAACGGGATGCCATCAATTATATCGTTTTCCGAATGGAAGATGAGACTTTTAGGATAGTGAACCACGTTTTTTCAGGCAAGGCAGAGATCACGCCACGTTTCTTGCTTTCCAGTTGGCAATTGTGTTTGTGTCGGATGAGATATCTTCCTATGCATACATATATTTTAATATTTTTGCGGGGATTATGAATATATATTTATGGTTTTGATTAAACAGTAGGATTGTGTTTCTCCTAAACATTGGCTTGGTGGCTAAAGCTCAGGGTGTTGAGCCGGCCCACCAGAATTCGAGTCGCCGTTGAACTGGACTAAGCGGGGTGCTATCCGCGATAAAAAAAAATCGACCTGAGAAGTCTCATCTATCTAACAACGTATAGCCAAGGGAGGGATCCTTGTACCGTTGATCAATGTTTTGTGTTTCTCCTAAACATTAGGAAACTATTCATTTGAAATAGTAGAACTTATTTTGTGCCAATATAATCCAGCTGTTTCCCGAGGCTCTATGCGTTGCATTTTGTTTTAATTGTTTTGTAATAATTTGGTTATCTCAAACTCTTATTTGTGTTTTCATCACTTGACAAGATGCATAGAATTTAGTCTTTTATTTCCATTAAAAAAATGTCTGTTTGAAAAGTGGCATTAACTTCTTTTTGCTTGAAAGTGAAGTGGGCTCTATTACATTGATAGGCAAAATCCGGTGCCGGGATGGACCAAGCGAGAGCTGTGTACCAAACTGCTCGATATATTCCCGTTGTCATGCCTTTATGTCCATCGTACTTACATCCAACTTTCGCAAGTTACTTGAACATGACTGGATCGTTTCATGATTATCAGTACATAATTAAGCCCCCTAGCGAGTTGCCTAGTAAATAACAAGCAGATCAAGAAGAAGTACGATCAGGCAACCACTTGTTTTCAACGCAAGCAGAGGCAATCAGGCAACGGTAGCATGCATGTGAAAGGGGCCGGGGCACACGTGGACGGTGTTATCCTTGGTGCTTTGCTGGTAGACGATCTTTTCTGAAACAAAATGCTGGTAGCCGATCATGTCATTATATCCCCTCTAACCACCTCCGACTAGATGATAAGCATTGCAGACAAGAAACGAGATGCCATGAAATTTCGTTCGGTGGCAATAGAGGATGATATATTTTTGCCCGAGTGGAAGACAGACTTTTCAGGATATAGCCCTTTAAATTCTCACGTCGGCATCGTCTTTTTGAGAGAAATCATTCCGAGCACAGACAAAAAGGCCATAAAGGTCACCACTCACCAGGGCAGGAGTAAGGTTGCAGCATACAAGAGATCGATCAGCTTAGCTAACAGAAACAGGCTTCACTCACTGACAGATACGGCGTCGTGTCACTCGTATCAGCATCGATCTGTCACTGACCCACAGCCGTCAGGTCATATATGATATGATCGAGCTCATATGGTTAAGCCTCAGTGGCGAGGCCCCGCAGAATCAACTTGACGTTGTCGATAATTGGCCCTCGATCGGCCATAGTTCGTTAGGTGTCACTTACAACCGATTCGTCAATTGAAAACATACAAAGCGGCGCAGCTAGCTCGCAGTACTACGGCGTGCGGTTGCTTGCTTCTGCCAAACGCATCGGCGCTTTATGTAACTAACTACTCGACCTTTATGTAACTAACTACTGGACCAATCTAGTTAAATGTGTTGGCAAAACACGCACGAGGAGCCACCACTAAGGATATCCTCCCTGATTGGTTTGCCTGAGCGTACCACTACGAGCAAGCAAATTGTATAGCATCATGGCACCTTTGAGGCGCAAAGATTTTATTATCGGGCAAGCATGCGCAAAAAACAAGTTTAGATGGAGCTTTTGTGTGTGCCACGTATTAGACTGTTTCTTCCTTGTCACTTGTGTATTTGAACCTTCCGATCTCCCCTCTAACCAAGCCTCTCGTCTCACATTTTAATCAGCTTTTTTTTAGATATGTGTGGCAGACCCTATCACAGTTGGACAAAATATACGATACTTGGGCCACAGCGCATGTAGCCCAACTAGCTAATTGGTGCCGTGAGTTCAAAAAAGAAAATTGGTGCCGACACTACAAAAATGCTAGTTTTTTTTTTAGAAAATAGGGTGTGGATCCCAGCCTCTACATAAAAATGATGCACACAGCCACCGCAATTATTAAAGAGTTTTGAGTATATCAAGGTTTACAAATCAAGGATCACACATAGTGGATACAAAAATCAACCACTTAAAAGAAGCTCTATCCATCAAGTCTCTTATGATGTCGCCACCCACCCCGGCAGAAGATAGCCCGTACGACCATCATCATTCGAGTTCATCCGGTATCCATGCGACCACGTCGCTCCGCAGGGAGAAGAAATGACCACATGTGGATCCAGTAGGTGGCCTTGTTGATAACCTGCAAATAGTGAATAGATGATACCTTATTAAATATAATGTCATTCCGACAGTTCCAAATAGCCCATAGAATAGTCGAACACCAATTCTAATCAGTTCTTTAGACTTCTTATCCACCCCATTTAGCCAGCCACCAAATAAATTTGCTACACTAGTGGGGGGGGGGGGGGGGGTAAATATTGAAAGTAAAATGCACCAAGCGCCAGATAGCCCGCGCAAACGGACAAGATCTAAAGAGGTGTTCAACAGACTCCTCTGCACCACAGAAAACGCATTTCTTACACCCCACCAATTTACTTCTAATTAAATTATCCTTCGTCAGTAATTCTTTTCTGTGTAGAAACCACAAGAAAATTCGTATCTTTAGGGGGACTTTCAACTTCCACAAGTATTTCCTTAGATAGCGTGTATGTCCATTAGCAACTCCGCATAGTAAGATTTAACTGAAAAAACACCTGATGGTGTTAACTACCAGATAAACCGATCTGGTTCATTTGTGAGTTTAATCCGCATTAGTTTTTCAACTAGATGAAACCATAATTCTCTGTTATTTCCTACCAGATTTCTTCTAAAAGAAAGATTAATAGGGTGCTTGCAAAGACATTCGCAATTATCATTTGCTTGTTAGTCGCAACAGTATAAAGAGACGGGTACTCATCCGCTAATGATGTGTTACCCATCCATTTATCTTCCCAAAAGCTTGTGTGGTTCCCATCTCCAATATAGAAAGAGTCATACTTAAAAAAATCATCTTTTACTCTCATCAACCCCTTCCAAAAAGGCGAATCATAAGGCTTTACCTGAACTTGTGACAACATTTTGTCACCCAAATACTTATTTGTCAAAAGCTCCTGCCAAAGTTTGAATAACCATTTGCTCAATAAAAAATTAATTTTTATATCAAGAACTTCAATTCCCAGCCCCCCTTGGTCCTTTGGTCGACATACAATATTCCACTTTGTGAGCATGTACTTTTTCTTATGTTGATCACTTTGCCAAAAAAAACTTGATCTATAAAAATCAAGCCTTTTACGTACCCCTTAGGTATTTCAAAGAAAGAAAATAAGAACATTGGCAAGCTGGTCAAAACCGAGTTAATAAGCACAAGACGATCACCGTATGATAACATCTTAGTTATCCAAGATCCTAGCTTCTGCTCGAAGCGATCTTCAACTGGTTTCCATTCTTTATTAAGTAGTTTCCTATGGTGGATAGGAATACCAAGATATTTCAACGGTAGGGAACCAATGTCGCACCCAAAAATATTTTGATATTGTACTTGTTCATCAACCGCCTAGCCAAAACAATAAAGCTCACTTTTATGAAAATTGATTTTTAGTCCTGATAGTTGCTCAAAGAATGCCAATATTAGTTTCATGTTCACAGCTTTCAAAACGTCATATTCTAGAAACAATATTGTATCATCCGCATATTGAAGGATTGAAATACCACCATCAACAAGATGAGGAACTAGCCCACCAACTTGACCATCCTCCTTAGCACGTGCAATTAAGATAGCCAACATATCAGCCACTAAAATGCTAGCTTGTGCCGATCATCTCTCTCACGGTCTCCTGTCACGATGGCAAACACGGAAAATAAAGTGGAGACTAGAGGCGGTCAGCAGCGGCACGAGAAATTTGATCAATTGTATGGAAAAATATTAACATATACAAGTTCAACACGAATCTAGTTTTATTATATTCCCAATAAAATATATTTTTTATACTATATCAGAAATTCACATTGGCTCCCGACCTCACATGCTCCTGTTATGTTAAACAAAATTATAAAAATAGTAAAACATATTTAAAAATTGGAGACAACATATACAGGTGTTCAACACACGTGCATAGTTTTGGAATCAAATGACATTTTGTCTGCTCTATGCAAACATAACAAAATCAGTGGCTAAAATGAGATCTATAAATACATTTTTGAAAGCACTGATTTTATTATTTTCGCAGAGAGCACAAAAAATGGCATTTCACTCCGAAACTTTGCACGTGTGTTGACAACTTGTATATGTTTGTCTCTAATTTTTTCCAGAATTTTTTGATATGTTTTACTATTTTTATAATTTTGTTTAACATAACAGGATCCAGTGAGTTCGGGAGCCAAAACGCCTCTCTCGTACTATATGGAATGGTGTTCTATTTTTCTATAAACTTGGTCAAATTTAGAGAAGATTGATTCAAGAAAAATCTAGAACTCCCACTAATTTGGAACGAACGTTAAAAGATTGTTTGACCTTTTGAGATACATTTCCTAGATCCAAGCTACTTCTTTTCTAAATTAAGTTTTTTCTTGTTTGAAATTAATTGAAGTTCTACACTTGTTCTGAATCAAACTTTTTTAAGTTTGATCAAGTTTATGAAAAAAATCATCTGCAACACCAATCTAGTTCCATTACATTCATTACAAAATATATATTCGTACTCTATAGATTGATGTTGTAGATATTGGAATATTTTTCTACAAACTCGGCCAATTATAGAGAAGTATGATCTCAGACAAATCTATAACTTCAATTAAATTGGAAACTAGGAGTCATAAATTTGTTTGACCCGTTGAGATACATTTTTTGTCAAAACAATATAATACGCATATATTTGTCCATATTATCCGTCACCAAAAGTTTAATCAACAATATGTGAAAAGGGTTCAAAATAGACATTGTTAGATCCTTGTTGATAATATTTTTAAAATTATATGGGATAATCCACGTATAGATTGATTCTAGGTAGACAACTAGTGTACTCACCTCATACTTACAAATAAATGAAAAAAGGTTTTACATAAACAATCTCTCAGTGATTATGCACCGGAACACTGTTTGACTGACTGAAGCTGTACAAAGTGGAATCTATCTTCTACAGTATTTACTTCCCCAAAAAATAAAACAAAATAAAAACAATTCATTCCCACCTGACAATGTGCATAAATAAAGGTGCATGTACATATATATGACTAAATATAACCTTCTAATTCCCTAAGCATTTTGCAAATGTAGGTGGAAACCAGAGTCAGTACCAGGGAAGGGTATGTAGGAGGATAGTCACCATAAGCATAGCGGAGGCACTTGATGAGTTGTTGCGGCGTTGTGGCTAGGTTCCTTGGGGTTAGGATTTGGCTGCTCGGTTGCGGCGCTATGGTGACGATGGAGGTGTCGTGCAATAAAAGAACAAGGTTTCCCCGGTTCTTGTGTAGAGGAGAACGAGGATCATCCGGGCGATGCTCTTCGAGAGTAATGGATTTGGTTATGTAATTTCGTTTCTCGGATGGTCATCGTCTCTTGGTGCGTTTTCTCCGATCCGTGAGGTTTGGCCAGTTTTGACTTCTTTGCAAAGCTGCTAAGGTTAGGTCTCCCTAGATCTAGGCCATATCTGAAGTGGTCGCCTAGCCCTCTTTATTGTCTTCTTCTCCACGAATGCCATCGTTTTCTCGAATCACTATCATCGGCATCATCCCGCTCTGACCGGCGACTTCCTAGCTGATGTCTGAACGTTTCTATAGCTCCGACGTAGTTCGGAGGTCCAGAGGCAGCATCTTTTGCTCATGGCACGCCACCAACGAGTGCATGAGTAAGACAATGTCGATTTCTCCCAAGGACATGTGCGTAATTTTTTTTCTTCTTTAAGGATGTAAGGGTTAGTTACTCTTAAAATATGGCCTTGGCCTATTAGCAAAAATATCATTGTACATCTACTCCCTATGTTCCTTTTAAGTCCGCATATTAGATTTGTCTTTAAGTCCAAATTTGTAAAGTTTGACCAACTTTATATAAAAACTATTAATATCTACAATACGAAATAAACCCAATATGAAACAATATTGAATGACAAATCGAAATATATTGATTAGGCATTGCGAATTTTGGTATTTTGTCATGTAAACTTGATCAAACTTTAAAAAAATTGACTTAAGACAAAACCGATATGCAGAGTAAAGAAACGGTGGGAATACAAATTAACAGGATATTTATTGATCAAAATATTGCCTTAATAACCAAATAAAATATGTGTTATATTTTACTTCTGAATGGTGGCACAGTACGCAGCTACTACACAAGATGGACCGAAGACACCCCGAACCGTGGAAAAATAAAACAGGGATCGTTACACAAATCTATGTGTGAGAAAACGATTTAGATTTAACAGAGTACCTGTGAGATGACATAGAGCAGAAGTTAATTCTTGTATAGCCTTTAAGTTTTGAGTTACTGCTGTTGGCATGAACAACTTTTCAAGAATCAAGATGAAGAGAATTGCAAGTACGAAATCAAGCAGACCACACACAACATTTGTTCCACCTCCGTTCGTTGTGACTTAGCAATGACATGCAAGGGAAACAACTGAGACAAGGCCACAATACCCCGAAGCTTCACCTGTACTTCATGTTTAGCACCTTCCCCAGGGTCAGGCAGCTCGGCGCTGGCCCTTTCACCGTGTTTCTTTTGTTCTCAGGCGGCGCCGGCGGCCGGGGTGGGAAGGAGCGGCATATGAGTTACACTTCCGGCCCACGCCCTCAGTCGGCCGCGGTTTGCGCTGCTTCGTCTCGATCTCCTTCCGTAGCTCCCTCTCTAGCGCCGCCTTGGCCTCCTCCGCTAGTTCGGCACGCCTCACCGCCTCCTCCAGGCAGAACTTCAGGTCACTGATCTCCGTGTGCGCCGCGTCCAGCTTCTCGTCCTTGATCGCCTCGCCGTCATCTTTCTTCCCCACGAGCACGTACCCGTCGCCAAGCTTGTCTGCGTCCCTGGTTTCATTCGTGTAGAACTCGCCATCATCATCGACGCCTTTGGAGTTCACCACAACGATCTCGGAGACAAAGCCGGCACCTGCAGCCTCTGACTCTTCTGGCCTTTCTTGCCAGCCAAGGTTTTGGGCATGCCGATGCCGGCGTTCATGTCCTTGCAATCGTCAGAGTTCATGCTCTTGAAACTTTCATCCAAGAAACGAACTCCCCCTTTCAGCTTCAAGGACGGCGGCATGTCATCTTTGGAGTTCACCACGACAAACAATCTCAGTGAAACCTTCTGGCCTGGAGCTTCTGTTGCCTGCCAAGTTTTCAGGCATGCCTATGCTGGCGCTGATGTCCTTGCAATCTTGGGAGTGCACGCTCTCGAAATCCTCCCTCGGGCTGTCAGCCACTGAACCAACTCCAATTTTCGGTTCCTCCTGAACTTCCCCGACATGTTCAGGCATTGAACCGTTGATACTCCCATGACTCACATCATCATCATACTGAGCCTTCAGACCATCCTCCATCGGCAATTCACTGTCAAAATACGTCTCCACGACCTCTGAATCACCTTGGCATGCCGTGGAGTCTGCAACCGTACCAGCTAGCGCGACATCCGGTTCCTGTTCTTGATCTTTCGAAGCCATGTCTGACGACACGTAAATCTCCCTGAGCTTCTTCAGCTCGAACCGGAGACAGTCCACCTCCACCGTCTTCGCCAGCAGCTCTCCCTCCATATACTCCATCGCCTCCTTCTGCCTCTTGACCGCCTCCACGTTCCTACCGGAACTGACCAGCTCGAGCGTGACCTCCTGCAAGACCGCGGACCGCTCCTCCTCCGCCCTCATCGCCGCGACGGCCGACGACAGCACGGCCTCGTTCAACTCCAGCACGCGCATGAGCCCGTCCCGGGCGCTCTCCCGCTCCAGGATCCTCCTCGTCTCCATCGCCTCCACCTCACCCAGCACGTACGCGTTGCCGTGCCTCAGGGCGTCGAGCTCGCCTCTGGCCGCGGCCAGCTCGCTGCGCAGGGCCTCGCACTCCGACGCTGCCTGGGCTTGCCGGCTCGCGATCAGGACCACGTCGGTCTCGAGCTCGGCGATGCGGTCGTCGTACTTCTCCGACTGCTCCTGCATGGCCTTGTTGAGTGCTTCCAGCCTCAGGTTCGCCTGCTTGTTCTCGTTCTCCTTCACCTCCAGCTGCAGCTTGCAGGTGGCGAGCTCCTTCGCTATGACGTGGACTTCCTGCTCCTGGGCTTGCAGACACGTGGACGTCGATGGTGTTGCGTTAGAAAGATCAATGGATTTCAGCAAATACAAAAATTTAGTATATGAACTCGGGGAATTAACAAAGGACCCATGGTTCTGTCAGGGCTGCTGAAGCGGCTGTGATCACTTCTCTGCTCGAAGAGGTTCAACGCAGCCTGGACAGATTCTAGAGGTCTCGTGTCAATCTCGGCCATCTGTGCATACAATTGGGTGCCCTCTGTCGGTCTGTTACCTGCACAGGCAGAACAAGCATACGCGTCGGTCAGGTGATAAAACACTGATTCAAATGAGACGAGATGCCTATCTTAGCATCCATTCCTACTGTCTCTTTACGTATTAACAGAACTGAGGTGTAAATCTTCAGGTTTGTCAGTTTGCCAACAGCTTGTGTTGAGTAAAATTTATAAGTTCATTCAGTTGATTACTGATTAGTGATTACACGTCTGAAAACTTCAGTGTATCAGCAGGTACTACGCAGACGCTGTTGTTAAACGATCAAGAGAGTACCAAATTCGAAGAAGATACAGACTTCCAAAGCAGTTTAGCTTCAATCGACGAGACCAACCAACAGGCGTACCTTGAGCAGAGCGGGCTCCCCATTCACGGCCCGACTTCCCTTGTTGCTGCCGTCTTCATCGGCTACCCAAGTCCAAGAATGAACTGCCGAGTTTGGAACAAGAAGAACGGGAATGCCAAGAGCACTGGGTAAAGTGAAATAAGATAGGGGTAGCGCTAGATATAAACCAGGGAGGAGCGGTTAAAACGAGGCGTCGTGGCCGACGAGGGTTAGGCGCACGCACTCGCCTCGATCCCAAGGAAACTGGGGCGTGGAGATGTCGATGCCGTGGGTGAGCCCAACTGTCCACTTCCCCGGGCTCTTCTCCCGTTGCGTGACCTCGTACGACCGCTCGTGGTTTCATACGTTCATGCAGCCAACTATGCTGTCTACAGTACGAACAATAGGGTTTGGGATTATGTGACACGTCCTACTCTGAATTCATCATATGCAGCTGGCACTTAGATTGGGGTTTATGAGGTAGAAATGGAGGTGAGCTTAGATTGGAGAAATTTTGCTCACAGGATTGATCACAGTTCATTTCACCATGCCAACAAGTGCCCATTATGGTGTCCACAGGTAAATTACTAAGTGATATATCGACAATTCTAGAAACATTATAAAGACGAGCACCAGGCCTCGATTTGGATTCCAATAGCCAACAATGCTAGCAATAGATAAAATCCTATACAATTCTTAGATCTGGACTACTGGTCATCCTCGCTACACTGCTCAAAATATCATCTGGATAAAGACAAGTTACACCGCAACACTGGAACGCCATATCCGGAAACAAGAGAGGCCCTGCGATGCCTTTGGCCCGGTACGTCTGCAGATTGATAGTCGTCATACTCGATGAAGCACCCGATGCATCAACCTACCAATCAGTAGTAAGTGGCGGCGCCGTAGTACGGTTGAGGAGCTGCTGCAGGTTGCTGAGTGTAAGCTGCTACTGGCGCCGGTGCCGGTGCTACTGCAGCTACTGGTGCTGCCACTGGCATTGCTGCAGGCTGTGCATAACTTTGCTGCGGGTAAGCCTGCAATATTTTCACCATGATCTCAATCAGTTGGATAACTTTCAGCGGATTAAAAACTATAGTGGTACAGTTCGCTAAACTCAATGGACAAACCGACAAAGGAGGTATAAAAGGTGCAAGAGGTAATGGTGAATTATAGTCCATAAGTCCTAACAAATAAGTAAACAACATCACAGAGAGAAGTGGAGAAAAACACAATTTAAAACTGAATGCTAACAAGATAGCACGAAATCTGAGATTGGACAATCTGCCTATAACAGAAACTACAGCTGATTCCTATCTGCCAGTGTAGAAACAAGAATCCGTACCTGAGAAGGGTATGTAGGAGGATAGCCAGCATAAGCTGCTGCTTGGGGAGCAGATTGAGGCATTTGATGGCTGTAGTCATAAGTTCCATATGCAGGATAGGTGGCCTGTTCAACACATATAGTAAGTACAAAATCAGGCATATTACTACATATACGGTAAACACTATAGGTCAAAAAAAAAGTAGTACAATAACATCTAAATTTCTTGAGTTGTATTATAAATATCCCAAGATGCGGCCGAAAAAAAGTGGCAGAATTATTTCTAGAGTTCTATTATGACAAGTCTAAGATGTGGTAAAAATACTGTAGTAATGAAAGAAGCAAATCAGCACATCTAAACCAAAGAAGAATTGCAGGTATCAACATCTTCTAACGTCGACCGACGACATGGAGAACATTTTTTGGCTGCATGTTTGAGAAGAGGATTGACCTTATAGCAAACAATGAGATAAATAACCCCTATGGTCCACGATCAGGAAATCTAGAGGTTCTGACCCAGGCAAATCAACAACAATGACCCATTTTTCTTCTTTTGCCCTTAATTTGATTTTCTAAAAAAAAATCACCTCAATTATCAAAATTCGTGCAGAGTAATGCATAAAATAGAAACATAAAGAAAAAGCAACCTGTGGTGGATAGGCCCCCCATTGCTGCCCTGATGATTCAGAAGTCGCAGGCCAAACTGGAGGATTATGAGCATTTGGATCAGTTCCCATGAATGGTTGTGTACCATCTCCAGTTTTGGCCATTTTTTCTCTGTCGGACATGGCAGCATCATCTGCTCTTCGTTTCTTTGATGGCAGAATGCTCTTTCTGTGTGAAAAATGAAGAGTGTGCCGAATTGTAGCCTTCTTGATTGACTGTGCATCTCCAAAGGTATCCAAAAACTGTAAGCAATTTGCAAATTTATCAGTACAGCTGTAAGATGGTTAAGGTAGATACAACTTTTAGGTAAAAAAAACTGCTAAACATTATTGTCTCGCCTATAAAATCTTATCTTCTGCCCACAACTCGCGTGTATAGGATGAAACAGATGCTCACTTAAGGGTATCTAAAGTACATATAGCACATACAGATGTGCAATAATTGTTCTCTTTAAGCATACCTCTAAATATATGGAAGATATTTCTTCTTTGTCGCTTACACTTGCCAACTCCCCTTGAGTTGGCTCAGGCGTAAGAAACTTCTCTACCAGTGAATCTAAGAAATCAATACGCTTCTCAGATGGAAAGATTGACTCAAGAAAGATGACAGCCTGCAGAAAAAAAAGCAGTGGCCAAATTAGACTTGATCGAATGTGACGAACTGAAACATTTCAGATAGATTTCATAAGCAGTAACCTCAAGAATTGATTTAGTCATGTTAACTAGCCCGTGCAGTCCACTTGAGATCTCCCTTGCCTTTTCCAAGTCACGGACCTACACATTTTGGAGAATACATCATCAAATTTCATAAAGCAAGACAAAGAAATATGGAAGAGAGGATAAAATGAAAATGAGAAACCAAACAAGTTCAACAGCTACTCATTGATTAAATGAAATGTGGTTCCTAGCTCAAAGACAAATTGTTCTTTAGAATGTTCAGCATATGCCTAATGATGTAATTTTTGCGACTGGTATGGCCACCCTTAAGCTGCACAAAGGCACTGGGTCTTTACTACATGCATGGTTAGTCAACATTGTCAGATGTTTAGATGGGTGCATAAAATTATTAGTTACTTAAACATGATCATAAAGTTTTGGTAAACACCCACCATGTATAAGAAACGCGAGTACTGAATCAGCAGCGTCGGCAAAAGCTGGCTCTGCTCCTTTTCCTTTTCAGCAGCGATGGCTTTCTCATAAACTAGACAAGCAGATTCTTTATCTCCCTGCATGAAAAATAAGATGAAACAATGAACTCCTGAACACTGACAAAAAGGCAACTAGAGTACTTTTCGTTTGAGAGGTGGGAGATACCAGCCGGTACTCCATATTAGCATGCTTCACAATGGCTTCAAGGAAGCCAGGGTATAACTCTGAGTGAAGATGCTGATATTCTGCGCGTGCTCCAGCAGTATCGCCATTAAGCTCCTTGAATCTGGCACTAAACAGATGGATCTCTGTCTGCTTCTGTTAAAAGAATAAAGAAATAGAATGTAGCTATCAGGAAATAAAGAACAGTTATATTATAGCTCTACAAAGTTATGCAGCAGTAAGCACAGTAAATACGCACATTATCATCAAACTGTTACATTACTTCCAGACTCCAATGCAAAACAAAATTACTGCTGTTACTAATCCAGGAAAAGATTTTAATTTTGCAGTCTGAGATATCAGCACAACAATACTAACGAGATTTCAAAAGGCAAGTATGCTCAAATAAGTAAAATATTAGATTTACAAGGATAGCGTAAATATATAACTGAACAAACAACAAACTAAAGTGATTGAGGTGCTGCACCAGTTTTTTTATTTTTCTCAACATGTCTACATGGAAAATAAGGAAAGCCAATTATAGAAAGCTTTGATCTTATTAGCGCAAAATCAAGATGTTATGTGGCAGTGAAAAATTATGCCATTAGGATCCAGGCTGACGAGCAGGTTGATGTGTGTGTATGATAAGGAAGGAAGATAAAAGTGGGATGATTGGTAGCAACAGAATATTACTGAATATAGATCGTAATGTATACAATATTATCCTATATCATACCTTGACAAACACATGAGTGGCACGAGCAAGAGCATTGTTAGCTAGTTCTAGGCTTTGTCTATCCTCCATGCATTGAACATAGCGGATCCAGAATTCTGAATAGCTAGCACACGCAATAACGCACCTTTCATACAGCTTGATAACCTGAAACAGTATAGTGTACCATCAGCAAACAGACATGAAGAAAGAAGATGAATATAAAGCGAAAAAAGAATTGTGATATTGACAACAAAAAAGAGAAGTTCACAGGTTACTCCATTAGCTGATTAGGTTGGCCCCTCCAAAAAGGAGGGACCATCCTTGCTCGATAGATAGATGGTTAAGAAGGTGAGCATTAAGCAAATACCTGCATATATGAGATTCAAAATTCAAACAACTGATATTTGGTACCAAATATCATGAACCCAGAACGGCCACTGACAAATGAAAGTTTGGAGTACTTAGCCTCATCGAAACCAAACATTATGTCCATGCTCTATCCTCAGTTCAATATCCCATTACAAAGGAAGCTTCGTCCAAATACTAGCCGTAAGCATATAATGGAGCCCAATAAGACTAGATTGTAAGTTATAAGATACCAAGCAATGCATGAAATCTACTAAACGAAAAGATGACCAAGTGTCAGAAGTCCAAAAGCATACCTTATTAATGTCTTCTTCAGTCTCGATGAAATCAAGATAGCTGTGCCAATTTTCAAGCTCTGGTTTGTCAAGAGGCCTGACATGAAAGTATGGTCTTCTAATAGCTTGCTCAAAAACAATAATCTTTGACTCATACTCTTTAGCCTTCTTATACATCTCTTCTCTAACAGAAATATATTTTGCCTTGTCCTCTGCTTCTGTTGAACATGAAATTTCAGGTTCGGCAACTTTATCCACATCATTCTGATGTGCCTCCCCATCAAGGGCCTGAGCACTGTTCTCAACAGTAAGACCATACATGGAAGTTTCCTCAGAAGTAAGTATTTCTGATAGGTTCCGTGTAGTGGTCAACTCCTTCAAGCTGAGCAAAATAACGAAAAAAATTAGAGTCACAACATATTACATATTCATTTTTATAATGTGGTTATATAGTTATGTGCTTAGTTAAAATTACAAAAATAAAATCCTAGATGGATTAAGAAATAATATGCTGATGGATGCGTTTGTTACATTCTTAATCCACTAACCAGTGAATAAAATTAACTTGTAGCGCTTAGAATGGTAATGGTAGTATATATACATAAAAGGTGACAATCCGAAAAACATACTTGAATACTAAAATATACAAACAATCAAAATGAACTCACCAATTTAAGTACCGATCAAGCTGTTGTACAGGATGTTCCAGTATTCTTGTATATATCACAGCTAGATGACTCCATGCCTGAAGTGATTCTTCATACTTGATATACTCATCCCACAAAGTATTGGAACGATAATCCGTTCCAACATAGGCCAGACCACGCTCAAACAGTCTGTGGAAACACAAGCAATTAGTGAAGTTAATGATGCAAAAAAATAGAATCATTGACCCATAAACAAACAATACTAAATAATTCAAGAAACACTCGGTGAATGATGTCTTGCAGGATCAAACAGGGGTAGCTACGTTAAACCCAAAGAGGGCCACATTTTTCTTGATAGAAGTGCTCTAACTTGACTACTTTTTATCGCACAAACATGTTTATCTGAAAACAAGCTAATTAGCTCATGCATCATTAAATGTGATAATAAGAAAACACCTATACAGTGCCTTGAATCCAAGAAGGCTAAATAAACGGAACATTTGGGCAGAAAGAAATGGTCATTCCAACTGTCAGACATGTATGAAATCCAATAACACGCTACCAAGTACAAATGTAAACACATGCACTCTTTACATGGCCAAAACTACCGAATGGACTGAAGAAATACATTGCTAATATATTATACAGCATTTCATCAGGCCTTCCTGTAAAATTGCTGAGATATTATAAAAGCACTTCTAGTACAAATGTAATACATGGCTAAAACTACCGAATGGACTGAAGAAATATATTGCAAATATATTATACAGCATTTCATCAGGCCTTCCTGTAAAATTGCTGAGATATTATAAAAGCACTTCTCATTAGAAATTCCTGTATACAGATAGCCTAAAAATGCAGTCATTAATAATAAAGTGGACACAAACTTTAGCTACAAAAGGTAAAAAACTTCATTGGAATAGTCGGTGTGCGTAACTGGTACCTTCTGATGATATCGGGGTCGTCGTATGTTGAAATTGCAAACAGACAATAGTTACACCAAATGTCCACTGAATAAGTAACTGCAAGAACTGCCCGTTCATACACCTCTATAACTTTATTGGCACCATCAAGATGGCCTTCATGATCTGCGTATTTCTTCCAATACCCAAAGCACAGAGGGAACTCCGCAAGGAATGCATCATACACTTTCCGTATTTTCAAAATATTGCCCTGAGCAGGAATATACACAACAATGGCATTAGAGTGAAGGTAATTGTCATATAAAATTTTACATTATTTTTATTACTTCGATGAATTATATCTATATTTAGTTCAATTCACTGAAACAAAAAAATCAAAGATTGACAAGACTACAATAGAACAAATTATAAGCTTCAAGGAGACTACATTTATGAAATCTACTAGCAAGTATACTAAGTTCCAACATTAATTAGAAGGAAAACGTATGTATCAGGAATACGCCTTTTGGCTGCAAATTCATATGCTAATAGAAACCATGAAGTAAGCTGAGTATCAATGCTATGACTAAATCTATATTTAGTTCAATTCAACTGAAACACAAAAATCAAAGCTTGACAAGACTACAATACAACAAATTATAAGCTTCAATGAGACTACCAAAACCGTCAATACAACTACATGGAATAGGGCTTATGAAATCTACTAGCAAGTATACTAAGTTCCAACATTAAAAGGAAAAAATACACAACAGGAATACCCCTTTTGGCCGCAAATTCATATGCTAACAGAAACCATGAAGTGACTATCCATGCTGTGATGAAGATTCGCTTAATTTCGTGGCCCTCTAATTATAAATGAATCCAGTAGAACGGAAGAAATACCAATTGCATGTATAACCAAAAATATGATAAGCTGAATAAGAATAGAGCATATGCATAGCAACTTGCAAAAAACATAATAATGGATTCATTATATTGTATGTGAAGGCAATAATCCAACTCTTACCCCAGCGATCCTCTCTGTCTCCTCAACAAGCGCAATCCACGAATTGAAGTCCAAGCAGTCTGCAGTAACAACCTCCCACAACCTAGCCTCTTCCGCCGAAGCCACAGCTGCATAACAGTAAGCAAACATATCAACAACAACAAAACAGCAGGCCCCGAAACGAGATAAAGAGAGACTTCGCCCCAAGCATTACCATCCCCGTAGGGTTCCTCGGGCACCATCGGCTCAGTCATCTCGTCAGTTGCTCCACCATTCTCTGCAGCCCCTGCGGCCTGGTAACCCGCGCTCTGGCCAGCGGTTCCGTTCAGGGAAGCGTGCTCGGTTGGATACACAGATCCGTCAGCGCCCTGTGCTCCGTTGTAAGAGAGAGCAGCACCTCCCTCCCCCACGGCGGAGTCTGGATACTGGGTATCAGGGTTAGCGCTCGCGTTGGTCGGATCGACGGACGCAACGGAAGAGGCCACGGCACCGGCCTCTGGATTCGCAGATTCTGGAGCGGCGACGCTCTGGTCTTGCTCCATTGTGCGCGAACTGTACGCACGGTGGAGATTCGAGACCTACCAAGCCCTAGAGAACGAAAGCAGGAGGCGAGGTTAACACGTGAGGAGTATAAGCGTATGAATCTGCAGGGGACAAGGGAGACGAACCGGAGAGCCGTCGACGGGCGGAGGCGGGCGCGAGGTGAGGATGAGGAGCGCCGGGCGCCGGCGAGTTGGAGAGGGTTAGGGTTGGATCGGGAAGGGAGTGGCGGTGCTGGTGGAGGCGCGGACAGGTGGGCCGTCAGTCATGTAGAGCGCTCGTGCCGTCGTGCGTGCCTGGGCAGGCCGCAGTCTCGTCCGTGTCCAAAGCTGGCTTGCAATACGGCCCAACTTTGATGCCAGTCGCGGCCCGTTTTGCTCACTAAATATAGCTCCTCTCAAAACAAAACAAAATAGCTCCATGGATGAGCAAAATGCAGGTTGGGTTGATAATGAAGATATGAAAGATATCTGGGAAACCGCTAGAAAAGATTGAACATGGGTTATGAGTTTCGATAACTTTTTATACTTTCATTTCCTCCGTCTTTCCAGTCACAGAGTTAACAAAAGACAAGGTGTTACTACTTAGCTGCAGCTCCTCTAACTTTAACTAATTCCCCTTCGTCGATCCTCCTCCTCAAACAAAAGCAGTGCATGCTCATGCTCAGCCCTTTCAAGGCTTGCTTAACTTAATCGGATCTCTTCCCACGGGACCCTTTGATTTTTCTATAGAAACCTCACTGTGGAGCTTTTCGCCTCAAGAAAATCTCCTCATTTTTGAACTCTGGCCATCGGATTTCACACACGACAACATGTCAGATTGAACAATCTCAACAAGGAAACCAGAGTCAACCCCGCTCAACTAACCGAAACAACAAAAGACAAAGGTACTCGCTTGGAAAACAACTGGTGCGAAGGTTCTTCACCAACTTTTTCTAGGGTCCATTAAGAGGTGACATGCGAAGAATCACCTATAGTTCGTAGTGAGAAGATCGCCATCATCAAGGCCGTAGTCGTCCCACATCGAAGACCATCCACGTGAAGTTAAATCAAGAGCAAGCACCATCAACGTCATCTGACAAACAACCTTCTCATTCAACCAGCCTCGACAAATCAAACCAAGGGAGGATGCAAGAACACAAATGAAGACTACTGACATGAAGCTTTTTCCCTAACTTTTAAGACTAACTGAGAACGCGACCCTTGCACCTTCTTTGAGCATCGTACAGAACCACCTACCTCAGGACGCTCGAACTGACTTTTAGACTCCTCTGGAAGCTCGATACCCTAGACTTTACCTCTTAAAATTCTTACCAAAGCTTCGTGAAGCTCAAGAACCAATGAAGTCAACAATGAAGTTCCTCATTTACTCAGCTGAAGAAGGACAAAAATGAAGACAACCAACCAACGGAATACTCAGAAAATCAAACGTCGGAAGCACCTGCTGTGCACAACGTCAACCACCAAGCAACCTCAGACGCAACTAGAAGCTTTAACATCCCTCTACTAACTAGAACCCGGAGAGAGTCCAGTATGCAGGCTCGACGCACCATGAAATCAACGCGTCCCCACCTGCGACCCTCGTAAGGCGACAATATCAGGAAGTGATATCTGCACCAACCCCAAGCACCAAGGAGTGATACCCAAGACGAAGATCATCAAGCAATCCAAAAAGAACGATGCCTCCAAGTCAACCCCAGATGCAACCTTTAACATGACCGTTCAAAATACCCTTTTTAAGGGGGGAAGACTGCGCTGCGTATACCAGAAGGTGTTAATAATTAGTTCTTTGTGCCTTAGCCTTGTAGAATCTGGAAACAGCCAACCCGAGCTCTCCCTCAGCGTCGATCGTCAAGTTAACCCTATCATCAAGGATCTGAACTTAGCACAGAAGTTTATCGACAAAGAAAGCCCCGCAGCATCAAGTTGTCAAGATCTCACATGGCGACCTCACTAAAGGAGCATCGACTTCGGAAGTATAGTCAGCCCAAAACCCGTGCCCTCGTACTCCCCTGTACCCCCGGGCAAATCTCGAGGACGAGATTTATTTTTAAGGGGGGGAGGATCTGTAACATCCCAAATTTTGGAACTAAGAAAAACTTAGTTTTACAAGACCCAAAATCCAGAGCCAACAAAAACTTTTTGAAAAACTTCAATAATGATTGTGTTTTCCTTCCCATTGCTATGTTGAACCTTGTGTGACTTGTTGTTTAAGTTGTTTGACTAGTAAATATTAGACCTAAGAACTCAACCAAGGTAAAAATATTATTAACTTTGGTGATCATGTCACGACAAGAGAAATATTCCATGAATCTTTTCCATTCTTATTTCTGGCCAAATTCCATTTCAGTATACTTGGTTTAGCAAATACCAAAACTAATACCTAGTATTTGAGAAAGTAAAAGTATTTCCAAAATCAAGTCTTTCTAAAACTATGGAGATCTATATGCTATCTCCTATCTATCTTTTAACCTTGATATTTTGCATGTGTATGCAACTCCCATTTTATAAACTTTGATTTTCACTACATTTGAAAATAACACAAGTGGGAAATATATTACCCCACATATTTTGTCTTGCTCAAAACCTTTTTCAAAAATACAAAGGTGGAGTTGAGATAGTTTTAAATATCATCTTGTCATAATTAAGTGTGATCATTTTTATAAGATAGTATTGTTAATTATGTAAAGGGTGGTATGATTCATTCTTGTGGTTCGATTTGTGTGGTCTTGGTTGTGATGTTGATCTTGTTGTGTTTATTGCTTGTGTGGAAATTCCTCAGTTGTGCTTAACACTAAAATAAAACACGCTTGACAACAAATTTGGAATGTGACTTGAATAAAAACAAACCTCTAAAGATATTCAAGGACTTGAATTAAAGGCCCAATTTAAAATAAGTAATCTGGTTTAATTTCCCTCTTTACCTATTTCTCTATTTTGTTATAACAATTATTTTATCTTATAAAATCCAGGAATGAGATGATAACCATCTCATTATCATATTACTCTCTCCTCAAAATATTTAATCTCCAATTACAAAGATATTTCAAATTGTCAAATTGGTTTTTTTCCAAAAATAACATATCTAAACCCTATGAACAAATGTGATTCCAAACATTTTATTTTGCAACACCAATTTTTGTGGAGCTTCTACATGTTATGAGGAGGCTACATGAATATTTTCAAATTTTCATAAAATGTTTTACTGCCTCAATTAAATCCCTAAAATGCTACAGGTTTTTAAAAGGAAATAAAAGAAACAGAAAAGGAGGAAGTCTAGGGGCTTTCTGCAAAAGTGGCTTCGTCTCCTTCCTGTAGCTCACGGTGGCCGCACGGCATGGCGCCAGTGGCGAGCTCGCCACTGTGCCCACGCCCTCCTGCCGCGCAGAGAGGAGAAGAGGAGCGTCGCGCCTGCCCTCGGCCCTGCTCCTCCGCGACCGGGTCGCTTCTCCTCCCCCCTTGTTGTCCCTGCTCACCCAGACCGCGCGGCCAGGGCACGTCGACACCGGCCCCAATCTCCGCCACCTCACCTCCCCGGCAAACACCACTCCTCCTGGCCGTCCGCCTCGCTCGCCGAAGTCCCCTAGACACCCCGACATCATGTCCCCTACCCTACACGCGCGTCAGCACGCTGACGAACACCTGCGGGTGCGCTATGGACGCCGTCAGTCCGAGCATGCGCCTGACCTCCCCCTGCACTCACCTCGCTCCCCCAAACCCTAACGTCATCCAGAGACCGTCGCTGCCCCACCCAAGGAAGCCAATGGCGCGCCAGCTCGCCCCCTAGCCCTCTCCTGCACCCTGTCCACGACGAACTGGCCGTCGGACTATAAAAACCACCCTCGACCCCGTAGAAACACCACACCGCAACCACTGCCTTCCCACACCACTCTCTACTCACCGTGCACCACCAGGAGGGCGGCACGCATCTGCTCCCTCGCTGCCGTGGTCGGAATCGTCCGCCACGACCGTCGGTGCCGAGGTCGAGGTCGACCATGGCCACAACGCCACGCCCTCTCCATTCTCTCTTCTCTGTCCCAAACCCTCATTCCCATCAATACCGCACTCACACGCCCAAGTTTCTCTCTGTTTCGTGCACAGAAGAAGTGCCAGGAGCTCACCGGAGTTCCGCCGAGGCCGAGGAAGCATAGAAGCCTGCCGTGGTCAAGCTGTGCGTCCCCGAGCCGTACAACAGCCGCTAGGACCTTCACCGACCCTCCGCAGCTGACCCCGACCGTCTCCGTTGTCCCCAGAAGCCCCTAGGTGAGCACCGGGTCCTAGCCACCGTCTCTGGCCACGGCGGCGCCGCTTAAATAAGGTCGTCGCCGACGCGCTCTCTTTCAGCCGTCGGATCTCGATCCGAAGGCCACGTACCTGTCCAACTAGAACCAGATGCTGACGGGCAGGCCCCACCCGTCAGCCGTTTTATCTTTTCTGCGCGCGGGAAAAAAATAAGTTGGGCCGAGCCCATTGGGCTGGAACCCTCTCGGTCCGTTTCTATTTTTTTTCCTTTTCGAATTAAGGAATTAACAGAAACTTTTTAATCTGTGCCATGTTTAAAATTCAATAACTCGAGATTTATAACTCCAAATAAATCAAACCAAAATTCTGTGGAAAGCTTAGGAAATTCTCTGTACAACCAGAGTAGTTTCATCCTGTTTGGATTAAAAGTAATTGTGTAGTATTTAAAATACCACAGAAGGTTTAGAACACCAAATTATTTGTTTCTGGAGCTCTGTTAATCCAAATGACATGATTCCAATTTTGTTAGCTTAGTATTAGAGTAACTTAGCTACCCTAATTTTTGTAGGATTAATTAAGCAACATAATTAATTAGGCATCCAAGTAAATTTGGAACACCCTTCTGCACTATAACATTTTTAGTGATTAAATGGTTAATCCAATTGACTTGAATCCAGTTGGGTTAGATCAGAAACAATCAATACTTGCCATCCCTAAGAGGATTTAATTTTGTGTTTAACATAACTTAGTCAATAGCTAAAACATGATTAGTAAGTATCGGAACTAAAACAATTAAATATGAAGTTATTAACTCAAATTGACCAAAAACCAATTAAGTAGCCTTCTATATGACAATAGCCATCTATAGAATTTTAAATTGTATTTTTGTGAACAACAGAGATTAAATGATGAATTAAATGGTGTATAACTAGTTTCTGAAATTAATAAAGGTGTGTGGAATCAATGATAACTTGAATTGAATTAACTTCACTTGTTTGACATCTTTAAGAACAGTAGATGTTTGTAAAGGTTAGTTGAATGTTAGTGTTGCTTGGTCGAATTGTGTGGTGATTGTGTGTCTTGTTGTTTTACAACGTTTAGACGAGAACATTGCCGGACTATTCGAAGAGGGTAGTTTTGTTGAACCCGAAGATCAAGACCAAGGTCACTTTGTCGACCAAGGCAAGCTACTCTCTGAGCTTGCACCCCAAATATATATGCATCTATTTGATAACATGATTTACTCTTAAGGCAATGGTTTTGAAACCCTTTTATAAAAATATATGAATAGCTATTTTGCCACCTATGTAGAAGTATAGGTTAGTCTATATAAAATCATAGGATGGGAAAAATATTGTTTACTCAAAACTCATTTGAAAATACTTGTGTGGTTATGGAATACCGAGATGTCGGTGTGGAAATGGAGAAATGATGAATGGAGATGTTTATGAAAAATGCACATTGTGTCCTTGTACTTACGTCGACCAGCCGATAACCTGTGCGACCACATTTACCCACATATGGGTAAGGGCGTAGTCATATAATTTGCTCGTATTAGTATCAGATGCCTCAACAACGGAGATGACTCCGTTCCATGAGGGGATGGTTTGGTGACCTACCCCTGACCTGGTTCCTCTCAAGAGAAGTCTACCGAGGCCGGTATGAGTGTATTGGAGGAAGAGAATTGAAGAAGCCACCTTTGGATCGCTGGGCCGAACTATGAGTCCTCACACTTAGATTCCGACGGGCTGGGTTAAGTGTTGATGGAAAGTGTCATAGCGGCAGGGTCCTATACTAGTATGAGCAAAGGACAGGTTACGGTCGGTGACTCAACTTCGCATACACCTTGTATGGCGGGACGTGGCTGACACGATGAGTTACCGGATGGGTGTGGAAAATGCGTGCTACCTTTGCAGAGTGTAAAAACTATTCGAATAGCCGAGTCCTCGGATATGGACAGTTGGAGGCTGTCCTAAGACCATGTGCAAGTTTTGAAAAGTTTTGAGGATTGAAACTAAAATGAAGATGTGTTGTATCTGCAACTATACCGACAGGCTGGTATGAGGTTGCTGAAGACTGATTTGACCATGACGGGCTATGGTCGAGACGAGCAAAGTTTTGTGTTTCAAAAATGAAGTTGAAATGTTTATGCAACTCTACCGAATGGATGGTATGAGGTTGTTGGAAAATGATTTGACCATGGCGGGCTATGGTTGGGAAAATGAGGAGTTTTGGGGAAATAAAACCTGGTGATGTATTTTCGGGAAAACATTTAAAAAGGGACTCCTTACCTTTTTCAACAAAGATATATTTTAGGGGAAAAAGTTTTAAAAGAGACTTCTTACAAAGACAGATTTATGGGAAAAAGCTCTAAAAGCCTTCTTTCCTTTTTCAACAAAGATAGAGATTTTAAAACAAAGTTTCATTTAACAAAAGTCTATCCTTCTCTTTTTCAATAAGAATATAGAGTCTTCAAAGCAAACATAGTTTTATTTAAACAATAAGAAGAGTAGTGCATGCTCATTTCGGGGGTAGTTTGCGAGTACAATCAAATGTACTCATATTGGTTTCGTCCCTGCCTATTGTCTTAGCCAGATTTTGAAGAGGAGCAGTTCGAAGAAGAAGGTTTCGATGACGTCAATGCGAACTAGGGCGCTTCCTAGTCAGCTGCCTGTAGGGTTGGCAAATGACTTGGGCTCCACGTTGTTTTGGAGATTTCTGCTGCAAGTACCTGTTGATGTTATGGCTTCACTCAAGTAAGTAAATTTCTTCGGTAATTATGGATGTTCTTTCGATACCAGTTTAATTGTGCTCAGCGACAGACTGATCATGGGATCGCTGATGTGTAGGCACAAGGGTATTTCGGACAGATAATCCGGAGTCCCCACATATAGGGTTTGCGAGTAGGACCTCCCATACCAGCCTCGGCCCCAGCGAGAGTTCAGACCTGCTGGAGTGCACATCTCTTTTCTACGTACTAATGGCCGGCCCAATAGAGGTAACAGGCTGAGTTCTAAGTAGTACTCGCAGAAGGCGATATATAGGGTTTGTTCATGCCTGCTGGAGTGCACATCTCGGCCCGTCCAGCACCCCGTCTCCCTCCATTGACGTGCAACAGCGCGAGGTATGTCCCGAGGAGCCGGCCGGCGCCATCCAAGACCAGCAGCCCGCACGTCACACCCTCTGGTCCGAGGGAGCCGTCTCCTACTCCGGCTCGTCGGAGCTGGCCAATCGTACACGTCCGCCATGTGGAAGTTTTATAATCCCTAATTTCTGTTGTTGTATTGCTTGGACCCTCGTGGGGTTTATATAGAGGTACAAAGGGGTAGAGGATTGGAGTACAAGGCAAGTCATGCTAGGTTTAAACCGAGTCTATCTCTAACTCTAGAGTATTCCAATATCTCCACATATTATACTTCTAACATTCCCCCTCAGTCGTATCGGGAGTGAAGCGAACGATTGCGACTGTTTTTTTTTTTTGAAGGCTTGCGCTTCCGTCGTCTCCTCCTCTCCGCCATCATCAACTGCGTCTCTGATAGTCTCTCCTCTCTTCCCTCCCGCAGTCACAACGGGAGTGGCGTGGACGCAAGTGACGACGCAGACGTTGTTGACTGGAGTTGTTGCCGATGTGTTGATGTAGACGTTGCCATGGATGTCGATGTCGAGGTAGTCGGTCGTGATGTAGCCATGGTCGAGATTGTCGCGGTCGGTGTAGCCGATAGAGCCGAAGGCGCAAAAAAAATTGCGTGGTTTTGTGTCGTAGGGTTTTGGGTTTTGTGCGGTGGCGGCAGGTTTTGTGTCGTAGCGCGGCGGCGGCAGGGTTTCTGCGGCGGCGGCGGGGTTTTTACCAGGCGGGCGAGGCGATTGTATGATCGCCCTAGCAGAGCGCCGGCAGGTTTTGTGTCGTAGCGCGGCGGCAGCAGGGTTTCTGCGGCGGCGGCGGGTTTTTAGGTTGTCATTGGCGGCGTGCGGCGGCAACTCGCGTGTGAGTGGCGGCGGCAGACGGCGGGGTTTTGTTTTTGGCGGCATGCGGCTCGACTCGCGTGATGTAGAACTTGGCAATGATTGTGTTGGCGATGTAGAACTCGACGAAGATCTTGATGTAGTTGTACAGCTTGATGTAGATGTCCGGCTCGGTGTAGTAGGCTCGATGCAGTGTAGATCGGTAGATGATGTTGAAGACGTATAGGTGCAGAAGCGTGTCGTGGTCGTCGGGTAAATCGATGAAGTCCCGCATGCATCCGATGGATTAGTACAGGAAATATACGTGCATACCCTCGCGTGATGGCCCTGCTGATGGAGCGCTCCTAAGCTGCACGGCTGCCTCGTGCATGCATTGATGCATGGAGCCATGGACCTCCACGCGGGACGCGGCTCGTGCGCGTGTGGCTGCCTCCGGTGCATGGTTCCTGCTGCAGCTCCTTGGACGTGAGTGCTGCGGCCGTCACGCGTCGCGTCGGCCGCCGTCTTGGATTGGATCACGTAGAGCCGATGCGCTATAGCGCTGGATGTAGTCGCCGCTGGATTGAAGCACCGATCTTGCACTGGTTTTATGGAAGAGGATCTCGGAGCGGATAGGGATTTATTTGTGGCTAGACTGGATATCTAATCTACGGAACTAAAATTTCGAAAATTGTCTAAAATCTAATCTAAGAACCGGTCAGATCTTTGATCTAAACCGGGTGCCGCGCCCCCGAGGAGATTGATCTCCCCGGGGGCGGCGCGCGTTTCGGAAGTGGTGGAAGATCTAGGATCGGCGCCGTGAGGCTAACCGCTCTGATACCATGTGGAAGTTTTATAATCCCTAATTTCTGTTGTTGTATTGCTTGGACCCTCGTGGGGTTTATATAGAGGTACAAAGGGGTAGATGATTGGAGTACAAGGCAAATCATGCTAGGTTTAAACCGAGTCTATCTCTAACTTTAGAGTATTCCAATATCTCCACGTATTATACTTCTAACACGCCAGGCTGCGCCCATCGGGTCTCGCCGTCGGCACGCGTGCAACTCGCCTCCTGCGTGCGTGTCTGTGCTCGAGTATTCACGTGCGTCGTTGTCGCCGGCGGCTGGCGACTACAGGGAGACCATGTAGTTGTAGAGAAGGAAAATCAGAATTCAGTTACGGCGATCAGAAGGCGGAGCGACGCGTAACCGGCCGCGACATAAAACCTCACAGCAGCTGCTTCCTTTTTTTTTTTTTTGCACAACAAGAGGCGCCTGTGGCGCCATAATTTTATTCAGCTCAATTGCAAAGTACATGGTGTAGTACAAACCCCTGTAAGAAAGCAGATTTCAACACTAAAATCACAGGGCAAAGCTCGGCAACATGAGCTGAACATAAACACCTAAAGATAGGCTGTTCTAGGCGATGCCTAAGAGCCTGTTTTGCACACTTATGGGCTTCTCTATTCAGATCTCTTTTGACATGAAACACCTGTAGGATAGACTCGGAACTGATTGATAGAAAATCTGCAATTGTTTCCCTCGAGTCCCAACGTAGCAACGGATGGTCGATTCGCCTGCTTGCAGCCACCTTAGCAAGAGTTTGATTATCTGTAAAGTAAACTGGATGTTTGATGTCCAGGATTTTCGCCAAAGCTGCTGCCAACAGAATGCCCTTCGCCTCTGCCTGAAAAACTGAAGAAGTTAATGTCGTTGAGGCTTGGATCCTGATAGTGTACTGCTGCCCATCCACCTTCCTCTGAATGAAGACTCCGATTCCTGTGGCCTCCTGTTCTCCTGTACCTGGTGATGTACCTGTCACATCTTTGCATTTCCAAGAGGCATCAACAAAAATAGCATCTCGTAGGGTTGCTCTATTAGCAGATATAATGGAACCATGCAGCGGCTCTTCCCTGCGCCACGACCTATTCCGGAGATCTTCTTCCTGCAAATTCAGCCTTGTTGCATCATGAGTTTCAAGATTTGCAGATAGAGCATTAGCGTTCATACTTATTTGGTATGGTTTTCCTGTCTTCCTTTGGAAAAGCTCGTCATTTCTAGATTTCCAGATGCACCACATGAAGTTAAAAATGTTTGGTAGAGTGGCATGAGGATGATTCAGATTTAACAAGTTGAAAATTATATGAGGTAGCGAGTTACAGTTTTGGACAATAAGTTCAGTACGAATAAACCAAGGATTCAAGAACCATGCAGCTTTAGCAAAGGGACACGTGAAGAACAAGTGAACCTCATCTTCTTCGAGCCACATCTGCAACAGATTTTGGCAATATGTTTCGAAAACTTACCCGCCCTCGCTCCTGTTGGAAGTGCCCTGCAAAGGAAGCGCCACGCAAAAGTCTGAACTCTGGGAATAATTGACTTGTTTTTCCATACCTCATTGAGAAGTTGCCTAGTTGGCAGTGAAGGTTGGATAGGTTTTTCTTCTCCTGCTTCATATAAGTCCTGCAAACAAGCGTAGTATGCACTCTTGGCATGGCAAGTGCCATTAGTGGTTAGCTTCCAACAGAGAAAGTCGTGCTCTTGAGAGTTAATAATAGGCGTTCTCTTAATAAGTTCAGCTGCTGGTGGGGCAAAAAGAGTGTCGATTAGATTTTCGTTCCATTTCTTTTGGCCCGGAATCCAAAGGTCTCTAACATTCGCAGGGTAGCTAAAGCCAGGTGGTTGGATGATTAAGTCGTCGTAAATGGAGGTCCACAACGGATACCATGGCGAGCTCCAAATGGATATATTGCCTTGCGTAAGTTGAACAAAGGAATGGGCTTTAAGAATATGGAGGATTTTTAGGATGGATGCCCAAAACGCCGACTTTGGGACATTGGGCTTAGGGCGCCAAATCGAAGAATCTGGAAAATACTTGGCCTGAAGGATTTTGTGGAGTTGGTCATTAGGATTTTGAGCTATACACCAGGCTGACATAAGGATTAGACTTTGATTGATGGCCTGTAAATTCCTTATTCCCAACCCGCCCTCTTTCTTAGGGCTACATATGTCCTTCCAGGCCCTAAGGCAAAGGCTACGGGTGGCTTCTTCCCTGATTCCTGTCCACCAAAACGTTCTCATGATAGCAGTCAACTTTGCAATGAGTTTCTTTGAAAACAGGATGTTCGACAT
This sequence comes from Poa pratensis, assembly GCA_947311845.1. Taxonomy (NCBI): domain Eukaryota; kingdom Viridiplantae; phylum Streptophyta; class Magnoliopsida; order Poales; family Poaceae; genus Poa; species Poa pratensis. Next base: position 19,492,061 of record CAMZMU010000064.1, read on the forward strand.
GTAATAAACGGAATCGAGGAAAAGACTGACTGAATAAGTTGCAAGCGAGCTGCATGGGAAAGCTTGTCAGCTTTATAGGTGCTAAGCTTCGATTTGAACTTCTCAAGGACAAAGTTATAGGCAGAGGCTCTATCTTTGGCCGGAAGAATGAGAGGGTGTCCAAGATGGGAAAAAGATTCGTCAATGGTTTGAACGGGAAATATTTTCTTTATCGCTTCGGCAATATTGCTAGTGACATGCTTACTGAAGATAATTCCTGATTTTGCCCAGTTAGGAGTTTGGCCAGACCGAGAGCAAAAGGTTTGAAGGATTTGCTTCATGTTTGTAGCCTCCTGAATAGTAGCTTTGCCACAAATAAGCAGGTCGTCGGCAAAAAGGAGGGAGTGAACATGGGGACAATTTGGACCAAGAGTGACTCCTTCCAAGGAGTTGTTGGACATCGCTTCTTGTAGTGCTAGTGATAATTCATTAATAGCAAGAACAAAAAGATAGGGCGAGAGAGGGCAGCCTTGCCTTATACCTCTATGGCTTCGGAATTTCGCAAAAGGTTGGCCATTAATTATGACCGAGAACGTTGGCGAAGAAATGCAAGCATGGATAAGGTTGATGAAATGACCATGTAACCCTTTACGTGAAAGAGCTGCGACAATGAAGTTCCACTCTAAGCGATCAAAAGCTTTGGCTAGATCAATCTTCAACATGAAGGACTGATGTTTCCAAGAACTGAGAGCAAAAGAGTGGGTTATCTCCTGGGCAATAATAATGTTGTTACTAATACGCCGTCCTTCGATGAAAGCTTGCTGGGAAGGGTGGATGTAGTCTGGTAGGTGTGGTTTAAGTCTATTTGCGAGTGTTTTGGCTATAAGTTTGTAAACCACATTGCAGAGGCTAATCGGTCTGTAGTCTGCAGGCACTTCGGAGACAAGTTTTTTAGGAATCAAAACAATATGAGTGTCATTAATGTGCGCAGGCATGATACCAGTTTTATAGAAAGAACTTACCAGCGTCGTGACATCATCTCCGATCCAGCTCCAAGTGGCGAGGTAGAATTCAACGTTGAAGCCATCCGGTCCCGGTGAGGCATTCCTCTTCATGTCCTGCAGAGTGTCCCAAAGTTCTTGCTTGTCTGGTACAGAGTATGTGTGATCCTGGTTATGTTGGGGAGGCTGCGATGCAATGTAGGGCCTGCCAAAATTGTTATTGGAAGAGGCAAAAATGTGTCTGAAATAGTTTACAAAGGTATTGCTAATTTGCTTAGGCATGTAGTGGATAAGATCATTCTCGTCCTTGATGGAGACAATTGTATTTCTTCTCCGCCGTTTGAGAATTGCCCTATGAAAGAAGGAAGTGTTTCTGTCTCCATCTTTGATCCATTGCTTCTTGGCTCTCTGCATGTAGTGGTCAGTCAATTTTGTCAAGTTTTGTTCATATCTGATGACTAGGGAGTGCTCGAGTGCATGGTCTTGCATGTGGGCTGGTTGCATCTGCAACTGTTTGATCTGCTCCTCTAGGTCATTAATTTCCTGCTGTAAGGGCTTCTTTTTCCTGCACCATACCTTAAGTTCTCCAGCCAGGTTGTTAGTTCTTTGGAAGAATGGTTTTTGCACCGTTTTGGACCAGGCAGTTTTAGCATAAGTATGGAAATCTTGTTCTTTCAACCACCAGTTTTCAAATTTGAAATTACGTTTAACTCGACGAATAGGACCATCAGTAGATAATAAAATAGGCGCATGGTCACTGATATTGTGCATCAGAGGTAAGTTGTAAACATTAGAAACAGGAAAAGAAGCACACCAATAAGCATTGACTAAACAACGGTCTAAACGTTCGTAAAGAGGTCGAGAAGAGAACCGTTTATTAGTCCAAGTATAAGCTGGCCCACTAAAACCCAAATCAAAAAACCCACACATCTTGATAAGAGAATGGAAAGCATTAATACGAGAACGATTAGTAATGGGGGCACTCTTGTCCAAATCATACAAAAGATCATTCATGTCCCCTATACATAGCATCGGCAAATTATCATTATCATACACAAACTTAGCTATCTGCTCCCAGATGAGGCTAGTTTGCCGGTGATACGGATCACCGTATATACAGATGAGACCAAAACATTGATTACTAGCTCTAATAGTCGCAATAGCTAAGATCAGATGAAAACTACTACTATAGACAACAGTTGGCAAGATCTTGAGCGTCTCTAGCCAGCGGAGCCAGAGATCTTGAGCGTCTCTAGCCAACGGAGTTATAGATACGATTATGGACGACTGCCTCTCTCCAATAGCTTGGTCTATCAGCCCAAGGGAGGAGCAATCGAAGCTAACTTCCCCAAAATCAGTCGGTTCAAGGTCTCCACCTAGGAAGAATATATGATTTGTTTGGATTATGGCTCACAAATCTGGACTTTTTATCGTGGCTCACAAATCTGGGCGTTTTTGAGGATCTTGGTTCACTAGGACAAGAAAGGGAGAGGAAACAGATCGTGGCTCACTATGGGAGAGGAAACAGATCGAAAGGAGTTTGGAGAGAGAGGATCAGACAAAGAAACGGATAATCAGATCCACCGAAGAAAGATTGGTAGTAAGAATTGAGGAGGAGAAATCGGCATATCGCCAGCTACGGCATGTCGCCAGTCGCCATACGGCAAGAGCTTCCAGAGAGTTCAAGTGCCCGGTTTACCTCACCAGAAAGTAAATTCCGCAGCTGCTTCCTGATTCTTGGTGATATCGTTTCGTTACCAGTATTCACACGTGTTCTGCACCGACAGTGAGACCGCGGTTCGTGTCTACCCGTACGCACTCTCCTCTCGCCTCCGACTCTGACGGTAACGGTACTACTGTGTGAGTGCACTGCTGATACAGGACGACCTTACGTGGTGAAGCGCAATGAAGAGGCTGGCCGGCGTTAACTGCCAACCGCCGGACAGCGACCATACGAGCAATGTCGTCGCCGACTTCTCCGTTGACACGATCAACGTCGTGTGATGGTGTTTGACATCGTTGACTCTTCCTGCTGTCGATAATATCACTCACTCTCCCAACGGTACCTCGCGATAAGGCGCTTGACAATCTCGACTTTCTTGTTCTTCTTTCGTCTGCATTCAGCATCTTGTAGCACGTCCGTTAATGGGCTTACATGCAATGGCCATACGGAATTGTCGATCAAGTTGTCAAGTCGCTGATGCAAATCCAAATCGGAACGTCCGGCCGCCGGCGATGCACTGCACGGCTGCCACTTCAAAACCTGATCGCGCAAACGACGCAAGACATCAGCTTCCGCGACACGCACAAGAAGACGGATTCATACGGCTATTTGGGTTTTGACTCTCGCCTGCACGTGGTTTTTCTAATCTTAAAGACGGATTAGGACACGGTTGGTTCAACTGTTCAACAGCCCAGCCGGCTCTAACACTCCGGCAACTGCAAGCAGCTGACGCGGCCGGGTACGCGAGCTTGCTTTCAGAATTAAAGCGTCCTTCCATTACGCCTTAATTAATAACCTATAAGAAAGAAGAAAAACGTAATGCTACTGGTAGCGTTGTTTCTAGTCCGAAAAGGACGTGTACGGCCTATCTGCACATAATTACAATCTCAGACGTTGTAAATTTATCTCGTTATCAGCAGCAGAAATGGCGACCATCCAAGTTGGAAGCAGTCGTTTTTCCTGCACACAATGGTGATATGTGTAATGCAACAGCATTTTCAATTGATGGGCTATGGCCACCCACATCGCCCCCTTCCACATCGTCACAACTCACACCGTCCACACCACCTGGACGGCTGCACCTCGCCATCTAGTTCGTCAAATTAATGCCCAAGAATTACACTCCAAATGACAGTGAGTTACCCAGACTTGATCAATTATATATACTGTTGGATTATGCATAATGTACCACTGTATATGACAGATGTTTGCCTCGGCAACAAAACAAGGAAATACAGTTGCAGTACGACTAATGCGGCACACCATACGTGTATGCTAGATAACCAAACACAAGCCTCAAAGAATTTAATTAAATTAATTTTGGACTTTTTCTTTAACGGGAAATGGCAACGAAGGGCCTAGAACTGCATAGCAGCACACAAAAAAATTAACAACAACAACAACAACAAAGCCTTTTTTTTTCCCAAACAAGTTGGGGTAGGCTAGAGTTGAAACTCATAAGATCTCGAAACCAGGTCATGGTTCTGGCACATGGATAGCTAACTTTAACGCAGCCCTATCCATGGCTAGTTCTTTGGTGATATTCCAATCCTTCAGATCTCTCTTAACAGACTCCTCCCATGTCAAGTTTGGCCTACCACGACCCCTCTTAACATTCTCATCCCGCTTTATCCGTCCGGTATGCAATGACGCTTCCGGAGGCCTACGTTCTATATGACCAAACCATCTTAGACGGTGTTGGACAACCTTCTCTTCAATTGGTGCTACCCCAACTCTCTCACGTATATCATCATTCCTAACCCGGTCCTTTCTTGTGTGGCCACATATCCATCTCAACATGCGCATCTCCGCTACATCTATAAAAAAAACTAACAACGAGGACCCTAAAACATGTGGAAGTAGAAACTAGGTCCTCAGATATTGTAAACATGACCCTACAAAGATCACATAAAAGAACTCGTGTCCTTAGCCATGGCTGTCACAGCTTGACCTCTAGGCGTAGGCGGGAGCAGCGCCGCCGGCTACGCCACCACTTGGGGCACCGCCGCCGTTGGATCACATGCCGAGATCGATGAAGATCTTCAACGGAAGGAAAAGGAAGCTCACATCAACCATAAGTTTGAGCATGTGAGTGGCTTCTATGGCCCGAGGTAACCCCGACGCATCACATCTGGAGTTGGGGATCTCCGTAACAAAGAGCACGTGCCTCCGCGGCCAATTGGGACACCTCCGCCGTTGGATAATACACTGAGATTGATGAAGATCTTCCAACGAAGGAAGAAGAAGCTCAGATCAACCAGAAGCCCGAGCGTGGAGTGGCCTCTCTGGCCCGAGTTAACCCCGGCACATCGCAACCGGAGTTGGGGATCTTCGCAACCACTAGCAGCTCTTGGAGCATGCACCTCCGCGCCCACACCACCCTCCTCACTAGTACAGAAAAGCTCATTGGCAACGTGCGGTTTATGCCCATTGGCAACGTGTGGGCACACGTTGCTGCTATTTTTACTGCCAACGTGTTCTGAGAGCACGTTGCCAGGGGCATCACTATTGGCAACGTGCGTTCTGTGGAAACGTTGCAAATTTCCTGTTTAGCGGCAACGTGTTTCTTCTGTACACGTTGCTAAACTATGTCAGGATATCAACACCAACAACGTACTGACAGTTGCCCAGTACCAACAAAATAATCAGTATTAAGCAGTAAAACACAATTCCGACACAATAATTAACCGAATTAGATAACTAGCATATGAGACTCGATCTCACTAATAGATTCAACATAACTTATTAGTAGTTTTCTAAATAACTAGCTAATCACTGAGTGTCTCGATCACAGGCTCAGGCATGAAGTCATTATCATCTCTAGTGTCATGATCCTCAGACTCGGAACTAGAAGAGTCTTGGGGGTCCTATACATGAAGGAGTACAATTCAATGCCTAATGTAACATATTTAATACAACTGTGTACGCGGCTGTTAAGTATGAGAATTCAGTGATAATTAACTTTTACACTCCTACAAAATGGAGTCTACAATTGATAGCTCAATGGTTTACTCAGAAATCTGACTGGCACACTGACCAACTCGTGGTACATGTTCAGAGTATGCAGGCTCTTCAGTTACATGTTCAGCAATTACAAATGGATCAGGAGGAAAAAGATGATTAGTTGAGAAACAAGATGGCTCAGTTGTGCCTTTTAACATTGAAATCTTATACTTTTCTGAAGATCTCTATGTGTGAACATATATGTTTCCTACAATTTCCCTTTAAGAAGTGTCAAAGACCTGATGTATGGAACCTGAACCGTGTGAACTAAAACATGTGTGTTAAATAATTTTTGGAAGCTTCCGTCGTTTCAATTATGTTTCTACTCTTTGTGCTATGACCCACATCGTTTATGTCAAAAAATTGACTGTAATTTAGTGCACAAGGAAGGTCAAGGTCAGGAAGTTCATGTGAAGATCCACGTTGAGTGCATGTTGGTAAGAATCAACTGCACAAAGCAGTCTCCACAGCATAAAGGTCATAACAAAAATGAATGATGAATTCATTTGCATCTCATAAGTTTCCTTGCACAAAGCGATTTCAAATAGTTGGGTGCATAACTAGAATAAGAGAATGAGATACAAAATAAGTTAAAATACTATTATTCGGCACAAGAATAACTAAAAGATAGCTACATGGGCGTGATCAATCCCACAACCACAGACCCATGGCACAAGCGCCACTGGCTAATCTTAGACGCACCAAGAACAAACATGCCTCGCTCCTAACTAAGTGCTCCCCACACATGGCGTGGGGTCTTGCTCGGTTATTTCAAAAGGACAGAACTACCATTACAAGCACAAGATTCAACTCACACAGCATATAGTTCAAAGGACTCTTCAGATCAAAGATCGATAATGATTCAGTGCACCGACTTGACGACGTTTGTGTCGAGAAGATCCCATATTTTGGACTTGTGCTTGATCATACGCAGCTTGGAACAGCCACTGCCGTTGCTGCCACTTTTACTAACACTGGCAGTGCCAGTCTCATTCTCAATGATCACCTCCAAACCAGTGAAGACAGCAAAGTCACTGTCAACTTCGTTGAGATGCATAGTTTGGAAGAAGTTGGCGATGCAAAACCTACCAGAACCCAGGCTGACAATTCCAGCTGGACTGTAGTCGACCGGGCACCACTCATCTGGCACATCTGGATTCCCCCATATGCATTTCTTCTCCGGAGGATGCCCTCGCACAACAGGGGCAAGGTCAGCGGCGCATGGGAGTTGTCCATCGACCTCAGAGATGCCAAACCAGAGTTTCAGGTCTGGGATGTACTCGGCCTTGCCCATGAAAGGCATCAGCCAGTCACCAGCCCGGCTCCACGTTCTGTTCACCGTGTCGAAGCAGTAGGTGCCGACGCCCTGCACGGAGATGCAGATAGCATCGCCCACAACAGCGTGAGAGAGTATGCAGGCATGTTCGTTGGCTGGTTCGTCGACGTAGGGCGGCGGCGGGAGTGATTCACAGTACCATGTCTTCCCACTTCTTCGTTCGCCGCAAAAGAGGGCCTCAAACTGGAATTTCTTGGCAGGGGAAAGAATCTTCTCCATGATGTAGAGGCCATGATCCTCTTCGGCATCATCTGAGTTGGGGTCATCAGATGAGCTGGGGACGGTGATGGCAAAGGGGTAGGACTTGGGCGCGTGGAGATTCGGTGTAGTTACGGCGCAGCGCCTCTGGGTGTCGTAGTAGAAGAGGCGTGCCGCACTGTCCGTAAAGAAGATCTTGCTGCCCGAGAAAGTGAAACCTTTCAAGTTCGGTTGGTCGATATGTTTCATTGGGCATGCCGATGGTAGGACGCTGAAGAGGGCTGGCGGCAGCCGAATGCTCTCCAGCTCTAATGAGGCGGCCGGCGGCTGGTTTTCCTTCTTACCGTTCGCCTGGGAAGTCCTGAGATATCGACATGACTGCACTTCCCTTTGTATGGGCAGATCTTTCGCAAGAGTCGCTGCTGCTACTGCTGTTTTGTGGAAGAATTGGTCGGCGTTGAGGCGGCGCAGCGAATACAAGTGACTCCTGCAGTTAAAAACCACCAGGTTCACAAACCGCTTGAAGCCCATGATTCTCCGCTCCAAATTGCTTCCAATCACCTTGCCCTCTTCGTCCACGGTAGATCTTCGGTGATGAAAGAGGAACAAACCTGAATGATGAAGCTGATGTACAGGCGTCGGATCTGGCCGCCAGGCAGTCGAGCGTAACGGCGGCGGCGCCCGGGCAGCCAGGGGTGGGGCCGTGGGGGTCGATACTGGAATTAGATCTTCCCGGATTTGTCGCCCTGTATATTTATACCTGGCGTGCTTTTGAAGGACAATGGGCCGAAGGATGTAGCCCAGTTGCTTCTTCGTGTATCCAGCACACCGTACATATTTCGTGGGCCTTATCAGAAAAATATCATGGGCCTGTTGGTCAAAGAATAAAAATGAGATAAGTTCTATTTACCAAGGTATGTTTGAAAATTTGTCTAAAAAAGGTATATTTGAAAATCCCCTTAAAAAGGTATATTCGAAAATCCGCAGAACCGTAAAAAAATGTCTTAAATGCGACGCAATAGCTCTCATTTTTTCCCTCCAGCCACGTATCCCAACAGCCAAAGAGAGGTCGTGCATCTTTTTTTTTCCTCAAACCACGGATGTGATGAAACCGTCTATTTTGGCAATTTAATGATAAGATTTGGTAAGAAGATGGAGACAAAAAACAGTAAAGTTAAGATGGCTCCGTGTTGGCAAAAATTTCATTTACTTTTCATCAAATATGGATGCATGACAGACTTAACTACTGCATTACTAATCAGCATTTCTAGTGTCTTATAGGCAACAATTGAGTTACTTGCTGTTAACAGTTAGAAATAAAGCACACACCGAGAATAGTCATTGTAGTATCCATACAACTGGACCATTTTTTTTTTTGAGGACAAGGTGGTCGAATCCACCGTCCGAATAGATAGAAAGAGTTGACCCAGTTTATAAGGGAAACCGGGTCCAAAAATCATACAATCTGTACAAAAGAATGACACAAACGAAGCGACCCGTCGCCCACACGACCCAAGTCGACAAACGCCACAACACACACCACCCGCTCCGGGGCCGCCGCCCCGGCGTAACAAACAGATCTACCTTTGCATTGCACGAAATCGATCCAGTCATGGTCGACGAACCCTCTGCCCATGCAGTTTTCATCCAGGTTGCCACCAAAACCACCATGTACCGGGTCCGCCGCCCTGGAGAAGCAACCAGATCGACTTTTGCATTGCCCAAAGATGATCCTGTCAGGTCGACGAACCCTCTACCCGCGCAGTCTCCATCCAGGTCGCCACCCAGACCCCGCTAGACAACGGCTCTGCCTCATAGAACCGTCGTAGCGTGGGAGACCGAGGCCGCCGCCTCGACGTCCACCACCCTCCGGGGCCGCCGCCCCGACATCCACCACCCACGACCACACGCACCGTTTTCACTACTATGTTTTCCATTCGACACTCGAACTGCATTTCTTGTACAGGTGATACTCCTAAATCTGATTTCTTAAACTGCATTTTAGAGTGTACAGGTGATACACCTAAATCTGATTTCTTAACTATAGAATGGTCCGTGTTTACCACATAATGAAATAAAAGGCAAAACATTATGAGGAAGTCGTTGAAAATGAACAAGTGAGTGCTTAACATCAGACTATAAGAAAACCACTCTACAATTGGAATTTCTGTGTAGACTAAGCAGTAGTAAAATTGTAGAACCGGTAGAACTTCTTATATGAACAAAAGAGAAATGTACACCTGCAACAAAATTCATCTTGACTAAATTGGCAAATTTATTTTACTCCAGTATAGGTTGAGGGAAAGTAGACGTGGGTGGAGAACATCATGTACCTACCCGATATTTGCTCTTCCATAGTGGTCTGTAAAATCCGGTGCAATTTCGATGGCTAGTAGACACTCCTCTTCTAACATGAAGACCATATCATTCTTAACGCAGCAGTGCAACGTGACAAAAATTTACCTCAACAATTTGCAAGTGTGAACATAAATTCATGAAAACAATACTCGTTAGTTCAACAGCATATGAAACGCTGAACCAACCATCTTTGAGAGAAGTAAAGTAAACCCTTATTCACGGAACATTAAACAAATAGTTGTGTACAAACTTAGATCTGAATTTCGCCATCAGTAGATCGGTACCTCTTAGTATATTGGTACGCTTCGTCTTCTCATCCCTCCACGTCTATCTGCTACAGTAGCTTGTGGTACCAATTTATGTCAAATTGGAAAATACTGAAACCAATCCAAGAGGCTCGCCAAAGCACAGGAAAAATATAAAAGCAAGCACCTAGCTTTCTCATCAAAATCAGAACACTTCCGTGTACGAATGGTGCCTTCAACCTAACGTTTTCTGCCTGGTCATACAAGTTGTGGTACAGATAATTGCAAAGAAGCAGGTTAAGAAATGTTTCCTGCCATCAATACCAGAAGTTGGCCCCATAATTTGACATCATTTAAGTTGTAAGATCAAGAAACGGAAGACCACAGTCTCACAACAACCTGGCCAAGCCCATCAGGGTGCAAAGTTGCATACTGTGCAACCCCAGGAGAGTTCTGCAGGACCAAACAGGAAAACGAGTTACAACTGGCCTAAGAAATTCAGAGAAACACAATTGATGAAGTTCTGCTTAAGTATTGCATACTGAGAATAACAATACATTGCAGTTAGAACAACTCACCCACGAATTTCAGCAAAGCTGTTGGTGAGTTCATGGGCATTAGTCAATAAAGAAACTCATTGCAGAATATGCAAATACGCAATTACTCATTGCTTCTACGACATCACAATACAGTAACAGCTGCTGCACAACAATGACCTAGATTATGAGAGCATGGGATTCTCAAAACCTCCATGTTGTAATTAGATTGAAGTATAATTGCTTGTTTATTTCAAATCACAACATCACTCCAGTTGTAGGCTGAAAATACCTTAGTCAGTATTGGGGATAGGCGGAAAGAGGCATCGAAGGGAGGGGAAGCGCGACGGCTATCAAGGTCACGACGCCGCGGACGGCGAGGAGGCGGTGGAGGGCGACAGTGAGGCGCGAGAGAACGCCCGGTGTCGCCGAGAACGGAGAAGACCTAGAGTTTTCCGGAGACTCTGGCCATGCATATGTGCATACACTAGTAGGAAGCTGCCTTCCTGTGGATCACTTTTTGTGGTGCACCAAGTAGCCATGCGCCAGACAAAAAAATCTGTGGCGCATCTGGCCATGTGCGCCACAGAAAGTCACATTTCTGTGGCGCACCTGGCCATGAGCGCCACAGAATGTGACTTTCTGTGCCGCACCTGGCCATGTACGCCACAAAATTGTGACTTTCTATGGCGCATGGGGAGTGTGCGCCACAGAAATGTGACTTTCTGTAGCGCACATGGTCAGGTGCGCCACAGAAATGTGACTTTCTGTGGCGCATGGGGAGTGTGCGCCACAGAAATGTGACTTTCTGTGGCGCACATGGCCAGGTGCGCCACATATTTTTTTTTTCTAGGTCACACACCCCTAGATCGCCTTTTCAGTTTTGCAAAATTGAAAAGAAAATGATAAAATATTCAATAAATAAAATCTTTTGAGATATAGTTAGGTTGTAGTGTCTACTTGGTATAGAAATTTTAAAATATGAATTTTGACCTTTTTTGCAAAAAAAACAGAAAAAAAAGTTTGAACGGCCATAACTTTTGCATACGATGTCGAAAAAATTCGTTTAATATACCAAAAATCGTGAAAAAAAAGGAGCTCGATTTCAACCAGATTTCAGAAGTTTGTGTATTAATCACTATTTTCATAAGGGTTCCTTTGAGTAATTATTGATCACTATTTTCAGAAGTTTGTGTATTAATCCTGCATTTTATCTTCTCCAACCAGATTTCCAATAAACACCAATCCAATATGGTGATGTGCTTCTAAATCTTAGGACAGATGTACCAGGCTTGTAGCAACAAAAACGGGATGCTAGAAACTTTTTGCAATCCTAGAACTTAACTTACTGCTTGTAAGCGAAGAAGCAACACAGTCTGGAGGTTCAGGATCAGCGTCGCCCAATGCTTGCCTCACTTGGAAGTTGGAAGTAACGACCATGCTGAGCATGGCCGGATAAAACACAACATAATCAATACGAGCCAAACTACTCAAGAAGAAAAGTGCCGTTATAAGTTTAAAAAAAATACCGTTACCAAAATAACAAAAAAAAATGCCGCTTCCAGAAAATCGCTGGTATGCCGTGTCTTTTGTACTTTAGACCATACGTACAATTTGGAAAACCATACGCAATAATGTTCCATAGATCCCTTTAGCCCATCACCTTTGTCTTATGCCGCTGCCTCTCGGGTCCTCCAGCGTCGATTGTTGTCTGTAAGCCTCTCGGGACCTCTAGCATCGGGCCCTCCTCGAAATGCAGGGGAGAGCAGCCGGAGAGTGTAAGGAGAGGAACATGCCCCCTTGCCCGGTACTCTAGCGCTCCCACTCGCCCAAGCTCAAAATTGGGCTCAGGTTGGTCCAAGGTAAGTTTGAGGTCCAAGGCGTCGCTAGGCTAGTCTGTGATGTATGAGTGGCTGATTCGCCGGGTTGGATGATTTGTAGCCGAAGCCAGGTGTCGGCATGTCGTACCCGGTGGATAGGGCGGCGGCGGAAAGAAGCTACTCCGGTGCATTATGGCGGTGTCCCGGTTTTGGAAGAATAGACCACGCCCAAAAAAAGTGAGCACACTAAAAAATTACCTGCATAGGAGAAGATCGTTTAGCATGAAAAACCATATCGTTTCTACATAGTCATAGCGACCATTATAAGGCTACCGCTCGCGGCGACCTGTTAGTACTTACCAAAAAACTGAAGACTGACATGACGACATCTCTCGATCAGAAGAATCAATTTCCCAAGTAAACTGAAGACTGAATTATTTATTTATTTATCTTTTATGAGTATCATTTGTTTACCCGTTGCAATGCACGGGTATTTTGCTATTAATTTGTAAATGGGGCATGGCTTGACTCCCAAACACGACTTACATCCTCGGTTTGGTATGCCCTAGAAGCTTATCGATCGTACGAGTTGAGTCCACACATGTTACGTCTTGAGTCCAACAGATAGCAGCAATTGTTTCACGATCCAATTCCACACGTCCAGATATATACACCTGGTGGTATAGGCCGGCCGGCAGATGGATCTGATGCTTGTGTACTCCATGGAGCCACGGAAACACCAGCGGAACAACAATGCACACTCGCCACCGCCGACGTCACCGACCCTACCTGTGGATCTCCTGCTAGAGATAGTAGCGCGCTCTGACGTCGGAACCCTCATCCGCTGCACCGCCGTCTGCAAAACCCTCCGTCGCAACATCCTCACGACGACGTTCATCCAGCAGCAACAAGCCACGGGCGTGGTGCCGGCCACCAGCATCCTCGCATGCCTCAATACCCCCCGCTACACTAGTGGAAAACATACCTTTTTGTACCGGGTGGTAAGGCCTCTGGTCCCGGATGCCCACCCGGGATGCCACAATCGGGACTAGAGACCTCCCCCTCTAGTCCCGGGTGGCTTACGGCCCGGTACAAGAAAGGTCCACGCGGGGCCGTGACAGAGCGCGTGGCTGAGGACATCTTACGGCCCGGTACAAGAGAGGTCCACGCGGGGCCGTGCCAGAGCAAGTGGCTGAGGACTTACGGCCCGGTACAAGAGAGTCCCCACGTGACGGCCTCTGCCTTTTTTTTTTGTTTTTCCAGCTTATTGCTACGATTAATCTTGCAAAAAATATGGTTAATTAATTACAAATCAGAAAAATAAATATAGCATATCAAAATATTCATAAAATAAATTTTATGAGAATTCAACCGGGACTAGAGCCCGTCTATTCGATTACAACCGGGACTAGAGCCCGTCTATTCGATTACATAGAGGTCAACCGGGACTAGAACCCGTCTGTTCGATTACATGGAGATGATTTCCTGGACCCGTCGATGGCATTGTATCTTCCCTTTTGGTTTATGACATGGTCCATCAAAAATCCCGCAATTTTCTCTTGAAGTGGTCGAAAGCGGTCCTTTAGTTCCAGGTTCCTCCGCATGCTATCCATCTTTAAAAGAAGGAGAACAATGTGAATATCAATCATCATAACAGAAATTATGAATGACACTCAACACAATTGATGGTAATAAAATAAAACTGTGAATATATTTTGTTCACTTACGTCTAGAAATTTCTGTGGGTTCCGCTCACTGACCTCCCGGCGAATCCACTGGCACACGAAGTATCCACACAAATTGGTCCCCGGTGGCTGCCTCTCGCAGTTCTTTACAAGAATATATTTCAATCAAATAATAATCAAGCATGGTATGCTGGTATTGAAATTTGAATTAAAAAGATGCGCGAACCTAGCTCATACTACTTACCTTGTCAGGATAAAAACTAAGCACCTCTTTAAATTGACCTGTTGTCCTCGCTCTGAATTCTTTCCAAATGCTGCCCGGCAAACAAATGAATAAATGAGTTATTAATTAGTTACTTGATATCTCAGGAATTGAACAAATTAAAGAGACCGATATAGTACGATAAAAAATACCTTTGGAAGACATCTATAATTAGTTGGTGCCTCTCTTGGGGCCACCCCAATGAGTCGAAGATGTCAACTCTTGCATCATCAACTTGAATGATTAGCAGAATGTAATGGTCGCTGCGCACGTTTATATATGTCAGTAACTAATCAGTTACACTTAACATCGAGTAAGCAAAAATTAATGTGTACAAGACAGTAACACTCTTAATTACCTGAAGTGGTAAGGAAAGAATATCTTCCTTTTATAATTTTTCCTATGTATGAACCTAAACAAGTTGGCCTTAGTTTCCTCGGGGTAATCCCATAGCATGTAACCATTAATTCGGACCGGGTCAACGAACCCAAAGTCAAATATTCTCATTCTGTCATATTCATCACTCTTCATTCTGCATAATAGCGTAGTGAGCATAATTAGAACAAGTAATGACCGAGCTGAGCTATAGACTTTATTTTAGAAATAAATGAATTGAATCACTTACAGACAATAGGTACTAACGATACTCAAGTCCAGGGAGTCAAGCTGGTATAACTGATAGAGTTCTTCAAGATAAACATGTAACTCGTCTTTACCTATGTAATGTTCATCTGTAACTTGCACAATGAGCACTTTTCGACATTCCCTTGTGACATCCATGTACCAGTCATGCAGTCTTCGCATTTGTGTTGGTAAAAACTCGATCTGATAAGGTGGCACTAGAGACTTCCCGTATTTCCAGGTCCATTTATCTACATGCATATAGGGGGGGAGCTCTTGTGCATCCAGTTGAGAAAGTGACATACCAATTTCGGCAGCAAATTTCGCGCGGTAGGCTAAATCATCAGTGTCCGCCGCGCGCGCGGAGCCCTTATCAGTGGTCACCTTGAGCGGGGAGATCGACTGTTTTGACTGTGCTCCGAACTGGGCAACGTCTCTTTTTCTTTTCCCGCTGTCACTAGTACTTGTCGTCTTGCTGGAGCGAATTCTACTCAGACAGTGTGCATAGTCATCTTTCCTATTTATCTCGACTTGCGATGGATGATTAAGAAAATCCATAGCCCACTTTTTTTGATCTGTCGTATATACTTGCTTCGGCGGGGCTTTTTCGGTTCCATCTATCTTTTATGGTCGGCTGCCACGGCCGCGGCGTTTTCCTCTACAGTCCTATCCCAAGGTCTCGGGGGAGGAACCTTCGGTACTTGAGGGAGGGGCTCTTGTCGGGGTACCGGCGATCGGTCACGACGGAAACCCATTAGTGACGAAACGACGGTCTTCGTCGACTGGTTGCTCTTAGTGGGCGGAGGCGGCGAAGGAGACGGCTGAGGAGTCTGCTGAGGCAGCGGCGGAGGAGACGGCTGAGGAGTCTGCTGAGGCAGTGGCGAAGATCGAGATGGACTCGTGTTGTGATGGTCGTCCAAGTCGTCATCGTGTGGACTTGGAGGCGATGGTGGCCTTGGCGCCGTCCAACCTGGAATCACGATGTATTTCTTGGGCCATAGAATGAGTCCACCCTGGACATCTCCCAGTGTCCTCTCATCATCACCTATAGGGATTTGAAGTTCGAGTGATTCAAATCCGGGGCTAATTTGATCCACGCCGACACGAGCATAGCCATCTGGAATCTCATTGCCCAAATACAGTGTTGTAGATTCACAAGTTAAAGCATAGCCCTCCGCCGCCTTCACGGATAAGTTTCTCATAGCCTCATGTAGCTCACAACTTCTCTTCTCAGTGATATAATCCACGGGGTAGGTTTCCTTCGATGGCTCATCATCACCAACCCCCGTGGAAGCCACGCCGCTTCTCAGTTGAGATGGACCACCTGTTGGAGCACATTCCTGCAGCTGATGAGTTGCCCCATGCTCGCGCATTTCATCTACTTGCTGATGAAGGTGGCTCACCATACTTTCTAGTTTGCTCAACCGGTCTGATTCCTCCTGATCCTTCCTCTTCTTTGCTCTTGCTCGGCTTCTATAAGATTCACGGTCCTCAGGAAACCCTTCATTCCATGGCACAACTCCACGGCCTCGTGTTCGTCATCCTTTTACTTTATTACCGAGGGCCTAGATAAAAATCCAAGAATTGAGTACTTAGGCCATGTAATATCCAAGGAAGGTGTTGCCACAGATAGTGAGAAGATACAGGCCATACACAATTGGCCAATACCAACTAATGCAACCGAGTTGAGGGGAATTCTTGGTTTTATGGGATACTACCGTAAGTTCGTGCCACATTACGGGATCATTGTCAAGCCTCTCACACAACTGCTCACCAAAAAGGTGTTTCAGTGGACTGAAGAGGCACAGAAAGCTTTTGAACAATTAAAGCAAGCCATGATGAATACTCCTGTCCTAGCCTTGCCACATTTCGATCGACCCTTCTCCATAGAGACAGATGCTTGTGATACTGGTATAGGTGTTGTGCTGGTACAAGAAAATCACCCAGTGGCCCATTTCAGTAAGGCTCTTGGAGTCAGAAACCAGAAACTCTCTACCTATGAAAAGGAGTTTTTGGCTGTAATGATGGCGGTGGATAGATGGCGTCCATACTTGCAGCGGGACCCTTTACTATTGTCACAGACCATAAAAGCTTGTGCAATCTTGGTGATCAGCAGTTGGACACAGATTTGCAGCGCAAAGCAATGTCCAAATTGGTCGGGTTACAATTCAAATTCCAGTACAAACGTGGAGCTGAGAATGGGGCGGCCGATGCACTCTCCAGGTGGGACATCTTCTCACGGCAGCTGCATTATCTCTATGTCAACTTCGCTGGACACAAGAAGTGGCAAACTCTTATGAAACTGACAGCACTGCTCAGGAAATGTTGGCACGATTAGCAATTTGCAGTCCAGACGAGCAAGGTTATACACTCAATCAAGGCCTGATACGATTCCATGGTCGTCTGTGGATTGGAGCCAACTCTGCATTACAAACAAAGTTGATAAGTGCAATGCACCATAGTGCAGTGGGAGGACACTCTGGGATCACATCTACATATCACAGAGTGAAGAAACTGTTCATGTGGAAAGGGTTGAAAACAGCTGTGGAGGACTTTGTCAGGCAGTGTGCAGTATGCCAACATGCCAAGCATGAGCATGTGAGCCCAGCTGGGAAACTGCAACCTCTTCCTATACCTGTGGCGCCATGGCAGGATATATCCATGGATTTTGTTGAAGGTCTTCCATAATCTGAGGGTTTTGAGGTGATAATGGTGGTAGTGGACAGGCTTACAAAGTTTGCACACTTTGTGCCACTCAAACACCCATTCACGACAGGTCAAGTGGCAAGGGCGCTCTGGAGAATGTGACTAAACTTCATGGTGTTCCAACAACAATTGTGTCCGATCGTGACAAGATTTTTAAAAGTGCAATTTGGAGGGAGTTACTATCAGCTACTGGGACAAAGTTGCTCTACTCCACGACCTATCATCCACAGACGGATGGCCAGACGGAACGTGTCAATCAGTGCTTGGAGATGTACTTGCGGACTGTAGTGCATGATTCGCCAAAACAATGGAAACGATGGCTTGCTGTGGCGGAATTTTGGTACAACTCATCGCACCATGCCTCTCTGGAATGCTCTCCTTTCAAAGCTCTTTATGGCAGAGAGCCCAACTTGGGTGCTATGTTGGATTGGCAATCCACTGATGGTGTACAGGAGCTGGACTGGATGGAACACACCAACAGGCTGCGCAGTCATTTGTTGCGAGCCCAAGATCGATTCAAGAAGAAAGCTGATCGCCATCGCACTGAACGCAGCTTTGAAGTGGGAGATCAGGTTCTGCTGAAGCTGCAACCCTATGCACATACAACAGTGGCCAATCGACCATGCAGGAAACTGGCATACAAATTTTTCGGTCCCTTTGCTATGGAACAGAAGATTGGCTCTCTTGCATACAAACTGGAGTTACCACCTGAAGCACGCATTCACCCTGTTTTCCATGTTTCGCAGCTGAAGCCATTCACCCCTGATTATACGCCAGTGTTCAGCGAGCTGCCACGACCTCTTGACTTAACTCTGAGTGATACTGCACCTGCTGTCATCTTGGAGCGGCGTATGATGAAGAAAGGATTGCTTCCAGTGGTACAAGTGCTGGTTCAGTGGGAGGGACATTCACCTGAAGCTGCAACCTGGGAAGACTACGAGGTCTTGCGCGCGCGATACCCGTCAGCTAGCATCTGGGAAGGAGCTTCGTCTCAAGAGGCGGCAATTGTCACACCTGTACCTCCTTAGCAGTAGTAACATGTGTGTCAAGTGTGGTGTGTGGGCTGGCCGTGGGCCGAATTCCAGGATGGCCGTGTGTGGCCCATGTGTGTGTGCGAGCGAGGTTATAAGCTCGGTGTCCAAACTATGACAGACATGAATGAAAGTACCGTGATGTTGCTTCTCATCCTCTACCTCTGAATCTCATCTCCTGCTTGCTCCTTCTCACCCCAAATTCCCTATCTAGCTACCCAATTTCCTGTGCGATCTACATCTGCGAGATCGGGTCATCACACATGTGTCAAACTTTAAAATGAGGTTCTATCTCACTAGAAAAATTGAACTAATGAACCTAATATCTTACATAGCAACTGGATATATTGAACTAACTCTCAGATACATCAAACACTATAGTACTCTCATAGACGGAAGATCGATGGATCGACGGGCGCTGCATCCGCGATCTCGCGCCCAACCTGTACGTGTGCATCCACAAGCGACGCCGCAAACGAAGGACCGTAGCTGACGGGCTCCAAGCCCACACTTGGGCGCGTGACCAAGGAACCATCGGCATCCAGGAGCTCGGGCAGTACCTTCTGCTATGGCGCAGGCTTGAGCACACGGTGCTCACCAACGAGCCGGACCGCCTTCGCTGGACCCTAACCGCGAACGGCATCTATACCGCGCAGTCTGCCTACCTGGCCACCTTCCACGGCTCCATCACCTGTGATACATGGAAGCTCACTTGGAAGGGCTGGGCGCCGCCGCGCGTGCGCTTCTTCCACTGGCTCGCCCACCTCGATCGCTGCTGGACCGCTGACCGCCTCGCACGCCGTGGCCTGCAACATCCCGCACGTTGTCCGCTCTGCGACCAGGCACCTGAAACCATGCATCATCTCCTTCTAGACTGCCCCTTCTCTCGGCAGGTCTGGTTTGAGATCTTGTCATGGCTACGGATGCCATGCCGTCCTCCTGACAGAGACGCTAAACGCCTGGTGGATAGCTGCACGACAGGACACGCCAAAGCCCATGCGCAAGGGGCTAGTCTCCACGACTTTGCTCATGCCCTGGATGATATGGAATCACAGGAATGACTGCGTCTTCAACAGAGGACGTGTAACATCCCAAATTTATAATAAGTAGTATTATTCCAAAAATTAGGAACCAACAAAAACTTTTGTTGCTTATATGTGTTAATGGTTCCTTGTTGATTGTGATAATTGTTTCTTGTTGTTTGTATTGGTTGTTTTCTCAAATTAGAAAACTTGGAAAAACAAAGAAAATAAAATAAAAAGCTAAAACAATAAAATCATGTGACAAGTGTCACACAATTTCTCCAAGTGAGAAATTCATATTTCTTCAAAACAAAATTCAGTGGAGTGATAATATGAGCACTCCCATTTTATTCCTACAACTTTCCCTCTCCAACAAATAATTTCAAAAGTCCAAATTTAAATTCCCATATCTTTCTTTATCTTCTTTAAATCAAGAAATGTGCTATGCTTCACTTACAAAATAAATTCCTAAACAGCACCACAAATTTTTATAAATGAGTAAGAAGCAAATTATGAAAACAATTTGCAAAGATTTGAAATTTGATTTGGGTCAGGACTGCTGTCGAGCACCTGGTGGCAGAGCCATGTTCATCCCAAATCCAAGATCAAATCGAGCTAATCCGAGCTTAATTTGTCCAATCTCTGGCACCACCTGCTCCCACTCACTCCCCTCTCTCCCTGGAGCCCGAAGAAAACATGGGGATTGACCAATTTGGTCTCTGCCATGGGCGTGACCTCGCACCCATGCCGCCCGTGGTCGCCACTATGGAGGAAGAAGGTGTCGACGCCGTGGTGGCCCTGCGCCGTGTCCCTTCTCTCTCCCTTCTCTTCTGCTCTAGTAAGACGCGGTTAGGTCAAAGCAAAAGCTCCCACACGTGCACATTAGGCTGTGCCCGTGCGCGTTGTGCGCCATGGCCACGCCTAGGTCATCGCTGACGAATCCCCACCTCCACTGCACCATTCGTCACCGCAGTACCTCCCAGCCACTCCCCAGCGCTATCTCGGCCATTTAATTTAAAACTTGAGATTTAAAAATGATTTTAAAATGAATCTTTCTGTCAAATGTCAATAATTGCATCCTCTGTCCAGAGAAACTAAAACCCAATTTATTGATCAATAAATTACTAAAGTATCAATTTTGCATGTAAACCCTTTAATGTTTAAAAAATGATTTCAAATAATAATAATGCATTAAAAGTTTGCCCACGTCATCATGCATCATTTTAGAAACCAGAGAACTCATAAAGTGGTTAACTCAATTTAATAATGTTGTTTGCATTCATACATGCATGGCATTGTTTTTGTATTGTGCATATGTATTGAATTATGTGTATGTTTTGTTTGTGTTATTTATAGATTGTGCGGAGTGCCTAGCCATTTGTGATTGTTGCTCTTCCCCTGCTTGTGGCCAGGGCAAGTGACACCCATAAAAGTCCTACTATTTTCATTATTCTGCATTTAGTGTTTTCAGTAGTATGCATGATAGGCTTACTACTGGGTATATTATTATGCTATGCTATGAATCCTATTTTAGTATAGTCATCCACTATATTCCCTGTCCTCTTTAAACTTACTAGTACTGCTTAGCTATGCCATGAAAAGGATTTTAGTAGCTATTATGGAAAACAACTAAGTTTAAAGAACTACCTGGGTGTTGGTGGAGTTTTGGAAATGGTGATTCCCCCGTGGAGTTTTCCCTGGGAGGATAATCACAATGGCGGGTGATTCCCCAGTGGAGTTTTCCCTGGGAGGATAATCACAATTGCGGAAAGCCACCCAGGAACAAAGAGGTTTCAAACTCACTCCATGTTTAGATTGCTTCTAGTGCAGCCATTAGTCACTTCTCTTTCCTTTTCACTAAATGAGTGTTTTGGAGGTTTGGGTTGATTGAGGCTAATGGGGAAAGTGCACAAACTCTCGAGAGTCAGAAAACTAAGATCTTAGCCGTGTCCTCGGTTACGGACATTTTGAGCAGCTGGACAAGGAATTGATGGAGAATCTTATCATGCCAATTTCTAAATAAAACTTGATGGAAAACCAAGGGTAGGGACTCGCCGGAGTTTACCGTGTGAAGTCATCTGGCACACCGGAGTTTACCGTGTGTAGTCATCAGACACACTGGAGTCTACCATGTGATGTCACTGTTTCACTGGAGTTTACCAGTGTTACCATTTAATTAGATGAAAATTGTTTTACAAAGTGATAGGATAAAGCTGGCTTTATGCAAATCAGCCTTGAACTCCACTCGGCCAAATACTCATGTAGAAGATAGGTTGCCATTTATATCCACATAAGTGTCATTTGCCAATACAATTCATTGTATTGACTGACCAGTGTTCTGGCTGTAACTCACCGTTGCAGGTTTTTCCGACGACGAGTGAGGTTTCGAATAGGGTCTTGAGTCTACAACCAACATGTTTGCCTGTGGCGCATGAAGATGATGGGGCTCACTGTATCATTTGCTTTTCGCTGTGTGTTTACTTTGGTTTGAGCTAGCCTTCGGCTATGCACCTTGTATCGAACCTTTTTCTGGATCATCGTGCAATAGAATTTGACGCAATGTTATGGTATTTCATCTTAAATTGTGTGTGCTAGCAAGTCGATCCAGGGACTAGCACGATACACATGGATCTCAACATTTAGTAAAAGGTGAGGTCACTATAGTAGGGGGTGGGAAAGTTATGGACGATGCGGGCGCGTCTCCCATGCATCTCCACTTTTGCGACCGCGTGAAAGTTGCTAGGGACACCTAGCGCCCGCTCGATCCTGCCGGATGAAAATGGATGATTCAGCCATTCTTGCTCGAAGGCGTTTTAATTTTCAGGCTATGCAGGTCCATACTCACACATCACATGCGACCATACACCTGTTTTTTTCTTTCCACTGGCGGGACTGATCGACCTAGGATGAAGCGTACCAAACACGGGATAGGTGGAGGACAGTCGTCGATGGCAGCGTCTACGGGCGCCGCTCCCTTGTTGGAGGCATCGATGTAGCTACTCCCACCTGGCTTTCCCGACGTTCTCGAGGAGGAACCCTTGATCTAGTCTTTTAGATCAGACGATGGCGACGAGGGAAACTTTTATGCACGAGCTTCGCTTCAGGATACTAATGGCTTTCTCAATTGGATATGAAAGGCATATGGATTTGTCGGAATTATGTGGAAAGACGTTTGGTGATTTAGCAAGCATATATCAGCTTTCGTGGGGCAGAACACTAATGTTCCATGTGAAGGAAACCAGTAGTTTGATCATGTCCCTTCCATTCAAATTCATTGTTTGTTTAAAGGCTTGTTATAGCTTTCATAGCCGCTGACCTACCAAGGACCAAGCTCGTAACTAAGGGTCTCTGAGCTATTTATCTCCAAGGAGGGCCAATGGCTTTCATATGACTGCCTTCCATTCAAGTCGTTATATGTAGCAAGGCCTCCCCAAGCATAGGAGGAGTGGCTTATTTCTCATTCTACTTCTTTGTCTTATAATTACACAATCTAATTTGGCGTATCATTGGTTGTGCTCTGCACACTAGGATATGAATATGATATGTATGGGCATAGAAGGCACCAGGAATTAGCCATGGATCACCGAGAACAACAACCACTCCTTCCCTCTTCCCGACAGCGTGTCTTTCTCTCGTACTCCACGGCCTCATCAATTCTCCTTCGGACTGATGAGTGATTTCAGTAGAAACCTCTTCTAGACATCTCATATGCCACACCCTCTTTGAAAATCGAGGGGGTAGCATATTAGTATTTGTTTGCTATATTGGAATTGGTTGGCGGGAGTATGACATGGAAGGATCACTGACAATAAGCAGTACATGGCCATGTTCACTCATTGTTCTGCACGAGCAACACGAAAGACTTCAATCATAGTACACAAAACATGAAGCTGCTCGGCCTAGTCCAGTGAGTCTCGATCCATAGGGACTAGTAACACGACAAGTGACGGTAGTGGTGTTTCGTATGGATTTGCTGGCTCAATTGATGTGCATCGTCCTTGCCCATGTTCTCTTAACTTGGTTGGCTCCGCCTATAGGATAGAGGTATTTACACTCACGAGTGGCATGTAATATTGCATCAATCCACGATTGATGGTAGCAAGTGCTAATATGGTGCGGGCAACTAGTTTACAACTCATGTAGACACGGCTAGTTAATGCAGATGGTTTGTTCATGGTTGGTCTTTTTGTTGGTGATCGATGGTTGTATCTAGATTTGTGTCTATACAGTAGCAAGATGCCCTTGCGCTTGCTACGGAGCATGATATATATGAAAAAGATATAAACTCTCTAGATAGTCATTTTGAGAAGATCTATGTCTAGCATGATAGATGTTCTTCAGAAAACCGACCCGCATTATGTACCGATAGAAATAAAGAATCATAAGAAACGCCATGCCTAAAACACTTGTTAATGTAGAAGGATTGCCTCTCCAAAGTAATGTTAAACTAAGCGGTCTTTTATACAATGATTTGTAGATTAGATAGAACACAAACTATTATCAAACAAAATAAAGGTAGACCACATGTTTTCTATTTCAAAGGGTTCAATGGTTTCACATCATTCGAATCTGACCAACATCATAAATATTAGCTTTCACCTTAAAAATATGTCTGAAATATATCTTTTCATTTACTCGTTAGAAACATAATTGTTTTGTTTCCTCCTCACAGAAGATGATCAGTGACTGGTTTAGTGCGTCGTTTGTATGGTTTTTGCGTCCGGTTTACTCATAAAATGGACCAACCTTCTGTATATTCAATGAATTTAGCAGTGATTCTGATAACATTCAAAAACAAAGTAACTCCACTTAATGTTGTTCATTTTGTAATTTCTACTACTACGTACAAAATTTGTGGATCCATTTGCATCTCTAGTACGGGGCGCTTGGTAAGAAGCCAAGGCCGGGTCCCCGTCCGTCCACTGCGCCGCGCGCGCGTCTGAAACGGCAGCGGGGAACGGTCACTTGCTTCAAGGCGCGGCACGCATTGTCAGCCTTCGGTGTTAGCGGCCAAATCGGTTAAAAACTTGTTTTGAATTTCGGCGTGCACTACTGCATCGAGCAAATCCCTGCGGAAACGGTGGCAACCATGTATATCCTCTACAACCATTTTCATCACTATCCGCCACTGTACGCAAAAGAAAAAGAAAAAACTAGAAAAAGTGATCGACCGCGGTGGGAACCAGACCGCACGCTCGCAGAGGATCCGGCGCCGCAGGTTCACCACCACCTCCGCTGCTGATTATTTATTCAGGCCGGGGGAGCGTGCCGCGGCTCTGAACCTGGTTCTTTCTTTCTCTGTCGCCCATCCTGCGGCACCACACCACAGCTCCACTCCCCACGCCCACGCCGGGGAAGAAGGATGGAGAAGGCCCTCACCAAGCTCAGCAGCTTCACCATCCCCCGCAAGGCCAAGCAGGAGCTCTCCGCCATCGGCGGCGACATCTCGGTCTGTGCTACCACTAATTCCTGCCCTCTCTTTATTGCATTTTTCTCTTCTTCTTGGGTTTCCTTTCCTCGCGATGGTTTCTTCCGGTTCCAGATGAATCTCTTGGTTCCGGTCAGTAAAATGTTGTTCCTGGTTTCCCGGTTCGCTCGCTTGTTTCTAGGAGATTTTCCGTTCTTTCTGTTTTACTATTGAACAACATGGAGATGGATTTTTTTTTAAATTTCTCGATGTTACTATGTTTTTTTCGTCCTTGTATCTTTTTCTGAGGCTGTCGCCGTTCAGAAATAATCTGTGTGCGACATTGCGAGGTTTACTTGTCCACACGTTGCTACTGCTACGGACGAACTCGATTTCGAGTCCTCAAACCATCCGTTCGCAGATCTTCTCTTACATTCTTCGCCCTTTTAGGCTGGATCAGATTCCTTCTCTTTTTTCCACCAAGAGCAGCAAAAGCTCCTCTGATGTGCCAGCCTTTTTCGAGTGGGGTGAAATATGAAAATCACTCGGTCCTACATTCCTATGTAAATTTAATTATTATTACTTCACTCTAGTTCTGATCGGTTAGCAGTCACAAATCACGACTTAATGTACTTATTCTTATCTGCAGCGTATCTGGAGCACCGTGGAGGAGAAGGCGAAATGGGTCTTCGAGAAGCTCAAAGGTACTGATTACTCCGTTCCACAATTTCGTTTACATGGGTGCTTTGTGGCTCAGAAACTAACAGTTAGTCTGAAGCTACATGTCATGTCGTCTTGGCGACATCATCAGTACAGTCCTCCATTGCTGTTAGTTAGAAATGCTGCTTTTCTTGATGATGCGTAGCACCAAAGCAATGCAACGAGTGCTTTGCCTGGTTACTAACCTTTTCTTCATGATATGGATCTGGCTTTGTACTTGTAATGTAAGTGCTCTTTTTGGTGTGGAAAGTACTAACACAGTGACGCTGATGCACATGGGGTGATGGGGTGGCTAAACTGAAATGGCCTTTCTTGCATTGTGTCATTGTCCTGCGGCTTGGCACTGGGTCCTGTTTTTGTTGACGCCATTATGCAAGGGTTCCTAAGACAGGGTGGTGGAGGGGACTTACTCACCTAACATCTTGTTTTGCTTGCAATCTTTGCCTTTGGTCCCCTTGAAGTCTTTGGCGGTATTAGCAAGGCTCTCTTCAGCATGTCATGGGATTAGCAAGCACTTACTAGTCTGTTGTGCATAATTTATTCCATACGTTCCACCTTATCTGTACTCCTACTGTCCTACATGCAGTTGCGAACAACTATTAGCATACTCGGTCCAGCAATCTGACTGCTCCAGTGAACACATCGCACATACGAAATGCAGTTTCTTGAATAAAATGTGAATTTCTGTGTGAAACTGCTCGTAAAGCAGACCCATTGGCAAATTGCATGCCACTTACATGCCATCTTTAATTGTGTCTTCCAGTTTTTTTGTTCACAAGTAGGTATACGCTGTTCTGTATCTGTTTAGATTGTTCGTTAGTATTCGAGAAATTTTTCGTATGAACTTCGCATTACACACATTGTTTATTGCAGCGACAATCTAAATCACTGGAACGTTGTTGCAGTCTTGTATTGCATCTAATTTCATCCTTTACACTTCACATACATTTCTTCGAGAATTCTGAACTTTGCTGAAGAGCTCAAAACTGCTGCTTATGAATTCTCTTTTTGCGTATCAGTATGTTAGCCGTAATCTCATGCCATGGCTCCCATGTATCATTAGGTCTACCCAAAGTAATATAGATGCTAGCTAGTAACAAAGGAATTATTGCAATTAACTCTGATCCTGTTTTATTCTTATTCAGGAAAACCGAACAAGTCGCTCTCCGATCTCCTGCGCGACTATAACCTTCCTCTGGGGCTCTTCCCTCGGAACATCATCTGTTACGAGTTTGACCAAACAAGCTCGAGGCTTGTGGTGCACCTGGCTAAGCCGTGCGAGGTGAGCTTCAAGGACTCCTCCATGATACGGTACGCCACCCGTGTCAAGGCGACTCTGTCACGGGGCAAGCTCTCCGCGATCGAAGGCATGAAGACCAAGGTGGTGGTGTGGGTGAAGGTGACCAGCGTAAACCTGGAGAGCTTCAGGTCTGACAAGGTGTGCTTCATAGCCGGCGTGAAGAAGCTGAGGCAGAAGGATGCTTACGAGATGCCACGGGAAGCCGTCTCGGTCGAGGAGTTCTGAACTTGTCCTGATGATCCATCTTATCCATAATCATTCGTGTCATTCTTTCTGAGTCCATTGTGGTGTGTGAATCCTGAGGACATGTTTGTGACTGGTGTGCTGAGGTTCAGCGTATCCGTAGATTCAGAGAACAATGGGGAATTTGTTCTTCCTGATGAAAAGCACCCGTGCATGTTCTTTCACATGTCTGTGTCCCGGTAGTGTGAACATTTAGCATGTGTTCTGGCTTCGCGTTGCTTGTGTCTAGGGGACATGTGTTTCAACGTTGTATGGTACTGCATGTGGTGGCTGCTGGCTGAGATGAATTGCAATTCTGCCGAATAATAGTTTCAGGGAGCTTTCAGACAAATGGAATTTATTCTTCTGTGTTCATCAACACCGGTCCCCTGATCCAGTTAAGCCATCAGTGCAGCTATACATCAACTTCTTACTAAACTATGAGCTAACCATGTGCACGTTGAAGCCAATCAAACTGGAGTACTATATTATATAACAATTGAGATTGAACTAAATCGTGCCCAAGTTTGAAAAAAGATAATCGTACCCATTCGGATGAAATTATGAACTTTTGGGAAAGAACAATGATAGTTATCTCCATTTCTTTTGTCCTGTCGTGGCAGATTAGCATAAGGTCAAGATGATATTGCGATCCCAGAAAACACACGACTAAACAGAGGAAATAACTACAGAAGTATGGCTCTACAAATTGATACTCCACACTCTAGTACTACACAGGACACAGTTCACCTGCTGGCAGGACAATGGAAACAATGACTACAAAACAGGTGCATCATTGCAAATTGCAAATGTATTGGATTACTGACTTCATATGGATGATTTGGCAGGTTTCCTGGAACATGATCCGACACAACAAGCTGATTCATATGGAGTTACTTCTGCACTTTGCTGCTTGTTTCTGTTGAACAAAGCAGAAGCTGATTCAAAATAAACCTTTCTTATGCAAACAGATCAGAACTGAAAGCATCAGTGGTGAACTTCTTCTTTTACTTACTAAACACACTACAAGTCTAGGATCGTAGCTGAATTCCTCTTTGACAGAACCACACTGCTAGTTCTTGGCCAACCAACTAATCGGTACCCTTGGCCTATGTTCATGTAATACCCAAAGACACCTTATGAGTTATGACTCCACGCCAGCATGTTGAGTTTGCTTCTTCATCTTTGCCAGTTTAACCCTAAGATTCATCATCAACATCGGCAAAGCGCTTACCAGAATCCACATAACCCTGCCTACCGGCTAACGTCTGGTACCACTCATGCTTCATAGGAACATGCAATGTTGTAGGTGACTGGTACATGCTAGAAGATTTTTTTTGTTGCTTGGCTGTTTAAGGCACGGGTGTCTTCGATCCTTCGTCATCAGAGTTCATCAGCATTCTACATGTACGGATGGAAGGGTTTGTCCACGATATCACCATACTGAGAAAGAAGCACGGAGTGGTCAGCTGTTGCACCGCGGCGCCACCCTCATCAACATTGTTGATAGCGTCGTGTAATGGCAACATAGCAGTTTCTGCCCGTAGGGCGGTGGCAATGATGGCTGCTCGTGCTGCCTCAGTTATTGAGGAATCCACACAGTGAAGAATTGAGTTCTAGGGGATTATGGAATAGGTCTGAAAAACTTGAGATTAGAGACTATTTGGGAAGACACTCATAACACAGCCTCCTGCTGGATCATATAGAGAAAAGGCTGCCTACAAGGATATGATAAACATTGCAGAAATATTTGACAATGGTGGAAGAAAGAAGAACCCCTGGTGCTCATAGAGGTTATGTTTGTGTGGTGTTTTTCCTGCTTGTCATGGAATTGGAGATTGCATAACATCTATATTTGCAAACTAGTTCAAGCTGATAACACAGACACCAGCTGAGGTTGGTCTTCAGCAGGTGTTACATGTTGTTTATTTAGACGACGACGACGACGACGACCACAACAACAACGCCTTTTATTCCCAAGCAAGTTGGGGTAGGCTACAGGTGAAACCCACAAGATTTCGAAACTAACTCATGGTTCTGGCACATGGATAGCTAGCTTCCACGCACCCCGAATCCGTGCGACGTGGGGCTGGATCTCAGTGGATCGTGGCAGCGAGGCCACACTGCCAACTACTATCATTGGACACAAATGCCCAAAAGTACCATCAGTTGACACAGATGCCCCCAAAACTACCATGAAAAGAGTCAGCAGTTTATCTACAAGATAAAAGCCAATAGGTAGACCAGAAAAGTTAGATGCAGAGGAAAACAGTTGTTCAACCTATCCATTACAGACGATTTTGTAATGCCAAGTGAAAACACTTGCTGAAGGAAATAAAGAGTGTATGTTTAGTTGAATCCAATAGACCATAACACAAACACAGATTTATAATGATCATCCGGCCGATGAATCATCTACACAAATGAAACCACTTGGTCATTGAATTATATACACAGATGCTGGAAGGAAAACTACTATCATTTGACACAAATCTCCAAAACTACCATCAGTTGACAAACATGCCCACAAAACTACCATGAAAAGAGTCAGCAGTTTATCTACAAGATAAAAGCCAATAGGCAGAACAGGAAAGTTAGCTGCAGACGAAAACAGTTGTCCAAGCTATCCATTATAGACGATTTTGTAATGCCAAGTGAACACGCTCGATTAAAAACACAAATTTATTATGATCCTCCGGCTTCTTTGTTTCAGATCTAGCTCAAGTAATATTCCATTTGTTAGTATGATATGTACATCACTGTGTTAGGGTGAACGTAATAAGATACAAATATAGATCGCTAGCATAGTTAAATCCAAGTAATAGCCACTAATCAAACAATAATTCTTTAACAAAAGCATCAAGGTATGATCAGCATTTCAATTACGAAAACACGAGAATACTTATTTTAAGTCAGAACTATTACACAACATGAACAATACAAGCTTATCCATCGAACATTTATTATCCTGAGCTCACAAGCAGCAGTTTTGTCGCATATTAGTGCAGAAATCATGGGAAACTCCACAACATACAGATGTTAAACAAGACGAGGGACTAACCAAACACAATGTCCTTCGTCGCTATGATCACCAGTTCACCACACTGCAAACATCAGTTATAGCTCAACGCTTCTTCATGAACCCCTCTGCAAGCTTCAGGTAGTCCCCCATACCACTCCCGCCTTCCCCTCGCCGTCCTTTTTCATGAAACCCTGTGCAAGCTTCAGGTAGTCTCCCATGCCACCGCCCTCCGACTCGTCTTTCCCGCCCCCATGTTTCTTCTTGCCACCCTCTTCATACTCGTCCTCCTTCCCTCCATGGCCACTAGTCTTCTTCCCGCCATCCTGCTTGTTCATGAAACCCTGTGCAAGTTTGATGTAGTCTCCAATGCCACCACCCTCCGACTCATCCTTCCCTCCATGGCTTCCACCACTCGGCTTCTTCTTGTAGTCCTCTTCCTCATATCTTCCTCCATGGCTCCCACCACTAGGCTTCTTCTTGTAGTCATCTTCTTCGTACCTTCCACCACTGGGCTTCTTCTTGTAGTCATCCTCTTCGTACCTTCCACCACTGGGCTTCTTGTACTCATCATCCTCCTCATACCTGCCTCCACCATGGCCTCCGGTCGGCTTCTTCTTGTACTCATAATCTTCGTATCTTCCTCCTCCACCTCCATATCCACCAGCACTCGGCTTCTTCTTGTACTCATCATCCTCTTCATACCTCCCACCACCACTGCTAGGCTTCTTCCTGTACTCATCATCCTCTTCGTACCTCCCACCACCACTGCTCGGCTTCTTCCTGTACTCATCATCCTCTTCGTACCTCCCACCACCACTGCTCGGCTTCTTCCTGTACTCATCATCCTCTTCATACCTCCCACCACCACTGCTAGGCTTCTTCCTGTACTCATCATCCTCCTCATACCTTCCCCCACCACTGCTAGGCTTCTTCCTGTACTCATCATCCTCTTCATACCTTCCCCCACCACTAGTAGGCTTCTTCCTGTACTCATCATCTTCCTCATACCTGCCTCCATCATGGCCACCGGTCGGCTTCTTCTTGTACTCATCATCTTCATATCTTCCTCCTCCACCTCCATATCCACCAGCACTAGGCTTCTTCTTGTACTCATCCTCTTCTTCATACCTCCCCCCGCCATAGCCACCACCACCACTCGGAGGCCTCTTGTAGTCATCTTCTTGCTCATACCTTCCCCCAGCACTGCTAGGCTTCTTCTTGTATCCCTCATCCTCGTCCTCGTACCTGCCCCCTCCGTGGCTCGCACCATGGGATGCAGCCGGCTGATGCTTGCCGCTGCCGCCCTCCTTGCCACCGTACTTGTGGAGGTAGTCCTCGGCCTTCTCGAGGTAGCTGCCGGCGGGCTTGCCCTCGAGCTTGCCGTAGAGGGAGGCGGCGTGGAGGAGGTCGGCGGCGGCCTCGGCGGTGCGGCCCTTGTCGACCTTCCCCAGGTTGTGGTCCTGGAGCGCCGCCCTGGCCGCTTCCGCCACCAGCTTGGCGCTCGCCGCCAGGTCGCCGCTGCCCCCGTCGGACGGGCGGTGCTGCTGCGCCGGGCGGCGCCGGCCGGAGTCGTCCTCGCCGTCGTAGGAGGCCATCTTGGTGTGGGGATCTGGGGAAGGGGAGATGAGCTGAGCTGGGTTGGGTTGGATCAACAGTTCGACACGTTACACGGTCATGGGGTATTCGTGGTGAGCTGAGCCACCTCTGCCCTGCCCACGAAAGAGCGTCGGTTGGACGCGGATTGGATTCTCAGCACGTCGTGGTTTCTTTTTCGCCATTTTGGTAACCGTGTAGGCATACACTCATTTTGAAAATTATGGATTCATGATAAATGGGTTTTCAATTGATCAAACCCTGGAACATTTTATCTCATTTAATTGTACCGCCATTTCGAACCTCAGCTTTTGAGTAGGTGAGTATTGAAGGAATACGAATATGAACCTAAGAAAAGACGCTAGACTCAAGATCTGGACCCTCCATGCCAAAAAAAAAAGAAGTCTTTGGTGCACACACCTTTTACATATTATTAGAAACAAAGGACACATTTTTAAGTTTTGCAAATGTTTAAAACAAGATCCATGCACATATATATTGAGTTGAAAGTTATCTGTTCCGTCAAATATATGACTATATAGGGTATGAATACAACAAATGGTCTGAATCACACATGAATGAATATGATAGACATAAACAAATAGAAGGAGAATATCTCCCAAATAGTTGTCGTTGATGCTCAGTGAGATCTTCGTGAAGTTAGGTACACCTCGAGGAAAGATCGGATCTGATCGGGTTGCTAAGAGGTTTCACTTGAATATCAACATTGTCATACTCTAAAATCTAAATCTAAGCCACTCTCGTCCTCATTGATCATGTTATCGAGAATGACATATGTCGTCATGATGTTGCTAAGAGACCTCTTTTCCCCGAAACGAGCAGGACCTCAGACAATGAAAAAATGAGCTTGTAAAATGCCAAATGCTCGCTGAATATCCTTCTGGCAAACTTCTTAACAAATGGCAAACTAAGCCTGCTTCTTACCTCCACGTTTTGTAAGTGTTTGCACAAATGTTGACCACACGACATAGATGCCATCAGCACGAGAGTATTCGATTGCCTATGCATGCTAATTGACACTGTAGTTACAAGCAAAAAGGGGAGACTAGTGGTGTCATTTTGAGAGCCTGACAACCCAAAATAACTGGCCAAAACCACAAGTCCTCGCAGGAAACAACTTCAAGTATGAATGTTGGGCCACAAAAATGTTCAGTGTACTACCTGCATCATGATGTAGGATGGTTCTTTCACGTCCAATGCATGCATGCAATACTCCCAAGTATTCCTGGCATCCACCTTGCTTCTTTCAGTGCCCTTAGCCTTTGTGTGTCGTCCTCGTTGGGAGTTCTATGTAATTACCATTGAAAACCTTGATTACTATCTCCGCAAACTTCCTCGCACGTAGGAGGGTTGTTTCTTCACAAATGCAAAGATACTCACATGTGTAGTCGGTACCATACGTGACCACTCGCATTGTCACCGATAACTTCTGATATGCACTAAACCCAATAAGGTCAGCTGCATTCTCACAAGTAGTAACCATGCACACAAATAGATCACTTCTAATTCGGCAACGTCGACAAAATAGATGATCGGGATATGTGCAAACCTCGATAAATAGTACTTCATGATCATTTCATGGCGAAGAGATCGATTCTGTGGAATGCACATATTCCTCATTTTGGGACCCGGGCACTTTTTCTTCCTCTCTTTCTCGATCCCTTGGACCTTCTCATCATCGTTGAACAAGTCGTCATTGGAATTATCCGAAGTCTCACGAATCCTCGAAGAAAACTCCAATGTGGACTCATCGTCAAACCCATCTACATGTTTTGTAAATCCTATGTCACTACAAATACGATATGCACCTGAATAAAAATGGAAAAATCGACTGAGAATTTACCTTTGAGAATTTTCACAAAAAAACTCTGGGTGTGAAGAGAGTCATCGACGGAATCGAGTGTGGAGGATGTCACCGTCCGGATTTGGAGGAAGAGGAGAGGCGGTCACTGACGAGGTCGATGGCCGATCGATTCAACGAAGGGGGCACAACATTGAGTTCGACGGAGCGGCTGAATCTGGTAAGGAAGTGGTCTACCGTGCAGCAAGGCTTGATTCGGCTCGCTTATATAGTCTACCGTGTCACACTAATACATGTCTAGGAAGTGGTCTACCGTGCAGCAAGCTTTATTCGGCTCTCCGTATCAAAATAAAAATATAAGATGTTCTAGAAATTTAACATTTTTGTTATACGGGTGTATCTAGACACATATTAGTGTGTAGATCACTCATTTCAATCCATATGTGGTCCGTAAATATCTAAAACATCTAATATTTTGGTACGGAAGGAGTATGTAGGTATGGAGGTAGTATCTTTTAGAGATGCTCTAAGTTACAATTTCCTTGCGGGGAAAATATGTATGTACGTGCTTGTCTGTGTTTGCTTTGTACTGTATTTAGAAAGGCACGAGTATTACACTGAAATTGGGCTAGTAATGCTTGCCTCAGAAAAAGGGTTAATCTCCCGGATCATCCCCATCGTCAGTGGCTCAGGAGAGAACAGGTCGACAGTGGCGCCCATCCTTCCCAACCGCAACCTTCATTCGACAATGCCACAGCATAGCTCATCCATCCACCCGTCTCTCGCGTTGCCACCTGCTGAACTGAGCACTAGCTAGGCAGAGGCACCAGACACGCAAGCGACCACCATGCTCGGCCTCCGCGGCGCGCCACCGGCCACCGCGGCACCACCGCCGCCGAAGGGCCGCTGCGGCGCGCCGGAGAAGGCCGGCCGGGCGTCCCTGCTGGCCGTACCCACCGCCGTCTCGCTCTCGCTCGTCCTCTGGTCCAGCCCAGGTACGTATAGAGCGCAAATGCTTCAGACACAAGCGATAAAAATCAGTGAAAAATGCTTAATTCGTCTGGGAAAACATGCAGTGAACGCCGGCATCCTGTCAGGGTCCACCGGGCTGGAGTCGGTTCCGGCACCCGCCTTGCCCCGCATCGAGTTCTTGGACAAATGGAATGGTTAGTTCAACTTGCTCCCGGGTAGATGCCATCTCTGTTCGTGTCGTGACGAGAGTTCATTCATTCCCTGATCAATAACATTTTACTTTTGTTTTGCGCCGAATTCTGAAGCGGAGAACCAGAGGAAGTACGCTGAGAATGACTCGAGGTTCAAGTCCTCCAAGGTGCTCCAGGAGCTGCTCGAGAGATCCAAGCAGAACAAACTGAAGTATGTGTTCTATGGGAAATCTGCTATTCTGCTGAAAGAAACTGAGCTCTCTCTCTCTAGCTGTTGTGCTGAAACTAAAGCTGCTGGGCAAAAAATCTTGATGTTTCAGGAATGAGAGGGAGATCCAGGACAAGTACTGCCTGCGGGGCGCCGAGTGGGGAGTGGGAGACTGCTCCACGGTGGGGATGACGGACCAGGAGAGGGACGATTTCATCGGGGAGCTCAGGAAAAAAGTTGAAGGAGGGGAATGATGTCCCCGGAACCACCTCCAGTCCTCCACTACATAGCTTCTTTGCTTGCAGCAACCATGATGTCCCCGGAACGCCATTGTGCTCACGGTAGCCTAGTTAGACTGGATGGATGGTAGCCACGTGCACAATTTGGTTCAGTAATTCAGATGTTATCAGGAGGTGGTTTCCTAGTAGTGAAAGACCTCTTACATAATATCACTAGCAAATTGTCAGTGCTACTCCATGCGAAATTTGATATTTTTCTCTCGTTCTCGAACAAGAACTATTTATGTGTACACTGTTCAGTTACTTCGGATTTCAGTCTTATTAGTATCAAATGGACCTGAAGGCAGACAACCTTTTGGACACACAACCAATATGTCAAAAACAAACTGAATTGGGCAGTGCACTTAATTGAGAGCATCACATTGCCCAAGACAAGAGATAAGAAGACAACGCACATTGATCTAGTACCTAATGAAACTGCACATGAATAAAAAAGTAAAGCCATCACAGAAGCACATCTGAGACGGATGCTGATCAAAGCTATTGATCGATCTTTTCATTAGCCAGAGAGTATTGCAGATAATTTATATTCCTCGGCTAGAAACATAACTGCAAGATTTCTTAAATCCTAATACATCTAATGTGAAGTTTTCCATGTGTGGAAACATGGTTACATCATCTTGCACTTGTGCCTGCCTGCTGGCATGAATCCACTATTAGCTTCCAGCTGGATAGGTCGGTACAGGCAATAATATAGTAGAATCCGACAATTTCACAGGCTTGTCTTTGTGGTTGAGATGGCAATCTCACTTCACCCTTGATCATATCCTTAGACTCAATTCTTCATGGATATATTCTGGTCTTCCGGTTCCATGGTTTATTCAGAAGACGCTGCTGCTCTTTTTCTTATAAAAGCAACATGATAATGGACAGCAAACCATACCACAATGATTCATGCGTCTTCTGATACAACTAAATATTGCCGAGGCATCTCAAAGCATTTTCAAACACCAGCTGCTTACCAGTAAAATAACCTGCTGGTGACTGATGTGACTTTGGATGGAAGTAAATATGGGTGACGTATTCCAACACCAGCTGCTTACCGGCTAAAAGCCGCATGCACACTCTGGGCACCAGATGGTCCAACAATACGCGCTCGTGTAGGACAGGCACCAGAGCTAAACATAACTGACGGATGTGCATGGGTCCAGTGTCAGAGCCATGCTACTGTATCCTTCGAGCTACCTTAAAAGAGAAGAGAAAAGATAAGCGCTTCTGCTTCGTGACAACAAATGCTGTCAAATACTGACAACCGTAATAATCAAGAAGGAATTTCAAAGAAGCAAGCTGCATAATTCATGAAATAATTATGTAATGTGACCACATTGTTATTTATTTATGACATGAAGTTTCAAGAATAAAACATGTAGAATAATTATCAAATACTACTTGTACAAAACACAGAGCTGAAATCGATTATGTTCTCTTTTGATAGTAACAACAGAATGGCCCATCAACAATAATTTCCACTTCATCTTTATTCCATGTTTTGATGAATAGAATTACTGATGTGCTAAGAAAAAGCTGGCCACAGTTCCATCACATCAGAAGAATAAAAGCATAGTGAAAATGTCAGCTAGATAGGTCATATCCTCGAGGGAAGAAAATAGCTAACAATTATTCATCATTGTTATACAGGGTAGTATTGGGAATAAAATTGCTAATCATTGGTATGAACCGGCACTTCACAATGACATGCAAAAACTAGATATTTAGCACATTCTGGGATATAGATGGTATTAAAAATGAAGGCACATTAATACTGTTGAAGTACGCAACGTTTAGTAAAATCGGTGCGGCAAAGGTGTGAGCATGAACTATAACAATAAACTTAAGACTGAGTTAAATTAGCTAAAACTCTACTGCATCCCAAAGATATCATCCATTCGGTGTTTTGTCAATTTTATTTAGCATGACTGTAGCAATTGCTTATGTGCATAACTCTAATGATGAATAAGGAAACAACTAGTTACTTTTTGCAAATAAAAATTAAGTTCATTTATATACATCAATGATTTGGTTTGTTCAACAGTAACTGCTTGTTCTTAAACAGCAAAACAGAAACAATATACAACAAAGGAGACACGCAAGGAGTACTACCTGCGAGCTTGAGGTGAGGACGGTTGATCAGGAGATGAATGAGAGGAACCAACCCTAAATGCAGTATGTCTTTGCCCATAAAAGCCATTAGCCATTACTTGGCGAGTGGGCTGTGGCAGATCACCATCATCTGCCATAGGGATTGGCCCCAGTGAGCCAAATTCAAGCTGTTCAGACAAAGAACCATGATTTGCACCTGGTCCATATTGGTAAGGTGAATCTGAAGCATCAACACCATTTGGAACTGTATATGGTGATGAGTAAACCCCATGTGGAATGCTCCCTGGTTTGCGAGTTGAGTTTGAGGATCCAAGAGATTGACCCTGTACATGATATTGAGCACCTGCCTCATGCCTGTGTGAATCATTTCTATAGGATCTCCGCTGCCTGTCAAACTGGCCTTCATCTGGTGTCTGCCTTTCAGACCTCAGGCCATACCTCTCCGATTGGTTACGTCCATAGTTGCGGCCTGTATTTCGTTGTCTTGAGTTATCACTATTGTCACCCTTATCGCTATTATAACCACCTCTGTTGTATCTTGAACTCGGGTGTCGCTCTCGGTCCCTAAATGCAACCTTCTGAGAAAATGCAACGAACAGAATTGACGGCTTAGTATTCCCCAGTTAAGATACTATCATGTTTATAAAGCAACTATCATGTTCATAAAGCCTGATACACTATGTTGCACTTGAGGCACAAACACAAGTAGTGGAGGGGTATAGAGCTACCCATCGCACAGAATATCTTAAATTCAGCCATAAAAATAAGCTCTTGAGTTCCCCATGCAGCAACTGAGG
This sequence comes from Poa pratensis, assembly GCA_947311845.1. Classification (NCBI taxonomy): domain Eukaryota; kingdom Viridiplantae; phylum Streptophyta; class Magnoliopsida; order Poales; family Poaceae; genus Poa; species Poa pratensis. Next base: position 19,530,240 of record CAMZMU010000064.1, read on the forward strand.
CTCCATCCTCACCAATGAGCCATAACACTAACACCATGTGCAGTACACATAGGGATACTGAAATTATTAATACTTCCACTTTTGAGGAAAATTCCTACTTTCACTTAGTGACGAGAAATGACTGAATTCCCCCCATCGTTTATTGATCTAATGTTTCCGGGTGATTAAAACTACGTCAAGTACAAAGAAAGATTGTTAGTACACCATCACCATATCAATGACAAACTTGACAACATTTGAGTTGATGGACTACTAGAGAAACTTCACAGGAAATGGTTCCAGTTACTACTTCTAATACTTCTAGACAAGGTTTTACCTGTTACTACTACGTTCTGCCTGTTTCTGGGGTTCAAACTCTTAATGACAAGCTGAAGCATATCTTCTCTTAAATATTACAGGAAAATCCATTGTGTAATTAGAAGTTACCAGTTTATTAACTGTGCCTATGAAGCAAATTTATCCAACATAAATGTGAACTATTACAATCTCACAATAGGGAGATAAATGGATGGATCAATACTATCTGTTTTCCGCATCTATGACAATGCCTAGCATCCAATCTCAACAATCTTTATTTTGCAGTCCTACCACAATTTCCAAAGGTTTGTGAACACATTCTGTTTCTGTTTGACAACAACATAGACTTTCCATTAGATTGTTTGAGTAATAGAATGCAGCTCGCTAAGAACTTAAAACCTATGACATCTGTTTCACAAGCTGGAACAAGTGGTACTACATTTCAGAAAGATAAGGCCGATGAAACTATATTGGTAAAGCTGATACATTTTACAATGGTTGTGTTTCTTTATTATTTTTCAGTATGACGAGTAAATATGTTATATGTGTAATAATATACGAAAACTGAACAATTTATTAGGGGCTTACAGGATTCGGCAAGTAGGTTCCTGTTCCGCCACGGTATCTGGGTGCATGCTCTCCATAGTGTGGAGGAACACCGGTAACTCTTTCCGAAGCAGGCTGTAGGGGCATGACAGGAAAGGCTCGCTGGCCAGGACCCACCATCGGTGCCCAGTTGACATTTGGTGAAGGTGGTCTTCCAGGCCCATCCCATGGAACATGCCCCTGCATGTACCCTGGAGGCACCGGAAAAGGGTATAATACGGGACCCGAGGGGCGTGCATCTTGGCAAGATCGTCCATACTGTAAATTCCGCCAGTGGCTGTTAAGATCACTGTTCAAAATGTCAGGCTTGTGCTCATAAGATGAAATAGCTACAGTACTGGATGATGCCGTTGAGGTAGCATTGTTATCAAGTTGGTGAACATCATTGAGTGAACTAAAATTGTGAATAGCAACATTGACAGGAAACTGATCGCTTCCTTCATTTCCATCAAACTGTGGAACAGATCCATCACTGTTGCCTGGAACATAGGGGAGCATAAAAAGAACTGGTGGACCTGTTTGGACAAAAGTCAGTCCAGAGTTATCAGCTTGCCTCTGCTGAGGGGAACCAACAAGGAAAGGTGCAAACATTGGATTATGCATCCATGGTGCGTTAAATTCATTCCGTACTTGGCTATTTCTTGATGGCTCTGATGAGACAGACCCTGTTACTATGTCAGAAGCTTCATGTCTAATGAATGGTACTACATCACCATTCCTGGGGCCTTCATCAACTTCTGATGGCATATGGTCAGTGGCATTGCCTCTCTGCCAACCAGTTTTACTTGTGGTTGTGGCAGGGGCTGGAAAGGCAGGCTTTTTTTCCAATCTGTCCCTTGAAGACCGTGATGTCTTTGCAGCTATTTCATCCCATGAACTCTCTGACAGGGCTTTGCTTTTGGAAGAACTGGGTTGCGAAGTATTTCTCAAATTTCCACTACTCATGGGGACATTTCTACCAACTTCTCTACTTATTTGATTTTGAAACATGTTGGTATAGTTTTCTTCTACTACTCCACTATCCTCAACAGTATATTCCATATGCCTTTCCAAGGGTACACCATTAGGTGAAGAGGAACGGTTCTTGCCATCAAAATGATGGACATGTGGATCCCTTCCTTCATGGTTAAAATTTCTAGGTAACCGAAAACCATACTCATAACGATTGTTGCCAGAATCAAGATTCGAATCTGATGTAGTACTTTTCTCACTCTCATTGCCATCCTCGGTGTTTGGTGCAAAATTAGGGTTGTAAGTATAATGGGTCATAGGTGGGGGAACAAATCCTTGGAGAAACTGCATGTTCTGCCTCCACTGATTCCCAATTAAGCTATTTGGTGGAATCCCGGCAAAAGAATTTGGAGGAAAAGCTGTTGGAGGCAGTAACATATGAGAAGGTATTTGCATTGGCAATTGAAGCTGTCCATTGAAGCCATGCAACTTTGCTGATGCCATTAGATTAGCTAGAACATGTTCCTCATGCTGCATCTCCGATGCCTCAGAGACAGAAGGAAGTTCTTCATTGATCATGAAACCATTATCTTCATGATAGCTGCTCGATACACTATTTGAGTCAGAAGCTGCTTTTGCACTAGGATGAGATGAACTGTTCATGGAAGATATTGACTCGTCCTGTGAAGACTTAGTGCTGTGGTTGCTAGGCACTTCTGGAACCAAGTTATTCCTTCTGCTATTGTGATCATTGTTCACAGATTTCTCCATCTCAACCACTCTAGTTCGCCTTCCACGAGAATATCCTTCAACAGAAGGGTCTGTCAGTTCAGGACTAGACTGCGTTCTTGCAAACGGAGACATGTTTTGCCCATTGCGGCCATTCACGAAGAGAGCATTTGGCATTCTTCCCTCTCTTTCACTTGGCATCGATCCACCAGACCTGTTTCTTTCAAGCTGTTCAGACACCTTGGTGTTGGGTTGTGTCGCATTAACTTTTTGGTGGTGAGCATGAGAAACAGAAGTATTAGCTGTCCTTGGCAAATTGCGAGAGTGTAGATCACTTCTCTGAGGTGGTTGAGAAATAGGCTCCGAAGAACTGTGAGAAACTTCGGTCAGAGTATCCTGAGTAGCTCGAAGTTTGTTTTTTCCAATCTTATTCTTGGGCATTGTTGCACTTTCGTCGCTGTTTGACGCTTCAGTAGGGACAACCTTCGGAGCCCGTTCAAGAAAAATATTTGGTGCAGGCGCGTCGGGACGATTGCCACTCCCATGCCTTGTCAATGTATTTGTAAAGAACTGATTTACTTCCGCAATTAGATCTTCGTTTGGACATTCGAGTAACTTTGCCAGCCTTTTTGCCCCAAAAGAAAAGGCACTGCGTATTCTAAAGTAATTGCCTGAAAAAGTAACAGGTTATCAACACAACATATTGATGTACTTTCGCCGGTTTAACAAAACGGAAATTATCAACACACAAGCAAGTGTGTACATACGGCCATGCATTTCTGGTTTTGAATTGCTAACCAATCAAAATAAGGTGGACATCATCTCTCAATCAAACATGTCCTTCATATGCCGTCCACGCATGCTTTTTATTGGTCTATACTACCATGAGTAGCTGATTTAAGCCCACTACTAAGAAATAACCAAAACAATAGTAACTAAAACAATTCAGAATAGCAATTACTAACATTAGCCATCACAGACTGATGCAATATCTGAGGGATGCTTGGTACAACAAAACGCCAAGTTACTTGGGTTATTAGGCAGGGGCGGCGGCAGGTGTATGCACCTGTATGCCAATGCATACCCAAGATTTTGGCAAAAAAATAAATATGTATATGTGAGCCCAGCCCACGAAGGAGCAAACACACATCCAGCCCAGGCCCAGCACGCACTCGTTCGTTCCTCACTCGTTCGCTCCAGGTCGCTCGCAGCCTCTCACGCACGACGCCCGCACTCCCGCAGACAGCCTCTGCCCCCCTGACCCCATGTTCCTTGAGACGCAGCGCCGCCGGCCGCCGAGCGCCGAGCGCCGATGTCAACCGCCCCCCGCGCCGCCCCCCCGCCCCGCCCCTTCGCCCCCGCTCAGTCTTCAGTTTTTTTTTTGGATGCATACCCAGCCTTCAGTTCCTGGCGCCGCCACTGTTATTAGGCTACAAGATTTTTCTACTTGGGGTCAAACTAGATTGGATCACTGATTGCTCCATTCAGTTTTTTAAGAGGGCTTGTTAGCAGGTCAAAGCAGTGAATTCTGCGAGTTACGACACAAATACCAAATATATTACTTCAGCATTATACTCCAAAAGCTTATTGCACGGAATGGGAATACAGATATGGAAAACACCAAAATTAAAATGTAACTGTAAGTACAAAGGTTCATAGAAGATCCATAAGTAAAAGATATGATAATGAATAAAAACGCTTAAAGGGCTGGCTCACCCATAGAACCGACTCAGCCCAACACACCAAGGGAAGCTGGGGCAGCCAGAAGCCCACAACACACCACAACCCCGCATCTCCAGCAGTCACCACCCACATGACCATACAAATCCATACGGAGCTCTCTCTTCCGTTCTTTCTTAACAAGCTTCCTCGATTCATCACCTCACCCTAGCAGATTTGGAGCTCACTATCTCAGCTCCCCCTTAGTCCAACTGCGACAGCTCTCCCCTAGACCCTAGAGGCTGCAGCTGCCAGCCTGAAGGAGGGCCGCATGGTGGAACGACCGAGGGGTCAAGCACACAAGTTTTACTCTAAGTTGGGTTGGGCCGTATTCCTAGAGTATCCCTTTTTTATCTTCTCTTTTCAAATAAAACAGTTAAAAATACATGTATGCATGCATCCCGTATGAACCGGTGGTAACGGTACGTTAGTGCCATATCCGTGCAACATAGCTGAAAGCCTGAAAAGGCAGTATTTTGTTTAAGAGTCAGACATCAGGCACAGCTTACACTAGGCTTGGCCAAAATGGGAGAGCCTAGCAAGTAGCAACTATAGCTACAGCAAGAACAATTTAGAGCATGTGCACAGAGCCACAAACGGGTAATTTTTTTGGTCGGCACTAAGTTGTAGCTGCTGATTATTTCTCTACATATATCAGTAGAATGGTGAGCTTCCACCAGCTGAAAAAATAGAACACACTATTTGTAGATAACAGCTATGCATTTTTTTTACCAAATAATTCATTTCTATGATTTAAAAATGCTCAGTTAGAATTTGAACATATGGAAATATCTCAAGAGAACACTATTTTTCCGTTGTTTAATCTGTTTGTTTAAATAGTAATTAGCATGTCTACAATATAGTTATATAGACTTACAAAATATATTTTATCCAAACACAAGGATAGCATCACTAGCAAAAGGCAAAAAACAGCAAGCATGAACTCTGCTCGATTCATCTGCTACAGTTGACTCTTTTGGGCAGGTTGATAGTTACCTTTACTGACACTTCTTCCAAGATTATTGTTTGTTCGTAGTGGATCAATAACATTGAAGTGCTTTGAAACAAATGCTTGACCATGGTTCTCCAGAGTGCGAGGCGAAACTCCATACAGCTGACTGCATCTCTCCAGGAAGGCCTTGGTAAGCAACAGCTCACCAGTGTCCATCCGCGGGGGTTCCGCTGCATGAAATAACAATAAATGTTAAAAATCATGTTCAATCAACTATTAAAAAGTAGTAAAATTAAGAAACATATATCAGATTACCAGTCATATCTGGAAGAGCATTTATAGGAACTGGGCCCCACAAGCTCAAACAAAATTTCTCCCAGTCAAAGTTGCTAAAGAATTCTAAGAAACGGTATAATACCTGCAAATGCAAAAGTAACAAATAAGCACTGTTTTCATGTCAAGATAGTGAAATCCAAGAGAGACAATTTACCTCAAGCGGTCCAGTAAAACAGTTGTTGAACACATGAAATATGTACAGAACCAGGGTCTCCAATGCGTAAGTAGATATAAGACCATGGTGAGCCCCAAGAATACGACTCTCGTAGAAACACCATGCCTTTACCAATATGATACTCCGCTTGAATAAATGGTTTTGATTGATCAAGTTGTCAACCTAATAAGATGTGAATTCATTAGAAGCAAGTATTGGCAGAAAAGTCAAGTAACTTTGATCCTCAAACCTATATGCGATAAGCATAGCCATAAAGGCATAACTGTACATTTGATAGTATTAACTACTGATATTAGATATACAGGAAGGAGTGATTCCATCAGGTCATTTGCATATAGTAGACACATTCAGTTTATTTGAACAAGAGAACATACCTGTTCAAGGAAACAAAGTGTACACAATCCACCAACTTGATTAAATGAGATATCAACAACAATGTTGTCCACAAGACACTTGATAAGCTTTACCTGTGCATGATCCACGGAATATATGAGAATGGTACCGAATGGATGAAGACACAAGACGACATAATGCAAGTAACAAAGCACAATCCATAAAGTAACTAAGATAAATAGAAGGGTATGTTTCCCATTCTGAAAACTAGGAGGAAGTTAAAAGTATTTTCCCAATACATAATCCACCTGAAATGTTTGCACTGGGACATAATAGGATAGTGCATCTTACAATTGCATGTAGCTTAACTTTCCACCTTCATGTTTGGAAAGAGACTGCAAGGGTGCCATAGTATTCTAAGGCAAACAGAATATTCACTCCTAAAGAATAACGGAGGTGTGCAAAGGTAGGCTCAAGCGTTAATTCCGCTCGTGAGCGTAATGGTAAGCCTGACTGTGAGACCGACTGGTCGAACAGAGACAGAAGTCGGCCATACTGATCTGGGAGACCCGTGTGGAAGGGCTCTACGCATTTCTTGGGATCCAAATGGACTCAACATTCTTTGGGAGCGGCCTTGACGCCACCTCTTCCGAGCGAAGGGACTTAAAAGTAGTGATTCTCTACTGCAGTTTATTTCACTTTTCTCAAAATACACAGTTCTTTCTTAATATGATAGCACTTAACTAACAGGCCGCCCTATTCTTAATAATAGTTAAAGCCCCCTTCTCTTACCTACTTTCTCATGTCTTAAGTATACCTCAATACAAGACAAGCACTGGAAAGGATATGCAATAAAAACCGGGCTATCGCCCTATCTAAGCTGGTTTCCCCTCTCTTCTACAGGAGTCCTCTTACGTAGAGCTGCCCCTACCTGCCAGCACGCAGTAGATAGGGCAGGTGAGCACAGGCACAGATCGCTTTTTCTACCGTTCTCTTATTCACTTTCGCTATAGGCTGTAAGGAACCATCAACTTCCCTAATAAGAAGCTATAAATTGGGCAAAAAAGCGGAAACAAAAAAGCCCTTCTCACAAGGGGCTAACCTTTCATGGACTAGCACGGGCAATGTGTGAATCAACAGAATTCCAGGGAAAGAAAAGGGAGAGTGTATAAATAATACACTGAACTATCACTTTAGATGAGTTGTGTTTGTTCAGTTCTACTCCGACCCATGTGGCATTCCAATATTAATTTCAACATGCACATGTGTGCAGGCAAACTTGTTAATTCAACACTACCATAGGTATATATAGTTACCACAAGAGAGTCATGTACGTACGAACAAAATTAACTACAAAGTAATATCATGTTGAACTTGTTAGAGAGAGACTACCTCCGCCTGAATATACTGAACTTCTTTTACACAAAATTCAGCATTTTCATTTTTCTCTTCATGTTCCAACGCATCCCGAACCAGATTTGCCCAAGTCTCCTTTAATTCTTCACTATGACTGAAAGCAGTGACATCAATGTCACCGTCCGGTAAGTAAGTCTTCAGAGGGACTGACCCAAAAGTAAAAACCTGAAGGAGGGGGAGATCAATTATATTTCAAGCACGTAGTAGATAGAATATATTTGGAACACAGGAAAAAGGTAGGACCAGGAAAGTGGCAAGATGCTAGCCAAAAAACATTGCATAATAGATGGTAACACTGAAACAAGTTTATTTCCAATAAACTAACTTCAACACTGACATTTCCCAATGTACCTAGTACATATGCTGAATCCATCGGGTATGCCAGTAAGTAGGACAAACACATGGCAATTGAATTGGGACTAGAGAACAGGGTTACTCAAAATCTTCTCCCGACTTGCATCTTGTACCATCACCCTAGGCTAAGGTCAATGGTGTAGTCACATAAGCCTCCATTAACATGGTATGTGCTAGTCTGCTGCGTTGCATGGGAAACTGAAGTGGCATCGAAGCACAGTTCAGCAATGCACTACAAAGATCGCAAGGCCATACTCTACTCTCCGAGACAAAGTTCAGTTCTTGGAAATTATCTCGATCAGCTAAGGACACAAAGCTTGCAAACAGGTGAAGAAAGAGCAGAATAGATAAGGACGCCTACAAATTACTGAGTAGCAATAAGATGATCTTCTCATGCTCTTCTGCACAACAAATAGCAAGTAGCGCTTTTGAAATTTGAAAGAGCAGAATGACTAGCCTATAACACATCATTTTCTGTGTGAATCAAAAATCTGCTTTGCTGCTCAGACACACAGCTAGTTTGGGGTGTGAGTAAATTAGTATAATCAGCTTTGCTGCTGAGGCAGCCAACTTTTGGATAGACAAGATACTAATACTATAGTTAGGCTGTCAATCCAATAGCAGCGACCTTATTTAGCTACCCAGGGTCCAATACTCAAGCAAACCTAGCATAAACGACTTGACTAACTCCATGCCCAGGGATGCACTCCAGGAGACCAAGGAGAGTGAGAGACACTGGAAGGCAGCCACTAATCTGAAGATTCCTTGCGCGCGGGAGCAACCGATCCAGTTCGAAAAGTTTGATTTTTTACCTGGCAGGAGAGGCAGTTCATGATGAGGCGCTGGACGTAGTTGTAGACGGCGAGCCTCCGGCCCTCGGAGTATGCGTTGGGCTGGATGCGCGCGATGAGGTCAGCGGTCCGGGCCTCGGCGACGGCCCAGCGGTCGGGGTCGAGCCGCCGGGTGACCCCCGCCGACGCGTTGGGCAGGAGCCCGTTGGGCACCATCGCGATGCGCCGCGCGCGCCAACCAATGCGGCGAGGAGGTGCCCTAGCTCGCAAGATAACGGGGTGCTGGCCGGAGGGCCTGAAGCGGCGGCAGCAGCGGCCGGCGGCGGCGGGCCGGAGCAGCGCGAATCGAGACGAATCGGTGGGGACGCGGGCTGAAACCCTAGGCGGGCGACGGATCGGTGGGGACGCGGGAGGGGAGGGGCGGGGCGGCGGCGGCGGCGGCGGCGGGGTTGGGGGAGGGAGCGATGGGGAGGTGGCCGGCGTGGGGGAGGGGAATGGGTGTGAGGCAAAGGGGATGTGCCTGCCGTGCGGGTCGGTGTTGGTCGAAGCTTGCTTGGCAGTGTGGTGGCCGCGGCTTTGGTTCCACTTCCAGGGTTGGAGCATCGGCCGTGCTATGCCCCTACTTGCAGTACATATTCTTTTCTCTCTTTTTCGTTTTCATTTTTTGTCTCTGCCCCTTGGGGTACATTTCTCACATGAACAAGAAACGGATCGGCTCTTGTCTATAAATCCATAACAGGACAATAATAAGTGTGTAAAAAGGATTAGTAACTTTTTTGAATTTAAAAAGGATTAGTAACTAGTGCACATAAGTGAGAATTATTTGATTTGCTCCTATGTGAGTTACACTCCCTCCGTTCCTATAAAACATTCTAAGTCAAGCTTTTCGGTAACAAAATTTCACCTTTCTATTATCTATGTTAATTTTTTCCATACGACCAGAGAATACGGGTTCCATTATCAAAGTATAACAGAACAAAATTATTATTATCTCTGTTATGCCGGAACTAACCTAGTGTGTGTACACTTCAAACGAGAATCAAGCCACGAGATTTTCAAAATGCAGGAATGGGAAAAATGTAGGATTTTTATTGAAAAATAGAAGATCTATTCCTGTCCGAATTTAAATTCCTAGTCAAGCTTTTCGGTGACAAGATCTTCACCTTTCTATTATCTCTGTTATGCCCGATCTGACCTAGTGTGTGTACACTTCATGTAGAAGTAGAGAGTGGCTAACCTGAGAGCAGCCGCCAGCTCCTGTTCTGTCTATATTAGGGTTTCCACACAGCCAGCTCTCCTTATATACCTCTGTGAGTCACTTGGGTTAATGGGCCACATGGGCCAGAATAGGTAGACAGGCTGCAGTAGAGAACACAACCCATGTACAGTCCAACACTCCCCCTTAAGATGGGTGATATATGTCGATCATTCCCATCTTGTCACAAGCGCGATCACACTCTTTGGGAGCCAAACCTTTTGTCAGACAATCAGCAATTTGCTGCCTTGTGCTCACATGATCAATCTTGATAATTTCAGCATCAAGCTTCTCTTTAATGAAGAATCTGTCAATCTCAATGTGTTTTGTCCTGTCATGCTGGACTGGATTATTTGCAATGCAGATTGCAGACTTGTTGTCACACCATATATTCAGCTGTCCTTCTTTTAGTACCTTCAACTCACACTAGTAGGGAAAGGCTTATAGCCACCAGCCTACCGCTGGCGGACGTCATTTCCGTCCGCCAGCGTTACTACCGCTGGCGGGCTGGTTTTGGAGCCCGCCACTGGTTTTGCACGTACTGCTGGCGGACGCCCACTCTGCCCGCCAGCGGTAGTAGCAGGAATTTGCGAGGAGGTGGGGCAAACTATCGCTGGTGGACAGAATCCGTGCCCGCCAGCGGTACTAAACATACCACTGGCGGACTCTATATAGTGCCCGCCAGCGGTAGTTGCCTCGGTTGAGCCCAAAAACTAGCACATTACCGCTGGCGGGCACGATAAACCGTCCGCCAGCGGCAAGTGCAATATCGCTGGCTGGCACTCCACACCGTCCGCAAGGGGTAACCGTCGCTTTGGAATTTGATCAGCAGCCACCGTTTTGATTGTGCTTTGGAAGATGATCAGCCCGCCATTTTAATTGTGCATTGGAAGATGATCAGCCCGCCGCCGTTTTGATTGTGCTTTGGAAGATGATCAGCAGCCACCGTTTTGATTGTGCATGCTTGGAAGATGATCAGCCCGCCATTTTAATTGTGCATTGAAAGATGATCAGCCCGCCGCCATTTTGATTGCTGCCCGGCCGCCGGCCTCCCTCTCCACCCTATATAAAAGGCCACTAATCCCATGGCCTTAAGCACACACAATCTCTCTCTAATCCTTGCAAAAGCTCTCTCTCTCGAGCCCTCTCTTCTATTCCAATGGAGCCACGACTCGCGCGCGTTCCTCCGTTCACCAAAGAAGATATGCACTTCAAGGTATGGGTCACCCTCCGTGCATCACGCGTGGAGAGGTGGATCCGCGACGTGAAGAAGTTCTTTCTCGACGCCACACCTATCAAGTTCGTTGGACTCGACTGCGAGTTCATCGACCCTCTCCCGGGTCGACTGATGGATCTTCCATACGAGAAAAGGCAGCGCGCCGCCGGTCCTCGTTGATTTCTTAGGTGACAAGACCATCAAATTCTACGGCGTGGCTATCCACAATGACTTGCGGATGCTGCGCTACTACGGAATTGAAATTCCGTCCGCGGTAGACCTCCAGAGGGATAGGCGGAACCCAACCGGCAATCCTACTCCGAGTCTCGTTGCTCTCTCCAATGCTATCATTGGGACAAAACTAGAGAAGAAGAAGAACAACAACAAGAAGGACAAGAAGAAGGGAAAGGATGACGAAGAAGAAGAAGAACTCCAGATTTGCGGATGGGACAACGTTCCATTGAGCTACGATCAAGTCGAGTATGCCTCTCTTGACGCTCGCCTCGGCTTCGAGATTGCGCGGAAGTGGGATAGTCTACGTGGCTATAATACCAATGGCAATCGTCTTAATGTCGCTGATGAGTAGACTACCTATATAGTGATGTGTGTGTGCTCCTGTTGTGTCTTCTCTCATGTATTCGGTCAATTCGGTCCATTCGGTTACCTAAAAGTAATGACCGAAATATTTGGATTCCTATCATTCTTCTGATCGATTCATACATATTATTTTTGCAAAAAACACCATTTAGGCATTTAGATGGAACCACACCACAAGCGTCCAGCCAATAAGATAGCCTGAATCGCCTACCCACGGATCGCCCAAGCAGTCGTCCGATCGCTGTCGTCCGATGGCCAGCGATCCAACGGAATAGAACAACCCCAGCTAGCTGGCACCCACACCGTCCGCCAGGGGTAACTTGGCATGTAAATTCATACAACTAGGAAAATGGAATTTATAAAAATAATCTGTAAATTTCCTTTGAAACCATTGCTTCCTATACCAAGACACACCTATGTGTCGAATATGAGCACTTTATCACAAACTATGCGCTGGGAATTGACATAACTTGGTCATTTGGTTCGAAACTTTATAGATGTTTATATGATAGTGCTTTTTGTGAAGAATGTTTCTGAAACTTATGTGAAAAATCAAGTTTATCATTTTACATAGCAACTAAGTACTTGGGATTATCGATTGTTTAAATAAGACAAAAAATATATAAAACAATGTCTGCATTGCAGAATAATTCAAAGTAGGGAGAACATTATTTTCCTCACTTTACAAAAGCAGCAATGATCAAATATGCAAAAGTATCATGCATACATTTTTATTTAATCCAGTTACATAGCTCGGGTCCATTTTTATTTAACCATAATACATCACGAATAATATCACTAACTTTAACCGGGTCCTAAGCCGCGGGGTGCTGAGTGGGCGGCGCTGCGCGTCCAAAGAACAGGAACCATCACATGGTCAAAAGGAACCCTATGAAGAATCGACCATCTACTGTCATACACCCCTGGCGTATCCAACATATGCATGTAGCGATGGACGTGCTCGTCCTCCTCCCTGATACGGCGACGTACCACCTCCTCGGGGGCCGGCTCCCTCTGCACCGAGTGTGGCCCACGCGACTTCCACCAAAGAAGATCCGGGTCGACGACGTCACGGCAGGCTCTGGCGGTACCGGGCGCGGAGGAGGGCGTCGAGCGGCGCGGAGGAGGGCGGCGCCGGCGCGGATGGAGGATGGCAGGCTCGGGCCTGATCCCCTAGCCTTATATATAAGCAAAATTTAAAAGAAAAAAAATGCAAAAACAGAAGAAAAAAACTAACCCTAGACCTTATCCACTCCCACTCCACCGTAGCCGCACACGCCTTATCCACTCACCCCACCGCCGCCGCCCACGCACGAGCGCCCGGCCGTGCGCGCTCCCTCTCCCGCCGCCGCGGCCGCCCACGAGCGCACGCGCCGCCGCCGCCCCTCTTCCCCACGCGGTCGTCCTCTTTCTCCCACGCGCGCACACGCCCCCGTCCCCGCCCGCCCGGCCGCGGCCCCCCGCCCACGCCGCTGCCCCGCCGCCGTCCCCTCCCCTTCCCCGCACCCGAGGTGCTGTCGCCGTCGACGCCGCCCGCACGCCGCCACCGACGCAACCGCCACGCCGTCCGCCCCGACGCCGCCCCTCCCCCGCGCCCGAGGTGCTGCCGCCGTCGACGCCGCCCCCACGCCGCCCCCGACGTAGCCGCCACGCCATCCGCACCGACGCCGCCCCCCCCCCCCCCCGCGCCCGAGGTGCTGCCACCGTCGCCTCCCCTCCCAATTTCTTTCTTAATTTCTCAATTTCTTGTCCAAGTTGCATCTATAAATTTAGAATTGTGTAGCAATTTTAGTGTAGCAAGAAATTTATATAGAATTGTGTAGCAAGAAATTTCGTATAGAATTGTGTAGCAATTTTAGTGTGTAAGAAATTTATATTAGGTTAGTGTGTTAGAAATTGTAGGATAGAACTGTGTAGCAATTTTAGTGTGTAAGAAACTTATATTAGGTTAGTGTGTTAGAAATTGTAGGATAGAATTGTGTAGCAATTTTAGTGTGTAAGAAATTTATATTAGGTTAGTGTGTTAGTAATTGTCTTAGCTCTGTCGATGCTCTCTGTACTATTTATAGTTGTACAATTTGTCGATGAATTTATGGTGATGGTTGTGATGAATTTGTGATATGAAATGTGTGCAGGTACCCCTAGAGACCCTTGAGATTGCCGGAATGTTGATTAACTTCCATTCCGGCAAATTTGGGTACTCATATGTCTTTTTTTAGCCAAAGTCATGCGGAAATTTCTCGTGAATTTTGGCATGACTTTGGCTAAAAATATGACATATTTTCTATGAATTTGAAATATGACTTTATGTTACCGTCTTTTGATATGCCGATGATTAAACTGTTGTGACACCGTGTGATCCAGGGGTGGGGCTAGCGAGACTTGTGATATGCACGAGTACACACATCTCGTGCATCCTACTTGGCTCGCTGGCTCCATCCCCGAAGTCTGTGTGTTACTTCTAAGTATGAGGCATGAATGCTTTTGAGTTTATCCTACTTCCTTTTTTTACAATGCCGATGATTAAAATGAGATGACACTATGTTATTCAGGGGTGGTGTAAGCGAAACTTGTAATATGCAAGAATATACTCCATCCCTGAATTTGTGTTCAATCTAGTATATGAGGCATATTTTTATAGAATGGCGCCGATGATTAAAATGTTGTATATATGAGCATGTTTTTTAGTTGGCCCTAATTTATTTGTGTCTAATTCACATCTTTTTGCACCAAATTCAGGAACAATTTCTATACTTTACATATTTCTATACTGTATGTACTTTACATCTTTCTATACTCAAATTTGTTGTGTAACATGCATTTTTATTTGCCACAGAGCATGCCGCCGCGCCGCCGCTCCTTGAGCGGGTTCATTGGCGTCCGTCACCGCCCATCTGGCCGGTGGTCCGCGGAGATCACCGTGAACGGCCAGCGTTGGTATATGGGGACCTTCGACACGGCGGAGCCCGCCGCGCGCGCGTTCGACGCGGCAGCCTGGAGGTTTGGACGGCCGCGTTCTGAGCTCAACTTCCCTGACGTTAAGGACCGGGAGGAGGCTGAGTTCCTCGCGCGCCGATGGAGATCGTCGACGTAGACGAGGCGCGGCGTAACCGCCGCCAGGGGATAGCTCGCCGCGCTGCCGAGATCGACGAGTGGCGGATGGACGCGCTGCGCCGCGACCGCCCCGATCTGGTGCAGGCGGAGCTGGACTTCTACGCCTCGAGAAACAAGAAGAGGCAGGCGAGCTCCGACGTCGCTGGACCCTCCAGTGCAGCGCCGCCGTGCCAGAAGACCGGCGACGATTCGGATTCGAGCTTCGATTCGAGCTTCTAGGATGATAGCTCGGACTCATCCGACTTCGATTTCACTTATCCTTGAGTAGTTTTAGGTTAATTTCAAGTTAGCTTAAGTGATGAACTAATGCATGTTGTTTAGCTTATCGAAGTTTAGCTTAAGTTCATGTTGTTTTAGGTCTGTAATGCATGTGTAATGAACTAATATATCTATGTATGACACTTTGATCATAATTTGTATGTGGTCGTCTATATTTTTGTTGTTTATTTGGCGCATGTAATTGAATTTACTGTATTTATACTGGATATATTGCTGGAATACGATTTTCCAGAAAAATAATAATTCCCAGAAAATGTACCGCTGGCAGGCGTGGTGGATTACCGCTGGCGGACGCTTGCCCGCCAGCGCTGTGTCATATACCACTGGCGGGCGCTAGGGATGCCCGCCAGCGCTGTGTCATATACCGCTGGCGGGCGCTAGGGATGCCCGCCTGAGTGTCGGGGGTTACCCCCGGGTAGGGTAAAGATGAGGTAAAGACATGTAAGGTTAAGGCAGTAAGCTGTCCGAGGTAACGATTGAGCAAGGACGCAGGAGGCGTCATCCGACGTAAGGTGTACGTCCGAGGTATATTCTCCGAGGTATATCCTCCGAGGTATCAACCTCGGGGCAGTCAGCTAGCTACCACAGGAATAAGGTATTCTCTACCGAGGTATAGGATCAGGAGTGTTATCCGAGGTTGGCAGCAAGGATCGAGGCATGTCAGAGAGGTCACGGGCGCCGCAGAGCTCGTAGCCCGAGGCTTCAGAGGACGGCGAGGTCCGTCCACGGGTTTCCCGGAAGCTCGGGGGCCTAGGAGCTGACTTGGCTATTTCGGGAAAGGTCTACAGGCTAGACCTCGGCAGGCTACTGAAGTATGACCGGAAGAGGAAAGCTAGGCCTGTGGCCTGACAGTCCGGCCGTTGAGCTGGCAGGAGGCAGAGGCTTGTCTTCTACCTTTTGGCCATGCCATTGTCAGTTGTAGGCAGGGGTAAAAATGTACTTCGGCCTGTGTATATATGCGGCATCTCTACCTCCAGGGAGGAGGACGGCAAAAACCCTAGCTCATTTCCCCCTTCATAGTTTCATCTTCTATCTAGAGCTCTCACTTTGGTAGCATCATACAGCTCGAGGAGCACCTTGTACCTGAGAACACACTGATATATTGAGAGAGGAAAGGCAGGAGTAGGGGTTTTACTTCCTCACGAAGGCCCCGAACCTGGGTACATCGTGGTGTCTTTTGTGTTCTTGGCTTTCTTGGTTTCTTGTTCATGTTCTTGTGGTTTCTTGCATGTTCTTGCTTGTGCACATCTTGAGTGCATAAACCCTCCCCGGATTCCCCCAACGACCATTCGGCCCCAACTAAGCCATACCCATGGCATCTGCCGTGATCCCACCACGACAGTTGGCGCCCACCGTGGGGCAGATTGAGGCGTTGGGTGGAGTTTCCATCCGGACGGGCTCCTCTGAGTGTGTTCTTTCTGGCCTTGTTGCCAAGATCGGCGAGTTCGCCTTTGTGAGCGACAATGCGGGGTGCTTCGCCGGCAAGCCTTTCCCCACCATGGCTTCCTCATGATGCTCGGCAGCTTCCCCACATACGTTGCTGTCGAGGTGGTTCGCGAGTACCCGGAGCAGGTGCTCGTGGACGACGAAACTCCTCTCCTGGCGGCTTTGGGCCGCGTGTCACTCGCCCTCCGAGGTGTGTGGAGGTGATGATGGCTGGTACCAGCCTGCAGCTAGCAAGGCAGATGCTGGCAAGGTCGCGCTAGCCGAGGTGGAGGCGACGCCAACCGCGCTGCCTGAGAAATCAGGTCGGCGGCGAAGTTTCCGTACGAGAAACCTAGTCAGAATGAGCAGTTGGGCATGCCAAGGGAAGAAGTTCCCTTAGAAGCTATCGTTGATAGGTTAGCTCGGCCACTCGCAGTAGAGGCAAGTGTGGAGCATACGGTGGCCGGGTTAGAGGCAGAGCGCCAGAGTGCTGAGAGAAGCTCGGTTGCTGGCCGAGGCTAAGCAGCAGTTCGATATGGAGCAGAAGGAGTACAATGCTGCACATGGTATAGAGGATGGTTTTACTCCGGTTGTGCGGCGTAAGAAAGCTGCTCTGCTCAACCGAGGCAAGGACCTCTATGAGGAGATGGCTAGGGCTGCAGTCTCGGGCTCGAGTAAGGCAACAAGTAGCAGGTCGGCTACTGGTAGGCCGGTGTATAGTTCACCAGCTAAGAACCTTAGAGCAGCCGAAGCAGTAAGGGCCGGGCTATCGGAGTTGACCGGAGATGCATGGCGTGAGCAGCAGAAGCGGCTCAATGAGTTAGTGCATGTGGCCAGCAAGCAAAATGAAGCCCTCCGCAAGGCCGGGCTTGGCGGTTCGCAGGCGGTCCATTCGATTAGGCCAGTTAGCCAGGGGTCCAAGGGGCAAGCCTCGTCTCCACACGTCGGAGGAGCCGATCGTGCCCGGAGTGTCACTTCAGGTCGGAACAAGGAGATGCAGCTGCAAGTGTACGATCCGGTGTTAGCTGGGAAGCAAAAGGTCGGCACGCTAGCCGAGCCAATGGAGACCCCGGCCCAGGTGATGCAAGCCGAGCTAAAGGCCGTTCAGCTCAGGGAAATCAGAACGGTGGGCAAGCAGCGTCGGCTGGCCGAGGTAAACCACCTCAGCCCCCGAGGCATCAGCAGCAACCCCGGCCGCAGGAGCAGTATCAGCAAGAGCCGGAGTATGTTCCGCAGCCGAAGAACGTCGGTCGAGGTGGCGACCGATATGATGATGGAAATTCAGCCATGGAGCGGGCTGGATTCTATAGAGTGGATGGTGCATTGGGAGAGCGTATCGGAGCTCGGACGTTGCCTACAGGTGATGCGCGCTACAAGCTAGATCGGATTTACATGTCCGAGAAGTTGGAGGAGGAAGGCCCTCCTGGTCCGGCGTGTTTTGGACCTCGGATCATGAAGGAACCACCTCCACCAGTGTCTCAGTTTCAGTTGGGTCGGAGTACCAGGCCGTACAATGGGAGCACCAAGCCGCAAGATTGGCTAGCTGATTATGTTTCAGCAGTATACATTGCGGGGGGCAATCGCCGATGGGCGGTCCGGTATCTCCCGCACATGTTGGAAGGTCCTGCTCGGATCTGGCTGAACAATCTGCCGGAGAATAGCATCGATTGCTGGCTGGATTTAGAGGAGGCATTCAATAGCAACTTCGCCAGCACTTACAGGAGGCCAAACCGACCTCAGCTTTTGCAGGCGTGCAAGCAGGAGGACAATGAGACTGACCGAGAATTCTTGACTCGGTGGAGCAATGTTCGGAACTCCTGTGAGGGAGTTATCGAAGCACAGGCTATAGCGTGGTTTGCTGATGGATGTCGGTATGGTAGCATGTTGTGGCAGAGGCTCCAGAGAGATATGCCAAAGACTCTGGCCGAGACGATTCGGATAGCTGATTCCTATGCCCTTGGCGATCCGATGCAGCCTCTGCTGGATGGGAATGCCCGGAACAGGAGGAATCCGATGAACAACCGCAACAACGGACCGAGGTTTGATAACCGTCAAGAGTTCGGGCAGAAGAGGAGAGAACCAGATTTCCAAGTCAATGCTGTAAACCCAAGTCAGTCCGGACCTGGAGGCGCCCAGAAACCGAAGACTGAGGGTCAGGCGTGGACTCCGAACCAGAACCAGAATCAGGGAGGTGGTGCGAAGCAGTGGCAGGAGGCCGGACCACCTGTGACTTACGAGTCATTGGTGAATGGACCATGTATCTATCATGGCAGGAATGGCAGAACACCCAACCATACCACTCTGCAGTGTAGTTTTCATCACCGAACCGCTGCAGAAGGGGCGAAAGCTGGGGCAAACCGGAGTGGGCCACCGAACCAATGGCGTAGACCTCAATATCCGAACGCGCAGCAGCAGCATAAGCCGACCATAGCGGCGCAGAATCAGAGCTTAACCGGAGCAAATTCAACCCCGGTGCATGCGGCCCAAAACCAGAAGACGGTGCAGGCGAAACCGGTGAATGCAGTGAGTGCCCAGGGCAACAACAACAACGGTGGTGCCGGCCAAAGCCAAACGTGGTCCTTTGAGAATCAGAGGTATGAGAACCCCGGTAATGATTATAGGGAAGTACATCAGAGCTACGTGGTGTTTGTGACTGAGTCAACTGATAAGAAGAGTATGCTGAGGCGTGCCAAGGAGGTGAATGCAGTAACTCCGGCGGTGGTGAAATACATGAACTGGTCCGAGCAAGAGATCACTTGGAGCAGGCAAGATACACCTCGGATCATGCCGAGCCCTGGAAACTATGCACTGGTGGTGGATCCGACGTTTTGTGGGCCGACCAACAATGTGAGATTCACCCGAGTCTTGGTGGACAATGGGAGTGCCATAAATATCATGTACCGAGACACAATGGTCAAGCTGGGATACTCACCGAACCAGTTGCAGCCTAGCAGCTGTACATTTCACGGTATTGTGCCCGGGGTCTCTTGTGCACCTATGGGAAAGATTTGGGTCGACGTGGGTTTTGGTACCCGAGATAACAGCCGAGTTGAAAGTCTTGAGTTCGAGGTTGTGGACTTGCAGAGCCCTTACCATGCCTTGCTGGGAAGGCCAGCCTTGGCCAAGTTCATGATCTCCACTCATGTGGCTTACCTAAAGATGAAAATGCCGGGGCCCAAGGGAATAATAACCATTTCTGGTGACTACAAGAAGGCTATGCAATGTGCCTCGGCGGGATCTAGTTTAGCCGAGTCCTTGGTGATCGCGGCGGAGAAGAAGCAACTTCAGAAGGTGGTGGCAATGGCGCAGTCTACTCAGCTCGGCATGTCCGGACTAATTACTCCGGACATGAGCGCTTCATTCGAGGTGCCCAAGGAGACCAAGAAAATCCCGCTGGACTCGGAGAACCCGGAGCGTTTCGCCATCATTGGTACTGGCATGGACGAGAAATAGGAAAGCGCGCTCTGTCACTTCCTCCGTGAGAATCGGGACATTTTTGCATGGTCGGCTAAAGACCTGCCAGGTGTTCCGAGGGAGTTGGCAGAGCACTCTTTGTTTGTTCGGCCAGAGGTGAAACCAGTGCGTCAACCGACGCGGCGGCTCTCAGATGACCGAAGAAAGGTGGTACTCGAAGAACTGGCGAAGTTACTGGCTGCAGGCTTCATCATGGAAGTGCTGCATCCGGACTGGATATCTAATCCAGTCCTCGTGGAGAAAAAGAAGGACGAACCGGCGGTAGTCAAGGTGTGGCGCATGTGCATTGACTTCACCAACCTGAACAAGGCGTGCCCGAAGGATCCCTTTCCTTTACCTCGGATTGATCAAGTGATCGATTCTACGGCTGGATGTGAGCTGTTGTCTTTTATTGATGCATATTCTGGTTTTCACCAGATCCCACTGAACACTGATGATCAAATAAAGACTGCCTTTATTACCCCGTACGGGGCGTATTGCTATCGTGTCATGTGTTTCGGTTTGAGAAATGCCGGGGCAACTTATCAAAGGTGTATGCAGAAGTGCTTACATTCTCAAATGGGCAAGAATGTGCAAGTGTATGTCGATGACATTGTTATCAAAACTAAAAAGAAGCATACTCTCATCGAAGACCTCGAAGAGACAAAATGGATTGGATACGTCGGATGAAAATGGAAAGTTGAGATTCAAGCCAAACAATTTTAACTCCGACAGAGCATTAATAGTTTACCTCGAATCTCGGGGACTGGGGATGGTGGATATTAGATGAGATACTGCATGAAAGTAAAGAGAATAGGACTTACGTCGATGGTTTGAGCAGCACGCAGGGCAGCAGTTTGTAGATCATATACGCTTCGACCGCAGGCGCTGTTTCCCGCGGGATGCTCAGCCACCGGAGCAGCTAAGGAGGCCGAGGAGACCTCGTCTGCAGAATTCCAGTCTGCATTGTAATGTTCCAAGGAGCCGAGGCTCTGGCCACTATCAGTGCGCAGAGGAGGAAATCCCCACGATCCGCCCTGCTCGATGCCCCTAACCGAGGCCTCCACGGCCAAAGCAGCCTCGGAACTTGAAGCAGGCCGATTATCCAATATGAGAGATGCCCTCCGAGCATATTCTTCGGCCGGAGGGGCAGTCTCATCAATGGGTGCGGCGAATGGAGGAATTCGGCGTGTCACCGGGGGAGGAGACCTCGGTTGGATCCTTGAAGGAGAAGAGATAGTCAGGGTGCCAGACCCAGATGTTGGTTTGGGGGTGACCTTGGACTTCACCGTCTCTTTCTCTTTCTCCTTGCCCTTCTCCAACGGCAAGGTGGTTTGGCAGAGTGGTTTTTGGGGCTGTTGCTTGGGCTGTTGCTTCTGCTGATGCTTCTGCTATTGCTGCTGTTGGTTGCGGGCAGTCTGGCTTCGGGGGGAGAGTCGAGGCTCCGGCAAGGTGGTAGCCGGAGTCCTGGCGCGATTGGTCTCCGCATCCGTTTGAGGACGCGGAGAAGTCTGACCTCGGGTGGGGGCAGATTTCCCCAAGGCCGGGCCAGACCTCGGTGGAGGAGATCCGGGGCGAGAGTTCGTCGGGGAGGTCGTGGCTTCAGAGGCACCAACGGGTGCAGTCATGGAGGATACCTCCTGATCCACGTCTATGGGGGCACTGCAACGAAAAGAAGATGGTCAAGTGTTAATACCGAGATAATATGTTTAAGCAACAAACATTGTTGGCTAGAAGCAAAGCATTACCCATCCGAGGTAGGAAGCCTCCTGCCCCCCCGGGCATGAGGAGGATGTCCGGACTTCTTCAGCCGGCGTCTCTTGACCGGAGCCTCAGTGGGTCCGGAGGCTCCAGTGGCGGATGGTTCGGCGGCCGGAGTTGCGGCACCAGCGCGTTTCCGGCTGGTTGCTGGAGTAAAGTTCGGAAGGTGAGGAAGGCAGGAGAGAGGTACCGCGTTTATTGGTTCCACGACGAGGAACCCCTCCTCGTCATCCGAAATCTCTTGAACTGAAGCTTGTGCTTGAGGCTTACCCGCGGTGGTGATGCGGGCCGAGGCAATGGGCATAAAATCCTCGTCGTCAGGGTCCACGTTGGATGGTGGGTCCTCGACAGGGAGATCCTCGCCGAAGTGGTCCGCAGGATGGACTCCATCCTCGGCGGTCTGGCGGGCGAACAGCTGTATGGCAGACATATGAAAAGGAGTTAGGAAGAAAATTATCAAGATGAACGTCGGTAGCAAGACCTCGGTGGTAAAGGAGTATCGAAGAAAACGTCGGAATAGCGTACCTGTTTCGCTGGCTTGGTCCTGTAGTGGGGCTCCCTTCCCCATGTCCAAGCATCAGAGATCTTGGACTTGGTGATAGCTCGGACTCGCCGAGCTACCGCGGCATTGTCCAGTGCAATGTGCGTATGTCGGGTGGGGTCATAAAGACCGCTCATGTGGCAGATCTTGTGAGACCTCGCCTGGAGAGGGGAGACCCTGCGCTTCACGAATGTGCAGGCCATGTCGTCAGCCGTCAGGACTTTCCCGTCGTTCTCGGGGTCCTCCGGGTCCTGCCATTTCGCAATATACCCATGGATGGACTTGAGTTCGCCGGTGTGAGGGGGAGCGTAGTCCCAGTTGAGCTGTTCTGTAGGAGGGCTGAGGTTAAACGCCGGCAGGTTGAGGAAGTCCTCTTCGCCGGAGTTCTTCACGTAAAACCACGTCCGGAGCCACTTGCGAACGGTGTCCGGAGTAGTGATACGTGGGAAGATGGAGTTTCGGCAAGGAGCTATGGTGGCAACTCCGCAGGCGGTTAGTAGCTTGGGCAGATCCTTGTTTTTTGGAGCCGGGATCACTTGCCGCTTAAGTTGGAAGTAGCGAGAAAAGAGGTCTACCGTGGCTTTGAGGCCGAGGTATCCCTCAGAGAAGGAGACGATGCAAGAGAGAGTAGTGATGGCGTTGGCGGGGAGATGATGAACCTGGAGCCCGAACTTGTCCAAGAAGCTCCGGAAGAAATCACTGACGGGCAGTCCGAAGCCGCGCTGGAAGTGCGCGACGAAGACCACCCGTTCCCCTGCTCTGACTTGTGGTTCGAGTTCGCCCTCGGGTAGGCGGCACTCTACCTCGGCGGGAATCCGCCGAGTGTCCCTGAGCCATTGGATCTCGTCCGGGGTGACATCCGAACCCTCCCAGCCGGCGCGCTCGCCGACCTCTAGTTCGAGGTCATGAACCTCGGTTTGTTCCGAAGTCTCAGGCGGAGACATCTCGGCAGAGTCAATCTGCAGAGAGTGTGCAAAAATTCAGTAAAGGAAAAATGGAATCTGGAATCTAGTACAATATTGGGCTAACTCAGGAGGAGTTTGGTGGCTATCTTATGTGCATAGAGGCAGATCCATGCTATGGGAGTAGCTATCCGAGGCAAGAAACTACTTTCTACCCAAAGGAGTATACAAGAAAGATCTACCGGAGGAGACAAATGAAGTTTTAATTAAGAATATAAGAAGAACCAAAACGCGAAGAGGGAGAAACCAAGAGCAATGCTAAAAGTAACAAGAAAAGAGGTGTGTACCGTGAAGATGAAATGCTCAAGGGCGGCGCTGGCGACGCGTTCGCAACGGCGACGAAGGAGCTGCTCATCGGCGGCGGCGGGAACGCGTTTCTTCTCAACTGGAAGCGGCGGCACTGGTTGCGATGGAGGCGAAACGGCAAGTGGATGAGGAAGAAGAGGGATGCACTGCCCTGGGCCTGTATTTATAACCGCGGGCGGTAACTGCGCACTACCGCGCGGTTATCGGAGCGGCGAGTGGGATCGTTTGTGCACAATGGCACACGTGGCACGAAGATAGCGGTGGGCGAGCAGGCCACAGGATCGGTTGCAGGAGGCAAACCGTCGGGCGGTGCGGTTACTGGAGCGCGAAGCGGCGCAAGCGGGGAATCTCCGCTGACGTGGGCCGCGTGGTGGAAAGCACTCGAGTGCTTTGACTGTCGTGGACCAGGAAGTGACGGATGGGACACGTGAACAGTGTTCTCTGACCGAAGTCAGTAAGGATGCAGGAATCGAGGGGTTGACGTCCGAGATCTCGGCGGATACTTCGGAAAAGCAGTATGGCCCGAGGAACAGACCGATGGATTTTTCGGGGTATTGGTTCGGTAACCTGCAAAACATTGTAGCGCATATGGTTTCGGGTTGAACCTGATGCGGCCTTTCATCCGAGGCTGCAAGACCACATCAGCTTCGGGGACTACTGTCGGGGGGTTACCCCCGGGTAGGGTAAAGATGAGGTAAAGACATGTAAGGTTAAGGCAGTAAGCTGTCCGAGGTAACGATTGAGCAAGGATGCAGGAGGCGTCATCCGACGTAAGGTGTACGTCTGAGGTATATTCTCCGAGGTATATCCTCCGAGATATCAACCTCGGGGCAGTCAGCTAGCTACCACAGGAATAAGGTATTCTCTACCGAGGTATAGGATCAGGAGTGTTATCCGAGGTTGGCAGCAAGGATCGAGGCATGTCAGAGAGGTCACGGGCGCCGCAGAGCTCGTAGCCCGAAGCTTCAGAGGACGGCGAGGTCCGTCCACGGGTTTCCCGGAAGCTCGGGGGCCTAGGAGCTGACTTGGCTATTTCGGGAAAGGTCTACAGGCTAGACCTCGGCAGGCTACTGAAGTATGACCGGAAGAGGAAAGCTAGGCCTGTCCGGCCTGACAGTCCGGCCGTTGAGCTGGCAGGAGGCAGAGGCTTGTCTTCTACCTTTTGGCCATGCCATTGTTAGTTGTAGACAGGGGTAAAACTGTACTTCGGCCTATGTATATATGCGGCATCTCTACCTCCAGGGAGGAGGACGGCAAAAACCCTAGCTCATTTCCCCCTTCATAGTTTCATCTTCTATCTAGAGCTCTCACTTTGGTAGCATCATACAGCTCGAGGAGCACCTTGTATCTGAGAACGACACTGATATATTGAGAGAGGAAATGCAGGAGTAGGGGTTTTACTTCCTCACGAAGGCCCCGAACCTGGGTACATCGCGGTGTCTTTTGTGTTCTTGGCTTTCTTGGTTTCTTGTTCATGTTCTTGTGGTTTCTTGCATGTTCTTGCTTGTGCACATCTTGAGTGCATAAACCCTCCCCGGATTCCCCCAACGACCATTCAGCCCCAACTAAGCCATACCCATGGCATCTGCCGTGATCCCACCACGACACTGAGGTAACCAGCCTTACCGCTGGCGGACGGCCGCCCGCCAGCGGTAATTATTACCACTGGCGTAATGATCGCTGGCGGGCGCCCGGTAGGCCATTTCCGTCCGCCAGCGGTAGGCCTTTTCCTACTAGGGTCACTTAGACGATTTCTTACCCATAGCATCTCACTTAATCCTAGAGACAAGGCTCTATATTCAGCTTCTGGAGTTGATCTTGATACTACTGTTTGTTTCTTACTCCTCCATGCGACCAAGTATCCTCTAACAAAAACACAGTAACCAGAGGTTGATCTTCTATCATCCAAACAACTTGCCCAATCCGCATAACTGTAACCATCAACTGTTAGATGCCCATTTGCTTGAAACCATAATCCCTTCCCTGGAGTTCCTTTTAAATATCTTAAGATTCGATGGACAGCGTCCATATGCCCACTTCTTGGTTCATGCATATATCTGCTCACTACGCCAACTCCATATGCTATATCTGGTCTTGTGTGACACAAGTACCGCAGCCTTCCCACCAGCCTTTGATATCTTTCCTTGTCCACGAATTCCCCAGATTGAGCTGTTACTTTCTGGTTTTGATCCATAGGTGTTGGAGCTGCGTGATATTCCATCATTCCCATATCGTTGAGAAGATCCAAGATATATTTGCGCTGCGATAGAACTTTTACCTTCTTTGACATTGCCACCTCTATTCCAAGGAAGTATCTAAGTTGTCCAAGATCTTTGACTTCAAATGCTTTACTCAAACATCTCTTCACCCTTATTATCTCAGCTGCATCATCCCCTGTGATTATAATATCATCCACATAGACAGCTAGAATAGTGATCTTCTCTGTTGAATGCCTATAGAATACAGTGTGGTCACCATTACACTGTCCATATCCCATCTCGCACGCAGCTCTTCTAAACCGATCAAACCAAGCTCTAGGTGATTGTTTTAATCCATAGAGCGCCCTCTTTAATCTGCACACTTTACCTTCAGTTTCAGCAGAAGCTAGGCGTGGAGGGATTTCCATGTAGACTTCTTCTTGTAGATCTCCATGAAGGAAAGCATTTTTGACATCTAGCTGGTGTAATGGCCATCCAAAGTTTGTTGCACATGAGATCAGGACCCTTACCGTGTTCATCTTCGCCACAGGAGCAAAGGTTTCATCATAGTCAATTCTATACGGTTGACTATATCCTCTAGCCACCAATCTCGCTTTGTACCTCTCTATCTTTCCTTCAGGGCTTTGTTTTACCGTATAGACCCATTTACAACTGACTGCATTCTTTCCTCTAGAAAGAGTAGCCAGTTCCCAAGTCTTATTCTTTCTCATCGCTTCCAATTCTTCTTTCATAGCAGCAAACCACTTCTGATCCTGCTTGGCATCCCTCCAATCTCTTGGGATTGCAGTTGATTGGAGAGATGCAACAAATGCCTTGTATGAAGGGGATAAAGATTCATATGATACATAGTTGTTGATGTTGTGTACCAAGCCTGCTCTATAGATTTGTGTCGACGTAGCAGCTCGTTTCCCCTTCCTTAAAGCAATAGGCAAGTCTAGTGACGCCACCGTGCTGTCAACAAGTCTTTCATCTGGCAACTCAGCCTCAACAATTTCTTCTGGCAGATCAGCCTCAACAGTTTCTTCTGGCAGATCAGTCTCAACAACCTGTGACTCCCCCTGTGGCTGTTGCTCCCCCTGACATTCTATCCTTGACCTCCGTGAGTACACACGTATTGCCTGTTCTTCATTTGGCTTTGGCCAACTTCTCGGCTGTGGCACATCTGGCATTGCTGGTACAACAAGTGGTATGGACCCAACAAGAAGAGGTTGCTGCTGTTGTCCGATAGAGCTGCTGCTTGCACTCTCCCCCTCTTGACCAGCAGGATTAGGTGGCTGGTGATACGTCTCCAACGTATCCATAATTTCTGTTGTTCCATGCTTATATTATACCATTTGCTACATGTTTTATATACACTTCATATCACTTTTATGCATTTTCTGGGACTAACCTATTAACAAGATGCCACAGTGCCAGTTCCCTGTTTTCTGCTGTTTTTGGTTTCAGAAAAGTACATCTGCAAATATTCTCGGAATTGCACGAAACAAAAGGCCACGTCCCTATTTTTCCAACATGTACACGGAGTCCGAAGGAGAGACGAAGAAGCGCCAGGAGGTGGCCAAACCATAGGCCGGCGCGGCAGGGACGCCCACCGCGCCGCCATATGGTTTGGGCCCCTCGGAGGTCCGCCGACATCGCCCCTTCGCTTATATATTGCCTCAGACGCGAAAACCCTAAAATACGAAGCCAATTTCCACGAAGAGTTCCGCAGCGCCGCCGCCATCGACGACAAGTTTCGGGGGACAGAATCTCTGTTCCGGCACGCCGCCGGGACAGGGAATTGCCCCCGGAGCCATCTCCATCAACTCCATCGCCATCTTCATTGCCGCTGCTGATTCCCATGATGAGGAGGGAGTAGTTCTCCCCCGAGGCTGAGGGCTCTACCGGTAGATATGTGGTTCATCTCTCTCTCCCATGATGTGATCTTTATGTGATCATGAGCTTTGTAATCTAGTTGAACAAGTAGATATTACTCTTTATCTATTATGCCACTCTAGAGGTTACTTTAATATGAACTCCGGATTCACTCTCCACG
This sequence comes from Poa pratensis, assembly GCA_947311845.1. NCBI lineage: Eukaryota > Viridiplantae > Streptophyta > Magnoliopsida > Poales > Poaceae > Poa > Poa pratensis. The sequence continues at coordinate 19,558,062 of CAMZMU010000064.1, forward strand.
GTGTGAAGGTGACAGTGTGTACATCGTATGTGATTCCTTTATGGCGTTGTCGGTGTTTGTTTACTCAGACTTTGAGGTGTGCTTTTGCAGCCCTACGCAATGAATGGTGTTCATTATCCAACAAGAGAGTGTTTGAGAGTAGCATTTATTTATTCAATTATGAGATCATTGTTGAGAGATACCACTAGTGAAAGTATGATCCCTAGGCCTTGTTTCTAAGCATTGAAACACCGTTTACAACAAGTTCTGCTACATGTTTGCTTGCTGCCATTTTTATTTCAGATTGCAATTACTACTCATAATCATCCATATTACTTGTATTTCACTATCTCTTCGCCGAACTAGTGCACTTATACATCTGACAAGTGTATTAGGTGTGTTGGGGACACAAGAGACTTCTTGTATCTTAATTGCAGGGTTGCTTGAGAGGGATATCTTTGACCTCTACCTCCCTGAGTTCGATAAATCTTGGGTGATTCACTTAAGGGAAACTTGCTGCTGTTCTACAAACCTCTGCTCTTGGAGGCCCAACACTGTCTACAAGAATAGAAGCACACGTAGACATCAGCTAGTCAAGTCCTTCGAATATAGTACTCAAATCTGTTTTTTCACCATAAAAGGGGTCAGATTTCCAGAAAGTAACATCAAGACTTACAAATGTGCGCCGCTCAGAAGGACTCCAGCATTTGTATCCGTGTTGTCCAGCATGATAGCCGATGAAAATGCACTTAACAGCTCTAGGGTCAAGCTTCGTCACCGAGGGCCTATGATCACGAACAAAGCAGGTGCAGCCAAACACCTTTGGTGGAACCACAAACTTGTTTTCACCTAGCAACAATTCACAGGGAGATTTCATATTTAGTATTCTCGAGGGCATGCGGTTGATAAGAAACGTAGCAGTCATCACTGCCTCACTCCAGAGAAATTTCGGGACATTCATGGTGTACATCTATGATCGAGCCACTTCAAGAATGTGGCGATTCTTCCTCTCTGCCACTCCATTTTGAGGTGGAGTGTCTCGACATGATGTCTAGTGTAGAATACCATGATCAGATAAGAACCCACCAAATTTCTTGTTGATGTATTCTGTCCCATTATCTGATCTGAGCATCTGGACCTGCACCTTGAACTGGGTTTTAACATATGCATAAAAATTCTGGAAGCAAGATAACACTTCATCCTTATCCTTCATAAGGTACACCCATGTCATTCGAGAGTAACAATCAATAAATGTCACAAAATACTTCATTCCACAGATAGAAGAAATGGGACATGTCCACACATCAGAATGCACAAGCATAAACAGGGATATATTTCTGAGCCCCTTACATAGGTGGTTCTCGTATGTTTAGCATACTCACACGCTTCACACTTAAGGTTGTTCTTATCAACTTCACTCATTACATGTAACACCCCGGCCCACCCCCGGACCGGGCCTGTCACCCCTGGCAGCTCTTTAGGATCTCTAGACTAGCCCCACAGATCAATACTGGTCTTTTCTGCGCACTTTGTCCTCACTCGTGCGCACCCGGGAATCACTTCCCGGTCGGTCACCCATCCTTGGAGTGCTCCGGGCCAAGCACGCTTAACCTCGGAGTTCCTTCCAGATGAGTTTCCGGAAAAGAAGTTGCAACTTGTTGATACGAGTATTCTATCAATCCTATTAAGCCCTGAGCCAGGATCTCACATCATGTAACACCCCGGCCACCACCGGACCGGGCCTGTCACCCCTGGCAGCTCTCTAGGATCTCTAGACTGGCCCCACAGATCAACACTAGTCTTTTCTGCGCACTTTGTCCTCACTCGTGCGCACCCGGGAACGAGTTCCCGGTCGGTCACCCATCCTTGGAGTGCTCCGGGCCAAGCACGCTTAACCTCGGAGTTCTTTCCAGATGAGTTTCCGGAAAAGAAGTTGCAACTTGTTGACATGAGTATCCTATCAATCCTATTGAGCCCTGAGCCAGGATCTCACATCCTTCCCCCCTTAGAAGACCGACGCCCTCGTCGGTCAGCCCCCAGTCCAGGAACTTCCCCCCTTGGCACCCGTCTGTGCGCCCAGTGCCGGCACATGTCCAACATGTCCGCCCACTGACCCGCACACGCCCGAGTTACCGCGAGGGTCGGCTCTGATACCAAATGTAACACCCTGGCCCACCACCGGACCGGGCCTGTCACCCCTGGCAGCTCTCTAGGATCTCTAGACTGGCCCCACAGATCAACACCGGTCTTTTCTGCGCACTTTGTCCTCACTCGTGCGCACCCGGGAAGTACTTCCCGGTCGGTCACCCATCCTTGGGAGTGCTCCGAGCCAAGCACGCTTAACCTCGGAGTTTCTTCCAGATGAGCTTCCGGAAAAGAAGTTGCAACTTGTTTACATGAGTATCCTATCAATCCTATTGAGCCCTGAGCCAGGATCTCACATTACATCTGGGAAGACTTTACTTATTTTATCAAAAGCTACATGTCCCATTCTACAATGATGAATCATAGCAAGTTTCTCCTTCTCCACCAGTGCTGCAACTAGAGCTAAACCTCCTAGCTTGCATGATTCATCACGATCCATGTACCAAAGGCCTCTACGCCTGGTTCCGGTTCCAATATTCCTTCCACTCAGTCTCTCCTGTATAAAGAAGACGTATCTGTCAACGATTACCCGACAGTCTATTTGATCAACCAGTGCACTTAGAGAGAGTAAATTCACAGGGAATGCAGGTACATGCAGAACAGATGATAGCTTGATATTTCTTGTAAAATGAACTATTCCCGTTCCTTTAATTTGCTGAGTTGTACCATCTGCGGTTTGAATTGTCTCTCTATGTGTGGAAGGGAATTGTTTATATGACTTGAACTCCCCAATGCAACCAGCAGCATGTTTGGATGCCCCAGAGTCTAGTATCCATTCTGAATTTAATCTATGCATAGTTATAGAGGCACTTTTAGTCTTACCTTCATCGGTGTAGACAAAGTGAGCGAACTGTCCAAAGCTGGCATCAGTTGGTTGATCTCCCTTCTTCACTTCATTATGGCCTGAACTAGATTGTGATGTCCCTTCATCCATGACTGACTTGTTTGCTTTAGCACTGCCTTGATAGTTTGAATGCCCCGCATTCCTGCCTCTAACTCTCCTGTAATTTCCTCGGGTATACCCCCTTCCTTGGCCACGCCTTGGAGCAGTACAGTTGTAACTTAGGTGCCCTCTTATTCTGCAATTGTGACAATCACGGGTCTCTGGCCTATTAGACACATAGTAAGCTGGTCTAGTTACTACATCCACTTTCTCAATCTGTTTCAGCCTAGTTTCTTCCTGTCCCATAGCTGCAATGGCCTCTTCTAGTGTAGGCAGTTGAGGAAGATGCATTAGTGCAGCCCTCCTACCCTCGAATGCAGGATTCAGTCCCTTCAAGAATTTCAGCACCCTTCTGTCCTCAATCCACTTCTTCGTTGCTGCCACACATTCAGAATGAGGCAGCACCAAGGGGGCGAGATGGTTCAGATCCGCCCATGCATGTTTAAGCTCTCCCACATATGCCATCAATATTTTTTCATCTTGTTTCAAATCATGTATTGTATCTTCAATCTGGGAAATCAGCATGATGTTTTCCTTGCCAGAGTACATTTTGGACAGAGCATCCTATACCTCCATTGATGTGGAAAGAGCTTCCACATATGCTGCAACAGCCGGTGTCAGGGAATTCAACAACCAAGTGAGAACTAGCGAATCTGTAGCATTCCACTTCTACCACTCCTGCCCAATCTTGTCTTCAGGCTCGTTGACCTCTCCTAGCACATATCCTTCCATCGACTTCGTCCTCAGAATCAACATTCCTCTCCTGGACCAACTGAGATAATTTCCTACCCCATCCAGCTTGATCTCATTTGGCATGAGTTCAAGTTTATACTGCACCTCCCCACGTGGGTTTGGCTGCCTACCTTCCTCATAAGAAACCCCATCTTCCTTCTTGAGCAGGCTAACAAGCTGCTCAAACACCTTTGTCACAGCAAGTTCGTCCCCCATCTCCACTCACAACAGCACAACTTCACCACGAACACCACTGCCTTCAGCCTCCTTCAGATCGAGCCTGCAGCAGACCGCACACCACCCCACGCTTGCTCCTCAGATAAATCACAGCGGGAGCACTCTCATCTCCGCCCTGGTTGTCGCCAGCGCCGCCACCATCGTTGCCGGTGGCTCTGATAGCATGTAGAAGTAGAGAGTGGCTAACCTGAGAGCAGCCGCCAGCTCCTGGTTCTGTCTATATTAGGGTTTCCACACAGCCAGCTCTCCTTATATACCTCTATGGGTCACTTGGGTTAATGGGCCACATGGGCCAGAATAGGTAGACATGCTACAGTAGAGAACACATCCCATGTACAGTCCAACACTTCAAAACGAAAATTAAGGCACAATATTTCCAAAATACAGGAACGGGAAAAAACATAGAATTTTTTATAAAAAATTAGAAGCTTTCATTACATATCTATACATGCATATAGCCCATATTTATTAATTCGGTTTTGTTATTTCTCACTCGAGTGATAATTAAGTTAGACCTTACTTTACTCTAATCGCATCAGATTTAAATCGTGATTTGTGCGGTATGTGATTTGTATATGAGTTGCAGCTCAAATTTTCTCTGGTTGCACATAGTTGCAGATAGGTTGCAACTAAGATTTTCCTGGTTGCACATAGATTGCACATGAGTTGCAAATGAACTTTTCCCAATTACACATGTGTGCACATGAGTTGCAACTAGAGCTTCGCACTTGCAAGTGGGTTGCAGTTAAAATGAAATCGTTCATGCATGTGCGGTCCGCACAGTGCAGTGACCACAATTGGAAATCATTAAACATGACATGTTTAAACCTACAAAATTAAAAGCATATGTTATTTGTTTGCGTTGCACAAAAAAACGCAGGAGTTTTTTCTAGAGGATTGTGTGCATGCCATAGATATCATAGAAGCAAAGAAAAAACTACATAAGGTTGGTGTGTATGCCAAAGATGTCATGTAAACAAAGGAAACTTCCATGAGGCTTGACATAAGGGGAAATTTTCTATTTAGTTTTGCATGCAGAGAAGACCATAGGAGAAATTTCATGTTGCTTCAAATCCTATAAACCAAATAAGCTCTATAGGTAAGTTTACTAAGAAATGGAATCCTCCAAAATTCTAATGGGAATTTCTACGAACCAAATAATGTATCAATGTCACTAATCATGTTGTATGTCATGTCGTGTGACTCAGTATTTACTTGATATTTGAATGTTGGGTACACAAGGTCCAAATAATGTATACATCACTTGTCATAGAGAGCCTAGAGGCCGAGGGTATTTCCCTCCCTTTTAAAATTGAAATCCAAGGTTTATATGCCAAATTCCGATCTCAACTTGTGTATGTGAACATTCAATACACATGGGGAGGCTCGGAAAACAATGATAGAACATAAATCGAGTCGTCTGGGGGCAGCCAAAGCTCGTCCCTCCACGTGAACTGAGGGTGGCTCAGTTGGTTAGGTTCTTTGTGGTGAAAACCTACCCACGGGTTCAAGTCTTATACTTGGCCCGGGTGCTCGTACTTTTCTGGATTTATTCCGGACTTTCTGGCATTGTTCTTAATTTCGGTGGGGGCGACGTGTGTCCGCCAAGAACGAAGCACTTGTCGTGTCTTCTTCTATCTCAATACTTGTTGGGTTAGTCGCTATATGTGTAGGTTTGTCAGTGCACGTGTTCATAGAGATGGATGTATGTGAGTGTCTCCATTTATACCGTGTTTCTAAAAGAAGGTCCTTCATATATGGAGCGCTCACCGACAGTTTGACTTGGCGAATATCCGGCTCATCGGTGCAGTGAGCTCAAACTAACAACTCCAAAGATGATGTCCCTTGTGTACATTTCCATACACAGTGGGTGTACAATGGAGACATGTGGTCATGCATCGATGTTATGTCCTAGGATGTTGAATAGTTATTCGAGCTCAACACCTAAGTAGTCGATGCCTTTCTCCTTCACCCTCACACTTCATGTGCCCAAAAGCTGATCCGACGGAAACATGTATATGCATTTTGGTGTTTATTATGACATAATTAACATATTTGCATCATATTAGGAGTCAATAACACTATTTTTAATGATTTACGTGTTTTTCACGAAAACCATTATTTTGATATTTAATTCTGGTTGGCACAAAAATCTCATGTTAGTGTTCTTGACTATCAGTGAGCTAGGGGACTAAAAAATGACACGGGCGGAAATGGTGTTTCATTTTTTTTCCCAAGGCGGGTCCAACGAGCTAAAAGTAGGGCCTCAGAAACCCATCAGGCTAACCAGTAGTCCCATGGCGTGTTCACACTCCCAGGACACGCCATAGTGGTTCTGGAGCCTCGAGCTTTTGATCGCTTCGTTTTTTCATGCCCCTGCCTTTGTTTAATTTCAAATTAAAACCATCCATATATATCTCACGACGCACAATGGTGGAGAGGAACATACATAAACATGGAGACTTTAGTCTGGCACCGGCGGATAATTGGAGGGGGGCGCTGCCGGAATCGCCTTCGGCCGTCTCTATTTCACTGCCATCGCATCCTCGCCGCTCTGCACCATGAAGAGGGAGTAGCCCACCCCTTGGAATATGGGTGTGTGGTAGTAAGAAGAACAGACTTATTCAAGATGGAGATTAAACTTTAGTTTGGATGTAGAGGTAGATATAACCCTCCACCCACTCTTCCCTAAAAACTTATCAAGATTGAGTGGAGAAATTGCGAGGAATCGAAACTACAGAGGTCAACAATAGTGGAGCAAAACGGATCTCAAAAGTAGGTGCCACATGGGAAGAAGACACCTTATATATGGGGTCCCACGGATTTGCCTGTGCAACAACAACTAGGAAGCCCGATACCGCAGGATTAAATACTGGGTGATCCAGGGAGGGGTCGGTATAAATCCCGGTCCCGTACACTTAAAAATGTGTTTGGCAAGGGTGCATGTAGGGGGTTTTGGCAAAAAAAAATTTGTTGAATTGTTAGGATGTGTAGGTAGTGAATCCCAAATTTTGTAGACGTTTGTCTTCTCTTCAAAGTAATAGCTTCCTATGACTCAGATAAAAGAGAAAAAAGTCACCGAAAAATAAGACGTCGTATTTTTGATTAACCTTACATGTATGAGCCTCTATTTTCCATGTCCGGGACTAATCATTTGTCGATACACTTGAAAATGGATTAGTTCCTAATTCATCGGCCATTAACCCCAAGATTCACATTGGGTATTATGTCCTTCATCTGCTTTTCATACATTCAACGCTTAAAAAAGATTTCAAAATCACATAAGTATATGTATTTTGATTTTAGTGCCTGGTTAGGTATATTATATCATGAATGGGACAATGATTGGTTTTACATATACTTACACATTTTATCAAGTAAGTTATATATTAAAGGAGAGCGATTAAGTTCTTACTCGACTTAGAAATATTTATTTTCCAGTCATATTAGCCATCCGATGAAGATCTTCTTATCCCTTTACATTTACACGAATCTTAGTTATTCGATCCAATTCTTTCAACGTCGGCTTATAAATAGTTATTATTTCCGAGAAGCATGAGAAATAGCAAACTGATCAAAAAGAGGGAGAATCGAAATGTCAATTTCTGTAAGTGTTTTTTTTAAGGTTTGTTCTACTAAATACATGCCTTTGGCCTTTTCACAAAAAAAAGTAGAACCAATTTCCTGCCACACTTTCTAACAGATTATGTCATCCTTGGTCGCTTGCTTTGACTGTTTGGTGCCATCGTATCGTCAATTGCTCCATAGTAAATTATTTTTGTTAATTCATAGAAATATTTTCAACAATGCAGAATGTTGGCCGTCTCATTGATATTTTAGCAAAATCTTGTGTTTGATTGTGTATGTATGGGTGCTTAGAGCATTCATTGTATAAGCAAAAGTCAGGTAAAACTAAAACTGCAGCACCTTTTTTTTTGCGAAGAGAATACAACAAGAAGCTGACGAAACTTCACAGAAAGGTCCAGGAAACAAAGGAAATTACAACAAGGTCCTCCTGAACCCCAGCTTCGTCTTCGTCGCGCAGGACGACACGCCGGCGAAACCCGCCGCTACTCCACCACGCTTTGCCTGAACTGGACGGAGCCCCCTTGCAGCCAGGAAGGCGACGCTCCTCGGTGCCGAAGCACCTCCATCCAGCGCTCCGGACGACGACGCTGGCTTGGTCAACTCGAGCCGCATCCTCGAGAATTTCAAAAGCCGGATCCACCTCCACATGAACTCCGGCGCGGGGTCGAGACGCAGCGCACCTCCGAGGAGACGCGAGCACCTCGTAGACGGCAGATCCGCAGCTGGCCTCCACCGGAACACCAACGACGAAGGAGAGGACCACCGCCAACAAAAGCCACTCCGGCCACGCCACCAACTCCTTAGCGCCGCCGGCTAGCAACCTACTGCTTCCTACACTATGTACACGCCGGGATCCGGCGATTCCCCAGCCTCCCGCCGCCGAAGTGGCCGCCGGAGGTGGGGAATTGGCGCGAATCGCCGGCGGCGAGGTGGGAGCAGAAGGGAAACCAGAAATCGCCTCTCGTTACTGTAGAGGAGAGAGGGGAACGGTCCAGGCTCGGTACATAAATTCTATAATAAAAAAAAAACTGCAGCACCTTAGTGTCATGGCACTCTGATAAAAGCGAAAAACTGCAGGCAATTTCAGTTCCCTAAAAAACACTTCAGGCAAGGAATCAAGAGCTGAAGAACAGATTCATCATTAGCACACGGCCGGGGAAACACAGCACCAGGAGTCAACTAGGCTAAACACGATTCGACAGAAAGAAAAGAATAACGAAGGCCACGGAGCCAGGATGATGCGAAGGGAGGATGCCTGCAGCTAGTCCGCGAAGGTGCCGTCTCGTCTGCGCACCTCCACCTTGAGAGCGTGGTCCTCGCCGTCGCCCACGCGCAGCGCCCGGAAGAAGCAGGTGTCGCCGACGCCGAGGCGGTTGTCGACGCAGAACTGGTGCCATCCGTACCTGAGCGACGTGCGGGGGATGCCACCTGGCCGGCTGGTGCGCTTCACGGTCACGGGCCACGACTTGCCGCGCATCCGCAGAACCACCTTGCTGATCTTGTGGTACTCGTGCGCGACCTGGAAATCCACCGGAACGTGCTGCCCGATCCGGCAAGCGGCCGGCGGAATCAGTAACTAGATAGCATGAGCAGGGCAGGTACGTGAATCGAAGTAGAGCTAGCCATGAACGCACTCACCAGGTACTGCTTCTGCCTCACGCCCAGGTTGCACTGCCTCAGCATGACGGTGAACTGAGAGATCGGCGCGTCGTCGATGTCCATCTCCGCCGAGCTGCTGTTCTTGCTGCCACTGTCGATGCTGTTCTTGCTGCCACTGCCGATGATGTTCTTGCTGCCACTGTCGATGCTGTTCTTGCTGCCACTGTCGATGCTGTTCTTGCTACCGCCGTCGGCGCTGCTCTCAGTGTCTGGAGAAATGCAGGAGCCTTCTTCTTCTTTAATCGTTACAAGTGGCAACGGACGCGGTGCTGGCGTCGTACTGGTGTCGTCGTCGTCGTGGTAGTGCCTGCGGCACATGCTTCCGTCGAACACCTTGACGGTCAGCACGGCGTCGCCGTCGTAGCTGAAGACGAGGAAGTGCCCGAGCTGCACGTCGTGAGTGCGGGCGAACTGCTCCCAGCCGCGCCCGAGGTACATGTGACCGTCGCCATCGAACACCACCTCCACGACCCACAGCCGAGGCCCTCCGCTGGCCTCCCGCAGCTTCACTTCACGGGGCTCACGGCCTTCGAGCACCTCCGCAAACTTGTCAGGCAGCCTCTGCGCGACCAGGATTCAGCAGCGGTTGAAATTGATCAAACACCAAAGTTTAGAAACCGATAACATGAGGTGAAACATAAAGTAGGAGATTGTGCGACTAAGATTTGTGTACCAGTTTCTCCCGGGAAGTTTGGTGTATGGCCAGGAAGAACTCGAAGTCGGAGAGGTCCGGAAAGGCCGCCTCCATCTTGTTCTTCTTCCTCTTGCTCCTCCCTGCATCTCCTCTCAAATGTGCAGCATAGTGACATTAATATGCCGCTTCATCGGATCACTCAGCATGGGCTCCTGGCTAGCTCTACGGTACCCACACATCTCCTTGCTCCTTCAGATGTAAGAAAGGGACCGCCATAACCACTGTCAGTTTTCATGTAAATAGGTGGAATCAATTTTTGCCTTGCTAGACTACTTCAAGCATAACAGACACTACGTGTCGACCTCACGGGTGCGTTGTGAAGTTTAGCTGCAAGCTAGCCATTGCTTTTTTTGGTTCAACGATAGCTAGTGGTGGGATGCAGTGTAATGGCAGCGTAGCGGGATGGCCATATTCTGATGGATAATTTTTTCTCCCATTCATTGTAAAAGTGACCAGCTACTGTAGTTAACAGCTGTTTACCAAAAAGTATTGTGTTCAAGATTTTTTATTCCCCTATGAACACAAAACTGTTCTGCTGCTCCCTGTTTTTCTCTTGGTGGATACTGCAGCATATTATATTTTACACAACAGCATGCACTTGAATTGAACTATGCATAGCATGCATGCTCTGCTCTTCTACCCTCTGGTTTTCAACAAATCATGGTATAGCAAAGATTTCAGCTCCTGCATTGCAAGGAAAGACCCAGGATCAACGTTTCAAGTGGAAGATTCATGACTTCTTACTTCTAAGGTTCTCTCTGATTCATAGGAAATCCATAGGGAAATACAAGGATCATACAGTAGTAGTTAATTAACGCACATAGGCACACGCAGCACACGGAACTAGCTTGTAATTAATTAACGCTAACTCATCCACCGGCCGGCTGGCTAACTAGATCGACCTACACCGCCGAACAGCGCCTCCGCCGCGAAGCTGACGTGCCAGCATGCAACTCCGGCCACGACCATGAGTCCGATGGCCGCCAGCGCCACGGACCCGTCGCAGCCGAGCCTGTAGATGGTGATGGCGTAGCCGGCGACGGGCTCGAGGTAGAGGAAGAAGGAGGCGGCCGACAGGCCGATGCCAAGCAGCAGCAGCCCGCTGAGCAGCCGGCCTCCCCCGTCAGCGACCACCTTGGCGAAGTAGAGGACGAGCGCCGCGGCCAGCGTGGTGCAGACAAACACGGCGCGGTCACGCGGGGCCACGTACTGGCCGCCGCCGCAGATCGGTGAGCTCTGCGGAGCGGCTATCCCGACGAGGCAGACGATCAGCAGGACCTGAAGCAGCGGCTTGGGGGCGGACTTGATGGAGCCGGTCATGGCGCTTGCTCTCTCTCTCTCCGGAAAAGAGACTGCCCACCCGCTATGGCGTCGATGCGCAATCTGGACCGTCGGTTCCAACGCTCAATCCTGGCCGTCGGATGGCTGGAACCGACGGTTCAGGATTGCGCATCGGCGCCATAGCGCCTTGGCAACTCTCTCTCTCCTTTGCGTTTGGCAGCTGCGGCGGCTTCGGGGGCACACTTTATACACCAGGGGAGGGAGGGAGCGAGCGAAATGTGCAGCATAGTGACATTAATAAGTCATTTGAATCAGCAAAACCCTCTTGATCCTCCCTGTCTCTCCTCTCAAATGTGCAGCATAGTGACATCAATAAGTTGCTTCACTGGATTCCTCGGCATGGGGTCCTGGCTCCTACTGATGTAAGAAAGGGATGGCAATAATCACTGTACCGAATGTGGTTTGTTTTCAATTTTTCATGTAAATAGGTACTCCGTATCTAGACAAGTCATCTAATTTGGAACAGAGGGAGTAGCATCCATTTTTGCCCTGCTAGACTACTACGTGTCGACCTCGGGTACGTTTGTGAAGTTTACTGGAAACTAGCCCTTGCTTTTTTGGGGTGTTATTTTCCTCTCAATTCGTCAATAGCCTTTTTGAGAGCTGTTTATTTCGATTAAAACAAGAGTAAAAGACTCGCGCTGTATATCAAGTTACCACACATGAGCGGACTGATCAACAATTTAAAAATTGCTAACTACCAATCAGCAAGCTGTGGCAATGTTTACCTTAGTCATCCGTTACGCTAACAATTAACTTTTATGCATACCCCCTGTTTTGTTTCTTCTAATTTCTAGGTCACATTTCCACTATTTTCTGTTTGCAAAATGCCCTTCATTGTGCAGCTGGAGCAACTGCCCTGGTCCGACTAATTGATCACGTCAACCAGGACTGGGACCACGTCCAAGACGTGGCGCACCGCGCGTCGGCCATCGAGGCAGGCACACATGATTTGCAGAGAGCCTCGAGAGCGCGGTCTAACACGGATTGGGATCCAATGGTTTAGCTTAGAGGTGACGTGTGGTTGCTAACATGTGGGCCCACCTAACGTGGGACCCACATGTCAGTGAGCCCACGTAAGGATAACCTACGTCAGCGGAGCCATCTCCGTCTAACCCGGCCATCGGGACAAGCCACGATGTGACCTCACACGTTCATAAGCACATCGCTGGTCACCACTCCTCATCAGTGTAGACTTGGAATTCGAGCCGAGCCGATCCAGCTAAGCTCGACTTGTTGAAGCTCGGTCAACCAACGAGCCGCTCGGCTCGACTCGTTTATGATAGGGCAAAGGTGTCTGATCTTTCGATGAGATGAAGATACGTCGATTCTGGTGGAGGTCGACCTTGGCGATCCGACTACTACGCACACGTACGCAGCGCCAATGCAATCGCTAAACCAATCTTCCGAGGTTACCAATCCTGCAGAAGCACGATCAGCCTGACCAATAGGTCTAGTTCTACCTGCGATCGAGGAGCAAGTAAGAACCAATAATACAATCAAGAATTGCGGATATAAGATGAACTTTATTGAAAAGGTGGGATTCCGTAGCGGTCTTAATTTGGTCGTTGGACACAAATTGAGATCATGAAGATGCAGCGAAACGCTAGGCAGTCTTTTAGCTAAACAAAATCTGAGTCTAAACGAAACCCTAGACGAGGTATATAAGGAGGAAAGGAGGGGGTTTTCGGCTAGCCTTGGGAGTTGGCCGAATCCTTCCTTCCCTAGATGGACTCTCCTTACCTAATACGGATTCTAAAAACGCACTAAAACTTCTGGTCCGAAATTACATGGGCCCTGGCCCATTAATAAAGATCACGCAGCACCATATGTAACTATGAACGAAAATATGAAGTGTAGACTTGATTATTTCGCCTAGCCTCCATTGGTGGCATCATCATCTCCAACGCGTCCACTCCGGCTGTGATCTCCATCCACGTACATGCTCCATAGCTTGTCCTTCTCATCCATGCTTGGTCCATCATTCCTAAGAGAGACAAATACATCTATTTAGGCAGCATCATATTCTCATGTACATTAGAAGTAGCTCGTAGAAACGAAAGTACCTGCTGTTGGAGTTGATGGGCACGAGCTCGAGTTAACGGTCCTTGCATTTGAGGAGGTGTATTTGTCGTGGTTACATCTATTGTAGGTATGTCCTCATCAGTTTAACAAATGAGTGCAAAAATGAAACCCAGCTCGGCTCGCTGAACTCGCGAGTTTGCTCGTTTAACTCGGCAAAATTGTTAACATGCATTCTAATACATTTTATATAAATTATTTTAATTTTTTGGGCTTGTATGATGCAATTGTGATAGCAATCAATGACAATATGACACTACGAAATAATATCTTATCGTTAAACCATAATAATTCGGAAAAATTGTTCACAAAGATAAGAATATATGTAAGTTGTAACCCTTTTTTTACCAAATTAAACAAGCTAAACGAGTAACTCGAAACTTGACTCGTTTAACTTAAACTCGTTTAGCTCTAAAATAAAAACTCGGCTCATTTAGCAACACATTCGATTCAAGCCGAGTCGAGTTCCGAACTACTGGTTCAACTCATGAGTTTCGATTTTTAATTCCAGCCCTTGTCCGTGGTCACCACCTACCTGTAGCCTATGAAGGCAACCAGAACCGAGGCGCCGATCGATGCCGCTCAGAACTCCTTCCGACGGTATCCTTGAGAGCCTGGACAGGCACCGTTGCCACTCACGCCAACTCACCTGTGAAGGAAGTGTGGCGATGCCTTGGCATGGAAAATATTCGACGAGATCTGGCCAGGTCCACTTCTTTTGAAAATGCCTTGGATATTATCTGGAGTGGGCTAGAGGAGATGCGAGTTCAAATCCTCACCCTTTGGTGGTTGTGGTGGCGCAACCGTAATAAACTCAGAGAAGGCGAGAAAATCATGGAGGCTGCTGCTATGGCTCATGAGACACGATGTTGTGCTCAAGAGTATATGGAGGTCCTACGGAAGGTGCCAAAAGATAAATCTCAGGAGTTGATTAAGTGGAAACCGCCTAACCCAGATGTCCTCAAGTTCAATACTGATGGCGCTTATACACCTGGTAATAACCATGCTGGATAGGGTGTTGGTGTTAGGGACCATCAGGGTGAGATTGTGGCAGCAAGTGCGGGTTGCACTGAACACATTTCTGATGCCTTCCATGCCGAGCTGAATGCTGTAGTTCAGGCTGTGCGCATGGCTGAGCAGTTGGGAGCGATCCATGTTGTCCTGGAGACTTATTCCCAACTTCTGTTGTTGGCTCTGAATAATGGATGTGCTGATGCATCGTCGATGATCGTTTCAGATTAGAACCATTTTCTCCTCTTGTGATGTGGTTGCTTGTAAGCGTGAGTCGAATCGACCAGTCCACGAACTAGCAAAAATCAGGTCGTCATGTGATGTCAACAGAGCTCTGCTGGGGCAGCGGCAGCAGCGGTTGCCTTTTAGGCCGGGGTGGCGGCCCCGGATGCTGGTACGACGGCTGTGGTCTGCGAGCGGCTTACCTGGTGCAGCTTGGGCTGTGGGTGGCCGAGTCGTGCGGCGTCGTGGCCCGGGTATGGGCGGTGGCATGTCGGGGCGGCGGCCCCGGAAGGTGGTCCAGGTGGTTTGCGCAGGGCGTGATGGAGGGTTGGATGTCGGGGCGGCGGCTCCGAGTTTTTTCTGCATCATCAAGGGCGTTCCTCCTTGTGTCGTGTGGGCGACAAGGCTGCTGTCGGTGCTGTTCGTCGTCGAGGCTCCCCGGTGGTGGCATCATCGTCTCCAACGCGTCCACTCCGGCTGTGATCTCCATCCACGTACATGCTCCATAGCTTGTCCTTCTCATCCATGCTTGGTCCATCATTCCTAAGAGAGACAAATACATCTACTTTAGGCAGCATCATATTCTCATGTACATTAGGAGTAGCTCGTAGAAACGAAACTACCTGCTGTTGGAGTTGACGGGCACGAGCTCGAGTTAACGGTCCTTACATTTGAGGAGGTGTATTTGTCGTGGTTGCATCTATAGTAGGTATGTCCTCATCATCCTCCCCTTCTTGAATTGAAGTCGTCCTCGACGTCATTTCATCATTCTCTCCCAAGTATGGTTTCAAATCTGCAATGTTAAATGCGGGACTAACCCCAAACTCTACTGGCAGCTCAAGTTTATATGCATTATTATTTATTTTCTCTAACACCATAAAAGGACCATCAGCTCGTGGCATTAATTTAGACTTGCGCAAATCAGGAAAACGGTCCTTGCGCAAATGCAACCAAACAAGACCTCCAGGTGCAAACACAATATGCTTTCTTCCTTTGTCACCATACAGTTTATACTTAGCATTCATTCGTTCAATATTCTCTTTAGTAGTGGCATGCAACTTTAAAATCAATTCAGCACGTTGTGTAGCATCAAAATCAGTTTGCACCGTAGATGGAAGAGGCAATAAATCAATAGGTGCACGAGGAACAAAACCATACACAATCTCAAAAGGGCACAACTTTGTGGTAGAATGCATAGAATAATTATAAACAAATTCAATATGAGGCAAACAATCTTCCCACTTTTTCAAATTATATTTTAACACAACCCTTAACATAGTAGACAGAGTTCTATTCACTACTTCAGTTTGTCCATCAGTTTGGGGGTGACATGTAGTACTGAATAATAATTTCGTGCGCAACTTAGCCCATAAACATCTCCAAAAATGGCTAAGAAACTTAGTATCACGATCAGAAACAATAGTATTTGGCACACCATGCAAACGAATAATTTCACGAAAGAATAAATCAGCAACATGGGCAGCATCATCACTATTGTGACAGGGAATAAAATGTGCCATCTTAGAAAATCTATCCACAACAACAAAAATGTTGTCCCTCCCCTTCTGAGTACGAGGCAATCCCAAAACAAAGTTCATAGAAATATCCTCCCAAGGTATACTAGGAATAGGAAGAGGCATATATAAACCATGCGGATTAAGGCGGGACTTAGCTTTTTGACATGTAGTGCAGCGAGCAATAAACCTCTCAACATCCCGACGCATGCGTGGCCAAAAGAAGTGTGCAGCAAGCACGTCCTCTGTCTTCTTGACGCCAAAATGGCCCATCAATCCTCCTCCATGCGCCTCCTGCAACAACAAAAGACGAACAGAGCTCTGGGATGCATAGCTTGTTAGCACGGAACACAAATCCATCATTGAGGATGAATTTGTTCCATGTTCTTCCTTCCTTACAATGCTGCAACACATCTTTAAACTCAACATCATGCACATATTTTCTTTTATGGTTTCCAATCCATATATTTTGAAATCAAGCTGAGAAAGCATGGTATATCGACGTGACAAAGCATGAACAATAATATTGTCTTTACCCTTTTTGTGTTTAATGACATAAGGAAAATACTCAATAAACTCAACCCACTTAGCATGTCTACGATTCAGTTTAGCTTGACTACGAATATGCTTCAAAGATTCATGATCAGAATGTATAACAAATTCTCGGGGCCACAAATAATGTTGCCAAGTCTCTAAAGTCTGAACAAGAGCATATAATTCCTTATCATAAGTAGAATAATTCAGACTAGCCCCACTCAATTTTTCACTAAAATATGCAACAGGTTTACCATCTTGTAACAACACACCTCCCAACCCAATTCCACTAGCATCACACTCTAGTTCAAAAGTCTTATTAAAATCAGGAAGTTGAAGTAATGGAGCATGTGTTAACTTATCTTTCAATGTCATAAAAGCATCCTGTTGTGCATCGCCCCAAACAAAGGGCACATCCTTCTTTGTCAGCTCATTCAGTGCTGCTGCAATAGAACTAAAATCTTTGACAAAACGCCGATAGAACCCAGCAAGGCCAAGGAAGCTCCTCAGTTGGGTGACCGTAAGAGGAGTTGGCCAACTCAAAATAGCCTCAATCTTTGCGGGATCCACTTCAATGCCCTGCGTTGTGACAACATAACCAAGAAACGTGACTCGATCGGTGCAAAAGGTGCACTTCTCAAGATTACCAAATAAACGTGCAGCACGCAAAGCATCAAAAACAACACGCAAATGATTGACATGATCCTCTAAAGATTTGTTGTATATCAATATCATCAAAATAGACCACCACAAAACGTCCAATAAAAGCACGTAAAACTTCATTCATCAATCTCATGAAAGTACTAGAAGCATTAGTTAAACCAAAAGGCATTACTAACCACTCATAGAGGCCAATTTTAGTTTTAAATCCTGTTTTCCATTCATCTCCTAATTGCATACGAATTTGGTGGTAACCACTACGCAAATCAACTTTAGAAAATATGGTAGAACCACTCAGCTCATCAAGCATATCATCCAAACGTGGTATAGGGTGTCTATAACGAATTGTAATATTATTTATAGCCCTACAATCAGTGCACATGCGAGATGATCCATCTTTCTTAGGTACCAATAAAATTGGAACAGCACATGGACTAAGAGACTCACGAATATAACCTTTATCAAGCAGTTCCTGAATTTGTCGTTCAATCTCTTTAGTCTCCTCAGGGTTGGTGCGGTATGCCACGCGGTTAGGAAGTGAAGCTCCAGGAATCAAATCAATTTGATGTTCTATTCCGCGAATGGGTGGCAGCCCCGGTGGCATCTCTTGGGGAAAAACGTCCTTAAACTCCTGCAAAACGTTAGCAACGACAGGGGCAAAGAAGGAGGCATATCCTCAAATGAAAACAAAACTTCTTTGCAAACAATTGCATAACACACGGAAGTATACATCCAACTCAGAAATATCAGTTTTGGTAGCAAGTAAACATGGATGTTTCAAACGAATTTCATTGGAAAGTGAGGAACCAGATTTATGATTTTTCGAAGGTGGCATGACGTCATTAGCAACAATCTGATTCTCACTCATATTTTTTGCTTGGTTTTTGCTCTACTAGCTCTAGCAAGATCATCTTTCAAAATTTGTTCAGGAGTCATAGGTTTAAGACCAATTTTCTTTCCATTGTGCATAAGAGTATACTGATTAGTTTTACCAATATGAACAAATTCTTTATCAAATTGCCATGGTCTACCAAGTAACAACGAACAAGCTTGCATGGGCACAACATCACAATCCACAAAATCAGAATACGTGCCAATGGAAAAATGCACTCTCGCTGTACGAGTTACCTTAAGTCTACCTGTGGTGTCGAACCATTGTATGTGGTATGGATGGTGATGTTGTCGTGTGGTTATAGAGAGCTTTTCCACCATGTCAATGCTTACCAAATTGTTACAACTCCCACCATCAATGATGATCCGAATAGCACGATCCTTGACAACACCACGGGTCTGGAACAAATTATGGCGTTGATCATGCTCAGCTTGACTTAGTTGCACACTCAAAGCGCGTTGTGCAACCAAGCTCTTGTAGGAATCCGCAGCTTCGGCGGCCATAAACTCCACGTCTTGCTCAGGATGGCCATCGTCCCCTTGCTGCGCAGAAAGAAGAGCAAGTGTTTCCTCATCATAATCACTAGCAGAATCATACTCACTATCTTCCCGCACGATCATGACGCGCTGAGTTCTGCACTCACGCTCAATATGACCATAACCCCAGCATTTGCGACACTGAATGTCCCGCGTCCTGCCCGTGGATCCCGTGGAAGACGCCGAACTCCGAGGAGGAACAGTAGATGTCGATGGCGGACTCGGTACCGGTGTGCGGGAGTACGGCGTGGTGGACTTGGGGCCGGAAGAAGGTGGTGCAGCACCGCGGGGCGTCGTATCCGGTTGGCGAGGCGCCCATGAAGATGAAGATGTACGACCTGCAGACAAATTAGTGCGTGGCCGCTGCTCCCTATCCTGCACTTCACGTTCAGCTTTGCAAGCAAGATGAAACAAACGAATGATAGAATTGTACTCCTTATATTCGAAAATCGTTTGAATTGGTTTATTCAGCCCCCCCTAAAATCTTGCAAACATAGCTTCATTTTCCTCAACAATACCACAACGAATTAAACCAGTCTGCAATTCTTGATAATATTTTCTACTGATTTTCTACCTTGTTGCAAACATGTCAGTTTTTGAAGCATTTCACGCTGATAATAAGGAGGTACAAAACGAGTACGCATAGCAGCTTTTAAAGCAACCCAAGTAGTAGGAATATAATCATGATACAGGCGACAATGTTTAGACCACCAAACTGAAGCAAAACCTATAAACTCACAAGTGGCAGCACAAACACGTCTATCCTCAGGGTAATTTAAACATGCAAAACGTTGTTCTACCTCTAATTTCCAGGTAAGATACACATCAGGATTATATCGACCCTCAAAAGGTGGAATTGTTAATTTGAGCTTAGCGACATGTTCGACATGTTCTTCATCACCCACCTGAGGTTGCTGCTGCAAGTTGTTCTTAGGGTGTTGGTGTGGACGACCCCGCGGTTGTTGATGATTGTCTACCTGTTTCATAGCCGTCCAAGTTAGCGTCATCGCCAGGGGCGGCTGCAGACGCCGCTGAAGCTCCTCCTGGCTCCTCAAGGCGAACCCGACCGGCACGAGAAACAGTGTTGCCGGGCACGTGAAACAGCTCAGGTGTGCGCGTCTGTAGCTTCTCCAGCAAGCGATCAAACTTGCCAGTCAGATCAGTCAAGGAGGTGTTGAAGCCGTCAAATTTGGTGTTGAAAGTGCCCTCGAGACCATCGAGACGGTCCATGGCGCTGCCAACCCATGTCTCGATGTCCAGAGAATGGTTGGACACCATCTTCTCGAAGTGCTTGTACACCTCCTTGTTCGTCATCTTGTTCATCTCGTCGCCTGACATGGTTAGTAGAGACAGGAGACAAAACACAAGTATATGTTCCTAGGACTACAAATATGGTGGAAAATCACGCAAACCGTGAAGCAATGTACAAAGTCCTTACAAATTCCTTACCACGCAGGAGAGCGTCACGGCAGCCGCGAGGACAAGCACCTCAAAGATTGGCAAAGCGATTACCAGGGAAGGCACATTGCACGTAGTAGAAATATGTGGAGCTTTAGGAGGCTTTATGGTAGCAAGGATTAGCAATAATCAACTCAGGAATGCAAGTTGAATAAACGCTCAAAGACGGTACTGTGCTGGTCCTAGGCTAGACCGTACTAGAGACGCGAGCCTATAGCACCAACAAAGTCAAGGCGCGGCAACAACAAGCACAAATGGAGACCTCAAAAGCAAGATATAAGTGAAGATCACAGAAATTTCCGAACTTTTTTCACAAAAGTGGCAAAAACTCCACCTTCCCGGACTCTTTTAGCAATTCTGAGCGGTCTGGACGGCGCTAAACGACGTGGTAGTTTGGGTTGGACAAATCTTTTTCTGCTAAATTTTTTGATAGGTCGCATGTCGAAAACGGAGTTCGTATGCAAAAGTTATTGTCGAGGGAATACTTAACCCGCGACTCATCAAGAGAAGTGGGACTCGTCCTGTGAGCTGTGCCCGCACCGTTAACGGGCTTGTACTAAGATGGGCCGGTGACGAGGATGTCGCAAGAAAGGTCTAGAAGATTGGAGATGACTTGACTTGGACGACACGAAGATATGTAGTCTCCTAGAAGGACTCCTGTCGACACTTTCCTAAGGGAATAGACTTTCCTTGTAACCTAGCGAGCATCCGTGCATATAAGGAGGACTCGCAGGACGTAGAAGGGATCGAATTGAATCCAATCCCTAAACCCTAGAACATATGGCGACTCGACACCTCGATCGCCGGCGACTCGATACCTCTATCGCCAACCCTTGTAACACCATATTCATATCAATTCCAATCTATGATAGGCAGGAAGTAGGTCTTTACCTCACATTGAGGGGCTGAACCTGGGTAAACATTGTCTTCCTCGTGCCCTGTGATCTTAAGCTCGGAGACGCTCGATTCGCACAACCCCACGTCAACGAAGTCATCACAATGACATCTGCCGAGATTACCCCACGACATGAGCGGACTGATCAACAATTTAAAAATTGCTAACTACCAATCAGCAAGCTGTGGCAATGTTTACCTTAGTCATCCGTTACGCTAACAATTAACTTTTATACATACCCCTGTTTTGTTTCTTCTAATTTCTAGGTCACATTTCCACTATTTTCTGTTTGCAAAATGCCCTTCATTGTGCAGCTGGAGCAACTGCCCTGGTCCGACTAATTGATCACGTCGACCAGGACTGGGACCACGTCCAAGACGTGGCGCACCGCGCGTCGGCCATCGAGGCAGGCACACACGATTTGCAGAGAGCCTCGAGAGCGCGGTCTAACACGGATTGGGATCCAATGGTTTAGCTTAGAGGTGACGTGTGGTTGCTAACATGTGGGCCCACCTAACGTGGGACCCACATGTCAGTGAGCCCACGTAAGGATAACCTACGTCAGCGGAGCCATCTCCGTCCAACCCGGCCATCGGGACAAGCCACGATGTGACCTCACACGTTCATAAGCACATCGCTGGTCACCACTCCTCATCAGTGTAGACTTGGAATTCGAGCCGAGCCGATCCAGCTAAGCTCGACTTGTTGAAGCTCGGTCAACCAACGAGCCGCTCGGCTCGACTCGTTTATGATAGGGCAAAGGTGTCCGATATTTCGATGAGATGAAGATACGTCGATTCTGTTGGAGGTCGACCTTGGCGATCCGACTACTACGCACACGTACGCAGCGCCAATGCAATCGCTAAACCAATCTCCCGAGGTTACCAATCCTGCAGAAGCACGATCAGCCTGACTAATAGGTCTAGTTCTACCTGCGATCGAGGAGCAAGTAAGAACCAATAATACAATCAAGAATTGCGGATATAAGATGAACTTTATTGAAAAGGTGGGATTCCGTAGCAGTCTTAATCTGGTCGTTGGACACAAATTGAGATCACGAAGATGCAGCGAAACGCTAGGCAGTCTTTTAGCTAAACAAAATCTGAGTCTAAACGAAACCCTAGACGAGGTATATAAGGAGGAAAGGAGGGGGTTTTCGGCTAGCCTTGGGAGTTGGCCGAATCCTTCCTTCCCTAGATGGACTCTCCTTACCTAATACGGACTCTAAAAACGCACTAAAACTTCTGGTCCGAAATTACATGGGCCCTGGCCCATTAATAAAGATCACGCAGCACCATATGTAACTATGAACGAAAATATGAAGTGTAGACTTGATTATTTCGCCTAGCCTCCATTGGTGGCATCATCATCTCCAACGCGTCCACTCCGGCTGTGATCTCCATCCACGTACATGCTCCATAGCTTGTCCTTCTCATCCATGCTTGGTCCATCATTTCTAAGAGAGACAAATACATCTATTTAGGCAGCATCATATTCTCATGTACATTAGAAGTAGCTCGTAGAAACGAAAGTACCTGCTGTTGGAGTTGATGGGCACGAGCTCGAGTTAACGGTCCTTGCATTTTTGGAGGTGTATATGTCGTGGTTGCATCTATTGTAGGTATGTCCTCATCAGTTTAACAAATGAGTGCAAAAATGAAACCCAGCTCGGCTCGCTGAACTCGCGAGTTTGCTCGTTTAACTCGGCAAAATTGTTAACATGCATTCTAATACATTTTATATAAATTATTTTAATTTTTTGGGCTTGTATGATGCAATTGTGATAGCAATCAATGACAATATGACACTACGAAGTAATATCTTATCGTTAAACCATAATAATTCGGAAAAATTGTTCACAAAGATAAGAATATATGTAAGTTGTAACCTTTTTTTACCGAATTAAACAAGCTAAACGAGTAACTCGAAACTTGACTCGTTTAACTCAAACTCGTTTAGCTCTAAAATAAAAACTCGGCTCATTTAGCAACACATTCGATTAAAGCCGAGTCGAGTTCCGAACTACTGGTTCAACTCATGAGTTTCGATTTTTAATTCCAGCCCTAGTCCGTGGTCACCACCTACCTGTAGCCTATGAAGGCAACCAGAACCGAGGCGCCGATCGATGCCGCTCAGAACTCCTTCCGACGGTATCCTTGAGAGCCTGGACAGGCACCGTTGCCACTCACGCCAACTCACCTGTGAAGGAAGTGTGGCGATGCCTTGGCATGGAAAATATTCGACGAGATCTGGCCAGGTCCACTTCTTTTGAAAATGCCTTGGATATTATCTGGAGTGGGCTAGAGGAGATGCGAGTTCAAATCCTCACCCTTTGGTGGTTGTGGTGGCGCAACCGTAATAAACTCAGAGAAGGCGAGAAAATCATGGAGGCTGCTGCTATGGCTCATGAGACACGATGTTGTGCTCAAGAGTATATGGAGGTCCTACGGAAGGTGCCAAAAGATAAATCTCAGGAGTTGATTAAGTGGAAACCGCCTAACCCAGATGTCCTCAAGTTCAATACTGATGGCGCTTATACACCTGGTAATAACCATGCTGGATAGGGTGTTGGTGTTAGGGACCATCAGGGTGAGATTGTGGCAGCAAGTGCGGGTTGCACTGAACACATTTCTGATGCCTTCCATGCCGAGCTGAATGCGGTAGTTCAGGCTGTGCGCATGGCTGAGCAGTTGGGAGCGATCCATGTTGTCCTGGAGACTTATTCCCAACTTCTGTTGTTGGCTCTGAATAATGGATGTGCTGATGCATCGTCGATGATCGTTTCAGATTAGAACCATTTTCTCCTCTTGTGATGTGGTTGCTTGTAAGCGTGAGTCGAATCGACCAGTCCACGAACTAGCAAAAATTAGGTCGTCATGTGATGTAAACAGAGCTCTGCTGGGGCAGCGGCAGCAGCGGTTGCCTTTTAGGCCGGGGCGGCGGCCCCAGATGCTGGTACGACGGCTGTGGTCTGCGAGCGGCTTACCTGGTGCAGCTTGGGCTGTGGGTGGCCGAGTCGTGCGGCGTCGTGGCCCGGGTATGGGCGGTGGCATGTCGGGGCGGCGGCCCCGGAAGGTGGTCCAGGTGGTTTGCGCAGGGCGTGATGGAGGGTTGGATGTCGGGGCGGCGGCTCCGAGTTTTTTCTGCATCATCGAGGGCGTTCCTCCTTGTGTCGTGTGGGCGACAAGGCTGCTGTCGGTGCTGTTCGTCGTCGAGGCTCCCCGGTGGTGGCCGCTTTCATCTACGACGGAGTGTCCCGTACCTGCTCCTCCCATAGCAGTTGCGGATTCTTCTCTCCGGCAAGGGTGGTTTGCTGGCCGGCTGGCCGTGGAGTGGGTGTTGTGTGGGCTTTGCCCCGTGGTGTTCTTTGTTGTGGCTGTTTGTTGTATGATTTTCGCCCGGTTTATTCCACTAATAAACCGGGCACCTTCTGCTTAATTAATATATGGGGCAAAGCCACAGTTTCAAAAAAAAAAAAAAACAGAGCTCTGCTTTGGGAGTATGAAGTACCAGCACCTATTGCTGGTTTTGTGTGAGCGATATGCCCTAAAATTTAGGTTTTTTCTTTCAGAAAAACTCACTTTTTTTTAGAACCATACAGGAGAACTGCATGTATATTATATAGAAGGAGAGAAAGGCTCTACAGGCCAAAGTTTACAGAAATGCTACATACAACACTTACAGTGGGGGAGGACTACCTATGAAACAACCTAGTTACCTGACAGCTAGTACTCACTCTGTTCTAAATTAGATGACTTCCATTTATCAAAAAGTAGATGTATCTATACTTATAACATGTCTAGTTATATGCACATATGGTCAAACGAAAGTCATCTAATTTGGAACGAAGAGAGTACTAACTAACAAGAAAACATGACGCTGCGACGCTGGCCACCTACCCAACCTGGCTGCTAGGCTAACCAGGCTCAGAACTGTCGTGCACAGGGTCACCGCTGCTGCCGATGCATCATCTTGCACCGCCTGACCTTCTGCTCGCAGTCCGGGGCGACCCGCCATGCCACCCCATGTTGTTCGCTGCGCCTGCGCGAAACCCACCCACCCGCGTCCATTTGCCGAAACCCGCTGAGGATGGTGAACGTGTAGGAGAGGAGCAGGTCGATTACGCGCCGTGGTTTGTTTTCAACTTTTCATGTAAATAGGTAGCATCCATTTTTGCTTGCTAGACTACTTCAGGAACATCATAGCCACTACGTGTCGACATCAGGGGTGCGTTGTGAAGTTTAGCTGCAAACTAGCCATTGCTTTTTTGGGTTCAACGATAGCTAGTGGTGCGATGCAGTGTAATGCATGGCAACGTAGCGGGCCATATTCTGATGGGATAATATTTTTTCCCCATGCATTGTATAAGTGACCAGCGACTGTACTTAACAGCTGTTTATCCACAAAATATCGTGTTCAAGATTTTCTCCCTATGCACATAAAACTGGTCTGCTGCTCCCTGTTTTTCCCTTGGTGGATACTGCAGCATATCATATTTGCACAACAGCATGCACTTGAATTGAACTATTCATAGCATGCATGCTCTTCTCTTCTACCCTCTGGTTTTCAACAAATTAGGGCTTCTTTGGATCACAGGATTGTAAAACACATGAATTGAAAAACAAAGGAATTTGACAGGATTGCAGGTGTAAAACAGAGGATTACAAAACAGAGGAAAAGTGCAAGAATAGTCATTTGGATGGAAACACAGGAAAAGTGTCTCGATCCTACGCGAATGAGTGTAAAAAAGAGGTTAGAGTGGATGTTGAAATTCCTATAGGATTGAGGTGTAGGAATGCAATCCATAGGAATTTTGGAGGTGTCATTCCTTTGATCTAAAGGGATTCCTTAGAAAGAATCCTATGGATTGGAATCCTCCAAAATTTCTCCAGAAATCCTTCAATCCAAAGAGCCCCGTCAGCTCCTGCATTGCAAGGAAAGACCCAGGATCAACGTTTCAAGTGGAAGATTCATGACTTCTCAATTTTAATGTTCTATTTGATTCATACGAAATCCATAGAGAAATACAAGGAGTTCATACAGTAGTAGTAGCAGCTGTAAATAGTAGTGATGGATCAGGGAATCGTAACTACTCCCTCCGTTTTTTAATATAAAATGTTTTAGCATTTGTTCACATTCACATATATCTAGATGTATATATACATATTTTAGTGTGTATGTGCACTCATATTAATATGTATGTAGACAACATGTTAGATAGCTAAAACTTCTTATATTCATGCACGGATGGAGTAACTTACAGGGACACACAGACAGAGGGAACAAGACCTCTAGTAGCTCATACAAGATCGATCTAGTTAGTTAGGATACATTTGGTGGTCTATGTTCGCTTTTGAGCTCCGTGGGACAGGCCGGCCAGGGCTAGGTCTGGTGAAACCACCCTCTCAGTCATGTTGTGCACTTCGTTTGGTAGCATGCATGTCTCCACGCCAGGTCCATCGTATGCAGGGTACCAAACAATATATGTTTGTATTCCTGTGATAGTCTCACCTTCTTCCACATGGGTGGAGTTACCTTCCACCACCACACTTGGACAGTTCTAAGTGACAGATCCATGACGAGCGACGAGCGGCCGAGGCGGCGGAGGCGCCGACGAAGAATGAATGAGGCGAGCACAACGATGTCGGCGAAGAGGTCGGTGAGACTACTATGTGCTGCTACAAGGACAGAGTTCACGACGAGGAGTGGCGGTTGAGTGGAAGTTGAAGAAGACATGTACACGCAGTCTAAATACACACACATATAGTACAAGATCTATTCGCTTACGACCACCGAAACAAAAAACTTACAACAGGAGAGTTGTGTGAAATGATGATGCGAAGCTACTCCTAGAAGAAAATTTCAAACCATCGATCGTGTGTGATTAATTTGACAAAATTTGTATAAAAAAGCGTCAAACGTGAACACGAAATTAGAAGGTAACAGTTTACAAAAGTCAGAACCGATTGTCAGAATGGAACCACGTCATAATTGCGCATCATTTTCGTGTAGAGCTTGTTTTTGTTAAAATTTGGGCCCATTTGTAGGCAGCCCAAATAAGCAATTTCTAAAATCTCAAACTGGCCCATGTGCATGTGCATATGCATGGCTGGTTGTGGGGTGCTAAAGTTTAGTCCCACATTGCTAGTTGGAATAGAGTTGCACCATCTTATATAGTGGAGTGTTGTGCTACTTGGTGTTCTTGTGAGAACAGAAGGCTCTCTCCCGCGCACTCCTCCTCCTCCGCCGCCGCTCGCTCGTCTCGTCACGACGCGCCGCGGGTTGCGGGAATGAGCCAAGACGATGTCTACATTTTTGTTGTTCAGGAAAATCGAGTCGCTAGTGTACGCGTACAGCTTAGCCAGTTCGGGTCGCTCCCGTATCGTGGGCTGCTGCACCGACTCGGATGTGTGCGACGTGGCCGGCCCACGTTGTACCCGTTAGTGTTTCCCGAACCGCAGTATATATTGCCGTGCACTGCGTGCGCCGTCACACACCGAACCAATCTACAGTAGTACAGAACGACACATCGGATACCCATCTATGGAAACGGCACGAGTTAGGCGATGGAGAATCACGCTTTCCGCGTGAGAAAACCCGCCCCGCCAGGCAAGCTTGGCCGCGTCCCGTCCTTCATAGGCAACGGTCGCGAATTATTAACCGTTGTCGATATGTTGGTAACGGAGTTTCTTGTGACTCCGTGTGCGATATGTTCTTCAATGGCATCGCACATTTGTATACAACCGTTGGCGAGGTTGCGTATATAAAATTCTTTTTTTAGCACTATCTTGGATATTATAAAACACTGTCGATTCGCCCTTGTTCCTCTGCTCCAGCTTGTTTTTACTCCGCACTCGTGTCCTCCATGGCCAAGAGCATGAGCTCGTCGGGGAGATCGAATGCATCCTCCTCCTGCGCCGACGGGGCCGGGTCAGATCTGCCGCTTGTGAAGTGTGTTTGCTGCCGCTGTCGGAACGTGATTCGTCGAGTGTCGTGTTCGGATCTGAACCCAGGCC
Source organism: Poa pratensis (assembly GCA_947311845.1). Lineage (NCBI taxonomy): Eukaryota > Viridiplantae > Streptophyta > Magnoliopsida > Poales > Poaceae > Poa > Poa pratensis. Next base: position 19,586,200 of record CAMZMU010000064.1, read on the forward strand.
GGATCTACTTCAAGTGTCCAAATCACAGGGTTAGTTCGACGCTTCGACCAGTTTTGACTGATTCTATTCTATGTGTGATGCTGATTTACCTCTGGATTCGATTTTTACCATTTGGCAGGGGAGGGGCAAAGAGTATTCTGGGAGCTGTGATTATTTTTTTTGCATTGAAGATTATGTTGAGATGCTGGTTGCTAATGGTGTCGAAGTGGAAGCTGCAGAGCTGGAAAATGTAGGCTTGATAGTCAAGAAGGCGAACATGGAGATGAAGCCGCACGCTGCAGCAGCTCTAGCTGGTTTGGCATGGAGCCCAACAAACACTTCGACTAAATCTGACCATGTTGTTGCTGTGCGCAAGGAGCGGCATAAAAGAACAGAAATAGCTCAGTTAAATGTTCTTGTGAGCATTGCTAGAATGATTTTGTGTGTTTGTGTGCTGCTGTTAGGCGTAAACTTGTATGCAGCAATGAAAATCAGTAGAATGTATTAGATTCGTATGCAGCTATGCAAATCAGTATAATGTATAAGGTTCATATGCACTTTGAAAATCAGTAGAATGTATTAGTTTCGTATACAGCTATGCAAATCAGTACAATGTATTAGGTTCGTATGCACTTTGAAAATCAGTAGAATGTATTAGGTTCGTATGCAGCTCCGAAAATCAATAGCACATAGTAGTTGTGAACTTGAATCCAATGGAAACGGTTATATAAAATGTCCGTTGCCAATTGGGCGCTTATAAATGTACTGCCGACAGAGCAAGCCATCAGTCTCATTCTCACTCCTCATTGTCTATCTTTCAACCCTAGCTGCCGCACACTGTAGCTTTTTGCTCTCCTCACTCTCTCATGGCTTCCTCTGCCGGCGCTTCTAGATCCCGCCATCGCAGCCGCGGCTCCAGCGGACGCACCGATCTAGCTGCATCCTTTCGTGATGAGGCAGATCTGGAGGCGGCTGTGATGCGGCAGGTGTGGGAGTGCATCAGGCTGATCACCTGCGGTGATGCCCGCGTCCTCTGGGCCACGCGGAGCTGAAACAGATCATTCGTCGGGTGGTGATGCAGCAGTTGTGGCGGATCCGCCGTCAACGGAGGCCGATCTGGAGGCCTCCGTCCACGGAGGAGGAGGTGGCCGATCTGGAGGCGCCGTCCACGGTGGAGGAGGTGGCCGATCTGGAGGCGCCGTCCACGGAGAAGAAAATATGAGGTCTAAATCGCTCAGCTCATGAACTAGTTAATCAATTGGTTTTATATTAGATTGTTCATCAATTGTGCTGTCTCTATATGTCATATTCTGCAGCGGCATAGGCAAGATCTCATGAACTGGAGATGCTCTGTTTTGATATGTGATTGGTATTAGCAACTAATGAAATGTTCTATTGGTTTTATATTAGATTGTGAATTATTTCGGTCAATTGTGCTCTGTTTTGATTTGTGATTTGTATTAGCAACTCATGAAATGTTCTATTGGTTTTGTATTAGATTGTGAATTATTTCGGTGACACTGTCCAAGATGGAGTGATTTGTATTAGCAACTCATGAAATGTTCTATTGGTTTTGTATTAGATTGTGAATTATTTCGGTGACACTGTCCAAGATGGAGCAAGCCTCAAAATGAAGAATTTGGCAAAATATATTTGCTACGGAGGCTTGCGATCTCGGTATGGTTTCATATTTTTAGTTTCTCCATCTATCTTCAGGATGTGTAGCAATTATGCTGCATATGTGATTTGGAGAAGCATGAAACCACTTCTTGGAGAGCGAGCTGAGGAAGAAGGAGAAGAGTGGAGGACTATAAACGGACAGTGAGCTGAGGAAGAAGGAGAAGTCTCGATATGTGTAATTGATCATCTTTTGATGCTATGTAATGGTTACAATTGTTATATACATTATGAATGGATTTGTTAGCATTGTTGTGCTTCGGCTGTCAGATTTTAAATGTCCAGTGGCAACTCTATTACAGCTCTAGGCTTATGAAGAAACCACAACGCAAACGAGTCGAAACAGAATCTCCGTTTCTGATGTTCCGATACATCGGAAACAGAGGTTTGGGCACAACCGTTGCCAAATGGAGACCTCATCGGAAACGGTGTTTTACCTCCGTAACCGATGAGGGCCTTCACATCAGTTACGGAGGCGGGGACACGGACCCTTTTTCCGTTTCCGATGGGGTTTTGGGCCCGTTTCCGATGTGTCATTCTGTACTAGTGCTAGGTTTTGCCACATCTCACGCCTTGCGCCGCCACCGTAGTCTACTCCATCCTGAGCGTCGGCGTGCATCGGCGATCGGGAGAGCAGGTCTCCGGAACCAGTCGCCTTTGTGATCCTGTACGGGAGAGGGCGAATTAGGTTTTTGGGAAGCGCCTCGCGCGACTGCTCGTTGTTTCCACCAAGGGTCGTCTACCGAACAAGTCCGGTGGTCCTGCCTACCGCCGCCTCAAGCGTCGTCTACTTCGACCCGTCTTCACCAATGTAGTCATCATCAACAACCTCGCTGCCAATTTGGAAGCGCTGAACTTGGCTGCATCGACGACTACTTCCTCTACGACCATTCGGTACGTGCGACATATTCCAAACTACTGTGTTACTATGGATTTGTTGGTGTATATGTTGCTGCTGTTCATGTTGCTTAGTACGTCTAGTGTGTTCGTATTTCACATGTTAGTAGCTGGTATTGTCATGTTTAATATTCTGAAATTAATCATGGAATTATTGTCTAATTTTCCAACACTCCAAAAACCTAATTGTAGGCAATTTCATGATTTAAATATGGTTGGTTATACCGATGCAATGAAACCGAAAAAGTTCACCGGTGGGATGGGCTTTAAGAGATGGCAGCTGAAGTGCCAACTCTGGCTCTCGGCCATGAATGTGTGGGAAGTTAGTACTGGTCTTTCTGAAGGAACTATATCTGAGGATGCTCAGAACAAGTTTGTCGGGGGAATACTTTGTGGATTAACCCGCGGCCCATGTTGATAAGTGCGACCCACTTTACTCGCACCAGAAAAGGCCTGCATGAAAGCAAGCCCAATATCGCACCGCCACAAGGAGAAGGATCTAGAAGACATATCCTGGAAGACGTGAGGAGGAGTTAGTCTCCGAGTAGGTTCCAGTCGATGTATTCCTTGTGGAGTAAGTTTCCTTTGTAACCTAGCGAGCCTTTGTGTATATAAAGAGGACTCGCAGGACTTAGACGGGGTCAAACTATCAAGCCCTAAAACCCTAGTTCTTACGGCGAGTATCCAGATCGGATCGCCTCCATTGTAACACCACATATATCATATCAATACCAATCTAGGGTAGGCAGGAAGTAGATCTTTACCTCACATTGAGGGGCTGAACCTGGGTAAATCTGTGTTCGTCCTTGTTCCTGCGATCCCAAGCTCGAAGACGATTGACTCGCGCAAATCCCACACCTACGAAGTCATCCATGACATCTGACGTGACAAACCCACGACAGTTGGCGCCCACCGTGGGGCCTGCGGTCAAGAGCGTCACATTCCGCGCAGGATCGATGAAAGGAGCTGAAGATCTCGCCATTGGCCACATCATCATGGTCGATGGCATGCCTCTCATTGACGATTCAAGCTGGGGACCAGAAGCAGATTACCTGGAGACCGGTCGCATCATCCCGTTTGGATCTATTCATGTTTTTGTCGGCTTCATCGGCGGCGAGTCAGAAGACCCATCATAGCCGGGCGACTCAGAAGAAGGAGTCACCGTAACGGTGGATGAAGAAGAAGAATCTACCAACAACGAGCCACTAACACTCGAAGACGAAGAAGCCCAATCCATCGAGTATGTACTCAAGGAAAGGCTATGTGGAAACCCTAGGGGTGGCAGCTCGCCCTTCGTAGGAGATCAGTGCATGGAAGGGATCTACAGGACCGTGGAAGCAGAGGAAGGGCTGGGCATGCCACAGGGCAGCTTAGCCCCCACGGCGCCGGAAGCAGCGGAACAAGTCGCACCAGAAGGATCAGGAGTCGCAGAGCTCGGTTCAAATCGTGCGGCACCCGCTGCAACCACCCCAGGAGTCGCGGCCTCAGGAGTCGCAAACAGAGAAACCCCGTCCGGAGTTGTACCTACGGAAGGAGGGCCAAGAATAACCCCCAACACGGCGGTTGTGATGCCCCAGAGCAGCCCGCTGTTTACGCCTATATATGCGGTTAACACTGCCGCTAGAGCTGCGGAGCTGGAAGCTACCAGGATTGAGCTGTATGATGAAGTCCAAAGGATTGTGGATGAAAGGAGCAGGCTCGCACGCGAGGACCAGCGCCTCCAACAAGAACAATGACGACTCGCCGAAGACACCATCATCTTACAAGGAGGGCCAAGCACCTTGCCGCACCAACGCCATATCAGTCGCCTGCAGCCAGGAACAGTAAATCCCATGGAGTTATTCCAATCACCCACCTCTGGACCTACAGCCGTGGTCCCTGCAGTCGATACACCAGCAGCCACGGCGCCACCCCACGCGATCCCATCAGTCGCAACTAACGCAGTGCGTCCAGTCGCATGGTCAGAAGCCACAACACCATCAGTCGCAGCACCCTCATACATGGCACCACCTGTCGCGGCTACGCGACCCGCGGCACCTTTAGTCGTGCCTGCAGTGCGGACGATGGCATCACCAGCATTCGCGCCTATATTTCCATCTTTTGCGGCACCAAGAGTGGCGGAAGCACCAGGGTCAAGAGCTCTGGTGCAGGCTAACAACAGGGCTATCATGCCACCTCCGTCGCCACAAACAACTTTTGTGCAGCAGCCGGCACCGCAGCCTCAAAGGTTCCATACACCGCAAGGGCACTATGTTAGTCCAGTGGAGAATCTCTATGCGGTTACCAACATCTTAGCCAGATTGACACCGGTAGGAAATACACCGATGGACAGAGAGGCGCGGCGCGCCATTGATATGCTGAGCACAGCGGTAGTACAACAGGCAAACATGTCTGAACATGGGGGACGGTTGCATGCCACCCCCTACAACATTAGAGTAACAGCGGAAAGAAGCATTCGAGCCGAGTCGCCGCAGGTTGCGACTTCAACTTCAGCCAGGCGACAAAGGGAAAACCAACAGGTGGTACAAGTTCAACCCGCAGAAGATGTGCAGCTGCATGCAATGGTTAATCTGACAGGGAGGCCAGCTCCATCCAACTTATCATCGCGACTTAAAGGTCCAGTCTACTTCAGCGAGAGGATTAGGTCTGAGCCGTTTCCTGCTGATTTCAAAGGACCTCGCAAGGTCGCAAATTACAACCCAAGCATGGATCCAGTCACTTGGCTCAACAATTATGAGATGGGCATGAGCATCCTCAACGCATCTGAAGAGATCTACGCCCGATATCTAAACATGATGTTGGAAGGCGCAGCCCACATTTGGTTACAAAACCTACCACCAAACTCAATAAATTCTTGGAATGAGATGAAGGAAGCTTTCGTCAAGAACTTCCAAGGAACATGCAAGCGACTCTGCAGCATAGAGGACCTCGAGCGCTGCGTGCAAAAGGAGGGCGAGTCAAGTTGCCATTGGATGAGGAGAGTGGCAAAAATTATACACTCCTCAGACAACATACCTCCAAGCTCAGCTGTCCTAGTAATGGAGAAAAACTGCAAGTTTGAGCCGCTAGTCCACGAACTGGGTCGCATGAAGGACAAAGTTAAGAGACTCAGCGAGGTGATGGCAGCGGCTAAAAAGTATGCAAGCTCGGATAAGACCAAGGACGCATCTGATGGAGAGGAAGAGGAAATTGCTGGCAAAGGAAAGAAGACCATCAGCAAGCCTCAGCAGCAGCAAGCTAGCAATAGTAATGCGAGTTACAACAAGCGCAAGAACGAGGAAGGAAACTCGGGATTAGTCGCAAACACGAACACTCGTTACAAGCCAAGTAGCGGCAGAGGAAGCAATTTCCACCCAGTTAACTTGGAAGAAGTATTCAACCGTCCCTGTGACATCCATGTGGGAAAAGATGGAAAACCACCCAACCACACAAAAGCGCAGTGCTACCATTACAAAAAGTGGAAGGATGGGCAACCACTTAATGGGAATAACAACAATCATAACAACGAGGGAGGCAACCACGGCGGAGGCCACCATAATGATGCTCCAAACCCATAGCCAGACCAACCGCAGTTCCCAAAACAGCTGGGTCAATATCACACAATTGTGGTTAATACCTCAAGGAGGGAGCAGAAGCTGCGACGACGCAACCAAGCTGTTAACGCCGTAGTACCAGCCATACCACAGTGGCTGAAGTGGTCCGAGAAACCAATAATTTGGAGCCGTGAAGATCATCCAGGAGAAATAAACGAAGGAGGCAAGCTCGCGCTTGTAGTTGCCCCTCAAGTCGTAGGATACAAATTAAGCAAAGTATTGATGAATGGAGGCAGCAGCATCAACATACTGTACTATGAGACTTTCAAGAGGATGAATCTCCAAGAAAAGCAGCTGCATCTGTCCAGAACAACGTTTCACGGAGTCGTGCCAGGCGTATCAGCCCAACCATTGGGGCGAATCAACCTGGAAGTCACCTTCAGGATGCAAAGCAACTTCAGAAGCGAGTACGTCTGGTTTGAGGGTGTAGATTTCCAGAGCCCATACCATGCCCTCTTTGGCAGAGAAGCGTTCGCAAAATTCATGGCTCGACCGTGCTACGTATACCTGAAGCTAAAAATGCCTGGTCCTAAGGGAGTAATCACAATAAATGGCAATAAAGAGATAACACAAGAATGCGAGGAAGGCGACAGGGCTATGGCCAGAGACGCTTGCGTCGTGGAAAATGCGCCTGTTCCTGAGCCGCAACAAAACTTTGATGACATCGTGGAAGCCAAAAGACACCTGCCTGACCTGCGACTTCAGATTACAGCCGCAAGAAGGGCAAGAGCTGCAGGCCATCGGCAATAAGGGTATACCCCAACCATCGCGAGTCGCCATCAACGATTGCAACAGAACCAACAAGGGTTCACAGTATCAAGCTAGCCACTCAGGGCTCAAACATCAACACCGGTTGCCACCTAGCTCAGGCGTGGCCGTACCTGTGCATCAAAAATCTGGTAGCCACTCAGGCGCGACCGACCCCATGTATCACCTCTGGTCGCCACTCAGGCGCGACCGACCCCCGGTATCACCTCTGGTCGCCACCTAGGCGCGACCGACCCCATGAATCACTTCTGGTCGCCACTCAGGCACGACCGACCGTATGTATCATATAATGATTTTGAAATAAAGCCGGCACCCCTACCATGTAGGTGGCTGTCGTTTCACCTCAAGCTACCAATTGAGTTGTGAGTCTTTCATTTTCTAATCATTGGTTCCTTGGGGGTGCGGCAGCTTTCTGAGCGCGGCCTATTACCTTGGAATCGCCAAACGAGTGGCATTTATCGTGATTATACTCAACCTTCACTTGGATGCGACTTGCATTATGCGGCCAAAGTACTGGGGTGTGGCGTCAATCGAGCTTGATTGCCTATCATGGCCGCTCTCGACCCTGAACACACATGTTCCTAGGAAATACTGAGCCGCGCAAGGGCCTAAGTAAGGAAAACCGAGACAAATCATAAGGACCAGACTATTGGTTGGAACTTGTACTGCTGAGAGTACTTAATAATCATAAAACATTGTTGCTAACACATCATTTCAACAATTATTACAAGCCACTAAGGGCTAACTTCACCATATCATTGTTTTTTACTCACTTCTTCCCAGCTTTTGGCTTATGAGTAGGAGGCACCGGCGACTTACCAAGCTTGGTAGGAGCAGCAGTCGCAGGCTTGCTTGAAGGCTTATCAGTTGCGGGCTTGGGGGCTGAGGAGATGGACACACCTGGAGAGGAGTTCTTTTCTTGAGGAGCAGCCACGCTGGTTGATGCAGCGGGTAATCTCTCGAATCTCGACCCATCTGGATGATACTTTCCCAGAAAGGTCGCTAGGTCCACTCCGTCCACAAGTTCAGTCGCGTGGCTCGCATGCTCTTCCATGTCGCCGCATACTATGAGGGTGTCAGCACGGTGCCGTCCGTCTTCTTTGGAGGCCTGCCTTGTGCAACCCTGGCAGCATCGAAGGATGGATCATATGTCTTAGCCAATGCAAGCACATGAGCCGCGCCAGAGCGAGCCGAAGATTCTTTCTAGTCCAAGACGTACTGAGGCACTTTGAGCAGCCTCTTCAATAGTCCTTCAGCATCTGCAGGGATAGCCTTGGTTGGCAGAAGGCAAGCCGATAATTTCTTCATACCATTGACAGCTTTGTGCGCAAACTCGCGGATGTGGTCAAGTTGCTCCTGGGTTCTATGGTTAAGTAATGAAGAATCCTCGCCTGGAAAAAAGCAGCCACTAGTGAGTACAGAGTCATACACAAGAGTTCAATATCACAAACAAAGCAGAGGTCTAACAGAACATACCAGCCGGCTCCTGCGTCATGATGCACACCTTGCCATGGACAAGGTCGGAAGCGTTCGATACTTTCTTCAGCTTCTTTTGAAGGCGCCCAATCTCCACAGCTTTAAGCCGCGCATCCTCATTGGCTTGAGTAATGGCATCCTTCTGAGCATTGATTTGACAATCCTGCTGCTGGATCCTCTCATGAGATTTCTCCTCCAACTTTTTAAGCCGCAGCTCAGTGGCCTTGACTTGTTCAGACAGCTTATAGCTCTCATCAGTAACATCGCCAATTCTGGCGTCCTTTTTCTTCAGCTCAACCTCGCGTTGGAGAAGGAGCTCGCGCAGACTCTCAAGCTCAGAGGGAGTTTCCTGCAATTGCTTCTCCAAAGCCAGCTTCTCCGCAGTCACAGTATATAATTCTTCCTAAAAGACAGAAGATCAACAGATAAAGGGCAGCGGAGAAGTTTGCAGTAATTTGTGAGGAGTTACTACAAAAAACAACAATTACAAGAAGTACCAAGTTCCCCTTTACGTCAAAGAAGACCTTTATCCTTGGGGGCTAGGGACAGACAGGATAAGAGAGATTATTACCTTGTAAGCCGCAGATAAATTGGAGAGTGCTTCACGAAGCTCTGCGGCTTGTTTGTCACTTGAAGCAATGATGGCCTACGACAGCTGTTCAGCACGGCTCAAGGATGAGGAAGAGGAAGCAACTTCGAGGCGCAACACTGGCGACTTCTGATTAACAGCCGCTGGCCACTCAACTAGCGGTGCTTCGGCATCCTTAGCCACCACAACTGTAGTTGTGGGATCCACCCCCTCTGTGTCCTGGGCAACGAGGGGATTTGTCCCATCTTCCAGAGCCACTTCCTGGGCAGCCGTGTCAGGGGCAGGCGACATAGCCAAGTCATCAGTGGTGGCCACGCCCTCCACCATGGCAGTATGAGCCGCAAGCTCCTTAGGCGGCTCAACCGCAGCCTCGGAGACAACTCCCAGATCAGTTGCGGTTGTAGCATCAACCGTAACTTTGCAAGAACAAGGCAATTATATAAGAAAAAAGCACGCGCGACAGAAGAGAAATGCTATAGAGCAAAGGAAGTTACTAACTCTAGAGCCATCTTCACAGAGGCCATAAGGCCGTCGCTTGACGACGACGACTGACCTTGGAACCCTGAGTCTGCAATCAGAGGTCTATATGTTAATAAAAGGAAATGAGGGAATATGCAGTCAGGATGCCAAGGCAGTGAGAATTACTAGAGTGGGGTTCCATATCATCTTCAGCTGAGGCGGTGGTCCTAAGCACACGCTTGGCAACAGGAGGAGTCGCACCCACCGCAGGTTTTCGACGCTTGACGACTTCAGGATTTTCCAGAGCGTTAAGCTCTGGCTCCTCCCGGGACAGTCTCTTTGAGGCCATGCGGGAAGTTGGATCAGCCATAGCAGGAGGACCTGCGGCTGGCACAGGACTGTCGTCCTCCTCCAGTTCAGTATCTTCACCATCTGAAGCCGCAGTAGCAACAGATGGGATGTCAGCGACCTCACTGCCCTCTAAAGCGGGCAGTAACTTCCTCTTCGCGGCACACTTGGGAGCAGCAGTGCCCACATCAGCAGCGGGAAGCGACCATTAGTTCTCATAAGCCTGATACAGAAAAAGGAAATCGTAGTATCAAAAAGAAATGCAATTCTGCTACAAGGACAAAGGACTAGAAAAGGAGGGTTATCTCAAAAGGCTTGTTGTTAACACTGAAAGGGGCGAGCCCCACCTTGTCGAAGGAGATATTCTTCTCCTCAGTCACACGGGCGACAAACACCACCCAGTCTTCAGGCTCCCAGTCAGCGTCCTTGACACGATCAACATCAGCAGAAGTGCCAGAGCACTCGCGGAAGGACCGTTGATGGGGACTCACTGGTTGGATACGCCACTTCGTCCAGCAAGAAAGAAGATCAAGGCCAGTAAGGCCATGACCAATTAAGGCGCGGACCTTGATCAGCGATTCATTTATGAAGGATGCTGCGGCATCCCGAGGTTTGGATTTTAGTGCCTCAGAAGGCACGAAAAGAGAATTGGACCAACTGGGGAGGCGAGTTTCGCCCTCCGGAGAAGTATCTTGGTAGTAAAAGAAAGACTTTTGCCAAGCCCTGGGTCGATTCGCCAGGGCTAGCTTGGGAAGACAAGAGTTTCTGTGGCGCTGTAGAGAGATGGCGCCGACCTGAACATAGGCGCCACCTTTGGAGACAAGTTGGCTATTGCAAGAAAAGGAGGCCAGCCACATATCGATATTGGGGGATATGCCGAGGTAATCCTTGCACAGTACATGGAAATTGCTCACCTGGAGCATTGAGTTAGGCCCGATGTCATGAAGACGGAGGCCTAGGCGTTGCATCAGGTTGCAGAAGAAGAGGGAGCCGGGCGGCGTGAATCCACGCTCCACATGCTCCACGAACATCACCAGTTCGTTGGGCTTGGGGCGTGGCTCGATTTCATCACCTGGCGCCCGCCAGACGTTGTCCTCCTTCGGCGGCAAGAAACCAGCATCGGCGAGATCCGTAAGAGTCTGCTCCGTTACCCAGGATCCTTCCCAGTTGCAGGAGATCTTGCGTTTATCATCGGAGGGCTTTGCCTTGGGCGCCATTGCGAGAAGATTGGATCGGGGGCTAAGCTCGATTGAGGAAGACGGTGGTGCAGCTGGAAGCGAGGAGAGAGCAGAGACAAGTGAATATTGACCTAGGCCGCCACAGCTTATAACTGGGATGCCCGAAATCAACGGAACGATTTGCGCCCGCAGAATGAGGAACGGTCCACAATTGAAGGAAACAAAATATTTCAGATGGAAAGGATGAGTCGTGGAAATGAGTCTTGGCTTTGAATCGCATCAGTCAGAGATTAGTCAGAACGCTCACAGTGCGGCTCAACAACTACCTCAAGTAACCAGAGGATCCTCACCGTGAATTCCTAACCAATCTTGGGGGCTAATGTCGGGGGAGTACTTTGTGGATTAACCCGCAGCCCATGTTGATAAGTGCGACCCACTTTACTCGCACCAGAAAAGGCCTGCATGAAAGGAAGCCCAATATCGCACCACCACAAGGAGAAGGATCTAGAAGACATATCCTGGAAGACGTGAGGAGGAGTTAGTCTCCGAGTAGGTTCCAGTCGATGTATTCCTTGTGGAGGAAGTTTCCTTTGTAACCTAGCGAGCCTCTGTGTATATAAAGAGGACTCGCAGGACTTAGACGGGGTCAAGCTATCAAGCCCTAAAACCCTAGTTCTTACGACGAGTACCCAGATCGGTTCGCCTCCATTATAACACCACATATATCATATCAATACCAATCTAGGGTAGGCAGGAAGTAGGTCTTTACCTCACATTGAGGGGCCGAACCTGGGTAAATCTGTGTTCGTCCTTGTTCCTGCGATCCCAAGCTCGGAGACGATTGACTCGCGCAAATCCCACACCTACGAAGTCATCCATGACATCTAACGTGACAAACCCACGACAAAGTTCAAGAAAGAAACTACTATCTTCCGAGGATGCATTCTGAGTGTTCTTGATGGTCATCTGTGTGATGTGTATATGCACATAGAAGACGGCAAAGAGCTCTGGGATGAACTGAATGCTAAATTCGGTGCAACCGATGCAAGCAGCGAGCTGTATATCATGGAGAGCTTTCATGACTACAAAACGGTGAACAACCGTGGCATGGTCGAACAAGCTCATGAGATACAGTGCACTGCGAGAGAGCTCCAGCTCCTCAAGTGTCCCCTACCTGACAAGTTTGTGGCTGGATGCATTATTGCAAAGCCTCTTCATGGAGGAACTTGCCACACTCTCAAACACAAGAGACAGGAGATATCGGTTGAAAACCTGATAGCGTCTCTTGATGTTGAGGAGAAGGCTGGGCTAAGGACACTGCTGAGAGAGGTGGTGAAGGTCAGTCTAGCGCCAACATGGTAGAAAACCACCACGGCAAGAGCAAGGCAAGAGCAAGCCTCCTTCAACATGCCTACCAAGACTACTTCTTTCAAGAAGAAGAAGAAGATGCTGAACAAATCTGAGCTAAAGTGCTACACTTGTGGAGAGCCGGACACTTCTCTGTGGACTGCCCAGATCGTGCAGACAAGAAAGGGAAGAAGCCAAGCATGTCAACGTCGTGACCGCTAGCAATGCTGATGGGTACGGTAATTTACCGATTGTGCTTTCAGTATTTCAATCTCCATGTTGGTGGATTGATACGGGTGCTAATGTTCATGTGTGCTGACATCTCTATGTTCACTTCTTATCAGGTCGCAGATTCAAGCGTCTTAATGGGGAATGGATCACATGCTTCTGTTCGTGGTGTTGGCACGGTAGATCTGAAGTTTACTTCGGGGAAGATCGTGCAGCTGAGGAACGTGCAGCATGTCCCTACTATGAACAAGAATCTCGTTAGCGGCTCCCTTCTATGCAGAGATGGGTTTAAATTAGTCTTGGAGTCCAATAAAGTAGTTGTGTCAAAGTTTGGACAATTTATTGGTAAAGGGTATGAGTGCGGAGGCTTGTTCCGCTTTTCATTATCGGATTTTTGTAATAAGTCAGTAAACCATATTTGTGGCAGTGTGGATTCGGATGCTAATGTTTGGCACTCTCGTTTATGTCATGTTAATTTTGGTTTAATGAGTAGACTTTCCAGTTTGAGTTTAATTCCTACTTTCACCATTGCCAAAGGTTCTAAGTGCCATAGCTGTGTGCAATCTAAGCAACCTCGAAAGCCTCACAAGGCAGCCGAGGAGAGAAACTTGGCACCTCTAGAACTCGTACATTCGGATCTATGTGAGATGAATGGCGTGTTGACAAAAGGTGATAAGAGATATTTCATGACTTTAATCGATGATGCTACTAGGTTCTGTTATGTATATTTGTTGCACACTAAAGATGAAGCTTTAGACTACTTTAAAATCTATAAAGCTGAAGTAGAAAATCAATTAGAGAGAAAGATCAAACGTCTTAGGTCAGATCGTGGTGGCGAGTATTTCTCCAACGTATTTGATGAATTCTGTGAGGAACATGGTATTATTCATGAGAGGACGCCTCCCTATTCGCCCCAATCAAACGGGGTTGCCGAGAGGAAAAACCGCACGCTGACCGACTTGGTGAACGCCATGTTGGACACTGCTGGTTTATCTAAGGCATGGTGGGGGGAGGCTTTGTTGACTTCGTGTCATGTCCTGAATAGAGTTCCTAACAAGGATAAAGAGAAGACACCTTACGAGGAGTGGTCGGGAGAAAACCATCACTTTCTTATTTTCGTACTTGGGATGTTTGGCGAAAGTCAATGTTCCAATTCCTAAGAAACGTAAACTTGGACCGAAGACAGTGGATTGTGTCTTTCTAGGTTATGCTCAGCGGAGCATTTGCTATAGATTTTTAGTGGTTAAATCTGTGCATGTTGATTATTTTGGAATCTCGTGATGCAACATTTTTTGAGAACATGTTTCCTATGAAGGATATGCATAGCATTGCTAGAATTTCTTCTGAGATATTTGCTGAACCTAGTACATCTGTTGATCATTCTGAACAACCACATGTTGAGGAAGTCCTTGAGAAGGATGACAATGAATCAGCTCCCAAGAGGAGCAAGAGACAGAGGACTGAAAAATCCTTTGGTGATGATTTCATTGTGTACCTTGTGGACAATACTCCCACGTCCATTGCAGAGGCATTTGCATCTCCTGATGCTGATGACTGGAAAGAAGCTGTCCATAATGAGATGGACTCGATTCTTTCTAATGGAACTTGGGAATTATCTGAACGACCCTACGGCTGCAAACCTGTGGGTTGTAAGTGGGTGTTCAAGAAGAAGCTAAGGCCTGATGGTACTATTGAGAAGTACAAGGCACGGCTTGTAGCCAAGGGCTACACCCAGCGCGAAGGCGAAGATTACTTTGACACCTATTCACCTGTTGCTAGACTCACCACCATTCGAGTACTACTTTCCCTGGCTGCCTCCTATGGTCTTATCGTTCATCAAATGGACGTAAAGACAGCTTTCCTTAACGGAGAGTTGGAAGAGGAAATCTATATGGATCAGCCTGATGGGTTTGTAGTAAAAGGTGAAGAGAGAAAGGTGTGCAAATTGTTAAAATCTTTGTATGGGCTGAAGCAAGCACCTAAGCAATGGCATGAGAAGTTTGACAACTTTAACTCTGCAGGCTTTGCCATTAATGAGGCTGATAGGTGTGTTATTATCGCCATGGTGGGGGCGATAGTGTTATATTATGCTTGTATGTTGATGACATACTTATTTTCGGTACAAGCATGATAGTGATAAATGAGGTCAAGTCTTTTCTGTCAAAGAGCTTTGATATGAAAGATCTGGGACAAGCTGATGTGATCCTGAACATTAAGCTGATTAGGGATGAGAGTGGGATTACGTTAACGCAATCACACTATGTTGAGAAGGTCTTGAGCCGCTTTGGTTATATAGACAGCAAGCCTTCTCCAACACCCTATGATCCCAGTGTGACACTCAGAAAGAACAAAAGGAAACGAGAGATCAATTAAGATATTCTCAAGTGATCGGTTCACTCATGTACCTTGCGAGCGCGACGAGACCTGATATCTCTTTTGCTGTGAGCAAGTTGAGCAGGTTCATGTCTAACCCGGGTATTGATCATTGGCATGCACTTGAAAGGGTCATGCGCTATCTGAACGGTACAATGAGTTATGGGATTCACTATTCAGGGCACCCTGCGGTGCTTGAGGGATATGTGATGCGAACTGGATCTCAGATGTTGATGAGCTCTACGCCACAAGTGGATATGCATTTATTCTTGGAGGTGGCGCAGTGTCATGGAGGTCTTGCAAACAGACCATTTTGACGAGGTCAACCATGGAAGCAGAACTTACTGCTTTAGATACAGCTTCTGTTGAGGCAGAATGGCTGCGTGAGCTCTTGATGGACTTGCCGGTGGTTGAGAAACCATTACCGGCCATCCTTATGAACTGTGACAACCAAACGGTTATCATGAAAGTGAACAGTGCTAAGGATAACGCGAAGTCATCAAGACACGTAAAAGACGCTTGAAGTCTGTCAGGAAAATGAGAAACTCCGGAGTAATAACTGTTAGTTATATTCAAACAGACAAAAACCTGGCAGATCCCTTTACGAAGGGACTATCACGTAATGTGATAGATAGTGCATCGAGGGAGATGGGGTTGAGACCCGTGAGCGTTACACCATAGTGGTAACCCAACCTATGTGATCGGAGATCCCGTGAATTAGGACCTGGGAAGAACAAGCTAGTGGTTTAACAGAGTTATTTTTTAACCCTCTCCGTGAAGATGCATAACTCTCAATTCTGTAAGGCAGGTTGGCAATATGCCTTAATGTGTTTCTGTTGGCTATTCGTAGCAAAGGTGCTATCCTACAGAGCGACCTTGAAAGAACACACTATATGAGTCCGACTGTTAAACGTCGCAGTCTATGAGATTTGGGTGATCTCTAGTAAGCTCATGAAGAGACCAGGGAGTATGACGCATATGCTCCACCCGCGGGGTAGGCTACTGGCAGCCACGTACTGGTTATGACTTTGAGTGAAGTCTATTGGCACCAAACTTGCAATTCAAGGTTCGTCCATTGTTCAAGTTGCTGGTAGATGTAGCTTGAAGCTCTAGGCGGAAGTTCAACTTAACAGTCTCTGCTGAAACACTGGTATATAAACAAGAAACGAGGTTTGGCAAAATCTCTAAATGGGAATTTGAGATCTGGTGGGGGATTGTTAGAATTTGGGCCCATTTGTGGGCAGCCCAAATAAGCAATTCTAAAATCTCAAATTGGACCCATGTGCATGTGCATATGCATGGCTGGTTGTGGGGTGCTAAAGTTTAGTCCCACATTGCTAGTTGGGGAGAGTTGCAGCACCTTATATACTGGAATGTTGTGCTACTTGGTGTGCTTGTGAGAACAGAACGCTCTCTCCCGCACACTCCTCCTCCTCCGCCGCCGCTCGCTCGTCTCGTCACGACGCGCCGCGGGTTGCGGGAATGAGCCGATGCCTATTTTTTGTTGTTCAGAAAATCGAGTCGCTAGCGTACGCGTACAACTTAGCCAGTTCGGATCCCTCTCATGGGCTGCTGCACCGACTCGGACGTGTGCGACGTGGCCGGCCCACGTTGTACCCGTTAGGGTTTCCCGAACCGCACTATATATTGCCGTGCACTGCGTGCGCCGTCACACACCGAACCAATCTAGGTTTTGCCACATCTCCCGCCTTGTGCCGCCACTGTAGTCTACTCCATCCCGAGCGTCGGCGTGCATCGGCGATCGGGAGAGCAGGTCTCCGGAACCAGTCGCCTTTGTGATCATGTACGAGAGAGGGCGAATTAGGTTTTTGGGAAGCGCCTCGCGCGACTGCTCGCTGTTTCCACCACGGGTCGTCTACCGAACAAGTCCGGCGGTCCTGCCTACCGCCGCCTCAAGCGTCGTCTACTTCGACCCGTCTTCACCAACGTAGTCGTCATCAGCAACCTCGCTGCCAATTTGGAAGCGCTGAACTTGGCTGCATCGACGACTACTTTCTCTACGACCATTCGGTACGTGCGACGTATTCTGAACTACTGTGTTACTATGGATTTGTTGGCGTATATGTTGCTACTGTTGATGTTGCTTAGTACGTCTAGTGTGTTCGTATTTCACATGTTAGTAGCTGGTATTGTCATGTTTAATATTTTGGTATTAATCATGAAATTATTGCCTAATTTTCCAACAGTTTTGAATCGAGTTGTGTACTATTCATTAGGAGGAAAGAGATTTAAAGTGAGAGTAAAGGGAGTGAGTGTAAGAGAACCTCTCGTGCAAGGTCGCACCCTTCCAGCCAACAAAGAGTCAGCTTCCACACGGGAAAGCTAACTTGCCCAGCCGGCCTAGCTCGACGCTGCTTTGAGGAGCACGCTGACCTGGATTAGGAGGCCATACAACCAACCAATCGCCGTGCTGTTGCAGCTGGCGGGACTGGTCTGGCCTCGTGCAGGCTACCAAACTGGCACTTACTAGTTGAACTGCGTCTCCGCCGCGAAACTGACTTGCACGCATGCAACTAGGCCCACGACCGCGAGTCTGCCGGCCGCCAGCGCCACAGACCCGTCGCAGCCAAGCATGTAGATGGTGATGGCGTAGCTAGCGACGGGCTCAAGGAAGAGGAAGCAGGAGGCGGCCGACAGGACGATGCCGAGCAGCAACAGCCCGCGGAGCAGCCGGCCTCCTCCGTCAGCGGCCATCTTAGCGAACCAGAAGACGAGCGCCGTGGCCAGCGTAGTGCAGACAAACACGGTGCGGTCACGTACTGGCCACCGTCACATGTCAGGGAGCGCTGTGGAGCGGCCATCCTGAGGAGAAAGACGCTCAGCAGGGTCTTAAGCAGCGGCACGGCGGCGTGCTTGATGCAGTGGTGGAGCCACCTTATGCGAGCAAGGTGCATAGGAAACCAGGAAAAAATATTTTTTGTAAAATAGCAAATTTTAACCGCGCCCTAAAAATGTTTTAAATGTGTTGTGCACCCTGGTACCAAATATATTAGCTCCGCCACTGGTTTGATGGAGCCGGCTCTCTCTCTCTCTCTCTCTCAGGAGTCGAGGAGGGAGCGAGCGACCGTGCCTCCAACTAAAACAGACCCACCAAAAGGACACTATGAATCAGCAAAACCCTCTTGATCCTCCCTGTGACCTGTCTCTCCTCTCAAATGTGCAGCAATGACATTAAGCCTCTTCTTCGGATTCCTCATCATGGGCTTGCTCTCTACCCACACATATCTTTACTCTTTCACTGAGAAGTATCGATGTGTAAGAAAGGAAAGGAACAACAATAATCACTGTATGGTATCTGGTTTCTTTTCATGTAAATAGGTAACATATAGTTTTGCCCTTAACACTATACTTTGGATTTTCATGTTAATAAAAAACCATACTAGTTGATTGGCGTGGCGTCACGCCACACCCTTAGTTAGATTCTTGTGCATTATTAGTGGATATTTCTGTGAGTATAAATTGTTTTTTTTGTTTTGGTTGTGTAATATATTTTTGCGGATAGAAATGGCGACGTTGTTTGTATAATGCGTTTATTTTTGCAGGCAATGTGACCTATAGCAAAAAAGCAAAAAAAAAATTGTAATATTGCCATTAGCTCATTTGCGGGATGTTCATATTTACCACTGCAGACATTGTAGTCTATTAACCTAAAGGCTCTTTACGTGTGATTATAGTATGAGTGATAAAACGCAATAAAAACATTAAAGTACTAAAAAATAGCAGTTAGCTAAACGTTCTATTACATTTTGGAAGAATTCAAGCTGTAGAATAAATATTACAACTTGTTGAGTTATTGTGAAGACAAACCAATCGTTTTACTGGTTGAACACAAATTCCAATGTTTTTTTTTACAAATGTAGCACATCGAAATGAAATTTAAAAAGGGAATTTATAATTGTTTTGCAAACTAAAATGTCTTGCATTTATCTTTCTTGTTTTTTATCATTATCCGAATGTTGTTTTACTGTGAAGCAAAAGAAAAGCAAAAAACAAAAGAAAGCAAATACAAAGATTTAATTTCAATGTTTTTTTATAACTCTATTTCAGCAAACTGAAATTCAAAAAGGGGAATTATAGTTGTTTTGTAAGTTAAAATGTCCTGCAATTATTTCTCTTGATGGTGATCATTATTCCAATTTTGTTTTAATGCAAAGCAAAAGAAAAGCAGAGAACAAAAGTAAACAAATACAAAGATGGGGTTAAATGGAGGTGAGATATCATTTCTACAAATTTATATTTGATATTGTAGTTCTTTTAGTTAAACAGGAATGACGACTGTTGTGAAAAGAAGTGGCCTTACGGTATGATGAGATCTCGAATATAGCTCTTTTGTTTGTAATCTAAAAAATGTACTGTTTACTGATAGAAAAAATAATTTCTTGTAATAAGTGAAGCGTAACTAAACTAAGAGCCTCAGCAAAACCTTTTTGTTCAAAAATTTAAGTAGGACAAATCAGTGGGAAATTATGTATACGTTAAGGTTAAATGGTACTGCGAAATATCGAAATCAGTTGGAATGTCGTTTAGGGTATTTGTATGTACTTAGTGGTTTGGAATGTTCAAATATGCTTGTGTTTTGGAATAAATATTTAATTTAGTTCCATAAATTGGAGTGGCCAAGTATGGTTGTAATTGATCACAAATAGTTTTCTTAACTCCGTAATTTGAGGGAATTTAATTTAGTTCCATAAATTGGAGTGGCCAAATATGGTTGTAATTTGTCACAAATATTTATCTTAACTCCATAATTTGAGGGAATGTATTGTATGAGAATTTGATAAATTCAATCTAAAATTAGAGGAAATGAATTTGTATTTTCTTTGAATATTCAGTAAACCATATGTTTTGAAAATTCAAATGCATAATTAGAGAGAGTTCTACTGCAATTGGATTTAGTCTGAAATATTATACACAGAAGTCTAGATAAATGCTGAAAGTTCCTACTGGCCTAAACTACAAACATATGTCATTTTAAATGTAAGCATCACAAGCACATGAGGTAAATTTGTACCGAAAGGTACTGCTATCGGTTTTCCAAAATAATTGGACTCATATTTTTTAGATTAGCACAATTCAAACTGGAAATCAAATATTGTTTTGGAGCAGTGGCGGTTCAGTAATTATGAAGGTCACACAAACTAACATTTTTCAGATATGCAAGTTGGACATGTCTGCAAACATAGTAATCCACCACTGTGATTTTTTATGTGGGCAAATTGTAATAGTTTGAGCAAATGAATTTGGATTTTCGTCAAATATTCACCGAATTTGAACATACAAATTTGTTTATTTTGTAGCACAAGTAGTTAGCATTTATTTTATTGACCATTTTGATATATTTTGCATATTTTTTTGGATGGATTGATTCGAAGTTTTTGTTTTTTGGTCTTTTTTATTTTTCTGGAAATTGATTAAATGGGTTTTAATATTTTGTGTGTTCTTTTTTTGGAGGGAAAAGAAAACGGGCTGACAGCCGGGGCCCACGCTGGCGTCTGATGACGCCAGCAATGGCCGAGCTCCGTCCACGGCGACGCCCACGCCGGCGGCGCATCCGCGCAAGGTGAGACGCGCGTGTGGGCGTGCGAGACGCGCGTGGACGCGGAGTGCCCGTCAGCGGCAGCGCCGCTCCATTTTCGTCGCCGTAGCGTCACCGGCGAGCAGCAGACGCGGCGGCGGATAGCACGCACGCCGGCGAAGATTCCGTCGCGCGTCGTGCAGCCCAGCACGCCAAACTCGGCGACGATGGAGGGGACACGACGGCGGAGGCAGCTGTGCCCTTCGATCTGACCGAGGAAGCGCGGTGCGGCGGGGGCACGCGGCGGCGTCGACAGCGATTCCGGCGTCGCGGGAGAGAGAAGGGGAAGGGGGGGGATTTGTCGATGCTTTTCCAGAAAGGTCCCTGAGTTTCTGGAAAAACACAACTAAGTCCTTCTCTTTGTAAAACTGTGGGATGCGGTGTAATTTGTGGGCTTGCTTGTCGGTTTTCGTGAAATGCCGGCACGATGTCTGGCTGACATGTGGGGCCCACCACCACTGTAGCAGTGAACAGTACCCACTGTAGCAGTGCGTGGGGGGCTGAGAGCTCGCAGAATTGCTCATCTTTCATATAGTTAGAGATGCATCACTCGATGCAGAGGCCGTGACTCCCCTTTTCGAAAAAAAAACTTTTGCCCTGCTAGACTACTTCAAGAACATCACAGCCACTACGTGTCAACCTTGGGTACGTTGTGAAGTTTAGCTCCAAACTAGCCCTTGCTTTTTTGGGTGTTATTTTCCTCTCCTTAATTCGTCGATGGTCTATTTTGATTACAACAATATCATTTCTCTGCATGTTGATCTTAACCTAATCATCCATGTCACTCGCTTTTATAAGGAGAAGTAGTTATTAGAGTAGTTAGAAAATGCCAAAAGATTCGAAAAGTGTCTTTGACTCCCGAGTTCAAGTGCTCATGCTATTAAAAAAATAAATCATATTTACGAGTTTCAAAAAATTCTGAAAATAAAACCAGATTTAGTTAATGGTATATCCTGAAAAATATCAATTTCAAATACATTCGTGTTGTGTGCTACATAAAAATGACAAAATCTGATAAAATTTAGACTTTTTAAAATATGCATATCGAGATCCAAAAGATTGTGCTCAGTCTCGTCTGGTCGACCGTGTGCCCACATTGTGCCTCAATCTCGTCTAGTTCGACCGTGTCATACCCACATTGCTTCGCATTGACTTATAATGTTTTTACAGAACTGAAACAACTCATTAAGTACATGACATGATTTTCTGTTTTTCAATGTTTTACTTTTGCAGGCACAATATATTTTTTCTTTATTGCCAGCACGTTTGAGAGCGCATTTTTTTTCGAGATAGCCGGCCGGTCCTGGACGTACGACACTCACATGCGGGCGGTTTTTTTTTTTTTTTTTGACACATCCAACACCCTCATATATTCACCAAACATCCACATACAAAGTACACAGATCGAAGAAAACGAAGAACATACATACGAGGAGGAAGATCCAGAGCCAGCATCGCGAGCCGCAGCTCCGCCGGCGACGAAGACGAAGGCCAGCAAGCCACCTTGCCACTGCCTGGGCAACTTTTCGACCCTTGAGAGACGCCTCCAAGCCTGCCCGCCACGCCGCGACGAACTTGTTGTCGATGAACACGCAGGGAGACGCCCCCCTGGTACCGCTTCCCTTCTTCACCTCGGCCACCAACGGATCCGTCGCTGGAGGAGGCTGGAGAACCCGAGCGGCCCTGGACAAGCACCGCAGCTCCAGCGCCGCCGCACCGCAGCAGCAGGAGGAGAAGGCGGTTGGCAGAGCAAACATGCATACTGCTACGTAGTTGGATAGGACCACATACGTACGTAGGATGATTGATCATGATCGATCAGAGCCTAAAGTTGTCGAGTGCAGAGCGAGCGTTCTTCTTCCTGAAGTTGACGAGCAACTCCTCCACCGTCGCGCTTCTGTACCGCGGAGGCGCCCCATCGTCGTTGAAGACGATCGGGTGCACACCCTCGTCGCTGCGGCCTCGCCGTACGTCTGGAAGAAGGACGCAACCGACACCCGGGGCCCCTCCTCGGTGGACACCACGCGGTGCTGGACGCTCTTGAACCTGTCGTTGGAGATGAGCTGAAGGAAGTCGCCGATGTTCACCACGAGCGCGCCGGGCACCGCGGGCACGCCTACCCATCTCCCTTCTTCTTCCTCGTCCTCTTGGATGAGTACCTGCAGGGCGCCGGAGCCAACGCCGTCCTGGAGGAGCACGGTGAGGAAGCTATGGTCGGAGTGCGCCGTGGCGCCCATGGTGAGGTGCGGCTCCGGGCACGCCGGGTAGTAGTGGCCCCCGACGAGGATCCAGTCGAGGCAGCCAGCCTCGTGCTCCAGATACCCGCTCTCCACGCCCAGGGCCTCCGACAGCAGCTCCAGCAGCGTGCCTCCCAGCCGCTTGACCTGTCGGGTGTACTCCGCCGCGATGCCTCTCAGCGCCGCGGGCATCTCCTCGGACGCCGGCTCGTCCGGCGACATGTCCATGTACACGGTGTCGCGCCACTTGGCCGCCGACGCCCGGAACAGGTCCATGTTACACTGGTACCTCACGCTCCTCGCGTAGTCCCTCGTGTAGTAGGCGCGCTTGACCTCCACCGGCTCCTCGTGGAAGCCTCGCACCGCCGCCAGCATACCCGACACGGTCGCCTCCGGCACGCCGTGGTTCACCACCTGGAAGAAGCCCACCGTCTTCGCCGCCGCCAGAACCTCTACGACCAGCTCGGCTCGACGACACGGATCTGCAGTTGTCGTTGCGCCAGCGAGGTCGATGACCGGGACGTCTGTGAAGTTGTCGGCTTGACGAGGCGAACCACGTGCAGCGTCGGCAATCTGGGGTAGGTTTTCCGGTGGGTGGTGGAAGAAGGAAGGTATAGTGGTGGCGCCTGCGTCCACGAGGCCTTTCACGCCGGCGTTGGTGTCATCGAAGGCCTTCAGGTCGCGGAGGCGGGCAGAGGACATAGTAGGAGAGAGCGACGACATAGCGCACTGCCGCACTCTACTACTACTACTACTAGTGGCTAGCTCTAGCTGGCGCCGTCTGATGTGCGACCAAGCTTAAAGACGATCGATCGATAAGCTGGCTGCTCTTCGTCTTTATATAATCTCTTCAACCACAACACCTCATCTAGTCTAGTACTCCAGGCTTCGAGCAGCGATTTGGATTAACTGTACATAGTCGTATGAAAAGACCGGCTCAGATTTGATGGAAGGAGAGGAGAACCACACGGACGTAAGAAACCATTTCACGAATAATCCAAAATTCTCTTTCCACAATTACTAAAACAGAAAACAAGCAACGGTTTGGATTAACTTTGCTGAAAGGAGAAAGACACGGACGTATGAAACCAATCCACAATTCTCTTTCGACCGCAATTTCCGATTGAGTTGCCCGACAACTCATCACTGATTCTTCAACATCAGTCGGGTCCGATATGGGTTAGTTCCTAATTAGGGCATATATATTCGCCTTCTCTTATACGCATTATTTCTATATTTCTACTTTAAATCCAGACGGTTACAATTCGGTTTCACAATACGATTATTGGACCGAATAATTTATCCTATGTGGATAATTGTGGTGCCTTATTTTCTATTGTTATAAATCCACAGGAAAATAGAACACTACCGGAAACGACCACATTGTCGAGTGCCACCCGATTTGCGAGCGTATTTTATTAGGCACTCGACAAACTTACGAGACTATGCTGAATGTCCGGATAAAAATACTCAAAAAAACACTAGACATATACGTGGTTATGAGTGTTTTTTGGCAAGGCATTCCGCAAACAAAAAACACACAGCAATGTCCCGGAGTTTTGCCGACGATTTTGACCTCATTTCAAATAGTTTTGCCAAAATTGATTATTTTAAAATATTTTTCGAATGCAGTCAATTTATATTTTTTACATTTTATTTTTATACTCAATTAGCACGTAGTCCTTTTATGTGAACCGGGTTTTGAGGAAAAGTGAAAAACATTGATTTTGACATATTAAAAAATAAAACTTTACAAAATGGTCTATCATGTACGAACATTATTCATGTATGAATATATGACGGAAATTGGTTAAATAGCGGTTAGTATGAGTGTGATCATCTCCTTTCTAGCGGTTAGTGGAGGCGAGAGTTGACATAATTATGTTTTCTTTAGTAGGTTGGGTCGCCTCATTGGAGGGCTATTCGGATATGAAACTAGAGCTTCCAGAACTAGACTTGAAACTCTAGCCCTCTCCCCTTTTTGTGTTGAATGAGGAGTGATCCATTAAGGGGTTTATATAGGGAGGGGGTTGTTGACAAATGACTAAGTCTACCCTTCATGGCGGTAGGTGGGAGAGTTACAACTGTAATGTTTGATACACTAGACCATGAGGGGTGTGGTTAGAGAGGACGATGTGCCATGGTCCATGGTGGACTAGAACAACTACGCCTCCACCTAATGGGTTTCTTACTTCATGGGATTCATCTTTGAACCTGTCCTTTATCTCTTATTATCTTTATTTTTAACTCGTTGACCATGGCATAAATATGAGTTTTGATTGACTAGTCTTAGTTCGACCTTGCTTGATTTTTGTCCACATAGGCAACTAGTTGGCATGAAGGAAGGAGATCCCCATTAGGCATGTGATTTTCATTCTTACAACAACACCTCTGGACTTTTTACACATTGGATGAGCAATTCCCGGATATTTAAATATTTTATCGCTTCCTAGCTATTTTCACCCGCTTAAATGTATTTTAACCGATTTCTTGAAAATAATTCAAACTAAAACTACAAGTTTGTTCTAGGTTGGTTTAAAAAACCTGAAAAATTAATTTTAAGTTATCAAGATAAGAATATGTAAAATAGCCACGGAGGGTGTTCAAATATTCAGTCACTTGCGATGAATAGTTTTGCCTTCGATATTGCCCATATTAAAAAATGAAGAAAATATAACAAATTCAATCCTTTGACATGAAGTCATTGTATGTGCACAAACTGCTATGAAAAATGATAAACATGGATTTAGAAATTTTAAGAAAGAAAACTTCACAATATGACATATCATGTACGAACATTCATGACTTTCAAACCCAATGGCCAAGTCATCCCATATCCATGACTTAGTTTATGATAATGTATCACACAGAGGTGCATCTTAAAACATGATTAATAGTAGTGTCAAAATAGTTTCCAATTTTTTATTAATTTTTTATGTGAGCATCAAAATAGTTTTTTCAAGCAAATGCATAGAATATAGTGTACAAATGATAATCTCCAATTTTCACACAAAGTATACCATATTGGATGGCCAATTCTCGAGTAGTGAGAATTAAGGCTTTCTAGCTACTTTCGTTACTTAAATGAATTTTGACTATTTCTACAAATTAGTTCAAATTTAAACTATAAGTGTGTTCTAGTTTGCTTCTAAATTTTTGAAAAAGTAATTTGAAGGTACCCAAGTAAGAATATATGCAATATCCACATCGGGTTTTAAAGGATTAGTTTCCTTTCTATGAATAGTTTTGCCAAATATTTCACCTCATTTAAAAAATAAAAATGAAGAAATTTTCAAAAAATATAATCCTTTAGTTTAGAGTCCTTTTATGTTCACTAGTTTGTGAAAAAAAAAGATGAACACTTATTTGAAATATTTTGAGAAAACATCTTCCCAGAATGGTCTATCATTCATAACTTTCAAGCCAAATGACTAAGATCATTGTCGACGTATGTTCGCGAGGCCAGCCGCTGAGAATTATACTTTTAAGTATAATATGGACAAAAGGAGGAATATGTGTAAAATATAGTATTATTTTTGTGATTTTAAGGAGACCACTGAGCATTTGTTTCTCAAATATCATTAGTTCGTCTTGCATGGCGCACAATTCATATTACTTAATGTCTTCTCCCACCAACCAATATTACCAATATATTTGGAAGTTGGTCGAATGAGATTAACAAACACATTGCTAGCATTCACATAGTAGTTTGAGCTATATGTTGATGAATTTAGAATTGCAAAAATAATATCATTTTTAAATTTTAACAAGACCGGAGCGTGCTATTTTTTTACAGGTTAGTTAGTGACGCACTGGATATGGACGGATGGAGTACATGCTATATAACAGTTTTTTCGCTGGTTGATTCATCTTTGATCCCGTGATAAAGATAGAGACGGATGTGTTCGTTGATTAATGCAGAGGTGAGAGTCATACTCCTCTTTTGAAAACAAAGAAAAACTCGGATGTGGTTTTAAGTTTGCAGATTTGCGCAATCGAGAGAGGGGCAAGCCCTGGGGCAGTTGCAATCCTGGTGAAATTGAGACGGCGCAGTTGCAGTGTCAGCTTATACGAGGGCAAAGGTAGGGGGTTTGCGGTGGGGCAGTTGCAATTGAAGCACAACCGAAGGATGGCATGTTTTGCCATGCATGCCACTGGATGTTTACTTCATCTACTTTTGGGTAAACTTCGTTGTTGGCAATGCGAAGTACTAGTGGTTTTATCAAGAGCTAGAGCTGAAGAACCATCTCTAGTCACTCTGCTCCTAGCATCAGCAGTCGAGTACGAAGAATTATGGTCTTACAATTATTAAGCAAGGCACGCATCAACTGAAATAAAACAAGAGCTCCGTATCATTTTGAACTTGTAACATGATTGATGCGTTGATGGCTTGATGCCGGCCGAGTACCACGGACGAGGTGACGGCACGGAGCCAGGATGATGCCTCCAGCTAGTCCGCGAAGGTGCCGTCTCGCCTGCGGACCTCCACCTTGAGCTCGTGGGTGTCCTTGCCGTCGCTCCCGCGCAGCGCCCGGAAGAAGCAGGTGTCGCCGACGCCGAGGCGGTTGTCGACGCAGAACTGGTGCCATCCGTACCTGAGCGACGTGCGGGGATTGCCACCTGATGCCCGGGGGATGCCACTGCCAGTCGCCGGCCGGCCTGTGCACTTCACGGTCACGGGCCACGACTTGCCGCGCATCCGCAGAACCACCTTGCTCCTGTTGTGGTACTTGTGCGCGATCTGGAAATCCACAGGCACGTTCTGCGTGTGGTCCGGCCATCGGCGGATGGAATCAGTCTAGATAGCACTAGCAGAGCAGGTACATTGATCGAAAAAGAGCTAGCCATGAACGCACTCACCAGGTACTGCTTCTGCCTCACGCCCAGGTGGCACTGCCTCAACATGACGGTGAACTGAGACGTCAGCGCGTCGTCGGTGTCCATCTCTGCCGAGCTGCTGCTCTTGCTGCCACTGTCGATGCTGTTCTTGCTTCCACTGTCAATGCTGTTCTTGCTGCCACTCTCGGTGCTGTTCTTGCCGCTGCTGCCCTCACTGCCTGTAGAAATGCGAAAGTCTTCTTCTTAATCGTTACAAGTTGCAATAGACGTGGTACGGAAAAAAAAGAATAGCAAGAAGATGCGCGTACTGTCATCGCTGTTCTCACTGCCTGATTCTTCTTCTTTAATCGTTACAAGTTGCGACGAACGTGGCACTGGCGTCGTACTGGCGGTGTCGTCCTCCACATGGTAGTGCCTGCGGCACATGCTTCCGTCGAACACCTTGACGGTGAGCACGGCGTCGCCGTCGTAGCTGAAGACGAGGAAGTGCCCGAGCTGCACGTCGTGAGCGCGGGCGAACCGCTCCCAGCCGCGCCCGAGGTGCATGTGGCCATCTCCGTCAAACACCACCTCCACTTCCCACAGGCTGCGACGCCCATCGCCTGCCTGACGCAACTTCAGTTCACGGGGCTCTTGGCCGTCCAGCAACTTGGCAAACTTGTCAGGCAGCCTCTGCAGCAAGAATGAAACAGCGATTAAAGTTGAACCGTCAAAACACCAGACAACAGAGCGTAGAAAACCGAAAAGATGGATGAAAAAGAGCAAGGGAGAGATTATGCGACTACGGCACCAGTTTGTCCGAGGAGTTTTCGAGAATGATCACGAAGAACTCGAAATCTGACAAGTCCGGGAAGGCAGCCGTCTCCTCTTCCATCGTAGCAAACCCGCTTGTTCTCCCCTCTTGCGCCTCCCTGCCTCTCCTCTCAAATGTGCAGCAACAACATCAAGTTTCTTTTCCGGGTTCCTTCACATTGGCTCCTCGCATACTACCACATCTGGTGTATTTCCATATCTGGTGTAAGAAAGGGACCGCAATAATCACTCTATCACATCTGGTGTATTTCCATGTAAATAGTAGCATCCATTTTTGCCTTGCTAGACTACTTGAAGAAAATCACAGCCCCTACGTGGTCGACCACTCGACCTCCAGCGATGCGTTCTGAAGAATTAGATTTGGATCAGGAATAGAGAAAATTAGCAACCGCAGCCCCCTAACAAACAAATACACACAAACTGAAGTGTGATAATGCACGGACTGAAGAATTCATCCTTCATCTTGTATTTCAGTTATATGGGTTAGAAGCTTTGTGTTCATCGATTTATTTGTCAGGTTCCAGCTGAATCCAACGCATACACATCTGCTGCTGGAACTCCACATGTTACTCAACAATTCCGATCATCAAAGGTGCAATCATTTAATTAACCTATCTCCCTTCTACTGCTTGTAGATCTGATTTCACAGAATTCGGCTAATGTGAAGCACTCTCTTTACCCTGCACTTACACTGGAGACTGGACAGAAACGGAAGCCTGATGTTCAGCAGGAAAGCAAAATAAGTTCGTGAGGTAGGCGTGTACTATGCTCTGGACACTCTCTTTACCCTGCACTCTCACCACATTAATGGAGGTGAAGAGGAACTCACCCTTATAAAATTTGGTCATCAGTTGTGTTTTCTATTTTTCTATTAACACACAACCCTGCGTTATATTCATTTGATATGATTTTCTTTAATCATCAGAAGTACTATGCTCTGTACTCCATTGTTATTTTCCGTAGTATTTGTTACATCCTATGACCGTCATAACTCTGTGAATGTCGAGACACTAACAAGTATTTTCCGTGTAAAGAATTCATCTACGCGGCACACACCATTCCAGCTTACGTTTGCTACTTCAGATAAATCTATATCTGTGCAGACGTCCTTTTTCTACATACCCAGAGACATGCCTTGTGCAGTTGTGCTAGCTGGTAAAAACAAAATTATAGGTTTTTTCTATGCACAATCGAAGTGCCCTGAGAGAGGTAGTGATAGATGTCCATCGATTCTTGACATTATCAAAATCATGCCACTCGCCCGGCTTAGGGTATAGATTTGGCAACTCATTTTCTTTTTAAATAGAGGATTACCCCAGACCTCTCGACTGATACATATGGCCCTTTAATGCACTTGGCAACCAATTGATGGCCATGCCGCAAATTAGTTTGGAGAGTCCTCATTGAAAGAGAAGATGTGGCGCGGTTTTCAGAGCTGAAGAACAAAAGAGGTACGCTGCGCATGGGCCAATCATGGCGCTCGATACCGTCAGATATCCAAATCCAGTTCTGAATGGCACGCCATGCAAAGAACTTGCATTTTGATGGCGTCCATGCCTTCCATACCGTAGGCTACAAGTTCGTTAAGGTGGCGTCATAGAATTGGGATGTTTATGCCGAGGAGGAAGAATAGGTAGTGTTGGAGGTCAAATGCAAAGTGATTGTGTCTTCCGTGCCAGGTTCTAAGTTTTTTTTTTTTTTTTTGCACAAGGGGAGGGTCAAAAGACCCCGCTGCTGCATATTATATTACCACGTGGCAGGTGCAAATTACAGAAAAGCCCTTTACAATTCTAGCCCTGAAAGACCTAAATTTCGAAGAAAGGCCCTTCAATTTTACAGAAAGCACCCTAGAGCTAAAAGATATAAAGCAATCAAGCCCTTGGGATTCTCTGCCACAACTCGCCGGCGATCTCCAGGCGCCGACGCCGAGATCATCAGATCACATCTTGCTCGGTCTCTCTCTTCCGACGAGCGATCGAAGCCACCTGCAAGCTAAACACCACCGGGGACGAACCACTTGGCCGTGGCTAGCCGCCGAGCATAGGCGCTTGATCAAGAAGGCCTCCACCTTGGAGGTTGAAGATTGGCCACGATTCTGGCCGAAGAACGCGGTGGCGAACTTGTCCACCGCGTGAGGAGCTCGAGTATGCAGCAATAGCCTCCTCACCAAAGCACAGGTAGCGAAGCATCTGCTCTTCCACCCCTCGCCACCACGGCCGTCCAGAGGAAGAAGCAGACACCTCACACCACGCCCGAAGAGGAAGCAGCAGCCCTTGATAGTGGAGCTTACCTTGAACAGCTCTTGCATCTGCTTCCACCATGGAAGCTTGCTGGAGATGTATTGAGGTCGTCGCCCCACGCCGCGCTCGAACGCAGGGACGCACCAGCTCCAGAACCTCTCCGCAGTTCCTGAAGTAGAGCAGCAACACTTCTTCCTCTCCTCGCCACCACGGCCGGCCAGAGGAAGGCAACACCACTCCCGATTTCGATCTGTAAAGCTCAACACTTGATCTGCAGAGAGGAGGATACGGCAGTCGATTTTATTAGAAAACCTTCGACCATCTTCAACCCTGCAGTAGATCCACCATGGATCCAAGCTACAGAGGAGAAGAAGGCCGTCTCCGGCGTCGCTGCGAGCCGCCAGAGCACCGGCAAGAAGAAAGAAGAAGAGGCAGAGGAGCAGAGCATCCGCCACGAAAAAGCCTACTCTAACCCTAGTATCTACAACCCAAGCTACGCATCCTCTTCCACACCGGCCGGCAACGCCGCCGGAGGGGAAGGAGGAGCGAGCTGGGCGCCGGATCTGGGAGGGGGAGCTGACTCTCAAGGGGAGGAGCAAGTCGCCACAGGGGACAGAAGAAAGAAGTTGACCGTTCTAAGTTTATGTCATGTATCAATAACCAGAGATTGTAAACAAAATTGTCGGTCGAGAGGCCGCCATCAAGGCAAATGTGGCCACTACATGTGGCCTGGTGCAAATCCTACTATACCCTAAGGTTTTCACGCTAGGTGGTGTTAAAAATGAGAGGGGTTATTTCTTTGGATCTCTTGCCCCCAAGCCATGCGGAGTGCCAAAAATTGGCCTTCCCTAGTTGCCAATAGAAATCGTCGTGGCAACATAAAACAACTCCAACGTTTAATCGCAAGGGTTTCCGAACGCTACCTAGTTCCTTTCAGGTGCAGTCCACTCAAGCCACGGCCATCTCAGGCGCAAGGCGCGAGAGAATCTCTCGAGATTAAGAAAACCAAGTCATCCAAGTTTAGTCGGTCGACAAAATACTTCCCAATTAACTTAACATTTCACTTTAGAAACCTTGTCGGTCCGAGCCCAAAGAAAGGCCTTCTCAAGCTTCTTGAAACTACTCTTCACGCTGGGGAGAATGACAAGTGGCGTGAGTTGATAAATGGCCAACGCAGTGAATATCGATCTAACATACACTATGTGTCCCACTGTCGTTAAGTTATTCCCATTGCGGCCCTCGATATTCCTTGCGATCTTGTCCTCAAGATACTGAAAGACAAAGATATCTCATCGAAAAGGTGGTAATGATGACGGGGAAAATTTGGAGGATGTCGTGTAGGCTTAGGTCATGGCACTAGATGGGACTGACTATCCTGGCTATCTCGGGATCATCTTTGCGGCGACAAAATTTGCCGTGTTGTCGGCATAGATGGAGCCCCCCTCCCACAACCATTGATGTTGTGAAGCTGACCTTGCTCCGGGGCCATCTTTAGGAGTTGCTTCATAGGTCCCACCGTAATCATGAACAACACCGGGAGGGAGGGTCCCCTGCCGAAGGCCACGCCCGTGCCGAATCGGTGGCCTGGGCACTACATTAAGAAGTACAAGGTACGTGGAAGAACAACAATCCAGTTCTAAAATCTTTATACTATATATTCCCCATTTTTTCCCATTTTAGGACTTAAACCTATATTAAAAAGCCAACCGGCTAAGGAGGTCCAAAATGAAATCCCACCTAACCGAATTGATCTCCTTTTTAAAGCCAAGCCTTAATAGCGGGATCATTTTTTTTTGTGGTTCCTTTTGTTCATAAAGTTTTGGACAAAAAGAAAGTTGACATCAATGCTTGGAATATTGATGAAGACGATCTCGTGCATGTAGGGCGTGGTTTAGACATTGGCTTATTTTTTTTGCGATGAAACATCCGGAGATTACAACGAGAAAGCAGAGAAGAAACACACGAAGATAGAAAAAACAACCCAAATCTTCTGCAGCTCGAAGTCGCCGGCGAGGAGAAGAACGTGCCGATGACGCGCCGCCGCTACATCTTCCCTCTTGCCTTGGATCGGAAGAAGCTCCCCAGCGGACGGGAAGTCGTCGGGCCTCGAATCCAGAAGGACCTCCATCCTGCTCCGCCTGCAACTTCGTCTCGCTTCATCTCCTTCAGCTTCGAAAGTCAACTGGATCCGCCGCCACCGGATCCAGAGGGGAGAGACCGCACACGGCGATCCGGAGGACCGCGAGCACGGGAGAGGAGATGCTCCGCCATGGAGCTCCATGGAGCTTCAACGCCGAAGGGGACGAACACCTCCTGCAAACACAACACCGGCCACGCCACCACCTTCACGACGACGCCGGCTGGGTCCGATCTACTCCCTACACTATGTACACGCGTGGATCCGGCGATTCCGCACCCTCCCGCCGCCGGAGCGGCCGCCGGAGGGCGGGAATCGCGCGGATCGCCGGCGGCGAGGTGGGGGCAGAAAGGGGGCTCAGAAATCGCCTCTCTCGTTACTGTGCGGAAGGGAGTGGACACGTCCAAGGTCGGTCTGGCTAAGAGTTTAGACATTGGCTTATAACTGGCTTTTGATTGAATTTTCACTTATAGGATACAAAAATATCTAAATAAATGTTTTTGGCTTTGTCTTTTGACTTTTGATTTGGCATTGTTGCATGATGATATAAGCCAAAAATTAAAATCAAAGCACCTAGATGTTTTTGTGTCTTATAAGTTAGAAGCCAAAAGTTAAAATATAGTCTAACCAAGCACCCTTATAATCTTGATGGTATTGTTTGCCATGGCATGGATCAAACCTAGGAGTCGGCTGTACACAATTTTACAAGTTAAGACTGTGATAATTTTTTTAAAGAAGATTGGGATAATTTGGATGCAATGAAACGTATCGGTCGACTGCTCAGTTTCATCTACTAATTTCAATCAATGAAGTAAACGGTGTTGCTATTTCTGAGAATTTCCTTAAGAAGACAGTACTGTAGTTCTCACTCTGTACGACTGCACAGCATGTGAGTGGGCATACAGGTCAACGAGGAGTCGAGTCATCCACTCATCCATGGGCGACGGGCGGCAGCCAGCCAACGTTCCTCCTCAGGGCATCTCTAACCGATCCCCTAAAATTGGTTAGAGGAGTAAAAATACGCAGCGGCGGCACCTAACCGATCCTCAAAACGGTTAGAGGAGAAAAAATTTACTCATCGGAGGAGTAAAAGTGGCTCCCGACTCCTAAATATACTCCTCCGAAACCAATTCCGAGAAAACCTCCAGCCTCCCGACCCGCCGCACCTATTCCCGCCGGCGTCGCCGCCGGCGACCCCCATACCCCGCCGCCCCCACCCCGGTCCCTCCGCCGCCCTCCGGCCCACCTCTCCCTCGCTCGCCGCCTCTCGCCGGAATCGACGGGGCGAGCTCGTTTTTCCCCGAAAAAGTCCCCGCCTCCCGACCTCCTCTTCCCGCCCGCCGCCGTTCTTTCCCGCCCGGCTCCCCGCCGGCGCCGATGTCCCCGACTCCGCCCGAGATCGACGCGTAGCTCTCCGGCGCACCTTCTCCGACCATCCCCGGCGTCGGAGACGCCCCGACGCCGCCGCAATCGGAGATCTCCGCCGTAATCTTTTCCGACCATCCTCGGGGGCCAAAAACGTGGTCCGGCCGGCCGGCACGGCCGTCAAGGCCGGCGGCAAGCGCGTGGAGGCTCCTGAGGTGGCGCCGCGTCCTCCCGTTGCTCCTGTGGCCGGCCGGCGGTAGAGCAAGCCGACTCCGGCCAAGGTGGCGCTCGCGGAGGCGGCGGCCAAGAAGAAGAGGAAGAAGGCCGAGGCGGCGCTTCCGAAGGCTGCAGCTGCCTCTTCGACGCGCAAGGCCTCGACGGCGAACCCTCCCCGAGGCCGGCCACCGCGGGCGGCCGTCGTCAACGTCGACGAGCCCGAGGTGTTCGATGGATCGTCGGCAAGAAATGGGGCAAAAAAAAGTTTACTCCTCTAAATTTAGGGGATCGGTTCGACGCCGACCACATTTAGAGGAGTACTTTTACTCCTCTAAAGTTTCAGCTTGGCGCCTCTCGCCGCTAACGCACGTGTGGACGAGAAAGAAAGCTGAGCAAAGAAGAGAGGTAGCCACGCAAGCTTGCGCACAAGCAACAATGCTGCGGTCCGGCGTCGTCGGCGGCAAGACCGTCGTCGCTTATCCGCGTAGCAGGGCCGCGCGAAGAAGTCCCTCGAGGAAGAGCGAGGCGGAGGCGACGCCACCAACGCTCTGTCCGGCGTGCTACGCAGCAGGAGCGTGCTCCTCCGGGCCGGCGCGGTGATCTTCGCCCTCGGCTTCGTCGACGCCGGGTACGTACGTGAGCTCGCGTCAATTTGCACGTGCCCGTTAACAGATTCGAAAACCCCTTGCCCAGTTTCACTTGCTAATTACTGCTGCCTACTGTTTATACGGCATGGTTGCAGGTACAGCGGGGACTTGTCTCGCATCGGCGCCATCTCCAAGGACACCGAGGAGCTGCTCAAGCTCGGCGCCTACGCCGTCGTGCCTCTCTGCCTCGCCCTCGCACTTGCCGTGCCCGCAGACGGCGCCAGTGAATCTTAGGAATCATACTATGTACTGTACTTAATTACACTTAGTGTAATTCCTGCAGGTGTCAGTGCCTTAGCTGAGTTACTACATTTGAGCGGCACTCGACGCTGCCGAGATCATCACATTCGGTGACGCTGGTGCACATGGATAAGAACAGTAATTCTGTACTTCGTTCAGTTCTGTGGAGCGGCGAATTGCAGGCCTTTGCAGTGTAATCAATTTTGGCACCCAGGTATATGCAGCAGGTATTTAAACAACACATTTTAAATGTTGGAAAATGCCGAAGAGATTTTTTTTTCGGGTTAAACGAAGAGCTTTATTCAACTAGGGCTGAACCAGAGCCATCAGCCAAAAGACCAACGACCAGAAATTCAGGGATACAATCGAGCCAGCTTTTCGTGACCATCAACGTGCAAGCTAGCTTAGCACACAGATGGGCAGAATGGTTTGCTGATCTCGCAACATGCTGAATAGTAAAAGAATGAAAACATAAATTAAGCTCTCCTATTTCTTGAAGAATTGGCACCAAGACTGAACGAGAGTCATGACGAGTGTTCCAGAGGTTCACCATCTCCAGACAATCTGTCTCCATAATCACCTTCGGAAATCCCCTTAACTTGGCAACAAGAACACCATCACGTAGTGCTTGAGCTTCGGCCATCAGAGGATCTGAAATACCTTCGTAGGGTTTGCTCCACGCGCCGAGATATGTCGAACGTGTCCTCGCTACGCCTCCAGCTCCACCCCGACGAACATCAAGAGACAAACCCCCATCCGTGTTGATCTTCACGAAATCATCATAAGGGGGCCGCCAGCCGTGTCCAGGAACCATCACGGCAACTTTCTTTGGCACATCAAGCACCGAGAGTGACTCCTTTACCATTTTCAGAGCTTGAAAATGATCATAGCTCCCTCGATCATGCGTCCAACTATTTCTAGAACTCCAGATTGCCCACATAACAGTAATAATTTTCCGGCGATCTGAAGCTGAGAACTGGTCGTCACACAGTATGTCCTTCGCCCATGTGATTGGATGTAGGCGCGACAGAATGAAATCCATCCAGGACTGCGCCTCCACCCAAAATCTGCGTGCGTGATCACATGTGATTAACACATGCATAAGATCCTCATCTGCATCTAAGCAGATTTTGCATCTAGCAAGCTGAGCTATATGTCGATGCTTCAAGGTGCTCTCAACTGGAAGAATTCCACGCAAGACCCTCCACCAGAACACCCGTACTTTTGGCATCACATCTAACTTCCAGAGAGCAGACCACATCTGTTTGTCAGTAGTTGAGGATTCGGTAATCGTCCCTTCGTCTAGAGCAAGAAGCTCGTTGCGACTCATCAAAGCACGATACGCTGTTTTAACAGAGTAGTTTCCTGCTTTCTCCAAAGACCAGGCCCAAAAGTCATCTCCTCCCTCACGCCTTAGCGGAATGTTAAGAATAGCATCCGCTTCGGGTGGGATAAAATTCCTCCTGACCATCGCAATTATCCACTTTCCCAAATCTTGATCAATCAAGTCAGAAACCAACTGGATATTCTCCACAACATCGTCAGTGTGTACCTGAGTTGATGGTTGCATTGTTCTAATCCCTGGGATCCACTTATCATTCCACACTGAGACCGAAGCACCATCACCAATGCGCTTAATCAGACCCAGTTGTAAAGCTGCTCTCCCTGCAATAATCGCTCTCCATGTAGCAGATGACCGATTTGGTACGGTTGCATTCAGGAAATCAGAATTTGGGTAGTACCTACCCTTGAGAACTCGAGCACAAAGGGAGTCTGGATGTGTCATCAATCTCCATCCATGTTTGCCAAGCATTGCAATGTTGAATAATTCCAACTCCCTGAAACCCATAACTCCCTTATGTTTCGGTGATGCAAGCACATCCCAAGAGACCCAATGTAGAGATCTTCGGTCAATTGAGCTGCTCCACCAGAATCTGGCAATGCAAGATATTAAGCTCTTGCACAACTTCTTGGTAAACTTAAAACAGCTCATGCTAAAAGTGGGTATAGCCTGAATGACTGTCTTAAGAAAAACCTCTCTTCCAGCACATGAAAGGATCCTCTCGATACCTTGAATTTTACTACGAATGCGCTCCCGGATATGATCGAAGGAGCCACTAGAAATGCGTCCCACCGCAGTTGGTAGACCCAAGTATCGCTCACTGAAAGCTTCGCTTGTAATACCCAGCGATTGCTTCAAACTCTGCCGGATAGGTTCAGTTGTTTTGGGACTAAAATAAACCGAGCTCTTTTCTTTGTTAACACATTGTCCCGAGCACTCACTATATATCCGCAAAATTTCATTCAACCTCTCTACACTTGCCACCTTTGCACTCATAAAGATGAGACTATCATCAGCAAATAAGAGGTGATTAATCCAAGGAGACTGAAAACTCACCCTTACTCCTCTATCCACAGAATTGCCACCAAAGAAATTCAGGAAAGCAGTGAACCCTTGAGCGCAAAGAAGAAAGAGGTAGGGAGAAATGGGATCCCCCTGCCGGAGACCTCTAGAGGGGGTGAAGTATGGTAGTAATTCACCATTGGCACGAACAGCAAATCTGACAGAGGAGACACACTTCATAATCAGCCTTACTGTTCTATCACTGAAGCTAAGCTTGAGCATCATAGCCTCCAAAAAATGCCATTCCACACGGTCATACGCCTTCATCATGTCAAGCTTAACAGCACACAAATAATTTTTACCTTTCTTCTTTCTACGCATCGCATGGACACTCTCATAAGAAATCAAACCATTATCTGTGATCAGGCGTCCAGGCACAAAAGCACTTTGTTCTTCACCAGTAATATCCCCCAAAAAGACCCGCAGTCTATTGGCAATACATTTTGCACCAATTTTGTACAAAACTGGACATAACGAGATGGGACTATATTGGGAAATTTTCTGAGGGTTTCGTACCTTCGGTATAAGGGTAATTGACGTGTCATTCAAACCAGTCGGCAGTGCACCGCCATTTAAAAAATCCCCAACAGCCGGTATAACATCATTTTTAATTAGATTCCAATGGCGCTGAAAGAAACCGGCAGTGAAGCCATCCACTCCCGGCGCCTTTGACGGCGCCATCTGAAACAACGCTGTTTTTATCTCTTCAGCAGTATAGAGAGCATCCATTCCATCATTCATGTGCTGAGAGACTTTCGGTTGCACGAAGTTCAGCAGCTCATCCATGTCTCTAAAGCCTTGAGAAGCATATAGACCCTGGTAGAAGTTCTGTACCTCTGCATGGTAATGCCGAAGAGAATTTGCCGATACATTGTCACATTGTATATTGCACGAAATCATTTCGCCGTTGTACGATAATACCCGCCTTGGTGGTGAGCTCATAGTCAGTCGACTCATCCGGTTCTTTTTCTTTTCTTAGTGGCAAGTGGTGAGTGGGGGATACCCAGCCTCTGCATGTTGATACCCACGTGAGAAGGAAGAACCGATGAAGCGTGCCCTGCCGCAACAGCGCGTAAGCGTCCTCCGGGGGATCAAAGCTCCACGCATCACCGCCCTCGCTGGAAGCATCCGTGATGACCGCTTGTAGCATTATCATTGGTAGCATCGCCTTGTCCGCTGTTAGCATCGGAGATGACCGCTCGTAGTATCATCGACGGGGTCTGACCAAATCGCCGCCCCTCCATTCGAAGCATCGACGACAATTGCTTATGGCACCGCCACCCTTCGCTGGTATCATCAACGAAGGTCACCGGTAGCATTGCGGTTGTCGGATGTCAGCACCATGTCCATTGGCTCATAGCACCCGTCATCGATCTCGGTGGCGACATGTTGGCTTCCCCTTGTGCTGCTCCTTGGCAGGTGATTCCGGCGCGAAGAGGAAGCAAGACTCGATTTAAAATACAACATATTCTGAGCTACACAAAAATAACAAATGTGTGATTCAAGCATTGTTATATGCATGCTTGTAGTATGCATCATGGATTACATGGTGGATATAGTTTAATTTTTTTCAAAACTTACAAATATATTTTTTAACATTTAAAATAAAGAAAATTTGAAACTCGGGATTCAAATGACTTTTTGATTTTTTTCCCCTAGTTGACGACTCCTAACCTGTTTTTGTACAGAAATGACTGGAAAGTACCAAAACAGAGACAGGAGCTGATCTGTCGAGTCACCGGTCTCCAGAACAGCCGAACGCATACGTGCTGCACCGACACGGCCAGGCGCCACCGCGTGCTCACACGTGCCCGCTATGTTTATGTTCACGCCAACACTCTGCACCTCCCAACTCGCCCTGTGTGCACACGTACACCCCTGACGTGGGCGGTGGCCACCCGGCCGACGAATCCCGGTACAGTTCTGCCGGCTTCACGACGCAGTATAAATATCACTCCTCCGGCATCACACTTCGCTGCATCAGGAGCTCGAGCTGATTCTCTTATCCAAAGACCAAAGCTAGCCATAAAACTTCGAGGCCGACTTGTGATCGAGACGGAGCTGACAGCTTTAGCTGGTGAAAATGGAGTTCCAGGGGCAGACCAACAACCCCGCCAACCGCGTCGACGAGTATGGCAACCCGTTTCCGTTGGCCGGGCATGGGGGAGCACACGCCGCTCACGGCACCGGCACCGGCACCGGCGGCGGGCAGTTCCAGCCCAGCAGGGAGGAGCACAAGACCGGCGGCATACTGCATCGCTCCGGCAGCTCCAGTTCCAGCTCCGTAAGTGTCTCTGTCCGCTAAGATAATATGATCGCCAGCTGCGCGTTTAGTTTAATTCGCGTCATTACGCGCGTTTTTGCAGTCTTCTGATGAGGACGACGGCATGGGCGGGAGGAGGAAGAAAGGAATGAAGGAGAAGATCAAGGAGAAGCTCCCCGGTGGCCACAAGGACAACCAGCAGCAGCACATGGCCACGGGGACTGGCGGAGCCTACGGGCAGCACACGGCGGCCGGAACTGATGCCTACGGGCAGCAAGGGCACGCAGGAGCAGGAATGACCGGCACAGGCACCGGCACGGGCGAGAAGAAAGGGCTCATGGACAAGATCAAGGAGAAGCTGCCCGGACAGCACTGAGCCGCTAACTCCGGCTAGCTGTTTGCCTGCGTGGCAACGCCTCCAAGTCCTGACCTCTTCCAGGTCCACGTGGTGTTTGTCCAATAATAAGACGAAGCTGAACGAGAAAATATCTCCGTAGCAGAGACCCAACTTTTTTCGTTCACGGTGTGTGTGTTTTGTTTGTTGTGTGTGTATATGTGTTCTGTGGCTTCATGTAAAAAAGAATCATAGCACAACCGTGCTTGTTTTTCAGTGAAGTAAATTGCACCCTTGTTTTTTTTTGCGAGAAATCAAGTAGGCAGACAAGAACAGCACAAGGAAGAAAATTACACTCAGGTCGCCGGCGAGGAGCAGTGCCGATGGCGTGCCGCCGCTGCATCTTCCCTCAAACCTTGGATCGGAAGATGTCCCCCTGCGGACGGGAAGTCTTCGGGCCTCGAACTCCGGAGAGCCTCCATCGGCAGCATCGGCTTGCTTCACCTCCAGCGGCTTCACTTCAAGATCCAGATGGGGAAGACCCGTCGGTCCGAGAGGAGCGCAAGCACGGGACGGGGGCGCTCCACCGCAGACCTCCACAGAGATCCGCCGTCGAAGAGGACGAACGCCACTGCAAAGACAACACCGGACGCGCCACCACCTCCATGACGCCGCCGGCTGGATCCCTAACAGCTCCTATGCTATATACAGCAGGGAAACCGGCTAATCTCCGGCGGTGAGGTGGATCTGCGGGGGGGGGGAGAAAAAAGTCGCCTCTACTGTAGCGGGTAGAGGAGAGCGTCCAAGGTCGCGTCTGAGAGTAAATTACACCCTTGTTGCTCGTCAAGGAATCACATATACTTAGTTAGCTGAGTTTACGATAATTCACAGCGAAAACCTAAAGATCAAGAAAGAAAGAAAAAATGGTC
Organism: Poa pratensis; assembly: GCA_947311845.1. Classification (NCBI taxonomy): domain Eukaryota; kingdom Viridiplantae; phylum Streptophyta; class Magnoliopsida; order Poales; family Poaceae; genus Poa; species Poa pratensis. Next base: position 19,627,372 of record CAMZMU010000064.1, read on the forward strand.
CTAACATGTAAAGATTCATGATCACTTGCCACATTGATCATCACATATCAAGTGATAACAGGGTGTGGCAAATCATCAATTGCAAAATAATGTGGCAAATCATCAAATCTCCACCACCCAACTCGCCTAACCAAGACGGTCGGAATCGTAGATCCCCCACCCGACTTGCATAACTAATCTCGTTAGGCCCAACACGATAGCAAGCACACGAAGGCCCACAACGCATACCGTTGCCTGGGTAAGAAAAGGAAACATTGTAATGTGGTATTTTTCCGCAAAAACAGGAAACGGAGCAGAAATACAGAAGCGGAATTTTGCGACAGGAACTTTTATTCTATATATCATCTACCTCTCGAGTCGTCCCGGTTCGTCATTTCACACGTTCCCGGTTTGTCATTTCACGGGCGTTAGCAACTATAGTAGTATTTTTTTATGTTACCAAAATAATAACTTATACACACTATATTATATAATCATCATGATATAATCATCATGATATTGTCTCATTTATTTCATCTTAGAAACTTGATAAATTTGTTGGTTTGCTTAAATTTTCCAGTATTATTCAAAGGGCTCTTGGATCTGGCAAAAATCTGTTTTATGTTCCATATTCGTACTGTATTCGGTATGTATCGATTTCTATGTTTGTTTTTAGGGTTTTTGCATTCACTCCCGCTTCCACAAATAAAAAATAAAACAAATGTGGCACCATTCTATTTCATCCGTATCCGCTCCCTTTTCATGAGAGTGGTATGTGATATGCATAACCACAACAAGCGACACTCCCTCCACGCACAGTTGGCAGGTCCATTAACACAGTGTTTCTCTTACGTTTTATCTTTTACCTTTTTTTCATGTATATTTTAATTTCAGTTTGTTTTTCCTCTTTTTTTCAATTTTTATTTTATATTTTCTGTTTTTATACAAACTAAAAATGTTTACTTTGTGAAAAAAACGTTCATGGTTTTTAAGAAGTTGTTCATTGTTCAACAAATTTTTTTTTACTTTTATTTTAAAATAGAACATGGATTTTTTTTTATAACAATAACACTTTTTGAACCACTCAACGCGTTTCTGAATATAAGAACAAATTGTTTTGAATCTATTAACTTATTTTTGGATCTATGAACAATTTTTTGAAACTCATGAATAGTTTTTGAATACGTTAACCTATTATAGAATCCATGATTTTTTGAAACCTCGTGAACATTATTTCAAAACTATTAACCTATTTTTCACTCAGTGAACAATTTTCTTAAACCTTATAAACCATAACAATTTTCTTTAATACGAAAGAAACACAAAAAGGAAAAATAAATGAAGATAGAAATAAAAGGAAAGAGAAATAGGGAAAAGAAAAAAAAAAGATAGAAAAAAATGTGGTAAAAAACCAAACAATAACCGGCCAAAATGGAAAACCTGTTAGAAACCGAAATAGAAAACCGACTAAAAAACCAAAAAAACAATTGAATAAGAAAGCTGGCAACAGAGTTGGGCCAAGCCTATATGACCAGCGGGCTGCGGCGTCGCATTGGTGGTATATATGATTTATACCAAAAAACAATCGTTGTGGTGATAGGCTGAGAGAAACTCGAGGATTTTTGCAAAAACGACCTTTATAGCATAAAGCTCTTGTGTCATGATCCGTAGCATAACACCAATCTTTACGTTGTGGGGGTATGAAGCCTTTGACCCAAACATCATGAGCATGAAGCCTTCGTGACCGGATTCACGAAAATTCAACATTATTTTAAAAATAAAATAATTTTGTGTTGAAGTTTCAAGTAAAGGCCAGTCTTGTATTTAGTGGAATAGAAACTCCAACTTTAGCTGGCAATATGTATCTTTGTTAGGAAAGTGCTCGTACGACGTACTCCCCTTTGTTTCCTAATATAAGATGTTTTGGACATGCCAATACGTATCAAAAAAGGAATAAAATGAGTAAACTAACCACAAAATTACGTCTAGATATGTACAAATTAGGAAAATACTAAAAAAATATTACGAAACGGAGGAAGTTCTACACGGACTACCGACTACGGTACCGTAGTTTGTAATCGTTGCAACTAATCATCGTACCTCCACGCAAAAAAAAACTAATCATCGTACCACTCTGAAACGAGTTCGGGCTATCTTTAGCCCGCCAAGCATGGGGACAACCGGTCCTTGATTGATTCATGGACGATAGACATGCAGAGCGTTTGCCATTGCTCTCGTTACTGTTCAGGGTCGTCGTTGCTAACTTCAGCACAAGTCACCGCGCCACCACCAGCCGGCCACCTCAACGCTATTAGCAGTACCGGCGGTCCCGTCACACTTGATTAATGGAAGGGTGTCTGAGGCAAGGTGGCCTTGCTGACTTCATTAGCAGGCTGCCGACACCGGCACTGCACTAGTGCCTTCATACACACCGACTGCCAATTTATTAAGAGGATGGCCATACATGATTTCGATTGGGACATTCTTTTGTCAAGAACCATTACATGAAGCGACATCACTTCCTTTTGGCTTCTCGAAGAAACGAAAAATCTACCACTTCTTTATATTCAAAGTTGGATGCACCGGCAATACTTAAAGAAAAATGCCTGCCGCCAACACTTACTAACAAGACACAACGAGACGAATGACTAATCCTTGTTATTTTTCTCTAGTCATCCGATCGGTGATCACTAAGTTTTGCCAAAGTAAAAGATCTTGATAACCTGCATGTGGTAGGATAGCTAACCCCATCCCATCGAAGTTTAAATCTAGGTTTGATACTGGTGTTTCTTATTTATTCAGAATATTTTTCAATGCGAGGCGACGTCCCATCGACAGCAAGCCGATGTGGTGACTTCGTCAATCTCAGGACCCGATCCGCCGGCTTAGTATCTCAAAGGTGCTCATAGGGTAGGGTGTGCGTGTGTTTGTTCATAGAGGTGAGTGTGTGAGCGTCTGCGTACTTTGTTTAATCGGAATATTTTCAGTGGGAGGCGACGTCCCATCGACATCGAGCCGCGGTGGTGACTTCGTCAATTTTAAGACCTGGTCCGCCGGCTCAGTATCTCGAAGATGCTCATAGGGTAGGGTGTATGTGTTTGTTCATGTGGGTGAGTGTGTGAGTGTCTACATGTACTGTGTTTTTTGTAAAAAAGAAAAAGTTAAAAGGATCCTTTCTAGATACAAACGTGGCCTCATCCAAGCCGTTGATAAAGAACGAGCGGCCCAGATCTACCCCGAACGTACGGAAAAACGGAACTGAAACATCAGGACGGGTGGTCATCTTCGTCTTCCACCCCTCGCACACTCCTTCCCTCCTCCCCATCTTCTCGGCCCGACCGCCACTCCCCACTCCGTCGCCGAGATGACCGCCTCCTAGCAGACCGGACGCGACCTCCCGCCGAGTCCCCCACCTGCCTCTGCGCTGCGCTGATAGGGATCCGGGTTCTCGTGGGTAAGCTGCTGCCTCTTCTTTCCCCTAGTGATCCGTCTGATTCGTTTTCGGTTCCTGCCTGCCCGCTCGTGATATTAAGGACTCCTGGTTACTAGATGTGTGTTTGAACTGTGGATTTGGATCCTTCTTCACCCTAGGACGTTTTGGAGTGTAACCTCTCCGATTCGAGAGTTTGCATGGCTGTGTGCCTGTGTGTAGGCAAGAAATGTCCGGTTGGATTTCTTTTAGAGTAAAAGATGATTAGTGGAACCTCTATACCTTGCCCGACGAGAAAGACAGATGGTTTGCACTCTGAAACTGAGGAGTAACCAGTTGGCCGGATAATGCTCTGTAGTTTCTGATTTTGCTAGAAACTATCTATAAGTGGAGCTGTTTGAGGACTCATCACTCATAGGTTTTATTGTCTCAAGCTCTGTGAAGTAGGATCTGGATACTGCATGACTATGAACATGTCGTGATGCGATCATGCGAATGGTGGAATGGCTATTTTATTTTCCCAAGTTGTCTGAAAACAAGAAATCATATCTTTGCTTAAGAATTGCTGTATATGTTTTGACACATTAGAACAGCTCAATTTAGGCGTATTAGCACAACTCAGGACCTGTTATTGCTTTCATAAACCTTGTAGGGCTGACAAGACTCCTAGTCCTGCATTTTCTGATTTATGTTCCGAAGAAGAGACCGGTGGCTTCTCTTTTTGTTGGTGTGCTATAAACTTAGATGATCTTTTATAACCCCATAGTGGATCTCCTTTGTTCTTTTACCACAATTTTGCAACTCTTAGTTACTTTCTTCTACTCTACAATCTACATGTTACACTACTGATAAGTAACTGCTTCAACCATCACTGCAGGCTTGTATGTGATAGCACGATGTAGTTTGTCTAAAAAAACTTAATACGTAAAACTATTGAATGATGCACCTTCGTGCTTAGTGTCCAGTAATAGGAACGTATATAATAACTTTAAAGCATGGATTGTTACTTGCTGAGTTTCTCACCTTCTTTCGAGGAAAAAAGATACCACAGTTCTTGCCAATCTATCTTATAGTTCATTTTTATTTGAGAAGTTTATATATGCACCCGAAAGTTTGTAAAGATTAAGTTCTGACTCAAGGTAGAAGGACAGGCCTGGCGCAGTGGTGAAGTACTCCCCACTTGTGCCAAGAGGTCCTGAGTTCGACTCAGCCTCTCTGCATTGCACTTTGCAGGGGTAAGGCTTGACTCATATAATCCTTCCCCAGACCCCACCTGGTGTGGGAGCTTCTAGCACTGGGTCTGTCCTTTTTCCCTTTTTTTAAGTTCTGACTCCACGTAGCTACCAAGTCGATTTAGATGATAGCCACTTAATCAACTATGCCACATATTACTAATATATACTCTCTACTGCACTAGTTATGTACTTAGTCAGTAACTTCATTCGGTACCTTCAGCATTTTTGTGTTTGTTATTTTGGTCTGTGGAATTGCTAATGCACCGGGTATTGTGTTATTTTTTCAAAAAGAAATTGGTTGTGTACTTGATGTCTTGATAGACTTTTCGGCTTTTGTATCTGTCGAAGCATGTTTTTATCATCTGTGAGAGCATCTTACACTTGAGTTTTTTTCTCTCAACATAAATAATACTGGTCAGCTTGACTGGATAAAATGCCTTTTATGTAAGTATGGATTTGTTCACTCACCCGGTGTTCTTATTCGCTGCTGTATAGCAGGATTGCAGATGCACACAACGTAGTTTACCAGCTCTTTCCGATTCAACATGTGGAGTTTTGCATCAAATGCCATAGCTGGAAGCTTAAAGAAAAAGTCACAGGCATCAAAATGCAGCCACTCCAATCCTGATTGCTCTGACGATGATGTTTCTTCATGTGCAAGTAGAGAAGAAGGTCTTGAATGTCCAATATGCTGTGAATCTTTCAACATTGTAGAGAACATTCCTTATGTCTTGTGGTGTGGTCACACAATGTGCAAGAACTGCATCTTAGGTCTTCAATGGGCCGTTGTCAAGTTCCCAACCCTTCCCATCCAGCTGCCTCTCTTCATCTCATGTCCATGGTGCAACCTATTATCTTTCCGGCTGGTGTATAAGGGCAACCTCAGGTTCCCACGCAAGAACTACTTCCTGTTGTGGATGGTTGAGAGCATGAATGGTGATAGAGCAAAATTTCATTCCTCTGGTCATGAAGAGCGCCATTCGTCGTGCCCTTCCGGTGGTGGCAGCAGTTCAAGTCAACACCCCCGAAGAACCCCTACTGCACGAGCAGAGATCTCTTCTGCCAGAGACAGAAACGTCGTTGGCAACACTTCCAATACTGACAGCTTCAATGTGTCCCTCCACAAGCTTATGGTGTGCTTCCTACAGTTGACAGCCAAGTTTCCATTGTGATAATGTTCCTTCTCATAGTTCTCTATGCTGTACCTGCCAGTGCCACGGTTCTGCTCCTGTACGTCCTTATCACATTTTTGTTTGCACTGCCATCATTTTTGATCCTCTACTTTGCTTATCCCACTTTGGATTGGCTTGTCAGAGAAATATTCACTTAAGTTGTGTTGTCTGAAATGTTAGTGCAGTTTATAGCTCTACAGAACAGAACAAAGCCTGCATATGTATTTCATGACACCGCATTCTTATGGGCTCTGTATAGATTATCCTTTTCGGGTTTTTTTTCTTTTCTTTGTATTCTTGTCTTTTGGCCCTCCGAGGCTGTAATTTGTTGTAACTGTCTGCTCATCGAAATGGTTTCGTGTTGATGAGTGACTGACTTCATTTGTATTCTCCTTTTGTTATGGTCAAGTGTCCTACACTGTTAGGGCTCCATGTTTCGCTACTCAGACTACTTGCGTTATAATTTCACATACGAAAGAGCTATGTCTGGCTTTGTTACAAATCGTGGACTGGAAAGGTATAGATGAGTTTAGCATTACAAAAAATTATACTTCGGGTCACCGGAGTGGTAATGTCCAGTGCCTATTCCATGCTCGAGCTCAGTGTGATGCTTCATCTTTCACACCAACGCTGTCCCACGGGACATTGCTACTGATTGTCGTTCAGTTGCTTTCTCAGGTCAAAGTGTGGTGTCGTAGACGTTCTCCTCATACTTGCCCAAACATGTTTTCGGCATAGCTAATATGCGCTCATCAATTTTACGAACTGATGAGGTTTCCCTTGGTGGTTACTACCAGATACTTTTTGGGAAGTAGAAACAATGACAACCTGCAGCTGATCACACCAAATGACCATTCTGTCAGCAATCCAAACTTCTCGCCAAGTTCAACTTTACTTTCCATGATTCCGTTAGCCCCACTACACATGTTTTGGGTATGAAGTATGAACAAACCACCCTTCCCAAAAAGCATTTAGAAAAAGACGGTGTCACAGCTCCAAAGTGAGCCGTTAGGGTGCTGTGTGGCTGTGTCCATATGCATGTATATACATTTGTGATTCCTTCATAGCCTAGTTAGGCATGCAAAGAAACAGAGAAAGAACTGGACGGATAGATACATGTAACATAGATACATACTAAACACGTGAAATCGCTAAGTAATGAAGAATATTCATCAAATGCATGAACTAGCTATTAAGAGCTCATACATCATCAAAAGCCTCATGGTAGGCATCTCTAATTAGTAGTCCTGGAGCTCAGACACATCGATGTGTTAACTAGCACTTGAGAGCTCACACCAAGTTGATCAACAAAAGTACGACACTCAACATACTCCGGGAGAGTTCAACAGTTAACATATATCTCATAATGGAACTAATTGTGGCTAAGTGGACTCCAACACCAGGATAAGTTGCAACGAAGCCACCACCAGACACTTAAGCCACCCGGCTGCAGAAACGATACCATTAGATATTTGAACAGCAAATAAATATCATAGGTAGAAACAGTATAGTCAGTAAGTATGCGTACCGCATCACTTTCTTGGCTTACAACTGCGTTTTCGCTTTGAGCACTCCCCCTCACCCTTGAAACCTGGTACTTTAAGGCCACTCAACAATTTCTGGCACTCGTACACGTTTGCAGGCACTCTATGACCCTCTGGGGACACATCACACAATAGAGCCAGGAGGGCATCAACAGATCCATCTGACATATTGTGCCGTGCTTTCAGTTCCATCATTTGTTTAACAAACGATAGGCGTGAGACTTCTGTTCTGCTGTGAAGGGGCTCCTCAGCAGCAATGAGCTTCTGCTGAAAATCATCAGCATCTGCTGTTGGCTCGTTTCCATCAGCTGCTGGCTTCAGCTTCTGCACGCCATGAGCATATGTTGCATCCCCAGATTCAATTACATCAGCAGCTAGTGGGTCGAGTAAATGATCAGATTGGGCCATACTTTCCCACCAAAGCTGGAGTAAGACAGGGAGATCCCTTGGCACCTCTTCTGTTTGATTTGGTGGGAGATGGTTTAGCTATGTTGATACATAAAGCTCAGGAGCAGGGGATAATTGATGGTTTGATACCGCACCTTGTAGATGGTGGAGTGTCCATCCTACAGTATGCGGATAACACGATTCTCCTGATGCAAGATGATATCGGAAAGGCAAGAAACCTGAAATTTATCCTCTGCATTTTTGAGCAATTATCTGGGCTCAAAATAAATTTTCACAAAAGCGAAGTGTATTGCCTGGGAGAAGCTTCTGGAAAAGCTAGAATCTACAGCGAGATCTTCACCTGCCCGGCTGCTGATTTACCAATGAAAACTTGGGGATGCCAATTGATGAAAAAAGATTGGCGAAATCGCAGTGGGGGCCGATTGATGAAAAATTCATCAAGAAATTGGCAGGGTGGAAAGGCAAATTGTTATCTGCAGGAGACAGACTCACTTTGGTGAATGCCTGTCTCTCAAGTCTACCTCTGTTTATGTTATCCTTCCTTGAGGCTCCTAAAGGGATCCTTAAAAAGTGGGATATACATAGGAAAAGGATGGTTTGGAACAAGAATGATGATAAAAAGAAATATCATCTGGTAAAGTGGGAAACAGTGTGTTTACCGAAAGAAAGTGGTGGTTTGGGTGTTCTAGACTTAGGATCTATGAATAAAAGCCTGCTGTGCAAATGGTTATGGAAGCTTGAGAATTCTGAAGGGACTTGGCAAGAATTGCTGAGGAAGAAATACCTTCGAAATCAGGTGCTTTCTCAGGCACAAGCAGGCCTGGGATCATCTCATTTCTGGCAGTGTTTAATGGGGTTAACAATACCTTCCAACAATACTCCAGTAAAGTGATGAATAATGGAGAAAGAACTTTGTTCTGGCAGGATAAGTGGATTAATAATATCCCGCTGGCTATCCAATTCCCCAGATTATTCAATATTACATTCACAAAAAACATTACAGTGGCAAAGGTAAAAGAAGACGGCTGGGGCTGTATTAGATTCAGAAGAACCTTGTGGGGGAAACTGCTGTTCAGTTTGCCTGCCTGCAGGTTTTGGTAGATGTTGTACAGTTGAATGATGAGCCTGACAGAGTGAGATGGAAGATAGGAAGCTCAGAGAAATTTCAAGTGAAGGGGCTCTACCTTAGTTTGAGAGCTGCTGGAATTTTCCCACAAAAGTTCCTCTGGAAGCTGAAGATACCACTCAAAGTAAAAAAATTCATCTGGCTGACTTTGAAAAACAGCATTCTCACGAAAGATAACTTGGCTAGAAGAGGGTGGACTGGAAACGAGCAATGTCACTTCTGCAGTCAGAATGAGACAATTGATCACCTCCTTTTTCGCTGTTGCCTAGCTAAGATGATATGGCAAGTAGTAATCTGTGCGTTCGATCTGGTCAGACCTCCTGATGGGGTTGAAGACCTGTTCGGCGCTTGGGCTGATTCTTTCCCAAAGCACTCAGAAAACTGGTGCTTAGTGGAGGGATAGCAGTATGCTGGACGATTTGGAAAACTCGCAATGACGCTTGCTTTAACTCGAAGTTCCCTGATGATCCTGCTGCAGTTGTGTTTAGATTGTGTAGTATCTTAAACATGTGGACATTGTTGCAGAAAACCCAAGACAAAAGCATGCTTGAAGATGGAGTGGAGAAGCTGAAGAAGGTGATCATGGGAGCTCTGGCCAGAAGCCATGGATGGGCGCCGACGGAGGCGAGAATAACTGGATGATTCTAGTTGTGTTGTTTTCGCCTTGTTTTCTGGGTGGTGTCTGACCAGTATTGTAATAAGTGCGATCATCTCCCCCTGCGTGGGCTGAGAACGAGCATGTTAGACTTTCTGTTTTTTTTGCTTTTGCTTTTGCTTTTAGTTCTATATTAGGGCCTAACCCTGTAAATCTGTGGCGGTTTCTTTAAATGAAATCGACGGCCAGGGTCGTTAGTTCAAAAAAAAAAATAGCAGCTAGTGGGTCAGTACTGCTACAAGGTTTTTCCTTTGTTTTGGTCGAACACCCATTATATTCCTCAGACATGTTGAACTCGTCGGAAAACTGAAAGCAGAATGCACACGTCAGGGTAACAATTCCCTCGAGAAAATTTACAGCACAGAGTATGAGATTGGCGAAAGGAAAGGAAACCACCAACAGCCTCATTCAGTTCGTTCAAGCACACAGCAATGAAATCAATGGAAGGTCCCGAATTCACTAAAAAGGCAAAACATGGGAGGTCCCAGTAAAATTATATCCCCACTTCCCCAGTCATGCACTGGTAGAAAAAAAAATATCATTACACTAGCTAAAATGAGATTGTTGCTGCAAACACTATGCCACAGTAGTAGAGCTTTGCAGACAGAAGCAACTTAGAGACAACCATGTTTTATCCAGGATGAACCCTTAATATTAAATTTCTGGACTATCCAAATTCAGTAAGCTTGTGATTAGAGTTAGCTTTGAATAAAGGAAGAACCACTCATAAGTCACGCAAATAGACAATAAATACCTTATATATCACATAGCAACCAATTCAAAGCTGTGAGAGCGAGAATCAAGAGAAGTAACCTCAAATTCTTTCACGGCGAGAATCAAAATGAGATTCTCAAGATCATCGTTGTAAATCAAGTCCTCTATATCAGAATCATCCGACGATGACGACGACGACGAGTCCTCGAATTTTTTTTGCATGGAGGGACTCATGGACGAACTCATCTACAAGAATTTATAATCATTTCTATGTTAAAATCAACCGACGGCCAGAGAGGGCAATCTTCCTAAACTAAAACATGAACAAATCGAGCAAATTTACCTCCAGGTTGCAAAATCAATCAGGCCAGAGAGGGCTTGGGCTCTATGGTTGCTCCAGGGAAGTGGAAGAAAATTTGGATGACCGAGGCTCACAGCTTTACTAGCAAGTTAACTTCAAGCTAACAATATTGGCTGCTTGCCAAGAAGAGCAGAAAAATGTCAGCATGCAAGCCTCCAAACAGACTTGGCTCAGAAAAGGATTTTTCAATAAACTGCACCTATTTTGATCAGAAGGTACATAAACTATCAGCAAACAATACCCATATAAAAAACGCAAACCTGAGCTAGCTCAAATATCCCATTTGATATTTTAATCAATACAGCAAGAAGTAGGAAAACTGGTCAAGTTTTTCAGTTTTTTTTCTTGCAAGTAGAAAATTACTTCAAAGCCACTACCAAGGACCTGAAAGCTCAGAAACGATGGATCAAAAGAGCCACAAATACATCCAAGTACATCAAGTAAAACTGATATGAATGCATATATATAATTCCTACATTTAGCTTACTAAATAGCGCGTAGACAATCGTCTACTGACAATCATCCGCCATTATGTGATCTGGTTACGATGCATGTCAACAATCTATACAACTGCCACAATAGGCATGGATGTTGAGGAGATCATAAAAGGTAGCCAGAATTGGAGGAGATCACATGCTTAAAACCATGGAACAATTATTTTTCTATCCAATGCTACCCAATTGAAATAACATTAAAATGCCTAATTAGAACTCAACTCCTCTAACAATGCAAGACTCAGATCTAACTTAATCAGACACACAGAACTACCTAGTCAGGCTCAACCATCACTTCGGAATCACCCGTGTCATAACCCAGGGGCGGATATAGGCATGGAGCAACTGAGGCGACAGCCCTAGGCTTGGCCAAATTACTTGGTGTACCTTTTGTGGTAGTTTTTCTAATTTTCGATTCATAACGGCGAAAATGGATCATCACCTCTCTTCTACTCCGCCACATCCTATCTAGAGTTAGTAGATCCAGAACTAAAATACTAGGTACAAACGATGATTGGGATTGATCCGTGAGGAAGAAAATGAACCTGAGGAAAATCGCAAGAGCATCTGGAAAGGGGCGGGAGAACCTTTCCTAGCAAAGGGGGAAGGAGGAGGGCGTTAACTGAGTTCTTGGCGATGAGAGGTGGCGAAGTGTGTAGGCCCGCGGTGGCCAAGGAGGCAGCGTGCGGACGGGGCTGGGGCTATGGGGCATCAGCGTCGGCGTGGGCTGGGTGGAGGCAGCGTCGGCGGCATTGTTTGGGTGGAGACGGCGGAGAGCAGTAGTAGGGTGAATTTGCGCGCGCGAGCTGCCCAAAATGCGCTCTATCTCGCGGCAAAGTTTCACCTTCGCTCGTTGCTTGTCACGTCTTTTTTTCATTTCTCCGCCCGAATTGGGCATCCAAATCAATGATGAGGTTGGCCTGAACCCCACGAACAAGTTAACCTATCTCTCTATCCGCCGCCATGAGAAAAACGGCCGCATCTCCACTTCCGTCTCATACATAGTCGGTTCCCCCTACTCCGACCGGCCTCGCCGGCGTCGGGAGGGGTGGAAAACCTGATCTATGAGTTGAGTTTTTAGTAAAGGTATCGTCTTCAACATATTAGAGCATCTCCACTCGCGGCGCCCAAATGGGCGCCCAAAGGCCGTCCGGACAGGCCCTTTGGGCGCCGTCCGGACTACCTTGTCCATTTGGGCGCCCTCGCTCCCCACTCGCGACGCTCAAATCTTATTTAAATATGAAATGTTGATACGAAAATGCATATATCTCATTGAAATTTTATTCAAACTAACATAATTCATTCAAATTTAAATCTAGACCTAAACTAATAAGTAGGGTGGCACGCCGGGCACCGCAGTTGGGGCAGGCGCCGGCCCTTGCGGCGGCGAGCACAGGACCCCGGCGGCAGCTCGAGCAGAGGCAGTAGAGGTAGTCGGTGGTGGAGGTGGTGGCGGCGGTGGCGGTGGCGGCGGCAGAGGCTATGTCGGCCTCGATGGCGAGCTGCATGTGGCCGGGATCCCACTCCGGCGTCGGCGGCCAGTCCTCCAAGCCGTCATCATCACCATCAACCTTCTCCGCCTCTTGTTGATGTTGCGGCGGAGGAGGTTGCACGCGGCCTCCTTCCGATCTTGCGCGACGAGCCTGCTCCACCGTCTCGTAGCGAACCCTCTCCCGTTCCATGCCCGCTGCGAAGTCCTCGTCGGTGGTGTTGATGAGGTCGTCGTCGTCGGTGTCGCCGTCATCGTCGGAGTCTTCGAGCCAGTCCGCAAGCGGCTTGGGGCGAAGAAGGAGTGGAGGCGGTAGGCGTGCTCGAGCTCGACCTGCTTGTCCCAGTACGCCGAGTTCGGCTCGAACCTGGGGTCGTCGTGCAGCTCCTGCGCCATCGTCCCCATGCACGAGGCGACGTAGTCGAGCCGCGCCTGGCCGGCCAGCATGGGTGCAACGGGGACGTGCACTGGGTTCGTGGCCCATCCCTCGGGGAGGACGCAGTTCGCCGGCACCGGCGTGTTAGTGCGGACGAGCTCGCGCGCCTCGGCTTCCATGAGCTGGTTCACCGGTGGCGGAGGAGGCGGTGGAGGAGGTGGTGGAGCATTGACGGCCGACGATCCTGCCTCCTGCGATGGCCAGCCGCGGCGAGCCATGGCGCTCTGCCAAACCTGGTTGTCACGGCGGCGACGACGGACCTCCCTCTGCGCTCGTCTCTCTTCCTCCGTGGCGCGCCGGGGAGAGGCCATGGCTAGGTGTGGGATGGAGATGGCTGTGTGAGATGGTGGAGACGGCGAGGAACCCGCTCTATATAGCGGCCGGGGAGGCGAACGGATGAGGTTGCCTTAACTCCGGCCATCCAACGGCTCGCCTGCCACACCATTAACGGCTCGCCTGCATTGACGCCGCCGTGGCACAGACGCTTCCTCACCGCAGAGCGAAGCGACGCGTCGCTGCGCCCGGCTGGGAAACCGAGACGCCGCCCGGCATTAATGCAGCCTCTTGTCTCACTGCCAGGCGTGGCCCGCGCGTCGGGAGCCGACGTGGCGTCTCGTTTCCTTCCGTCCGGGGCCGCCGCTTGCGGGCACCCCGCGTCCATGCGCATCCGATGCGTCTAGCTGCGCGTCCTACCTCGCGCTGGATCGACGCCGGCGAGCTCGCCGTGCCCACTGCGGCGACTGGTTACGTCATCGCGGAGTCAGCGTGGGTCCGGCCTGCCAGTGTTTTTTTAGAGGAAAAAAATACAGAAAATATTAAAAACCTGACAAGTGGGCCCAATCTGTCTAAACAATTTGCGGAAAATGAATAAAACTGCAAAATCAGTACCTTTAAATCTACCCATCAGAAAAATATGAAAAAAAAATCAAAATGATCAGAAAAATAAATGCTAACTATTTGTGGCATAATACAAACATTTTTGAAGATTTTAAATCGGTGAATATTTGGAGGAAATCCAAATTCATTTCCTCTAATTATGGATTGAATTTACTACATGCACATATAATGTATTTGCTCAGTTTGTTGAGTTAATTTAACTACTTAAGGCAAAATACAAACATATTATATCATTTCAAAATGGTTCATATTTAGAGGTAACAGAACTGAACTCTCTCCAAATATGCATTCATATTTAATAAATGCTCAAATTGATGAATATTTTGATATAATCATAATATAACTCCTCTGATAATAAAGTTAAATAAAATATGCGTGGCAAAATAGAAACATAATTTACCATCCCAATTTAGTTAACATATTAGAGGTAATATTACTGAACTCACTCTAATTGTGTACTTAAATTAAAAAAATGCTTTATTAGATGGATATTTGAAGCAAATACAAATTCAATTCCTCTAACTATGGACTGAATTTAATAAATGCCATATTATATCATTTCAAAATCATTCATATTTAGAGGTAATACAACTTAACTCTCTCCAAATATGCAATTAAATTTAATAAATGCTCAAATTGGTTAATATTTTGATATGACCATAATGTATTTTCTCGGGTTATGAAGTCAAATAAAATACGTGTTGCAAAATGGAAACATAATTTATCATTCCAATTTAGTTAACATATTGGAGGTAATATAACAGAACTCACTCTAATTGTGTACTTACATTTAAAAAATGCTTTATTAGATGGATATTTCGAGCAAATACAAATTAAATTCCTCTAATTATGGACTGAACTTAATAAATGCTAATACAATGTATTTCCTCCGACTATGCAATTCAATTACATATTCATGACAAAAAAAAAAGAGCATATTTGATCAGTTCAAGTATATTTGACCATTCCAAAGTTTCTAATTACTTCAAAAAACCCTAAAAAATACCCATATAATGTATTTCCTTATATGCTTGATTAAAAAAAATGCTTGATTAGATGGATAACGATAAATTCTGACGGATTTCAATATTTCAAATTACTTCGAGACGATAATATTTAACCGCATGAGACAAATAAACATGAAGGTTATTCTTTTTGAAAACATTTTTTAAAAAATGTTAGATTTTTGACAGGTGGGACAAGTTAACTTAAACAATTTCCATAAAATGAAAAACGTTCAAAAATCAATAGATTCGAATCTATCCACCGAATAATATGAATAATACGTTCAAACGATTAGAAAAATAAATGCTAACTATTTATGACACAAAACAAGCATGATTGGATATTCCAATTTAGTAAATATTTCAATAAAAATCCAAATGCACTTACTCTAATTATACGAAGTTAAATTTATTAAATGCTCATGTAATGCATTTTCTCCAATTACGGACTTAAATTGAACACTTCAATTTGGTAATTATTTGGATGCAATCTAAATGAATTTACTCTAATTATGGAATTCAATTCAACAAATGTATATTTCCACTTATTATATATTTACATTAATTATTAATGTGAAAATAAAACTCTAACATTTCAATTCGCTATGTATTTGGGGATACTACACACAACAAATTCCGGCGAATTTCAACATGTCGAATCTCGACGGGCCTATTTCAAACTCGCTTACATTTTTTCCCGATGACAACTGACTTTCGAATTCGCAAACCTTCTAAATTAGGCTTACATTTCCTTCTGCGAACATCGTCTCCCAATTTCTTTACTATCCCCCAAAAATAGCGTACATATATCCAATCCTCTAAAACTAACTAAACGAAATATTACTGTTGCTTCTAATAAATATAAACATTGATCAACAAACCAAAATGGCAGCAAAATTTCTCACCAACGGCGCGGCGTGCCGACGCGCCAAATTCCACTAGTACAAATTTAAACTTGGGCTGGCGGAGAAGCCGGAGGAGATTGATGATGGCGCGCTGGAGAGGTACAAGAATTTTTTCGCCGGCGAGGTACTCGAACACCATCTTCTAGCGCTGCGCGAGCTCTTCTCCCGCGAGAATCCGAGGGATGCCGACCTGACTGCGCTTGGTGCGCAGCTGGAGGAGGCCTACTAGGTCGTTCCGTTGCCGTTTGCTGTTGCATGTGTCTTAATGGATACACCAAACGAGAATATCGGCGGCTGGAACTTGCGGGGGCTGAATTCCATCGCGCGCCAGGATCTGCTGCGGGACACTGTCCGTGATGAGCGTTTGTCCCTGCTGTTCGTGGAGGAAACTAAACTCGCAGTGATTGATGATTGGTTCATAATGCGTATGCTGGGTCCAGGATACAAGTACTTCTTCCTTCCCGCAAACGGTACGAGAGGTGGCATACTGATTGCTTGGCGCACGGCGATATGGGATGTGACGGGAGTTGCCTTCCACTCCTTCGCACTTTCGGTGTGTATCAGGCAGCGGTGCGACCCGTCTCCCCCGTGGTGGCTCACCGTGGTCTACGGTCCCTTCTCCACCCCGGATCGGCTGTTGTTCTTCGAAGAGCTCCGTACCTTTCGTGCGTTGCACGCGGGCCCATGGGCAGTGGCAGGTGACTTCAATTTGATCTATCAGGCGGAAGATAAAAATAACTCCAATCTGAATAGGCGGTGGATGGCGCGATTCCGGCGGTTTCTTGATGATCTGGAGCTTTCAGAGTTGACTTTGCACGGACGCCGCTATACCTGGAGCAATGAGCGTCGAGAGCCCACACTCGTGAGGCTAGACCGCTGGTTTTTCTCCGCTGATTGGGAAGAGAGATTCCCCAACTGCCTCCTGCGGGCTGGGCCGTCCTTGGCATCTGATCATTGTCCAATCATCCTGCATACGGATCTCCAGTCCCCTCGCTGCTATCGGTTCCACTTTGAACCCATCTGGCCTAAGTTCGACGGATACCTGCAGGTGGTTACTGAGGCTTGGATTGCGCCGGAGAATTTGGACCCGCTGTCAAGGCTCCATGTGTTGCTAAAACGCACAGCCCGAGCGCTGCAGTCTTGGAGTGATCGTCGCATTGGGAGCGTCAAGCGTCAGCTTCTGCTCGCTAAGGAGATCATCTTCCGCCTGGATGTTGCACAGGAGACGCGTCGGTTGTCTGCTGGGGAGCGCACCTTTCGTGGCGAGCTCAAGATGAAGGTTCTTGGGTTGGTCTCACTCGAGCGCACAATGGCGCGCCATCGTTCGAGGATTCTATGGCTGGCGGAGGGCGACGCCAATACACGTTACTTTCATATGCGTGCCCGGATGAGACACCGTGACAACCACATTGTGGCTTTATCGCGTGACGGAGCAACTGCTGTCCAGCATCAGGAAAAGGAGGCTTTGCTGTTTGACTTCTACTCTGGGCTGATGGGCACAGAATTTCAGCGGGATCGTGATTTGGACCTTCAGTTCCTGGGCCTTCCCACTCTGGACCTGCACGAGCTTGACAATCCTTTCACTATGGAGGAGCTGTGGGCAGCGGTTAAGGATTTGCCGCCTGACAAGGCTCCTGGCCCAGACGGCTTCTCTGGCCGTTTCTTCCAGAGTGCATGGGCCGTTATTAAGGACGACATCCTCAAAGCGGTGCAGCAGCTTTATCAACTGCGGTCCAGAGGCATGACGAAGCTAAACAACGCCTTGGTTGTGCTGTTGCCGAAGAAGCTGGGCTCGGTTGAGGTCAAGGATTTTCGGCCCATTAGCCTGACGCACAGCTTTGGAAAGCTCTTCTCCAAACTGCTTGCTGCTCGGCTTGCTCCTAAACTGTCTGAACTTGTGGCAGAGAATCAGTCCGCCTTCGTTCGTGGGCGATCTATTCATGACAACTTCAAGTTGGTACAACTCACAACGCGAGCGTTGCATGTTGGACGCAATCCAGCCCTCCTGCTTAAGGTCGATATCACTAAGGCGTTTGATTCAGTGTCTTGGCCGTTCCTCATCCAAATCCTACAGCGACTAGGCTTTGGCCGCCGTTTCATCGAGATGGTCTGCATCGTCCTCTCCACGGCCTCATCTCAGATCCTACTCAATGGAGTTCCGGGAAGGACGATACCGCACCGCTGTGGTCTGCGGCAGGGCGACCCCCTGTCGCCGATGCTGTTCCTGTTCGTCATGGAGGTCCTAAACGCGATGCTGCGCCGCGCGGAGGAGCTTGGGATTCTATCCCCGCTGCCATGCCGGGGGGTCAGGTTCCGCACGTCCATGTATGCTGACGATGTCGTGATGTTTGTCTCCCCGATCGAGCAAGACCTTGAGTTGATCCGGCGTGCTCTCGAGTGCTTTGGTGGTGCTTCGGGCCTCCGCACCAATCTCGACAAGTGCTCCATATCCCCCATCAGATGCACCGACGAGCACTTGGCTGTTGCCGCGCAACACTTCCCGTGCGCCGTCAAGCCCTTCCCCTGTACTTACCTTGGGCTTCCCCTCTCCTACAAGCGCCTGCCCAAGTCGAGCATGCAGCCGCTGGTTGATTCCATCTGTCGCCGGCTGTCACCGTCACAGGCCATCTTCTACACCATGGCCGGCCGCCTTGTGCTCATCAAGTCTGTCATCACGTCGATCCCCATCTACCTTTCCATAGCCCTAGAACTGCCGGCCTGGCTGCTGCAGTTGCTCGAGAAGAAGATCCGGGCATTTTTCTGGAAGGGGACCGACGCCGTGCATGGTGGTCAGTGCCTGGTCGCATGGGAGCAGGTCTGTCGCCCCGTGGAATACGGTGGGCTGGGAATCCTGAACCTGAAGCTTCTAGGTTTTGCCCTTCGGGCCCATTGGTTGTGGTTGCAGAAGCAGCGTGCTGGTTGTTGGACGGGCCTCCCGCTTAAGGTGGAACCGGAGGTTCAGGCTATTTTTGACGCATCCATCAAAATTGTTGTTGGTAACGGCCGCTTGGCACTGTTTTGGGCTGATGCTTGGCTTGATGGGATGGCACTGAAGCACATGGCGCCTGCTCTCCTTGCTGCAGTTGACACGCAAGCCAAGCTCACTAGAACTGTTGAAGAGGCCATGACGAACAGGGCGTGGATCCGTGACATCACAGGGCCACTAACTGTCCAAGTGATTACCCAGTTCCTCATGTTGGTGGATGCGCTGCAGGCTGTTAATCTGACGACGGAGGTGTCCGACAGAGTGGTGTGGAAGTGGACGAGCTCTGCGTCCTACTCCGCTAGCTCGACATACAAGGCTTTCTTTCTTGGGCTCGAGTTCTTTCCATGCGGCAAGGCACTTTGGAAGGCTTGGGCGCCGGCCAAGTGTAAGGTGCATGCCTGGTTGGCTATGCGGCGGCGGCTATGGACTGCGGATCGGATGCGCCGGCGGGGCATGAACTCGCACACAACCTGCCCTCTCTGTGATCAGGAGCCTGAAACGGCGGACCATATTGCACTTGGCTGCGTGTACGCAAGGGAGGTTTGGCTGGACTTATTGCGCCGCTGCAATCTCCACATGTTCGTGCCCGGCACTGATGATGTGTTCATCGAATGGTGGCCGGATGGTCGTCGCCGGATCCCCCCACAGGCGAAGAAAGGGTTTGATTCCCTTGTCCTCCTCGTCGTCTGGTCGCTGTGGAAGGAGCGAAACGCTAGGGTGTTCGAGAGGAAGTCGGCGACGGTTAGCACTGTCTGTCGGCTGATCGCGGACGAAATAGAGTTATGGAAACTCTCTGGTGCTGTTGGGCTGGGCAAAATTTGGGAGTAGTCGGCTTTGTTAGGGGCGCTGTCTTCCGCATGTGTTAGTGGCTAGCCGGTCATCTCTGTCACATGTTGTACCGCATCGCTGATGCCGGATACGCTGTAATGTTCTGTATTCTCTCTTCTAATATAAATGACACGCAAGTCTTTTGCGTGTTCGCAAAAAGATTTAAACTTGTGCCTCAATACCTACTTTCCTGCTTCAGGATGCAAGTGGGCCTGTCTGCAGAGCTCCTGCAATTATCCGCTGTGTCCGCAACATGATTATGCAAGATAAGTGGGTTCCTGCACAATGAAACCGAGCGAGCTTTGCAGGCAATGTAGGATTAGCAGGACTGACCGCTTCCGCTTCACGCTAAATGCAGCAGCTGCTTCAACCTGACGCGTTACGTTCACTTCAGCTACTCCAGCTGCTTCACTCTAACGCTGAGACACTTAGCATATCACAAACCTCAAACACGTAACTGTCTGCAGGCTCACGGTGCAAGCGGGGCGCACTGCGGTAGCCCGCATACGCGCCGCACGTGTCTGCAATGTGGTATGCCGCGTATTACTCGCCTAGGAGCCGCGTTTTATTTGCGGCGCCGCGCGCGCCGCGAATGAGTCGCTAGGCTAGCTAGCTCGGGATATCACGTCTCCTCGGTGTGCACCTTCTTCCGCTTGCTCCCTGACCTCCACCGCACGCCGCCAGCCTTGCTTCGGAGGTCGAGGAAGCCGAGGTCGCCGTAATGGTTGACGACGCAGACCGACATCCCGTCGTCCATCACGAGGGCGTGAACCGCGTGCTTGTCCTCGAGCAACGCCGGCGTGCCGACGTCACACCACGACCAGGCGACGCTCCTGCCGAGCACGCAGCCGGGCGGCTCGTAAAAGAAGTCCGTCTGCTCGCCCGTGGCGCGGTCCCACGCGGCGACGCCGTACTCGTTGAGCCGGCCCTTGCAGCTGGCGAAGACCTTGGAGTGCTGGTCGTCAAAGGCTAGCGCGCCGGGGGTGAAGGACCTGAGCTGGCGATCGTGCGCGACCCGGAAGCGGTGGCGGATCTTGCTGGGTGCTCGCGCGCTGCGACCAGGAGCGTAGAGAAGTCGAGGTAGGCAGCGTCGTTCGTGGTCGAGGTGCACGGGCCGGCGCTCCTCGAGCATCCAGTTGTACACGCGCACGGCGCCACCGTGCGCGATGCAGCACCCGCCGTCGGGCGCCGTGCGGATGGCCGTGCCGTCCCCGGGGGCGCGCCGAGGCACGGACGCATGGCGCCGAGCATGGTGTCCCGCCCGGCGGCAGCGAGCATGGAGGCCGTCGTCTCGAAAACCCGGCCGCCGACGTTGAGCCGCACACGCGGCCGCGGCCACCCGCTGCTGGCCTGCACATGATTGCTCCTGACGCTTGCAGATTACGGCTCGCGCCTAGTGCTGTGCAGTTGGTGCGTCGTCGACGGTTGGGCCACCCACGAAGCTGGCGGAGGCGAATCCTTCAGTCGTACGCGCGCGCTGGGGATGGCAGTGCGGCAGCTCACCTTTCCCCTTATCCGCCCTGTGTGTGCTATGCTAAGTGGAATTTGCGGCTACCTGCGGGCCGGCCCGCATATTCCATTTATTTTCGTAACTGAACCGTGGGCGCTCGCATACAGAAATAAACGGACTTGGCAAGCGGCGCCGCGGAAGGCACGCTCCCACTTGCAGCCTGACTGCAGGCAATTATATCATTGTACAGAATATGAAAAAACAATTTAATAGCAAATGATTCGGTGTTTCTCTATGAAGAATAAGGCCGGTATAATCAAAACATTCATGTACCAAGCTCTCACGAGAGATTAAAGAAAACAGATTAGCTAGCTCATGATCTCGTGATGCATCTGTTCTGCATTCTGAAAAAAAATCTGTAACTCATGAAACAATCTTCTTCAGTCGAAAAGACCACTTGAACAACGCGATGGCCAAAGTTGTGCAGGTCGCCGTCGTCACCAGCAGGAAGTAGTCGTGCTGCTCCATGCCGACCTCACGGTACTGAACAGAGAGAGGAAGGCAGAGCATTACTTTGCATGTCATGAAA
This sequence comes from Poa pratensis, assembly GCA_947311845.1. Lineage (NCBI taxonomy): Eukaryota > Viridiplantae > Streptophyta > Magnoliopsida > Poales > Poaceae > Poa > Poa pratensis. Next base: position 19,649,074 of record CAMZMU010000064.1, read on the forward strand.
GATTAGAACTTCAAATAACAGTATGAAATTTTCTGTGAAATTTTTAGAACCAACTGAACTAATGATTAGGTAGCTCTTGTTTATTCAGAAGATAGGGAAATAAAAAGACTAATATTGAAAGCAAGTGGTTACTAACCTAAATTTCGTTGGCACTTTGGCTCCTCCTTTATAAGAGGTCTGTACTAAACGTACTCTCCACATGTTGATTTGCTGGCATTACCATAAGAACCTGAAAAAAAATAAAGAGCAAGACCTGATCATAAGATTGACATATGTGCAAACAATAATACGAAGGGTCTACATAATTTCAGCAGTAGGAGTTACCTGGCAGTTTTCATCGTTAAGAGCTGTGGGGGTTGTTGTTTTTAAGCATGAAGGGTCTACAGAATTGAAAATTTATCAATTGAATAGAAAAGTTGATTTTTTATCGGAGACATTAAGTATTATGAAAACTCACCCGCTGCTCGTAGCCAATCCTGCAAGCAAATTAAAGCCTCGACAGTGTCACTTGTCAACCTGCTCCTATAATCACTAACAACTCTCCCTCCGGTGCTAAAAGCCGACTCAGATGCTACATTTGATGCTTGAATAGCTAGAATGTCACGAGCGATGCAAGATAGAACTGGATATTTTGGAGCATGCATTTCCCACCAAATCAAAATGTCAAAATCTTTCTTTTGGGGAAAGAGGTCTTCACTCAGGTACCTATCAAGCTCACTTGTTACTTGTTTCTTTTGCACTTTCAGATGCGCTTCCCAATCAGCTAGTGGATTATCAGCTTCCAACTTCATATCCACATCAAATTCTTCATCCGAACTAGCAGCAACAGAGTCTCCCATTTCACGAGAGTATTCCTCAAAGAGATCCTTCATGACCTTATCCACCTTTTTTAGATGTTCTCCCACATCATTACCATATGCTTGCTTGAGTCGAAACTCAACAAAGCCATACTTGTACCTTGGATCCAAAATAACAGGGATGCAATTTGGTAAAAAAAGACTCCTTCCAATACTTGTCAAATTTCTTCTGCATTTCGGATACCATAGGTCTAATGACTTTGTTCTTGTTCTTGCCATGTTTCTTCAATAGCAGTTTGACATTCCATATTTCATGGAAATATCTGTTAGATGTTGGATAGCTCGAACCTGACACCACCTTGGTTGCTACCCAAAAGGTCTCCAATAACTTTCGGATTGCTTTAGCCATATCCCACTCATCTTTCGAAGGCGCGTAAATGAACTACCTATCTTGTTTTCCCAACTCAACAAATGATTCTTTGTAGGTCAGAGTCAAATCAATCATCAAATATGTTGAGTTCCACCGGGATGAAACATCCAACGTGGGCTTCTTGTTACACTTGACACCAAGCTTCTCAACTACATCCTCAAATAGTTGCTCTCGGGATTGTGAGCTCTTGATGTACTTTACACTTTCCCTGATGTTATCAATGACCCCTTTCATTGCAAGCAAACCATTTTGCACGATGAGATTCAATACATGAGCTGCACATCGGATATGGAAGATTGCACATCCACAAATCAACAAGTGTTTTTTGTCCAAATTTTCTCTCAAATTATTCATCATTGAACAGTTGACCGCTGCATTATCTAGTGTGATGCTGCAGATTTTGTCTTCGAGGTTCCAATATTGAATACTCTTCAGCATTACATTGTACATCTGCACACCGTCATGCGGTGTCTCCATGAGACAAAATCTGATAATTCTTTTTTGAATCTTCCATGACTTGTTGATGAAGTGGCATGTGACGCACAAATATCCGAGCCTTTGGTTTGAGGTCCACATATCAGCGGTCAATGAGACTCGGAATCTTTGCTCTCTGAAAGCTTCCATGACATCCTCTTTTACTGTTGTTCTTGAAACCAATTTAAACAAAGGATTCAAGGACTTGATGAATTTCTGGAATCCATTGTACTCCACAGTTGAGAATGGGAACTCATGTAGAGCAACCATGTTTGCAAGCTCCCTCCTTGATTTTTGTTGGCTGAATTCCCATTTACCTAGATCAGCAACTTGAGGCGATGATGCGGAGGCACTCATTTTTGCCACTAGCTCGTGCATTCTAGCTCTTGTCTTGCATGTTCTCAAATGTCTATGGATGTGGTTAGTGTCTGAACTACGTGAGGCAGCAAAGATATTATTACAATGCTTGCACTATCCTTCTACAAGCTTCCCCTGTTTGTATATCGGAACCACCTCTTTCTAGATTTTGGACTTCAATTTGCGTGGTCTTCGGGCAATACCTATTCATTGCAAGAACTTGGTGTTAGTTTGACAACAAATGAAGAACTTGGACAGGATTAACGCTAGGCTGGCTGTGGTACAACTAAACATTCTAAAGTAGTATAAGAATATGTAGAGATTTCACATTGCCTACAACTAGACAAAGATGGTACGTGTGGAAAATACCATGTCCTGGTCTCCAACCGGCTGCTCTCCCTCCTCCTTCCCCGCTGTCCCCGACAGCTCCTCCTTCTGCTCCTCCTTCCCCGTTGTCCCGGATAGCTCCTCCTTCACCTTGCCCGTCACCCCCAACAGCTCATCCTCCTCCATCCGTAGGTTCTATTTTATGGTACAGTTTCATGACCATGTAAAAAAGATTACTATAACACAAATATTGTAACACATAGTCATTTCGAAGATAATAATCTTAAATTGGTTCACGACATCACAAGTGATCTACCTTTTACTGCCTATGCTACCAATACAACAAACATGGGCAAACATACCAACCAGAAGATCTCAAATCGAAAAAGTAAGAAGATAAGGACCTGAGCATCCGCCGGCTTTTTCGCATCCTCTCCGTCCAGCTTCTCCTCCTCCTCGTCCTTCCCCGCCGCCCCCGACATCTCCTCCTTCTCGTCCATCCGCGGGCGGGGAAGGGAACACCCCGGATGGCCAGAGACCGGAGTGGCGTAGGCCGGTGAGGGAACTTGACGAGAAGTACGAGGTGGTGGTGCAGGTTGCGACGAGAAGAAGTGGGGTAGGCCGGATTTTGGGTGGCGACGAGCAGAGTCACCGACGGCGCCGAACGATGGCGTAGGCGGCCGCCGCTTAGGCGTTTTGCGTGTTTTGTCCACTGCGTGCTAGCAGGCTATGCGGGCCGAGCAGGATATAGCAGGACTTGTCTGCGAGGCCCGTATATTATCTGTCACATGTCCGCAACGCCGTTTACGACTTTGGTGCGGCGCGGCCGATGCGGGCCTGTGGACTCCTGCGTCCACCTGCAACCTGATTGGTGATTGTGGATGGGAGGAAGTAGTAAAAAGGGCTTGGTGATTGTGGATCAGGTAATGTCCTTTTTCAGTACAAAAATATAGGCCAACCTCATCACTTTTTTTCCAATCAATAGCACGATATATCCAGAGAAGCAAAAAGTATAGGGTAGAGATACATCAGCTGACTACAGCGATTGCAAAACTTAAAACTCTCTCTTATTTCATGACACAATCTTGTACTTTTTCGAAATCAGCCGTAGAAACATGGCATATATATCAAACCACAGACCTGTAAATACCAATGGGTTTTTCCCACAAATTTAGTTTGAAATTACAATGCCAAGACTACATGCACGCAGGCGGTCTGATCAACCAACATCGGCGAGAGTACCAACACCAGTATTTCAGGAAAAAAGCAACCGAACAACATAGTCGACGTTGCTGGGAGCCGAGAGTACGAATCATCATTGTCGAAAGCGTAGCAGCCGGAACAAATATTGCAAGGACAATCCTTCTCGTGGCAATCATGAGAAAATATCCAAAAGCAAGATCTGAAAGACCATACCTAGAAATTTTTATTCTTCCAACACCACTATTAACGTCCGGAAGGAGACCTCGCCGTCAAACATTGGACCAAAGATCACTTATTGCAAACGTTGCCATCTCCATTGACGAAGAAAATGACTACCAAAACCCTAACCTAAGAGCATCTCCTCTCGGGGCGCCCAAACGGCCACCCAAACGCCTTTGGGGCGTGCCGGACACAAAATCGCGTGCCGGACACAAAACTGGGCCGCGCCGGACCGAATTCGCATTTGGGCGCCGCGAGTGGGCGCGATTTTGTGTCCGGCATGCCCCAAAGGCGTTTGGGCGGCCGTTTGGGCGCCCCGAGAGGAGATGCTCTTAGGTTAGGGTTTTGGTAGTCATTTTCTTCGTCAATGGAGATGGCAACGTTTGCAATAAGTGATCTTTGGTCCAATGTTTGACGGCGAGGTCTCCTTCCGGACGTTAATAGTGGTGTTGGAAGAATAAAAATTTCTAGGTATGGTCTTTCAGATCTTGCTTTTGGATATTTTCTCATGATTGCCACGAGAAGGATTGTCCTTGCAATATTTGTTCCGGCTGCTACGCTTTCGACAATGATGATTCGTACTCTCGGCTCCCAGCAACGTCGACTATGTTGTTCGGTTGCTTTTTTCCTGAAATACTGGTGTTGGTACTCTCGCCGATGTTGGTTGATCAGACCGCCTGCGTGCACGTAGTCTTGGCATTGTAATTTCAAACTAAATTTGTGGGAAAAACCCATTGGTATTTACAGGTCTGTGGTTTGATATATATGCCATGTTTCTACGGCTGATTTCGAAAAAGTACAAGATTGTGTCATGAAATAAGAGAGAGTTTTAAGTTTTGCAATCGCTGTAGTCAGCTGATGTATCTCTACCCTATACTTTTTGCTTCTCTGGATATATCGTGCTATTGATTGGAAAAAAAGTGATGAGGTTGGCCTATATTTTTGTACTGAAAAAGGACATTACCTGATCCACAATCACCAAGCCCTTTTTACTACTTCCTCCCATCCACAATCACCAATCAGGTTGCAGGTGGACGCAGGAGTCCACAGGCCCGCATCGGCCGCGCCGCACCAAAGTCGTAAACGGCGTTGCGGACATGTGACAGATAATATACGGGCCTCGCAGACAAGTCCTGCTATATCCTGCTCGGCCCGCATAGCCTGCTAGCACGCAGTGGACAAAACACGCAAAACGCCTAAGCGGCGGCCGCCTACGCCATCGTTCGGCGCCGTCGGTGACTCTGCTCGTCGCCACCCAAAATCCGGCCTACCCCACTTCTTCCCGTCGCAACCTGCACCACCACCTCGTACTTCTCGTCAAGTTCCCTCACCGGCCTACGCCACTCCGGTCTCTGGCCATCCGGGGGTGTTCCCTTCCCCGCCCGCGGATGGAGGAGAAGGAGGAGATGTCGGGGGCGGCGGGGAAGGACGAGGAGGAGGAGAAGCTGGACGGAGAGGATGCGAAAAAGCCGGCGGACGCTCAGGTCCTTATCTTCTTACTTTTTCGATTTGAGATCTTCTGGTTGGTATGTTTGCCCATGTTTGTTGTAATTGGTAGCATAGGCAGTAAAAGGTAGATCACTTGTGATGTCGTGAACCAATTTAAGATTATTATCTTCGAAATGACTATGTGTTACAATATTTGTGTTATAGTAATCTTTTTTACATGGTCATGAAACTGTACCATAAAATAGAACCTACGGATGGAGGAGGATGAGCTGTTGGGGGTGACGGGCAAGGTGAAGGAGGAGCTATCCGGGACAACGGGGAAGGAGGAGCAGAAGGAGGAGCTGTCGGGGACAGCGGGGAAGGAGGAGGGAGAGCAGCCGGTTGGAGACCAGGACATGGTATTTTCCACACGTACCATCTTTGTCTAGTTGTAGGCAATGTGAAATCTCTACATATTCTTATACTACTTTAGAATGTTTAGTTGTACCACAGCCAGCCTAGCGTTAATCCTGTCCAAGTTCTTCATTTGTTGTCAAACTAACACCAAGTTCTTGCAATGAATAGGTATTGCCCGAAGACCACGCAAATTGAAGTCCAAAATCTAGAAAGAGGTGGTTCCGATATACAAACAGGGGAAGCTTGTAGAAGGATAGTGCAAGCATTGTAATAATATCTTTGCTGCCTCACGTAGTTCAGACACTAACCACATCCATAGACATTTGAGAACATGCAAGACAAGAGCTAGAATGCACGAGCTAGTGGCAAAAATGAGTGCCTCCGCATCATCGCCTCAAGTTGCTGATCTAGGTAAATGGGAATTCAGCCAACAAAAATCAAGGAGGGAGCTTGCAAACATGGTTGCTCTACATGAGTTCCCATTCTCAACTGTGGAGTACAATGGATTCCAGAAATTCATCAAGTCCTTGAATCCTTTGTTTAAATTGGTTTCAAGAACAACAGTAAAAGAGGATGTCATGGAAGCTTTCAGAGAGCAAAGATTCCGAGTCTCATTGACCGCTGATATGTGGACCTCAAACCAAAGGCTCGGATATTTGTGCGTCACATGCCACTTCATCAACAAGTCATGGAAGATTCAAAAAAGAATTATCAGATTTTGTCTCATGGAGACACCGCATGACGGTGTGCAGATGTACAATGTAATGCTGAAGAGTATTCAATATTGGAACCTCGAAGACAAAATCTGCAGCATCACACTAGATAATGCAGCGGTCAACTGTTCAATGATGAATAATTTGAGAGAAAATTTGGACAAAAAACACTTGTTGATTTGTGGATGTGCAATCTTCCATATCCGATGTGCAGCTCATGTATTGAATCTCATCGTGCAAAATGGTTTGCTTGCAATGAAAGGGGTCATTGATAACATCAGGGAAAGTGTAAAGTACATCAAGAGCTCACAATCCCGAGAGCAACTATTTGAGGATGTAGTTGAGAAGCTTGGTGTCAAGTGTAACAAGAAGCCCACGTTGGATGTTTCATCCCGGTGGAACTCAACATATTTGATGATTGATTTGACTCTGACCTACAAAGAATCATTTGTTGAGTTGGGAAAACAAGATAGGTAGTTCATTTACGCGCCTTCGAAAGATGAGTGGGATATGGCTAAAGCAATCCGAAAGTTATTGGAGACCTTTTGGGTAGCAACCAAGGTGGTGTCAGGTTCGAGCTATCCAACATCTAACAGATATTTCCATGAAATATGGAATGTCAAACTGCTATTGAAGAAACATGGCAAGAACAAGAACAAAGTCATTAGACCTATGGTATCCGAAATGCAGAAGAAATTTGACAAGTATTGGAAGGAGTCTTTTTTACCAAATTGCATCCCTGTTATTTTGGATCCAAGGTACAAGTATGGCTTTGTTGAGTTTCGACTCAAGCAAGCATATGGTAATGATGTGGGAGAACATCTAAAAAAGGTGGATAAGGTCATGAAGGATCTCTTTGAGGAATACTCTCGTGAAATGGGAGACTCTGTTGCTGCTAGTTCGGATGAAGAATTTGATGTGGATATGAAGTTGGAAGCTGATAATCCACTAGCTGATTGGGAAGCGCATCTGAAAGTGCAAAAGAAACAAGTAACAAGTGAGCTTGATAGGTACCTGAGTGAAGACCTCTTTCCCCAAAAGAAAGATTTTGACATTTTGATTTGGTGGGAAATGCATGCTCCAAAATATCCAGTTCTATCTTGCATCGCTCGTGACATTCTAGCTATTCAAGCATCAAATGTAGCATCTGAGTCGGCTTTTAGCACCGGAGGGAGAGTTGTTAGTGATTATAGGAGCAGGTTGACAAGTGACACTGTCGAGGCTTTAATTTGCTTGCAGGATTGGCTACGAGCAGCGGGTGAGTTTTCATAATACTTAATGTCTCCGATAAAAAATCAACTTTTCTATTCAATTGATAAATTTTCAATTCTGTAGACCCTTCATGCTTAAAAACAACAACCCCCACAGCTCTTAACGATGAAAACTGCCAGGTAACTCCTACTGCTGAAATTATGTAGACCCTTCGTATTATTGTTTGCACATATGTCAATCTTATGATCAGGTCTTGCTCTTTATTTTTTTTCAGGTTCTTATGGTAATGCCAGCAAATCAACATGTGGAGAGTACGTTTAGTACAGACCTCTTATAAAGGAGGAGCCAAAGTGCCAACGAAATTTAGGTTAGTAACCACTTGCTTTCAATATTAGTCTTTTTATTTCCCTATCTTCTGAATAAACAAGAGCTACCTAATCATTAGTTCAGTTGGTTCTAAAAATTTCACAGAAAATTTCATACTGTTATTTGAAGTTCTAATCTTTCATGACATGCAAAGTAATGCTCTGCCTTCCTCTCTCTGTTCAGTACCGTGAGGTCGGCATGGAGCAGCACGACTACTTCCTGCTGGTGACGACGGCGACCTGCACAACTTTGGCCATCGCGTTGTTCAAGTGGTCTTTTCGACTGAAGAAGATTGTTTCATGAGTTACAGATTTTTTTTCAGAATGCAGAACAGATGCATCACGAGATCATGAGCTAGCTAATCTGTTTTCTTTAATCTCTCGTGAGAGCTTGGTACATGAATGTTTTGATTATACCGGCCTTATTCTTCATAGAGAAACACCGAATCATTTGCTATTAAATTGTTTTTTCATATTCTGTACAATGATATAATTGCCTGCAGTCAGGCTGCAAGTGGGAGCGTGCCTTCCGCGGCGCCGCTTGCCAAGTCCGTTTATTTCTGTATGCGAGCGCCCACGGTTCAGTTACGAAAATAAATGGAATATGCGGGCCGGCCCGCAGGTAGCCGCAAATTCCACTTAGCATAGCACACACAGGGCGGATAAGGGGAAAGGTGAGCTGCCGCACTGCCATCCCCAGCGCGCGCGTACGACTGAAGGATTCGCCTCCGCCAGCTTCGTGGGTGGCCCAACCGTCGACGACGCACCAACTGCACAGCACTAGGCGCGAGCCGTAATCTGCAAGCGTCAGGAGCAATCATGTGCAGGCCAGCAGCGGGTGGCCGCGGCCGCGTGTGCGGCTCAACGTCGGCGGCCGGGTTTTCGAGACGACGGCCTCCATGCTCGCTGCCGCCGGGCGGGACACCATGCTCGGCGCCATGCGTCCGTGCCTCGGCGCGCCCCCGGGGACGGCACGGCCATCCGCACGGCGCCCGACGGCGGGTGCTGCATCGCGCACGGTGGCGCCGTGCGCGTGTACAACTGGATGCTCGAGGAGCGCCGGCCCGTGCACCTCGACCACGAACGACGCTGCCTACCTCGACTTCTCTACGCTCCTGGTCGCAGCGCGCGAGCACCCAGCAAGATCCGCCACCGCTTCCGGGTCGCGCACGATCGCCAGCTCAGGTCCTTCACCCCCGGCGCGCTAGCCTTTGACGACCAGCACTCCAAGGTCTTCGCCAGCTGCAAGGGCCGGCTCAACGAGTACGGCGTCGCCGCGTGGGACCGCGCCACGGGCGAGCAGACGGACTTCTTTTACGAGCCGCCCGGCTGCGTGCTCGGCAGGAGCGTCGCCTGGTCGTGGTGTGACGTCGGCACGCCGGCGTTGCTCGAGGACAAGCACGCGGTTCACGCCCTCGTGATGGACGACGGGATGTCGGTCTGCGTCGTCAACCATTACGGCGACCTCGGCTTCCTCGACCTCCGAAGCAAGGCTGGCGGCGTGCGGTGGAGGTCAGGGAGCAAGCGGAAGAAGGTGCACACCGAGGAGACGTGATATCCCGAGCTAGCTAGCCTAGCGACTCATTCGCGGCGCGCGCGGCGCCGCAAATAAAACGCGGCTCCTAGGCGAGTAATACGCGGCATACCACATTGCAGACACGTGCGGCGCGTATGCGGGCTACCGCAGTGCGCCCGCTTGCACCGTGAGCCTGCAGACAGTTACGTGTTTGAGGTTTGTGATATGCTAAGTGTCTCAGCGTTAGAGTGAAGCAGCTGGAGTAGCTGAAGTGAACGTAACGCGTCAGGTTGAAGCAGCTGCTGCATTTAGCGTGAAGCGGAAGCGGTCAGTCCTGCTAATCCTACATTGCCTGCAAAGCTCGCTCGGTTTCATTGTGCAGGAACCCACTTATCTTGCATAATCATGTTGCGGACACAGCGGATAATTGCAGGAGCTCTGCAGACAGGCCCACTTGCATCCTGAAGCAGGAAAGTAGGTATTGAGGCACAAGTTTAAATCTTTTTGCGAACACGCAAAAGACTTGCGTGTCATTTATATTAGAAGAGAGAATACAGAACATTACAGCGTATCCGGCATCAGCGATGCGGTACAACATGTGACAGAGATGACCGGCTAGCCACTAACACATGCGGAAGACAGCGCCCCTAACAAAGCCGACTACTCCCAAATTTTGCCCAGCCCAACAGCACCAGAGAGTTTCCATAACTCTATTTCGTCCGCGATCAGCCGACAGACAGTGCTAACCGTCGCCGACTTCCTCTCGAACACCCTAGCGTTTCGCTCCTTCCACAGCGACCAGACGACGAGGAGGACAAGGGAATCAAACCCTTTCTTCGCCTGTGGGGGGATCCGGCGACGACCATCCGGCCACCATTCGATGAACACATCATCAGTGCCGGGCACGAACATGTGGAGATTGCAGCGGCGCAATAAGTCCAGCCAAACCTCCCTTGCGTACACGCAGCCAAGTGCAATATGGTCCGCCGTTTCAGGCTCCTGATCACAGAGAGGGCAGGTTGTGTGCGAGTTCATGCCCCGCCGGCGCATCCGATCCGCAGTCCATAGCCGCCGCCGCATAGCCAACCAGGCATGCACCTTACACTTGGCCGGCGCCCAAGCCTTCCAAAGTGCCTTGCCGCATGGAAAGAACTCGAGCCCAAGAAAGAAAGCCTTGTATGTCGAGCTAGCGGAGTAGGACGCAGAGCTCGTCCACTTCCACACCACTCTGTCGGACACCTCCGTCGTCAGATTAACAGCCTGCAGCGCATCCACCAACATGAGGAACTGGGTAATCACTTGGACAGTTAGTGGCCCTGTGATGTCACGGATCCACGCCCTGTTCGTCATGGCCTCTTCAACAGTTCTAGTGAGCTTGGCTTGCGTGTCAACTGCAGCAAGGAGAGCAGGCGCCATGTGCTTCAGTGCCATCCCATCAAGCCAAGCATCAGCCCAAAACAGTGCCAAGCGGCCGTTACCAACAACAATTTTGATGGATGCGTCAAAAATAGCCTGAACCTCCGGTTCCACCTTAAGCGGGAGGCCCGTCCAACAACCAGCACGCTGCTTCTGCAACCACAACCAATGGGCCCGAAGGGCAAAACCTAGAAGCTTCAGGTTCAGGATTCCCAGCCCACCGTATTCCACGGGGCGACAGACCTGCTCCCATGCGACCAGGCACTGACCACCATGCACGGCGTCGGTCCCCTTCCAGAAAAATGCCCGGATCTTCTTCTCGAGCAACTGCAGCAGCCAGGCCGGCAGTTCTAGGGCTATGGAAAGGTAGATGGGGATCGACGTGATGACAGACTTGATGAGCACAAGGCGGACGGCCATGGTGTAGAAGATGGCCTGTGACGGTGACAGCCGGCGACAGATGGAATCAACCAGCGGCTGCATGCTCGACTTGGGCAGGCGCTTGTAGGAGAGGGGAAGCCCAAGGTAAGTACAGGGGAAGGGCTTGACGGCGCACGGGAAGTGTTGCGCGGCAACAGCCAAGTGCTCGTCGGTGCATCTGATGGGGATATGGAGCACTTGTCGAGATTGGTGCGGAGGCCCGAAGCACCACCAAAGCACTCGAGAGCACGCCGGATCAACTCAAGGTCTTGCTCGATCGGGGAGACAAACATCACGACATCGTCAGCATACATGGACGTGCGGAACCTGACCCCCCGGCATGGCAGCGGGGATAGAATCCCAAGCTCCTCCGCGCGGCGCAGCATCGCGTTTAGGACCTCCATGACGAACAGGAACAGCATCGGCGACAGGGGGTCGCCCTGCCGCAGACCACAGCGGTGCGGTATCGTCCTTCCCGGAACTCCATTGAGTAGGATCTGAGATGAGGCCGTGGAGAGGACGATGCAGACCATCTCGATGAAACGGCGGCCAAAGCCTAGTCGCTGTAGGATTTGGATGAGGAACGGCCAAGACACTGAATCAAACGCCTTAGTGATATCGACCTTAAGCAGGAGGGCTGGATTGCGTCCAACATGCAACGCTCGCGTTGTGAGTTGTACCAACTTGAAGTTGTCATGAATAGATCGCCCACGAACGAAGGCGGACTGATTCTCTGCCACAAGTTCAGACAGTTTAGGAGCAAGCCGAGCAGCAAGCAGTTTGGAGAAGAGCTTTCCAAAGCTGCGCGTCAGGCTAATGGGCCAAAAATCCTTGACCTCAACCGAGCCCAGCTTCTTCGGCAACAGCACAACCAAGGCGTTGTTTAGCTTCGTCATGCCTCTGGACCGCAGTTGATAAAGCTGCTGCACCGCTTTGAGGATGTCGTCCTTAATAACGACCCATGCACTCTGGAAGAAACGGCCAGAGAAGCCGTCTGGGCCAGGAGCCTTGTCAGGCGGCAAATCCTTAACCGCTGCCCACAGCTCCTCCATAGTGAAAGGATTGTCAAGCTCGTGCAGGTCCAGAGTGGGAAGGCCCAGGAACTGAAGGTCCAAATCACGATCCCGCTGAAATTCTGTGCCCATCAGCCCAGAGTAGAAGTCAAACAGCAAAGCCTCATTTTCCTGATGCTGGACAGCAGTTGCTCCGTCACGCGATAAAGCCACAATGTGGTTGTCACGGTGTCTCATCCGGGCACGCATATGAAAGTAACGTGTATTGGCGTCGCCCTCCGCCAGCCATAGAATCCTCGAACGATGGCGTGCCATTGTGCGCTCGAGTGAGACCAACCCAAGAACCTTCATCTTGAGCTCGCCACGAAAGGTGCGCTCCCCAGCAGACAACCGACGCGTCTCCTGTGCAACATCCAGGCGGAAGATGATCTCCTTAGCGAGCAGAAGCTGACGCTTGACGCTCCCAATGCGACGATCACTCCAAGACTGCAGCGCTCGGGCTGTGCGTTTTAGCAACACATGGAGCCTTGACAGCGGGTCCAAATTCTCCGGCGCAATCCAAGCCTCAGTAACCACCTGCAGGTATCCGTCGAACTTAGGCCAGATGGGTTCAAAGTGGAACCGATAGCAGCGAGGGGACTGGAGATCCGTATGCAGGATGATTGGACAATGATCAGATGCCAAGGACGGCCCAGCCCGCAGGAGGCAGTTGGGGAATCTCTCTTCCCAATCAGCGGAGAAAAACCAGCGGTCTAGCCTCACGAGTGTGGGCTCTCGACGCTCATTGCTCCAGGTATAGCGGCGTCCGTGCAAAGTCAACTCTGAAAGCTCCAGATCATCAAGAAACCGCCGGAATCGCGCCATCCACCGCCTATTCAGATTGGAGTTATTTTTATCTTCCGCCTGATACATCAAATTGAAGTCACCTGCCATTGCCCATGGGCCCGCGTGCAACGCACGAAAGGTACGGAGCTCTTCGAAGAACAACAGCCGATCCGGGGTGGAGAAGGGACCGTAGACCACGGTGAGCCGCCACAGGGAGACGGGTCGCACCGCTGCCTGATACACACCGAAAGTGCGAAGGAGTGGAAGACAACTCCCGTCACATCCCATATCGCCGTGCGCCAAGCAATCAGTATGCCACCTCTCGTACCGTTTGCGGGAAGGAAGAAGTACTTGTATCCTGGACCCAGCATACGCATTATGAACCAATCATCAATCACTGCGAGTTTAGTTTCCTCCACGAACAGCAGGGACAAACGCTCATCACGGACAGTGTCCCGCAGCAGATCCTGGCGCGCGATGAAATTCAGCCCCCGCAAGTTCCAGCCGCCGATATTCTCGTTTGGTGTATCCATTAAGACACATGCAACAGCAAACGGCAACGGAACGACCTAGTAGGCCTCCTCCAGCTGCGCACCAAGCGCAGTCAGGTCGGCATCCCTCGGATTCTCGCGGGAGAAGAGCTCGCGCAGCGCTAGAAGATGGTGTTCGAGTACCTCGCCGGCGAAAAAATTCTTGTACCTCTCCAGCGCGCCATCATCAATCTCCTCCGGCTTCTCCGCCAGCCCAAGTTTAAATCTGTACTAGTGGAATTTGGCGCGTCGGCACGCCGCGCCGTTGGTGAGAAATTTTGCTGCCATTTTGGTTTGTTGATCAATGTTTATATTTATTAGAAGCAACAGTAATATTTCGTTTAGTTAGTTTTAGAGGATTGGATATATGTACGCTATTTTTGGGGGATAGTAAAGAAATTGGGAGACGATGTTCGCAGAAGGAAATGTAAGCCTAATTTAGAAGGTTTGCGAATTCAAAAGTCAGTTGTCATCGGGAAAAAATGTAAGCGAGTTTGAAATAGGCCCGTCGAGATTCGACATGTTGAAATTCGCCGGAATTTGTTGTGTGTAGTATCCCCAAATACATAGCGAATTGAAATGTTAGAGTTTTATTTTCACATTAATAATTAATGTAAATATATAATAAGTGGAAATATACATTTGTTGAATTGAATTCCATAATTAGAGTAAATTCATTTAGATTGCATCCAAATAATTACCAAATTGAAGTGTTCAATTTAAGTCCGTAATTGGAGAAAATGCATTACATGAGCATTTAATAAATTTAACTTCGTATAATTAGAGTAAGTGCATTTGGATTTTTATTGAAATATTTACTAAATTGGAATATCCAATCATGCTTGTTTTGTGTCATAAATAGTTAGCATTTATTTTCTAATCGTTTGAACGTATTATTCATATTATTCGGTGGATAGATTCGAATCTATTGATTTTTGAACGTTTTTCATTTTATGGAAATTGTTTAAGTTAACTTGTCCCACCTGTCAAAAATCTAACATTTTTTAAAAAATGTTTTCAAAAAGAATAACCTTCATGTTTATTTGTCTCATGCGGTTAAATATTATCGTCTCGAAGTAATTTGAAATATTGAAATCCGTCGGAATTTATCGTTATCCATCTAATCAAGCATTTTTTTTAATCAAGCATATAAGGAAATACATTATATGGGTATTTTTTAGGGTTTTTTGAAGTAATTAGAAACTTTGGAATGGTCAAATATACTTGAACTGATCAAATATGCTCGTTTTTTTTTTGTCATGAATATGTAATTGAATTGCATAGTCGGAGGAAATACATTGTATTAGCATTTATTAAGTTCAGTCCATAATTAGAGGAATTTAATTTGTATTTGCTCGAAATATCCATCTAATAAAGCATTTTTTTAAATGTAAGTACACAATTAGAGTGAGTTCTGTTATATTACCTCCAATATGTTAACTAAATTGGAATGATAAATTATGTTTCCATTTTGCAACACGTATTTTATTTGACTTCATAACCCGAGAAAATACATTATGGTCATATCAAAATATTAACCAATTTGAGCATTTATTAAATTTAATTGCATATTTGGAGAGAGTTAAGTTGTATTACCTCTAAATATGAATGATTTTGAAATGATATAATATGGCATTTATTAAATTCAGTCCATAGTTAGAGGAATTGAATTAGTATTTGCTTCAAATATCCATCTAATAAAGCATTTTTTTTAATTTAAGTACACAATTAGAGTGAGTTCAGTAATATTACCTCTAATATGTTAACTAAATTGGGATGGTAAATTATGTTTCTATTTTGCCACGCATATTTTATTTAACTTTATTATCAGAGGAGTTATATTATGATTATATCAAAATATTCATCAATTTGAGCATTTATTAAATATGAATGCATATTTGGAGAGAGTTCAGTTCTGTTACCTCTAAATATGAACCATTTTGAAATGATATAATATGTTTGTATTTTGCCTTAAGTAGTTAAATTAACTCAACAAACTGAGCAAATACATTATATGTGCATGTAGTAAATTCAATCCATAATTAGAGGAAATGAATTTGGATTTCCTCCAAATATTCACCGATTTAAAATCTTCAAAAATGTTTGTATTATGCCACAAATAGTTAGCATTTATTTTTCTGATCATTTTGATTTTTTTTCATATTTTTCTGATGGGTAGATTTAAAGGTACTGATTTTGCAGTTTTATTCATTTTCCGCAAATTGTTTAGACAGATTGGGCCCACTTGTCAGGTTTTTAATATTTTCTGTATTTTTTTCCTCTAAAAAAAACACTGGCAGGCCGGACCCACGCTGACTCCGCGATGACGTAAGCAGTCGCCGCAGTGGGCACGGCGAGCTCGCCGGCGTCGATCCAGCGCGAGGTAGGACGCGCAGCTAGACGCATCGGATGCGCATGGACGCGGGGTGCCCGCAAGCGGCGGCGCCGCTGCTATTTGGTCGCCGGAGCGTCGCTGGCGGCAACCAAACGCGGCGGTCGGACTGTGAGCACGGCGGCTGATACGTCCATTTTGCATCACTATTTTATATCATAATTTGTCATTATCTATCCTTATATTTCATATTAATACATGATACTTATGTTATTTTGCCTTATTTTGCATGTTTGATGATTATTGGGAATTATCCTTCCGGAGTCAGGTTTCTGCTGGAAAAAGCGTCGTCAAGTCACATATCAGCGGAACTCCAAAAATCACGAAACCAATTCTGGGGTCTTATAATGTCAGATGCCGGAGGCAGCCAGGTGGGCCAGGTGGGCCCCACGCCACACCTGGGCGCGGCTGGCCTGTGGGCCGCGCCCAGCTATGGCGTGGCCACCTGGGTCCACCCCCCAGGTTGCCTCTTCGCGTATATCTGCCTCCCGAAAACCTAAGCACGGGGGGTACGTCCACGAAATATTCCGCCGCCTCCACGGGACGGAAACCACCGAGAGAGAAAGAGCTCTCTGGCAGGGAGATCCTGCCGGGGAAATTCCCTCCCGGAGAGGGGAAATCATCGCCATCGTCATCGTCATCACGCTGGACTTCATCGGGATCATCATCACCACATCCACTGCGCCATCACCATCATCTCCACCGACTCCACATCCATCTTGCTGTAACATCTAGGGCTGTACCTTGTCTAGTTCATTGGGGAGACTCTCCCGGTGTTGATTACTCCTTGTTATTGATGCTATTGAGTTTGTTTGGTGGATTAGTGTTCATGTCCAGATTGTTATTCATTGCCATATCATCTCTGATCATGATCCATATGATGTCTTGTGAGTAGTTTGTAGTTCTTGAGGACATGGGGAAGTCATGTTGTTAGTAGTGAAATAATGCTGCGTTAATATTTAATGGTTTGATATTTAAGTTGTGGTGTCATTCTTCTAGTGGTGTCATGTGAACGTCGACTACATGACACTTCACCTTTATGGGCCTAGGGGAATGCATCGTGTACCTAGCTTGCTAGTTGAGGGGTTGCCGGAGTGACAGAAACCTGAACCCCCGTTAGTAAGATAGTGCACGAGGGAGCGTAGGGTCTCAGAGTTTAAAGCTGTGGTTAGATTTATCTTAATTACTTTTCTGCATTCGCGGATGCTTGCAGGGGGTATAATCACAAGTGCGTATTAGTCCTAGGAAGGGCGGTGCGTTAGCATAGATTCACCCACACAACACTTATCAAAACAATGAAGATTAACCAGTTGCACGAAGCGAAAGCACTTGACGAAATTCCCATGTGTCCTCAGGAACATTTGTCTCTTATAAGTAACACACTCGGCTTGTCCTTTGCACTCAAAAGGATTGGGCCACTCGCTGCATTTGTTGCCGCGCTCGTTTATTTACTTGCACTGTTTTTACCTGCTGTTTCGAATACTACTGAAAACCTGTCTGCTAGCTTTTACAGTGAATTCTTGATCAAAACTACTTGCCAGCACCTTCTGCTCCTCGTTGGGTTCGACACTCTTATTTATCGAAAGTACTGCGATACACCCCCTATACTTGTGGGTCATCAAGACTATTTTCTGGCGCCGTTGCCGGGGAGTGAAGCGCTATTGGTAAGGAAATTGGTAAGGAAATTATTTACTGTAATGACTGTTATGGAGTCAAATCCATTTGGTTCGCTGTTTGGGAGGACTACTACCACTGCTACGGTAGTAGATGATCCTCCATCTGCTGAGATTGTTCCATTTAAAATACCTACGAAAATTGTTGGACGTATTATGGATAACCGCTATGATGGAACTGTTCATCCTGGTAATCATTTGCTTTATATACATGAACTATGCGGTTTGTTCAAGTGTGCAGGTATTTCGATGGACATTATTAAAAGGAAATTATTTACTCTGTCGCTGGATGGCAGAGCTGCTGAATGGTATAGTCTGCTGAAGAATGGTCCTTCATTGAGCTGGGCTGAAATTGTCCCTCTCTTTTATTACAAGTTTTATCCTCCAAGTGAGATTCATAAGGATCGGAATTCTATATTCACTTTTTGGCCTTATGAGGGAGAAAGTATTGCCCAAGCTTGGGGGAGATTGAAATTATTAATGCTCAAATGCCCTGTTCATGGGATTCCAAGTAATATTGTCATCAATAACTTTTATGCAAGACTTTCCTATCATGATAAAGATTTATTGGACACTTCTTGTTCTTGGTCATTCACTCGTATGAAGGATGAAGATAAATGGGATCTTCTTGATCGTATCCAGGAAAATACTGAAGGATGGGAGAACGACAAAGGTAGGGAGTCAGGTATAAATTATGATTTCGAATGCATTAAATCCTTTATGGAGACTGATAGTTTTCGTAATTTTAATGCTACTTATGGTCTTGATTCTCAAGTTGTTGTTAATTACTTTAAGGCCTTTGCCTCGTATCTCGATATTCCTAGACAAGGTTGGGAAAAGTATCATGAACCTTATGAAGATAATGCTAATTTTGCTCTTGCTAAAAATGTTGAAGTTCAAACTGTTGATCGCATTATACCAGAACCCTATATTGAAAAAATACCTTTTCCTGTTAAAGTAAAAGAACACTCTATTTTGGCTAGTGTGGTTAGCAAAAGTGAACGTAAACCTAGGGAACCTGATGAGCAAATTAGTGTAGAACATGAAGTAGCTATGGTTAAGGAACTTGTAACTGAAAATGTAGAAGGAGGTCATATTGTGTTTTGTGAAGAAGCTTCTAACATGGTTACACATCCTAAAAGAGCTCGAAAGCCTAGTGTTCCTGTGCTTTCTGTTAAAATAGGTGAGCATTGTTATTATGGTCTCTGTGATATTGGTGCTAGTTCCAGCGCTATCCCTTATGCTCTCTACAAGGAAATCAGGAAGGAAATTGATCCTTGCGAATTGGAAGATATTGATGTGGTTATTCAGCTTGCTAATAGGGAAACTATCTGTCCAGTTGGCATTGTCAGAGATGTTGAAGTTTTATGTGGTAAGACTAAATACCCTGCTGATTTCTTAGTTCTCGGTTCTGCTGCTAGTGACTCTTGTCCTATTATTTTTGGTAGACCTTTCCTGAATACTTGTGGTGCTATTATTGACTGTCAAAAAGAGAAAAAATTTACTAGATTCGATGGAGAGTCTTATGAGTTTAATTTTTCAAAATTTGCTAAGAATCATTATGAACCTGAAATGCCTAATGAGAACTTTCAAGTTGAACAGCTTGCTTCTATTGCTGTTGGTCCTAACAATGCTTTGCAGCAATTTTTGGAAGACCACGAAAGTGAAGTTTTTGCAGAAGAAAGAAGGGAGATTGACGACATCTTTCTGCGTCAACCTCAAATGCTTAGGCATGATTTACCTGTGGAGGACCTGGGAATTGCGCCCCCTCCTAAAGAAGACCCTGTTTTTGATCTTAAGCCTTTACCTGATAATCTTAAGTATGTTCATATTGATGATAAGAAAATATATCCTGTTATTATTAGTTCTAAACTTTCAGGAGATGAAGAAGCAAAATTATTGCAAGTTCTGAAGAAACATAGAGGCGCAATGGGCTATACTCTTGATGATTTAAAAGGGATTTCTCCTGCTATATGTCAGCATGCTATTAATATTGAGCCTGATGCCAAGCCTGTTGTTGAGCATCAACGTCGTTTAATTCCTAAGATGAAGGAAGTGGTAAGAAATGAGGTATTAAAACTTCTTGAAGCAGGTATAATTTATCCTATTGCTGATAGTAGATGGGTTAGTCCTGTTCATTGTGTTCCTAAGAAAGGAGGAATAACTGTTGTGCCTAATGAAAATGATGAGCTTATTCCTCAGAGAGTTGTAGTTGGTTATAGAATGTGCATTGATTTTCGTAAGGTCAATAAGGTTACTAAGAAAGATCATTATCCTTTGCCTTTTATTGATCAGATGTTAGAAAGGTTGTCTAAGAAAACTCATTTTTGTTTCCTTGATGGTTATTCTGGTTTTTCCCAAATAGCTGTTAGAAAGGAAGATCAGGAGAAAACCACTTTTACCTGTCCTTATGGTACTTATGCTTATAGACGTATGCCTTTTGGTTTATGTAATGCTCCTGCTACTTTTCAGAGATGCATGTCTGCTATTTTTCACGGTTTTTGTGAAGAAATTGTGGAAGTCTTCATGGACGATTTCTCCGTCTATGGAACTTCTTTTGATAACTGTTTGCACAATCTTGACAAAGTTTTGCAGAGATGTGAAGAAACCAATCTTGTTCTTAATTGGGAGAAATGCCATTTTATGGTTAATGAAGGCATTGTTCTTGGGCATAAAATTTCTGAAAGAGGTATTGAAGTTGATAGAGCTAAAGTGGAAGCAATTGAGAAAATGCCATGCCCCCGAGATGTGAAAGGTATTCGTAGTGTTCTTGGTCATGCTGGTTTTTATAGAAGGTTTATTAAAGATTTCTCTAAAATTTCAAAGCCACTTACCAATCTTCTTCAAAAGGATGTTCCATTTGTTTTTGATGACGAGTGTAAAGAGGCATTCGAAATTTTGAAGAAGGCTTTAATAACTGCTCCTATTGTTCAACCACCAGACTGGACTTTACCATTTGAAATTATGTGTGATGCTAGTGATTTTGCTGTAGGTGCTGTTTTAGGACAGCGAGTAGATAAAAAGTTAAATGTTATTCATTATGCTAGTAAGACTCTTGATGCAGCTCAAAAGAATTATGCTACTACTGAGAAGGAATTTTTAGCAGTAGTGTTTGCTTGTGATAAGTTTAGACCTTATATTGTTGATTCTAAGGTAACTATTCATACTGATCATGCTGCTATTAAATACCTTATGGATAAGAAGGATGCTAAGCCTAGACTTATTAGATGGGTTCTCCTGTTACAAGAGTTCGATTTGCATATTGTTGATAGAAAAGGTGCTGAAAATCCTGTTGCTGATAATCTGTCTAGATTAGAAAATATAATGCATGATCCTATTCCTGTTGATGACAATTTTCGAAATGAGCAGTTGGCTTCTATAAAGGTAAATTCGAATGATTGTCCCTGGTATGCTGATTATGCTAACTTTATTGTTGCCAAGTATTTGCCTCCAACTTTTACTTATCAGCAAAGGAGGAAATTCTTCTGTGACTTGAGGCATTATTTTTGGGATGACCCACATTTATATAGAGAAGGAGTTGATGGTATTATGAGAAGATGTGTTCCAGAGCATGAGCAGAAGGAAATATTGGATAAATGCCATGGTAGTGCTTATGGAGGACATCACGCCGGAGACAGAACTGCACAAAAGGTTCTACAATCAGGTTTTTATTGGCCTACTCTTTTTAAAGATGCAAGAAAATTTGTTTTGACCTGTGATCAATGTCAGAGAGTTGGGAATATTAGTAGACGTAATGAGATGCCTATGAATTATTCTCTTGTTATTGAACCTTTTGATTGTTGGGGATTTGACTTTATGGGTCCTTTTCCCGCTTCAGATGGTTATACTCATATTCTAGTTGCTGTTGATTATGTTACTAAGTGGGTAGAGGCTATACCAACCTCTAGTGCTGATGGTAAGACTTCCTTAAAAATGCTTAAGGATGTTATTTTCTCGAGGTTTGGTGTGCCTAGATATCTCATGACTGATGGTGGTTCACACTTTATTCATGGTGGTTTTAGAAAAACTCTTGCTAAATATGGTGTCAATCACAGAATTGCTTCACCGTATCATCCTCAAACTAGTGGTCAAGTAGAGTTATCAAATAGAGAAATTAAGTTGATTTTGCAAAAGACTGTCAATAGGTCTAGAAAGAATTGGGCTAGAAAGCTTAATGATGCTTTGTGGGCTTATAGAACAGCATATAAAAATCCTATGGGCATGTCTCCTTATAAAATGGTTTATGGAAAAGCTTGTCATTTACCTCTAGAATTAGAACACAAGGCCTATTGGGCAATCAAAGAGCTTAATAGAGATTTCAAATTAGCTGGTGAGAAAAGGTTGCTAGAGTTAAGCTCTCTAGATGAATGGAGAAGTGAAGCATATGAAAATGCTAAACTTTTCAAAGAGAAAGTTAAGAGATGGCATGACAAGAGAATTTTAAAAAGAGAATTTTGCATAGGTGATAAAGTTTTATTGTATAGGTCTCGTCTCAGATTTTTTGCAGGAAAATTACTCTCAAAATGGGAAGGACCTTACATTGTGGAAGAAGTTTATCGTTCTGGTGCAATAAAAATTAATTCACTTGACGGTGACAAACCTCAAGTTGTTAATGGGCAGAGACTTAAACATTATATTTCTGGAGAATCTTATAATGAAAATGTTGATATTATTCAAATGGTATCTCCGGAGGAATTTATTAAAACTCAGAAACAGGAAACTGCAGAGTCTGATTTGAAGTAGGTATGAGTTTCGGTAAGAAAAAGTCCGCGTTTTACTTCGAAACTTTTATATTAGTTATTTTTATACAATTTTGGAAATATCAAGACGAATAAGTGCCGGAGGAGGTGCCCGAGGGCACCACGCCACAGCAGGGCGCGGGCCCCACCTGGGCCGCGCCCAGCTATGGCGTGGTCGCCTCGGAGACCCCCTCCGACTCCGCTTCGCCCTGTGCTTCCTTTTCACGCGTTATTTTCCGCTATATATTTACCCGGATCTCCCGAGGTCCGTATCTCGTGTTTTTGTTGCGTTTGTTTTCGAGCAGTTTCTGTCAGGTTTCTCTATCAAGATTTAGATCCACCATGTCTTCTTCCGGAGCTCCGAAGGGCAAACCTCTCAAGGGGAGCGTCAACCCATACATGGCTGAGGTGAAGAGGCACCCACAGGAGTTGCGCAAGGTTGACGGTGTCATGGTGCAAGAAGATGTTCGAGGACCGAAGAAGGAGGGAGATGTCATGGCCAGGCTAGAAGAAGTGGAACATGAAGTTTTTAGGTACCAGAAGATGATAGAGCGTGGTGTAGAAGCCAATCACAAGATCATCTCCGAGCTCAGGGATAAACACCAAGAGGAGACCTCTAGGTTATGGGATGATATCTTCCTGCTCCATCAGTCCACCACAAAGTTGCAGGCCCAAATTTATGACCTGCAGAATCAAAATTTTGAGTATGAAACCAGGTTTCATCGCATGAGTCTGGGAGCCAGCGCCAGGACCCTTGAAACCAAGTCCTCCTTTGTTGATGGGAATCCTTTCTGGTGGAAGAATTATAATAATGGGCCTCAATCATCACCGCAATCACCAGACAGGGAGTAATTCACCATGGGTAACAACACACTCCCAGCTTGTTTCAAGCTTGGGGGGGGGGTGTTTTCAGTATCACCATCTTTATCTTTATCTTTATATTTTTGCTTAGTACCATGAGTAGAGAAGTTATCATATGAGATAGTTTGCAATGTGGAGTATCACTCCTTAGTTGGTTATCGTTGTATCCGTTGGTGTGAGGTTTATTGTGATGGAATATTAATGAGAAGCTTTATCTTTACTTTCTGCACACTTTATTTTAGCCAGCAAGTCCTTTGTCATATGCTGATCTTGTTACATTAGTATTGGCATCACTTTGGGTGCAGCAAGTAAATTTAGTTGGTTGTGGCAAACTTAGACTGGTCAGTAGTATCAATACTTTTTACACTTAAGTAGAAAAGAGGGAACTGGTTGCAATAACATTATCCCTATTGTTTTCCTCTTTGTTGGCCAATGAGTTTATTATTCTTGAATTAAAGTGTTTTGTGCCCACAAAGTAGATAGCATGGTTGTTCTATTAGATCTATAAGTGTTTGTCTCTCTCAATTCTTGTGCTTGCTACTAAACCTTGCTAGCCTAAAACCTTGTACTGAGAGGAGATACTTCTCGTGCATCCAAAACCCTGAACCAAAGCACTCCATTCGTGTCCACCATAACTACCTATCATGTAGTGTTCGCACTACTCCAAGTACATTTTCTCGTGTGCTACCTTTAACTATTCAAAACTATTATTATATCCCTTTTTGTGTCACTGTTCACCAAGCTCATAAGGACGTGGTAGCAGATGTGTCATCTTCCATGCTAACTGATTTACAAGGATTGGCAGCTTCATCTGCTTCTCCACCTTTTATTTTGCATTAAAAGAGCTGGTTAGTCCACCCTATAAATAAATAAATAAATAAATAGACACTCCTCCACGGTGATTGTTGGTCGGCAACCGAGGATTCGGTCAAGCCATGGTTTGTGGAAAGAAATGGTTGGGAGGAGTGTCATCAATAAGTGCTTGTTACAAGTGCAGTTCTATAAACTCTCGGAACCGCTCTAAAAGTTAATTAGTATGGAAGATGACAAGGATTCTACCACTGATTTGTTGACCAATAGCATACACCTCTCAAAGCAATATTTTTACACTCTCTATGCCTTCGGGAACTAAAAAGCTCTAGCACACGTTTTAATCCCTGCTTCCCTCTGCGAAGGGCCTATCATTTATTTATTGTTGAGTCAGTAAACCTATTCCCTCTATCCCGAGCAAGCACTCGAATTGTTATAGATACAATCATTTATAGTTCATAATATTTCCTATCATGTTTTGTCTACTTTGCTTGAGCACATGAAGTTTTATCTTTGAGAATATGACTTTGACAGTTTTCTTTGGAATGTGAAAGGAACAGTGATGATTGAGCAACTCTATTTCTGCAATATAGCTCTAGTATAAAGACTCTTCTTGAAAGATAAGTTAGAATGTTGATTGTTCTCTGACCAAGAACACAGTTTGCCACATCCAATTGGTTTGCTTAATGTACCTTTATTTGTGGTTGTTCCATTACTTGTTCCAAGTTAAGTAGAATGTGTAGAGACTGCTGTTTAAAATGACTTGTTTAGCTGAGTAAATACTGATGCTTCTTGTCCGTATTCTTTATTATCGACACTTCACTCCATAAACATGTGGACTTGTTTACTGAGCTCAGTTTTCGCTTGGGGACAAGCGAGTCTAAGCTTGGGGGGAGTTGATACGTCCATTTTGCATCACTATTTTATATCATAATTTGTCATTATCTATCCTTATATTTCATATTAATACATGATACTTATGTTATTTTGCCTTATTTTGCATGTTTGATGATTATTGGGAATTATCCTTCCGGAGTCAGGTTTCTGCTGGAAAAAGCGTCGTCAAGTCACATATCAGCGGAACTCCAAAAATCACGAAACCAATTCTGGGGGTCTTATAATGTCAGATGCCGGAGGCAGCCAGGTGGGCCAGGTGGGCCCCACGCCACACCTGGGCGCGGCTGGCCTGTGGGCCGCGCCCAGCTATGGCGTGGCCACCTGGGTCCACCCCCCAGGTTGCCTCTTCGCGTATATCTGCCTCCCGAAAACCTAAGCACGGGGGGTACGTCCACGAAATATTCCGCCGCCTCCACGGGACGGAAACCACCGAGAGAGAAAGAGCTCTCTGGCAGGGAGATCCTGCCGGGGAAATTCCCTCCCGGAGAGGGGAAATCATCGCCATCGTCATCGTCATCACGCTGGACTTCATCGGGATCATCATCACCATCATCCACTGCGCCATCACCATCATCTCCACCGACTCCACATCCATCTTGCTGTAACATCTAGGGCTGTACCTTGTCTAGTTCATTGGGGAGACTCTCCCGGTGTTGATTACTCCTTGTTATTGATGCTATTGAGTTTGTTTGGTGGATTAGTGTTCATGTCCAGATTGTTATTCATTGCCATATCATCTCTGATCATGATCCATATGATGTCTTGTGAGTAGTTTGTAGTTCTTGAGGACATGGGGAAGTCATGTTGTTAGTAGTGAAATAATGCTGCGTTAATATTTAATGGTTTGATATTTAAGTTGTGGTGTCATTCTTCTAGTGGTGTCATGTGAACGTCGACTACATGACACTTCACCTTTATGGGCCTAGGGGAATGCATCGTGTACCTAGCTTGCTAGTTGAGGGGTTGCCGGAGTGACAGAAACCTGAACCCCCGTTAGTAAGATAGTGCACGAGGGAGCGTAGGGTCTCAGAGTTTAAAGCTGTGGTTAGATTTATCTTAATTACTTTTCTGCATTCGCGGATGCTTGCAGGGGGTATAATCACAAGTGCGTATTAGTCCTAGGAAGGGCGGTGCGTTAGCATAGATTCACCCACACAACACTTATCAAAACAATGAAGATTAACCAGTTGCACGAAGCGAAAGCACTTGACGAAATTCCCATGTGTCCTCAGGAACATTTGTCTCTTATAAGTAACACACTCGGCTTGTCCTTTGCACTCAAAAGGATTGGGCCACTCGCTGCATTTGTTGCCGCGCTCGTTTATTTACTTGCACTGTTTTTACCTGCTGTTTCGAATACTACTGAAAACCTGTCTGCTAGCTTTTACAGTGAATTCTTGATCAAAACTACTTGCCAGCACCTTCTGCTCCTCGTTGGGTTCGACACTCTTATTTATCGAAAGTACTGCGATACACCCCCTATACTTGTGGGTCATCAGCGGCGTCGATTCCGGCGCGCACGCAACGTTCCGGCACGCGAAACTGGGTGAGGATGGAGAGGACGCGGCGGCGGAGCTTCCCGTTTGCGTCGATCTGACGGGGAAGTAGCGGAGCGGCGGCGATGCGAGTCGGCGACGGCGGCGGGGTCACACGGGAGAGAGAAGGAGATGGGGGGATGTGTGCGTACTTTTCATCGTGGTCCATGGGTTTTTTGGTAATTTCAGATAGATCCTTCTTAGTGGGAAGGTGTGGACTACGGAGGAATTTCTCATTTTTCGGGGGTTGTTTTTGCAAAACGACCGGACGAACGGTTGGATCGAAGATCGACGGCGCGGAGACGCGCGCACGTACTGTAGAAACGTGGTACTGTATGTGAACAGTGTTCTGGTGACGTGGGCAAGGGAGGTCTTTTCTCTACTACAAAAGAATGAACTGTCCTGTCTCGGCCATGGACGGACGAAGTCGGACGACCGAGAAACTGCCAGATTAGGAGACGGACGAAATCGGACGACCGAAAAACTGCCTGATTAATGTAATCCCACTCGTAATCTGGGCAATAATTACGGGCCACAATTAACATTCTGAGTCGTTTGCATGCACACAGTATGGTCGGATGTATTTTCTCGGTAATGACATTAATGTTAATTATGCCTAATGAACGGAAGGACATTAAATGCTAATTATGCCTAATAAATGGAAGGACATTAAACGCAAAATTTTATCCGGGACGGGTGGAACTGGGTGAGGTCCGACGAGGCAGCTTCGGCATCGTTGTTGGGTGAGGTCCGACATGCAGTGCACCAGCACGTACACTATGCATCGTTGCTTGGTGCAAGAAGGTGATCAAGTCATCGTCACGAGAATTGATCAAGTCATCGTCACCAGAGGTGATCCCATCGCCTTTCTACTCAAAATCTTTTCTGCTTATCCGCTATTTTGAAGTTAATCTATTATCCAGTGCACAGGAGCTACCAGAACCGATGCAGCTTCACCGGAGACGAACGACGCCGCCGCCACGGGATCCCGTGATTGTGTCATTCATTGCCGCCTCCATCGTTGTCTAAACCATATAGAGATCGAGATAGATCAAAGAGAGCCGGAGACATTATCCTCGCCTCGGATCGACGTTATCTACACCACAGCCCGTCGGTGAGCTATTCCTCTCGCGTAGATCATCGAACTTTTGAGTATGCTTCACATATATGTTTCACGCATATTAAAATATGAAAGAATAACATGTTTGTACTACTACGGATTGTAATCTTCATGGTTTTTAGACCTGTGAAAACTACACGGCAGAACCAAAATTTGCCTGCATACCAAAAACTATTACGGACTGAACTGCTATGGGTGCTATATTTTCCGCTGAAATATGATCTCTTGGACAAAATGTTGTCTGACCTTCCCTGCACCAAAAAATCTGAAAGTTTTTCACGACGTGCACTCACATCTCTTCTAAATGATTTAAAATACAAACACAAAATACCTTGTAGATCTCTTGAAAATAATTATGTATTATACTGCTACCGGTTTGTTTTTGTGCCAAAAACCTTAATGTTGTGCAGTAGGAACATTTATTTGATATTTCCCTACACCAAAAATTCTTAATATTTTACAAGGCTGACCTTTCATGTCTACTAAATCATGTAAAAATATCAGAACAAAATATCTCATAGATGAAGGCGAAAATAAGAATGGATTGTACTTCTATCAGTCTGTATGTTTTCCTGATACCTTATTTTTTTTACACTATTTGTTCTCTGACATGTACCCTAAAAAGCATGAATATTCAAGGCGTGAACTTACATTCCTACTAAAGAATGAAAAAATATCAGCACAAAATTTGTTCTAGATTGATCGAAAATAATTGTGGATTGTGCTGATATCGGTCGGTTTCAGGGGATGAGATGCTACCATAGCTTTGACTATGTGGTGGACGACCCATACAACTACTATCCGTCCGAGTTCCTTAACTCTCTAACCCCTAATGGGCTGTCACCGCATGAGTTGAAGCTCAAGATTAACTGCCCGGTAATATTGCTTAGAAACATTGATCCGGCAAAAGGACTTTGCAATGGAACGAGGTTGGTAGTCCGCGGATTTCAGAGGAACGTCATTGATGCAGAAATCGTGTTGGGGCTAATGCTGGGAAGAGGATTTTCTTGCCGAGGATCCCTTTGCCCCTCAGATGATGAGATGTTCCCTTTACAGTTTAAGAGAACAATTTCCTATAGAAGTACAATCCATTCGCCAAGATGGTCAACCAGGCATAGGGGCAGACTATTCCTAATGCGGCTATCTACTTGCCCGAGCATATGTTCTCTCATGGGAGAATTGTACATCCCGCTTTCTAGATCTACATGCAGGAAAAACGTTAAGATCATCGCCGTCCCACCTACAAAGGATAAAAAGAAGAGATCCCTACATACTGATGCACGACCAACATCGTCTTTGAAAGAGGTCCTTACTAAATAGGTCAGTTATTTTGCACGGATATATTTTAAATACTCATACTTTGTATTTTTAAAATTATGGAAATTTATATATAGTATTTTATTTATTTTATACAGGTCAAATGAGAGAAAAATTAGTGACTTAACAATGCCTTCAAGCACGGAGAGATTTTGCCAAATTTCATATACGAACAATGTAAAAAAATTACATTGTAATCTTTATTTTTAGAGCTATCTCTTCATACTCGTGAATATTTATAAATGCATTATATTTATAAGTGTGTTGAAGAAAGAAATTTAAAAACCCGTAGCAACGTACGGGCATTCAACTAGTATATATAAATAGACTAGCGACACATTTATCGGATCATTTATTGCATGTTCGGGCACCTCCACAGAGAAAGAAGGGTCCCCCCTTGTTGAGTGGTGCTTGTTTGGGGGGCACACCAGAAATCGGGCCGGATTGTAGTGTGCAGTATTTTATTGCGGGCATGATTGTCATATTTTTTTTCTTTTTTATTTCAAAAGAATGCCATGATCATTGTGACAGAGCAAGGGAATATGAGATCGGCTAGTAGTCTGTAGACTTGTCCGAACATGCCGACAAGTCTATCCTACTAACCAGCGACCCGACCATTCTCTCTCACCCCTCCACTCTCAGCCGCCACTCGATTCTAGTAGAGCTTTGCAGATAGAAGCAACTGAGACAACGGTATTTTATCTCACGTCAGCGTCTTAACGGTAAATGTGACAGAAAGACGATTTTGTTACATTTCCACGACTAGGTGACCAATTTGTTACTCCTTCCGTCTCAAAATAAGTGTCATAAGTTTGTCAAAAAGTGGATGTATCTAGACATGTTGCATGTATAGATACATTCATTTTTATGCAAACTTGAGACACTTATTTCTGGACGGAGGGAGTACATTGCTTAGTACGTGACCAATTTGCTTATGTGGGGCAACTTCATAAACCACGGGAGCGTTGAAATAACATTAATATGCCTAATTAGAACTCAAATCTTCTAACAAGACAAGACTCTTCATGGGTACTCCAGGAACAAACATAATTAGACACACAGAGCTGCCTAGTCAGGCTCAATTCCTCTGTTTTCCGCCTCGGACATTTGTGATGTAGCATCTGCCTATCCTGTTTCACTATGCTGTTGCATGCATGTATCAAACAAAACGTTGTAGAAGAAAAGTTGCAACGAAGCCACCACCAGACACAGCTTCAGCCACCCAGCTGCAAAAAACGATAATGTTAGATATTTGGATAGTAAGTATTATAGTGAGTAAGCGTACCCCATCATGGCTTACGACTGCGTTTTCTCTTGGAGCTCTCCCCCTCGGCCTTGAAAATTGGCATTTTCAGGTCACTCAGCAAATTCTGGCACTCGGACACGTTTGCAGGCACTTTATGACCCTCTGGCCACATATCACAGAATAGATCCAGGAAGGCGTCAATACACTTATCTGACATATTGTGCCGTGCTTTTAGTTCCATCAATTGTTTAACAAATGATAGACGTGAGAGTTCAGTTCTGCTGTGAAGGGGCTCCTCAGCAGCAATGAGCTTCTTCTGCAAATCATCAGCATCTGCTGTTGGCTCGTTTCCATCAGCTGAAGGCTTCAACTCCTGCACACTATGAGCATGTGTTGCATCCCCAGTGTCAACTGCATCAGCATCTAGTGGGTCGGCACTAACCATAGGAGGCTCTACATATTTTGTTCTTCCTGAGACATGTTGAACTAGTCGGAAAACTGAAAGCAGAATGCATATGTCAGGTAACAATTCCCTCAAAAGAAAATCTACAGCACAGGCAATGCGATTGGCAAAAGGAAAGGAGACCACCAACGGCCTTCAGTTCATTCAATCACACAGCAAAGAAATCAATGGCAGGTCCTGAATTCACTAAAAATGAAAAGCAAAACATGGGAGGTCCCGGTAAGTATATTAAGTGTACAACCATGATATACTACTCTATATCCCCATTCATGCACTATTAGAAAAATAATATATCATTACACTAGCTGAAATGAGAGTGTTGCTGCAGGCAGTACCCCACAGTACAGCCATATTTATCCATAATCAACCCTTAATATTAAATTTCTCACTCGGCATTTTAACTGCCGATGTGACAGAAAGATGATTTGTTACAATTCCACAACTAGGTGACCAATTTGCTACATTGTTTAGTACGTGATCAATTTTCTCACGTGGGGCAACTTCATAAGCCACAGGAGAGTTGAAATTACATCCCGTACGATCCAGGATTGTGTGGCGTGGGCTTATGAGTATATTCATCAAGTTAAGCAAACTAGTAAACCAGCGGTAATTCTCAAGCTGGATTTTACGAAGGCTTTTGACATGATCGAGCACCAAGCTATAATTGAAATCTTGAAGGGGCATGGTTATGACAATAAATGGATAAGTTGGATCAACTCTATTTTTACCACGGGCATTTCATCTGTCCTCCTCAATGGCGTGCCAGGGAAGAAATTTCCATGTCGAAGAGGAGTCTGTCAAGGCGACCCCCTTTCACCGATTTTATTCGTTGAAGGGGCTGATTTACTTCAGACCATGATTAATCGTTTGGCTGCTGATGGCTTGCTTTCCCCACCTCTGCCTATCCCCAAATCGGATTTCCCTATTGTGCAATACGCCGACGATACTCTCTTGATTTTACAAGCTTGTCCAACTCAGCTGACTACTCTACATAATAGCTTGATCAAGTTTACTGCTGCTACTGGTCTGTCAGTGAACTACACCAAATCATGCATGATGCCACTGAATATAGATACGGCCAGATTGAATGATCTTGCAAAGGTTTTCGGCTGTGCTACCGGAACACTACCCTTTGCTTACCTTGGTCTTCCACTTGGTACTACGAGACCCACTATTGTAGAACTATCTCCACTTGCTGATCAGGTTGAACGCAGGCTAAATGCATGTGCAAGGTTCCTTGACTATGGGGGTAGATTGACGTTTGTTCAGTCGGTGCTCTCTTCCCTCCCAACACACTTCCTTTGCTCTCTGAAACTTCCCAAAGGTTTCATTAAAATCTTTGATCGTGCCAGACAACATTGTTTGTGGGCTAAAGAGGAGGACTCGGGATCACCTCACTCGCTTGCTGCTTGGCCCTTGGTTTGCAGACCAAAGAAACATGGTGGGCTGGGGATCACTAATCTTGAGATTCAGAATAAAGCATTACTGATGAAATATTTATACAAATTTTATAGCCATGCTGACATACCTTGGGTTCACCTGGTATGGTCACTTTATGGACCAGGTCCTCCCCATGCTCAATCTCGCAGAGGCTCATTTTGGTGGAAGGATGTTTACACCTTGATAGATATTTATAGAAGCATTACTCGATCAACTGTTCATAGTGGTGGCAGCACTCTTGTGGTGACACCCTACTTTGCGATGACTACCCCCAACTCTATTCCTCTGTATTAAATGAAGATGATTCTGTGGCTGATATGCTGCACCTCACCCAGCTGGGAGACATATTTGCACTACCTCTGTCAGTCCAAGCATTTAATCAATATGAAAAGGTTGCTGCGATTCTGCATGATTTCAATCGTGATGATTTGGAACCAGATGTGAGGACTTATGTTTGGGGAAATAGTACCTACTCGGCTGCAAATTTCTATAAATTTATTTTCGCACATGTGGACTGTGAGCCCTTCTTGGATGTCATTTGGAAGTCCAAGTGCTTCCCTAAACTGAAGGTATTCCTCTGGCTGATGATGTATGACAGATTGAACACAAAAGATCTTATGATCCGCAAACACTGGAACATTGAAGGAGGTCTGCATTGCATTCTTTGTGGGCAGGGCACATTGGAGACAGGAGACCATTTATTTTTTGATTGTCATTTTGCCACTCGCTGTTGGGACTTGCTTGATATCCAGTGGAATGCCAATGACCCAATCCCTGATAGACTTCGAGCTGCAAGGGCCAGCTTCACAGGGCCATGCTTCGTGGAGATCTTTGCATGCGCCACATGGAACCTATGCAAAATTAGGAATGAGTTCATCTTTCAGGAGGTGCAGCCCACTTTTGGTAGATGGAAGGTCAAGTTTCAGTCTGACCTATTCCTCATCAACATCGTGTTAAGGGGGATAGAATACAACCCTTGCTTTTGTGGCTTAGATCTTTAGTTATTTGATCATGTATATTTCTTTTGCTTTCCAACCTCCATGAGGTAATTTTTGAGCACCACTATAACTGTTCTGGACTCGGTCCGGTTCCATTTATATATAATTTAACCGTAGGGATTTTTCCCTACGGTAATGGTGTTCAAAAAAAAAAGCCTAATTAGAACCCAACTCCTCTAACAATGCAAGACTCAGATCTAACCTCGTCATGGGTACTTCAGGAACAAACATAACCAGACACACAGAGCTACCTAGTCAGGCTCAATTCCTCTGTTTTCTGCTTCAGACATTTGAGATGTAGCATCTGCCTGTTCTGTTTCGCTATGCTGTTGCATGCATGTATCGAATAAAACCTTGTAGAACAACTCTCAGTTTCTTTAAATGAAGCTAGAAGTTTATCCCCTTTGGTAAATAAATAAAAACTAGTCAAGGCTCAAGCTCAACCACCACTTCGGATCACCTGTGCCATAACCCAGGGGCGGATATATGCATGGGCCAACTGAGGATTCAGCCTTAGGCTTGGCCAAAATACTAGTCCTTTTGGTAGTAATCTGTCTAATTTTGGATTCACAACGGCATGGCCCCAAGCTTCGAATCTGCAAAAACGGATCCTCGCCTCTCCTCTACTCAACCTAGCTCCTTTTAGCCCCAAGTTTTGGGAAGATCCTAACTCCGCCAGATAGCATAGCTACCAGGAGATATACTACTTCCTATCTAGAGCCGTAGACCCAAAACTAAAATACTAGGCGCAAACGATAATTGGGATTGATCTGTGAGGACGAAAAAGAACCTGAACAAAATCGCAGAGAATCTGGAAGGGGGCGGAAGACCGTTTCGTGCAGAGAGTGGAGCGGTGCGTAGACTCGTGGTGGTCGGGGGAGGCAGCGGCGGACGGGGTTCGGGCTATGGGTATCAGCGTCGGTGGGGGCTGGCTAGCGGCGGCGGCATTGACTGGGTGGAGATGCGGGGTTGGCTAGGTTATGGGCAATCGAGCGCCGATAGGGTTTTTGCGGAAGGACTGGTAGTAGTGGGGCGAATTTTGCGCGCGCACGCAGCACAACATTTGTTCTCGCGCCATCTCGCGGCAAAAGTTCAATTCGCTGGTTGCTTGCCACGTGCTTAGGTGCGCCGACAGATAAAAAACAGAGCCACGTGTTTGGTGTTTTGTTGAAACGGGTAACCACGTGTTTTATTAATATAAGGTGAATACAAAACGCACACGCGAGGGTAGAGAGAAAAGCTATATTTTTTTAAATAATACATTTTTTTACGGAAAATCGACGCGATCTGAGATTATTTCAAAAATAATACACCCTAATTTGCGGCCACAACGATAGGTACTAATCGTCGGGGGACATGACGATTACTAATCATCGGGGATCACAACGATAGTTACTAATCGTCCAGGCTCTGGACGATTAGTGCATGCATGCGTTGCCCACGTTAGCAAAGCAAGAGCAGACGATCAGCTCGACGTGCGTGGTCGCCGGGCTGCACGCTGCGTGCTCACCGTGCGTGGTCGCCGGGCTGCCATGCGTGCAGGCGCGTCGTGCGTGGTCGTCGGGCTAGCCCTTTGTGCACTCGCTGGCTCGCCGTTGACACGTGTGGTTTCGTTGCTAGACAGCTCGAGCAGTTCAATCGATCGATCGTTGAGTGCTAGTGCATACACAGCCAGCTCGGGCTCGTGCGTGCATGCATGCATGCATGCATGCGTGCGTGTGCGAGTGCACACATCCTAGCACGGCAGTCCGGCGACCACGCACGGCTAGCCTGTTCGCGTCGGCGAGCGCCCGCACGCACGGCAGTCGGCGAGCCAGCGAGTGCACACACGGATAGCCCGGCGAGCACGCACGGTAGCCCAGCGACCACGCATGGCGAGCATGCACGGCAGCCCGGCGAGCACACACGTCGAGCTGATCGTCTGCTCTTGTTTTGCTAACGTGAGCAACGCATGCACACCAGTCGATTAGTACCTATCGTTGTGGCCCCAGACGATAGGTACTGATCGTCGACGACAAGCCTTTCGGCCGCGTGGGCTGGCCCACCCAAGACCTAATCGTCTAGGCCCCCGACGATAGGCACTAATCGTCCTGGCCCCCGACGATTAGTACCTATCGTTGTGGCCGCAAATTAGGGTGTATTATTTTTGAAATAATCTTAGACCGCGTAATATTCGTCGATTTTCCGTAAAAAAATGTATTATTTAAAAAAATAGCGAGAGAAAACACCTGTCCATAGAAATGTACAAAAAAACTCTCTAAGAAAAGAAAAATACATTGAATTTCTAGTTAAATCTGCATTGCCATCTCCGTGCTAAAAGTCGCCGGATTCAGAAGAGGACCGGTCCATAGCCCGAAATGGCATTGTTAGTCTATGAAGAAGCTTGCCGTATGCGAAGCCTTTGTCACTTCGACCGGGGATCATCCCCATCCTCCTCAAATTTTGGAGCCACCATTAGACGTTGGCGTCGTCAAGGCCCATCACCAGATTCGCCACTGTTGTCGGGACCACGCCAAACCGAAGCTTATCCCGCGATTGAATACTTCAATTTTTTTTTTTGTTGTTCACGAAAGTAAAAGTTTAGTTCAGTGTCAAAATACCCCCGTTGATGCTATCGTGCATATGTGTGTGATAATCCACTCCTTTTTTATAAAGGCAATTCCATTTTTATCATAGGATTTATTTTGTCGTGTTTTTATAACTCATTTAATTTTATGTTGTCAGACAAAATCCATGTCAACAACGGGTATTTATGGCAGGTCGACACCCTCGCACATGCTTGCATCCTTACAGCTTTCCAATTTCACGCGCAAGAGTTGCGATAAAAAACTTCAAGGATCCCTGCATGCTTGCCAATCAGCAAGAGACCTCCTTCAGTTCGTGTCTCTATCTCCTTTTTCTTCGAACTTAGCGATGAACATATCCTCTCCCACAACGCTGAACAATAAACACCTAGAGTTACGCCATGCTAGACGCAAGACCTTCGCCACCATGTTGACATGCATCACCTTTCGGTGTAGCACATTGCAATCAAAGCCCACTCTGGCACTCCTCCTCCTCGTTCGTCGTCATGATCATCCACCACCAACCCGTAACTCTCCTTCTTTGACAATTTCATCTTCTCTATCATCTGTTCCACTCCATCAGAATCCATGCAACAAGGGCCAACAGTGGTGTGCACCACAAAGCTACGTCTCGACACGTTTTTTTTTCTTTTTCAAAATGGGAGCATAGCCCCAGCCTCTGCAACGTCTCGACGTGTGACTGCTACACTGCATTTTGTATCATATATATTAAAAATATTTATTTTAGTTTCTATGTATATTTAATTTATTTATGCAACTTTATGTTGATTTACGTGTTTTAGTGACTTTTCCACAAAATGTCCTTACCATTCCACCAAGAAGGAATCGCCTTGGTCAAGGCGTGGAAAACCGTATTCTTTCTCACCTCACAATTTTCTGATTGCTTGTTATTGAATCCTGAAATGTAGAAAACTCTTTTTTCGTATTTTTTAGTTTCATAAACCTTTTGAACTCTAATTAAATCGAGTAAAGTTGTGCGATCCTATTTTTCGAATAGGAAGAGGACCAACATCATGAACCGCTAACTGGGGGAGCTTGGAGGCCGATAACGTGCCTGCCCCAGTGATAAAGCGAACAGGCCCTTTGGCTAGGCCCAGCCTAAGAGTTCAAATACCATGTGATCTATAGGTCCCAGACCCGGCTAAAAAGAAGTCCTATTCTAAAGGACGTTGCTACATCGTGGTCGACCACGATCTAGCCTACTGCGAGTTCAGTCCGACAGCCCGAAAAGGAAAGAAACGATTCGCGCGCGCGGTCAGTCCGACAGTCCGAAAAGGAAAGAAACGATTCGCCCGCGCGCGTTGGTTTTGGCTGGCCTACGCGATCACCTAGCGCGATGGTGCCTTTTTCTTGGCGGGACCGGCAGCAGATCTCACGCCACCCATAAAAGGAAGTGGCACATAGGAAATCAAATTACATCCGTGCATTCACAAAGAAAGACTTCTATTCTCCTCCAGTGCCTTTTGTCCCCAGATTTGCAACAAACAAAACAGATCATTACATCACCACCTCAGATCTCTCTCAAGAACTCATCTTACTATTTACATCTCCATCAGTAAACTAGAAGATTCAGCAAGTAGAAGATTCAACCAAACGGATTCTGCAAATGTTCTAGCCAATAGAAGTTTCGAACAGATGTAAAAGTTATTTCCCCATCACCTCTTTTTCTCCCCCTGCCACCATCCATGCTCTGTTTTTACATCCCTGTAAAGACATAGACATGAAATTCTGTTCAAAAAGCTGTGGATGTGATGTATTGTGCAAAAAAAGCAATTAAAGCAGGACGTCCTGGGATTTGCTTGGCAAATTAGATGTAAAATTGACTGGCAACAGGTCTACAATCTTGTGCATGTGCTGTCAAAAAACTAGATGTAAACTGGGATTTACTTGGCACTTACTTACATGTAAAGTTATAAATTTAGGAAATTCTGAACAGTAATTATCTAAATCTTGTGCATGTGCTGTCAAAAAACTGATTCAAAGTAGGACCCTGGGATTTACTGATTCAAAAAACAAATCTTTGTCCAGAAGAATCACACAGATCATACTGACTGCAGCTCAATCTGGAAGTGGAACTTGCAGGCATGGCTCCTCCCCAACCCAGCCCACCCCTTTTGCTACACGAACATGAAGGTTTTAACCCTGGAGATTGACATTTTACATCTAGCATGGTACTATAAATTTGTAAAAACCTGGGGCATGACATTTACATCAAGCAAATGGTTTTTCTTGACATGCTACTTGTTTTAGTTGACTGTGATTACATCTATGGAAAAAAATGCAGAGTTGTGTCACTAGCATTGTGCTGTAACCAAAAAAATCTGTAAAGAACTAATCTACAATGGCGTGAAGGTTTTGTTTTTTGTACACCTAGCATTGTTTTTATTGACAATTACATCTGATTTTCATCTAGTGACCAGTAAAAAATTAACATCCTATCAGCTTACTGAAAAAAAAGATAAGCATGCACAAGGAGAATCCCATAAGTAGTTTTCATCTCCTGGATGGTTTTGCATCTATCATGATACTATAAAGTTGTAAGAACATGTGGCTTGACATTTAGATCTAGCAATGGTATTATAAAGTTGTAACAGACCTGGCAATTGCCATTTACATCTAGCAAAAATGGTACTATAAGTTGTAATAAACCTGACGATTGCCATAGACATCTAGAAAATTGGACTGTAAGTATATGAATACATGGAGATTGCCAATTACAACTTTAGTGGTACTGTAAGTTGTAAAAACCTGAAAATTTGCCAATTACATCTGATCTGGGTACATATGTTTTAGTTGACTGCAATTACATCTATGAATAGAAAATGCAAAGTAGTGTCAGTAGCATGGTGTTGTAACCATCTGAAAATTTACTTGTGAAACTTACACTAATAAATATGGAAGGACAACAAGGCATGTACTAGTGAAAAACATGACTCTACATCTACAACATGGCATAAACCTTACATTGGTAGCATGTCGTAGTTTGTATTTGATATCCAAGGGTGTAGCAATGCGAGATGTAAAACATGCGGTTGATTGTGACACCTGATTAGAGGATAACTGACAGATAACCAAAAGTTGGTCCCGACAGAGGCGCAGAACATATACTTTGTTTTACTACAAATGTAAGCAAGTATCTGACAGTAGCATCTCTTTGCTTTGGCTTCCTTGCTTGGTAAAACTCTTTCTCCTTTTTTACTTTGGCTTCCCTTGCATGGTTACACATCCCTCGATAACGTTTTGCTTCCATTGATTGTTTGCCTGTGTGGGGAAAATAAATCAATTTATGATGTGAAAAACACAGGCTACAAAGAAACTGTGAAAAAAGTGAGAAGTAAAATTCCTATGCATGTTCTTCGAATAGTAAAGTAAGTTTTATCAGAACTGACAACGATCACTAATGAACTGAACATGGAGGCATTGATTTTAATGTTCGACTTGAGGAAGGAAATGATGATGGTTTCCATGTCAATTTCCAAAACAATTAAGCTCAAGCACCTGATGATGGAGGTATTGGTGCCATGATACTACTGAAACTGCTCCCCCTGGACAAACTATGGAGAACTACTGATCTCGTGCAAAGTTACTCCTAGATAACTATTGAATAAATTTGGAGAACTACTTGACATCATGCAGAGTTACACCTAGAAAAAACTACAGAACGAAACTTGGAGAACTAAGTGACATCATGTAGAGTTACACCTAGAAAACTTCAGAAAAACTTGGGAGAACTACTTGACATCATGCATAATTATCCCCAGAAGCTACTGACGAGTGTAGCACTGCTAATAATTTAGACCACTAGTGCTTTTCCATGGAGAATTACATCTAACCTACTCGGAAAAAAAAGTTAGGTCGCTGCCTAAAAAACATTAGGCAAATATGGCCACTACTGCATGCAGGTGTAAGATTACAAACTAGTGCTCGTGTCTGGCAGGCATGTTACATTTCTGATATGGCTACTACTGCATGCAGGTGTAAGATTACATCTAGTGCTCGTGTCTCGGGGAGGATTTGTAGTCACCTGTTAGGGGCCTCCAGGAAATCCTTAACGGCGACGTGCAGTGGCGGCTACGACTGTCCCGGCGTCGGATCCCCCTTCCTTCTCCTTCCCAGCTTCTCTAGCTCCATAGGCCAAACTGGAGAAAACTGGATCATTTAACTGTAAAAAAAGGTAGAAAAATAAAAAATGTTAACTTGGAAGAAGCACCTACTATGCAAACAGGGGGCCTTCGGAAACTGTTCAGACATTATCTAGTGCAGAGAGCGGCAGCGATGGTGAAACAAACTTTACATATAGCATCAATGCACATACTTATTACACCCCAAAAAACACTTTACATCCATAAAACAAAAATGTATAGCATCGCATCCATCTAGCATCATATAGCTCCTACAAAAAAAACTTACACCTAACTAAAAAAGAACATTACATCTAACAGTTCATAGCAGATCAGAGAAACAAAACCTACAAAAAATGCATTTGACCCCCTAAACAATTACATCTAAATCATCTAAAAAACTTGGTTTCATACTTTCACCTACAAAAAGACCGAAGTCTAATGTAAATGTCTGTTCATGCATCAGAGAACACAAAAATCTACAAAAATGCATTTGAACCTAAACAATTACGTCTAAAAAAACCTAGCATATTTGGTTTTAATGATTGGTGAAACAAACTTTACATATAGAATCATTACACATACTTATTACACCCCAAAAAACACTTTACATCCATAAAACAAAAAATGTATAGCATCGCATCCATCTAGCATCATATAGCTCCTACGAAAAAACCTTACACCTAACTACAAAAAGAAAATACATATATTACACCCTAAAAAAACTTTACATCTAAGATTTTATAGCAGATCAGAGAGACAAAACCTACAAAAATGCATTTGACCCCTAAAACAGTTACATCTAGAATGATCTAAATACATAGTATATTTTGCATATTTGGGTTCGTACTAACACCTAAAAAACCGAAGTCTAATGTAGATTCATGTTCATGCAAGCGGCGTTCAGAACATATCTTATGTTCATGGAGATATTACATGCGGCAAAGCTGACCTGCAAAAGGAAGATCAACTCGACCCGCAAACGAAGATCTGCAAACGAAGATCTGCAAACGAAGATCAACTCGACTCCGCAGTAGAAATCAACCCGGTCTGTACACACAAAAATCCAAAAAAGAAAGAGCCGATGTTAGTCGCCTATTCGATGGGAAACGACCAGGAAGAGATGGATGTAACATCAAGGTGTTACCTCCCCTGGCGAAGCCGACAACCGTCGTAGATCTGCCGTCGCCGGTGAAGAAACCCGTAGCTGGCGGCGGCGACACCCTCCCGTCTCTCTACCTCCAACGAATCAGCCCCCTGCCGCCCTCCCGACGGTGGTGCGCTAGCCGGCGGAGAAAAACGCGAGCTCACCGTCCCCGCCGACGGTGATTTCGCGACGACGCCGGCGAAATCGCGAGAGAGAAAGGGGAACGGCGGAGGCGCGGAGCTGCGCGAGAGGAGAGAAGAGACGAGATGGGCACGGGGCGAAAATGCTCTCCGAACCCACGTAACTGCACCCAGTCACGCGCGCGCCGTTGGATCTGGATCGCGCGGCCGAGACCGGTGAGCTCGCTGTTGTCCAGATCGTGGTCAACCATTATTAAGAAAATGCGTATTCTAAATTAGAAAAAACTAAAAAAGGAAGTCCTAGACATTCCGAGATCGACTCATCATCAGTCTTCCACGCAAGTCCTAGACATTCCAATTAAACGGATTCCAAAGGGAAATTTCCATAGGATTTTAATCCTATACAAAATCCTTTGAAAATCCTATACAAATCTCCACGCAAGTCGCCTTCTCTCTCGCGCGGTCGCACTGATGGGGAGACATCGACGCCGGCGCCGGCACCGGGAAGCATTGGCCTTGGCGATGCCCTCCTGCGCAGGCGAGTCAGCTTCTGCTCCTCTCTCTCTACCACGCCGCCATGTCCCATTTGTTTAATTTACTTGGTCTTCTCTGCAGGGAACATTGAGATCAATGAAGCATC
Organism: Poa pratensis; assembly: GCA_947311845.1. Lineage (NCBI taxonomy): Eukaryota > Viridiplantae > Streptophyta > Magnoliopsida > Poales > Poaceae > Poa > Poa pratensis. Next base: position 19,690,860 of record CAMZMU010000064.1, read on the forward strand.
AGCCAAGCTGCTATACGAAGCACCATCTGGCATCGCAATTTTCTCTTTTGATGAGGCCTACCTCAACAATTCAGTAAAGGTACTTGTTTTTTCCGTTGATGCTCGCTAGCTTTGATCTTCGTCACCGATGAAGAATTCAAGATCGTCTAACCGATTTCTCTCTGTATTTTTGTTTCTACAGGACTTCTGGGCAGACATCCCACCGCTTGTCAGTAACTCTGCCATTTTATTTCCTTTGTATTTTTTCCCTATTTCCTTACTCTTCTTGTTGCCAACTCGATCAGAATAATGCTTTGCAAAATTGACTGCAATCATTCACCATTCTTGATTGGCAACGAGGGCGTGTATATAAACACTAACTCATTACTCGGTAGTTATTATTTGATCAAGCTGATCGACCACATTTTTTTCTGGGCTGTACTCATTTTCATGGTGTCATGGTTTCATTGGCCAGACAATTGCTAATAGATACGGCCTCCGATCCATAATAAATGTCGCTGTTTTGCACTAACACCAGTTCAAAACCACGACACTTATTTTGGATCGGAGGGAGTACTTAAAATATCAATTAACACTGTCTGAAACCGAAATGCGTACTGTTGCACAATTCCTAGCTGTGGATGAATGTGCTCAATTGAATTGGCAGAACACCTACCGTTATCCTTCAAAAAAACATGGTACTTTATACCACGAATGGCACTATGAGCTGTTGTCAAAATACTAACATCTAGCTTTACGTACGAACATTTGGGAGATAATTGTACAAACAAAGGCTTAAGCAACACTATATACTTTTGAGTTATACCCTGCCTCCTGTCATTATTTGGACACTTGCATTATATTTCACAGGTTTTTTAACTTCCGTTTGCATTTTGTTTTTTAGAGTCTGGAATTTTTCCTAAAGTATGAGATGGTGTCCACCCCCATTGACCTTGCTAATGAGGCTATTGACGACCACCTGGCCAAGAAGCTCACCGGGCTGTGTGGCTCTGAGAAGAAACTAGTTGTTGGAATTTCTCAGCATAAAACAATAATTGAAAAGAAACTGGTTAGTATAATTTTGTAAGCTTTCTTGTTGCTTCTCTCCGTGTGAACTATATTGATCACCATTTGCTTTTTCAGGGAATAACATGTCTGTATGTTGATGTTCCCGATTTTGAGGTGATAAATTGCAGTCTGAAGAATCCTATGCGTACTTTGTTGCCTGAAGAAAAATCAGAGACGAATAAGAGGGACCGCCCCCCGATTGGCAAAGAACTAATAACATTCTTGCATCAATATGACTATGATATCAAGCCTGACAAGGTGAGATTCCCGCTTGTCCTTCCTCATTTCTCCATTGTCATGCAACGTTAGTCCTTTCTTTTCTTTCAGCATCTGTAGTCTGTATAGCAAGCTTGAACAAGTCCGACTCTTATTATACAATTATATTCCTTTCCAACTGATTGTCTGATTATAATATTTTATTGCCGTTGATTGAAGTTTTCATGGACATAGCCAATTAGCCACACTGTAAATTGACATCTATAGAATCTAAGTTTGTTATATTCATCCACGCGCGTGTTCTTGAATTTTTTGCCTTCCATGTTCCTTTCAGTGATGAACCAAATGCTGCTTGTCATCCAGGTTAACGAATCTATTGCTGAGTTAGCTCATCTCCTGCATGATGTCGAATTATGTGAGATGGAACATTGGAAGTTCTTCTGCATTTTGTTAAAGGATTTTATTGTTAAATCTGGTATTGGCGCTAAGAATTGGGGGTTATTCGAATTTGCAACAGTTCCGAAGATGATCTGTTGCCCTGGATCATCATATGAAGTCTACCACCCTCTTAAGGTGAATCATAATATCTTAGATGTGTTTTGAGTATACGAATGCTGGAACATGTCATTTTAGCAATGGACTGAGTTATGTTTCTTTCAGATATTTTCACGTGACGAGTATCGAAAGATAGAGGCCAATGCATCTCGATATAAAACAAGCTTTTCTAAGATTGGTGCATTATCTGTCTATGAAGATGTCGTTTCGCTCTATTCTCAGAAGTGTTTACTGTTGCACGATTTGGATTCCTTGGTTGAGAAGGCTAAAGGTGAAAATTCTGATTTTACTCGTGTTAACTGTGTATTTTCAGATAGTGACGATTATTCTGAATGTTCTGAATTAGTCACAGTTCAACAAGATTAAAACACACTCTTTAGTGAACAACAGTAAAAAGCTAAGCAGGGGAGCAAGCCCATCTAGGTTGGGCTACTCCTGTTAATTAGTCCTTTGTACTTTTTGTTGATTGATTTGAAGGTATGCACAGCTTCAAACGAATATCTGATCCATAGTGTTCTCCTTGCAAGTGACTCCTGGTGTTTTCCTTGCAAGTGATATTTTCTTGGCCTAGCATTCCGTGAGGTTTGGCCAGCAATTTGTTAGCCATACTTTTTATGACTTGCCACATGTTTTCGAGGTTTGGCAGTGTGTGGTAACCAACCAAACACACCCAACACTTTCGTCCTTCCATACTAGAGTACTCTAGTCTCCCCGTATTTAATATGTTAGATTACTCTGTATTATCAGTATTACTCTTTAAAATTGTCTTTGTTGGATCATACAAGTTTGTATACAATTTTTCCTGTTGGATCATGAATGCAGATGCTCTTCAAGAGAGGCAGATTGAAAACGTGGATGATTTTAAAGAAAATAAGCAGGCTGGACATACTGGTGATGACATGAAGAAGCTGACTGCATCTCTTGAAATCACTAGTGATGGCGAAAAAGATAAGCAGTCCAGAGATGCTGGTGT